>CM071600.1:135221045-136471045 GCA_036435485.1 Saposhnikovia divaricata
AAGTATATTTCACCCAAAAAGAGTTAAACCTGAGACATAGGAGATAGCTAGAATTGATAAAGAATTATTACTTTGAGATACATTACCACCCAGAGAAGGCCAATGTGGTGGTCGATGCCCTTAGTCGTAAAGAAAGATTTAAGAGGATAACTACGTTAGATGAGCTAATCAAGGATTTTGAGAAGAAGGAAATTGAGATGAAGACATTAGGAAAAGGTCATGAAGGCCTGATGGAAATTTGCGTCCAACCGCCATTGTTGGAAAAGATTAAGTTATGCCAAGAAAAGAAGTTGGAAGAGGAAAAGGGTTCCTCTGAAGAGATAATGACAGGAGAGAAAATAAAGTGTGACTGGGACAAAAACGGAATTATGAGATATACATCGAGAATATGGATTCCAAATGTTCAGGAACTAAAGGATGAGATTTTAAGCGAGGCCCATAGTTCGAGTTATTCTATTCACCCAGGTAGCACCAAAATGTATAAATATTTGAGAGAATATTATTGGTGGCCTAATATGAAATAGGATGTCGCTGAGTGGGTAAGCAAATGTCTAACATGCCAAAGAGTTAAAGCAGAGCACCAGAGACCTAGTGGATTGTTACAACCCCTAGAAATTCCCAAATAGAAGTGGAAACATATCGCGATGGATATTGTGGTAGGATTACCAAGGACGAGAGGGAACCATGATGCAATATGGGTAATTATCGACCGACTGATTAAGTCCGCACACCTTCTTCCGATCAATAAGAGATACACTGTCGATAGATTAATAGATATTTATATCAAGGAGATTGTGGTGTGACATAGAGTAACCGTGACCATTGTATTCGATAGAGACCCAAGATTTAACTCCAGATTTTGGAGGAGCTTTCAGGATGGAGTAGGAACCAAGTTAAACATGAGTACGGCTTATCATCCATAGATAGATGGCCAAAGTGAGAGAATCATTCAGATCTTAGAAGACATGATTAAGAGTCTGTGCAATAGACTTTAAAGGAAGTTGGGATGACCACTTACAATTGGTTGAGTTTGCTTATAATAATAGTTACCATGCGAGTATAGGGATGCCCCTTACGAGGCGCTGTATGGAAGGAGATGTCGCTATCCCCTGTGCTGGGAAGAAGTTGGCAAGAGAAAGATAATGACGCCAAAATTAGTCCAATAGACGAGAGAGACAATAAAGATTATTCGGAAATGGCTAGTGGCAGCCCAGGATAGACAAAGAAGGTATGCGAATCAAGCACGCAAGGATAGAAAATATGAGGTCGGAGACTTCGTGATGTTAAAGAGTGTCCCCGTGGAAGGGATTAGTGAGATTTAGAAAAAAGGGAAAGTTCAGCCAAGATTCATTAGACCGTTTGAGATTCTAAAGCGTGTACGAAAGTAGCCTACGAGCTAGCCTTGCCCCCAAAACCTACAGCATATATATAATATGTTTCATGAGTCAATGATACGTTAGTATAATGTACATGCCAGACATATGATAGAGTACGATCAAGTAGACATACAACCAGACCTGATTTATGAAGAACAAGGTATAGAAATCCTGAATTAAAAAGAACAAGTGCTGAGAAACAAAAGTGTTCAACTAGTAAGAGTGTTATGGAGAAACTAGAATGATGAAGAGTCGACCTGGAAACTATAGAGCGCAATGCGCGAGAAATACCCTTGAATATTCACTGACTGATTCCGGGACGGAATCCTTTTAGGAGGGGAGACTGTAATAACCCGAATTTCTGTACTTGAGAAAATTTTTATTTTATAGATGAATAGTACTTTGTATGGATGAATAGTAAATTTCATGGATGAATAGTGATTTTGGGAATTAAGAAAATTTTCACGTTACCATATGCCCGGGATAGGAATTGGATATTTCGAAGTTATACGAGTAATCCACGAAGCAAATAAGTGTATTTAAACGCGATCGGAATTCCAAAAATCCGAACTTTATTTTTATGGAAAATCTGATCGAGCCGTAAAGAGCATATCAATGCGATTAAGACAAGAGAATTATAATTTTAAGGATTCAAGGATTTTATTTATTAAAAATGATTTGAGGATTTAGAACGAAAACCTTCGAGTTAGAATAACAAGCGTTCTAGAAATCGCTAGAACTTTATATCGAGATTAAGCGATAAAGCGAATGCGAAAGAAATTATGGATTAAATACGTAACGAGATTGAAAACCTTTCATGATCATCTAGGGTTTTTATTTAGTGAATTTGGGTGGAAATAAAACAAGAAAAGAAAAAGAAAATGGATGGATGAGGTGTATGATCAAGAGTGAGACAACAAGGCTACACATCATTTCCTTTCTCACACACCACACAAGCCTTACAAGTGTATCAAGGGGGGTTAATAGCTGATTATACAACCTAAAATATCTCTCATAATTCATTGGACAACTAGCAAAACAAGAGAGAAAAGAGAGAAAAGCAAGAGAAACATCACCACCCCCACCATATTCCATTCGTCCCTTTATGGAAATTGAAATTTAAAACCCTATATTCCAAGCTTTGTTTTTCATGATCTATGGCTTAAATCAAAGGTATTGAAGAGACTAAGTTATGGTTAAAATTTGAGCTTAAAATACTAAGCCTAGCTATGTTAAATATTGGTCCAAAGTGATGAATGAATCATAATTAATAGTGTTTTACTTAGTTTTCATGTTTTCTTCTTAGTATTCAAGCTTCCTAAGGTGCATTCAAGGCTTGAGGATCCATTTTAAAGCTTTGGCATTGTTCTTAAGACATCAAGGAAGGTAAAAACCGAAACCTTACAAGAGATATGTTGAGTTTTAGTGGAGTTTTTGCTAGTAATGTAAGTTATGGTGTTTAATAAGAACATCCTTGGATATTTGGATTTGTTTTGAATTTTATATATTTATTGGTGACCATATGGCCTTACCACTGACCTTAGAGGTCATATAAGAGTGTTTGGTTGTGATATGAGAGTATGGGTTGTCCAGTGTGGCTTGGTTGTAATGAAACAAAATGGAAATGTTCGAGTTATAGCCGTCGTAATGGCGAAATTTTGTTAACCCTTAAAAACAGTTAAGGCCGAGACCATAAATTCATTTTTAGACTCACCACTGCCTATGGTTACAAATCTATGGTTGTCTATTTTATTTTATCGAAAGAATCGGGTTTAAAAGAGTTTACGGTTTAAGAGTTATGCTAGTTTTAGTGAAAGCGGTTCGAGAGATTTTATTGCAGAAATGTAACCACTTTGATGCTAAGTTCGAAATCCTTAATAGTCTAATTGGAATGTGAAATTTGGTGATAATATGCTAAGGACAATTACCAAGGTGTGTGCAAAGGTTTCAAGTCAAAAAGATTATTCCGATTTTATAAAAATGCATAAGCCAAGGTTGCGCAAGTGAAAACCCCTAAGAACGTGACTTTGAAACCAACTTTATAAGTGGTTAAGTATAACTTGAATTCGAAGACCGATTTCTGAAATTCATATGTTTACCCTATTTGTGACTAGAGTCTCTACTATGACAGAATACATATTATAAATGTTTGAATAAAGGGTGAAGAAAAGGAAGACAGGAACCACAACTTTAAAGTTAATATATGAAGAACAGTCATTGCGGTTAGTCACTCATGAACCAGACCGTGCATCGAGTGTTAACATCAAACAGTGGTTGTTCGTCATTATTTCAGTGGTTCAAGCTATCAAGACTGGTAATAGAAAAAATCATTGTGCAAGCAACAGAAGTGCTACAATAATTAGTAACAAGGATTTCGCTGTCAAGACTGGCTCTAGGAGTAATTATTGTGGATGATCAGAATTGCCAGATAAAGAAACCACAAGGGTTATGCTATCAAGGAGGTGTATTAATTCTCTCTTAATTGATTAAATCTTTTGGTTGATTTATTTGATAAATTAATTCTACAGAATTAATTTATTCTGTAAATTAATTAAAATGTTAATTAAGTTAGAATTAATATAATTATCAAAGGGTTTTGGCTATCAAGAATTAATAATAATTCTTTTATTAATTAACTAAAATTATTGATTGATTTATTTAATAAATTAATTCTACTAGAATTAATTTATTTATTAAATTAATTATCATAAGTTAATTAACATTTGAATTATTAATTAATTAAGTAAAAGAGCATAAATTCTAAACTAGTAAGAGTCTATCTAACTCTTGCTAGTACAAGCTGACTCTTACTAGTACAATCTGACTCTTACAGGATGGTTAGAAGCTGGCTCTTACAAGAGCATTTCTAACTTTTACCGAAGCTGACTCTTGCTAGGCTTATTCGGACTCTTACCAGTTCAATGCTTACTCTTTCTGAAAAGTTTATGTTGACTCCTTCCAAGTGTTTCTGACTCTTGCTGGTTATGTTCTGACTCTTTCTTAAGTGTTTTAATGCTGACTCTTTCCAGTTCAAATGCTGACTCTTGCTGAAGGTTAATGCTGACTCTTGCCAAGCCTGTCTAACTCTTTCCGAGATTACTAAAGCTGACCCTTTCTGAAATTTCTGTTAACATTAGAAAGAGTCACCCTGACTCTTTCCGAATTTCCTGAGTATACTAGAAAGAGTCTGCCTGACTCTTTCCAGTGTTATGTGTTGATAGAATAGACAGAAGCTTCAGTGATGTTATATAAATATCAACAATAGGCGACTCATTCAATACAAATAATATAACATCTTTACAGCTTATTCTTCTACGAGGGACATAGAGAGAGACAGAGACCAAGAGAGAATACTGAGGGGAGAAAAAGAGAGCACCACAGTTATATTTTCTTCTCCCTCTTGATCTTCAATGAAGTTTTAATTACTTGTAAAATCATCTCTAGAATTCATTGTAATATCTTAGCCACTATAGTTTGATTACTTGTTTTATTGGAACTATCTAGCAGATTAAGTTTCATAGAACTTATCTCTCGAATTGCTTTAAGCATTCGATCTTTTTATTAAAAATATAGAAAAGTTCATATCGAATTTTCTATAGAATTTGTAATAATTAGTTTGGTCATCAAACCTTGTAATTTGTACCCGTGCATTAAGGCACGCCCCTCCAAGTTAATATAAATTTTATATTTAACTTGAATATTGGCTTCGTTTTATTCCACATCGAATTGTTTAAAAATTAATATACACACAAAGAACAATTTCGATAAAACGGTATAGTTTGTATTCAACCCCCCTTCTACAAACTATTTTGGACCTAACAATTGGTATCAGAGCCTTTTGATTGACGCACAAATCAAGATCCTTATTTTTGTGGTCCACCAATTGGTTTTCGAGTTTGTTGACCCATACACAAATCAAATCCGGTATTAGACCAAAAAGTCAACTCCTCTTATTTTCGAATTTTTTAACTTTCAAAAATTTTCAAATCTTGAAATTTTTTAATTTTAAATAATCTAAATCTATTTTCAAATTTATTTAACCTTCAAAAATATTCATTTTTGAGATTTTTTTTATTGTTAAATAATCTTAACTTATATTCGAATTTTTTAATTCTTGAAATGATTAATTCTTGGAAATTTTGATTTTTAACCAACTTGAAATTATTTTTAAATTGTTTAATTCTCAAAATTTTTAATTTATGATAATTTCAAATTTTATTTAACTTGAATTTATTTTCGGATTACTTTAACTATCAAAATTTTCATTTCTTGAGATTTTTTTATTCTTAATTAATTTGACTCTAATTTCGAATTTTAATTAATTTGAACTTACTTTCAGATTTTTTATTTCTAAAAAATTTTCAAGTCCTTGAAGTTTTTGAATTTTAAATATTTTGAATTTATTCTCAGCCAATGGTTCTTAGAAAATTGTTAGTTGAAGATTCCTCTAGGTTTTCAAAGATGATTTGAATCTTTTGAAGACTATGCATTTTTCAATGGAATTAATCTCTACCTGCTGAAGATTAATTTGTTAAGTTTTTCTAAGTCATATTCCGTGTGGCTTATTGGTTTTTCAAAAGCAGGAATGGAAGAGGTTTTAGTGGATGAAATTTTTCTTGAAGATTTTAGTCAACTTTAGTGATTCAATGATATACAAACACTTAGTGGATTTCCCCAATGCTAAATCCAAAACACTTAGTGGTTTGTACCAATTGTATATCTTTCAAGAAATCAACAGAGATTTTAGAAGAATGGAATCAAGGAGGTTTGAGAATGGACTAGACTGCAAACATCTCAATCAGAAATTAATGATGGAACCTCAGAACAGACAGGAAGAGTTAATAATTCAGAAAGAGTATACTAAAGCTACATCCAAGGATCAGGCCTATATATTCCGAAACAGAAACTCTTCAGGATATAGTTCAACTTCAAGAGGTGGTTACAAGACTGAGATGGTGAAAAAAAAAAACAAGACTTGATAGTTGTAGTTATGATAAGATATATGTGATAAGTAACTATCAAGGTGTGTAACACAGTACATAATTCTGACAGACAAGGATGAATAAAGATTCATTAATTGAGATGAAACAAAGGCATAAGGGCAGAACTTATTACTAAAGAAAAGAGCTGGGATGGATCAAATGATGATGAGAAGAACTTTACTAATATCTTGCTTTCATAGCAATCTCTGAAGATGATTCACCTCACATGTCTCAGGTATCAATTCTTTGAACTAATGTAATATGTAATTCTCAGAAATTCAATGTAACGCCCCGAACTTCCCAATACTATAAATATACTTTTATAATAAATTATTGGATTTAATTAGATAAAATAGATATTTAATACAGGGAAATTTTGGAAAATTTCGGCATGTAGTATTCGTAATACGGACTATCCACCTGTAATTTGAATCCAAACCAATTCATTCCAACACCAACAACAATTTCAACTACTAAAGAAATAATACAAACACATGTTCGACCTGTCCTAACTGATTAGGTGAACCATACCGAAATGCCCTCCCGATCAGAGCAAAGATCGGGGCATCACAATACCAACTAAAAACATAAACGTTGATAATAACATAATATGAAATAAATACAACCCCACTACTATCCTGGATCTCTAATAGGTAGTGGTATGAAACAAGCAACTACTAACTAAGTTATTACATTACAATACCAAATCCTTAATTTAAAGGATAAATACGCTCCACAAATATAATTACAACCAACTAGAACTGTTACACAAATTTATACTGATACCCAAAAGTCCAACCTTCTAGCAGAGTGCAACTAGGCGGCCTAAGGTCCGCAACAAGTTCTTCTCGGATATATCTTCTAACTTGTATTCTTCTCTTCTTTAACTGAAAAAGGGTTAAAACAATAGCAAGTAGTGAGCCAAATGCTCAGCAAGTGATAAAAACGAAAATAAGGAATCCACAACTATATACTGAATAACAATATAAAGGTGCCAAGGAATACTCAGGATGCTCTTATTTTAATCCACAATCTCAAGATAAGTTTATCTGGCAGTACAGTATTCCGTTTATGACCTTTCAAAATCATCATTTGAAATTTTTCTAAAAATCTTTTCATTTAAGGTATAAAATCATCAATTATCTTTTTGAATAAACTTTCATTTTTTTTTAACATTTAAATTTGATTGGAGGTTTTTCCCGACTTCGGACAATACGGGTGATCAGCCACGTAAAGCCCCCAGCACGGACACTCGATCCGTATGGACATAAATTGGGTTCCCAATTAGGCAACACATTGGCCTTCAAAAGGTGCTGGACTGGTCCCACCAGAACTATAGCACAAAAATAAAACATGCTACACCGGCGTCACCCGACCTCCTACGCTCTCCAATCTGAAGGAATCCATAGAAAACATTTTTTTTTGACGGAATCCCTCAAAATAAAATCTTTAAAAATCATTTAAAACATTTCACTTTTCGGTCCTTAAACTCACTGATAACAGATCAGCCCAGCTTAAGGAATTTTAAAACATTTATAAATAAATAAGCAATTTTGATTTGCATTTGTAATAGATTAAGGGTCAAGGAAACGCTCAGAGTAATTACATAAAGTTTTCAAGATCATAATTCGAGTGTGGTTAAAAGGTATTTAAGAATATGGTTTTGTCAAGCACATAATAGTATTAGAAGGTGATGTAAAACAAATATTTATTCAACTCGGGTAGGTGTCAGAAAAACTGGAATAAAACAAATGAAAAGGATCATGAGTTAGTAAAGAGTCAAGTAATCGTTAAAGTTTCAGAATTCGGGTTTCAAGGATTATAAGTAGGATTTTATTTGTTTGTTTTAGGGAAAATAGACATAAGGAAGGGTTTAAGTTGGAGCAAGGTATCAATTATAAAATTAGGGTTTATAGTTCAATTTGAATTAGAGCAACAATAGAGTACAGTAGTTTAATTAATTATTCAGAGGTACAAGGGTTTAAACGTCAAGTCATAAGAGCAAGGGCTAAGGTATAAGAGTTAAACAATTTTTTCAAAAGGATAATCAAGGTACATGAGTTTCAGGGATAAATTATAAAGAATAATTAACAAGGTACACGAGATCCAACAATAATTTAAAAGGAATAGCAGGAGATTATAAGAATGTAAACAACAAATAACTGATAACAATAACTGATTACAATAAGCTAAGTACATAAACACATAGCATCTATAACATGAAACCACGTAAGTTACCTAAACATTTAACACATAATACCAACTTTCTAACTTCACTTTAAAATACGACTTATTTTATACTGTCCACATACAATCAAATATCTACTATTAAACATACAACCTTATATTCAATCTATATTCCATAATTAACATCTATCAAAACATTTATAATTCTAAGTACAACACTTAACTCATTCTTTTACTAATTACCATACTATTATCATCCAAACAAACTATTCTATATTAGTCACATATATAGCACCACTATGTGTTTTAAGGACTCGTTATCGACTAAGCATGTCAATATACATATTACCTAAAAATAAAATCAATTACTATGCACTATACTACAATTATCTAAATAATTTTTCTTTTTCCCGAAGTCAACACGAATATCTCAACTTTGACCGACAATAAATCATTCGTTTTAAGTTCGATTTACATGGTTCAAGAGCCTATTCCATCTATTTTTTTCGCAAGGAATCCAAATATGTAATCAGTTTTAAGATCAGGTTTAAAACGGGCACTGAACGAATTATGAACAGTAGCAGTTTGACTTCAATAACACTAACTAAAACCCAGTTAATAAAATCTCTATCAACAAAAACATAGACTAACCCACACCGATAACACTACACTCGAATCTGAGATTATACAAGGAAATAAGAGCCTTACAGCGGTAAAATCACCAGTGTAACACCCCAGATCCGGGGTCCGGTCGTTACGGTCTCCAATTCTGTCCAAAATACTTGAACTTACCTCAACATAAAATAATTTACATCTTTATGACCCAACACAACAATATAAAACACACCCGTTATAGTCCCAGAGATGAAATCAGAGTAACAATCAAATTTTATTAAACACATTATGAGTTCTTACAACCCAAAAGAGTTACAATATGAATACATACACTTTGCCATCCATTTACATAAGTCATACTAGTCCATATATTTGGTACTGAAAGAATGAATCTATCCTACGAATAGCTTTCTCTTCGGCTCTAGTAGTCTCATCGTCCTCGCCATCATCGAGTGCGCCTTGTACGAATCATCTAGTCTAGCTGTTGTTGTGATGTAATAATAAAGCAAGGGTGAGCAATAGCCCACCAGCAATAATATTTAACTGAACGATAATATTTAACAGTTCAAAAGTATCTTTCAAACCATATGCCATGCATTTACGGAAATGATGCTAGAATAACATGAACGATGAAGTTACGAGGTAACTCAAAATGCATATATAGGTGGGAATATCTGTTATGTCAAAGATAAGCCAGATATTATCATTTATCATATAAAGAGGAACTTGCAAGGAAAATATTGCAATTCCAGTTATTAACATTTTTCGAAGTCCTACAACCTGAAAGAAGTCTCTTCGATACGTGTTGCGGAAGACACCATCAACCTGAAAGAAGTCTCTTCGATACGTGTTACGTGTTGCGGAGAATTCCCAATTTGGGAGATGGACCAATACTGGAGTTATCACGCGCCAGCTGTCCCACTCCCTGATGATCAGTCGGGGATGGTACAGCCCAATATAGTTTACTACCGGTAGAAGGAAGAACTGACGGCTCCACTTGTTGATTGCCTTTAATAGTAACTCCCTGGCCAATGGTTAGGCCTTGTGATGGACCGTGTGACTCGGCCTCTTACACACGACTCCTAGTTCGAATAAATCCACAGCATCGAAAGGTAGAGTTTGTCCTCCCTTCCCCAAGTGAAATACTTGTTGATAATACTTCACAAAGTAGTCGTATCTAGTTGGAAAGGAAAATTCACCAACATTTCCCAAGCTTTTGCTTGTTAATGGATATCAACTTGTTCCAACAATCTTACCCGTCGAATGATGAGAAGGTACACACAGACTTAATGAGTCCATAGCAACCAAGTTGCGAGTGAAAAGGATAAATTATGAGATTTATGACCGGGAAGTCTACAAGATAAATAACATTGCTCAAGTAGGTTCCCCTATATCATGGAAGTTTGAGCGAGATATATTTAAATGAAAAATAAAGAGTTGGGAACCTTTCCTTGATAAAATCGTCGTAAAAAGACTCCGAAATATTTTACATAATATCTGGAGGTGACAGATAATCTCCGACTAATATAAATCATTTTCAAAAAGAATTTAAAAGTTTTAAATAAATATTCCAAGAATATTTATTAACTCAATAATAATTACGGAATATTATTAAATTATAATATAGCTCGTAAGTAATCCTCGAATGAATATATGGAATTATTTACTAAATAAATCACTCCTTAAATGAATATTCGAAATAATATTCATTAAATAATTAAACTCCAATAAATGTTTAAAATAATATTCAATAAATAGGTCAATCCTTAAATGAATATTTGACAATAATATTCATTTAATAAATAATCTTCTAAATGAATATCCAAATAATATTCATTTAGTAATCAAAACTTTAAAGGAATAATCGAAATAATATTCCTTAAGTAAATAGAACTTCCAATTAATATTTTAAAATAATATTTATCAAGTACATAAAACCTTAAATGAATATTCGAAAGTAATATTCATTTAATAAATAACATTCTAATGAATATCAAAATAATATTCATTAAATAATCAACTCTAAATGAATATTCGAAACTAACATTCATTTAATATCTCTCGACTGAGATAATACTCGAATAACATTCCTCGAAATGTTTCCAAGTTATTGATACTTTATGGAATATAAATAACGTTTAACAATAACATTCCTCAGATAAATAATAATCTGTCGTTGGAATCCCTCCGGGTTTCCACGACTATCTATATCTCAAAATACCGACTCCCGGTCTATATTTAGAATGAATATCATATGCCTTTCGCTAAGGGTCTTACCAGAACAATCCGGCTTATCACTTATAATTCGTATCTAGTCTATAAGCCAATATCAATTCAGGGAACAGGTATCATAATATAATTTGACAATAGGCATGCATGCTATGGCATATGTAAAATGGCAATCACATATATATTATCACAACAACAGGTTCAAAGTTTTCAACACTTGCTTGGTAATCGGGTTTGGGTGGAGATAGCGTGTCCTGGGTCTGCTCGATGATCAATAAACAATCAGAACATTCGAGATTAACCACTTAACACGTTTTAAAAGTCTAAGTATAACTTCATTTAAATCGAAACACGTTTTCGAATTATCTCGTTATACACCTTTTAGTGTAACTCTTTTTATTACTGATATGATCCGACATTTGTTCGTTTTTACGACATGTCATCATACCCACACTCGGTATATACTTAAGTCGTATAAGTTCTAAAGTCGATCGATTACGAACCGAGATTATACCTCGAGTTTTATCGTTCGTTTTATAAGTTATAACGAAAGTTATACTTTTAAGGGGTTCGTTCGCATTTAACCTTGATTCAAACATTTTTATAAAATCGGAAAACGATCCGGTTGCTATGTGGTTTTCTCTCGTACCTTCCTTATGACCTCTAGTATTTATTTACCAAGATTCGCCACTGAGTAACACGCTTTACGAGGGTTCAATTGAGGTTACGAACTTTTACTTATGGTTTTGAATCAATTTTAGTAATTTGACCATAACTCCTAAACCGTAAGTCGGAATGTTTCGATTCTTGCGCCAAAACGATCTATGGCTCGAGATCAATAAGGACCAGTCATAATATTACCAAGGGCAGGAAATTATATTCACTGCCATGCTTGGTTTCTAAGTGTTAATAAAAATTCGGCATTACGACGGCTATAAATCGGACGTTTCCAAATTGTTACAACAGTCACCAAGCCAAACCGGGCATACATACATCTTATACACCTGATTCTCATCTCAACAAGTCCATAAATATCATACTTCACCATCATATTCATTATATCTCTTAGATCAATAAAGCTAATTACATAATCATGCTTATAATACACCATTTCATAACTAATCTCAAAATCATCCAATAATCATCAAAACTTAAACTAAGAGCTAGGGTTTCTTGAGATGATTACCTTCCTTGGAGTATGTACTAGCCTTACTAAGCTTGATCTAGTCCTTGTATAGCCTTAACAAAGCTTGGATCAATCAAAGAAAACAAGAAATCAAAGATTAGTTCTTGGAAGTTACTATTCATCCTAAACTTGTAAAATTCATAGAAAATTGAAATATAAGAATTTAGCTCTCAAATTTTTACCACATCTTGGGCTCTTCATAATATTTGTTTTGAGTCCTAGATCATCAGATTTGAAGCTTCCTAGCTAGGGTTTTGAGGCCTCTTTTTCCACTGGACAGAAACTGGGCAGATTTGTTTCCCCAACTTTGAGCATGGATTTGACTAGGCTATACTACTTTGATTGCTATGAAATTTGGAATGAACCTTGACCATGGAGTGGAGAAGATATGGTTAAAATTTGGTGATTTTATCATGGATAGAAATGGATATATGAATTTGTTTTTGGAGAGTGTTTCTGCTGGCAGTTTTGAGAGAGTTTTTGTTTTGCTTGCTTTTCACTTGCTTGACTTGTGTGAGAATGAACTATTGTGATGTCTTGGATAATATCTTTCATAAAGCTACTTTAATAAAGTAGTGTGGTCATCCATGATTCAATTCAAGTGGACAAGTGTTGATTTTGTGTGGTTGGATGATAACAAGAAGCTAAGTACTTGGTTTATTGCTAAGTATGCTAGTTGCTCATATAACTACTTGGTTACTTGCTCTTATCCACTAGCACATGCATGTATCTTGGCTCCCTGCTTGTTTTTTGTCCGGTTATTGCTCGTTTCGATTGATCGTTCGTAGGAATATTTCACGGATTTCTAATTAGGGTTTACCGGGAATCTTCTTAATAGTAATACTATCATTCTCAATCTTTCTTACTAACTTTCGAATTTATATTCCTTAAATCCCTTCGTTAAATTCTTAAGTCTTTCAGTGTCCAGGGAACTCTCGGAGAAAATAAAAGTGCGGTTTTTCAGAATTCTATAGCTTTTACATACACTTATTTTCCTCCTGGATCACTAATACGAACTCGGAAATCCATTCCGAATACTTCTATATAGTGTCGTCTCATAATATTCTTACTTCCACCAAAAATACTATTCATTCTTTATTCTTCCTTTATTCCCTATATTTATGACAATGTCCTTGTTCTTTCTTGGGCGGTCCTTAACCCTTTCACGGAACTACTGGACTAATCGTTATCGATCTGGATGACATGAGAATATTCTCCTGCTTGGAATTGCCATATCTTATTCCCCTAGGAGATAGATTATTCTTACCTAAGTTGTCAACCATTAGCATTCTTCATGGCATAAAAACAGTTGAACCCAAATCTATTCCTTTCATTCATTATCTCAATCGTTACATCGTAGTCGTAATCACTATTCACCATTACCTCAGTACATAATAAAAAGTTTTAATTATATCCAAAATTTAGGGTTCTTACAGTCTCCCCTCCTTAAAAGGATTCCGTCCCGGAATCAGGTAGGAAGCAAAGAGTCGTTTGCCTGTCGTTCTGTGACGCCCCTAGATCCGGGGTCATGGATCCAGGTCATCACGGTCCAATTTCCATTCATTAAAATTCTACTCTTGGCAGCTGGAATATAAATGCATAATAAAACTCACACAATAGACCCCACACTTTAATATTAACAAACACCAGTCATATGCTCAGAGAACAACATCCACAATATTAAAAGTTTAGAGTTAAGAAGTTATTACAAATCCAGAATCTTACTAAGTACGTTGTTGAATAATACTTCTACATGAAGCATTTCAACAACCAAAAGTCTATAACATGAGCTTACACATTTAATGTACATAAGTCTACCAGGACCCGCCTGTCTATACGCTACCTCCGGGATAGGTGCCAGCGTTCTCTCAAAATGTCGCCTTTCCCTTACCCTCTTGCGGGGTGTAGTACGGAGTATCGGCATGCGACCTAGCTGTTGTATAAGTAAATAGCAAGAATGAGCTATAATAGCCCAGCAAGATAAATTTTATAAACTAGCTTCAAAAGAAACATAAATATATCTGTATAATAAACGGAAGACAAATCATAATTATTATAAAAAGAATTTTTTTTTATTTGATAACTACTCCTTCCAAATATTTTTATACTAAAAGAAATATACAGCATTCTAATATCAGCTTCTCTTCTAATATAATATCAGTTTTTCTTCTAAAATAATATAATATCAGCTTTTCTTCTATAATAATTAAAAACCATTACATCACCTCAGCATAATATTTCAAGATAATATATCATCTGCACATCATCTCTCAATACAATCTTTCCAATTCCCTTTTTATACAACAATTATATAAAAATAATATAAAATCAGTTTCTCTTCTTACTGTAAAAACAATTCCATCATTTCATACCATTTTCCTTTTTCAGAATACAGATCTGAAAACCATTATCAATTCTTTCTTTTAAGTTTTGGGGATATCTGCTAGCGCTAGATACGTAGGACGATGATCAGTCGCCTGACCGTACCCGCTCTGTGTTTACTACTAGTAGAAGGGATGATCCCACCTTGTCATCAACCCTGGAGGAAGGCTACCTGCTACATCCTCCTTCGGCAACTCTTGGGCCGTAATAAATATTCAGTGTTGGACTGTGCCGCACACAGCCTCTTACGCTTTTTGTTGCAATCCCCCCCTTTTTGTCAATCAGTATTCCATTTATACCAATACCATTCCACATTTTTCCTTTAAATTTCCATTTCCACTTTCATTCACATATGTCATCACTTTTAAAGCTTTTGCCATAATACTCTGATTATGACTCAGACATCTTCTCTGTATTTAATGGAATCCAGTACACTTATATATATATATATATATATATATATATATATATATATATATATATAATATTCCATCCTTTTTTTTAGAAATAGTAAATAATAATCAAATAATATTTATTAAATCACAATATTTAAAAAGAATATTTTTAACATAATATTATAAATCATATAACCCTAGATAACAACTGATACCATTCTTTCATATTCTTTTAATCATAAAGCATGTTCACTTTATGCATAATCATATCTGTATATCCATATCCATCTCTCTTTAATTCCCAAAATCAGGAAGTAAATTCTCAACAATATAGTAACAATAGGATCACATATATTTTCCATGAAATCATCTTTCTTTGAAGGTAAATAATTTTCCAAAGTAAAGATAGGAAAAATCTTGCCTGGATCTCTAAAGCGATAGGTATGATCCTATGTTCGTCTCCCGTCTCTATAGAAACGAAAGGATCACCGTTAGTATATATCCTACTTAATCACCTAATCTTTATACAATAACACCCTTGACACATAATATATGTTTGACATAGCTTTTACGCACCAAAATTTCCAAGAACTTAATCATTTTTAAACTCGATCAAAGTTTTAGTGTATTCCACCATTTCCCTTAATAACCACTCCCGACTGTAAAAATTCTCAGAAAATATCAATTCCGAATTTTAATGCAAGGTCAACTAGTAACGGTCCTCTGACCACCCTACTACTATATCCCAAAATTTTATAACGTTTAAAAATGTTTAAATATGGTAATTATAGCCTCAAATTTGATACAATTACGTTTTCTCGGTTTTCGAACGTCTTTCACTAAAACTGACTTTTCTCCTAAACCGTTCATCAGATTTTAACATACTTTATATCAAAACGATCTATGAACTAAGCTCTATCATCTTATGCTCACTTGGTACCCTAGGCAGAATGCGACCGTACAAATATCAGTGTCTAAAACAGGGCATCTTTTGGTTTAACGAAAATCGGGCATTATAACGACTTTATTTTCATACTTTCCAAAATTCAACTCCTCCAAATCCATCACCAAACACATATATCAACCCTACACCATGTGGTCATCATACCAACCATGGTTACAATCACAACCCACTTCCATATTCAACTTAAACCACTTACAAACACATATATCATCATGAATAATCACTTATCATAACCTTAATCACTAAACTTTCTATAATCCATCATATATTCAAAGTAATACTAAAGGGTCTTGAGATTTATACCTTCTTGAAGAGTGAATAACCCCTAGTAAGCCTTGAATGGTCCTTAAGTAGCCTTAGTACACTTGAATCAATCAAAAGAAATCAAGAACACAAAGTTAGTTCTTGAAAATCACTATTCATCATCATTTTTGATCCATCTTTTGACATAGCTATACTCAATATTTGAAGCTAAGATTTCGAACATACCTTGGGGTCTTGATCTTGGGGTCTTGATTACCTTTGTTTTAAGCTATAGAACACAAGAATCCAACCATGGGAGCTAGGTTTTTGAGCCCCATCTTGCTACTGGCCAGAACCTGGACAGGTTTGGTTGTCCCACTTTGAGCATGGATATGACTAGGCTATACTACTTGGATTGTCATGAAATTTTGTACGAATCTTCCCCATAGAGTGGAGAAGGTATGGTTAAAATTTGGTGATTTTAGAACCTCTAGATCTTGAGATATGAATTTTTCTTTCCTCCTTGCTCTTGCTGGGCAGTTTGTATGTCTATGGGTTTAGCTTGATTTCTACTTGCTTATACATGTATCTATCCCTTTATTCACTCTTATCCTCTTTTAATGTGGTGTTGATCATCTATTTATCCAAGTGTTGGTGATCCTTCGGTCCACTTGCCAAGTTTAAAACATGTTACTCCATTTCTTGCTATTTACTTGCTTGTCCTTGCCTTATCTTGAAATGTTCCACCAATGCCCTTCCTCTTTCTCTTATTCACTCACATGGTTTCCTTCCTTAATACTCTAAGATCAGATCCTTATAGTTTTAGGCCAAAATTTGGGCTTTCCCCCATGTTTTGGGCCTTTTGTTTGGGCTCCGTTCAAAGTTTTCTCGTCGTTTGATCCATCGAATGATTTCTGCGATTGTCTCAGTGGTTTCTCCTTTGTAAATTCCTTGGATATATAATATCCTCTCCCACATAATATATTAGTGTGTTAGGGTGATTATAATCCTCAAGTAGATTTTAGATCCAATATCCTTGGTATATTCTCTTTTTATCAGAAGTTGCTCTCCCGGTTGTCTCTCAGGTTCTCAAGCATTCTCAAACTCGTTTAACAATCTAAATTCCCTTGGCATTTCCTTGACTTGATCACTCCTTGGTTTATCCTAATTTCAATATTTCCTCAAGATATAAACCATTTAACATTTCTATACTCCTTAATATCACATTCAATAGAGTCTCAATCGAAATCGAAAATCCTTAAAGTCCATATTCAGGAATTTCTGAAATCCATTATCATATTGAGTCACTCATTTTCATAGTACAACACTAATATGGTTCCTGATTATTCATTTTCCATTTCAAATCTAGGGTACTTACATACCATTTCCCTAAATCCTCAAAATTACTATTCATTTAGGCACTGTAGCATTCTAAAAGTTAGGGTTATTACAGTCTTCCCCCCTTAAAAGGATTCCATCCCGGAATCACGTTGAAGATATCGACGAATACCTTTCTCACATTACACCTTCTAATTCTCATATTACTTCCTCCTTCCTTTAGTTTCTCCTTAAACATCTCTATCTTGTTTGTACAGAAATACACCAACATACACTTGCTTGTCATTCATCAACATGCCATTTAGCTTATCAATAGCAGTACTTTCACTATCTTTTCCTTACTAACCTTCTCCTGCATTCCGTCATTCTATATTATCTCATCTCTCCTTTCTCTTTTTACTAAGGGTATCGGCCACCACATTGGCCTTCCCTGAATGGTAGTGTATCTCACTATTGTTTATCTATATTTTGATCTCTATCATAACATAAAATCTTAATACTCCAACATTTTTATATATCATCTCTGTAAAATTTTACAGAAAATAATCTATAATAATATTCCTTGAAACTATTGTAAGAAAATATTGGTTATAATATATATTTCCTGTTCGTAACTATACGAGCATGTACTTTTCCTTCATCCTTGAAAAATATTCTCGCACTTTCCCCAATACTCTTAATCTCCTTTTTATAGAGTTCTCTGACCCTTAACAAATATTGATTTTCCTTATCTAGATTGTCAACCTACATACACCATTCATTGACTTAGTCGATCCCTAACCAAACATTTACACTTAAATAGTTAATTTAAAGCGTACCTGCAATTTCCTCCGGATACCTTATCCCATATGTCTATTGTTCACTATACACTCTTTACATCTTGCTGATCCACCTTAGTTCCTTCATTATATACTATCTACTCCACCTCTGAAATTTTCCTTTGTTATTCTCATTAAAATCTTTACCTCAAGTTTTACTCATTTACACCTTTTTGGATTAATCCTTTGAATAATTAACATCTTTAAATCTCTCTCTGCTACTTAGGGTATTCGTCACAATATTGGCCTTCCCCCACTAAAAGTTATTGCACCTCAAATCCTTCATTAATTATCCCCACTTCCTTTGTTTATCCTTATTCTGACTCTATCCTCAAAATACACCTTACTCTCAATAGTAAATCTCAATTATACCTTAAAATTCCTCATATTCTTTTCTCTTACTAATCATCAAATATACCCATTTCTTCTCACGAAATTCCTTCCTCTCTTATATTGAAATGCTTCTAGCTCTAATTATCTCTTAATGAAGTTTCCCTTGGAATCTCGAGTTTCTTCGTATAATCACGTATACTATAAACATTGCTTCCATCCATTAATGAAATCTTCTATATTCAAAACAATTAATAGAATTTAAGAGACTTTGAATTGAAACGAACCCAGAAACAAGCAAGGGTCCCATAATAATTTATAAAATTAAGAGTTTTAAATAACCTTTATTCGAAACAAAAGAATATTTGAGAAATCAATATGATGGAAGAACCCGTATGTTACACAAGTGAGGGCGTCCCCTCTGGCTTTCAATCACACAGACAGATCGTCCTTGTGTATACATATAGGATTGTTCCTCTTAGTTGTAGTAAAAATACAAAGAAACTTTTAAATCCAAAATGAGCAATACCATCTTCCGAAAGTAATCTAGAGGAATATTTTGAATAAGATAGATAAAATAAAATTTTGAAACACATCCCCAAGGGTACCAGAAAGTTTTTTTTTTTTTAAAGATACCGGCCTTTAATGAATAATTACCCATTAGTAGAGGAAAATTTGAAACTCAATAATATAATTTAGCAGGGCTTTAGGAGCTTGAAAATAGGTACCGTTAATAGCCTCTGCCCAATTGAAAATCCAAATAATGGAAGGTTTTCCTCAAATACTATTTATATCTTAGACTGCGTACCCTCCAAAATTTCTTAAATTTGGCACTCACGATGTAGCCTTAACCTATCGTCTGCTATTCCCAATTATCTTCCTTTACTTAGTCGTGACTTGGCCCGATACTCTCTGCCTTGATCCATAATAGAACACAACTTTCTAATCGATATACTTTCGTAATATTGATCGTCTTGACCTGACACTGCTCTGGTATTAAGGACCCTTCAAACTATACTTCTAAATTGCATATTCTAACATATCTCGTATACTCACGAGGTTATCTAACGTACACTTCCCGATACATCAAGTATTCCCTTTCCCATACTGATCCCGTGTGCTACATAAACTTAACACTTTTAGCATAATAACCTTTTGATTTAAGTCAATCTCGGAATTTCTCAGTCTGTCTTGGTCCTTAAGGTATATCTTGGCTTTACCGACAAATCTCAGTTTCACCATTTCATCTCCACAATCAATTGAAACAATCAGTGTCTGTTCACCAATCCACTTACAATATTTCTTCAAACTCCCTTAAACACAAGAAGACTTTAAATACCCTTAACTTTGGCTCACCAATCTCCCCTCCCTATACTAAAACATAAACTTTTATTAGTAATAATCTATAAAATTATAATCCCTACTTAGAATAAACGCTTCGTTCGATAAACCACCCTTGAACTCGATGTGAGTTCATATTTTATATCATTACACATATATCTATATGTGTATATTATTATCACTTTTGTTCCTGAGCAATATGACTCTTAGCTCTGATACCATCTGTGACGCCCCTAGATCCGGGGTCATGGATCCAGGTCATCACGGTCCAATTTCCATTCATTAAAATTCTACTCTTGGCAGCTGGAATATAAATGCATAATAAAA
This sequence comes from Saposhnikovia divaricata, assembly GCA_036435485.1. Lineage (NCBI taxonomy): Eukaryota > Viridiplantae > Streptophyta > Magnoliopsida > Apiales > Apiaceae > Saposhnikovia > Saposhnikovia divaricata. Next base: position 135,241,759 of record CM071600.1, read on the forward strand.
CTCACACAATAGACCCCACACTTTAATATTAACACACACCAGTCATATGCTCAGAGAACAACATCCACAATATTAAAAGTTTAGAGTTAAGAAGTTATTACAAACCCAGAATCTTACTAAGTACGTTGTTGAATAATACTTCTACATGAAGCATTTCAACAACCAAAAGTCTATAACATGAGCTTACACATTTAATGTACATAAGTCTACCAGGACCCGCCTGTCTATACGCTACCTCCGGGATAGTGCCAGCGTTCTCTCAAAATGTCGCCTTTCCCTTACCCTCTTGCGGGGTGTAGTATGGAGTATCGGCATGCGACCTAGCTGTTGTATATGTAAATAGCAAGAGTGAGCTACAGTAGCCCAGCAAGATAAATTTTATAAACTAGCTTCAAAAGAAACATAAATATATCTGTATAATAAACGGAAGACAAATCATAATTATTATAAAAAGAATTTTTTTTTATTTGATAACTACTCCTTCCAAATATTTTTATACTAAAAGAAATATACAGCATTCTAATATCAGCTTCTCTTCTAATATAATATCAGTTTTTCTTCTAAAATAATATAATATCAGTTTTTCTTCTATAATAATTAAAAACCATTATATCACCTCAGCATAATATTTCAAGATAATATATCATCTGCACATCATCTCTCAATACAATCTTTCCATTTCCCTTTTTATACAACAATTATATAAAAATAATATAAAATCAGTTTCTCTTCTTACTGTAAAATCAATTCCATCATTTCATACCATTTTCCTTTTTCAGAATACAGATCTGAAAACCAGTATCAATTTTTTCTTTTAAGTTTTGGGGATATCTGCTAGCGCCAGATACGTAGGACGATGATCAGTCGCCTGACCGTACCTGCTCTCTGTTTACTACTAGTAGAAGGGATGGTCCCACCTGGTCATCAACCCTGGAGGAAGGCTACCTTCTACATCCTCCTTCGGAAACTCTTGGGCCGTAACAAATATTGAGTGCTGGACTGTGCCGCACACAGCCTCTTACGCTTTTTGTTGCAATCCCCCCTTTTTGTCAATCAGTATTCCATTTATACCAATACCATTCCACATTTTTCCTTTCAATTTCCATTTCCACTTTCATTCACATATGTCATCACTTTTAAAGCTTATGCCATAATACTCTGATTATGACTCAGACATCTTCTCTGTATTTAATGGAATCCAGTATAGTTATATATATATATATATATATATATATATAAAATATTCCATCCTTTTTTTTAGAAATAGTAAATAATAATCAAATAATATTTATTAAATCACAATATTTAAAAAGAATATTTTTAACATAATATTATAAATCATATAACCCTAGATAACAACTGATACCATTCTTTCATATTCTTTTAATCATAAAGCATGTTCACTTTATGCATAATCATATCTGTATATCCATATCCATCTCTCTTTAACTGCCAAAATCAGGAAGTAAATTCTCAACAATATAGTAACAATAGGATCACATATATTTTCCATGAAATCATCTTTCTTTGAAGGTAAATAATTTTCCAAAGTAAAGATAGGAAAAATCTTGCCTGGATCTCTAAAGCGATAGGTATGATCCTGTGTTCGTCTCCCGTCTCTATAGAAACGAAAGGATCACCGTTAGTATATATCCTACTTAATCACCTAATCTTTATACAATAACACCCTTGACACATAATATATGTTTGACATAGCTTTTACGCACCAAAAGTTCCAAGAACTTAATCATTTTTAAACTCGATCAAAGTTTTAGTGTATTCCACCATTTCCCTTAATAACCACTCCCGACTGTAAAAATTCTCAGAAAATATCAATTCCGAATTTTAATGCAAGGTCAACTAGTAACGGTCCTCTGACCACCCTACTACTATATCCCAAAATTTTATAACTTTTAAAAATGTTTAAATATGGTAATTATAGCCTCAAATTTGATACAATTACGTTTTTTCGGTTTTCGAACGTCTTTCACTAAAACTGACTTTTCTCCTAAACCGTTCATCAGATTTTAACATACTTTATATCAAAACGATCTATGAACTAAGCTCTATCATCTTATGCTCACTTGGTACCCTAGGCAGAATGCGACCGTACAAATATCAGTGTCTAAAACAGGGCATCTTTTGGTTTAACGAAAATCGGGCATTATAACGACTATATTTTCATACTTTCCAAACTTCAACTCCTCCAAATCCATCACCAAACACATATATCAACCCTACACCATGTGGTCATCATACCAACCATGGTTACAATCACAACCCACTTCCATATTCAACTTAAACCACTTACAAACACATATATCATCATGAATAATCACTTATCATAACCTTAATCACTAAACTTTCTATAATCCATCATATATTCAAAGTAATACTAAAGGGTCTTGAGATTTATACCTTCTTGAAGAGTGAATAACCCCTAGTAAGCCTTGAATGGTCCTTATGTAGCCTTAGTACACTTGAATCAATCAAAAGAAATCAAGAACACAAAGTTAGTTCTTGAAAATCACTATTCATCATCATTTTTGATCCATCTTTTGACATAGCTATACTCAATATTTGAAGCTAAGATTTTGAACATACCTTGGGGTCTTGATCTTGGGGTCTTGATTACCTTTGTTTTAAGCTATAGAACACAAGAATCCAACCATGGGAGCTAGGGTTTTGAGCCCTATCTTGCTACTGGCCAGAACCTGGACAGGTTTGGTTCTCCCACTTTGAGCATGGATTTGACTAGGCTATACTACTTGGATTGTCATGAAATTTTGTACGAATCTTCCCCATAGAGTGGAGAAGCTATGGTTAAAATTTGGTGATTTTAGAAGATCTAGATCTTGAGATATGAATTTTTCTTTCCTCCTTGCTCTTGGTGGGCAGTTTGTATGTCTATGGGTTTAGCTTGATTTCTACTTGCTTATACATGTATCTATCCCTTTATTCAATATTATCCTCTTTTAATGTGGTGTTGATCATCTATTTGTCCAACTGTTGGTGATCCTTTGGTCCACTTGCCAAGCTTAAAACATGTTACTCCATTTCTTGCTATTTACTTGCTTGTCCTTGCCTTATCTTGAAATGTTCCACCAATGCCCTTCCTCTTTCTCTTATTCACTCACATGGTTTCCTTCCTTAATACTCTAAGATCAGATCCTTATAGTGTTGGGCCAAAATTTGGGCTTTCCCCCATGTTTTGGGCCTTTTGTTTGGGCTCCGTTCAAAGTTTTCTCGTCGTTTGATCCATCGAATGATTTCTGCGATTGTCTCAGTGGTTTCTCCTTTGTAAATTCCTTGGATATATAATATCCTCTCCCACATAATATATTAGTGTGTTAGGGTGATTCTAATCCTCAAGTAGATTTTAGATCCAATATCCTTGGTATATTCTCTTTTTCTCAGAAGTTGCTCTCCCGGTTGTCTCTCAGGTTCTCAAGCATTCTCAAACTCGTTTAACAATCTAAATTCCCTTGGCATTTCCTTGACTTGATCACTCCTTGATTTATCCTAATTTCACTATTTCGTCAAGATATAAACCATTTAACGTTTCTATACTCCTTAATATCACATTCAATAGAGTCTCAATCGAAATCGAAAATCCTTAAAGTCCATATTCAGGAATTTCTGAAATCCATTATCATTTTGAGTCACTCATTTTCATAGAACAACACTAATATGGTTCCTGATTATTCATTTTCCATTTCAAATCTAGGGTACTTACATACCATTTCCCTAAATCCTCAAAATTACTATTCATTTAGGCACTGTAGCATTCTAAAAGTTAGGGTTATTACACGTTCACTTTTTAGCTTCCCTGTCAATTCTTAGTCGTTCTACCCTTTCTCAACACATCTTCTAGTGCTACAATCCATACTTTATCCTTTTTCCATCAACGTTGCCACTTTTCGTACAACACACTATTCGGGTTATACTCTTACTCAGTCTTATCCTTATTGATACCTGCAGTAACATTGGTATCACTATCACCCTGCGAATTCGGAGGTTACCTCGCTCGTACTGTGCATTTCCTGATCGCTTTAATCTTCGCAATCTCGATCAATATAGAGAAGTGGAAAGATTTATTGAGAGATCACTATGATCAATTGAACATTTGTTATATTGCATAGTTAGTACAGAAGGGGGCCAGCCTTTAGTACTTGACAAGCAATTAAACAAGTTATGGTATTCCACTTAGACTTCTATCACATAGACAGATAGTCACGTAGCAGTACCTCTCCTCCTTAAAGGGTTGTTCTTCTCAATTCATAAAGAAGATGAATAAAAGAGAAGAAAAGAAAAGAATTCTAAAGGATTATAGAAAGTTTTCATGATTGTAAAATATCATACTCAGGATTTACCTCTAAACTATAGAGGTTCATTAAGGAAGAAATTAATCATAATTATATCCAGTACTATTTGATCGTAACCTCACGTGTCAACATATCTTGCTGCTTTGTCCACTATTCTCTGGACCTGTACTCTGGTTCAACCTTAGGAACACTTACTTTTAGAAAATCTTTGAACCTCTTAGGTTAAATCTTAGTTTCTCGCTTGACACCATTGTTACTGACATTCCATGTCACGCTAATAGCTTTTTCATATCTATAATATTAACACTATCAGGTTGTCATCCCGAGAATTCATCAGAAAACCCTTTTATTAATCCATTCATAACATTCCTTGGTTCATATTCCATAGTTGCTTTCCCATTCTTTTCTTTATCAATCACATCTTTCTTATTATCTGATTCTTATTTACTTCTGTTATTTACTTTCACCTTCATCTTTTTATTGAGATATCTTTTGCACTTGGTACCTCCTTATTGGTATCCCATTACATTTATTCTATAATCATCACATTATTCCAATTTAAATTCTCCGAAATGAACTTGGCCGATCCCTTTAACTTAGATTCAATATAATCTACTTCTGTCAACTTGTTTCTCATCACTTATTCTTTTCTACCCGCGGTTTTCCACAGGTTGTCTTTCGTAAGTCAGTCCAGGTCGTACATTTACCTGCTCGCACTCTTATCATCTGTTGAGCATCTGCGTTTTACTGGCGTGGCCTTGCCACATGAAACACGTTACGATCATGCTATAAGTGTTTGGGGTAACACTGGCTCGAATGCCACCTTCCGAACACTTTTAAACTCTTAGGTGGCCTAATAAGTCTCGGGCTTAACTTCCCTTCTCTCTAAGTCTCATCAATTCTTTCTATGGGAATACGTTTAGCATCATGAATTATCAACCTCATATTCCCTATCTCGTTGGTGCAGAAGTATACTAACACAAACTTGCTTGTCATTCATCAACATGCCATTTAGTTTATCAATAGCAGCACTTTCTTTATCTTTACGTTGTCATCTACTTTCTTAGAAGAATCACCATCGCTTGTTGTTTACGTAGTGCGTTAATAGCTAACCATACGGGTTTCAAATCTTTTAGGGAGACAAAGTAATCACTATTCCTTATCCATAAGGAACATTTCCAGAACTTGATGTAGATATTACATGAAGTAGATAAAATTGCAGAAGAGTTTCAAGAATCGCAGCTATATCAGGTTGATGAAACTATCACTCATGCAGCTTCCATAAAAGATTGGAAACTTAATGGTTTACTTCGTCAATTTTGTATTATGGTCCTGGTTTGCCTCAAAACGGGACCTTCTAAGGTGTGTAGTTTGCTTAAGACAATATCGGGAATCAAATCTTTACGTAAACTATTATTACCGTCGATTCTTGCACAGTCATCAGAAGGAATGTAAATTCCTCCACTCCGATATGACCTACAAGATCCTTCCAAATATCATTCTGTTCCTTCGGTATGCACATTTGTAATTATTCCTTTATACTTAGACTGTCGGCCACCTCATTGGCCTTTCCTGATAATAATAATTTCTTGTAATCAATGTTCTCTGGATACATTCCAACTCAAATTTTTCTACCTCATTCCCATCACTGTTGGGTGAAAGCATCCTCCCTTAAGCTCTGCTGAAGGAGAAAAATATATCTATCGGTCTTTTTCCATAAGTCATTGCTTCCACCTTCCTGTGGGAACTTTATCAAAGTTACTCTCAATCATAACTAGGATATTTGTTCTCTTAGTTCTTTCTTGTTCTAGGATAATCTCAACCTTCTTTGGTTCCATCCATACCTCACCATGGTTTCATACATGCCTCATTTGGCATTATTGTTATTATGCCTTAAATTTTCTTCCAAACTTCTATTTTGAAACTCAGAATATTAACTTTTTCCTTGTAAGGTTTCTTAGGTCCTCCTCATCATTCTTCCTGTATTTTCTAGGTACAGGATATATCAAAACATTATTGATCAATACTCTAATAATTCTATATATGTTCTTTCCAGAATTCTTTTTAACAATCCTTACAGGTCATTGTTGCCTTATCAAATCCAACTCATATCATTTGAATTCACAATGTCTTTATTAGGGTTAATGCCATCCCTTATGCATTCCCCAGGGTTTGTCTTAATTTATGGATATCCTATCCTTAATTCAACTGCCAGGAAATTCTTGCATCCTATAATTGGCAATCAGATCATGTACCTTTAATAAGGGTCTCTTTTCAATCATTCTCATTTGATAATCGGTCGGTGGCTTAATGCTAACCTCTTCTTTAAGATAGTTGTCAGCCTATTTGACCTTCCAAAAGACAACGTATGTCTATCTGCTTTCTTACAGAACTTGGTAATGGTAGCAAGGATGTTCTGGAAGATATTGGTCGAGTTCAACGTGAATCTCTTAGTACTTATCGTTCTTCGCAAAGGTACTTGCCTCATACAAAATTTCTACAGCATACTGATCAATCTCTGACCATTTCTATACTCTCTTCATAAACCTTCGTTGTTTACTTCCCTCAGTCATAATATATTCATGGTATTTATAATACCCTAACATCATACATCTCAAGTCACTATACTTCTATTTTTACTCGTAATCTTGGGCAATCATATACACATGAATCACTTTAGTACGGGTGACCCCATTCCAAAAAGTCTAGTAAATTCCAAATCCAAACATGGGTTGCAAAGGGTTCCGTAGAAGATTCCTACGATCTCATTAATATTTCCTTTATATCAGAAGCCCTTGCAGTCGGTGCTTACTTAGAAGCAACCCTGCTTTGTCCTTTCATTGCTGGTCTAGTCACTTTATAATCCGTTGTGAATTGGCCTCAACTGGCCACACTAAAATAAAAATATATGATTTTAGGGGTTGGCTAATTAGCATTACTTTTCTAGCAATTGCCGGCATAGTGCCTTCTTCTTTGATACCTTTCTACCTTTCCAAAACTTTACTTCATATAAGTCTTAATCGACTACTCGGCACCGTCTCTGGCCACCTTTCCTCTACTTTTATCTTTTCAACTATTCTTATCAATCCCGCGTGCCACGCAAGCTTACCATTCCTGGCATAACAGCCTTTTCACTTAAGTCAATCCCGGAGTTTCTCAGTCCGGCTGGTTTCTTACTTACATTTCCTGTTTTCGTCCAATCTCACTTCATCATTATATTTCTACAATCAATCGCGATAATCGGGGTCTATCCACCAACCCATATAGTGGCTACCTTACCCAATTCACGGGGTTCGCCCCAGTTCCCATTCTCTTCAATGATGTTCTCTGATAATCAGAAAGACAAGGTTTGCCAGAATTCGTCGAATTCCTTTCCAGAATCAGGGAAATTTTGGTCAATCTATCCACCTACTGGTAACATTAAGGAGACCAGTTTCGAAACCTGAAGAATGGTTCTATGAACCTCCAAGCAGGTAGAACCATAAGCAGTCATAATTTACGAAATAATCGTCATTAGATTGGAAGTTTAACCACTGGAGAGGAACCAATTATATACATCCATTAGAAGGGAATCAACAGTTTCAAACTGAAACCAGTCACAACATCTTGATACCTATACGTCCTGATATTCAATATTTCCCAATGTCAGTCTACCTAACCACTAGTCTCAGAAGGAACATTACCGTCGGAGTTGGTTGTTCCACAAAAATTGGCACTACTAAGGCCATCCGAACCTGGTGAACCGTGATGTCCGAATGCATCCGCAAGTACTTTGTCGTGCTACGCAAGCACACATCCTAATCTTTTATGCGAAGCGTCTTTGGAAGCACAAAGTCTCCCTTTTTCCATTAAACAATGCCAACTCTGGGTCATTACCAATTTCATCTTTTAGCTCCAGGAAGATTTTCTCACATTTTTTTTCTCTTCAACTGGTGATTGTATTACTTGATCAATTATAATTCTGCATCGGAGTAAACTTAAGGTAACTACAATAATCCATTCAAAGAAAAGAAAGAATTTAATATTCCTCTGAATCACATGCATCTAACGTTTCTGGTTCATCATTTCACTGAGTTAAATTAACCCTATACTTAGTCTCTGACAATAGTCTCATTACGAGTTCATCTTGACTCACTGGTCTTATCTTCCGGTAGGTTCTGAGATCATTGTCTTGCTTACTACTTCCTTATATAACTTTATCCAATCATGCTGTCACTTCCCAATGTTTTCACTTTCTAACTGATTCATTCATAAAATGGACATTTTCCTGAATAAAACAACTTCATCAACCTCAATTTGGTTCCATAAATTACAACCTATGACATCTGCCTTCTCATGGCGAATTATTACTGATAATATTCATACTTATTAATTTATCAAATGATATGGCACTTACTGCCTCTTCTCAACTATTTCTAGGGACTCTGCTCCTCGTCTTATATCGATGCCTTTGATAATCATACATCCCTCTAGCATTCTTTTCGTTAATATGAAAGTCTCTAATGATTCTCATCTATTCCCGTATAAGATCTCACGTAATTCTTCCAATCCGTCTTACTTGTTGGTACTACCTCCAGTAGTCCGACCAAGAATCCAACATGAATCTTCAGTTCTCTTGCTAATAGCTTAGTTCTTTATGCTCACTTTTCTGAGCACCATATCTTAATCATCACAGTCTTTCTGGCTGCAGCCCTCATTCTTCAAGGGTAAGCTCCTTATCCTAACAGGATTTTCCTTATTTGCTGGAACCTCTTCCGGGTCTCCAGTAGGGTACTCCATCAAATTTACCCGCTGATCTTCAGCATATAAAGCATTATCGTGCTGCTGCTTGTATGCCTCATGGTCTGTCGCCTTACTCGTCGATACGATATCGAGCTAGGTTACTATCAGGATACTTAAGAGTTCCCATAAGGGTTTTATATGTCATCACTACATTAAGTAGTCCGACTATGAACTTGGCAAGAGTTCTATTATCTTAGTGATTTTATTGTTTTAACGTCACCTCATCTCTGGGGTTTATAACGTACGCTCTGATACCATTTCTGTAACACCTCCAGATCCGGGGTCCGGTCGTTACGGTCTCCAATTCTGTCCACAATACTTGAACTTACCTCAACATAAAATAATTTATATCTTTATGACCCAACACAACAATATAAAACACACTCGTTATAGTCCCAGAGATGAAATCAGAGTAACAATCAAATTTTATTAAACACATTATGAGTTCTTACAACCCAAAAGAGTTACAATATGAATACATACTCTTTGCCATCCATTTACATAAGTCATACTAGTCCATATATTTGGTACTGAAAGAATGAATCTATCCTACCAATAGCTTTCTCTTCGGCTCTGGTAGTCTCATCGTCCTCGCCATCATCGAGTGCGCCTTGTGCGAATCATCTGGTCTAGCTGTTGTTGTGATGTAATAATAAAGCAAGGGTGAGCGATAGCCCAGCAACAATAATATTTAACTGAACGATAATATATAACAGTTCAAAAGTATCTTTCAAACCATATGCCATGCATTTACGGAAATGATGCCAGAATAACATGAACGATGAAGTTACGAGGTAACTCAAAATGCATATATAGGTGGGAATATCTGCTATGTCAAAGATAAGCCAGATATTATCATTTATCATATAAAGATGAACTTGCAAGGAAAATATTGCAATTCCAGTTATTAACATTTTTCGAAGTCCTACAACCTGAAAGAAGTCTCTTCGATACGTGTTGCGAAAGACACCATAGCAACCAAGTTGCGAGTGAAAAGGATAAATTATGAGATTTATGACCGGGAAGTCTACAAGATAAATAACATTGCTCAAGTAGGTTCCCCTATATCATGGAAGTTTGAGCGAGCATTTAAATCCTTTTAAGATAGATTTAAATGAAAAATAAAGAGTTGGGAACCTTTCCTTGATAAAATCGTCGTAAAAAGACTCCGAAATATTTTACATAATATCTGGAGGTGACAGATAATCTCCGACTAATATAAATCATTTTCAAAAAGAATTTAAAAGATTTAAATAAATATTCGAAGAATATTTATTAACTCAATAATAATTACGGAATATTATTAAATTATAATATAGCTCGTAAGTAATCCTCGAATGAATATATGGAATTATTTACTAAATAAATCCCTCCTTGAATGAATATTCGAAATAATATTCATTAAATAATTAAACTCCAATAAATGTTTAAAATAATATTCAATAAATAGGTCAATCCTTAAATGAATATTTGAAAATAATATTCATTTAATAAATAATCTTTTAAATGAATATCCAAATAATATTCATTTAGTAATCAAAACTTTAAAGGAATAATCGAAATAATATTCCTTAAGTAAATAGAACTTCCAATGAATATTTTAAAATAATATTCATCAAGTACATAAAACCTTAAATAAATATTCGAAAGTAATATTCATTTAATACATAACATTCTAATGAATATCAAAATAATATTCATTAAATAATCAACTCTAAATGAATATTCGAAACTAACATTCATTTAATATCTCTCGACTGAGATAATACTCAAATAACATTCCTCGAAATATTTCCAAGTAATTGATACTTTATGGAATATAAATAACGTTTAACAATAACATTCCTCAAATAAATAATAATCTGTCATTGGAATCCCTCCGGGTTTCCACGACTATCTATATCTCAAAATACCGACTCCCGGTCTATATTTAGAATGAATATCATATGCCCTTCGCTAAGGGTCTTACCAGAACAATCCGGCTTATAACTGATAATTCGTATCTAGTCTATAAGCCAATATCAATTCAGGGAACAGGTATCATAATATAATTTCACAATAGGCATGCATGCTATGGCATATGTAAAATGGCAATCACATATATATATTATCACAACAACAGGTTCAAAGTTTTGAACACTTGCCTGGTAATCGGGTGTGGGTGGAGACAGCGTGTCCTGGGTCTGCTCGATGATCTATAAACAATCAGAACATTCAAGTTTAACCACTTAACACGTTTTAAAAGTCTAAGTATAACTTCACTTAAATCGAAACACGTTTTCGAATTATCTAGTTATACACCTTTTAGTGTAACTCTTTTTATTACTGATATGATCCGACATTTGTTCGTTTTTATGACATGTCATCATACCCACACTCGGTATATACTTAAATCGTATAAGTTCTAAAGTCGATCGATTACGAACCGAGATTATACCTCGAGTTTTATCGTTCGTTTTATAAGTTATAACTAAAGTTATACTTTTAAGGGGTTCGTTCGCATTTAACCTTGATTCAAACATTTTTATAAAATCGGAAAACGATCCGATTGACATGTGGTTTTCTCTCATACCTTCCTTATGACCTCTAGTATTTATTTACCAAGATTCGCCACTGAGTAACATGCTTTACGAGGTTTCAATTGTGGTTACAAACTTTTACTTACGGTTTTGAACTAATTTTAGTAATTTGACCATAACTCCTAAACCGTAAGTCGGAATGTTTCGATTCTTGCGCCAAAACGATCTATGGCTCGAGATCTATAAGTACCAGTCATAATATTACCAAAGTCAGGAAATTATATTCACTGCCATGCTTGGTTTCTAAGTGTTAACAAAAATTCGGCATTACGACGGCTATAAATCGGACGTTTCCAAATTGTTACAACAATCACCAAGCCACACCGGGCATACATACATCTTATACACATGATTCTCATCTCAACAAGTCCAGAAATATCATACTTCACCATCATATTCATTATATCTCTTAGATCAATAAAGCTAATTACATAATCATGCTTATAATACACCATTTCATAACTAATCTCAAAATCATCCAATAATCATCAAAACTTAAACTAAGAGCTAGGGTTTCTTGAGATTATTACCTTCCTTGGAGTATTTAATAGCCTTAATAAGTTTGATCTAGTCCTTGTATAGCCTTAACAAAGCTTGGATCAACCAAAGAAAACAAGAAATCAAAGATTAGTTCTTGGAAGTTACTATTCATCCTAAACTTGTAAAATTCATAGAAAATTGAAATATAAGAATTTAGCTCTCAAATTTTTACCACATCTTGGGCTCTTCATAATCTTTGTTTTGAGTCCTAGATCATCATATTTGAAGCTTCCTAGCTAGGGTTTTGAGGCCTCTTTTTCCACTGGACAGAAACTGGGCAGATTTGTTTCCCCAACTTTGAGCATGGATTTGACTAGGCTATACTACTTTGATTGCTATGAAATTTGGAATGAACCTTGACCATGGAGTGGAGAAGCTATGGTTAAAATTTGGTGATTTTATTATGGATAGAAATGGAGATATGAATTTGTTTTTGGAGAGTGTTTCTGCTAGCAGTTTTGAGAGAGTTTTTGTTTTGCTTGCTTTTCTCTTGCTTGGCTTGTGTGAGAATGAATTATTGTGATGTCTTGGATAATATCTTTCATAAAGCTACTTTAATAAAGTAGTGTGGTCATCCATGATGCAATTCAAGTGGACAAGTGTTGATTTTGTGTGGTTGGATGATAACAAGAAGCTAAGTACTTGGTTTATTGCTAAGTATGCTAGTTGCTCATGTAACTACTTGGTTACTTGCTCTTATCCACTAGCACATGCATGTCTCTTGGCTCCCTGCTTGTTTTTTTGTCCGGTTATTGCTCGTTTCGATTGATCGTTCGTAGGAATATTTCACGGATTTCTAATTATGGTTTACCGTGAATCTTCTTAATATTAATACTATCATTCTCCATCTTTCTTACTAACTTTCGAATTTATATTCCTTAAATCTCTTCGTTAAATTTTTAAGTCTTTCAGTGTCCAGGGAACTCTCGGAGAAAATAAAAGTGCGGTTTTTCAGAATTCTATAGCTTTTACATACACTTATTTTCCTCCTGGATCACTAATACGAACTCGGAAATCCATTCCGAATACTTCTATATAGTGTCGTCTCATAATATTCTTACTTCCACCAAAAATACTATTCATTCTTTATTCTTCCTTTATTCCCTATATTTATGACAATGTCCTTGTTCTTTCTTGGGCGGTCCTTAACCCTTTCACGGAACTACTGGACTAATCGTTATCGATCCGGTTGACAAGAGAATATTCTCCTGCTTGGAATTGCCATATCTTATTCCCCTTGGAGATAGATTATTCTTACCTAAGTTGTCAACTATTAGCATTCTTCATGGCATAAAAACATTTGAACCCAAATCTATTCCTTTCATTCATTATCTCAATCGTTACATCGTAGTCGTAATCACTATTCACCATTACCTCAGTACATAATAAAAAGTTTTAATTATATCCAAAATTTAGGGTTCTTACAACCAGGAAGCCCCATATACATACACACGCGTATCATATACACACACATAGCAACACGCACACGGCCACACACACACGCCATTAACACATACACACCACAAACGCACACACCCGTAGCCATCACATACACGGCAAGAACAGCAGCTGGAATCAGGGGAATAATAGATACATATATGTATATATATCGAATAGAGGGGAGAGGAAGATGATGGCTTTACCCCTAGAAGCAGAGCTGCGGTCCAAGAAATCAAACGGAAACGCCACGAATGAGAGAGGAGATTTTGTCGAGAGAATATTCGAGAGACTTGTAGAGACGCAGGGGAGGAGAAGTCGGGAGATTGTAATTAAGGATTGGGGATTTGGGGGTTTTAGAGATTAAAAAGGAAAGAGTAGGATATTTAAATTTTAATTTAAAATAAGCTATAAAATCACTTTATTAAATGGAAATAAAATTGATGATAATTACCAAAAATCTCAAACTAAATTTTAAAATGTAGAAAATAAAATTATCTTACTCCCGATATTTTTAAAATATTTCTAGGATAAAAAACGAATTAAATATGGATTTTACAAGTTTTAATCAATAAAACACAAATCAATTCATAAAATCATTTTAAAATCCTCAAAAATCAAAATAAATCCATCAAATATTTTTAAAACTCAAATAAACTAATAAAGTATATAATTCAAAAGATTTCGAAATTTTTACTAATCCCAATGATTTTATAAAATTCTCAGAAAATAAATAACTCATAATTTAAATAAAATTTAATCACCATAAATACAATTAAAAATACTCAGGCTTACACGACACAAGTAATTCATCAATTAAACCCACAAATATGATATCATACACCTTTCACCTTCTCAACCAATATTCACGTCATATAATTCATATTTAATATTAAATAATTAATTATAAATATTAAAAATTTTCTAAGGCATTATATCCTTCCCCCCTTAAAAGGATTCTGTCCCCAGAATCTCACCTAAGTAAAAAGATGAGGATACTTTTTGAGCATCTCACTCTCAAGTTCCCAAGTTGATTCTTCAACCCTAGGATTCCTCCATAAAACCTTTACCAACTTAACTATCTTATTTCTTAACTTCCTATCCATTCTGTCCTGAATTGCTATAGGCTGTTCTATGTAAGACAAATCTGACTCTAACTCAATAAGCTCATACTCGATCACATGACTTAAATCTGGATGATATCTCTTGAGCATTGACACATGGAAGACATTGTGGATATGACTCATATGTGGTGGTAGAGCTAATTCGTACGCGACTTTTCCAACTCCTCTTAAGATCTCGAAAGGCCCAACAAATCTCGGACTGAGTTTTCTTTTCTTGCCAAATCTCGTAACTCCTTTCCAAGGTGACACCTTTAGTAATACTTGCTCTCCTTCCTCGAAATTCATATCTTTCCTGTCTTGATCTGCATTTTTCTTTTGTCTGTTCTGAGAAGCAATTAGCCTTTTCTGAATGATTTCGATCTTTTCCTTCGTCTGTTGTACCAGTTCTGGTCCTAACACCTTACGCTCACCAACCTCGTCCCAATACACCGAAGATCTACATTTCCTTCCATATAACGCTTCGTATGGTGGCATTCCAATACTTGCATGATAGCTGTTGTTATATGAAAACTCTACCAAAGGTAGGTGCTCGTCCCAACTTCCTTTAAAATCCAATGCACACGTTCGAAGCATGTCTTCAATGGTTTGGATGGTTTGTTCACTCTGTCCATCGGTTTGCGGATGATAAGTTGTACTCATCTTAAGCTTAGTGCCCAAACATTCCTGAAATTGCTTCCAAAATCTGGAGTTGAAACGTGGATCTCGATCAGACACAATAGTTACTGGCACACCGTGATGCATAAACACTTCTTTCAAATATAGCTGTACCAACTTATCTAAGGAGAACCTTTCATTGGAAGAAAATGAGCCGACTTAGTCAATCGATCTATGATCACCCAAATCGTATCATGATTGGCTTTTATTCTCGGTAGTCCCACAACGAAGTCCATGGCTAAATGCTCCTATTTCCACTCAGGAATATCTAATGGCTGTAATAGTCGACTGGGCTTTTGATGTTCGGCGTTGACTCTTTGACATGTGTAACACTTGCTAACCCACTCTGCAATCTCTCTCTTCATATCAGGCCACCAGAAATGTTCCTTCAAGTCTTGGTACATTTTCGTACTTCCTGGATGAATCGAATATCTTGAACTATGTGCATCACGCAAAATCTCATTCTTTAACTCTGGCACATTAGGAATCCAAATCCTCGAGGAAAATCTTAAGATACCCTTATCATCCTTCTGAGTACAAATTTCCTCACCTATTAACGTGTTCATATCTTGATTCATAATTTCCTCCTGACATCTTCGTATCTTTTCAAGTAACTCCGGTTGAAATGTCATGGTATAGAGCTTCTCACTGGTAGGTTTCGAAATTTATACTTCCAATCTCAGCTTTTCAAATTCCTTGAATAATTCTTTTGGTATGGTGAACATGTTCAGTCTCTCCTTTCTACTCAGTGCATCAGCCACCACATTCACTTTTCCTGGGTGATAGTTAATCGTGCAATCATAATCCTTAATCAACTCTAACCATTGCCTTTGTCTCATGTTAAGTTCCCGTTGAGTGAAAATATACTTCAAACTTTTGTGGTCCGTGTAAATCTCACATTTTTCAACATATAAATAGTGTCTCCAAATCTTTAGTGCAAAAACGATTGCTGCTAACTCCAAGTCGTGAGTCGGGTACTTTTGCTCATGAGGCTTCAATTGTCTGGAAGCTTACGCAATCACCTTTCCATGCTGCATCAGTACACACCCTAGTCCTTTGTATGAAGCGTCGCTATAGATCACAAAGTTCCCTTGACTGTTCGGTAAGACCAACACTGGTGCTGTTACTAATCTTTTCTTTAATTCTTGGAAACATTACTCACACTTTTCATTCCATATGAACTTCTCATTTTTCCTAGTCAGCTTGGTCAATGGTGAGGCGATCTTAGAAAAATCTTGTACAAATCTTCTGTAATAACCAGCCAATCCTAAGAAACTTCTTACCACGGTAGGTGTCTTCGGTCTACTCCAATTTACCACAGCTTCTATCTTTGCAGGGTCAACTCTAATTCCTTCACTACTGATTATATGGCCTAAAAACTGCACCTCCTCTAACCAAAACTCACATTTCGGAAACTTGGCATACAACTTCTCTGCTTTCAGGATTTCCAATGCAATCCTTAAATGTTCCGCATGTTCTTCCCGGGTCTTGGAATATATCAAAATATCATCGATAAAAACTATCACAAATTTATCCAAATGCTTCCTAAAAATTCTATTCATGAGATCCATAAATGCTGCTGGGGCATTGGTTAATCCAAATGGCATCACCAGAAATTTGTAATGTCCATACCTTGTACGAAATGCTGTCTTTGGAATGTCTTCAGGTTTGATCTTCAATTGATGATAACCTGATCTTAAGTCAATCTTTGAGAAATAAGCTGCTACTTTAAGTTAGTCAAACAAATCATCGATTCTAGGTAAGGGATATCTATTCTTGATAGTCAGCTTGTTGAGTTCTCGATAGTCGATACACAATCTCATACTACCATCCTTTTTCTTGACAAACAGCACAGGCGCTCCCCACGGTGATACACTTGGTCTTATGACTCCCTTATCTAAAAGTTCTTGTAATTGTGTTGCTAACTCTTTCATCTCCACAGGTGCCATCCTATATGGTGCTTTGGACACGGGTTCTGCTCCAGGTACTAGGTCTATAGCAAACTCCACTTCTCGATCTTGAGGTAAACTAGGTAATTCTTCTAGAAAAATGTCGGGGAACTCGTTAACAATTGGTATATCTTCTATCTTCGGTGCTTGCTTCTCTACATCCATCACGTGTGCTAAATACGCTTCACAACCTTGTCTAAATAACCTCTTCGCTTGCATAATGTTTAGAAATTTCTTTACTTGCCTTTGTCCTTGAAATACTACTTCTTTATCGTCTTCCCTCCTTAATCTTACTTGCTTCTTTCTACACTCAATCTGTGCATCATAATCAGCCAACCAATCCATTCCTAAAATTACATCGAACTCTCCCATTTCGAAGGGTATCAAATTGGCATAGAAAAGATAACCACATATCTCTATATTACAATGAGGACACACTTGATTGACGGGGACTGTATCTTGATTTGCCACCTCTATCACTAATGCTTGCTCTAAAGGTCGAATTTCACATTGCAATTTACTAAGAAACTTGTTGGAAATGAAAGACTTGGTAGATCCAGAATCAATTAAAACTTTAGCCTCTACTGAGTTCATAGGAAGCGTACCTGCGACAACATCCATTTCCTGAACAGCATCCTGCATAGTCATGTTGAAGGTTCTGGCTCTAGGTTGAGACATTTGGGTCTGGGCGGGAGGTCCAGCTATCCTCAAAGCATTTACCGATGGGGGTCCGACTATCCTCAAAACATTTTCTGACAGAACTGACTCCTTACAATCCTTAGCAATATGACCAAGTTTCCCACATTTGTAGCACGTTACTGCTGGTTTCGGAGTCAGGCACTCTGCCGCATAATGTCCCTTCTTGTTGCACTTAAAACATGTAACATTTGGTTTGTTGCAGACTCCTGAGTGCTTCCTCCCACAGATTTTATATTCAGGTAGAGCTGGTCTGATTGCAAGTTGCTGATTGGTATTCTGAAAACGTCTACCTTGACCACCATTTCCATTATTTGGCTTATGAAAACCTCGGTTCCTGTCAAACTGACCCTCATTCCTTGGCTCGAACTTGTTATTATTATTATTATTACCTTTTGGGTTCTGATTTCCCTCAGTACTTTCTATCTTCCTTTTCTTTCCTGCTTTCTACTTCTGATACAATTCGCTTTCACCTTCAACAATCATAGCTTTCTCCACCACCATTGCATAATTCTCCAACTAAAATACTGCCACCTTACTACGTATCCATGGCTTTAGACCTTGTTGAAATATTTTAGCTTTCTTCGCTTCGGTATTGACATATCCAGGAACAAACCTTGCTAGCTCCGTGAATTTTGCCTCATATTCTGCCACGCTCAAGTTTTCATGCTTTAATTCTAGAAACTGAATCTCCAGCTGATCTTGCATATACCTTGGGAGATACTTCTCGAGAAATAACTCTGTGAATCTCTGCCATGTAATTAATCCTTCACTTTCCAATAGCTTTATTGACTCCCACCAATAGTTTGATTCAGCTTTCAAGAAATAGCTCGCATATTCAGTCTTCTGTTCTTCTCCTACCCTTACCAAAGCAAAAGCTTTTTCCATTTCATTAAGCCAAGCCCTAGCTTCTATAGGGTTAACAGTACCTTTGAACTCTGGAGGGTGTACAGCTTGAAAAGCTTTGAATGTTACAATTGGTTGAGCAGGTCATTGTTGAGCTAGTGCGGCTGTCTGTTGTTGAAGAAGTTGAAGAATTTGAGTCATAGTTGGGTCAACTGGATTTCGATTGCCAGTGTTCTGGTTTTCGGGATTTGTAGTAGGTGTTTTCTTCTTTGGAGGCATGATTCTGGTAAGAAAACAAATAGCTTATTAATCAACAGGCAAATATGTACAGAGGTAAGGTTTACAAATCCTGAATTTGAGTTGTCTGTGATCATAAGATTTATAACGATGTAGAGAAAAAGGAAAACATAGGTATTATCTTGAACAAGTAATTCTAACAAGAAATATCCAGACAACTCAGAAATATAATGAAAGATGCGTAAATAACAGGAAAATAAAGGTTATGGTAACAACAAGGTTAATAATATAACAAAACAGTTTTAGAGTTCAAAGTACTCTATTAACAATCCATCTACTAAAAGTAAATGCCGAGAATAATCCCTGTCATCCATAACCTGTGATAATGATACATCGCATAAAGAAAGTACTAAATCGATAAAAGAGTATCCTAAACCTATTTCCTATTGCCTAGATGATAACCTACACCTATCGCTCCTATCATATGTCTATAAGAGTTCAAATCCTATCCTACACCTATCCTATACCTAATTCTGGCTTGTTTCAATGACCAATACCTGACAGCTCTTATACCAACCTGTAACGCCCCGAACTTCCCAATACTATAAATATACTTTTATAATAAATTATTGGATTTAATTAGATAAAATAAATATTTAATACAGGGAAATTTTGGAAAATTTTGGCATGTAGTATTCGTAATACGGACTATCCACCTGTAATTTGAATCCAAACCAATTCATTCCAACACCAACAACAATTTCAACTACTAAAGAAATAATACAAACACATGTTCAACCTGTCCTAACTGATCAGGTGAACCATACCAAAATGCCCTCCCGATCAGAGCAAAGATCGGGGCATCACAATACCAACTAAAAACATAAACCTTGATAATAACATAATATGAAATAAATACAACCCCACTACTAACCCGGATCTCTAACAGGTAGTGGTATGAAACAAGCAACTACTAAGTTATTACATTACAATACCAAATCCTTAATTTAAAAGATACATACGCTCCACAAATATAATTACAACCAACTAGAACTATTACACAAATTTATACTGATACCCAAAAGTCCAACCTTCTAGCAGAGTGCAACTAGGCGGCCTAAGGTCCACAACAAGTTCTTCTCGGATATATCTTCTAACTTGTATTCTTCTCTTCTTTAACTGAAAAAGGGTTAAAACAATAGCAAGTAGTGAGCCAAATGCTCAGCAAGTGATAAAAACGAAAATACAGAATCCACAACTGTATACTGAATAACAATATAAAGGTGCCAAGGAATACTCAGGATGCTCTGATTTTAATCCACAATCTCAAGATAAGTTTATCTGGAAGTACAGTATTCCGTTTATGACCTTTCAAAATCATCCTTTGAAATTTTTCTAAAAATCTTTTCATTTAAGGTATAAAATCATCAATTCTGTTTTTGAATAAACTTTCATTTTTTTTAACATTTAAATTTGATTGGAGGTTTTTCCCGACTTCGGACAATACGGGTGATCAGCCACGTAAAGCCCTCAGCACGGACACTCGATCCGTCTGGACATAAATTGGGTTCCCAATTAGGCAACACATTGGCCTTCAAAAGGTGCTGGACTGGTCCCACCAGAACTACAGCACAAAAATAAAACATGCTGGACCGGCATCACCCGGCCTCCTACGCTCTCCAATCTGAAGGAATCCATAGAAAACATTTTTTTTTACGGAATCCCTCAAAATAAAATCTTTAAAAATCATTAAAACATTTCACTTTTCGGTCCTTAAACTCACTGATAACAGATCAGCCCAGCTTAAGGAATTTTAAAACATTTATAAATAAATAAGCCATTTTGATTTGCATTTGTAATAGATTAAGGGTCAAGGAAACGCTCAGAGTAATTGCATAAAGTTTTCAAGATCAGAATTCGGGTGTGGTTAAAAGGTATTTAAAAATATGGTTTTGTCAAGCACATAATAGTATTAGGAGGTGATGTAAAACAAATATTTATTCAACTCGGGTAGGTTTCAGAAAAACTGGAATAAAACAAATGAAAAGGATCATGAGTTAGTAAAGAGTCAAGTAATGGTTAAGGTTTCAGAATTAGGGTTTCAAGGATTATAAGTAGGATTTTATTTGTTTGTTTTAGGGAAAATAGACATAAGGAAGGGTTTAAGTTGGAGCAAGGTATCAATTATAAAATTACGGTTTATAGTTCAATTTGAATTAGAGCAACAATAGAGTACAGTAGTTTAATTAATTATTCAGAGGTACAAGGGTTTAAACGTCAAGTCATAAGAGCAAGGGCTAAGGTATAAGAGTTGAACAATTTTTTCAAAAGGATAATCAAGGTACATGAGTTTCAGGGATAAATTATAAAGAATAATTAACAAGGTACACGAGATCTAACAATAATTTAAAAGGAATAGCAGGAGATTATAAGAATGTAAACAACAATTCATAAGCAGTTGAAAGAATCCAAACGTAATTGCGAGGTTCAAATCACTTGCCTTAATAAGGTGCTTTCACTCTAGTCACCTAGCTCAAAAGCCTTCCACCTTTGCCTTTCCTTTATCTCTTGAATCTATGTCCTTCAAATCTACATATATAAAACACTATTTCAGAATTCTATATTCCTTATACGTCTAATCCTAATCTACCCATCGATCCCTATATCGTGATAATACTTAACACGTATTACTTACCAAATAACTGATTACAATAAGCTAAGTACATAAACACATAGCATCTATAACATGAAACCACGTAAGTTACCTAAACATTTAAAACATAATACCAACTTTCTAACTTCACTTTAAAATACGACTTATTTTATACTGTCCACATACAATCAAATATCTACTATTAAACATACAACCTTATATTCAACTATATTCCATAATTAACATCTATCAAAACATTTATAATTCTAAGTACAACACTTAACTCATTCTTTTACTAATTACCGTACTATTATCATCCAAACAAACTATTCTATATTAGTCACATATATAGCACCACTATGTGTTTTAAGGACTCGTTATCGACTAAGCATGTCAATATACATATTACCTAAAAATAAAATCAATTACTATGCACTATACTACAATTATCTAAATAATTTTTCTTTTTCTCGAAGTCAACACGAATAGCTCAACTTTGATCGATAATAACTCATTCGTTTTAAGTTCGATTTACATGGTTCAAGAGCCTATTCCATCTATTTTTTTCACAAGGAATCCAAATATGTAATCAGTTTTAAGATCAGGTTTAAAACGGGCACTGAACGAATTGTGAACAGTAGCAGTTTGACTTCAATAACACTAACTAAAACCCAATTAATAAAATCTCTATCAACAAAAACATAGACTAACCCACACCCATAACACTACACTCGAATCTGAGATTATACAAGGAAACAAGAGCCTTGCAGCGATAAAATCACCAGGAAGCCCCATATACATACACACGCGTACCATATACACACACATAGCAACACGCACACGGCCACACACACACACACGCTATTAACACATACACACCACAAACACACACACCCGTAGCCATCACATACACGGCAAGAACAGCAGCTGGAATCAGGGGAATTATAGATACATATATATATATATATCGAATAGAGGGGAGAGGAAGATGATGGCTTTACCCCTAGAAGCAGAGCTGCGGTCCAAGAAATCAAACGGAAACACCACGAATGAGAGAGGAGATTTTATCGAGAGAATATTCGAGAGACTTGTAGAAACGCAGGGGAGGAGAAGTCGGGAGATTGTAATTAAGGATTGGGGGTTTTAGAGATTAAAAAGGAAAGAGTAGGATATTTAAATTTTAATTTAAAATAAGCTATAAAATCACTTTATTAAATGGAAATAAAATTGATAATAATTACCAAAAATCTCAAACTAAATTTTAAAATGTAGAAAATAAAATTATCTTCCTCCCGATATTTTTAAAATATTTCTAGGATCAAAAACGAATTAAATATGGATTTTACAAGTTTTAATCAATAAAACACAAATCAATTCATAAAATCATTTTAAAATCCTTAAAAATCAAAATAAATCCATCAAATATTTTTAAAACTCAAATAAACTAATAAAGTATATAATTCAAAAGATTTCGAAATTTTTACTAATCCCAATGATTTTATAAAATTCTCAGAAAATAAATAACTCATAATTTAAATAAAATTTAATCACCATAAATACAATTAAAAATACTCACGCTTACACGACACAAGTAATTCATCAATTAAACCCACAAATATGATATCATACACCTTTCACCTTCTCAACCAATATTCACGTCATATAATTCATATTTAATATTAAATAATTAATTATAAATATTAAAAAAATTTCTAAGGCGTTATATTCAAAGCATGTTAAGATCTTAGCTTTTAACTGTTAAATCCTTGGTTAGAAGATCTCAATATGTGGATGAATATTTGTTGAATTTGATTAGTTGCAATAGTGAGTTAGAGCTGTTCATTAGACAATATCTTTTAATTCATAATTGCTATATGTTAAGCATATAAGACCTCTGTTTAAGCTAGTTTCAGGGTCCCCAGTAAAACAGATTTGTTTATTCATTCAGAATTGTTTGTTAAGGTTTAAAAAGTTTCAAAGATGGATTGATTACCTAGGTTGTTTGTAGAACACAAAGCTGTATCTAAAACTGAATTAGGTAATACAGACAATTAGTGGTCTATAACAATATCCTTGGATTGGTTAGAATTAGTGATTACTTATTAATTCTTCTATTCCAACTGGTTTTAGAAAATTCTTGTATATAGGTTAATAGGATTTTCTAAATAGCATTACATGTCATAGTTTGCACGTTTTAAATGTGTGATTGTTTGATTGCTATATGAATGCTATGTTTGTTGTTACCACTAATGCATTACATGTCATAGTTTGCATATTTTAAACGTGTAATGGATTGTATGTTGTATGTATGTCAAGTCTGTAGATTACCTCTATAAATAGGGATATCTTTAATCCATCTAGACCCAAGTAAATCTGGGTACCGAGAACTTTTTATCCATTTATGAATGTAGGGATTAACAGGTTAATTGATTATGCATTATTATTGATTTATTCAAAGCATATCATCGAAGAAAGATCCCTACTATCAGATGTGAATGTGAAGACAGGCCAATTGGTTATCCTTTGGAGACAACAGCAAGGGTATGACCTAGGGTCATGGCTATTCAATAGCTAAGAATGTTGTCAGTAATAAAGCATCTTTAGAAGATGAAGAGCCTACTATTCGAAGAGTAAGAAAAGAGAACTTATTTGTAGTTGACATGGAATCTCAGCCAAAGGTGAAGCCAACAAGGTTTAATCTAAAGCTTCATCAGACAGGAGTTCAGCTATCACATAAGAAGCTCTCACACCTGAATGTCAAATCAAGAGATTCTTTCCTGGAATTTGAATCAGTAAAGGAGATTGCCTCATCTGGAATTAAAGCAAAATGAATTATGAGGCATGTCATAAAGGGAAGTCAAAGCAGCATCACACAGAAGTTCTATATCAAAGAGAAATATACTTTAGTGGAGATGACTGATGACTTCTCTAAAAAAACAAGTTGTTGTTCAGACAATCTGAAGACAAGACACCACTGATGGTGATTGATCACATCTAGAAGATTGGAAGGAAGCAAAACTGACTATGACAACTTGGAGACCAGATTACAGGACCTATCAATTAGTGTTCTGGATGATTTCTGCACCTTTAAGAGTATTAATGCTGAAGCAGTCAATAGTTTGCTACTGACATGATTAAAACCTGATAAGTACAAAATATAGGAAGTCCCCACAAGTATGAAGGAAATTATTTTGCAATGATAAAAGGAACTTAGCATCTTGGCAATCAGCTAATGCTCAAGAGGATAATTTCCTTGGTTACTCAATGGAGTCTACAACCTACAGGGTGATTGTTATTAATCAACAGAAAGTGATTGAAAGTCTTAGTGATATTCAACAACTTCTAGCTCCCAGCTATCAATGGTGATGATTATTTAGATCCAACCAATGTGAAACATGGAGAATCTTCATGTAAACCTAGCAACAGGTTAGGGGGAGAAATAGAAGGATCAACTAGTCAACTCAACACCACATTGAAAATCAAAGGACACTATGAGAACATGTCTACCAAGACAAAGAGTGTTGACTCAATTAACTCTTTGTCCTAGTTCTTAGTGTTCCTAATGGTGTAAGTAAAAGACTAGTAGAGCTTCAAGTACCAATGGTTCTTTCTTTAGTTTTCTTTTAGAAGAAACTAAGGAAGCTACAAAGGCTCTGAAAGATCCAGATTGAGTTATTGCAATGCAAGATGATCTCAATCGGTACAAAAGACAGATTGTAGGGAAGCTGGTATCCAGACCAAAGAACAAGGTTGTATTTGATAAAATGATAACCAGAAGTCTACCTGGATGATGTCAAGGCATTGTTATGAGGGACAAGGCCAAACTGGATGCTAGGTTATAATTTGATCAGATAGTATATCTGACAAGAAGCACCAGTGACAAGACTTGAGGATATCAGGCACCTGCTGCACATTCATGATTATAATGGACATCTGGACCTACTGAATCTGGATGCTAGAGGAATGTGAACAAGTGCACTCCTAGTTGGTGAGATAATGGAAGATCTCTACATGTTAGTATGAACTAGTATCACACTCAAGCAATCATGGAAGACATGGTATGACACCCTAACTAAAATTTAACATTTGGTATCAATATTTAACAGTTGGTGTCATTTAACAATTGTCGTCATATTTATAGAACTCTCTACATCTTAAGGCACAAACATAAATGATATATATGTGCAATGATATCTTGATTATATTATATGTTGGTCTACTAACTATAAATTGGTATCAAGATATTTGTTATTTTGATATTGGTAAAGTTGCAGTTCTTTTGATTTACTTTAGTAAGCCAAAAGAATGATGACAATAAAAGTAAGTCAAGGATCTTTTGTTTCTGTTCAGAAGATTCTAGACCTATCAAGACTCTATGCCAACACACCACTATAGCTGGATTTTGACCTATTAGTTTGGACCTAACAAGTTGGTAATCAAAAATCTTAAGTTGGACCCAAATCTGAGGAAATGGTACCCTAAAGATATTTGACCCAACAAGTTCAGGATCTACTTATTAGGACCTAATCAGGCTATAGAGGAATCATCAGCTCATTATCTTATACAATTGCTAATAGATCACTTACAAACATATTATATTCTCAATATGCAAATGTGCAAGGCCCCAAGTGGAACCTAGAGAATCTATTCTAGTAGTTATTACAATTGATTTTCAGATGCTTAAGTTGGACCCAAATCTGCGGAGATGGTACCCTAGAGACATCAATTCTGACATGTTTTGCTACATAGAGACAGATCAAATGAGTTATACGAAAGTAGGAGAACACAAGGAATCAAATTCATCTCCAACAACTCTGTGGAACACTCAAGGACTAAGCAACTTGAATAAGGTATCAATTATTTCGAGAGCATGTCTTTAATTAAGATTAACTTGTAGACATGTTTGCTAAATCACTTGATGAAATTAATTTTTAAAGACTGGTTTGTAAACTTGGGATTTTGGTAAGGTTATATGATTTGTAAATCCCATCTGTTTAGTAATTCTTAAGTAATCTCACAAGTATTCAATTGTCCGTATTGAAAGGACTTGTGATTTTACTATAAGTAATTCTTAAATGAGTTTACAAGTATTCAATTATCAGTATTGAAAGGACTTGTGAATTCATTGTAAGAAATTCATAAATGAGTTCATAAGCATTTAGTTGTCCGTATTGAAAGGACTTGTGAACTTATTTACATCCAGACCTCACGCTGAAAATTATCTTTGAATGATTGCCATGTGTATAATTGTAATATATTTCAATGGTGATTATTTAAGGATAATTTAAATACTTAAATGTTAAAATCTAACTCATAGAGATTTAGTATTTATTTATTTAATTATTTACTTTGATTAATATGAGTTATAGAACCTAAAGCAATTCAATATAAGTATTTGCTATGTACCTCATATTTATTAAAATATATATACAACATAACTAATTTGGACCTAATCTGTGTTGGTCTTCAATTTGTAGTGAGATGTTAATTCTAGTGAATTTGTCAATGCTCCATTTTTAGAAATTCACTATAATTAATATCATGGTTCTAACAATTGGTTGTAGTGAAGTTTTGACTTATATCAGTTAATGATATTTAGTTAGAATTCTATTTACTAACTAATTGTGAGATGTATTGGTATGAGTGAAATTACTTAGAACTCCTCTAAGTAATCTATGTTATATCTTTTGAAATTCACTCATACTACTAAACAGGGTGTGAAAATTCTCTAAGTAGAACTATGGATATTGACATAACTAAAGAAACCATAGTTCTTTTACTTCGAATAATTTTTATGCTTATTTGCAAGCTTCTAATCACTTTGATAATGAATGTTGTTTACTATGGATCAAGGTGTATTGGACTTGGAATATTTTTTCTAAGATTGCAGACAAGATAACTTTGGTAATCGATTTTTTATATATAGAACCAAGGTTGTCTAATACAAGCAGTTGTTAGGAGTTAACAATTGTTATTAACGAGGAGTTGCCTTAAAGCCATAAGTTTGAAATGTTATATCTAATAAACTTATACAATTCTTGTCAACCAGTTCCTCGTACTTATGAATGTCAGTGAATAATAGTCATAAGTAGTTAGATACTAATATTCATTAGTTCAATTGGTATTCAATGTAATAATTCAATCTTCGTTGAATTGAATTTATCTAACAATTGGTATCATTGAATATTTAGTATTTAACAGTGATTATTTCTGTCTTAGTTAAATTACGATTTGAAGCAATTATATGTTTTATTTGCTCATAATTTAATTTTGATAGTAATCACAAATACAATTACTTGCATTTTAAAGTGTTTGACAAATACTAACAGTTGGTATCAAATAGTAAAATATTTGCTACTAACAATTGTTGGTTGCTCTAATACTTTATTGCAAACTAATTGAGATTTATATATTAGCTCTAATGATATTACTTAGGATTTATTCTAAGTAAATGTTGCTTATCTATAAATCATTAGTGTTAGTATATATTTAATAATTTCTTTTTAATTACTGCGAAGTCAATAGTTTATGTCTTTTAAAAATTAAAACGACCTAGTTTTCATTAAAAGACATGATAATACATTGTTTTATGCATAAATACAGACTCTTGCACATTATCAGTTTTTAAAAATAAAACTCAATCTTTCTACAGCTGTGATTGCTTATATGTTTAAATGTTTTGAAGTCACAACTGTATATCATTTCTTTCACAAGATATAATGCATATGTTTTCACTCAATGTTATGGTATGTTGTAAATGCATTCTATCTCTATATTGCTCTACTGCTATGTGATGCAGGTTCAGCTCCTAGTGGAAGTTTTCTCACATGAAAGTCATGAGGTTGTAAACCCAACAACTTCTATCCCGGACTATAAATTCAAATCTAAACACATCCTAGCTTACCCCTGAAGTGGAAGTAACCTATTAAACTATAGGTCAATAAGGGAGTAACTGCACTTGATGTAGCAAATAAGGATCTGAGGGATAGTAAACCCACAGCTCTACCTCTCAAGGAGAATAGTCGTATACAACTTGAGGTATCTATAAGTTCGCCTACATTCTCCCAAAAGAATGCAGAGCTGAAAATGGCACTGAAACAGTCTCTGGATTCATTCCCTCAAAAGGATGAGTTTATTGAAATTCGCCAGTCAGCCAGGGCATCTGTTAATAAGTCACTACTTCATACACAAGACTAAAATACTTCCTATGCACAAAGTGAGATTGCACACACTAAGGATGAATTGACGGAAACTTGTACTCCAACTATATTACGGTTAGGATTATAAGTTCAAGGTTCTTCAATGAACCAAGAGTCTTCACAGACCTCGAGAGAAGGTATTGATCTCAATGCAAAATTCAACAAGATCATTATCTAACTCCCCAGAGGGAACATCTCTGGATCCTGCGGGTAACGGGTCCGACATAGGTGCGGATCGGCAACTTGTTGACTATGATTCAGATTCACCTGATGAGTTAAACAAGGAGATGTCTTCACCGACATTAGAAGGAAACATGATTTTAATTCTAAGTTTTGATTTCATTGTTTACCTTCTCAGAATTCAATTCTGAAACCCACAAAAAGGAACCCATTGCATCATCAGTGACCTCTATAGAAGGGGCTATGGTGAATTTTCCTTGTAGGTACACATGGGTATTGGAGCTATGAGAGATAAGATTGATACACTAGTGAGCATGAGTGTAAACACTTGAGAGATGAAAGAAGAGATCACTCATTTTAAGTGATATGAGTGGAGAGATGAGTTAAACACTTGTGAGGTACACGAAACAGAATCACACACTCATAGTGAGGAAGAAAGATAAACACCAAATCCCATTCCCTATTCCCCAAACAAAGTTCACTTACAAGAGTTGGGAGATATAAGGAAATTGTCGGGAGATTTGGTTGTCAGGATGATCAATAGTGAGGCCATTCTATAATATCTAAATGGCAAAGTTGATCAGTCTACATACTTCTATTCTAGAAGTCTTCATGAAAATTCTTCAACACAAGCAAAGCTTCTTTTCCTTATTGCAGCAGACAATGGTATATGTATGAAGAATCTGTTGTACTAAAGGTAAGAGGTGAGTTATAATTGAATATTTGGTATCATCTAATTTAATTGGATGTTTGCTATAATTGAATGTTTGGAGGATTACTCAACTAAGGGGGAGAGATATATTGAAGAAGATATACTCAAAGATTACCTTAGTAAGAGATACTCAACTAAGGGGGAGAGTATAAGCTTACCTTAGTGAGGGGGAGATTTTCTATCTAAGGGGAAGAGATATGAAAAAGGATATACCTTAGAAAGGGGGAGTATTCACCTTGTCAGGGGGAGATAGAAATATTCGCCTTGTCAGGGGAGATGAAAAGTATTCACCGTTATAAGGAGTGGACATATCACCTTAGGTAGGGAGACATAAGGAATGAGAGAAGTATGAAACGACAAAGAAGAATTCTTCAGTATATGGTTGACAAGTCATGTTCTTTACCACTGAAGAATTTCCAAGTATCTGCTGATAATGTTTAATGTTAGATGTAAAGGGTTATCAAGCAGATATGTCAAGAAATGAAGATGAGTAACTTAATGAAGATTAGTTCAGTGTCAGAGGAACAATCATCTATCATTTCATCTACTGAGATTCTGGAAATGTTATATCTAAACCATAAATTTTTTTAATGTATTATTTACTATAGTTCTTTAATGCTTTGTCTTCTTCTTGTTTTTAGTTGAGTTATCCTCTAGGAATTTGTATGTTAATGTTTAAACAAAAAATAGGGGGAGATTGAAAGTCATATGTTTACCCTATTTTGTAAACATCAAGGATTCAACTCAACTTAAACAAGAATGTAATAGTAAATAGTATATGTACTATCATAGGGATCTCAAATGCTCAACTGTCAAAAGAAAGAAGACAAAGACAATCTATAGTTTTGATGTTTTACTCCATTGAAGAAGTTCATTGTTTGATCAAGCGTCAATGGAGTAGTCAAGACAGTAGATTCTATTTATAGTGACAAGAGGTCTCTACTATGACAGAATACAGATTATAAAGGTTTGAATAAAGGGTGAAGAAAAGGAAGACATGAACCACAGCTTTAAAGTAAATATATGAAGAACAGTCATTGCGGTTAGTCACTCATGAACCAGACCGTGCATCGAGTGTCAACATCAAACAGTAGTTGTTCGTCATTATCTTCAGTGGTTCAAGCTATCAAGACTGGTAATGGAAAAAAATCATTGTGCAAGCAACAGAAGTGCTACAATAATTAATAACAAGGATTTCGCAGTCAAGACTGGCACTAGGAGTAATTATTGTGGATGATCAGAATTGCCAGATGAAGAAACCACAAGGGTTATGCTATCAAGGAGGTGTATTAATTCTCTCTTAATTGATTAAATCTTTTGGTTGATTTATTTGTAAATTAATTCTACATAATTAATTTATTATGTAAATTAATTAAAAGGTTAATTAAGTTGGAATTAATATAATTATCAAAGGGTTTTGGCTATCAAGAATTAATAATAATTCTTTTATTAATTAACTAAAATTATTGATTGATTTATTTAATAAATTAATTCTACTAGAATTAATTTATTTATTAAATTAATTATCATAAGTTAATTAACATTTGAATTATTAATTAATTAAGTAAAAGAGTATAAATTCTAAACTAGTAAGAGTCTAGCTAACTCTTGCTAGTACAAGCTGACTCTTACTAGTACAATCTGACTCTTACAGGATGGTTAGAAGCTGACTCTTACAAGAGCATTTCTGACTCTTACCGAAGCTGACTCTTGCTAGGCTTATTCTGACTCTTACCAGTTCAATGCTGACTCTTGCTGAAAAGTTTATGCTGACTCCTTCCAAGTGTTTCTGATTCTTGCTGGTTATGTTCTGACTCTTTCTTAAGTGTTTTAATGCTGGCTCTTTACAATTCAAATGCTGACTCTTGCTGAAGGTTAATGCTGACACTTGCCAAGCCTGTCTAACTCTTTCCGAGATTACTAAAGCTGACCCTTTCTGAAATTTCTGTTAACACTAGAAAGAGTCACCCTGACTCTTTCCAAATTTCCTGAGTATACTAGAAAGAGTCAGCCTGACTCTTTCCAGTGTTATGTGTTGATAGAATAGACAGAAGCTTCAGTGATGTTATATAAATATCAACAACAGGCGGCTCATTCAATACACACAACATAACACCTTCATAGCTTCTTCTTCTACGAGAGACATAGAGAGAGACAGAGACCAAGAGAGAATACCGAGGGGAGAAAAAGAGAGCACCACAGTTATATTTTCTTCTCCCCTCTTGATCTTCAATGAAGTTTTAATTACTTGTAAAATCAACTCTAGAATTCATTGTAATATCTTAGCCATTAGAGCTTGATTACTTGTTTTATTGGAACTATCTAGCGGATTAAGTTCCCTAGAACTTATCTCTCGAATTGCTTTTAGCATTCGATCTTTTTATTACTGTTAGGTCCCGAAGTATCGTAGAAGGGAGGGTTGAATACGATACTACCAAAATATTTCGATTTTCAAGATTTTTGCGGATAACAATTTTTCGGATCTTGAAATCAAAATAACGAAACACAATTTCAGGAATATATTTTTATTGATAATAAACCCTAAGGGGTGTTACAACTTCTAATCCAATGGATTAGCTTCAAAACCAGAACACTCCTAAGGATAGTTTAGGCACGAGGACCTTCTATCCGACACTTCCTGAAAGCGGGCTAAGCCGGCTTTCCTACTAGATGGACTGTCTAGCAGCTTACACAGAGAAAATATAAACGAGAGAATAGAGAGTTGTGTGTTGAGGTGTGTTTTGAAATGAAATACAACAGGCCTATTTATAGACTTTAGAAAGTTCCTATTCGGCCAAAATACGTAACTGATGACGTTTGTTTTTCTGCTGCCTTCATTTTCAAACTGGCCGAATTTGGCTGCTTCTTTTTTGTCTTCAGCAAATTCAAGCCAAATCTTTTTTTTTCAAACAATTTTGATTTTGGTATGGGCCCCACATGTTTTTCACCTCTTGCTTTTACTTTGTCAAATGAATAGTATTTTTGGTACTATTCACATGAATAGTACTATTCATATGAATAGTAATTTCAGTTACTATTCATATGAATAGTAATTTCGGTTACTATTTATATTCCTGTTAATTTGACATCCTAAAATATTCAGCTTCCAACTAACTAGAGGATATCAACACTGCTCTAAACTCAATCATACCTCTTAACAGTTTTTCTGAGTTAGATACTTCGATTCCTTTGTGAAGTGTTGACGCCTAGTGCAACTGGTCTGGTTCACAGACGACTAACATTCACTCATGGTCTTCGTATCATGTCTTTAAGAACACTGCTAAGAATTGTGTAACCACAAAAACTTTATCACTGGAATCTTTTGGCCCTTCAACTGAATCATCTGTACATCTTATTTTGTCACTGAGGCTTGATCAGTTTAATGAACTTCTTTCAGCAACTTGATCCTTGTTGATGTCTGTTCTTCAAATTTCACGATCCCTGTATAGAGTTAATATTATTTCTCTTTTATCCTAGTTGAGTTATATATGTCCTCTATTACATATTACATTACATTATGCTTTACAATCTCCCCCTATTTGATTGTTAGGGTTTGACAAGCAAATTCCTAGAGGATAACTCAACTGATACAAAAACAAAAATGAAGTACAAAGATAAATAATATTAAAGCGCACTCTGGATCATATATACATTTTCCAGATTTCTAAAATTTGAACAAATGCAAGATAAATTGTTCCTCTAGACTGAACATATCTTCAATTTTGCCTTGCTTTCTTTCCACTAATACTCCCACTAGCTTTTCCTTTCCCAAAATAAAGTTAATTCCGTGTCAACAACCTTTTCCTTGCCCTTACGCCTAGTTGATTTTTCTTGATCATTGATCATCCAACTTCTCCCCCTCAGTTGGGTTATCCTCCAGATTAGTAGGATGTGGAGTTGGTAAATTAGACGAAGATGGTTTTGCCAAAGAATTAATTGCATGACTAAACTGGGATGCCATGGAACTTAACTGAACCTGGAATGCATCATGTTGAATAAGTTGCAAATTTGATTTCTGCAATGGACTTACAGATAGTTAACAACTCTTTCTCCATTGTTTGGACCCGTGTTAGGAGTCTGCTGTATTCCTTTCTGGTTACAGGTGCATGTGGTTGAGGAGGTTGCTCACTCATACATTCTGCAGGTGTTTCACTCAACACTCTATATTCACTCGGTTTAGTGGTTTGGGTTACACTTACATGTTCTGTTCGTGTTTCTCTCCACTCTCCTCTAGAGCTTCCACTGATATGTATTCCTGAAAATGAAATCATCCTAGCCCCTTTTTCAGAGGTCACGGATGGTGCAATGAAAGTTCATGAGCTTTTGTCCTCGCGTGAAGCGAGTTGCCGACCACTGGTTAAGAGTGGTAAATCTCGAAAGAGATCCAGAGATTTTCCCTTTGGAGGTTAAACTTGAATCGATTAAATGGCACAAAACCCAAGTTTCCCTCGTACGTCTGTGAAGACACTTGGTTCATAAAAGAACCTCCTACTGATGGATCTTTCCGTAAAATGGAAGATTCACCAGCAGTTATTGAGGTAGGTAATTCCACCTCGGATGCCTGCGAAGGCATTTGATCTTTAGAAAGATCATCAACCACTCTTATGTTCTGTGAAATGGAACTCAAGATAGTTGCTCCCGTCAATTCAGCCTTATTTACATTTTCACACATTGGATAAGAAAGAATTGTTTCACTAACAGTTGCCGTTACCTCAGGTTCATTGGGTTTACTCCGTTTAGAATGAGGTAGAGCGGTTGATGTAACTAACTCCTTATGTGGTGCTGCTGAGGCACTATCTCCCTCAATAATATGGATGACTGGTCGTTTAAGTGACAATTGAGGTGTAGGAGTTTGTTTGTGTTTGTATTTGTTTCGACCGGTGTTAGATTTGGTGGGATTTCCTTCTATTGGTCGGGTAAGATGGCCACTAGGGGTTGTAGGAACTGTATTTCCTGTGATACAATAGGGAATACAGAGGTTGGGATAGTGTAAGAACCCAGATTTTGGGTAGAATTAAAACTTTTATTTAATTAATGATGTAAGAATGAATAGTAGTTACGGCTACAATGTAATAGTTGATATTTTGAAAGAATGAATGGAATTCGACTTTATTATTTCTATGTATTGAAGAATGCTAAAGGGTGACAACATAGGTAAGAATAATCTATCTCCTAAGGGAATAATATATGGCAATTCCAAGCAGGAAAATATTCTCATGTATCCAGATCGATAACGATTAATCCAGTGGTTCCGTAAAAAGGTTAAGGAACGATCGAAAGAGAATACGGACAATTGTACAACCCTAAGAGAATAAGTAAAGAATAAATAATGAATAGTGTTTTTAGTGGAAATGAGAATATTATTAGACGACGCTATATAGAAGTACCCGGAACGGATTTCTGAGTTCGTATTAATGATCCAAGGGGAAAAAGAGTGTATGTAAAAGTTATCGGATTCTGAAAAATAGCACTTTTATTTTCTCCGAGATTTCCCTGGACACTGAAAGACTCAAGAGATTATTAAAAAGATTTAAGGAATTTAAATTCAAGAATTATAAAGGAGGATTAAAGATGTGAGCAAAAATATTTAGAAGGTTTCTGGTAAAACCCTAACTAGAAACGATTGAGATATTCGTTCGAACGATTAGTGAAATTGAGAAATAACTGGACAAACGAGCAAGCAGAGAGCAAGATTCATGCATGTGCAAGTGGATGGAGTAATAGAAACCAAAGTATGTCACATGTAAGTCAACTATAAGCTAAGTGGTGTAAATGAATTTTTGCAAAAAGAATGTGCATAATAAGGAGCCTACACTTGTCACAAGATAAAGCATCAAGATTAGGCTAGTGGATTGTGATGTAATCACTTTAAACTAGATATTATCTTAAGGCATCATCCAATAAATCATTTTAACCAAGCAAAGAAAGCAACCAAAGCAAAACTCTCCATTTTCTTTCCTTGAAAGCAACTCTCGGACAAGAAGCTAGAAAAGGGGGTTCCCACCATTGCTTGATCTTCAAATTTTTAGGGTAAGTACTACATATCATAGCTTAGATTTCCTAGAAATCTTGGACTTAAATTCATCTTTTACCATTTTCAAATAAATCATCAAAGATGATGATGAATGGTGTTTTCAAGAACTAATCTTTGTTTTTCTTGTTTTCATGGTTGATCCTAGCTAAGTTAAGGCTATCCAAGGACCATACCAAGCTTTGTGAGGCTAGTACATACTCTAAGGAAGGTATAAGACTTGAAAACCCTAGATCTACTTTGAGTTTTAAGCAAGTTCTTGATGGATTTAACTTAGTTATGATTATGTTCATGTTATAAGCATGCTTAGTTAATGATTTAGGGATTAAAGAAGCATGATGATTTTGATGCTAAGATCAGTAGATTCTGGACTTGTTGAGATGATTACTATGTGTATAAGTTGTATTGATGCCCGGTGTGGCTTGGGTTGTTGATTGTGATTTTTGGAACGTTCGTATTATAGCCGTTATAATGCTGAAATTTCGTATCATTGAAAACCGTGCATCACAGTAGGTCTAATGGCTGAAACTGGATAAGTATCTAACATTTCCTTGTAGATCTTGAGTAGGAGATCATTTTGGAAAAAGAATCGAATCAAACAGACTTACGGTTTAGGATTTATGGCCGATTTACTAAAAGTAGTTCAAAACCGTAAACGAAAGTTCGTAACTGAAATTGAACCCTCGTAAAATACGTAAGTCAATGACGAATCTTGGTAATTAAATACTAGAGGTAAAAAGGAAGGTGTGAGAGAAAACCTCATGTGAATCGGATCATTTTTCGATTTTATAAAAATGTTCGAATCTAGGTTAAACGCGAACGAACCCCTTAAAAGTATAACTTTGGTTATAACTTAGAAAACGAGCGATAAAACTCGAGACATAATCTTGGTTCGTAATCGATCGAATTTAGAACTTATACGACTTAAGTATACACTAAGTGTGAGTACGATGACATGTCTTAATGACGAACAGATGTCGAATCGTATCGGTAATAAAAAGAGTTACACTAAAAAGGGGTATAACGAGATAATTCAAAGACATGTTTTGACTTAAGTTAATACTTAACCTTTTTAAAAAGTGTTAAGCAATTAACCTCGAATCTCTTGACTATTTATAGATCGCCGAGCTGACCCGGGATACCCTACCACTACCCCTACCCGTGCTCAATTACCAGGCAAGTTTCAACTTTCCCTTTTTAGGCTGTTGTTGTGAATATATATGCTTTCTGTTATACATATGCCATAGCATGCATGCCTACTTTCAAGTCACATTGATATACTTGTTCCCTGATTGTTCTTTGGCTTATAAGTAGATAGATTGTATATCGATTATAAGCCGGATGTCGTTAAGACCCTTAGAGAAGGGCATCTGAATTCTATTTGTTGAATATAGACCGGGAGTCAGTACTTCTTGATATATCGTAATTATTTTCGAGGGAAATATTGAAGTAAATAATTTCCATTATTTGGTTGACGAATATTATTTGAATATTTGTTCGAGATTATTTAATTAACGATCATTACTTCAATTATTTATTTGAACGTTATCTATTCAATGAATATTATTTTTCAATATTCATTCAAAGACGAACCATTTATCGAATATTATTTCAAATATTTCTATAAAACCTTCGATTATTAAATAAATAGCATTCGGACATTCACTTAGAACATCATGTATTAAGGGAATATTATTCTCGAATATTCTTTTAAGGTTTAATTTATTAAATGAATATCACTTGGATATTCATTTAAATTATTAATTATTATATGAATACTATTTTTGAATATTAATTTGAAGTCTTATTTACTTAACGAATATTATTCCAAACATTCCTTTCAAAATTATTTATTAAATGAATATTATTCTAATATTCATTTAAGTAATTATTTATTCAATAAATATTTCCTTAATATTCCTTCAAGGATTATTTTGAGAAATACTCTGATTAAAAATATTCTTTCATTCATTTAATACTTCCGACTCAATAAATATTCTATAAATATTTATTCAATACATAGAAATAACTTCAAAGTTGTCTATTTTTCTTCAAATACTATTTTCGACCTTCGATCATTCTGAAAATTCTTCGTAGTCATACGATTAATATTATATTAAGAAAGGTCCTCTAGATTCCATTCTTCACTCGAATCTATCTCTTAAATTATAAGGGAACCTTGCTTGAGAAAGATTTTTTATCTTGTTGACTTCCCGGTCATAGTTTATCCTTTCCACTCGCAACTTGGTTGCTACGGACTCATTAAGTCTGTGTGTACCTTCTCATCATTCGAGGGGTAAGATCGTTGGAACAAGTTGATATCCATTAACAAGCAAGAGCTTGGGAAATGTTAGTGAATTTTCCTTTCCAACTAGATACGACTACTTTGTGGAGTCTTGTCAACAAGTATTTCACTTGGGGAAGGGAGGATAAACTATACGTTTCAATGCTGCGGATTTATTCGAACTAGGAGTCGTGTGT
Source organism: Saposhnikovia divaricata (assembly GCA_036435485.1). Classification (NCBI taxonomy): domain Eukaryota; kingdom Viridiplantae; phylum Streptophyta; class Magnoliopsida; order Apiales; family Apiaceae; genus Saposhnikovia; species Saposhnikovia divaricata. Next base: position 135,280,184 of record CM071600.1, read on the forward strand.
AAGAGGCCGAATCGCGCGGTCCATCACAAGGCCTTATCATTGGCCAGGGAGTTACTATTAATGGCCATTGACAAGTGGAGCCGTCAGTTCTTCCTTCTACCGGTAGTAAACTATATTGGGTTGTACCATCCCCGACTGATCATCAGGGAGTGGAACAGCTGGCGGGTGATAACTCCAGTATTGGTTCATCTCCCAAATTGGGAATTCCCTGCAACACGTATCGAAGATACTTCTTTCAGGTTGACGGTGTCTTCCGCAACACGTATCGAAGAGACTTCTTTCAGGTTGTAGAACTTCGAAAAATGTTAATAACTGGAACTGCAATATTTTCCTTGCAAGTTCCTCTTAATATAATAAATAATGATATCTTGCTTATTTTGACTTAGCAGATATTTCCACAAAATAAACACTTTAAGTTACCTTGTAACTTCATCCTTTATATTATACTGGCACTAACTTCGTTAATGCATGGCATATGGAAATAATGATACTTCGAACTGTTATATACTATCACTGTCCTGTTATATTATTATTGGTGGGCTATTGCTCACCCTTACTTATTTATCATGTCACAACAACAGCTAGGACAGATGGCTTGTGTCAGGCGCACTCGGCGCAAGCGGGTTACCCGACCCACCGGACTCCCCGCTGAGATGCTAGCCGCCATTGCTGAGGTAACATAGTTAGACAGCTTTTGTTTCCTGTTTAACTATATGTATAATTAATGTAATCAACGACAAAACTTTTAAACTTATGATGTTATCCTTTTGGATTGTAATAACTTTTATTCGCAAACCCTTTTATAAGATTTATTTCAATTTCATCTCTTGGACTATAACTGTGTGTGTGTGTGTGTGTGTGGATATTATTGTGGGGTCATAGCATGCTACTTATTGATTTTGGACTCAAGTCAAGTATTATGTATGAGTTATGAGACCGTAACGACTCGATCCCTGACCCCGAATCTAGGGGTGTTACAGATAGCAGGGATTGAAATATTACATTGTCGTATACCTGCTCTCACTGGTCTTGGTAACAACGGAAGTGGGATAGTCTTTAGATATTCAGTTAGGACTGTAGGCACATCCGTATAGTTCTTTTTGCTTATGTAATAAATTACATTCGTCTTCATGTAAGAACATTCCACCTTTCAACCATTTTCCGAGTGTACCCTGTCTTCATCATTCAAAAAATCATTTAATATTAGCTGTAGAAACCTTGGATATAGACATTTGACGTTTTGAGTGTGAACATCTCTTGTTCCCAAGTGTTTCATCTTTAAAATGATTTGACCAAGCACTATTTTTCCAAAATTAATCCTCAAATTATTGGCGACCGCATACCCTATTTTTCGAATAAATTCAGGTATCCGATCTAGATTCGTTCTATCTGAGGAAAAAACATGGCCAAGAATGTGAAAGAAGAAATTCCAGTACCGGGTTAGAAATGTTCTAGAGATATTACCAGTATTGAAATTGCCATCTTGGTACCTTATAAAACGAAAGAACATTTCAATCTGTTCAGGTGTAGGATCATAAACGAGATTTTCCATAGGAAAATGAAGAATTCGATTAACATCTCGTTCAGTGACCCTAATCGACCTACCAAACAGTCGATATGTGAATGCACACCCGTCCTGTCCAGAAGTGTTAACCGCACTGCAATATAGTTCACGTAATGCATCATGGTTAAGCTGCACTGGTGTAACTAAAGCATAACGAATTATTGAATGTTCATTCAGAAATTGTGCCCAAGCCCGAAATTGCTCATCATAGATGGTTTCGATTTGCTGAATGGAAGTAGGATTAGCTTTAGCAATTAAAAAACTTCTCTGCAATGCCATTTTCAAAACTTTGAGGAAATTCAAAAACAAGGGTTAGTTTTTATAAAGGATGATGTATAAAGCAAGAATATGAAATCCGATATAAAAACCACCAGCTAGATTGAGAGATCTTTCCGATCAAAGCTCAAAATATTCAGCAATTGTATGTATATGCTCTGTATATCTGAAAAATGATGATGTTAAACACAAACAAAAACTCATCATTTATAAGGTTTCAAGCTTCAGTGGGTTAGGTGAAATAGTGACAGGTTTTGTTTAAAGAATTCAAAATCTCTACAACAAGTAGTAAATTGTCAACCATGTTAGGTAGCCACCATGTTAGGTAGCCACATTTCATGAATTCAACAATGGAGGCTAACATCTTATCACCAAAACCTGTCAGCCGACCTATCAGCCTATACACATATACACATATTTAATACTTCTAATTATTATGGATTTAAATATAATTAAGCAGTAAATTAAGAATTAATCTACAATAATAAACCTACAATTAAATAGACATAAAATTAACAAAATATCATTAATTGATATATGTCAATAAAATATTTATTTAAATATGCTACAATGATATCTCCAGAATAATCATGCAGATAAGCAAATAAAACAAACAAAATCCAGAGAATGAAATTCACTGGCTACAACTAATTAAACAGACATTTTAAAAGATCATGAGAAATTTAACATACCAAGCTCACTTACCAACCTTGAAAAGGTTCTTCATCCAAAGCTTTAGTAAAAATGTCTGCCAGCTATTTTTCACTAGGAACAAAATGCAGTTCCACAGTGCCTTCCATCACATGCTCCCTGATGAAATGGTATCTGATGTCTATGTGCTTAGTTCTAGAATGCTGCACTGGATTCTGTGATATTGCAATTGCACTAGTGTTATCACAGAAAATTGGGATCTTTTCAACTTTAACTCCATAGTCAAGTAGTTGATTTCTCATCCATAGAATCTGTGCACAACAACTCCCAGCTGCTATGTATTCAGCCTCTGCAGTTGAGGTAGATACCGAGTTCTGCTTCTTACTGAACCATGATACCAGCTTGTTTCCCAAGAATTGACAGGTTCCTATGGTACTTTTTCTATCCATTTTGTAACCTGCATAATCTGCATCTGAGTAACCAATTAAATCAAAACCAGAATCTCTAGGGTACCAAATGCCAAGGTTTGGTGTTCCCTTGAGATATCTGAAAATCCTCTTAATAGCTGCCAAGTGAGATTCCCTAGGATCAGCTTGAAATCTAGCACATAAACATGTAGCAAACATAATATCAGGTCTACTAGCTTTTAAGTATAAAAGAGATCCAACCATGCCCCTATAGCTTGTCATGTCCACCTTCTTTTACTTAGTATTCAGTTCAAGCTTAGTGGCAGTGGCCATGGGTGTTTTTGCAGAAGAGCAATCTGCTAAATCAAACCTTTTTAAAAGATCATAAATGTAGTTTCTTTGACTTATAAAAATTCCCTCATTCACTTGTTTAACTTGTAAACCAAGAAAATAAGTTAATTCACCCATCATACTCATTTCATATCTACTTTGCATGAGTTTGGCAAACCTCTTGCAAAGTTTCTCATCTGTAGACCCAAATATTATATCATCTACATAAATTTGGTCAAGTATCATAGAGCCATTGACATTTCTATAAAAGAGAGTTTTATCAATAGTACCTTGAATGAAGTGATTCTCTATAAGGAACTGTGAGAGTGTGTCATACTAGGCTCTAGGTGCTTGCTTCAGGCCATAGAGTGCTTTGAGTAGAAAGAACACATATTCTGGAAAGTCTGGATCTTCAAAACCAGGCGGTTGACTAACATATACCTCCTCTTCCAGAATTCCATTCAGAAATGCACTCTTGACATCCATTTGATAGACTTTGAAATTTGTATGCGTTGCATAGGCCAGGAAGATCCTTATTGCTTCTAACCTTGCCACTGGTGCAAAGGTTTCTTCAAAATCAATTCCTTCCTCTTGACAGTAGCCTTTAGCAACTAATCTAGCTTTATTCCTTGTGACTATGCCATTCTCATCCATCTTGTTCTTGAATACCCACTTATTGCCAATCACTGATTTGTCTTTAGGTTTGGGTACAAGTTTCCATACTTCATTTCTTTCAAACTGGTTTAACTCTTCTTGCATTGCTAAAACCCAATCTGGATCCGGAAGAGCATGTTCAACTTTCTTAGGTTCCTCTTTGGATAGAAAACTGCTATATAAGCATTCTTCTTGAGTTGCTCTTCTAGTTTGGACCTTTGCATTAGGATCTCCAATGATAAGCTCAAATGGATGATCCCTGGTCCACTTTCTTTGTGGTGGCAAGTTTGACCTTGATGAAGTGGCTTTATTTTCTCTGTGTTGATCATTGTGGTTTGTTGTTGAGTTTGACTGTGAGAAACTCCCCCTGAGTGTATGGCCCTCGAGATTGTTGGATTACTTGCAGATTCATCAACAGATGCTTCTCTTTGATTTCCAATTGATGGTGTAAGTTGCTCTTCAACAGGTGGTTCATTCTGCACTTCAACTGATGATCCTTGTCTGTTTCTCACACCATTTGATCTCCATTCTTCATCATCATCTTCACTTTCTTCACCACTTCTCTCATTCTCAAATGAGAGAGACTCATGAAAACCTTCATCTACTAGACCAGATATTTTCTTGTCATCAAAGACAACATGTATGGACTCCATTACAATGTTTAGTCTTAGGTTGTAGACTCTGTAGGATTTTCCAGCTGAGTATCCAACAAAGATAGCTTCATATGCCTTTGAATCAAATTTTCCAAGATGTTCACCATGATTTTTCAGTACAAAACATTTGCATCCAAAGACATGCAGAAAGTTGATTGTTGGTTTCTTGCCTTTGAAAAGTTGATAAGGTGTCATGCCTTTTGCTTGATTGACCAAAGAAATATTCTGAGTGTAGCATGCAGTATTTATAGCTTCTGCCCAGAAGTATGTTGGTAGCTTTGTTAACTCGAATAACTTGTAGAAGGTGGGGTTGAATACAAGTTATATAATCATGTCTGATTTTTGCTTGATTATATGAACAAGAATAAACGAATGAATCAAACTTTGTTTGTATTAAAATAATCAAATACAAACTCTACCAAAGGTGTACAATACCTTTAGCAGCTGCTGACAATACAAATCTCTCTCTGTTTGTTTCGAACTCTAAAATACAAATCTTACGAACTCACTCTCTTTTTACAATGATATAGAGAGAGTGTTTATAATGCTACGTATCAACTAATAACAGAATTATAATCTATCTATGACAATGTTCTGCCATCCAGTTGATAGTTTCCATCAATAGAGAATTCGTTTCCTTCACGATATCTTCTTGCTTGTTTTTCAAAACAACGATCCTATTTTATAGCACTTGCCAGTTTCTGTAGCATCCATAATGACATCATCAGTAACACGACTGATATCAGGATTTCCCATTGCATCAGGATCTGATTATCCCATCAGTATTTGATCAGGATCTGACTTACTGTATCAGGATCTGCTCCTCTGTTCCTGACATGTAGTCCCCGATACACTATTCCTGACATGTAGTCTCTGATGCACTGTTCCTGACTAAACTCTACAGATTACTGTACACATATATACTATACAAAGTGCTAAATCATTTATAAGATCAGGATATACAAGAAGTATTAGCAAAATTCTATTCTTAACATCACAACTTATGAATTATTCCTAACAGTCTCCCCCTATTTATGCTTTAGAATCTGAAGCATAAATCTAAGTTGTAGATGTCAAAACATATAACAATACAACCAGAATAGAATTTATGAATTCAAGATCATGAAGTTAAGTACCTTCTTCTTCAGATGTAGACATGTATCTAGTACTTAGAAGAAAGAATTCAACTATTTGATGCTTCTTTTCCTTTACCACTTCCACGATGAAATTTACCAACTCTGACACCCTTGTTTTTGTTCCCAGTCTGTTTATCTCCCCCAGTCTGTTGTAGTTGTTTCTGAATTGTGTTTATCTCCCCCTTTTTGACATCAGCAACTTGAATTCCAAGAGATTCAGTAACAGAACAAATGAGATTCATCAGAACTGCTTGATTGTCCATGATAGTGACTTGGTTATTTTCAAGAATTTGAAGTCTCGATTGAATATCATTTTGAGATTTCTGAATGTCCTTAAGAATTTCAGAATTGACTTCAATGTTGGAAGTGCTTGTTATATCCTCAGATTCAGATGCAGAAAGAACATTATCTTCGAGTCTTATAGAAGAAGTTGCATGTTGAGAACGATATCCAAGTAATAATACTTGAGTAGAAGTACAAACATCTTCATTTTTCTGATCTGGAGCTGAAGTAAGATCATCTTGTCCTTCACCAGTATTCTGTGTACTAACATCTACAAATCCTGACTCCTCCTTAGATTGATCAGATATTGTTGATGTCGCAATTCTACCTGAAATTGGAAGTACAAACAAAGGAATACTAGGATCATTAGGAATTTCTTCTGGTACTGGTTGAGTAGAAGTTTGTCTTAGCCTTTCACCTCTTCTGTTAATGATCTCTGCAAGCCTTTCTTTCTGTTTCTGAGCTTTAACTTCTGGCTTTGTATTGTGATGTGCTAAGTCATTCTTCTCATACATCTTGATAAAAGAATAAGTACCAGCATCCATACCAAGATTTTCAGACCAAGATTCAGGAAAAACCTGATCCCAGAAATCAAACGATGGTGGTTTCCTAATTTTCTCTCCCTCACTATGGAGTCGATCATCCATACTCTCATTCTCACTTTGACTATCCAAAGTCAACACTCTTTCTACCTCTCCTTTTGCCTGGTCAGGAGCCAGCCTCTCTGTGTGTGGATCTATATCCATCTTTTCAAGTGTATCACTCAAATTTGGATAAGTGCTCTCATGACCTACAGAAAAATAGGGGTTAGAAGAAGTTTTTATACCTGAACACACATGGAGAGAGGGTTCCTCATATGGCATGGGGCTTGAGGTTTTCTCCAAGGAGTGAGCTGCTATAGTCTCTGAACCCTTATAAACATCCACTTTCTTTCCAGAAACTACAGGCTCCAGTATACCACTTTCAGGTTTTACACTAGACTCTGATGTCTTCAGTAATACTTCATTAGACACCATAGCTAATATGCCACCGTCTTTAAGTGTTGGTTGCTGAGACACACCCTCAAGGTGGATAGACTCTGAAAGAATAATATTGGTTTGATCTTCAGAAAAATCAATCAAAGTCATTCCTCCCATATTATAGGGTTTCTCACTTGCAATTTCAGTCATCACATAAGACCTTTCAGCATCATCAATCACAGTTCCTGAGTCATCCAACCTCTGACTAGATGGTTCTTGTGTTGCAGTGACTGTGATATGATTTATTCTACTATTCACCACTGGTGCAATAGTATCTTCTGTTGACTGCTTCCCTCTATCAACTACCTCATCTTGTTCACCTTGAGCTGAAGCATCTTCAACATTGACATCCTTGTCAAATAGATATGCATGAAGTGATTGAAGTGCAACATGCTTAGGAAGTCCAAATTTCTTGTGTAACTCCTTTCTGACTGATATATAGAAGTATGTCTTCATTAAATCAAGCCTTTGATGTAACAGTCCATATTCTTCAGGAAATGAAAGTTTGGGAACTCTTTCAATCAGAAAATTTAGAACAGGCCTGGAAAGCTTCACTTGTAGAGAAATAAGTTCCATAGCCAGTCTGTATGTCAATGTAGTTTCCCATGAAGAATCAAGATCCAGATCTCTCTTGCCAGATACTAACATGGATATAGCATTATTTGTAGAGACCTGCATAATGTTAGTTGGACTTGACACTGTATGTGTAGGTGGCAAATGAATCTTTCTCCTTGTTCTCCTAGTATAGTAAGCAACAGATTTGTCTTGAGAAGACTCAAGAGGTGTAGACACAGAAGTGATCTTGGGATGAGATCCTTTTTCAATAGACACAGTCTTTTGAGAGACAGTATCCAGTAACTGTTTTCCCTTTTTAAGAACTACAGTCTTTTGGGAGACTGCAGCCTGGCTGTGACTAGGTGTTCTATCTCTTTGTCCTAGCTTAGAAAGTTGAATTGCAGCCTTCAATTCTGCTCTCTCAGCAAGAGATATATTATCATCATCTTCACTAGAACTACTACTTGAAATAACAAATCTTCTCTTCCTTACAACTGATGTCTTTTGAGAAACACCAGAGGTTGGCTTCTTTGAAACAATAGGTTGTGGATCAAAATTTGGTTCTAGAAATGTTTCAGAGATTGTAATGTTTTTGGCTACTTGAGTAGACACAGGGGGGTTCTCCTTCAATTGAGATTCCTGAGTCATTTCACCACCAAAGAAAGAAGAATTATAGATAGTAGGACGATGAGTTCTTAGAATTACCTGAACATGATTTGGATAGTGTAACGTAGGTATTTCATCTAGATTCTTTTCACTGTCCTTCTTTGTAATGTCAGAGAAAATTCTCTTTTGTTGTACATAAGAAGAAACACAATACTTTCTACCAAATCTAGCTTCAACATCAGGAATGAAATGGTTAATAAACAGTTGCATGAATCTTTGATAATAAACCATATTCCTGTCATGATCTCTTGACCCAAGTTTAATACAACACATCTGACTTAAGATAATGTGACCAAAATTAATTACTCTGTTATAAAGCAAGGCATATGCAATATACGATGTAACAGCAGTAATTTGTTGAAAAGAACTACATTTACCAGTAAAACATTTAGCAATTTGATCAAAGAAGAAAGACCATTCTTTCCTAAGAAAAGATCTATTTAACTGGCTCATGTTATCTAGAGGTCCATCATAACTTAATTTAGATAACATAGTTCTCACATCATCATCAGATGGTACATTCTCAAAATTTGTACTAACAGGTAAGCGAAGTACTGAATTAACAACAGATTCAGTAAGATCAAATGAGTCTTGTCCTAAGTGTAGAACAATCTTACCTGATTGACTCTGAGTAGAATCAATTACCTTAGCATTCTCCCAAGCTTGTGAAATAGCTACTTGATTAATTTGTGGAGATGCTGTCAAGGCATAGCTTAATGGTCCTTTCGCCATAAAGTCCATTATCGGGTGAAAATTAGTTGACACCCCTTCCTTGTTGGTGATAGCTGCAACATGATTATTCATCATAAAATAAAAGTCACCAAACTTGAAAGCTACTGATTTGGGTAGTCTTCTTTGAGTTGCCATTTTGATCTGAAAAAGAACTTAAGAAATCTTTGAATTGATTAGTGATTCTGAGAACTCGAGAGTGTTTTTGCTTTAGAAAATGAAATTAGAGAAAGCAATTACACGATTAGAGTGTCAAAATAATTATATTTCAAAAATCCTTCAGACCCATTATCCCACGTTGACACGTAGGTTGACAGGTGTCAGTCCCTGAAAAATGCAGTTACCTATGACTTTTGGAAAATAAAATCCAAAAATAATTTCAAGTAAATAAGTTAAGGTAAAATCAAGATAAAAATCAATACTGATCAGCTTCCTTTTCCTGACGTGATCTTCTCATCAGGATAATCACACAATTCAATGTGATTTCTGAATAAAAAGAATTACGAATCCTGATGTGAACACACTTGTATTCCTGATCAATATCATCCTGATTCCAGAGACTAAATGGAGTTTCCACGTGGCATATTCTTTTACCTGTAAAAGAAATGACAAAATCAATTGGTTAAATTCATTCAATATTTCTTGAAAATACAAGAAATACAGTAACACATAATTATGACTGAATGCATTGATATCTCCCAAATGACTATTCAGCTTTCCACGTCTTTCTATAAAAGAAACCGACGCCTTATGCCATTCTCCAAAACCTTTTCATTCTTTTCTCTTTCCATCATGGCTTTCAACCCAAATCTTCATATGAACCCTAGCTTTTGGTTCATTACCACTGAGAAGTTCTTTACTCTTGATGATCAGGAGCAAGTGAACTATCTCTTAGAAGATATGACTTTTCTCATCAAGTCAGATATGGTTGATCTTAACCCAGATGATTTCCACAAATCTACTCTAAAACATCTACCAGTTGGATACAATCCTCCTCTAATCTCTTCACTCCTTGAGGATGAAGAATTTGGTGAAGAGTCTGAGGTTGATCTTGATGAAGATGCTATTCATCTTCTTCAATAAGCATGAAGATGAGTCAGCTGCTTTCATTCAAGTCGCCCAGACAAGGAATTTATTCTTGAGATGCTCCTTGTCCTGAAGTCGATCGTTGAGAATTGAAGTAGCAACAACTTTAGACAAGAACAGAATTATCAGTAGTAGTTAGACAAAAGAAGAATTGTATTTCATTTTCATGTATGTAATGCTTTTGATTAATGAAGATACAAGTTTTCTTAATATCTACTTGTCTATCGTTGTTTATTGACTCACATGAATAATGACATAAATTATCAGTATGCATGTAATAACACTTGCTAACATAGACTTAACAAAACTCAGAATTGAACCAATAAATAACATGAACTTTAGAATTGGAAACAGTAAGACACACAAATTTCACAATCCTGATATTGACGATACAATCCTGATGTCAATACTGATGACGCCAGCATACTGATAGCAATCCTGATGTTTATTAACAAGTCTATCATACTGTAATTTATCAAAGTAAAGTGTTACATCTTAAGAATTTAACAATCAAGTATAGATCCTAACAAAATATCAAATCTATAAGCTGAAACAACATACCTTGCTACTTGGGTAGATGTTAAAGATCCAAAAATTTAACATTCCTAACTCACTAACCAATCTAATGAATGTAGGCTCATCAAGTGGTTTAGTTAGAATATTTGCAAGCTGTTTGTTAGTAGGAACAAAATGAAGTTCCACAGTACCATTTTCAATATGTTCTCTAATAAAATGATACCTGACATCAATGTGCTTAGTCCTTGAGTGTTGAACTGGATATTCTGCAATTTTGATAGCACTAGTATTATCACAAAACATAGGAATATTACTAAGTGTCATACCATAATCCATCAACTGATTTCTTATCCAAAGGAGTTGAGCACAACAACTGCCTGCTGCAATGTATTCAGCTTCTGCAGTTGAGGTTGAAACTGATTGCTGTTTCTTGCTTGCCCAAGAAATCAATCTGTTTCCCAAGAATTGACATGTACTTGTAGTGCTTTTCCTGTCTATTTTACACCATGCATAATCAGAGTCTGAATAGCCAATTAGGGAGAAATCAGATTCTCTTGGATACCACAAACCAAGATTTGGAGTTCCTTTGAGATATCTAAAAATTATCTTCACAGCAATTAAATGAGATTCCTTAGGATCACTTTGGAATCTAGCACATAAACAGGTAGAGAACATTATATCTAGTCTACTTGCAGTTTGATATAACAGTGAACCTATCATGCCTCTATAGCTAGTGTTATCAACTCTCTTTCCCTTAGGATCAGAGTCTAGCTTAGTGGCTGTTGCCATGGGTGTCTTTGCAATTGCACAATTTTGAAAGTCAAACCTTTTTAAAAGATCTTTGATATACTTTGACTGATTAATGAAAATATCAGTATCAGTTTGTTTGACTTGCAAGCCTAAAAAATAATTTAGTTCACCCATCATGCTCATCTGATATTTAGACTACATAAGCTTGCTAAACTTAGCACATAACTTTTCATTAGTAGAACCAAATATAATATCATCAACATAAACTTGAACTAAAAGCAAATCACCTTTTATCTTTCTAAAGAATAGAGTTTTGTCAATTGTACCTCTTGTGAAGCCATTTTCAAGAAGAAATTTAGACAAATCTCATACCATGCTCTTGGTGCCTGCTTCAGTCCATAGAGTGCCTTGTCAAGTTTGTAGACATGATTTGGAAACTTTGGATCAACAAAACTAGGTGGTTGTTCCACATGCACTTCCTCATCAAGCTTGCCATTTAGAAAAGCACTCTTTACATCGGTCTGGTATACCTTGAATTTTAAATGAGCTGAAAATGCAAGAAACATTCTGATTGCTTCCAATCTTGCTACAGGTGCAAAGGTTTCATCATAGTCAATTCCTTCTTCCTGAGAATAACCCTTGGCCACAAATCTTGCTTTGTTTCTTACAATCATACCAGATTCATCTAGCTTGTTTCTGAAAACCCATTTAGCACCAACAATAGATCTATCTTTAGGTCTTGGTACCATTTTCCAAACTTTGTTCCTCTCAAACTCATTCAATTCTTCCTGCATTGCTATTACCCAATCAGGATCCTGTAAGGCTTCTTCAACCTTCTTAGGTTCATTCTTTGAGAGAAAACAACTGTACAAGCATTCATTTTGAATTGATCTTCTAGTTCGAACACCACTATTTGGATCACCAATAATCAAATCCTCAGTATGATCCCTTGTCCATTTTCTAACAGGTGGTAGGTTCCTGCTAGACTCTCCCCCTAAGTTAGTGGTATTTCTTGTAGAAGAACTTTCTCTGCCTTCAAAGGCTCCCCCTTGATCAGTAGAATCAGTGGATTCAATACTGCTGCTAGTTTCTGATCTTCCTTCATTAGACTCTGAAGGATTAGTTCCTGATGAAGTAGACTCTGAATGACCAGTCTGATCTTGACCAGTCCTATGTTCTCCTTGATTGAATTGCTCCCCCTCAACAGTAGCATTCCTTTGAAAAGCAATAGAGATTTCCTCTGGAGAACCTTCATCATCGCTGGAGGGAATCTCAGAATACTTAAGATTTTCAAATTCCAAATTGTCATGACTTTCATCAGTTTGCAAAATTCCAAACTTCTAATCATCAAATGCAACGTGAATTGATTCCATATCAATGTGAGTTCTGAGATTGTATACTTTGAAGGCCTTTGATGCTGAATATCCTAGAAAGATTGCTTCATCCGATTTGGCTTCAAATTTCCCAAGTTGTTCTGGATGAACTTTCAGGACATAGCATTTGCATCCAAAGATGTGAAAGTATTTCACACTTGGTTTCTTTTCTTTGATCATCTCATAGGGAGTCTTACCATGACCATTTACCAAGGTACAGTTTTGAGTGGAACATGCAGTGTTGATAGCTTCTGCCCAGAAATAGGTTGGGAGCTTTGCATCTGCAAGCATGATTCTTGCTGCCTCTATGAGAGTTCTGCTCTTTCTTTCTACTACACCATTCTGCTGAGGTGTTCCAGGTGCAGAAAACTATTGAGTAATTTCACTGTCTGCACAATACTCCTCCATTGTAGAATTCTTAAATTCTCTACCATTATCACTTCTGAGCACTTTGACCTTGTACTCAGAGCTATTTTGAATATTCTTGACAAGTTCAATGATTTGCTGAGGAGGTTCATCTTTGTTGTGTAGAAAGAATACCCATATGAACCTTGTGTAGTCATCCACTATAACTAGAGCATATCTTTTCTTATTGATAGACATAATGTTTACTGGACCAAATAAATCAAGATGCAGCATGTGAAATGGTTCAGTAATTGAATTTTCTGTCTTGCTCTTGAAAGTGGTTCTTCTTTGTTTACCAAGCTGACAAGCATCACAAAGTTCATCTTGCACATAGTTTGCCTGAGGTAGGCCTCTCACCAGATGATGCTTAACAAGTTGATTAAGCTTCTTGAAATTAAGATGTGAGAGCTTCTTGTGCCAGTTCCAGCTTTCGTCATTGGATGCCTTGCTGTAAAGACATCTGACAGTTCCTTTAGATGTGTCACTCAATCTGGCTTCATATATATTACCATGTCTCTGACCAGTCAGTACAATGTCTCCATTCTTCATATTCAAGATTTTGCATCCCTTACTATCAAAGATTGAATGGTAACCCTTATCACCCAGTTGACTTATGCTTAAAAGTGTGTTTTTCAAGCCTTCAACCAGTGCTACATTTTCTATGATGACATTCCCCAAAATAATTGAACCATATCCCAGAGTTTCTCCTTTGTTGCCATCTCCAAAGGATATTACTGGGCCAGCTTTTCTCTCAAATTTTGTAAGCAGGGACTTCTTTCCAGTCATATGTCCAGAGCATCCACTGTCCAAGATAACTGAATGCTTCTTTCCAGTGCCCTGCAAACAAAAAGTAGCTAGTTAGAATTTTTTAGGACCCAACTTTGATTGGATCCTTTCTTACTAACTTTTGAACCAACAGGCTTTGAAGATTTTGCTTTTGATTTACCTATTGCAGAGTCAACCTTAGACTTAGATGTCACAAACTGTTTGTGACTAGGAGTTTCAGATTTCAGAGAATAATAGTCATAATACAGTTCATGATATTCCTTACACATATAAATGGAATGAAGTAAACTACCACAATGATAACAGGGTTTTTGTGGTTGGTATTGAATTCTCTGAGTCTTGGGAAATCTGGACTCAGTTTTCCAAGAAGGTTTTTGATTGCAGTCTAGGGCTAAATGATTATGATTTCCACATTTATAGCATTTCTTCCTAGGTGCATCAGGTACATTCTTGTAATTATTCTCTTTGTTAATACCTTCTTTTCCATTCCTATTTCTTCTAATCTTGCTAGACTCTGAAATGCTTTCTAGTCTCTGTTTCAACTGGGACTTAGACAGAAAACCTATGTTGACATTCTTAGGTTTTTCTAACACTCTCTCATCTGAATTGCTATTGTTAATTCTTTTGTGCACAACTGGGGTACCTTTAGAATCAACAAATTTAACATGTTTAGGTTTAGAAACTATCTTCTTACCTTCAAACTTAGATGTGCTAGCTTTAGTTTTACTTTCATCATTGACAATAGCTACTGTATCTTCTTGCCTAGCCTTATCAAAACCTAAACCATTAACTTTACCCAGAATTTGATTTTCAATGATTTCTTGAATCTTTTTACCAGAATTGTTAATGGTTTTAATCACACCTCTCTCTTCCTCTAGTTCTTTTCTGACATAGTCATAAGCCTCAAGAATAACACCATAATCATGCTTAGCTTTATCAGAACTTAACTTATATTCTTCCATTTGAATTAAATCAGATTCAAGAAAATTATTTCTACTAACTAATTCATCATTCTTAGCCTTGAGTTCATCTTTTTCACTAGCAAGAATTTTGACATTAGTCATAAGATTCTTAAAATCAACATGAATAGATCTAATATCATCAGAAACTAAGCTATCAAACGAATCAAGAGAGTGAAGTGATACCTTAACAGAAGATGAATAAGTTTTCTTTGGAGATCCAGGCTTGTCTGAAGCACTTGCCATCAATGCAATGTTGTCATAATCCAATTCATCTTCAGAATCACTGGAGTCTGCCCAATCCTTCTGTGTGACCATGAGTGCATTACCCTTCCCTGAATTCCTAGGCTTCTTGCACTCACTAGCAAAGTGTCCAAGCTCACTGCAGTTAAAGCACTTGATCTTGGCTTTATCAAGCTTGATAATTGTACTCTTGCCTTTGTCATTCTTCTTCTCCTCTTTCTTCTGAAAAGAGCCTTTGTTAAATATTCTCCTGTTGAATCTTCCTTTCTTGAAAGCTTTAGCAAACATAGCAAAGAGTTCTTGCATCTCTGATTCAGAATCATTATCTTCAGAGTCTATATCTGTAGTCTCTAACTCAGAACTTTCTTTGCTTTTCTTCTTCCTCAAGTCTCTTTCAGTAGATTCAGACTTTTCTTCTAGAAGCTTCTTTGATTCAGATTGAGCAGTGAGTGCAACAGTTTTCATCTTTCCTTCACTCCTACTCTTTTTCTGCTGTCTGTCAAGTTCATAATCTCTCAATTTTCCATAAACTGCTTCTAATGATATCTCATCAAGATCATTAGCTTCCTCAATTGCAGATATCTTCTCATTGTAGAAATCAGGAAGAGCTTTCATGAACTTCGTATTCATATCCTCCAAGGCATAATATTTACCATGAATGGCCATCTCATTGATGAGTTTAGTAAACCTATCAAAGATGTCAGTAAGTGACTCACCAGACTTGGATTCAAAGTACTCATACTGTTGTATGAGAAGCGTCCTCATATTCTTCCTGACAGGTTTCGTTCCTTCACAGTGAACCTTTAGATTATCCCATATCTCCTTAGCAGTTTTACAAGAGAGAACATAGTTAGTGAGAACAGAATCAAGACTGTTGAATAGTATGTTTCTCACTTTAGCATCCTTAAGAACGTTCTCCTTTTCCTTATCTGTCCATTCAGATTTAGGCTTCTCTGCTATATGTTCTGGAACAACTTTTCCTTCGACAATTACTTGAGGAACAAGCCTTGTTGGAACAAAAGGCCCATCTCTGATTCTGTCAAGATAATCAGGATCTGTTGCTTCCAGGTGATGCAACATCTTCACTTCCCATAGAGTATATTCATTTCTCTTGAGCATAGGGATCTTAGTATTACCATCCTTGTAACCAGACATGATTGCAGATCTTTATGATTATTCGAAATCAACCTGCTCTGATACCAATTGTTAACTCGAATAACTTGTAGAAGGGGGGTTGAATACAAGTTATATAATCGTGTCTGATTTTTGCTTGATTATATGAACAAGAATAAACGAATGAATCAAACTTTGTTTGTATTAAAATAATCAAATACAAACTCTACCAAAGGTGTACAATACCTTTAGCAGCTGCTGACAATACAAATCTCTCTCTCTGTTTGTTTCGAACTCTCGAATACAAATCTTACGAACTCAATCTCTTTTTACAATGATATAGAGAGAGTATATATAATGCTACCTATCAACTAATAATAGAATTATAATCTATCTATGACAATGTTCTGCCATCCAGTTGATAGTTTCCATCAATAGAGAATTCGTTTCCTTCACGATATCTTCTTGCTTGTTTTTCAAAACAATGATCCTGTTTTATAGCACTTGCCAGTTTCTGTAGCATCCATAATGACATCATCAGTAACACGACTGATATTAGGATTTCCCATTGCATCAGGATCTGATTATCCCATCAGTATTTGATCAAGATCTGACTTACTGTATCAAGATCTGCTCCTCTGTTCCTGACATGTAGTCCTCGATACACTATTCCTGACATGTAGTCTCTGACGCACTGTTCCTGACTAGACTCTACAGATTACTATACACATATATCCTATACAAAGTGCTAAATCCATTATAAGATCAGGATATACAAGAAGTATTAGCAAAATTCTATTCTTGACATCACAACTTATGAATTATTCCTAACAAGCTTAGACTCTTCAAGCATTGTTCTTGCAGCTTCAATTAGAGTTCTATTCTTTCTTTCCACTACACCACTTTGTTAAGGAGTTCTTGGTGCAGAGAATTCTTGGATAATTCCTTCTTCTTCAGAAAACTCTATTAATACATAATTCTTGAACTCAGTTCCATTGTCACTTCTGATTCTCCTTACTTTGAGTAAAGGATTGTTGTTGACTATCTTGATGTGATTTATAATGACTTCATATGCCTCATCCTTAGAGTGAAGAAAGAATGTCCAAGAGAATTTTGAGAAATCATCAATAATCACAAGACAGTATTTCTTCTTTGAGATTGACAACACATTGACTGGTTATAACGCCTTAGAAATTTTCAGAATTTTTAATTACTGAAATTATTTATTTTATATTAAATGTGAATTATGTGGCGTATATAATTGTTGTGGAGGTGAAGTATCTGTGGAATAATATTTGGGGGCCTAGTTGATGTTTTGTACGTGGTGTGTAAGCCCGCCTATTTTTAATTATATTTTTGGGAATATATTTCCTATTTAATTATGTTATAATTATCTTCTATGAATTTTGTAAAATTCTCGGGATTAGCAGAAATCCTGAAATCTTTTGCAATATTAATTTTATTAGTTTATATGGCTTTTAAAAATATTGGATGAATTATTTTTGGTTTTAAGAATTTTAAAATGATTTTATGAATTATTTTCCATTTTATGGATTTAATCTTGTAAAATCCATATTTAGTTTATTTTTGACCCGAAAAATATTTTAAAAATATGGGGAGGTAGATAATTTTACTCCCTAAATTTTAAATTATAATTTGAGATTTTTCTCAACCATTATTTATTTAACTCCAATTTTTATAAAATGAATATTAAAGTATTTTAGATCATATATCCATTTAAAAATTTCACTTTCTTATCTCTTATTTCTTTTTCCCCAAATCTTTATATCCCAAATCCCTAATTAGACTTTTTAAAAACAAAAACACAGCATCAAATCTCTCGGTTCTGCACCTCCTTGAGCTCTCTCGAAGTTTCTTCTTCCAATCTCTTTACTAAGTTCTCCTATCTCCCTCCTAAAAGCATTGTTATCCGATCTTCCAGTAAAAACACCTTTCCCTCGCCTCTGTGTCCTGATATATGTGATGGCTGCGTTTGTTTTTGCTGCAAGTGTGGGTGTGTAGAAGTTGTAGTGTGAATTGTTGTGTGCGCGTTAATTCCATGTATCGTACTGCTGGGTTGTGTAATTGGTAACCCGTGTGTGTCTTGTGTGGTTCAGTTGTGGGTGCTTTCCTCTCTCCCTCTCCCCTATCTTGCCAGTGAAGATGTGGTGTGTGTGTGTGTTAGTGTAAACTGATGCGTGTGAATGTGTGTGTGCATGTACAGAACATATCCTTTGTGTATGTTGTTGTGAGTACTGCTTCATCACGATGCTGTGAATTGTGTATATATGCGAGTAGTCGGATATTGTGGCTGTTATGGTCGTAAATTGGGTGGTTGATACTGATGCCCTGTACTTCAAACTAGCTACTGTACTTCGATTATTTGTTTACAATGCAGTGTTTTAACGATTTTAGGTTGTTATAATCTGAAGTCCATGTGATTAATCTTGAGCGATAAATTGTTGAATTGTTTCGTGATATTGAAAGAATTTCGGAATTTTATTTTAAGAGCGAAGTCTCGAGTCGGGAATCCGGAATTCGGGAACCCTCGAGATTTTGCCCCCTCGACAATGATTTAATTTGAGTCGAGGGTAAAATGGCGATGATGATGATTTTCTGAGCCAAGTATTTAAATTTAATATTTAAGTAATAAATTGTAATTATTATCGATTTAGTATTAATTATTTAAACTGTATTGGATTGAGATTATAATGAATTGGGAATGTTAGTTGAAATATGATTTGATTGGTAATTTGATGATTGTGTTGGTCGTGTCGGCTGTATCCCGACTGGCAGTCCCCCGTATAAAGGGGATGCCGTCAAAATTTTTCTAAAAATTTTAATTTATTTCTTGAAAATGTGTATGTATAATTATATAACTTGCATAAATTTTGAGTCGGGCTTCATATTTTTTTTAAAAAAAACTGATTGATTATGTGGTAGTGTACCATTGATAATTAAATACTTTATCAGTGGCTTATATAATATTAGTATATGATTAAATAAATGTAAACTAGGAGATTATTTGCGGGGGTAGATTAAGTTAAGCTTTGTTATTGATTAGCGAATATTGTGTAGAATTCTAAAATAGTGTTATATTGTGTGTAGATCCCTCGGATAAAGGGAAAGCTAAAGCTGAGGACGTAAAGACCCTTCGAATCCTGTGATTTCCTGGTTAAGGCAAGTAA
This sequence comes from Saposhnikovia divaricata, assembly GCA_036435485.1. Lineage (NCBI taxonomy): Eukaryota > Viridiplantae > Streptophyta > Magnoliopsida > Apiales > Apiaceae > Saposhnikovia > Saposhnikovia divaricata. The sequence goes on from CM071600.1 coordinate 135,299,525, forward strand.
ATTACTTCACTTATCTTTCAAGTGAATTATGATTATTATAACCTGATTCATATGCTTGTTCGAATTATCCTTGTTATAATTGTTCCGTTAATTTCCCTTAATTTCGAATATTAAATTGTTATACCCCAAAACGATTATATTGATTTCGTTGATTCTATTAGTGGCTTGACTTACATCCATACCCCTTGTATATATATCGAACTTGTCGATATCTAGGTCAGAAATTACCCGACCTTATTTCATTTTGCGAGATTTGAGATGTTGACCTGGAACGAAAGTGTCTAAGGTGTTTGGCAGTTGAGGTGGTCGATTGTTCCGACACCTGATGTCTAGTTATAGGATTGGACTGTTAGTTTTTTTAAAATGTGGACCGTAAGGGTCGGACCAGATTCGTGGTCAGAAATTATTAAGGCCTATGTGTGCCGTGGATCCATTAAGGACATTGCTGTGTGCGTTTGTCCGGGGTTAGTGCGTGACTGATCAGCAGCCTAACCTTATGATTGTTTTTATCTATAAAATGCATGATAGTCCAATCCTCTTCTATTTAATGATTCAGACAAGAGATGTATCTTTCAGTTGAGCTTTTATATTGTTGATTATTAGTTCTTGACAGACTTGCAAACATTTCAGTTTGTTTATGCTTTTAATTATATATATATACTTGCTGAGCATTTTAGCTCACTTGCTTGCTAATTCTGTTTCCTCAGCTAAGCTCGAAGATGTCTAGAAGGAGTGGACCGTCTGGTTGGGGTAGCCATAGAGGCAGCCAGAGAGTCGAGGTGGTGGGATGGGTAGAGAACTTATAACCCTGTTTCATATCATTTCTGTATTAGTAGACAGATTATTTATCTTATTGAGTTGTATATTATTTTATTCAGTATTGGGTTGTAATAGTTAATTAGTAGTTGCTTCATACTGTGGCCTGTGAGCGGTCTTGGTTGGTGTAGTATGTTTCTCTATGGTTTTGTTATTATCACGCAAGTGAACTGTTTTAGTATTAGTTGGTTGGTTTGGTTGATGTGGACAGGTGGTTAGTCCTAATTACGAACACATCATGCCGAATTTTCTAAAATTTCTTCTATATTAGTGTTTAATTAATTATAAAAACATATAATATTAATATTGGTAAGTGAGGGTGTTACAAGTTGGTATCAGAGCCACAGGTCACAGTCACTGAAACAATTAGGTGGGAAAGTCGGGGTAGAGTTATAAGAATGGTTAGGATCATTTCGTGAGAGATAGGGTGTCTAACTATAAGATATATATATATATATATATATATATATATATATATATATATATATACTCTACAGGCACCTGTTTCTGGCTCCGATTCAGACCCGGACGAGGATCCGGAAGGGGAGGCTTCCGTACCGCAGCAGGTTTCCCCAGGGGCTATGCAGCCATACGTAGGATCGCAGGGCTCGGTGAATGGGCCAGCATATCAGTACACTTCTCAGCCTGTTCCATACCATGCGTATGAGCGAGTGGCCAGAGAGAGAGACTATCTCTTAGGGCAGGTGACAGTGTTGAGAGCTATGAGGTCTGGAGAGGCGGATCTGGCTAGAGAGCGAGATAGAGCGGTAGCTGAGTTGGTGGATGTTCGGAGGCGTGTATGAGCTATTAGGCATGTTATCACTAGGCGGGGACGGATTAGGTCCCGAGATGAGCCGGCGGTCGTGACACAGCAGGTGACTCTAGGCCTGGTAAAGGCGGAGCTGGAGAGCATTCTTGGATCATCTTGGCGGGGAGAGTTTGATGATGATGACGACCAGTGATGGTTAGGGTAGTATGATGATGTATGTAGTATATAGAGGCATGTTATGGTAGTAGTAGTATATCAGGATTTGCAGTATGACCAATTTTGTTGTAGATATCTGTTGTACTGTGACTAGATGCTAGCAGTCTCCTCTTTTAGTATTATGTTGTACCCCTATCGAAGCGTTGTCCTTACGCTTGTATCGGATATATATATATATATATATATATATATATATATATATATATATATATCCTTATCACTTTTGCAGAATTGTTGTTAAATTTCCTTTATACGTTGTTGATTACTTTTGCGCACCATATTTACTTTTCCGCACTACATTTCTTCTCAGTACCCCATTTATTTTTGGCATCATATTTATTTTTCAGCATTGGATTTATTTTCAGCATTGCTTCTTTTTCTAGTACTGCTTTTACCTTCAGTATCATATTTAATTTCAGCATTATGTTTATGGTTCTGTTAATGCATCTATCAGATATTTATGAATACCTTGCATAGTTTTGATTCTTGTACTTTGTTGCGCCTTGTAAACCAATTGCTGACCCGAGTAATGACTGGGAACCTTGAATTACATTTTAAAAGTATATTCATTGTTGGCTTAAATTAGATTCTTTGAATTATTGACTCTTGAATTTGAACCTAATGATTGTCCGTTGATTTCAGAAATATGCCTCCAAGAAAGAAGAAACAAAATACTCGAACCACCAATCAGGGTGAGCAAGCGAACCCACCCCCTGTAGGTCAAATGGACCCTGCTTTGGCTCAAATATTACAGACCCTTGTTCAGCAGACTGCTACTCTGGCACAGCAACAACAACAATTACTGCAGCAGTTGTTGGCTCAACAACAGCAACAACAGCAACAACAGCAACAACAGCAGCAGCAACAACAACAACCTGTTCCTTCGGTGGTCACTTTTAAGTCCTTCCAGGTAGTTAAACCTCCCGAATTTAAAGGAACAGCGGACCCAGTGGAGGCGAGATCTTGGCTGAAAGAGATGGAAAAAGCTATTGAACTGGTGGGGGTCCCAGCAAATAAACAGACCGAATATGTAAGTTATTTCCTGAAGAATGAAGCCACTTACTGGTGGGAGTCGGTAAAGATGCTGGAAGCTACAGAAGTGATTCCTTGGGAAAGGTTTACAGAATTGTTTTTAGAAAAGTATTTCCCAGACTACATGAAAGATCAGATGGAGATGAAGTTTTTGGAGTTGAAACAGGGAAGTATGTCAGTGACGGAGTATGAAACAAAGTTTACTGAACTAGCCAGGTTTGCTCCGGCTTATGTGGACACGGAGAGGAAGAAGGCAAAGAGGTTTCAACAAGGATTGAAACCATGGATTCGTAGTAAGCTAGCAGTTTTGGAACTGGATACTTATGCAGCTGTGGTGCAGAAGGCCATGATAGCCGAAGGAGAAAGTGAATTGTACTTTAAGGAAAAAGAGGGAAACAAAAGAAAAGCTGGGTCAATGGAAGGACGACAAGTGCAAGGCAGCTCTCAGAGTGTGCCCAACAAAAAGCCAGGGTTTCAGTCAGGAAAGAATGGGAACTCTAAGAAGCCGGGATCGGGGAATGGAGGGCAAGGGAATAGACTCCAAGATTCAAGTTAGCAGAAACTGGTTAGGCCACCCTTGGCAGAGTGCAAGACTTGTGGAAAGAGGCATCCAGGAGTGTGTGCAAAGTTGGAGGTAACGTGCTACAAGTGTAATCAGAAAGGTCACTATGCTCGAGAGTGCAAGGTAGGGATTGTATGCCACGGTTATGGGAAACCAGGGCATGTAATGAGAGATTGTAAAGTACCTGTGGTGAAACCTCCGACTCTGGCTAACCCAATGCTTCAAGCGATTGAGGCACCCCCAACAACAAATGTCAAACCAGTGGCGAGGACTTTCAATATGACTGTGAATGAAGCTATTAAGAATTTTGATGTGGTAGCAGGTACGCTCCCAGTAAATTCTGTTCAAGCTAAAGTATTCATTGATTCCGGGGCGACGAAATCCTTTATATCCAAAGAATTTGTTCAAAGGTTAAAATGTGAGGTATGCATGTTACGTGAGGCTATAGTTATAGAAATAGCTAATTTAGAACGAATTTCGGTTACTCAAGTATGTCCTCGTTGTAAGATCGATATCTCAGGGCATTGCTTTTACGCTAATTTGATACCCTTCCAGTTAGGTGAATTTGATGTCATTCTAGGAATGGATTGGTTAACAGAGAATAATGCACATATTGACTGTAAGAACAAAAAGGTGATACTTAAGCCCTCCGATAATATAGAAGTTACCTTTAGGGGTCAGAGACAGACTAGGAGATTTTTAACGATCATGCAAACTAAGAGGCTGTTGAGGCAGGGATGCGAGGGCTATATGGCTTATGTCATGGATACAAAGCAAGAGGTACCTAAGATAGAGGAAATACCAGTGGTGAATGAGTTTCTCGATGTTTTTCCAGATGAACTTCCCGGGTTGCCTCCGGATAGAGAAATAGAATTTACCATCGATTTAGCGTGTCAAAGGCTCCCTATCGAATGGCACCTGTGGAGATGAAAGAATTGGCTATTCAGTTGCAAGATCTTTTGGAGAAAGGTATTATTAGGCCTAGTGTTTCACCGTGGGGAGCTCCGGTATTATTTGTAAAGAAGAAGGATGGAGTATGAGATTGTGTGTCGATTATCGGGAACTAAATAAGTTGACCATTAAGAATAAGTACCCTTTACCAAGAATTGATGATTTATTCGATTAGCTGAAAGGAGCAACTTGTTTCTCGAAAATTGATTTGCGATCAGGATATTTCCAATTAAAGATTAGACCGGAAAACATTCCAAAAACAGCGTTTCGGACTAGGTATGGGCACTACAAGTTCTTAGTGATGGCCTTTGGACTAACTAATGCACCAGCAGCGTTCATGGACCTAATGAATAGAGTCTTCAAGAAATATTTGGATAAGTTTGTGATTGTGTTTATAGATGATATTTTGATATACTCAAAGATCGAAGAAGAACATGCAGGACATTTGAGGATAGCTCTAGAAACGTTGAGAAAAGAGAAACTGTATGCAAAGTTTTATAAGTGTGAGTTTTGGTTGAAAGAGGTGCAGTTTTTAGGGCATCTCATCAGCAGTGAAGGGATTAAAGTGGATCCTGCTAAGATTGAAGCTGTGATGAGTTGGGAGAGACCTAAAACACCTATAGAAGTTCGAAGTTTCTTAGGATTGGCGGGATATTATCGAAGGTTTGTTCAAGAATTTTGCGAAGATAGCCACCCCACTAACAAAGTTGACAAGGAAGAATGAAAAGTTTGTGTGGAATGAGAGGTGTGAAGAAAGTTTCCAGGAATTGAAGAAGAGATTGGTGACTGCACCTGTATTGACACTTCCAGACGAAAAAGGAAATTTTGTGATTTACAGTGATGCATCTCACAAAGGTTTGGGATGTGTACTAATGCAGCACGGTAAGGTAATTGCTTACGCTTCGAGACAGTTGAAACCTCACGAGCAGAAATATCGTACTCATGACTTAGAATTAGCCGCGATTGTTTTCACCTTGAAGATTTGGAGACGTTATTTGTATGGGGAAAAGTGTGAAATTTATACGGACCATAAGAGTTTAAAGTATATCTTCACCCAGAAGGAGCTAAATATGAGACAGAGAAGATGGTTAGAATTACTCAAGGATTATGATTGTACCATTAACTATCACCCTGGGAAGGCAAACGTGGTGGCGGATGCTTTAAGTAGGAAGGAGAAAATAAACATGTTGACAATGCCTGAGGAATTATACAAAGAGTTTGAAAGATTGGAGATAGAGGTATGTATGCCTGCAAGTGGTACAGATACGGGGTACACTATGACATTTCAGCCAGAATTGTTAGAAAAGATTCGCAGATGCCAGGAGGAAGTCATGAGCGGAGATGTGAACCAGTTAACAGGCGAGGAAATATGCACTCAAGTAGATGATAGTGGAATATTGAGATTTTCTTCACGCATTTGGATACCGAATATGACAGAGTTGAAGAATGAGATTCTACAGGAAGCCCACAGTTCGAAATATTCGATTCATCCTGGAAGTACGAAGATGTATCGAGATTTGAAAAGAAACTTCTGGTGGCCGGATATGAAGAGAGATATTGATGAATGGGTGAGTAAGTGTTTAACCTGTCAGAAAGTAAAAGCTGAACATCAGAGACCAAGCGGGATGCTACAACCATTAGAAATTCCCGAGTGGAAATGGGAACATATTGCGATGGATTTTGTGGTTGGATTGCCGAGGACGAGAGCTAATCATGATGCTATTTGGGTAATTGTTGATCGATTAACGAAATCTGCACACTTCCTTCCGATAAATGAGAGGTTTTCATTAGACAAATTGGTTCACATATACATAAAAGAGATTGTGGTGCGAGACGGAGTTCCAGTATCAATAGTCTCAGATCGAGATCCAAGATTTAATTCGAGATTCTGGAGAAGTTTTCAAGAATGTTTGGGCACCAAATTAAAAATGAGTACTGCTTACCATCCTCAGACTGACGGTCAGAGTGAAAGAACGATTCAAACAATTGAAGACATGCTTCGAGTTTGTGCACTGGATTTCGCAGGAAGTTGGGATGAACATTTGCCACTAGTGGAATTCTCATACAACAACAGTTTTCATGCTAGCATTGGTATGCCACCATATGAAGCATTATATGGGCGAAAGTGTCGCTCTCCACTATACTGGGAAGAAGTTGGCGAGCGAAAGATACTCGGACCAGAGTTAGTGCAGCAAACCAAGGAAGTAGTTCAACTTATTCAGAAACGATTAGTGACAGCTCAGAACCGACAGAAGAAGTATGCTGATTTGGCCAGAAAGAATATGGAATTCGAAGAAGGAGAACAAGTTTTGTTGAAAGTATCTCCGTGGAAGGGGTTGGTAAGATTTGGTAAGAAAGGAAAATTAAGTCCAAGATTTATCGGGCCTTTTGAGGTTTTGAAGAAGGTTGGAAAAGTTGCCTATGAGTTAGCCCTACCGCCTCACATGCAACATATTCACAACGTGTTTCATGTATCAATGATTAAAAAGTACCATCTGGACCCTAAACATGTCATTGAATATGAGCCGATAGAGATTCAGCCAGATTTATCCTATGTGGAACAACCTATTAAGATATTAGATCGTAAAGAGAAAGTCCTACGAACTAAGACAATACCTATAGTAAAAGTTTTGTGGAGAAACCCCAAGGTGGAAGAATCAACTTGGGAGCTTGAAAGCGACATGCTTGAGAATTATCCTCACTTATTCACTTAGGTGAGATTCTGGGAACAGAATCCTTTTAAGGGGGGAAGGGTATAACGCCTTGGAAATTTTCAGAATTTTTAATTACTGAAATTATTTATTTTATATTAAATGTGAATTATGTGGCGTATATAATTGTTGTGGAGGTGAAGTATCTGTGGAATAATATTTGGGGGCCTAGTTGATGTTTTGTACGTGGTGTGTAAGCCCGGCTATTTTTAATTATATTTTTGGGAATATATTTCCTATTTAATTGTGTTATAATTATCTTCTATGAATTTTATAAAATTCTCGGGATTAGCAGAAATCCTGAAATCTTTTGCAGTATTAACTTTATTAGTTTATATGACTTTTAAAAATATTGGATGAATTATTTTTGGTTTTGAGAATTTTAAAATGATTTTATGAATTATTTTCCATTTTATGGATTTAATCTTGTAAATCCATATTTAGTTCATTTTTGACCCGAAAAATATTTTAAAAATATGGGGAGGTAGATAATTTTACTCCCTAAATTTTAAATTATAATTTGAGATTTTTCTCAACCATTATTTATTTAACTCCTATTTTTATAAAATGAATATTAAAGTATTTTAGATCATATATCCATTTAAAAATTTCACTTTCTTATCTCTTATTTCTTTTTCCCCAAATCTTTATATCCCAAATCCCTAATTAGACTTTTTAAAAACAAAAACACAGCATCAAATCTCTCGGTTCTGCACCTCCTTGAGCTCTCTCGAAGTTTCTTCTTCCAATCTCTTTACTAAGTTCTCCTATCTCCCTCCTAAAAGCATTGTTATCCGATTCTTCCAGTAAAAACCCCTTTCCCTCGCCTCTGTGTCCTGATATATGTGATGGCTGCGTTTGTTTTTGCTACAAGTGTGGGTGTGTAGAAGTTGTAGTGTGAATTGTTGTGTGCGCGTTAATTCCATGTATCGTACTGCTGGGTTGTGTAATTGGTAACCCGTGTGTGTCTTGTGTGGTTTAGTTGTGGGTGCTTTCCTCTCTCCCTCTCCCCTATCTTGCCAGTGAAGATGTGGTGTGTGTGTGTTAGTGTAAACTGATGCGTGTGAATGTGTGTATGCGTGTACAGAACAGATCCTTTGTGTATGTTGTTGTGAGTACTGCTTCATCACGATGCTGTGAATTGTGTATATATGCGAGTAGTCGAATATTGTGGCTGTTATGGTCGTAAATTGGGTGGTTGATACTGATGCCCTGTACTTCAAACTAGCTACTGTACTTCGATTATTTGTTTACAATGCAGTGTTTTAACGATTTTAGGTTGTTATAATCTGAAGTCCATGTGATTAATCTTGAGCGATAAATTGTTGAATTGTTTCGTGATATTGAAAGAATTTTGGAATTTTATTTTAAGAGCGAAGTCTCGAGTCGGGAATCCGGAATTCGGGAACCCTCGAGATTTTGCCCCCTCGACAATGATTTAATTTGAGTCGAGGGTAAAATGGCGATGGTGATGATTTTCTGAGCCAAGTATTTAAATTTAATATTTAAGTAATAAATTGTAATTATTATCGATTTAGTATTAATTATTTAAACTGTATTGGATTGAGATTATAATGAATTGGGAATGTTAGTTGAAATATGGATTTGATTGGTAATTTGATGATTGTGTTGGTTGTGTCGGCTGTATCCCGACTGGCAGTCCCCCGTATAAAGGGGATGCCGTCAAAATTTTTCTAAAAATCTTAATTTATTTCTTGAAAATGTGTATGTATAATTATATAACTTGCATAAATTTTGAGTCGGGCTTCATATTTTTTTTAAAAAAAACTGATTGATTATGTGGTAGTGTACCACTGATAATTAAATACTTTATCAGTGGCTTATATAATATTAGTATATGATTAAATAAATGTAAATTAGGAGATTATTCGCGGGGGTAGATTAAGTTAAGCTTTGTTATTGATTAGCGAATATTGTGTAGAATTCTAAAATAGTGTTATATTGTGTGTACATCCCACGGATAAAGGGAAAGCTAAAGCTGAGGACGTAAAGACCCTTCGAATCCTGTGATTTCCTGGTTAAGGCAAGTAAATTACTTCACTTATCTTTCAAGTGAATTATGATTATTATAACCTGATTCATATGCTTGTTCGAATTATCCTTGTTATAATTGTTCCGTTAATTTCCCTTAATTTCGAATATTAAATTGTTATACCCCAAAACGATTATATTGATTTCGTTGATTCTTTTAGTGGCTTGACTTACATCCATACCCCTTGTATATATATCGAATTTGTCGATATCTAGGTCAGAAATTACCCGACCTTATTTCATTTTGCGAGATTTGAGATGTTGACCTGGAACGAAAGTGTCCAGGGTGTTTGGCAGTTGAGGTGGTCGATTGTTCCGACACCTGATGTCTAGTTATAGGATTTGACTGTTAGTTTTTTTAAAATGTGGATCGTAAGGGTCGGACCAGATTCGTGGTCAGAAATTATTAAGGCCTATGTGTGCCGTGGATCCATTAAGGACATTGCTGTGTGCGTTTGTCCGGGGTTAGTGCGTGACTGATCAGCAGCCTAACCTTATGATTGTTTTTATCTATAAAATGCATGATAGTCCAATCCTCTTCTATTTTATGATTCAGACAAGAGATGTATCTTTCAGTTGAGCTTTTATATTGTTGATTGTTAGTTCTTGACAGACTTGCAAACATTTCAGTTTGTTTATGCTTTTAATTATATCTATACTTGATGAGCATTTTAGCTCACTTGCTTGTTAATTCTGTTTCCTCAGCTAAGCTCGAAGATGTCTAGAAGGAGTGGACCATCTGGTTGGGGTAGCCATAGAGGTAACCAGAGAGTCGAGGTGGTGGGATGGGTAGAGAACTTATAACCCTGTTTCATATCATTTCTGTATTAGTAGACAGATTATTTATCTTATGGAGTTGTATATTATTTTATTCAGCATTAGGTTGTAATAGTTAATTAGTAGTTGCTTCATACTGTGGCCTGTGAGCGGTCTTGGTTGGTGTAGTATGTTTCTCTATGGTTTTGTTATTATCACGCAAGTGAACTGTTTTAGTATTAGTTGGTTGGTTTGGTTGATGTGGACAGGTGGTTAGTCGTAATTACGAACACATCTTGCCGAATTTTCTAAAATTTCTTCTATATTAGTGTTTAATTAATTATAAAAGCATATAATCTTAATATTGGTAAGTGAGGGTGTTACACTGGTCCAAAGAGATCCATGTGAAGTAGTTGCAAGGGTTGATCAATTGATGACATTGACTTTGATTTGAAAGAGGCCTTCTTCTGCTTCCCTTTCTGGCATGTATCACACAATCCATCCTTGGAGTAATCCAATTTTGGAATACCTCTAACCAAATCCTTCTTTACCAACTCATTCATTGCTTTAAAACTCAAGTGTGACAGTCTTTTATGCCAAAGCCAACCTTCATCTACACATGCCTTGCTGAGAAGACATGTAGTCATGTTTGCATTTGTTGAATTGAAGTCAGCAATGTACATATTTCCTCTTCTATCTCCTGTCAATACTACCTTGTTGTCATTTTTCTTGAAAATGACACAAGCTTCAGATGTGAACCAGACATTCTGGCCTTTATCACACAGTTGGCTGACACTTAGCAAGTTATGCTTAAGTCCATCAACCAGTGCTACTTCTTCAATGACAACATTCCCTTGTGAAATCAAGCCATATCCTCTAGTATATCCTTTGTTGTTGTCTCCAAAGGTAATGCTAGGGCCAGCTCTCTCCTCAAACTTAGTTAGCAGGGTAGAATCTCCAGTCATGTGCCTAGAACAACCATGTTAGGCCGAATACACACTTATAATCAACTAAGTATGAGAGAATAACAATAAGTTCTTTAAAAGCTTTAAAAACTGTTGGAATTAACTTCTCTCTCAGTGATGTAAATTATCACAGAGAGCTGCTTAGGTTACAATGAAAGATATTGTATTACACGATCGATTTCCCTTCTAGGGTTAACCTAACTGTATTTATAAGATATACAGCTGCTATACAATCGATAATTGATACTCCTATAAATTAGCTATACAATTAATGTCAATTACGATTGCTACTTGTCTCCTTAGTCAACTCAATCTCTTTGACAGCTATCCAATCTTCAAAGATATTGCTTCCATAATTATCTTCAATAATTCTTCAAACACTGTTGACAAGTAGACGCTTCCTCCAGACAGAGTTTAACAAACTCTGTCGAGATTCCATTGTCAGCGTATAGTAAACTCTGTTCAGCTTCCAACTGTCAGAGTTTAACTAAACTCTGACTGCTTCCTGTTTAAACTCTGTTTTTCCCTGCAAAACTTAAACACTGATATTAACCATATCAATTATATTTAACAATCTCCCCCAACTTGTTCATTAGTAAAAATGCACAAGTTAACAATAATTGATGATGTCAAAACAATTTCATACAAACACAGTGTTTATTAAAATAAGCAGAGTTTAAACTTGACTTTAATCTACAGATAACAAGAAAATTTTTACAGACTTTAATCTCTAATCTCCTCAAGATCTGGTGTTGTTCTGAGATAATCTATAAGCAATCTTCTCTCTGCATTTTCAAGCTCAATCTTCATAGCTTCCTTAATCTCTCTTAGCTGAGGATCACTCTCATCTGTCTGATAGATAGCAAATCTAAGATCATAGATTTTGTTTCTCCTCATCTCATTTCCCAGCCTGATAAATTTCACTTCCTCTGACTGTGAATTGAAGTCAAGTACTTTGATTCCCAAATCAGTTTTCAGCTTTGCAGTACCCTTCCTCATTTCAATAAGATTTCCATTCCAGTCTCTGTAATTACGAACATATCTGCTATTGCACTTCATCCCTCTGATTGCCAAATTCTAGAGCATTTTTTGTCTGATCACATTTGCAACTGATTAAGTCCTTTGATTATTCACCTTGAAAAGATATAGAACGTATTCTAGTTCTTCCCAATATTTCAAGCCAATATCATTCTCACCAATTCTAAATACTGACCCATCATCCATGAAGTACAAGAGAAAATCCTTCTTTAAACTCTTCTTATAAACTAACTGCACTGATTCCAGTCTGTCCAAACTCTCTTGAGTGACACCACGACCTGGAACAGCCAGTGAAGAAGGATCTCTGGGACCAGTATATTGCCTTCTGTCTTTGTGTGAGCCTAGACAATCCTTATTGTTTCCAACCTTACCAGACAAAGCTCTTCCATCAGAAAAATCCATAGAAGCTCCAGATAATTGATTTGGATCATGAAGTGTTCCTTTACCAAAAACTGATTGCAACTGGGAAGATAAAGGTGTAGACACAACTTGTGTAGCAACAGAGGTTGTGTTTTCTTTCTTCTGTACAACTTGTGTAGAAACAGAGGTTGTCTCTTTCTTCTTTGAAACTTCTCCTTCAATGCCTTTCAACTTGAGTTTGGCTTCTGCTTCTGTTGATTTCTTTGATAAATGTGATCTTTGACCAGCATCAACATTTTCTTTGATCACAATGCCTTTAAGAACAGGCCTAGGAGCTTTTCCTTTCTTTAACTTTCCAGACTTTAAAGCTTTGAGATGTTGTTCTTGTAAACTCTTTTCTTCAGCTTTAATATCTTCGATTGTAGCTCCTTCCTCATTTTCTTCAATAAACAACTTAGCAGCCAACTCCTCATCAGTCTGTGGATTAGAAGAGAATACCAAACTCTTGGTCTTTGAAGTACCTTGAGTATCAGTGTTTATCCCAGCAAACTGTGATTTAGGAGACTTGCTAGATTTCAGAGTTTGAAGTTCTTCAGTTTTGCCCCTGCCTTTATTACTTGCTCCTCAATCTCCAGCATTATCCTTTCTGATCAGAATTTGAGATTTCTTGCATTCGTCTTTAGCAACTCTCTCCCCCTTTTTGACATCATCAGGCATAAGAATAGATGTGATTAGCTACAGGGAGGTAGCAATAGAATCAATTTTTAAAGACATAGCATTCTGGTTTGCTTCAACTTTGCTCATCCTGTGAGACAAAGTTTCTTGATTCTGAGAAAGATATTGAAATTTGTTCTTGTTGTCAAGTTTAATCATATCATCTCCTCTAACAACATCACCTCGAACATCAGAAATTGCCTTTTGACACAGTTTAAACCTAGAATTGAGAGTCTTCACTTGTACAACTGTAGCCTTGAGACAAGATAGAATCTCTGGATTTGTAATTGTTCTAGAAGTTCTCTTGACAAATTCAGCTGCTCTTGCAACAGGAAAGATACAAGTGTCCTTGTACCAGTCATTTGAAAATTGTTCATAGTGTTCTTCTTCAGCATCTGCTTGATATGAAGGACCAGCAAAATCCTTAACTTTAGCATCAGTCTGGACTGGTAAACTCTGAGAAGAGCTTGACTCAGTATTCCCTTCAGTTTCAACTTCAATCTCAGCTTTAACATGATGAGTGCATTCAGGAATTGGAATAGATGCATCAACAGTTTCAACAGTCTCAACAACATCCTCTGCAACAGTTTCAGCAGTAGGTTCAACATTCTCTGCAACAGGCTTTACAATATCCTCTGCAGTTTGCAAAATAGCCTCAGAGTTTATCTCTTTAGGTGGTTGATCAATTTCCTCACCCTGTTCAACAGATTGATGAGCATCATAGATTAACTCAGTATGAGAAGCCACTATTTCTTCATGTACCAAGGTGGTTTGATTTACTGCATCAGTTGCCTCAGAGAATACAGCAGGTGAAGAGATTGGAATGTCCATGTTCTCAGAAAATGGGAACAATGGTTCAACAATTTCATCCATTTGAGCATCAGCATTTCCATCTCTTTCTATCTCAACAGCAGGTATTTCCTTAGAAATATCCTCTGGAGCTTCAATATTCACATCTTCATCAGATTCTTCAAGAATTAATCTCCTTCTCTTAGCTGGAGGATTCACTTCTACTCTCTCTTCTTCTGAGATAGAATCATCTAGTATAGATGAAGATTTAGGTTTATTATCCCTTTACTTTCTAGCCCTCTTTGGCCTAGAAGCTTCAGCAAGCCTTTCTTTTCTTGATGGCCTTATAGCCTTGCTTTTCTTTGATTTCTTTGGTTTGGATTGTGGTTGAGGTTGAGGGCGTGATGAAGATTGTGGTTGTGAAGTAGTAGTAATTGTGGGTGGAGATGTAGGTTTAGTGATTGGTTCAGTGTTTATGGTTTGAGGTGGGTCAGTGTTTGTGGGTTGAGAAGGTTCAGTGTTTGTGGGTTGAGGTGGTGACTGTGGAGGTTCAATGATTGGTTCAGGTTGTGGTTCTTGTGGTTGGTTGAGAAAGTTTCTGAGAGCAAGAGGATAGATAAACTCTGGTACTTGCTCTTTGTTAGCATCCTTATTTGTCAAATCAGAAAACATTCTCTTATGACATTGGAAAGGTTGTATAACATCCTCATCAGCAATTGCCAAATTAGGTAAACAAGCAGAGAATAAACATTGACAGAAACGTGAGAAATAAACAGTTGTATTAGACTCTGCAAGTTTTTCACCTAAATTCATAAGTACTAAACGACCAAAATCAAATTAACTCCCATTAAGAAGAGAATACCCGATTTGAAGACTTTCACCAGGAATTGCATCCCAGTTTGTGACCTTCTTGCCAAAGGCTCGAGTAATGCAGTCAAAGAAGAAGCTCCACTCCTTCCTGAGCCATGGCCTTTTGACATTCCCAATCTTATCCAAAGGAGCAGAAAACCTTATTTGCTGTAACATTTCCTTTAATTGACTCTCAACAGCCACAGAGTATGAAGTGTGAGTGTCAAAATCCAAAACCTCATGAACAGTTCCAGGAGTTATGACAAAATCTTGATCTTCGTAGGTAAACACAATAGATGGAGTCCCATTCTCTCCACCATCATCATAAACAGAGTTTCTCCAGAAGGTAGAAATTTGTGTGGCCGAGAGCTTTTCTGGTTGGACAAGAGCTTGTCCAATTTCAGAATCTCTTAAGAAGTTCTGAATCAGATGAAACGATTCTGGGGCTTTAGCAATGTCTAGTATCGCAGCATAATTGTTTGTAACAAAAGTTAATCCTTGAGCCACAAAATTCTTTGTTGCCATTAGAACAGTGTAATAGAGAAGAGAGTGTGTGGAAAAGTGTTTGTGAAAATGCTTAAGTGAAAGTAACAGAGAAATTTTGTGTGATGTTGTGTGTTCGTGGATGTAAAGATGAAAAAGTGAATAATGAAATGATTTTGATTACATCTGTAATTGAAAAACAAAACCCAATCGTTTTAGACATTAAACACGCAACCAATTTCTTGTTAAGTGTGTGAGTGGGACACGTGTCACTTAAACAGTGGAACAGTTATTTACACGCGCAGTAATAATGCCTATTATTACTGTTGTTCTCTCTCCTATTTCCAATAAGCTTTATCTGTCTGACACCATTAAACAACTGGCACATATTACATGCAAATTTCAAAAAATCTTTGTGTACTCCAAGTATATGTTTTGTCTGAAATAAAATATTACCTTAGAGTACTCAACAAAATCCAACAGTGTTTATCAATTCTCCAACTTAATTACTGTTATCCTTTCAAACACTGCACAGTTGTGAATATACGTGTGTGTAGAGCAGAGTTTATTAGATCAGTATTTAGAGCATCTAGTATTTCATAAAATCCATAAAGTAAATCAGTAAACACTGGATGCACAAACTCTCATAGTAAACACTGAATATATGATGAATGCTAAACTCTGTAGTAAACAATTTATATACAGTAATATTTAATTAATCTATAACCCCCATTTTTTTTTTCACCAGTAATCAGAGGTTGAAACTAGTCACCAAAAATCCTATAATTTTAGCCCTTATCAATTTGATAAGTTCTTGGATCTTTCTAGCTTTCGACTAGTCACCAAAAATTATAGAATTTTAGCCCTTACTATGTACCAGTAAGTTCCTGGGTCGTCCTAGTTACAAACATGATCTCAAAGGAGTTCTAACAGTCTATATATTTTAGCTTTGGGGTTATTCTAATAACAGAATCTAATTTAACAGTGTATAACTAACAGAGTTTAGAGCTCATCAACATCAGAAATTATTTATGAGAGGCAATGCACACAGTATTTACAGACTCAGAGTTTAGGATAAATAAACTAAGAGATGCTATAAATATAGAACAGTATCATGTTGTGTTAACACTACGCCATAAGTGGGCTACTGTAATGCTTTTTTGTAAGCGTTACACAAATAGTGTTACAATAGCTAATAAAGTTCATACCTATTGTAACACCGCTCGATTGGTGTTACATTAGCCATATATCTAGTGTTACTCTGAAATTACGGTGTTACGTGAAATGTAACACCACACCGTGGTGTTACAATAGGTAATACTAGTTTTTGAATTTTACTATTTTTTTAAAATTTTTAATAATAATATTTATTTTTTTTAATAACTTTTAATTAATAAATCTATTACTCTTTAACCCAATTTCCGGAAAATGAAAACCCTCTTTGATTTTAAATTAACGAACTCCTTATTTGGATTAAATATTAATTTTAGAAATTCATATAATAATAATAAGTACTAAATAAAATAAATATGTTATGAAAATAATATAATATATTTAGATGGTTTCTCTCACTAAAATATAAGAATTAATATAGTAAAAAAATTAGAATATTTTTATCACTAAAATTTATATATAAATATATAACATATATTTTGTATGACTTTTTAAAAATTATGAAAAATGATTAAAAAATAAATTAAAAACTAATAATATATTAGAACTGCCAGCGTGGAGTACATTTGTTTCCCCCCAAAACGAAAATAGATAACCCCGCTCGTTACCCTCACAACCCACTTATCCAAACGCTCTCGGTGGCCGTCGTCTCTCTCTTTTGTCTCTCGTCTCTCTCTATCTATCACTCTCTCTCTCTCGCTCTTTCTTCCCCCTCTCTTCCTCTCTCACTCCCTCCCTCCCTCCCTCTCTCTCTCTCTCTCTCTCTCTCTCTCTCTCTCTCTCTCTCTGTCTCTCTCTCTCTCTCTCCCTCTCTCCCCCTCTCAGTCTCTCCCCCCGCTCTCTCTCTGAATCTAATCAACATTGAACTAACATGTATTTGTCTCTCTCTCTCTCTCTCTCTCTCTCTCTCTCTCTCTCTCTCTCTCTCAGGATTCTGTGGAGCTGTTTGCAATTAGGGTTTCGAAATTGGGGGAATCTTGTAAAAAGTTATATTTGGGCTTTGGAGCTGCTAGTAAGGTACTAGATGGTATACACTTGCTTAAGAATAAGATTACTAAATTAGGTATTTTTTTTTTTATTTTTTGATGTTTTTAATTAGAGATTTTGATGTTGTTTATGTATGATTTTACCCTCTCTTTTTTTTGCTTTGTGTCTGCATGTTTGTTAAGTGTATTTTGAGGTGTATCTCTTTTGTGCTTAACACTTAATTACTACTTAAGTGAATGAGACGGTATATTTGAGATCACCAGTCAGACACTTACAAAGCTTCTTACTACTCTAAACAAATGCACTGAGTAAGTCCATTGTTAAAACTTTGCCTAATTCTTATAGGTTCTGGAAATGCTATACTAGACATGCATGGATTGAATGGTATTCTTGTAATTTGATTGGCAAAAAAATGTTTATGTTGTTGTATGTGACTAATGTTAGTAAAATTATGATTAAGGGCTTGTTTGATAACGACTGAACCAATCCATTTGAACTGGACGAGTTAATATAAGTGATTAGGACTGTTTGTTGGTTATACTTTGATTTCTGTATGAAAAGACTTATGGGACTAATGAGAACAAGTAACACTCTGAAATCCCTTTTGGTGCTTTCGTAATGTGAATAACGTTGTTTTTTTTCTAAGTGATTGTTTAAAATCATATTTACACGAAGTAATTATTAGTTATAAGTTTATCTGACTGGTGATCTCTTTTGTTAATTACTACTTAAGTGCTAAACAGACGGTATAGACCCTAAATAGTTTGGTTGAGGAGATTGAAGTTCGTGGTTATATCTTAATGTGAAGTGAAGATATACTGGAGACCGAGGATTTCATGATTCTACAAGGACTGGCTCTCCTTAGGTTTCTTACAATGCTAACTGCTTGCATTATAATAATGAGAGGAAGGATTATAATAATGAGAGGAAGGATTTTATGCTTGATTAAAAAATATTAGAATACGATAATATTCGCCTCACTTACTTGCTTAAGTTTATTTGATCTGTAGCCTATAGGAATAATAAATTTATAGGGTGTCGTGGCCATTTGGTTCGGCTACCATCTGGTTTGATAGTTAATATTAATATGGTATGGTCTCAAACTAGTTAATATTTTACTACGTATATTGAACCGATATGTAGATTTAATTACTTTGGGGTTTATACTTTATAGGTGCAATCTTCGGAGGACCTAGGTTTTAGATATGGAACCTGATGGCGACTATCCAGATAGTGATGGTAAGTGGATAGGACTTCCAAGATATAGTACAGAGTATATAAAGGGGATAAAATCGTTTATGGAAAACGCATTTCCCCTTTATTCAGTAGGGGATGAAATGAAGTGCCCCTGCAAATATTGTAATGATCGCAAATGGCAACTTCGAGATGTAATATATGATCATCTCATATGTAGAGGGCCTTCTTTGTTATGTGTCCATTGGATTTGTAAGGTTTCACAAGTCCAAGTAAAAAATAGTGCCGATTTCAAGGATTATGACACTAGGACTGCTTTCGGAGATAATTTACAAGCGATGTTTGACTGCACGGGTAGAAGGTTTCAGAATGTAGAACAAGGACCAAATCCATCTGCTAGAAAGTTTTATCGCCTTGTCGAAGAGGGAAAACAACCATTATATCCGGGCTGCACAAATTTTTCTCGGTTGAGTTTTATGATTAGACTTTATCATTTAAAGTGTATTCATGGAATTACCGAGTCAGCCTTTGGAGATTTACTAGTACTTATAAAAGATGCATTTCCGGAAGCCAATGTGCCTTTATCCTTCAATGCTGCAAAGAACATCATCAAAGAATTAGGTCTTGATTATCAGAAAATACATGCATGTCCTAATAGTTGCATGTTGTATTGGGGCACAAATAAAGATAAACAAGTCTGTGATCATTGTGGGGTTTCAAGGTGGAATTTACAAGAAAAGAAAGGGTCTGCTGTTGTTAATGATCCAGAGAAGTTGATTAGCAAGGTTCCAGCAAATGTGATGAGATACTTCCCTTTAATACCAAGGTTGCAAAGGATGTTCATGTGCAAAGAATTTTCGAAGCTCATGACATGGCATGCAACCGAACGGATAAAAGATGGGAAATTAAGGCATCCAGGAGATGCGGAAGCATGGAAGACAATGGATGCTAACTATCCTGATTTTTCGTCGAAAATTCGAAACATAAGACTAGGTGCAGCTGCTGATGGATTCTGTCCATATCGTACAAAAGCTAGTCATAGTACATGGCCAATTCTACTAGTAAATTATAATCTCCCACCTTGGCTTAGCATGAAACAAGAAAATTTGATTCTTTCAACGTTAATATCTGGTCCAGATTCTCCTTTGAACAGTATAGACGTATACATGCAGCCATTAATTGCCGAGTTGAGAGAACTATGGGATTCCGGTGTCGAGACATATGATGCCATGACTGATCAGAATTTTAATTTACGGGCAGCGGTGCTGTGGACTATAAATGATTTTCCAGGATACGCAATGATGTCGGGTTGGAGTACAAAGGGTAAATTATCGTGCCCGGTGTGTCATTATGAGACCTGTTCAGAATACTTGAAACATAGCAGGAAAATGTGCTATATGCATCATAGAAGGTTTCTTAATGCTTAACATAAATGGAGGTTTGACAAGAAAAAATTCAATGGGCAAATTGAATTGAGGCAGGGTCCGGAACCATTAACGGGAACTGATATTGATGAATTGTTGGTTGGGTTTAAAAACCAGTTTGGGGAAAAGATCAACAAAAAGAGAAAGCGTGACGATAACACCCCCTTTAAGAAGAAGTCGATTTTTTTTGATTTGCCATACTGGAAGCATAATCAACTTCGACATAACCTCGATGTTACGCATATAGAAAAAAACATTTGCGATTCAATATTAGGTACTTTACTTAATATTGGTGGAAAGTCAAAAGATCATTTAGCTGCTCGGTTGGATTTACGAGAAATGGGGATTCGAAAGTCGTAAACACAAAAAAGGGCGCAAGTACAAGACTAATAGGGCTGCAATCAATAAAACCATTGTAAGTGCTTTTAGTCATAAATAATAAACCTGAATCTGTTGCTTATTCCTGATTATTTTTTACGTTATTTTGTTGTTACTTAGTTTGTATCAGAGTAGGCGTTATTATTTATTTTATGCAAACGGCTTTGGTTTATCCCATATTCGAGTGATTGGTTTTTTTTATGTTGATCGGGTAATAAAAGTACTAATTTAAGGATTATCTTTAACTTGAGTAAAGTTGAATCAGTCAATCCCCATGTACCATGTTATTGGGCTAAATGTTTTCAAGCTGGACTTAAACCGTCTTATGGCTTGACTAGTAAAACCCGTGTTTCCGAGCCAAAAATATAAAGTAGCTAAATTTTATCAAGCATGGATGAGAAGTCGTCCATGAAAGGCAGAGTGTGTAAACTTGTAACACTATAACTAATGTAACTCAAACTAAAGGAAAAGATACTTAACCAGAAGACAATCAAGAACAAGAAGTCACAAGAAATCAACACTAAATGAAGACAAGGTAATTGATACAATTCAACATGTTAACTATGATCAAGCCAAGAAGAAATCATTGAGAGAAGTTCAAGTCAAAGTTGTTCATGCCTCAGTGATTTGAAAAGCCAAGAATCAAGATCATAACTATCAGTATCAATAAGACCAATTGATTTCAAGTGAACAAGAAGGAAAGCAAATATTGGAAAGCCACATTACTAATTGGATATGGTAATTTATTCAAGAAGTAAAAACACTATCAAGACTAGTCACTTATGAACCAGACCGTTGCATCAAGTGTCAGGACATTGATAGCAAGTTTTTGTCAGTAATAAAGACCCATGTTCAAGAGCTTGGTGAAGAATAAAGAAGACATGAAGATATCACAAGTTCAAGATGTGCATTGAAGTTTCAAGTTGAAGACCAGAATATTTTCTAAGTACTAAATATTCTAGATGACCAAGTAGAAGTTTCTAAGTAGAAGTTCTACTTAGAAATTCGAGATGGCTAAGTAGAAATTCTCAAGTAGAAGCTCTACTTAGAGTGCAGCTTCAACATGACACATGGCATCTTCTGATTGGCAGATTTCCAAGCTTTCAAGATAAGGCAAGATTTATGTGGACATCATTGGGCCACGTATATCTTAGTCTTTGAAGACTACAGGACATAGATTACATGTAGTATAAATAGAAGTACTTGTGTAATGTTTTAGTTAGTGAGCAATTCTTGAGAAAAACACAAGAGAAAAAGAGAGAGTGCATTCACAGAGCTTAGTATCATTCACTTCTCTCTGAACTTCTGTTATACTTTGTAATGAATGTTGTAGCAACCATTTCAAGTTATATATAAGACATATATTCCTTGAATCTGTGTGTTCATTTATTGCATCGTATTTATTGCTTCTCATATTCGAAAAGTTGTATTCACCCCCCCCCTCTACAACACATTTGGACCTAACAGTCCATAAGCCACAGATTTTGTTAAAAGACTTTGCGTACCAGTTGTTATGGCATATAATATGTGATGGTACAAAAGTAATACTTATCTTAAGTTTATGTCGAATAATCGCTTGTACATGCACATGTTTGATTTAGCCCGGTTGTGCTCAAGTAATTATATAATTTCTATGTGCTAGAGTTGTTGTAAATGTCCCTAGCTCAGCATAATTTTTTCATGATGCTTGTGCATTGATACACGTGCAATGTTATTGAAAGACTATTGAATGCAATGTTATTTGCTGCTTGCACATAACAAGCATCGGATCACTTTGTGATTTTTTCAGTAACTAAATTTCTTGTATGATTTGATGCCTGCAATCCTTTTGACCGTATGCTAGTCAATATGGTTTGCATATGTTTTTTTTTCTGAAATTAATAACTACTGCCTCTGATTACGACCCAGCATCTCTGATTATCTGCTACATCTCAATGTTTTTACTGATTACGTTCCAGTTTCAAGTTATCTTTGCTTCAGACGATGTGTGGTTCAAATTAGCCAACTTTATCTTAAATATTCAAGTTATCTTTCATCAGTGATATACAATTACATGTTAACTCAATTATGTAAATTTCACTTATAGGAAACCATTGATAAGGTGCTGAAAGAAGGAGGTGATGGAGATGCGGTGCTTCCCGGTGGCAAACATGGACCAGACTGGTTGGTGGAAAGGGAAGGCTCAGTGCTTGCCTTAGAAAATGTTCCTGCTATTACTCAACCTTCCGTTGATGAGTTGACTGCAAAGATAACTCGAGAATTGGAGAGCCAAATGGAGGCCAAAGTGAACAGAAAGGTCCAGGAGAACATGACTTGGTACTTGAAGAAATTAGGAGAGGCGAATCCTACTCTCAAGTTTGATATTGGAGACTTTTGTGCAACCTTCTCAAGTGATCAAGACGAGACTGGCACTCCAATCACACAAACTCCAGGGGGCGCCACTTCTTAGTTCTGTTATCAAATTTGTGGTTTATCATACATTATTACTTTTGTGCGCTTATGCGATTATGTTATTTGGTTATGTTATCTACTTTTACTATCGAATTTTGGATTGAATTGTTTTGGAGTTTGTTGGCGTAGTTTGGAGGTTTGGTTGGAGTAGTATGGAGATGGCTTTTGGTTTATTATGTAGTTTGGAATTAATGTAGTGGATCTTGTTGTGTTGGCTGGGAATATTATTAATGCAGAGCCTACATTTCAAAATTTCAAAAATTTACCATTACGTTTGCTTATTGTAGTGTTACATTTGTTAATATATAGTGTTACAATAAATAGAAAATAATGTTACAACAGATAAAAATGGTGTTACAATAGGGTATGTGGGCCCCTTATAAAATATTTACCAAGTCAAATGTAACACTTAATATGTGTTACAATTGCCCAGTATAGTGTTACAATAGAGGCTGGTGACGTGTACACAGTGTGCCACGTGGCGCCACATGTGTTGCCACGTGGCCACGTGGTGCCACGTAATGCCACGTATGCACATGGTGCCACGTCTGAAAAAATTGAACCGAGCTATTGTAACACTCAAAATGTGTTACAATTGGGCCCCTGGTGTTACAATAGGTGCCTATTGTATTACTTTTTCTACTGTTACAATAGAGAAGAAAAGCGTTACATTAGGGTATCTATTGTAATGCTCGTAAACGTAACGCCTCCTGGTGTTACAATAGATCTAATGTAACGTTTTTCGGGCCTATTGTAACATCTGAGAGGCGTTACATATGCCCATCTATGGCGTAGTGTAACTTTCTGCACAGTTTAAGATTAGATCACAGATAACTTAGAAGGATTCATGACTAATTACTGAGAATAATGTTTCATACATGTATCTTCATCGGTGTTTATGTTCAGAAAGAAACATTATCAAAGTTACTCAGAGTTTATTTAACAGTTAACAGTGTATGACTTAAAAAGCATGCTCACAGAGTTTAACAGTCATTGAGCAGAGTTTGCATATCAGAGTTTAACATACCACAGAAATATGAGCAACACAGTACATAAGTAGAGTTTTGAGTCTAACCAATATCTCTAGTCAAAACCAGAGACCATTCCTAGTTCATTTACCAGCCTTGTAAATACAGCTTCACTCAATGGCTTGGTGAAGATGTCTGCAATCTGTTGTTCTGTAGACACAAAATGAAGCTCAATATTCCCTTCTTCTACATGTTCTCTGATAAAATGATACCTTATGCTGATGTGCTTGGTCATTGAATGCTGTACTGGATTACCTGTCATAGCAATAGCACTTTGATTATCACAGTAAATAGGTATTTTACTGTACCTCAAACCATAATCCAATAATTGATTCTTCATCCACAGAATCTGTGCATAACAGCTACCAGCAGCAATATACTCTGCTTCAGCTGTAGATGTAGAGATTGATTTCTGTTTCTTGCTGTACCAAGAAACAATTCTATCACCAAGAAATTGACAACTTCCACTAGTACTTTTTCTGTCTATCTTACAGCCTGCAAAGTCTGCATCAGAGTAACCAAGAAGCTTAAAGTCTGATTCTCTTGGATACCACAACCCTAAGGTTATGGTTCCCTTAAGGTATTTGAAGATTCTCTTCACAGCTGTTAGATGTGGTTCTCTTGGATCTGCCTGAAATCTTGCACAAAGACATGTTGCATACATGATGTCAGGTCTGCTAGCTGTTAGATAAAGAAGTGACCCAATCATTCTTCTATAGTTTGTCATATCCACTGTTGAACCTGTGTCTCTATCCAACTTTGTTGTTGTTGCCATGGGAGTTGTGGCAGATGAGCAGTCAAGCATGCCAAATTTCTTTAGAAGATTTCTGGTATATTTTGCTTGATTGATAAAAATTCCATCATCTGTTTGCTTCACCTGTAGCCCTAGAAAATAACTGAGCTCTCCCATCATGCTCATTTGATACCTAGACTGCATGAGCTTGGCAAACTTCTTACAAAGTTTATCATTAGTAGATCCAAAGATTATGTCATCTACATATATTTGAACTAATAACAGATCACTACCAAGATTGAAATAGAACAAGGTTTTATCAATTATACCTCTGTGGAACCCACTTTCTAAAAGAAATTGAGCCAGAGTTTCATACCATGCTCTTGGTGCCTGTTTAAGTCCATAGAGTGCCTTGTCAAGCCTGTAGACATAATCTGGATACTTGGGATCTACAAATCCTGGTGGTTGTTCAACAAACACTTCTTCTTCAAGTTTTCCATTCAGAAAATCACTTTTCACATCCAGCTGAAAAACCTTGAATTTCTTGTGAGAAGCATATGCTAGAAAGATTCTTATTGCCTCCAATCTTGCAACTGGAGCAAAAGTTTCATCATAGTCTATTCTTTCGCTCTGTGAATAGCCTTTGGCCACAAGTCTGGCATTGTTTCTTGTAACAACCCCATCACTGTCAATTTTGTTTCTGAAAACCCATCTAGTACCAACAACAGATCTATTCTTTGGTCTAGGTACCAGGGTCCATACTTCATTTCTCTCAAATTCATTTAACTCCTCCTGCATTGCTGTTATCCAGTCAGCATCTTGAAGAGCTTCTTCCACTTTCTTTGGTTCAGATTTGGACAAAAATGCATGGAACAGACATTCATTTGTTGTAGCACTTCTTGTCCTAACTTTTGCATCTGGATCTCCAATGATTAAATCAGGTGTATGTGATTTTGTCCATTTCCTAGCTGTAGGTAAATGACTTCTGTCAACAGTTGATCCTCCCCCTTGATCAATGTTCTCCTGATTATCTTGATGCCTTTCTTCATTCTCTGAGGCTCCCCCTGAATTTGATCTCTCAGAGTTTGAACTATCAGAATTTAGACTTTTAGAGTTTGAGTCATCAGAGTTTGAATTTAATCCAGAATTTTCAGTTGACTCACTATCAGAATTTGAGTTATCACTATGATCATGCTCCCCCTCAACTGGTTCTCTTCTTTGTTCAGACTGTACTATTTCTTCTGTGTGTACCAGTAGAGGTTCAGAGTTTGCATCAACAGAGTTTGTTGGACTAGTGTCATCAGAGTTTATTTCATCAGAGATTATATCTTCATTTTCGAAATGCAACTGATCATGTTCATCAACATCTTCAAGTCCAGTGATTTTCCTGTCATCAAATGACCAATGAATAGATTCCATAATAACCCTTGTTCTCAGATTATAAACTCTGAATGCCTTGGTTGACACTGGATAGCCAACAAAAATTCCTTCATCTGCTTTCAACTCAAATTTGGTCAACTGTTCAGGAGTTTTCAACACAAAGCATTTGCACCCAAAAATATGAAAATATTTCAGGTTTGGCTTCTTTTCCCTCACCATCTCATATGGTGTTTTTCCATGCTTGTTGATCAGTGTTGCATTTTGAGTAAAACAAGCAGTTTGAACTGCTTCTGGCCAGAAATAGGTTGGCAATTTTGCTTCATCAAGCATAGTTCTGGCAGCTTCTATCAAGGTTCTGTTCTTCCTCTCAACTACACCATTTTGCTGTGGTGTACCAGGTACAGAAAACTCTTGCTTCACTCCTCTGTTCTTGCAGAATTCTTCCATTGTTGCATTTCTGATTTCATTTCCATTATCACTTCTGATTATTTTGACTTTGTGTTTTGATCCTTCGTCCAGTAGCTTTACATGCTCCATCAAAGTTAATGCAGTTTCATCCTTCTTTGCTAGAAAATACACCCAAGTGTATCTGGTATATTCATCAACAATAACTAGAGCATATTTCTTTCTTCCAATTGACAAGACATTTACTGGTCCAAAAAGATCAACATGTAACAGATGATATGGATCAACAATTGAAGATTCAGACTTGCTCTTGAAAGAGGTCTTCCTCTGTTTGGCCTTTTGACATGAATCACACAGACCATCAACATTTAACAAGGACTTTGGAAGTCCTCTAACAAGATCCTTTCTTATCAGCTCATTGATGTTGTTCAGATTCAAATGAGAGAGTTTCTTATGCCACTTCCAACTCTCCTCATTGGACATTCTTGTTGACAGGCACATTGTTTTTCCATCAGAGTTTGTCAACAAGCTTGCTTCATAAATATTTTTGTGCCTTTGTCCAACTAAAACAACTTTCCCTGTGGTTTTGCTGATAACCTCACAGTATTCAGGTTGAAAATCTACATGAAAACCTCTGTCACAGATTTGACTCACAGATAACAGATCATGCTTGAGTCCTGGAACCAGAGCTACATTTGTGATGATGACACTTCCAAGATTAATATTGCCATATCCCAGAGTATGTCCTATGTTGCCATCTCCATAGGAAACTTTTGGGCCAGCCTTTTCCACATACTCTGATAGCAGGGCTTTATTTCCAGTCATGTGTCCTGAACATCCACTATCCACTACTAGGATGCTTTCCCTGATGCCCTGCAATCACAAACAATTTACTGAGGATTAGATTTAAAGATCCAGACTTGCTTGGATCCTTTGGCTTTCTTAATTTTGTTAGCTTTAACAGCGGAATTTTCACTATCAGAGTTTAAGCTAACTTTATCAGAGTTTACACTTGCAGAATTAACTCTAACCCATTTCAGATTAGGTTTCAGTTCATAGTAATTATGATAAATAGCATGATAATCTCTGCAAGTATAAATAGAATGCCAAGTGCTTCCACAGTGTTTGCATAAAGTCTGTGGCCTAGTTCTAACATTATCTTTCTTTACTTCAGACTTGGAAGGTAAAGAATTAATGTCTTTGTTCTTCCTGCAAAAACTAGCAAGATGGTTAGTACTACCACAGTTATGACATGTCTTCCTTGGAGCTAAAGTAGCAAGCATTGGATAATTGCCTTGAGTAATGCCTACTTTACCATTTCTGTACTTTCTAGACACTTTCTGTTTCTTAACAGATTTTAACTCCTTAAGCTTATGCTTAAGTTGTTTATCTGTCATTAAACCAATATTAACCTGTTTAACACTAGTTTTTACTGGTTCTTTCTTAACAACTTCTTTTCCACCTTCAAATCTAGGTTCATTTATTCCATTAACAAATGTTCCAAATTTTTTAGGTGGAAGAGGTGGTCTAATCTTGACTGTATTCTGAAACCTAAGTTCATCTTTCTCAGAATAACCTAGACCTACAGTGTCAGATTGAAAAACTTCTTGAGTGTCTTTTCCTGAGTGAGTCCAAGTTTTAATAATGTGATTTGCCTTTTCCAACTCAGATTCTAGTTGTTTATACTGACTTAACAACTCTTGTTCAAGATAGACATCATCATCTCTCTCCTTTTGAACTTGCTGCATGTCTCTCTTCTACAACCTTATTTCTCTCTTTGAGTTCAGAATTCTCAGTTTTAATTCTCTCATTCTCTAAAGTCTGATCCCTATAACTGATATGCAAAGCCTTAAGATATATTCTTAATTCAGTTATATCATCAGTATTATAAGAATAGGTAGTCAGAGGTACCTTGTTTTCAGAATCCTCAGCTTCATCAATAGTAGAAGCCATGAGAGCATAGTTTACATTCTCATCTGAGTCAGAGGTGTCTGCCCAATCTCTGCCTTTAGTGAAGAGTGCCTTCTCAGTTTTACCCTTCTTGCACTCAGGAGCATAATGACCCATCTCCTTACACTTGTAGCATTGAATCTCAGACTTGTCTCTTTTCCCAAATTTGGTATCCTTTCTCTCAGATTTTCTAAAATTCTTCCTGTCAAACTTTGAATCATTCTTGGAGAATCTCTTTCCTTTCTTGAAGTTCTTGAAACCCATCTTCTTGATAGTCTTTACCATCAAAGCAGCCATTTCCATCATTTCCTCATCATCTTCAGAATCAGATGATTCATCTGCATTTGAGTCAACATCAGAGTTTGATGACTCACTTTCAGAATGAATGACCAAGGCTTTTCCTTTTGCCTTCTTCCTTGATGCTTCCTTCTTTGAGGGTCTTTCTTCAACTCTTAGAGCAACAGATTTTGACTTTCTACCTGATCTTCTGCTTCTCTGTTCCATTTCTAGTTCATGAGTTTTGAGCAGCCCATAGATCTCATCAATATCAGTATCAGCCAGATCATAGTTGTCTCTAATAGTGGTTGTCTTGACATCCCAATTTTCAGGTAGAGAAAGAAGAAACTTGAGATTTGAATCTTCTAGATCATATTCTTTATTAACCAGTGACAGATCATTAAGTAGCTTACAGAATCTGTCAAAGGTTTCTGTCATTGATTCTTCAGATTTAGCCTCAAAGTGTTCATACTCCTATGTGAGTATGTTCCGTCTATTCTTCTTAATTGCAGCAGTTCCCTGACATCTAACCTCTAGAGCATCCCAAATCTCTTTTGCAGTTTTACAATTGATCACTTTGTTAGACATAACATTATCCAATGAACTATGAAGGAGATGTCTAACCTTTGCATCCTTTCCGATGGATGAAATATCCTCAGGAGTCAAATCTTTCTTCTCCTTTGGAATAGATTTAGCTTCCTGTCCAACAGCAACAACAGATAATTTTGTAGGCTTATGAGGGCCTTCATAAATTCTGTCAAGATATTCTGGATCTGTAGCTTCCAGAAACATAGCCATTTTCACCTTCCAGGTTGAGTATTCTGCTGGCTTAAGAATAGGAACCCTGATTGTTTCATATCGACTCACAGTTGCAGGTTGAGCCTTCTCAGCACTAGAGCCTGATGTAGGAGGAGGAATTTCTGCCATTGATTATAGTTGTGTGTGTGTGTGGATCTTAAACTGTATTAAATTAACAGATCTAGCTCTGATACCAATTGTTAGGCCGAATACACACTTATAATCAACTAAGTATGAGAGAATAACAATAAGTACTTTAAAAGCTTTAAAAACGGTTTGAATTATCTTCTCTCTCAGTGATGTAAATTATCACAGAGAGCTGCTTAGGTTACAATGAAAGATATTGTATTACACGATCGGTTTCCCTTCTAGGGTTAACCTAACTATATTTATAAGATATACAGCTGCTATACAATCGATAATTGATACTCCTATAAATTAGCTATACAATTAATATCAATTACGATTGCTACTTGTCTCCTTAGTCAACTCAATCTCTTTGACAGCTATCCAATCTTCAAAGATATTGCTTCCATAATTATCTTCAATAATTCTTCAAACACTGTTGACAAGTAGAAGCTTCCTCCAGACAGAGTTTAACAAACTCTGTCGAGCTTCCATTGTCAGCGTATAGCAAACTCTGTTCAGCTTCCAACTGTCAGAGTTTAACTAAACTCTGACTGCTTCCTGTTTAAACTCTATTTTTCCCTGCAAAACTTAAACACTGATATTAACCATATCAATTATATTTAACAAACCACTATCCAAGTACTAAAGATTCTTTCTGTGTCCCTGCACACATCAAAATCAAATCAAGTTGATTTTGGTACCCAAGTGGGTCCTGCCTTGTTAGCCTTTTTCTTATTTTTCAATCCCTTACTACCCAGGGGTTCTGATTGAGTTAAATCAACCTTAACTCTTGGTGTAGGTTTCTGAAAAATAGTTTGTTTCACTTGCTCACATGCATTAAAACTAGATGTATAATTTGACATAGTCTGTGCAAACATGTTATTCATCATCCATGGCAACTGAGGCATATTAAAAGCATTGTAATATGGATTATACATGAATGGCATGTTAGCATAATGACTAGATGCATGAGCAGGCTGGACAAACATGTTTGCCATAACATTCATAGTAGGCATAGGTACTGACTTAGGCATACTAGGCACAGAAGCATTCTTAACAGATTTACAGTTGACAAATAAATGATTAACACTACCACAGTTCACACATTCCTTTCGAGGAGCATATTTATCAGGTGTGTAATTACTATGTTTGTTAATTCCTACCTTGCCATTTTTATTCTTCTTATTAGCCTTAGGTTCAGTCTTTTCTAACTTATCCTTCAATTTCTTGATTGACAAGTTGCCTATGTTTCCTTGTTCAACTGACTTGGTTTTGCTACACTCTCCATTAACAAAGTTCTTATTGACAGGCCCGTACTTTTTATTCAATTTAGTTAAAGTTGCTTTGCTAACAGGCTTAAGTCTCAAAGAACATTCTTTTTCGACTAAATCACTGTCTGAAGCAACTTCCCTATCAACATCTAACTTAACTTCTGCTAATTTGTGAAAAGAATCAACTCCTTGTATACTATAAATTTCTTCAGTTTTAGCCTTTGATCCCTTCCACTTAGCAATTAAGTCTTGTTCCTCTTTTAACTGTTTTATTAAACACTCTTCTCTTTTCAGAGCCTCAAGTAACTCATTCTTAGCATCCTGGCAATCTCTTTTCATTGTTTCAAAATCAATTATTTGAGTTTCTAACAGAGTATTCTTATCACCTATCTTAGCATTAAGATCTTTAATCTTTTTGTTCTCCTTGTTAAGCGATTTTAATGTGACATGCATGTTATACAATTCATTAGACATTTCATTAACAACATTATCACATTCATCTTTGGAAAGTTCAGTTAGGTTTGTAGAGTATACCTGGTTGCTTGCTGAACTAGCCTCTTCATCAGTTTCGTTTGCCATGAGTGCAAGATTGACAAACTCCTCTTCTGCATCTGAGTCACCTCCAGCAGCCCAGTCACTATCTTTTGACACGAATGCTCTCCCTTGTTGCTTGAGAAGATCAAAATATTTCTTCTTGTAATCAACAACTTCAAACTGCTTCTTTTCTTTCTCAGCTTGGGATTTCCTGCATTCATTGGCAAAGTGACCAGCAATTCCACAACTATAGCATTTGATCTTTGATCTTTCAACCACATCCTTGTTCGGTTGATAGTTTTCTTGAATTGCCCGGTTCCTGCTGGATTCTTCCTGAATCTTAGCTTCAAAAATCTCTTTGACATAAATGCCAAATACTCATCTAGATCTTCAGCTTCATCCTCACTTAATGCATCAGGTTCTTCAATCATCTTGCTTTTACCTTTGCTAGTTTCAGCTTCACCTTTACAAGTTTTTAAACTTAATATTGCTTTTACACTCTTCATTCTTCCACCACCTTGGATTGTTGGAATATTGGCCACCAAGGCAACAGATCCACCTTTCTTCTGGATTTTCTCCACTTCCTCATCTTGCTGCATTTCAAGCTCATAGGTCTTCAGGATGCCATACAGTCTCTCAAGTGTAAAATCTTTGTAGTCCTGAGAATTCCTCAACGAGACTGTCACTGCCTTCCATTCCTTAGGAAGAGATCTCAGAAACTTTAGGTTAGAGTCCTTGGTTTCATATTTTCTCCCATACAACTTTAGACCATTCAATAACTTTTGAAATCTACTGAATATGTCTTTTAGATTTTCTCCAGAGGAGTAGTGAAAATGCTCATATTTTTGTATTAGGAGCTGCATTTTGTTTTCTCTGACTTGCTCAGTTCCTTCACAGATTGTTTGAATAGTGTCCCACACTTCCTAGGCAGTGGTGCAGTTTATAACACAATCAAAGATATCTTGGTCGATGCCATTGAATAGAATGTTCATAGCCTTCTTATCTTTTTGAATCTCCTCCAAGTCTTCATCTGTGTACTCAACTTGATTCTTTGGAATAGGCCTTCCAGCAGCTACAGTGGCAGCATCTTGACCAATCCCAGAGTTGGCCTTCATTGGAACATGAGGTCCTTCTCTATGGAATCTACATAGCCTTCATCAATGGCTGAGAGATGAAGGTGCATCTTTACTTTCCAGTGAAAGCAATTATCTTTGTCAAGCATTGGAATCTTCACACCTGTATCCTTCCTTCCCATGGTTTTGATCTTTAGACTTCTTTTATGTTAGAAGCTTGCTCTAATACCAATTGTTAGGTCCCGAAGTATCGTAGAAGGGGGGTTGAATACGATACTACCAAAATATTTCAATTTTCAAGATTTTTGCGGATAACAATTTTTTGGATCTTCAAATCAAAATAACGAAACACAATTTCAGGAATATATCTTTATTGATAATAAATCCGAAGGGGTGTTACAACTTCTAATCCAATGGATTAGCTTCAAAACCAGAACACTCCTAAGGATAGTTTAGGCACGAGGACCTTCTATCCGACACTTCCTGAAAGCGGGCTAAGCCGGCTTTCCTACTAGATGGATTGTCTAGCAGCTTACACAGAGAAGATATAAGAGAGAGAATAGAGAGTTGTGTGTTGAGGTGTGTTTTGAAATGAAATACAACAGGCCTATTTGTAGACTTTAGAAAGTTACTATTCGGCCAAAATACGTAACTGATAACGTTTGTTTTTCTGCTCCCTTCATTTTCAAACTGGCCGAATTTTGTCTGCTTCTTTTTTCTCTTCAACAAATTCAAGCCAAATCTTCTTTTTCAAACAATTTTGATTTTGGTATGGGCCCCACATGTTTTTCACCTCTTGCTTTTACTTTGTCAAATGAATAGTATTTTTGGTTACTATTCACATGAATAGTACTATTCAGATGAATAGTAATTTTAGTTACTATTCATATGAATAGTAATTTCGGATACTATTCATATAAATAGTAATTTCGGTTACTATTCATATTCCTCTTAATTTGACATCCTTAAATATTCAGCTTCCAACTAACTAGAGGATATCAACACTGCTCTGACCTCAATCATACCTCTTAACAGTTTTTCTGAGTTAGATACTTCGATTCCTTTGTGAATTGTTGACGCCTAGTGTAACACCCCCAGATCCGGGGTCAGGGATCTGGTGGTTACGGTCTTACATCCATTCATAATACTTGACTTGAGTCCACAATAAATAAATCACATGTTGTGACCCCACAATAATATCCACTCACACGCACAACAGTTATAGTCCCAGAGATGAAATTGAAATAAGTCTTACATTAAAGGGTTACGAATAAACGTTATTACAATCCCAAAAGGATAACATCATAAGTTTAACAGTTTTGCCGTTGTTTACATTAATTATACATATAGTTAAACAGGAAACAAAAGCTGTCTAACTAAGCTACCTCAGCAATGGCGGCTAGCATCTCAGCGGGGAGTCCGGTGGGTCGGGTAACCCGCTTGCGCCGAGTGCGCCTGATGCGAGCCATCTGTCCTAGCTGTTGTTGTGACATAATATGAACAAAGCAAGGGTGAGCGAAAGCCCACCAACAATAATATAACTGAACAGTGATACATATATACAGCAGTTCAAAATATCCTTTGAAACCATATGCCATGCATTAATGAGGTTATTGCCAGTATAATATAAAGGATGAAGTTACCAGGTAACTCAAAGTATTTGTTTGTAGAAATATCTGCTACATCAAAAGTAAGCGAGATATTCTCATTGTCATTAAAAAGAGGAACTTGCATGAAAAGATTGCAATTCCAGTTATGAACACTTTTCCAGCTCTGCCAACAATAATCATGTTGCAGGAAATAAATAAGTTTGGATGATGAACCAATGATGGAGTATTCACCGCCCCCGCTGTTCCAATCTTGATGATCAGTCCAGATCGTACAACTCAAATTAGATTTACTACCGGTAGAAGGAAGAACTGACGGCTTTACTTGTCTACCGCCTTGCTAGCTCTCCCCGGCCAACGGTTGGGCCAAATGGGATGGACCGGTGCTACTCATCCTCTTACACGACTCCTAGTTCAAATAGAATTCATGATTCTGAATGTAACGTTCGTCCCCCTTTCCCCAAGTATAATACTTGTTGATAAGACTCCACAAAGTAGTCGTATCTAGTTGGAAAGGAAAATTCACCAATAACTTCCAAGCTACTGCTTGGTAACGAATCTCAACTTGTTCCAACAATCTTACCCCTCGAAAGATGAGAAGGTAAACAACGACTTAATAAGTCAATAGCACCCGAGTTGAGAGTGAAGAGAATACTTTATGACCGGGAAGTCGACAAGATAATTAACATTTTCCAAGTAAGGTTCCCTTATTATTATGGAGATAGACTCAAAGAAGAATGTTGTCTGAGAACCTTTCTTGATATATGATTAATAATAATATGACTCCGAAATATTTTCTGTAATAATCGAAGAAGATAAACCTTATCGAGGTTATTCAAAGTATGGAATAAATATTCAGAGAATATTTATTGAATTAAAATATTTTACAGAATATTTAGGAATATGAAAGAATATTTTTAATCAGAGTATTTCCCAAATAATCCTTGAAGAAATATCGAGAGAATATTTATTGCATAATTAAATATTCAAATGAATATTCAAAATAATATTCATTAATTAATAAGACCTGAAAGGAATAATTAAAATATTTAAAATAATATTCGATGATTAAATAGAACCCTGGATGAATATTCAAAATAATATTCATAATTAATTAGGAATTTAAATGTTTATTGAAAAAGTAATATTCATTTAATGAATAATATTCTAATGAATATCAAGTGATATTCATTTAGTAATCCAAGCTTTAAAGGAATATTCGAGATAAGACTCGATAAATAAATCAAGCTTCAGATGAACATTAAAATAATATTCATCAGGTAATTACTATCTTAAATGAATATTCAAAAGTAATATTCATTTAATGAATAATATTCTAAATGAATATCCAAATAATATTCATTTAGTAGTCTAACCTTTAGAAGAATATTCGAAATAATAATCGATAAATAATTCGACTCTGAATGAATATTAAAAAAAATATTATTCGTCGAATAGTTACGTTTAAATAATTATTTGAAGTAGGGATCGTTAAATAAATAATCTCGAACGAATATTCAAATAATATTCGTTGCCCGAATAATGGAAAATATTTACTTAGATATTTTCTTTCGAGGTAATCTCGATATGTCAAAAAATATTGACTCCCGGTCTATATTTTATGAATAAGATGGATACGCCCTTCTATGAGGGTCTTACAATAACCGACTTATAATTGATACGTTAGCTATCAAATTTATAAGCCAATAAACAATCAGGGAACAAGCATAACGATATAACTTGAAAGTAGGCATGCATGTTATGGCATATGTATAACAGAAAACATATATATATATATATATATATATATTCAATCACAACAACAGCCTAAAAGAAGGGAATTGAAACTTGCCTGGTAGTCGAGTACGGTAAGGGGTAGTGGTAGCGGGTCCCGGGTCAGCTTGGTGATCTATAAATAGCCAAGTCATTCGGGATTAATCACTTAACATTTTAAAAGTTAAGTTATACTTAAATCGAAACACGTTCTCGAGTTATCTCGTTATACCCCTTTTTGTGGATTACCTTTATCATTGATCCGACCAGACATTCGTTCGTTAATACGACATGTCACTGTACTTACACTTGGGACATACTTAAGTCATACAAGTTCTAAGGTCGATCGTTACGAACCAATATTATACTACGAGTTTTATCGCCCGTTTTCTAAGTGTTTTACCAAAGTTATAATAGAGTCGTCTTTTAGGGGTTCGTTCGCGTTTAACCTCGACTCGAATATTTTTAATAAATCGAAAAACGATCCTTTTGACATACGGTTTTCTTTCACACCTTCCTTTTTACCTCTAGTATTTATTTACCAAGATTCATCATGACTTTACATATTTTACGAGGGTCCAATTTCAGTTACGAACTTTCGTTTACGGATTCGAACTACTTTTAGTAAATCGGTCATAAATCCTAAACCGTAAGTCTGTTTGATTCGATTCTTTTTCCAAAATGGTCTACGACTCAAGATCTACAAGGGTATGTTATATAATTAACCAGATCAGTGAATTATAGCTACTGCTATGCACGAGTTTCAAGGTTCAACGAAATTCCGGCATTATAACGGCTATAAATCGAGCGTTCCAAAAATTATAACATCAAAACCAAGCCACACCGGGCATAATACACATCTTATATACATGATTCTCATCCAATTCTGTCCAAGATCATATCACTTCATCCTTATAATCATCATATGTTTCAACCACTACAAGATCATGCTAATCAAGCTTATAACCATGCTAATATCATAACTATACTAAAACTCATCAAGATCATGCATATACTTAAAGTAAAACCTAGGGTTTCAAGAGAGTTATACCTTCCTTGGTGTGTCTAGGAGTCTAACAAGCCTTGATCTAGTCCTTGGATCACCTTAATATAGCTTAGAGCAACAAAGAAAACCAAGAAAACAAAGTTAGTTTCTAAGGGTTACTATTCATCATCACTTTTGTAAAAATCATAGAAAATAGAAAAATAAGAGTTTGTCTCTCAAATTTTTACCACATCTTGGCCTCTTCATAAGCTTTGTTTTGAGTCCTAGATCATCAGATTTGAAGCTTCCTAGCTAGGGTTTTGAGCCCCCTTTCTCCTCTGGACAGAAACTGTCAAGCACAGATCAGTTTGGCTTCTTCAACTTTGAGCATGGATTTGACTAGGCTATACTACTTTGTTGGACATGAAATTTTGAGCGAATATTACCCATGGAGTGGAGAGGCTATGGTTAAAATTTGGTGATTTTATCATGGATAGAAATGGAGATATGAATTTGTCTTTGGAGAGTGTTTCTGCTGGACAGTTTGAGAGAATGAGAGGAATGGAGTTTGTTTTGCTTGCTTTGATCTCATCCTTGTCCAAAATACATTATTGATGATAATATCTAGCATAAAGCTACTTTATTAAAGTGCTTTGCTTATATATGATGCAATCCAAGGGACAAGTGTTGTGATTTTGTGGTGGAAAGGTGTCATGCAAGCTAACTAAGTGATTTGGTTTCTAAAGATGCTAGTTACTTTGTAACTACTTAGTTACTTGATCTTATCTATTTGCACATGCATGTATCTTCACTCTCTGCTTGTCTCTTTGTCCGGTTATTACATAATTTGATTGATCGTTCGGAGTAATAACTCATTCGTTTCTAGTTAGGGTTTTACCGGAAACTGTCTTAATATTTATATTATCATCCTCCATTCTCTTTAATAATTCTTGAACCTATTTTCCTTAAATCCCTTCAATAATTCCTTAAGTCTTTCAGTGTCCAGGGAAATCTCGGGGAAAATAAAAGTGCTATTTTTCAGAATCCGACAGCTTTTACATACACTCTTTTTCCCCTGGATCACTAATACGAACTCAGAATTTCGTTCCGGGTACTTCTATATAGCGTCGTCTAATAATATTCCTACGTCCACCAAAATCACTATTCATCACTTATTCTTTACTTATTCTTTTAGGGTTATATAAATGTCCCGGTTCTCTTTCAATCGTTCCTTAACCCTTTTACGGAACCACTGGACTGATAACAGATCTCGATTTGGATGACATAAGAATAACCTTCCCCCTTGGAATGATCAAATCTTAATTTCCTAGGAGATAGATAATTCTTACCTAGATTGTCAACCAATAGCATTCTTCATGACATATAAGCATTTGAATCCAAATCTACTCCTTTCATTCATTATCTCGATCGTTACATCGTAATCGTAATCACTATTCACCATTACCTCAGTACATAATAAAAAGTTTTTAATTATATCCAAAATTTGGGGTTCTTACAGTCTCCCCTCCTTAAAAGGATTCCGTCCCGGAATTAGGTAGGAAGCAAAGAGTCGTTTGTCTGTCGTTTACTTTTTAGCTTCCCGGTCAATTCTTAGTCGTTCTACCCTTTCTCAGCACATCTTCTAGTGCTACAATCCATACTTTATCCTTTTTCCATCAACTTTGCTACTTTTCGTACAACACACTATCCGGGTTATGATCTTACTCAGTCTTATCCTTATTGATACTTGCAGTGACATTGGTATCACTATCCCACTACGAATTTGGAGGTAACCTCGCTCGCACTGTGCATTTCCTGATCTCTTTAATCTTCGCAATCTCGATCAATATAGAGAAGTGGAAAGATTTAT
Source organism: Saposhnikovia divaricata (assembly GCA_036435485.1). Taxonomy (NCBI): domain Eukaryota; kingdom Viridiplantae; phylum Streptophyta; class Magnoliopsida; order Apiales; family Apiaceae; genus Saposhnikovia; species Saposhnikovia divaricata. Next base: position 135,338,007 of record CM071600.1, read on the forward strand.
TGAGAGATCACTATGATCAATTGAACATTTGTTATCTTACAGAGCTAGTACAGAAGGGGGCCAGCCTTTAGTACTTGACAAGCAATTAAACAAGTTATGGTATTCCACTTAGACTTCTATCACATAGACAGATAGTCACGTAGCAGTACCTCCCCTCCTTAAAGGGTTGTTCTTCTCAATTCATAAAGAAGATGAATAAGAGAGAAGAAAAGAAAAGAATTCTAAAGGATTATAGAAAGTTTTCATGATTGTAAAATATCATACTCAGAATTTACCTCTGAACTATAGAGGTTCATTAAGGAAGAAATTAATCATAATTATATCCAATACTATTTGATCGTAACCTCACGTGTCAACATATCTTGCTGCTTTGTCCACTATTCTCTGGACCTGTACCCTGGTTCAACCTTAGCAACACTTACTTTTGGAAAATCTTTGAACCTCTCAGGTTAAATCTTAGTTTCTCGCTTGACACCATTGTTACTGACATTCCATGTCACGCTACTAGCTTTTTCATATCCATAATATTAACACTATCAGGTTGTCATCCCGAGAATTCATCGGAAAACCCATTTATTAATCCATTCCTAACATTCCTTGCTTCATATTTCGTAGTTGCTTTCCCCGTCTTTTCTTTATCAATCACATCCTTCTCATTATCTGATTCTTATTTACTTCTGTTATTTACTTTCACCTTCATCTCTTTATTGAGGCATCTTTTGCACTTGGCACCTCCTTATTGGTATCCCGTCACGTTTACTCTATAATAATCACATTATTTCAAATTTAAAACCTCCGAAATGAATCTGGCCGATTTCTTTAGCTTAGATCCAATATAATCTACTTCTGTCAACTTGTTTCTCATCACTTATTCTTTTCTACCCGCAGTTTTTCACAGGTTGTCGTTCGTAAGTCAGACCAGGTCATACACCTACCTGCTCGCACTCTTATCATCTGTTGAGCATCTGCATTTTACTGGTGTAGCTTTGCCACATGAAACACGTTACTACCCTGCTATAAGCTTTGGGGGTAAAACTGGCTCGAATGCCACCTTCCGAACACTTTTAAACTCTCAGGTGGCCTAATAAGTCTCGGGCTTAACTGCCCTTCTCTCTAAGTCTCATTAATTTTTTTCCACGGGAATACATTTAGCATCATGAATCATCAACCTTATATTCTCTATCTTGTTTGCGCAGAAGTACACTAACACAAACTTGCTTGTCAGTCATCAACATCAACATGCCATTTAGCTTATCAATAGCAGCACTTTCTTTATCTTTACGTTGTCATCTACTTTCTTAGAAGAATCACCATCGCTTATTGCTTACGTAGTGCCTTAATAGCTAACCGTACGGGTTTCAATCCTTTAGGGAGACAAAGTAATCACTATTCCTTATCCATAAACAACACTTCCTGAACTTGATGTAGATATTACATGAAGTAGATAAAATTGCAGAAGAGTTTCAAGCATCGCAGCTAAGTCAGGTTGATGAAACTATCACTCATGCATCTTCCATAAAAGACTGGAAACTTAATGGTTTACTTCGTCAATTTTTGTATCATGGTCCTGGTTTACCTCAAAACGGGACTTTCTAAGGTATGTAATATGCTTAAGACCCATCAGGAATCGAATCTTTACTTAAACTCCTATTACCGTCGATTCTTGCACAATCATCAGAAGGAATGTAAATTCCTCCATTCCGATATGACCTTCAAGGTCCTTCCAAATATCATTCTGTTTCTTCGGTATGAACATTTGTAATTATTCCTTTATACTTAGACTGTCGGCCACCTCATTGGCCTTTCCTAATAATAATAATTTCTGGTAATCCTTGTTCTCTGGATACATTTCAATTCAAATTTTTTTTTACCTCATTCTCATCACTGTTGGGTGAAAGCATTCTCCCTTAAGCTCTGCTGAAGGAGAAAAATATATCTATCAGTCTTTTTCCATAAGTCATTGCTTCCACCTACCCGTGGGAACTTTATCACATTTATTCCCAATCCTACTTAAGATACTTCTTTTCTTAGTTCTGTCCTTATCTTAGGATAATCTCAACCTTTATAGGTTCAATCCATACTCCCTCAGGGTTTCATACATGCATCATCTGGTATATTGTTATTGTGTCTTACATTCTCTTCCAAACTTCCAGTTGGAAACTCAGAATATTAGCTTTTCCTTGTAAGGTTTCTTAGGTCGTCCTCATCATTCCTCCTGTATTTTCTAGGTACAGGGTATATCAAAATGTCTTTGATCAATACTCTAATAATTCTATCTCTGTTCTTTCCAGAACTCTTTTTAATAATCTGTACAGGTCATTGTTGCCTTAGCAAATCCAACTCATATCATCTGAATTCACAATGTCTTTATTAGGGTTAGTGCCGTCCCTTGTCCATTCCCCAGGGTTTGCCTTACTTTAGGGATATCTTATCCTTAATTCAACTGCCAAGGAATTCCTGCATCCTATAATTGGCAATCAAATCATGTATCCTTAATAAGGGTCTCTTTTCAATCATTCTTTTTTTGATAATCGATCGGTAGCTTACTGCTAATTTCTTCTTTCAGATAGTGGTCAACCTATTTGACCTTCCAAAAGACAACGTATGTCTAACTGCTCTCTTACAGAACTTGTTAATGGTAGCAAGGATGTTCTGAAAGATATTGGTCGAGTTCAACGTGAATTTCCTAGTGCTTATCGTTCTTCGCAAAGGTACTTGCCTCAGAGAAAATTCCTACAGCATACTGTTCAATTTCTGACCATTTCTATACTCTCTTCATATACCTTCATTGTTTACTTTCCTCCGTCATAATATATTCATGGTATTCACGATACCCTAACATCATACATCTCAAGTCACTATACTTCCATTTTACTCGTAATCTTGGACAACCATATACACATGAGTCACTTTAGTACGGGTGACCCCATCCCAAAAAGGTCTAGTGAATTCCCAATCAAAAAATGGGCTATTCAGCAGAAGATTCCTACGATCTCATTAATGTTTCCTTTATATCAGAAGGCCTTGCAGTCGGTGCTTTCTTAGAAGCAACCCTGCTTTGTCCTTTCATTGCTGGTCTAGTCACTTGATAATCCTTTGTGACTTGGCCTCAACTGGCCACAAAAAAAAATATATATATGATTTTAGGGGTTGGCTAATAGCATTACTTTTCTAGCAATTGCCGGCATAGTGCCTTCTTTGATACCTTTCTACCTTTCTAAAACTTTACTTCATATAAGTCTTAATCGACTATTCGGCACCGTCTCTGGTCACCTTTCCACTATTTTTATCTTTTCAACTATTCTTATCACTACCACGTGCCACGCAAGCTTACCATTCCTGGCATAACATCCTTTTCACTTAAGTCAATCTCGGAGTTTCTCAGTCTGGCTGGTTTCTTACTTACATTTCCTGTTTTCGTCCAATCTCACTTCATCATTGTATTTCTACAATCAATCGCGATAACTGGGGTCTGTCCACCAACCCATGTAGCGGCTACCTTACCCAATTCATGGGGTTTTCCACAGTTTCTACTCTCTTCCATGATGTTCTCTGATAATCAGAAAGACAAGGTTTGCCAAAATTCGTTGAAGTTCTTCCCAGAATTAAGGAAATTTTGGTCAATCTATCCATCGAATGGTAACTCTAAGGAGACCAGTTTCGAAACCTGAAGAATAGTTCTATGAACCTCCTAGTAGGTAGAACCGTAAGCAGTCATAATTAACGAAATAATCGTCATCGGGTTGGAAATTTAACCCCTGGAGAGGAACCAATTATATACATCCCTTAGAAGGGAATTAACAGTTTTAAACTGAAACTTGTCACAATGTCCTGATACCTATACGTCCTGATATTCAATATCACCAAATGTCAGTCTACCTGACTACCAGTCTCAGAAGGAACATTACCGTCGGAGTTGGTTGTTCCACAAAAATTGGCACTACTAAGGCCATCCGAACCTGGTGAACCATGCTGTCCGAATGCATCCGCAAGTACTTTGTCGTGCTGCGCAAGCACACATCCTAATCTTTTATGCGAAGCGTCGTTGGAAGCAAAAAGTCTCCCTTTTTCCATTAAACAATGCCAACTCTTGTTCATTACCAATTTCATCTTTTAGCTCCAGGAAGATTTTCTCACATTTTTCTCTTTAACTGCTGATCGTATTACTTGATCCGTTATACTTCCGCGTCGGAGTAAACTTAAGGTAACTACTATAATCCATTCAAAGAAAAGAAATAATTTAAAATTCCTCTGAGTGACATGCATCTAACGTTTCTGGTTCATCATTTCACTGAGTTAAATTAACCCTATACTTAGTCTCTGACAATAGTCTCATTACGAGTTCATCTTGACTCACTGGTCTTATCTTCCGGTAGGTTCTGAGATCATTGTCTTGCTTACTACTTCCTTATATAACTTTATCCAATCATGCTGTCACTTCCCAACGTTTTCACTTTCTAACTGATTCATTCATAAAATGGACATTTTCCTGAATAAAACAACTTCATCAACCTCAATTTGGTTCCATAAATTACAACCTATGACATCTGCCTTCTCATGGTGAATTATTACTGACAATATTCATACTTATTCATTTATCAAATGATATGGCACTTACTGCCTCTTCTCAACTATTCCTAGGGACTCTGCTCCTCGCCTTATATCGATGCCTTTGATAATCATACATCCTTCTAGCACTCTTTTCGTTAATATGAAAGTCTCTAAAGATTCTCATCTATTCCCGTATAAGATCTCAAGTAATTCTTCCAATCCGTCTTACTTGCTGGTACTACCTCCAGTAGTCCAGCCACGAATCCAACATGAATCTTCAGTTCTCTTGCTAATAGCTTAGTTCTTTATGCCCACTTTTCTGAGCTCTATACCTTAATCATCTCAGTCTTTCTGGCTACAGCCCTCATTCCTCGAGGGTAAGCCCCTTATCCTAACAAGATTTTCCTTATCTGCTGGAACCTCTCCCGGGTCTCCAGTAAGGTACTCTATTGAATTTACCCGCTGATCTTCAGCATATAATAAAGCATCATCGCGCTGCTGCTCGTATGCCTCAAGGTCTGTTCCCTTACTTGTCGATGCGATATCAAGCTAAGTTACTATCATGATACTTAATAGTTCCCTTAAGAGTTTTATAGGTCATCACTACATTAAGTAGTCCGACTATGAACTTGGCAAGAGTTCTTATTATCTTAGTGAATTTATTGTTTTAACGTCGCCTCATCTCTGGGGTTTATAACGTACGCTCTGATACCACTTCTGTAACACCCCCAGATCCGGGGTCAGGGATCTGGTGGTTACGGTCTTACATCCATTCATAATACTTGACATGAGTCCACAATAAATAAATCACATGCTGTGACCCCACAATAATATCCACTCACACGCACAACAGTTATAGTCCCAGAGATGAAATTGAAATAAGTCTTACATTAAAGGGTTACGAATAAACGTTATTACAATCCCAAAAGGATAACATCATAAGTTTAACAGTTTTGCCGTTGATTACATTAATTATACATATAGTTAAACAGGAAACAAAAGCTGTCTAACTAAGCTACCTCAGCAATGGCGGCTAGCATCTCAGCGGGGAGTCCGGTGGGTCGGGTAACCCGCTTGCGCTGAGTGCGCCTGATGCGAGCCATCTGTCCTAGCTGTTGTTGTGACATAATATGAACAAAGCAAGGGTGAGCGAAAGCCCACCAACAATAATATAACTGAACAGTGATACATATATACAGCAGTTCAAAATATCCTTTGAAACCATATGCCATGCATTAATGAGGTTATTGCCAGTATAATATAAAGGATGAAGTTACCAGGTAACTCAAAGTATTTGTTTGTAGAAATATCTACTACATCAAAAGTAAGCGAGATATTCTCATTGTCATTAAAAAGAGGAACTTGCATGAAAAGATTGCAATTCCAGTTATGAACACTTTTCCAGCTCTGCCAACAATAATCATGTTGCAGGAAATAAATAAGTTTGGATGATGAACCAATGATGGAGTATTCACCGCGCCCGCTGTTCCAATCTTGATGATCAGTCGAGATCGTACAGCTCAAATTAGATTTACTACCGGTAGAAGGAAGAACTGACGGCTTTACTTGTCTACCGCCTTGCTAGCTCTCCCCGGCCAACGGTTGGGCCAAAAGGGATGGACCGGCGCTACTCGGCCTCTCACACGACTCCTAGTTCAAATAGAATTCATGATTCTGAATGTAACGTTCGTCCCCCTTTCCCCAAGTATAATACTTGTTGATAAGACTCCACAAAGTAGTCGTATCTAGTTGGAAAGGAAAATTCACCAATAACTTCCAAGCTACTGCTTGGTAACGAATCTCAACTTGTTCCAACAATCTTACCCCTCGAAAGATGAGAAGGTAAACAACGACTTAATAAGTCAATAGCACCCGAGTTGAGAGTGAAGAGAATACTTTATGACCGGGAAGTCGACAAGATAATTAACATTTTCCAAGTAAGGTTCCCTTATTATTAGGGAGATAGACTCAAAGAAGAATGTTGTCTGAGAACCTTTCTTGATATATGATTAATAATAATATGACTCCGAAATATTTTCTGTAATAATCGAAGAAGATAAACCTTATCAAGGTTATTCAAAGTATGGAATAAATATTCAGAGAATATTTATTGAATTAAAATATTTTACAGAATATTTAGGAATATGAAAGAATATCTTTAATCAGAGTATTTCCCAAATAATCCTTGAAGAAATATCGAGAGAATATTTATTGCATAATTAAATATTCAAATGAATATTCAAAATAATATTCATTAATTAATAAGACCTGAAAGGAATATTTAAAATATTTAAAATAATATTCGATGATTAAATAGAACCCTGGATAAATATTCAAAATAATATTCATAATTAATTAGGAATTTAAATGTTTATTGAAAAAGTAATATTCATTTAATGAATAATATTCTAATGAATATCAAGTGATATTCATTTAGTAATCCAAGCTTTAAAGGAATATTCGAGATAAGACTCGATAAATAAATCAAGCTTCAGATGAACATTAAAATAATATTCATCAGGTAATTACTATCTTAAATGAATATTCAAAAGTAATATTCATTTAATGAATAATATTCTAAATGAATATCCAAATAATATTCATTTAGTAGTCTAACCTTTAGAAGAATATTCGAAATAATAATCGATAAATAATTCGACTCTGAATGAATATTAAAAAAAATATTATTCGTCGAATAGTTACGTTCAAATAATTATTTGAAGTAGGGATCGTTAAATAAATAATCTCGAACGAATATTCAAATAATATTCGTTGCCCGAATAATGGAAAATATTTACTTAGATATTTTCTTTCGAGGTAATCTCGATATGTCAAGAAATATTGACTCCCGGTCTATATTTGATGAATAAGATGGATACGCCCTTCTATGAGGGTCTTACAATAACCGACTTATAATTGATACGTTAGCTATCTAATTTATAAGCCAACAAACAATCAGGGAACAAGCATAACGATATAACTTGAAAGTAGGCATGCATGTTATGGCATATGTATAACAGAAAACATATATATATATATATATTCAATCACAACAACAGCCTAAAAGAAGGGAATTGAAACTTGCCTGGTAGTCGAGTACGGTAAGGGGTAGTGGTAGCGGGTCCCGGGTCAGCTTGGTGATCTATAAATAGCCAAGTCATTCGGGATTAATCACTTAACATTTTAAAAGTTAAGTTATACTTAAATCGAAACACGTTCTCGAGTTATCTCGTTATACCCCTTTTTGTGGATTCCCTTTATCATTGATCCGACCCGACATTCGTTCGTTAATACGACATGTCACTGTACTTACACTTGGGACATACTTAAGTCATACAAGTTCTAAGGTCTATCGTTACGAACCAATATTATACTCCGAGTTTTATCGCCCGTTTTCTAAGTGTTTTACCAAAGTTATAATAGAGTGGTCTTTTAGGGGTTCGTTCGCGTCTAACCTCGACTCGAATATTTTTAATAAATCGAAAAACGATCCTTTTGACATACAGTTTTCTTTCACACCTTCCTTTTTACCTCTAGTATTTATTTACCAAGATTCGTCATGACTTTACATATTTTACGAGGGTCCAATTTCAGTTACGAACTTTCGTTTACGGATTCGAACTACTTTTAGTAAATCGGTCATAAATCCTAAACCGTAAGTCTGTTTGATTCGATTCTTTTTCCAAAATGGTCTACGACTCAAGATCTACAAGGGTATGTTATATAATTAACCAGATCAGTGAATTATAGCTACTGCTATGCACGAGTTTCAAGGTGCAACGAAATTCCGGCATTATAACGGCTATAAATCGAGCGTTCCAAAAATTATAACATCAAAACCAAGCCACACCGGGCATAATACACATCTTATATACATGATTCTCATCCAAATCTGTCCAAGATCATATCACTTCATCCTTATAATCATCATATGTTTCAACCACTACAAGATCATGCTAATCAAGCTTATAACCATGCTAATATCATAACTATACTAAAACTCATCAAGATCATGCATATACTTAAAGTAAAACCTAGGGTTTCAAGAGAGTTATACCTTCCTTGGTGTGTCTAGGAGTCTAACAAGCCTTGATCTAGTCCTTGGATCACCTTAATATAGCTTAGAGCAACAAAGAAAACCAAGAAAACAAAGTTAGTTTCTAAGGGTTACTATTCATCATCACTTTTGTAAAAATCATAGAAAATAGAAAAATAAGAGTTTGTCTCTCAAATTTTTACCACATCTTTGCCTCTTCATAAGCTTTGTTTTGAGTCCTATATCATCAGATTTGAAGCTTCCTAGCTAGGGTTTTGAGCCCCCTTTCTCCTCTGGACAGAAACTGTCAAGCACAGATCAGTTTGGCTTCTTCAACTTTGAGCATGGATTTGACTAGGCTATACTACTTTGTTGGACATGAAATTTTGAGAGAATATTACCCATGGAGTGGAGAGGCTATGGTTAAAATTTGGTGATTTTATCATGGATAGAAATGGAGATATGAATTTGTCTTTGGAGATTGTTTCTGCTGGACAGTTTGAGAGAATGAGAGGAATGGAGTTTGTTTTGCTTGCTTTGATCTCATCCTTGTCCAAAATACATTATTGATGATAATATCTAGCATAAAGCTACTTTATTAAAGTGCTTTGCTTATATATGATGCAATCCAAGGGACAAGTGTTGTGATTTTGTGGTGGAAAGGTGTCATGCAAGCTAACTAAGTGATTTGGTTTCTAAAGATGCTAGTTACTTTGTAACTACTTAGTTACTTGATCTTATCTATTTGCACATGCATGTATCTTGGCTCTCTGCTTGTCTCTTTGTCCGGTTATTACATAATTTGATTGATCGTTCGGAGTAATAACTCATTCGTTTCTAGTTAGGGTTTTACCGGAAACTGTTTTAATATTTATACTATCATCCTCCATTCTCTTTAATAATTCTTGAACCTATTTTCCTTAAATCCCTTCAATAATTCCTTAAGTCTTTCAGTGTCCAGGGAAATCTCGGGAAAAATAAAAGTGCTATTTTTCAGAATCCGACAGCTTTTACATACACTCTTTTTCCCCTGGATCACTAATACGAACTCAGAATTTCGTTCCGGGTACTTCTATATAGCGTCGTCTAATAATATTCCTACGTCCACCAAAATCACTATTCATCACTTATTCTTTACTTATTCTTTTAGGGTTATATAAATGTCCCGGTTCTCTTTCAATCGTTCCTTAACCCTTTTACGGAACCACTGGACTGATAACAGATCTCGATTTGGATGACATAAGAATAACCTTCCCCCTTGGAATGATCAAATCTTAATTTCCTAGGAGATAGATAATTCTTATCTAGATTGTCAACCAATAGCATTCTTCATGACATATAAGCATTTGAATCCAAATCTACTCCTTTCATTCATTATCTCGATCGTTACATCGTAATCGTAATCACTATTCACCATTACCTCAGTACATAATAAAAAGTTTTTAATTATATCCAAAATTTGGGGTTCTTACAGTCTCCCCTCCTTAAAAGGATTCCGTCCCGGAATCAGGTAGGAAGCAAAGAGTCGTTTGTCTGTCGTTTACTTTTTAGCTTCTCGGTCAATTCTTAGTCGTTCTACCCTTTCTCAGCACATCTTCTAGTGCTACAATCCATACTTTATCCTTTTTCCATCAACTTTGCTACTTTTCGTACAACACACTATCCGGGTTATGATCTTACTCAGTCTTATCCTTATTGATACCTGCAGTGACATTGGTATCACTATCCCACTACGAATTTGGAGGTAACCTCGCTCGCACTGTGCATTTCCTGATCTCTTTAATCTTCGCAATCTCGATCAATATAGAGAAGTGGAAAGATTTATTGAGAGATCACTTTGATCAATTGAACATTTGTTATCTTGCATAGCTAGTACAGAAGGGGGCCAGCCGTTAGTACTTGACAAGCAATTAAACAAGTTATGGTATTCCACTTAGACTTCTATCACATAGACAGATAGTCACGTAGCAGTACCTCCCCTCCTTAAAGGGTTGTTCTTCTCAATTCATAAAGAAGATGAATAAGAGAGAAGAAAAGAAAAGAATTCTTATCTAGATTGTCAGCCAATAGCATTCTTCATGACATATAAGCATTTGAATCCAAATCTACTCCTTTCATTCATTATCTCGATCGTTACATCGTAATCGTAATCACTATTCACCATTACCTCAGTACATAATAAAAAGTTTTTAATTATATCCAAAATTTGGGGTTCTTACACCTAGTGCAACTGGTCTGGTTCACAGATGACTAACATTCAATCATGGTCTTCGTATCATGTCTTTAAGAACACTGCTAAGAAATGTGTAACCATAAAAACTTTATCATTGGAATCTTTTGGACCTTCAACTGAATCATCTCTACATCTTATTTTGTCACTGAGGCTTGATCAGTTTAATGAACTTCTTTCAGCGACTTGATCCTTGTTGATGCCTGTTCTTCAAATTTCACGATCCCTGTATAGAGTTAATATTATTTATCTTTTATCCTATTTGAGTTATATATGTCCTCTATTACATATTACATTACATTATGCTTTACAATTACAAATATAGAAAAGTTCATGTCAAATTTTCTATAGAATTTGTAATAATTAGTTTGGTCATCAAACCTTGTAATTTGTACCCGTGCATTAAGGACACCCCTCCAAGTTAATATAAATTTTATATTTAACTTGAATATTGGCTTCATTTTATTCCGCATCGAATTGTTTAAAAATTAATATACACACAAAGAACAATTTCGATAAAACGGTATAGTTTGTATTCAACCCTCTTCTACAAACTACTTTGGACCTAACAATTTCGAACTAAATATGTGACTTAAGTATTTGATGAGTAACATGGACTTAGTACGAGGCTAGATTTAGCCATTAGGTGCTTTGATTATGAATTGCTTAAGTACACGAGCATTTGTTTAAAAGTGGATCGTCTAGGGGATTAATCGTGCGTTCTTGATTTTGTTTAGATTATCGGACATCGTCGCGAGCCCCTACTACGACCAGTGGACCAGGCAAGTTTTCTAAACTTGTACTTTTGAAGTATTATTTTATAATACTGCTTTTCTATATATGGATAGTATAATATCTTTTGCGATAATTGTTCTATCGTGATTAAATTGTTTTGATTCTCGGTTTATATACTAGCTTCGAGATAAATAGTTATAAACCGGTTTACCCTGTACTTCGAAAGATAAGAGCATACCTGTTGTTTCGACTCTAGACCGGGAGTCGGTATTTTGAGATTGTCAAGGAAATCCAAGGGATTCCAGGGACAAGATTATTATTCGTTCTGAATGATGTTTTTCTTTCGTAAACATTATTCGTATATTCATAAAGTATTAATTTCTTGGAAACGATTCGAGAAATATTATTCGAATAATTCTTTTATTCTCAGATGATTATTTTAAATCATTATTTTATTTCTGGGAATTATTTAATAAATGTTATTTAAATATTTATTAAATCTTTTTAAATGATTCAAAATTCATATTATTTATTTAAAAATCATTCGAGGTCTTTAAAAATTATTTTAAATATTTTCTGACCTTCAAAAATACTTTAAAAAATTATGAGGATTCCCAAATATTTTTCGTGATTATTATCAGCTCACTTGAGCCATCTATACGCTTTCATTTCCATTCAGATTGGGAATCCAGAGTCCGTGCATCATTGTTGATTCTTTTTATCAAGATCTTCAAGTGTATCCAAAGAATATAACCCTATTATTATTAAGGGTTTCTAGTTTCGTTAAAAATATATAAGATTCAATCTTGATTTCGTATGAACCATTTGTTGTTCAAATTGTGATTCCGGCCGAAGGCCAGCGAAAGGTTTCGGTTAGCTTCCATTTGATTCCGGAAGTAACCAAAGGATACGGGTAAGATCTGCGAACGGGTAGAAACCCGGGGAACTCGAATTTATTCAGTTACAGGTCTGTAGATTTGTGCAAAGACAAGAACTGGGAATCGGAGTTAGAGACGAAGGTGGCGCATCGTCCATCCACGGCCCTGATGAGGTCGAGGTAGACTGGGAAATTGGGATTGTCCCTTACATGTAGAAATTTTAATCAACGTGAGCCCCATGCATATCGACTGATCATCGAGCAGGGGTGCGCAGGGAAATTCCCGCAACAAGTTCAAGTCAATTCTCTTTCCTACGAAGCATTATTAATTCTATCCGGCAATATCTGAAACTGCTGTTCTTGTTTTCCCAAGGGGAGTTTTCGCATCCAGTTTCTATCCAATCCCATTAAGGGTGAATAATCGAATTTTCAGTGATGGGTGCGTGTTTTATAAATTGCTTCGGTAGATGTGAGTTTCTTATATCTATCATAAAAGATAGCATTTGATAATTAAAGTACTGATTTTGTACTATTTTTCGGATATCTTTCTAGTGAGAAAGAAATTTCCATTGATGAATCGTTAGGATATTTTTGGCAATAATTGTCTGGTATAAGTTCATATTGAGACTTTCATTCATAGGGAGATTATGCCATACTTTATTATCTTGCTGAGCTTTCGCTCACTTTTGCTATTGTTTATATATTATATAGTAGCTAAGAAGGATGCCAAGGGTCAGGCACACAGCCCGCAAGCGAGTGGGAAACGCTAGAAGTTTCCGTAAGCAGTTCATGGCACTAATCCCAGATGTAGTAAGGACCAGTTGGATCAGTCTGCAGGTTTTGTTGGTTCGCTTTATTTATAAGTATGACTTGTGTAAGTTTATGACCAGAACCAGACAGTTAAGCCGCTGATGAACCTTCACTTAGAGGATATGTCAGTAGTAGTATTCAGTGAACATTTGGGTTTGTAATATTTTATAATTTGAGGATATTTATTGTAAGTGTGTCATTTCTAAGACTCTAACATGTGTGAGTGTGTGTGTATATATTGTGGGGTCATGAGCAGGTGGATTGTGAATATTGTGAGTAATACAGGTACAGCGAGGAATAAATTAATCGTGGCTACCCTAGATCCCTGACCCCGGGTCTGGGGGTGTCACAAGAGTTGTATGGGAGACTTGGCAAGAACACAGCCAAGAGAGGTAATGATATCTTCTTCCCTCGCTTTATTCAATATGTTCTTAATTTTGTAGATAAATCCTTGATTGAATTTCCTGGGGTAGATAAAAATAGAATAGGCTATCCTAAGTCCATGACCAAACTCATTTTTGGAAACTTGGACACTAGGAATGATGTGAATGTGAGACTTGTGATAACTCCACATATGAAGAAGTTATTCGAGTCTTACCCTCACAACAAGCCAACATATGATTCAAAATCTGAGTTAGCACAGCCCAAGCTAGTAGTGCAAACAACTAACCCAGGGCCTATTAACCAACCCTCCAAACCAAACACTCAACCAAACACTTTGTCAACTGCATCATCCTCTCAAAAGGGTGATGTTAGTAAAAAGGAGAAGAAGAGGAAACAAGTTGTTTCTAAACCATTAAAGCTTTTATCTAAAGCAGCTTTAGCTGCAGAATTAGGTGTAGAAAGTGAGGAACCTGTGTCACCACTTACCATACCAAAGAAGAAATCTAAGCAAACCACCTCTTCTCACACAAATGGCTGAAGTTGTAAAATCAGGGGCAAACAGTTCACTAAATGTACTATCTCAACAAGGTGCATCTATAGAATCAAGTATTCTCCCTTATGCACTTTCTTGTAAAGAGTCTGCACATGGGAGTGATAAGGCTGGCACTGATACACTGAGTGGAGAGCACATCACACTTGAAACTCCCTCTATTTCTTAGGGGGAGTTGACAAAATCTACTCTACAAGACACTTCTCTTCCAGAATTTAGATCTCATATTTCTTTGGAACCTACAACTCAAACAGTTGAGGAGCAAAGCATTGATCATCAAGAATTCTTTTCTCTTGATGAGCCAATGGATTCAAGTGACTTGGTGCATGACACCATGCTCACCACCCAGGACCCACATTCAATTGGTGAGGGATGCATGTTGGGGCATATCCTAATAACCCCAACAAAAATACAGAGGTTCCACTAGTTTTCACTAGAGACTCTGTGCCTGTGTCACATAATGTTGTAGTTCATCCAACTTCTGTGGAGACAGCATTGGGAGAGTCAATCCATCCGATTACAGAAGTTGCATCTATAACTGAGGAGTCTAGCTTGCCTAGCTCTAACTCTAACTTCCTGTCATAATGGCTGAAGCCTGTGCAACATGACAGTGCCCAGAACCTGGTCACATCCAACCTCTCCAATCCTGATTATGAAGCCATTTTTTTGTGCCACAAAGAAGACATTGAGTTACAAAGAGAAAAGATTATTGATGAATGAGAAAGAGATGGTAATGTTAATGCATGGATGCAAGGAACTGGAAGTGTATCATTAAAAGAAGCTCTTCAATATTTGAGATAAGAATATATCACAGCACTGGGTTCCAATGCCAAAAATCTCTCTCCAACAGAGGTTTTTAATGCTATTAATGATGCTTATAAAGGAAGTCTAAAGGCTGCTCACTACCTAAGCAAAGGGGTCAAATCTGAGATTAAGTTTGTATGCAAAGACACCTCCAAAGTAGTGAATGAGCTCAAATCTCAATTCCAGCAAAAATTCCCAACTCTGAACTCTATTATTAGAGATGTCAAAGCTTACAAAACAACATGTACTTCTCTGGATGTGCGCCTTCCTCTTGTGAAAGACTCTATCAAATAACTCACATCTCATCTGGCAACTCTCTCTAAATAGACAATTGATTTCAATGCTTTGATGAGTGTGCTGTGGAAGAACCAGTATGGAGACAAGGTCCTAAGTGAAGTGCCAGTACACAACATGAGCAAATATGAAGTGGAGAGGCTCCAAGAACAATCACTTTCTTCATTCAGGGCTTCACACTTAATGACTAAGGTGGACAATCTTGAAAAGGAGGTGGCTGTACTCAAATCTTATAATGCTGAGCTTAAAGAATCTGTGGAGCTACTCAACAACAAGTTGGACACTTAGGCTGCTAACTGATGCTCTTCTCAACCAACAACAGATGCTTTCTGCTATGATACAACACATTGGAGTACCTCTACATTCAGACACACCTTCATCTCAACCACCACCAGCGTCTACTTCAAACCAAAAGGCCCCATCAAAGGCACCTGTGTCTGAGAACAAGCCTAAGGGGGAGAAGGATATCAAAATCTTTGACCTAAAAGCAAAATCCATTCAAGCCAAAAAGAAAGACAAAGCCATCCTTACCCCTATCACTTCTACAAATGCATCACCTCCACCTCTCAGCCAGAAACCATCAAGCCAATCACTTTTCCAACTGTGCACACAATCAATTAAGCTGGTCAAACAATTCATGTCATAACCACAGTAGTACCAGGTGAGGTTAATGATCAGCCACTATCATTAAGAACTAAAGATGCTAAGCCAGTGAAAGTTAGTATGGTTATTGAGGCCAAATTACAAGAGGTTGCAAACTCAAATATCTATCATGATACAACATTCTTGGAATTTCTGCAAGTTTAAAGGGCCAATGTTGGAGGAGACACTTTGAAGTATCTCAGAAGTCTCAAAGAGGAAATTCTAGGCTTCACTGTGGTGCCAAGGAAAGTGAATCAAATGTATCGCAAGGAGATTATGATGATGACCAAATCCAAAATATGGCATCTATCATATGATACTTTGAAGGCTCTAAGATTCAGTGAAATTGATGCCATTTTGAGCCTGATTGGAAAGACTGGTGAGAATAACTAGAGTCTATATGATGATTTGAGAAATGAGAAACCCTCAAGGCTCCCTGAAGAGTGGAATACAGCAAGCCTTGAACATTACTAATAACAATCTTACCACATCACAAAGCTCAATGTCTAGGGTGGATGTTGTTAGTAATGTTTCATCAAAATCTAATCCCATGGCTTCTGCAACTGTCTTGCCACTCAAACCAAAGACAACTCTCAAGAAACCATCTTTATGTCTCCATAAGCAAACTGTTAATGGTGTACAGAAACGGTCAAAGGACAAAGGCTCCAAACTCCTACCATGTGACAAGTTGCATAAGCTAAAAATCAAGACAATGGCCAGAAAAGCAAGAAAAGTGAAAACACCTACATCACAGGCCATCACAATTATACCAGGGCTAGACTTGCCACCTCTTGATGAAGATTATGATGAAGATCAATTGGCATTTCTACAAGCTCAGAGAATCTACCATGTGGCAATTGTGGATGACTATTTGGAGTTCAAATATTCTGATGGTATATAGAAGAAATTCAAGCAAGGGATGTGTCAACACTGGGGCAAACTGTATGATATTGAAAGAATAATTACAATGTTGAAATTTGAAGATAAGGTAGAGAGAGTTTGGAAGATAGAACTTGCAGATTTTGTAAAGATGAAGAGAGATCATGAAGAGGAGTTGAAAAAGCAGAATGAAGAGAAGATGAGAAAAAGAGATGAGGAGTTTGCAGCTCTTGAATCTAGGGCTAATGAATTTAGAGCTAAAGGATTGTGCAGAGTTAAGTACAATCCTTACATCATAGAATACAGGAAGAATGGAGTAAATAAAAAATCATAATGGACTACATTGATTCTTACCCTGAAGCCAAGCTGAGAGAAGTAATTAAAGATCTATAAGGCTTTCCTCTAATTTAAGAACTTGATGCCATGCCAGACATCATATTGGAAATGGATGAGAATGCAAAGAAAACAAAGGAGAAAGAAAAGAAGGAATATGATGATTTACAAGCCAAAGCTCAAAGGATGAAATCAATGAAAAATGGCTAGTTTTTCCTCACAGACTGTAAGATTATTCTCTTTGTATTTTTGTTCACTCTTAAATCAATTCATACATGTACTTTCAAGTTATATCTTTTATGTATATTAGGCTTGTTATAAGATATGCAATTATGACTAAGGGTCTCACTCACAATTTGGTGGAAATTATTAGTCACAGAGGCATGCCTGTATACATCTAATAATAAGCCTAATTGTATATAATGCTTTGCATTACTTACATGACCCCTTAACTGGGGAACCCTCTATTTGTAGAGTTTCTACTTGTGTTCAGCACTTGTAATAGGCACCAAATTTCTAGTTCTGTAATTGTACAAATTAAGCCATGAAAGAATGCTTGAAAGAAGATCCAGATATCATGCCTCAAGCTTGGAGAACAAGGCTGTAGAAATAAACACAATTAGAATATAAAGATTGAAGATTTGCCTAAGTACTAATTCGGGAAGTAATTTGGTTTAGTCGAGAAGTCATGGTTTCGAGAAGTCAGAGATTCGGTATCTCAAAGACATTATTCGATATCTTAAGGAGTCAACAAGTCAAAGTTGCATTCGATAACTCAGAGATTCGATATGTCTAGGACACTATTCAAGAACTGAGGAAGTCAACAAGTCAAAATATCAGTCGAGTTCTCAAAAGGGTCAACAAGTCAAAGAATCATTCGATATCTTAAGGACTCAGGAAGCTATTCGATATCTCAGGGATTCGAGAAGTAAAATGCACTATTCGATAAGTCAAGGATTCTTGAAGAAAAGACTCATTAGAGAAGTGATTCGTTATGTCAATAAAAGCTAATTCGAGAACTCAAGAGTTATCTAACGGTTCAATTCTAGTTCTCGAATCAAGCACTTAGTCATTTCTCGGATGGATTTCTGAAGACAAATTACTGAAGTATAAGTCAGAAAGTCTGCAACAAGCCAAGACACCTTCAGGACCATAGTACTATAAAGTGTATATGGAAAGTCTACAAGGAAGCTTAGAGAGATATTAAAAGGGACAAATTTTCTAAAGGAGTGGATCTGGGCAGGTTAAAAAGAAAGTCAAATCGCATGCTGCCTAGACGTATACCAAATAGGGATAGACAAGTTAGAAAGTAGATTTGTCTGTTAAATCATTTGTAGTAAGTTGGGTGTACACATGCATTATGTTATGCCCGAATCTCGGCATAGATCCTAAACAGGCTCAAATAATTATACAAGGGTCCCACCTCTATTAATGGGCTCAAATACTGAGGATGGATCAACGAGGCATGAGGCCTGATTAAGGATCGCCTCACCTCTATCTCATAATACGTTTTGAATATAAATCTCTTGAAGACGCTAACCCATCCCAAGGGTTGCCTCACTATGACCTCCTGTTAATACTAAAGATGTGCTCTCATGCCAATGACAGAGAAAAAGGAATCTCACGCTTGGGGTCTCATGCTAGGCCTCAAAGGGTCTCGTGCTAGGTCTCCAAAAGTCTCAGACTAAGACCAAGCAGGTCGCATGCCTGTACTGAGGAGGTTGCATGTCTGTACCAAGGAGGTCGCATGCCTGTACCCACAAGGTCGCATGCCTGCACCCACGAGGTCGCATGTCTACATCCACAAGAGGTCGCATGCCTGTACCCATGAGGTCACATGCCTGCACCTACGAGGTCGAATGCCTACACCCACAGGAGGTCGTATGCCTGTACCAACAGGGTCGCATGCATGCACCCAGGAGGTCGCATGCCTATACCGACAGGGTCGCATGCGAGGCCCTCATAAGCTCTCCGTTAGCCTCGCCAGTGAGGCCCCGTGATTCTAGCATCATGTTAGCCATAGGTAATCTTTATTGGGCCATGAGCAGAATTAATGGACTATTAGCATTAGCCCACAAACGTCAAGTGGACTTGGGCCAAGATGGATCTCCAGAAACCCTAGCCCGTCTAGGTAACTTCTTCTCCAAGAATTACGTGTGGCTTAACTCCCTATAAAAAGGGTACGTAGGCCTCTTGTTAGGATTGATTGACAGTTGGCAGCAAGAGAGAATAAATAGTTTTTCTCTAACATTCAACGAATCAACAAGCAAGATCAGCCACAAAAATCATCAATCTCCATTCCTTGTTCTTCGTGTTCTTAGCAAAATATCTGTATTTTGCTCTGTGATTCCATCAACCTCCACAATTACTGCTATACCAATTTCTCCCTATAACACATTATAAGTGTACAACCTCACTACTTTAGTTAGAAAACGTTTTTCATTGCAATTTCATAGACAATATCTCTCTGAGAAAACGAAGCTGAGAATACTAACATTTGTATTCCCAGATTGTAGTAAAATCTTTATCTAATACTATGTTAGATTAAAGTGAGTACTGGTGTTCTTGTGTTTTATTTCCGCACATATAATCTGTTAAACACAAACACACACTCAGCTACACATTCACAAACAGATTCGAACAAACTGTTCTAAAAGAAAACTTCGAGAAAAGTTTGAAAATACATTCACCCCCTCTGTATTTTTTGTGTATATTCCATACTCAACATTTTATTTTAATTTAATTTAATTTAATATACTCATGTTTACGGATTATACTAATGTTTCCTTATTATAAACAACGTATACAAATTTTTAATATATTTTATTAAAAATTGAAAAATATGGTGTGATATTTTCGGCTACATATTAATGATTGTAAAATTAGTTTTAAATCAAAAAAGTAATGTGTTTTAATTAAAAAGAAAATATTAATGACTGGAATATATGGTATGATTGATGTTTTTAGATATTTATAAAATGTAATAAGTTCAACTAAAAGTAAATGTGAAAAAGGTAATTGGCTAACTACAATTAATTATATTGTGTTATTATTTACTTTAATAATTTGGATAATTGTACCAAAAACCAAAACGACAAACTATCAATATTTCGGCTTTAATATAATTGTATAGATAGATAGATAGATAGATAGATAGATAGATAGATAGATAGATAGATAGATAGATAGATAGATAGATAGATAGATGGACGGATGGACGGACGGACGGATGGACGGATGGATGGATGGATGGATATGGATGGATGGATATATAGATAGATAGATAGATAGATAGATAGATAGATAGATAGATAGATAGATAGATAGATAGATAGATAGATAGATAGATAGATCGATATGGATGGATGGATGGATGGATGGATGGATGGATGGATGGATGGATGGATGGATGGATGGATGGATGGATGGATAGATAGATAGATAGATAGATAGATAGATAGATAGATAGATAGATAGATAGATAGATATTACAATATTAATATTTTCTTTCATTAAATAGAATGACACATGATATTTCTGGAAGAAGAGAGAAAATAGTTTAGTTAGTTATTAATAATTATAATATTATTATTTTATTTCATTAAATAGAACGGCTCATAATATTTTTGGGATAGAAAATTTTATAGTTAGAAAAAATAGAAATGATAATGTGTTTTGACTAAAACAAATAATTGGTTAGTTATTAGTAAACACAAAACAAAATTGTCCAGAAGTATAAAATAAAATAGAAACTAAATAAATAATAACTAAGTAAGGGTATTTAAGTAACAACATGAAGTATCGTACCGATCGACCGACCAAACTTTTAATGTTTCGGCTATGTAATATATATATATATAATCTAGAGAGAACTAGTTTAGATAGAAAACTTAGAGAACCCATTTCAACTTTCTATTTATAATTTGATTTTGTTTCCAAATTTAAGTAATTTAGAATGTACCAAAATTAAAACAATCATTAAAGATTGAGATTTTGTTAACTCCCACTCTGATGAGGGTCGACTCCCACTAGCTAGCCTCCTTCAGTCCTCCGCCCACCTCCTTCTCCAACCAAGCCTTCACCCACCTTCACAATTCCCTTTCATTCCCTCCATAAATCGGAATTTTTTCCTAAAAATTTCGAAAAACCCATTCGAGTTCTTTTCAGATCTGTTTTGATTTAGAACTCGAAATATCAAATAAACACATTTCTTAGACTCAAAATCTCCTACTTAGCATCACATCAAAATTTGGTGTCAATCCGAGATCTTTGACTTTTTGAATTGTAACGCCTTGGATGAAGTAACGCCTTAGGCACATGTCTCTCCTTTTGGAGTGGTCCGTATGTTTTAATATGTTTTTTTCGTTTTGTTGTGTTATTTTCGTCCTTCGAGAATGTTTCAATTGATGTCTCGAGAGATCTGGAAAGGCTGCATCGAGGCTGGGGCAGTGATGATTATTGAAAGAGCCCACCTTTCACAACCTAAGAGTGTTCATCCTGGGGGAGTTTTCACTTACGGCATGTCTATAGCTGGTTCCCGGCAAGTAGATAGCTGGGGTGCACCATTTGAACAATGGGCTACCAATGGTTCTTACGTGTTAAGGTCAATTGTAATATTACTGTATTCAGGGATGTTGGTGCAATTTGGATTTATTGGGTTTTCTTTGATTTCATTTTCAGTTAACAGAATTTTTCAGTTCTGTATTGTCAAACGGTCAGGAAACAAATCAGCTAAGTATTTTAGCTTGCCTCTGTTTTTCAACCTGGTCGTACCGCCAGTTGGGGGTTTGTCCCAGCTATGTGTTTGTTCAAATTAATGAAAAATTTTATTTTTCGTGGCAACAAAAAAAAAGTTAACTTACTCATATTTTTTTTTTGTATAATCATTAAAGTTGAACACATCTGCAAATATTTAATAGAACAAATAAAAATAATATCATATTGTTAGACACTCAATAGAATTTTAATATCTCACGTAGTAGAACACTCAATGAAATCATAATATTTTAGTAAAATACTTAGTAGAATACCTAGTTGAATCTTAATAAATTTAAATTAGATTTTATTTCAAAATAATTAATTAAACGCTTGATAGAACACATGTTAGAATCTTATTATTGTTTTATAATAATATAAATTAAATTAATTTTTATTTGACTAATAATTTATATAAAAATTGTGGAACGCTTAATAAAATCTTAAAAGAACACTTGAATGAATTTTGGAAGAACACATAAAAAACACTTATGAGAATCTAATTTAAAATTCAACAAACGAAATATTTAAAGGAATCTTAGAGAAAACATGTTGAATAGTTAAATCTTAATAATTTTTTATTAAATTTTATCTTAAAATAATTAGTGAAACACTCAATAGAACACATGATAGAATCTTATTATTGTTTTGTAAAAATATAGATTAAATTAAATTTTTATTCAACTAATAATTTATATAACATTTGTGAAACACTTAATAGAATCTTGAAAAAATACGTGAGTGAATCTAAACATGTAGTAGAACACATAAAAAATATCTTACGATAAAACACTCAATAGAATCTTAATATCTCACTTAGTAGAACAATTAGTGAAATCGTAATATCTCACATAGTAGAATACTTATTGAAATCTTAATATCTTAGTAGAACACTTAGTTGAATCTTAATAAATTTAAGTTAAATTTTATTTTTAAAATAATTACTATTGTAGAATCTTATTATTGTTTAATGATAATATAAAATAAATTAAATTTGATTTAACTAATAACTTATATTAAATTTGTGGAACAGTTCTTAAAAGAACACTGAATCTTGAAAGACTACTTTAAAAATGTTTAAGAGAATCTAATTTAAGCGTTTTTTAAGTGTTCTTATTAGATTCACTCAAGTGTTCTTTTAAGATTATATTAAGTGTTCCTCAAATTTTATATAAATTATTAGTTAAATAAAATTTACTTTAATCTATATTTTTATAAAACAATTATAATAGTGTTCTATTGAGTGTTTCATTAATTACATTAAAATAAAATTTAATATAAATTTATTAATATTCAACTATTCAACGTGTGTTCTTCTAAAATTCTTTTAAGTGTTTAGTTTGTTAAATTTTAAATTAGACTCTCTTAAGAATTTTTTAAGTGCTCTTTCAAGATTACTCAAGTGTTCTTTTAAGATTATATTAAGATTTTTGCAAATCTTATATAATAAGTTATTAGTTAAATAAAATTTAATTTAATTCATATTATTATAAAACAATAATAAGATTCTATCATGTGTTCTATTGAGTGTTTCATTAATTACATTAAGATAGAATTTAATAAAAATTTAAATAGAAAATAAGATTCAACTAAATGTTCTACTAAATGTTCTTTTAAGATACTTTTACGTGTTCCGTTTGTTAAATTTTGAATTAGATTTTCTTAAGCACTTTTAAATGTTCTTCGAAGATTCACTAAGTGTTATTTTAAGATTCTATTAGGTGTTTCACAAATCTTATACAAGTTATTAATTAAATAAATTTTAATTTTATTTAATCTGTTATAATTAATGTAATGTCAGCGAAGGGTGAATTAGAATTTAAAATAATACATCGCTTTTTGTTTAAACAGTTAATAAAATCTTGATTATTTCTTTAACTAGACTATCATGAATTACATAATGAATATTTTGATGTTTAATAAATTAAATAATGACGATTTTGTTGAATTGATAAGTAAAAGTCAATATCTAATTGAAGGAAATAATTTGAAACATGCATTTATTCTTTAGGTTGGTATTTAAGGTAATAATTTGAAAGATTGTTAATTAAAATGATTTTGCCATATATCCAATCAACCATAATATTTCAACGATTGATATTAAATCAAGGAATCATAAAGTTACCTTAAGTTTTCTCCATAAAAAGGTTTTCTCTTGAGCAACTCCATATATATATATATATATATATATATATATATATACAATTTTTAAATAACAATTTGATATGTAAATTAATAACATATAAATATTTTAAAAAAATTAATATAATTATAAATATTAAAAAAGGAGCCGTGCAACGCACGGGTTATTATATCCTTATATATAATAAGCATAAGAGTGATCTTATCCAAATTTTTGGTCTGGCATGGTCAGTGTACTACCAAAATCATATGATCCGTTGTATTAAAAAAGATAAATTAGAAAAGGCTGCATTTGAAGTAAATTTTAAAAAGAAAAATTATAATCTAAAAAGGATATAATTAAAAAATGTTGTATAAAAATTGAATTTTAAAAGAAAATTATAATATGAAAAGGATATTATTAAAAAAGATTATATTAGAATTAAATTTTATTTATTTTTTTATTAGTATCTAAAAAAATTCATATTTACTATTTGAGTTTTATCCTGAGATGTAGAAATATAATTTGGATAATTGGATTAAGAATTGGGTTGGATTTCGGACCACCCTAAATTAAGATAAGTTTTAATTATATATTTCATTTATGTAACATATGTTAATGCAGTTCAAATTCGACATTATAGATGTTACAGATATTTATTTTCAAAAAAACAAATATTAATTATTACTATTAAAAATAAATTTATATATTATATCAAATCCAAATCTGAATTTCAACAATAATTATTATCAAAATATAAAATATAATAGATGGAGATATGAGATAAATTATCATACATCTCTTATGAATTTGCAGAATAACATCATTGACCCTGGCCTTCATGACAAAGGGTAAACGCTTTTACAGTTCTAACACATAGATTTAGCAAAGAAAAATTAAAGAATATTTACGCTACAAGGCGCGAGCAGCTGTCTCGAAGTTTAAGGTCTGTAATATTGTTGTATTTTGCTCGAGTGGGCAATGCCGGAGACTGTTGCTTTGGCACATAGAACAATGAAATCATGCATCTCGTTATCTTGGTATCCCTGTATCTTCTACCTTTCGAAATTCTAGGCATATTGACAACAAAATATTTCAATAATACTTTTTAAAATTTGTGAGATATTTTACGTTGTTATGTCAGATTTTATTTTATAATCTAATATTTATGGGCTTACAAATTAAAGATAATTATATTTAATGTTTATTTTATATTTGGACTAATTGAGTGGTCTAAAATAAAGGGACATCTTATTCACTGATTTGTTTTTGTGATGTGGAATACCCAATTTACTCCTTTATTCCCATCAGTCGAGATACGACTAGAGGCGAATCAAGTATGTGGAAGTGGTAGTTTTTTCGCACTACAATTTTATCGTGTAACCTTGATAATATAGCATAAGATGATCCGTGGTTATTTATTTAGATCTAACATGTTCACCTCATTTTTACGGATAGTGTTAAAATCATCGAAGGAGATATTTGACAAGAATTTTGATACGCATCAAGTAATATGTGTGTGTGCTAAAATTTTATTTTGTGCATTTACCTGCTACCTCCAGAAGATCTCTCATCCTGGAAAGAAATCCATTGCAACAACAAACACTCACGATTATGCCAAGTACGATATTTAGCGGCTTAGTTTACTTGATTTAGGTGCAACTATATGTCTATATGCTGTATTTTCAAGGGTCAAGAAGATTGGAAATCTGCTATTAAGAAAATGAAAACATAGAAGTTGTCATTTTGATTTCAACTTTGCAATGAATTAAGTCTGATGTCCACATATATCTACAAGAACACCCTGAAGGGTTTCAAGGGAATACCCATACTTTCAATCCAAAAACAAATTGATATCATAACTAAACAGAGTATACACTGTATATCCACTTAACAAAACAGAGTATACACTGTATATCCACTTAAAGCAGGTTTTGGTAGAGTGAGATTTTAGGGGTTCTTCATCACTTCATGGAGGCTTTCCATGCTGTTTCCTTTCGACTCCCTGTTTTTATATTTTCTATAGATTCTTATGAAATCATGTAAATTGAGGGAAATTTCTGAAGATGAATCCATGACTAGAACCATCTTCCCATACTTTAGATACCAAGCCTGAAACTAAACCGCATTTCTATCTTGACCACTGTTTTCAATTGTTGCCGCAACATTAGTAGGCACCCCATCCCCAGTTGTCAAAGTCCTAGGAGGATCAAGTCGATTACTACGTCGAAGACCATGTCGAAATTTGTGCAGGTTTAGATAAATATGTGTTGAAAATCACACCTAGAGGGGGTGAATAGGTGTATTTGACTAATTATATCCAATTTTTATTTATTACCAAGTTGTTCGACTATATCAAGCAAAGATAGTCTAGAATGCTGTCTGGAAGCTTACTGATTGCAATAAAAATATTCTGTCAGCTAGCTAAGACGAGTAATGCAGTGCAAAAAAATAAGAACAAGAACACCAAGAATTTTAGCTAGGTTCGATCCCAAATTCTCTATGGTCTACGTCCTAGTCCCTTACCAACCTGGTAAGAGAATATATTATTAATCACTATAAATTCCGATTACAAGATTAGATAATATATCCCCCTTTAACTCCCTGTTGCTGATACTAGCTTGCTGAAATCCCTGTTCCTTTGAACCAACTGCTCTCTAAGAACAATACTACCCCTGAGTACAATCTTCTCTAGCAATCTAGTTCCCGAACCCTTGTTTCCAAGCTTACTTATCCAGCAACACCAATTACACCTTGAACAATACAAGTGAAGAATGTTTACAACTCAAGCTAAGAACTCTCTTAAATATATATATATATTGCATATAATACTAGAGCTCGTATGAAAGGATTTGAATGAAGGTTCTGAGTTGTTTTTGTGTGATGTTGAGAGTATTCAGTAAGGTGAAGAAGTAGTCACACAAGTAGGAATATTTATAGTAAGCTCAATCAGCAAGCTCCTAAGTAATTATTACCTCTTTGAATTTAATTGATAACTAACGTTTATAAAACGTTAAAGAGGAGCTGGAGGAGCTGGAGTGTATATTGAATATTCAGAAAAGAATGCTTTTCAAGGACATGTTTGAAAAAGGAGACAAGTGGGTTGTTTTTAAAAATACTTTTTAGAAAGTAAAGGCTCCTTATGACTTTTTAAGATTTCTTGAAGTGGGTTGGAGCTCTAATATATATAATACAACATATATATACATTAGATAGTTGCTATACAATTTTCTTATGATAATTCCATGATTTAAGGACGTTGGAATCTTCAACATATATTTCTGAACGTTGTCTGTGAGCTTGCTGTAACCTCCTGTTTGAGTAGTCTTAGCTTGCTATCTTACTCTGTTTATATGGTTAGCTTGCTGACAAGATATTTGTTCAGCCTATAAATGTAATCCTGCAAAACAAAGTTATACCACATGTGTATACAGCTAGCTATAAAGATTGTAATTAATCCAACGAGCTTGCTGACTAGAGTGATCATCAAAATCATTCGGGTTTCATTCTCCCCCTTTTTGATGATTACTCAATAATTTAGGAGAATTAAAATACTCCTCCTAAATCCTTGCATCCCTGTAAATACTGCATAATATTCCTGCACTCCATGCACTTAAACATCTGATGAGACCATGATCAATATAGTATACTAATAAGCCAATAAGGTGAAAAACTAAATTAACCAAGAATGATATTTTCAAAACATCCAAGCATTATAAATCATACTAGGTCTCAGGGCATACAATAACCAAGTCATCAGAATATTTAAGTTACAAACCAGTTCTGGAAAGCAAAACATAACAAATAAGATTCAGCGACATAGGGAAACATAATACTAAGTCATAACACATAAGTTCATAACACAAGAACCATAGAAATAACACAAGAGCCATAGAAATTTTAACTATCCAAATTTACTCCCCCTTAATCATTAAAAAGAGAGAAATTAGGTAGATTCATTATCATCATTCTCCTCTTTATTCTCGTCAACAGGAACATCACCAGATTTTGTTTCGGCATCGAGACCTTGTGTTGCAGTTGGAAGAGAAACAGTTGGAGCACCTTTAGTATCTGTAGTCAGGTTTTGGAGAGTAGCAGTAGTGGAGGGTTCAGCTTTACGAGATCCAAGCATCAAGTCACGGAAAAATTTTAATTCATCAGTCAAGTTATCAATCTTCTTTTCAAGAGTACGCAAACTCTCACGAGTTTCCTGAGCAAAGAATCCCCATTCAGAGTCTGGAGCAGCAGACAATGGTACAGTACCAATTGGCAATAGTGGAGGAAGAAGTGGTTCGAGTTGAATCAATGATCCATCAGGTTTCATTTCTATGCGAGAAGCTGATAAGCATTTTTTGTCCAAAAATTCTTTAACTACAGATTTATCTTCTTCAAGAAGCTCAACACCATACCATTTCAATATCCGAGTTAGTAAGCATCCATAAGGGAGACCAGCAGTGGCTTTCCCTTCATACACTTCCATCATGTTTTTAAGAATAAGCTCAGACAAATCAAACCCCTTACCAGTCATTAGCATAGCAACTACTGTTATGTCTTGACCTCCAAAATTAGATCGACTACCCATTCGAGGACAAATATTGGATAAACAAACTTTAAACAAAAGAGGAGCCAGTGGAGTAACAGAAATAGTTGTGGGATTAGCGAATTGAAGCAAACCAGGCATATCACGAATAACACGCAGTTGATCAAGAGAAGTAAAATCATCCAAATCCTTAGGACCCTTATTTTTATAGATTGAGACATTCGAAATAGGGTTGAGACGAAGTATAACATTAAGAACTACGGGTGTAAGAGTGATTTTCTTGTCTCGAACATATGATACATACTGATTAAGATCATCCACATGCAAATTTGCATAAAACTCAGTAACATAATCAGGGTAAAAGTCTTTAGGTAAATCAGCAATGAAAGATTCAAACCCTAATTTAGAGAATAATTCAACTATTCCACATTTTTTAAATATAGTACCAGAAATGGGTTTACCAGAGATGATTTTCCGATTGCCAATGTCCTTCTTAGTGTATCTTGCTTCAAGCTCTTCAAGAACCTTAAACCCCTTTTTAACCTTCTTCAATTCAGACCTAATTAAAGCAACATCAGATCGGTTTACCCCTGATTGTTCATCTCCGCTTTCGATGTTCTCTGTATCTGTCGGAATAATATCATCAACAACATCAAGCACCTATTTCTTAGTTGAGGCCTTCTTTGGTGTGGTTGTCGCAGACCCCGAAGCCCTAGTTTTTCTCTTCATTTTTAAGAGTAGGTATGATAGGCGATGTGGAGAGAAAAGAAAAGAGTAGGCGATGAAACCCTAGATGGGAATTGGGGGCGATTAAGAATACTGAGGAGTCAGGAGGTGAACCCTATATCTCTTATGTTTTAATTTTTTTTTAAGGGGAAAATAACGTTGGACAAAAAAAACCGTACAAAATACATATAATCAGGATAATTTAAATCATATTGAAAATCTCATAAAAAAATATTCATGTATCAATTAAGAAGTGAAAATCACGTTAAAAATCTCATAATTGAAAGAAAATAATCATGAATCAATTAAGCATATATCAATTCAAGATAAGTCCCATAAAAGATGTAGTGATTGTACTAAATCAATTAAATCAGATAAATAGAGTGATTGAGCACATTATCAAGTTCGATGCAAACAAATATATTAATAATAAGGACATATAGTAGTAAGCTGATAGTACCCGTTTTGTTGATGTCAGCTTGCTATCAGCACTCTTTTTGTTGATCTCAGCTTGCTAACTGGACGTTGCACATTCCAATTTCCCTTCTAATGACAGAAAATCTTTCTTCGGCTAAGGGTTTAGTGAAAATATCAGCTAACTGATATTCAGTTGGAACAAATATCAGCTCTATTTTGCCTTTGGTGACATTGTCTCTCAAGAAGTGATGTCGGACATCAATATGCTTCGTTCTTGAGTGATTCACCGGATTTTTAGATATGTTGATGGCGTTAGTATTATCACAATAAATTGGAACTTTTTCGCTTTTAATCCCAAAATCCCGAAGTGTTTGAATCATCCATAATATTTGAGAGCAGCAACTTCCCGCGGCTATGTATTCTCCTTCGGCCGTAGATAATGCAATCGATGTTTGTTTCTTACTTTGCCACGAAACTAAACTATGTCCCAAAAATGCACCAACACCACTAGTACTTTTCCGATCAGTTTGACTACCTGCATAATCTGCATCGCTATACCCAACAAGATCAAATTTTTCGTGATGGGATAAAATAAACCAAGTGTAATCGTGCCACTTAAATATTTAAAAATTCTTTTAACGGCTTGTAAGTGAGACTCTTTTGGATTCGCCTGAAATCTTGCACAAACACATACACTATACATAATATCCGGTCTTGAGGCTGTTAAATATAATAAACTACCAATCATACCTCTATATTTTCGAATATCAACATCTTTACCATTTTCATCTGCTGTCAGCTTGCTGACAGGACTCATAGGAGTTGATTTTGACTTGATGTTTTCATATCCAAATTTCTTCAGCAGATTTTTGACATATTTGGATTGATGTACATATATTCCCTCTCTTGTTCGCTTGATTTGGAGACCCAAGAAATAATTGAGTTCTCCCATCATGCTCATATCGAATTCACTATGCATACACTTAGAGAACCTTTTACACAAAGAATCATTAGTAGATCCAAAAATAATATCATCCACATATATTTGAACAACTAAAATATCTGTATTATCATGCTTAGTAAATAATGTGGGATCGATTTTACCTCTAGTGAATCCATTCTTGATTAAAAACTTACTTAACCTTTCGTACCATGATCTACGAGCTTGCCGTAATCCATATAGTGCCTTTTTAAGCTTGTATACATGGTTAGGAAATTTTGCATCTTCAAATCCAGGAGATTGCTTTACATAAACTTCTTCTTTTATGTAGCCATTAAGGAACGCGCTCTTCACATCCATTTGATGTAGTTTGAATTTCTTGTAACATGCAAATGAGAGAAGCATTCTTATTGATTCTAGCCTTGCCACTGGTGCAAATGTTTGATCGAAGTCGATACCCTCTTGTTGATTATAACCTTGTGCCACAAGTCTTGCTTTGTTTCGAGTAATTGTACCGGATTCATCAACTTTATTTTTGAAAACCCATTTTGTTCCAATGATTGAAGCATCCTTTGGTGGTTCTACAAGTTCCCAAACATCACATCGTTCGAATTGGTTGAGTTCCTCTTGCATAGCCATGATCCAACTTTCATCTTGTAATGCTTCTTTGACATTCTTTGGTTCTTCTTGAGCTAGAAATGCAGAAAATGCACAAAAATTGACTAGACCTCTTCTTGTCATCATTCCTTCTGATTTGTCTCCAATAATTAGCTCTTGAGGGTGATTCTTAGTTGTCCTTGTTGCTTTAGGTAGAGAATGTGAAACTATGACCTCTTCGGTTATTCTAATTTTCTTGTTTGGTGGTGAAGCTTCTCCACCTTCATAGATAGGCATCTTTTCTGAAGATCTTTGATTTCTAGAACCTTCCAAGGTAAGTTTCGCCAACTTTTCAGATGATTCATCAACTGGTGTAGATGTATCAGTTTGCTGATTTGCTACTGGATTTGTCTCAACTTGACTGTCAGCTTGCTGAGACACTGTATTTTTCGTTGTCACCTTGCTTGCATCACCTGTACCTGCATCATCTTCCTCATCTCTTGACAGATCAACATTAGTTTCTTGAAATGAAACATCTATAGATTATTCAATAGTATGTTTAGAAAGATTATATACTCTATAAGTTCTACTTGTTGAAGAATAACCCAAGAAAATTGCTTCATATGATTTAGCATCGAATTTACCATCACGATCAATAGATTTGAGTACAAAGCACCTTGATCCAAAGACCTTGAAGTAAGAAATATTTGGCTTCCTTTTCTTCAATAGTTCATAAGGAGTTTTATTCAGGATAGGTCTGATTACTCGATTAAGCACATAGCTTGCTGTGTTGACAGCTTCTGCCCAGAAATTTCTTGGCAGCTTGCTCTCTTGCAGCAATGTCCTTGCCGTTTCTTGTAATGATCTGTTCTTTCTCTCTACTACTCCATTTTGCTGTGGAGTTCTTGGGGAAGAGAATTCATGGGATATTCCTCTTTCTTCACAGTAAGTAACAAAGTCCTTTTGAAATTCACCACCTCGATCACTTCTTATACTTACAAGTCTTGTATCAAGCTTGTTCTCAAGTAACTTAATTAAGTTTTCAAATTCACTGAAAGCACAATCTTTAGTACGCAAAAACAATACCCAAGTATATCTAGAATAATCATCCACAATAACAAAACAATATTGTTTACCTCCAATGCTTTTATACGCTTCCGGACCAAATAAGTCTAAATGTAGAAGTTCCAAGGGTTTAGAAGTTGATACCATATTCTTTGATTTATGTGGAGTCCTGATTTGCTTGCCTAATTGACATGATGCACAAGTTTCCATCTTGACATACTTCAATTTTGGTAATCCTCTAACTAGCTTCTTTGCAGACAGCTTGCTGAGTAAATCCATATGAGCATGTCCGAGTCTTCTATGCCAAAGTTCAGGAGATGTATCAATTGCAGCTAGACAGCAAGCTGATTCCTGCATCTCAAAATCTAATATATATATATATATATATATATTTCCTTCCCTTCTAGCAACTAGGGGGACTTTGTTAGTGCAAAGATTGATAATACATTTATCTTTATCAAAAGCTACACTATGTCCATCATCATACAACTGACTTATACTAAGTAAGTTGTACTTTAAACCTTGAACAAATTGAACTTTATCAATTGAGATAAAATTATTACCAATTTTACCTTTACCACAAATTTGGAGAGTTTTGCTATCACCAATTGTGACTCTTCCACACTTTTTCTTTTTGAGATTGAGAAATTGAGACTCATCTCCGCACATATGTCTAGTACATCCGCTATCCAAAATCCATTCCTTTGATTTCATTTTTGCTACTAGACATACCTACAAAACACATAAAACACATCTCAACGTTTTGGTACCCAAAGTTGTTTGGGTCCAAACTGGTTAGTAGATAGAACATAAAGAACATTTAAATCGGACTTCTTGATCCATTTTTGGATCATTTTTGGGGAGCGATTTATGCTTCTCTTGGTTCTGTTAGCTTGCTTGTTATAGATCTTCTGTCTATTCCAGTAAGCTGGCTCAACTTGAATATTGCAATGTTTGGCTAAATGACCTTTCTTTTGACATTTCTGACAGATTTTCCAAGGCATGGCATAGTAATACGGAATTCCACTCTTTCCATTATATTTGAGAGTTGTTGAGGCTCCTCCAAGTCCTTCATTTTTCAATGGAAGCTTAGCTTGCTTCATCATAGATTTGAGTACTTCCTCTCCTTGAACAAACTTTCCCATTCCTCTTTGAAGATTTACCACTTCCTGTTCTAGTTCCTTTATTCTTTCAATTTTCTGATTTTCTTCTTTTGAACTTGATTCCTCAAGTTTAAATTTCTCAATACATGCATCTTTGATTTCAACTTCTGCTATCAGCTTGCTGACTTCTTTTTGCAAAACATCATTTCTTTTTATTATGACTTTATTCAATCCTTCCAATTGAGTAACCTTGGACTTGAGCTCAATGACCTCATCATGTGTATTTTCCAGAGCGTTTTCAGTCATAAGATCAGAAATAACCTTCTTAAGATTAGCATTCTTCTCTTTTAGCTTGCTGTTTGCAACCTTTAGTGCTAAAACTTCTTCCATTGACATACTACTATGTTCCTGCATGGTTAGTTTTTCCAATACAAAATCATCAGTAGATAAGTCATAGTTGAATGAATTTACCTCACTACTATTATCTTCCGAATTCGAGGCATCACTTTCAATAAGATCTTCCTCCGTATTCTTTTGAGAGATATCTTCTTCATCCATTCCAACAAGTGCAAGATTAATCATTTCATCATTAGAATCATCATCAGAAGCCGATTCCTCATCATCACTCCATGATAAAAATGCTTTAGATTTCATTTTATCTCTTGAGGCAGCTTGCTGATTAGGCTTATTTTTCAGCTTGTAGCAATTTCTTTTGAAGTGACCCGTCTTGCCACACTCAAAACATGTTTGATCATTGCTTTCTCTGGAGAGCTTTTTATTGTTGGAGAACTTCTTTTCCCTTTTCATTTTGTTCCTGAGTTCCATCATCTTTTTTATCTTCCTTGTTATGAGAGAAAGCTCTTCATCAGATTCATCATCTGATTCCAGCTTGCTGACAGAATCAGCATGAAGTGCCAAATTCCTCATTTGATAATTTGATGCATGAGTAGAGCTTTTCTTACTTTCCAGAATTTTGTTTTCAAACTGCTCCAATTCAGCAAACACAGATAATTGATCCATAGTATCAATTATTGGTGATGATTCCAAGGCCATCACCTTAGGTTCAAAGATAAATGGCACCGCACTCAAAATCTTCACATTGATCTCTTCTTGAGGAATATTCTTTCCGAGTTGCTTTAGTGCATTCATGTTTGTCTGGAACCTTGCTTGACTCTCCCTAATAGTTTCGCCTTCCTTGAGTTTGAAGTTTCCAAACTCATTCATTAGCTTGCTTAGTTTTACCTTCTTTAGTCCTTTGGAACCTTCATGGCATAACTCCAAAGTATCCCAAATTTCTTTCGCGGTTTTACATGAGGAAATTTTATCACATTCAGTTGAACATAAGCCATTCATGAGAGAGTTTCTGGCCTTTCCATTGTAGCTATATTTGATAAGCTCCGCATCAGTAAGCTCATCAACATCCTTCAGATTTGCCTTGGCGTCAAAGAATTCGAATGGCCCCTTTTGAACGACCCTTAGCATAAGTGGTTCTCTGGATAGATATATCTCCATTCTATTCTTCCACCAGTTGTAATTTTCAGTACCAAGCAATAGAGGTGCTCGGTGATCCGAAGTTCCTTCTGGATATTTGTCAGCCATTTGATCGATACTTTTCCTGTTACAGAAATATTAGTATACCACGCTCTGATACCAATTGAAAATCACACCTAGAGGGGGGGGGGTGAATAGGTGTATTTGACTAACTATATCCAATTTTTATTTATTACCAAGTTGTTCGACTATATCAAGCAAAGATAGTCTAGAATGCTGTCTGGCAGCTTACTGATTGCAATAAAAATAGTCTGTCAGCTAGCTAAGACGAGTAATGCAGTGCAGAAAAATAAGAACAAGAACACCAAGAATTTTAGCTAGGTTCGACCCCTAATTCTCTATGGTCTACGTCCTAGTCCCTTACCAACCTGGTAAGAGAATATATTATTAATCACTATAAATTCCGATTACAAGATTAGATAATATATCTCCCTTTAACTCCCTGTTGCTGATACTAGCTTGCTGAAACCCCTGTTCCTTTCAACCAACTGCTCTCTAAGAACAATACTACCCCTGAGTACAATCTTCTCTAGCAATCTAGTTCCCGAACCCTTGTTTCCAAGCTTACTTATCCAGCAACACCAATTACACCTTGAACAATACAAGTGAAGAATGTTTACAACTCAAGCTAAGAACTCTCTTAAATATATATATATATATATATATATATATATATATATATATATATATATATATATATTGCATATAATAATAGAGCTCGTATGAAAGGATTTGAATGAAGGTTCTGAGTTGTTTTTGTGTGATGTTGAGAGTATTCAGTAAGGTGAAGAAGTAGTCACACAAGTAGGAATATTTATAGTAAGCTCAATCAGCAAGCTCTTAAGTAATTATTACCTCTTTGAATTTAATTGATAACTAACGTTTATAAAACGTTAAAGAGGAGCTGGAGGAGCTGGAGTGTATATTGAATATTCAGAAAAGAATGCTTTTCAAGGACATGTTTGAAAAAGGAGACAAGTGGGTTGTTTTTAAAAATACTTTTTAGAAAGTAAAGGCTCCTTATGACTTTGTAAGATTCCTTGAAGTGGGTTGGAGCTCTAATATATATAATACAACATATATATACATTAGATAGTTGCTATACAATTTTCTTATGATAATTCCATGATTTAAGGACGTTGGAATCTTCAAAATATATTTCTGAACGTTGTCTGTGAGCTTGCTGTAACATCCTGTTTGAGTAGTCTTAGCTTGCTATCTTACTCTGTTTATATGGTTAGCTTGCTGACAAGATATTTGTTCAGCCTATAAATGTAATCCTGCAAAACAAAGTTATAGCACATGTGTATACAGCTAGCTATAAAGATTGTAATTAATCCAACGAGCTTGCTGACTAGAGTGATCATCAAAATCATTCGGGTTTCATGTGTGACTACACAGATGATCACCAGTAAAATGAAAAGAATTAAAAGCAATAGACCTACTAGAACTCGAATGTCCATGGGTATATCTGTTATGGAACTAGTAACTTGCGGCGGTACACTAGTGCAAGCACTATGAGGACCAGTGAGGGGATGAATGTGAGAAAACGAGTGCCCTCACTGTAAATAAAAAGTAAAAATGAGAATCCTTTTTTCCCTCTTTAGGCATTAGAAAATAAGTGTACATGAGAACTGAATGTTCTTAAATTAAACACTAGAATATATTCTGCAGTGGGACTTTCTTCATGCAATCTGATACCACAAATTTTAATTTCATTTATTCTGTGTGCACATTGTTTTGGTAAATCCCGATACTTTAAAAAATCATGACTAATATAGTAGTTTAGACTTTGAATGTAAAGAAGTTTAAAGTTACGTCCACCGTCAATAAGTTTGAAGCTACTGTATTTTATATTTCAAATCCTGATAATTGTGTAGACATTTGCATTTGTAATTGTTTTCAAATTGTCATATGGGCATGTTGATTGTGGTCAGTGGCAGAGGTATGCCGGGCAGGTGGGGGCTCAGGACCCCACTACACTTTATAGATTTTTTTTATTTTTTTTATTTTTTTTAAGTTGTGACCACACTTATACAAATATATACAATATATGAGATATTTGACTTTGTCAAAAAGGGGTCTCCAGGTTTTACAAATTAAAAGCAATGTTCTAAAAATCGGCCTAGGCAATCGATTAATCGCCGCCTAGGCGCTAGACGGCCTGAAAACGCCTAAATTCTGCAAAAATCGATTATTCGGCATTTTTTGATTAGGCAGCGCCTGGGCGGGCTTAGGCGGGTTTAGGCGGGATTAGACGTTTAATTATTTAGGCGGGAATAATTGATTAGGCGGCGATTAATCGGTCCTAGGCGGTATTA
Organism: Saposhnikovia divaricata; assembly: GCA_036435485.1. NCBI lineage: Eukaryota > Viridiplantae > Streptophyta > Magnoliopsida > Apiales > Apiaceae > Saposhnikovia > Saposhnikovia divaricata. Next base: position 135,375,269 of record CM071600.1, read on the forward strand.
GGCGCGATTAATCGGTCAAATTTTAAAAAAATAGTCAAATTAAGAATAAAACTTTAAAAATATAAATTTTATAAAATAAAAAATATACTTTACACATGAAAGGGTATATTCACTCATCATATTTAATAATAAAATGAAGATATTTATATTTTTACTTATATAAAATATATTTTAAATATTAAAATTAAATTATATAAAAATAATATTTTAATGCATCCGATTAATGTTCCGATTAATCGTCGCCTAGCCGATTAATCGCTAGAAGGTAGGCTTACAGCCTAGACCGCCTAGCGATTTTTAGAACATTGATTAAAAGATCACTATTCTTTGGTCTCTGCTCGGCTATTGGAGTTGGAGACAAGAGTTGGTCTCTTCCGGAGCTTAATCAAGTTTGCTGTCTCTTCCCTCGCCAGTTCTTTGCTTCCTGTTCTTCTGATTAAAAAGCTAATTAAATAGGTACTTTTCAATCTCTCTCTCAAATCTCAATCTCTTCTTTAATTTCATATGGGTATTGATATTGATATGTACAATGATTGCTTCAATCTTTTTATGTTATTGAATACTTGAATAGATGAATCTCTTGATGTTCTTGTTTTCCATTTTTTCAGTTTTATTTTCTTAATTTAGTATAAAACCTAATTTTCTGTGTATTAAGCTATCAAATTACTAATTAATTTAATTATCAATTAGGCATGGATAAATTTTTAATAAAAACAAAACGGGCACTGAGTCGATTCTCAGTTTAGAAATGAACCAGAAGCTACTCAAAATCAAAATACTACTCATTCACCTATGGAAGTTACAGAGGAGAAAATTCAAGTTATACCAAATAATAATTCCGATTCGATTCAAATAATAGCAAACCCTGGATTCGGTTCAAATAATAATACACTATTATTTATTAGTTTGGAGAACGCTACTGTAAATTATAGGGTTTTATATCAAATTGCCCACTCATCTCAGCAAAAAGTATCAAGTAACTACCCGTTCTCCACGGCGACTCATTTAAAACACTAAAATAATAATATATATCACTCCGTTATCTTTTATTTGAAACCCTAACGGAGCAGCTGATGTGGACTTCCTACGTGGCAGTAACGGCTATTTGAGGTTGACTGGGCAGCACATCTGTCTTCTTCTACGTGTAACAGCAGAGATATGTACATATATGTATATTAGGGTTTATCTTTCATTCATTATTTCTCCTTAATCTATATATAACTCTTTAATTACTCTTGCATATAGAATCTTCTTCGTGTGTAATAAAGAAGCCCCATGTTTGCAATGTCGAACTCTTCCAATTTGAAATGGAATCGTAACTGGGTATGTGCAAGGTTCAACATAAGAAAGCCCCATGTATGCTGAGATTTATAGCGCTACAATTGTTGCCTAGCTAAAATTTTAATAAATCGGACTTACCATCTTAAAATTTATGCTGAGATTTATATCATATGGAATAATTTATATCTTAAATTTACATGGAATAATTTTAATTCTAATTTTAATTCCATAAGGAAGCCCCATGGAATGATTCAGGTAAACTGTTTATGGAGCAAATTTTCATCAAAAATTTTCCAAACCATCTTTTCAAATGGTGTTTTACTTGGCTTTAGAGAAACAAAATGAAATGCAATACTAATTTTGCTTGAACAAAATAAAGTGAACAAAAGAAGGAAATTGCATTGTTCAACAAAATAAGGTTTAACATAATAAGAGGTTCAACATAATAGAAATTGCAGAGTACCAACACAATGGTCTTGACCAAAATAAGTACCAAAACACAAATTTCTGACCAAAAGAACAAGTACCAAAAGACAAGTCTCAAAAGATAATAATCTGAAATAAAACAGTTAAACTAGTCATCCAAAATGAAGGGATCATCAGGTGAGCAGTTGGAAGTGTTGGCCTTGTTCTTTTTGAAACTCACCAGCTTCAACCTCTCACTTCATCTAGGAGGACCATCACTTTCACTCTCAGTTTCAGTTTCGGTTTCACTGCCTACCAGATCACTTGCTTCTTGAGGTTGAGTTATTGCTTCTTGGGCTTGAGATGGTACTTCTTGAGCTGGATCAACATAGAGTGCAGCATATCCAACTGGTCCCAGAACCTCCATCATAAAATGGCTAGTGTCACTTGTCTGTGCAGGTGGAGGTGTGACCTGTGATGATTGAGTTGGAATGACCTCTGATTCTTGATTTGAATTTACAGTATGATTTTTTTTAGGCCTTCTAATTGGCAATTTTTGCTTGGAAAAAACCTTGTTGCATCTTCCTACACCCGGATTCTTCCTTGTGAGCACCTTGGCACCAGATATTGCATTTCCACTCTCACCAGTTACAGCCACTTTCCCCCTAGCTACACCCCCTTTGTTGTGCAATAAAAACTAGGTTACGATTTGTAATTAATGCTAGGGTGGTTGAGCTTCGAGCTTTAATGGCTGTTTCCGTGTTCGAGACTAATCGGTCCTCACAGAGTGCCTACGTATCTCGTATTGAGAATCAAGCCACAAAACGTAGTTCTGAGATGAGGGGTCTGCCCCTTTATATAGGCTGAGAAGCCTTAGAATTATGGTAGGAGTCAGAGACTTGGTGGACAAGTCTTCCTTGAGGAAGGTTCCAAATCTATTCCTTGTAGGAATCAGTTTCCATATCGAATTGGATGCCTTGGTGGCTAAGTCTGATGGAGATAATATCCTTATCCAACTCTTATTGCTGAGCTATTTATTTCCCCCAATATTAATTACGAAATTAATATTATAATTGGGGTTTTGGGTCCATCTGGTGGGCCCCACGTTTGGACCATGCTGGGTCTAATTAATGCCATATTAAATGTGTCTTTAGGGCTTATTTTCAGCCCATATCATTTGCCCCCCAACTTCTAGGAAAACTGATCAGGTTTTCCTCGAAGTTTTAATGGCCTTTTCGAGACTTGGGTCAGGGTTTATTGCTTTTACGCGAGTATTCAACATTATCGTCTTAATGTAAGGCATGGAGCAACCGACGCATTTACAATGACATTGAATCGACACTGACAGTGTTAAATGGCACTAAACAGCGCTAATCAGCCTCAAACAACGTTTAATCAGTGTTAAACGATGTTAGACGGCATAAAACGGCACTAACGGCGCTAATTGGCACTAAACAATGCTTAATCGGCACTAAACGGTGCTAATTAGTCTCAAACAACGTTTAATCAGTGTTAAACGATGTTAGACGGCATAAAACGGCACTAACGGCGTTAATTGGCACTAAACAGTGCTTAATCGGCACTAAACGGTGCTAAAATATGCTAATCTTGACCTCTTTTTAGCACTGAAAACCATCCGAGACTCGTTGAAAAAGTCGAGATCTAGGTCCAGAAACTATCCGAGGTTCGCTGAAAAAATCGAGATTCAGGACCACGAACTCTCCGAGGTTTGCTGAAAAAATTAAGATTCAGGACCACGAACTAACCCGCGATCGGCCGGATCAAGGGCTAGCTCGTGGTCGGCTAGCACCTAATCGGCCGAAGGGCCTTGATTCATGGTGATCGGCCGGAGGCTGGTCGGCTAGGGGCTGGTCGGCCCCTCGTGCACCGTGGTCGGCTGCTTCGTGGTCGGCCGACATCCTTCGGGCTCGGCGGTCGGCTACCTCGTGGTTGTCTAGGAAACCCGGACCTGAAAACTATCCGTGATCTTGAGAATCAAGAATCTTGATCTTGATCTCAAGTTAGTATCTTGGTCATCCGTGACTTCGTTGTCTTCAAGGATCAAGAACCTCGATCTTGATCTTAAGTCGTCAGGGATCTATGATCTAAAATCATCCGTGATCCTAAGGATCAAGAACTTTGATCTTGATCTTTAGTCGTCAGTTTGGTCATTCGTGACTTCTAACGATATTACTCCTTAATTCATGATTAGCACTGCTAATCTTGTGCTTAAGGCTAAACTCGTTACTTAATTTCTTAAGCGCAACCATCCGTGCAGCAAATATTTCATCTATTTCTTCTCTGGCATATATGAATTATAACGATTCTTTCTGTATAAAGCAGATAATTTCTGTCCTTTTTTCGTCTATAAACGATAGATGACCTGTAAACGCGAACCAAGCTGAGATTCAACCTGATGTAGGAGGTCATGCATTTTCTATAAAAGAGGAGAAGTAGCCTTCATTTCAATTCACTTCTTCATTTCAGAGCTCTCAAATTCTTAAGTTCTCTAGCTTCAAGTTGCGAGATCAAGTTCAAGCTTCAAGATCAAGATGTCGGAGGGTGATCAACCAATGGCTCCCCCTATCTCCATGATGGAAGCTATGTCGAAGAGGAGTAAAATGAGGACCACCAAAGGTAAAGAACAAATCAAACCTCCTTCGTATGTTGAACATAGATTTGAATCCTTGCTAGATCTCCTGAACATTATGAGGGAAGCATTCCCAAACTGTTCCAGCTTAGATTCTTTTAACAGTCCAAGTAAGTTGTCGGAACGAGATGTCCAAAAGATAAGGGAGTCCTATCACTTCCCAAGTGCCATTAAGGTTCGTCTCCCAAACCCATCAGATAGAACATGCAACTGGCATCCTGAGAGGATTTTTGTTTACTGGGGTGCCTTAGATGCTTGGTTCAGATTCCCAGTTGACAATTTTATCATTAGATTGCTAGCGGAGTATCAGATCCACCCCTGTCAGTTGTATCCCAATGCTTGGAGGTACATCTCTATTTTCTTAATAAGGTGTCGCCAACTGGAGATTCATCCGACAACTACAATGTTTTGAAGTATCTTTGGGGCCAGCAACTCTTCCGACTCCAAGAAAGGATGGATTAGCCTTAAGCACCGAGCCAAACTTCCACACATGGTGAATCCCTTCTCCTTTCCAGATTCACAGCATTTCTGGGAAAGGGAGTTTGTAGTTCTTGAGTGGAAAGGTGGTGACTGGGGCAACTTCTTTGTGAAGAGATTTGGGTCCATGGAGGACAGTTCACATTTCGTATGTGACCTTACTGATTCAGAATTGTTGGATCGAGATAGGCTTCTTGCTGATGACGGCCGTACACACTATAAAACTTTTCTGAATGAAAAGAATCTTATTGAGGCTGGCCTAAGCTTTCTTTCCATTGAGGGTAACTTTCTTACTTGAGCTTATTATGAACTCTGTTTGTTCTTATCCCTATATTTTTCTCTTTGTATTTCAGCTGCCGAGGAGATTGATAGTCGTCCTGAGAACCGGCCAACTGTTACTAAAAGGATGAAGAAGAAGGCTGAGGAGAAACTGAATCCTACTAAGCCTCATATCCCTAACTTCTTGGAGCACTGCTCTCAAGGCGGTAAACGATCCCGAAACGCTGATGGGGACGTCAGGTGTAACACCCCCAGATCCGGGGTCCGGGATCCGGTGGTTACCGTTTCCAATTCTGTCCACAACAATTGAACTTTCCTTAACATAAAATAAATTACGTCTCTATAACCCAACACAACAATATGAAACACACCCGTTATAGTCCCAGAGATGAAATCAGAGTAACAATCAGATTTTTATTAATCACATTATGAGTTCTTACAATCCAAAAGAATTTCAATATAAATACATACTCTTTGCCATCCATTTACATAAGTCATACTAGACCATATTCTTGGTACTGAAAGAATAAATATACCCTACCAATAGCTTCTTCTTCAGCTCTGGTAGTCTCATCGTCCTCGCCCGCGTCGAGTGCGCCTTGTGCGAGTCATCTGGTCTAGCTGTTGTTGTGATATAATAATAAAGCAAGGGTGAGCAATAGCCCACCAACAATAATATATAACTGAACGATAATGTATAACAGTTCAAAAGTATCTTTCAAACCATATGCCATGCATTTACGGAAATGATGCCAGTATAATATGAACGATGAAGTTACAAGGTAACTTAAAGTATTTGTTTGTAGAAATATCTGCTACATCAAAGTAAGCGAGATATTCTTATTGTTATTAAGAAGAGGAACTTGCAAGAAAAGGTTGCAATTCACCGCACCCTTTTCCAACTCTACCAACAGTAATCATGTTACAGGAAATAAATAAATTTGGATGATGAACCAATGATGGAGTATTCACCGCGCCCGCTGTTCCAATCTTGATGATCAGTCGAGATCGTACAGCTCAATTTAGATTTACTACCGGTAGAAGGAAGAACTGACGGCTTTACTTGTATACCGCCTTACTAGCTCTCCCCGGCCAACGGTTGGGCCAAAGGGGATGGACCGGCGCTACTCGGCCTCTTACACGACTCCTAGTTCAAATAGAATTCATGATTCTGAATGTAACGTTCGTCCCCCTTTCCCCAAGTATAATACTTGTTGATAAGACTCCACAAAGTAGTCGTATCTAGTTGGAAAGGAAAATTTACCAATATCTCCCAAGCTATTACTTGGTAACGGATATCAACTTGTTCCAGTAATCTTACCCCTCGAAAGATGAGAAGGTAAGCAATGACTTAATAAGTCAACAGCACCCGAGTTGCGGGTGAAGGGAATACTTTATGACCGGGAAGTCGACAAGATAAATAACATTTTCCAAGTAAGGTTCCCTTATTATTAAGGAGATAGACTCAAAGAAGAATGATGTCTGAGAACCTTTCTTGATATAAGATTAATAATAATATGACTCCGAGATATTTTCTGTAATAATCGAAGAAGATACACCTTATCGAGATTATTCTAAGTATGGAATAAATATTCAGAGAATATTTATTGAGTTAAAATATTTAAAGAATATTTGGGAATATGAAAGAATATCTTTAATCAGAGTATTTCTCAAAATAATTCCTGAAGAAATACCAGGAGAATATTCATTGAATAAATAAATATTTAAATGAATACTCAAAACAATATTCATTAATTAATAAGACTTGAAAAGAATATTTAAGGTAATATTCATAATTAATTAGGAATTTAAATGAATATTCAAAAGTAATATTTATTTAATGAATAATATCCTAAATGAATATCAAGTAATATTCATTTAGTAATCCAAGCCTTAAGGAATATTCGAGATAATATTCGATAATTAAATCAAGCTTCAGATGAATATTAAAATAATATTCATCAAGTATTCAATATCATAAATGAATATTCAAATAATATCCATTTAGTAGTCTCATCTTTAGAAGAATATTCGAAATAATAATCGATAATCAATTCGACTCTGAATGAATATTGAGAAATATTATTCGTTGAATAGTTACGTTCAAATAATTATTTGAAGTAAGGATCGTTAAAATAATTAGTCTCGAACGAATATTCAAATAATATTCGTCGCCCAAATAATAGAAAATATTTACTTAAATATTTTCCTCCGAGGTAATCTCGATATATCAAGGAATATTGACTCCCGGTCTATTTTTGATTAATAAGATGTATACGCCCTTCTATGAGGGTCTTACAATAACCGGCTTATAACTGATATATAATTATCTAGCTTATAAGCCAACAATAACATTCAGGGAACAAGTATATCAATTCAACTTGAAAGTAGGCATGCATGCAATGGCATATGTATATCAGCAATCATATATATATATATATATTTATTCAATCACAACAACAGCCTAAAAGAAGGGAATTGAAACTTGCCTGGTAGTCGAGTACGGTAAGGGGTAGTGGTAGCGGGTCCCGGTTCAGCTTGGTGATCTATAAATAGCCAAGGCATTCGGGATTAATCACTTAACATATTAAAAGTTAAGTTATACTTAATTCGAAACACGTTCTCGAGTTATCTCGTTATACCCCTTTTAGTGGATTACTTTTATCACTGATCCGACCCGACATTCGTTCGTTAATACGACATGTCATTGTACTTATACTTGGGACATACTTAAGTCATATGAGTTCTAAAGTCGATCGTTACGAACCAATACTATACTCCGAGTTTTATCGCCCGTTTTCTAAGTGTTTTACCGAAGTTATAAAAGAGTCGTCTTTTAGGGGTTCGTTCGCGTTTAACCTCGACTCGAACATTTTTAATAAATCGAAAAATGATCCTTTTTACATACGGTTTTCTTTCACGCCTTCCTTTTTACCTCTAGTATTTATTTACCAAGATTCGCCATGACGTTACATAGTTTACAAGGGTTCAATTACAGTTACGAACTTTCGTTTACGGATTCGAACTACTTTTAGTAATTTGGTCATAAATCCTAAACCGTAAGTCCGTTTCACGTGATCTTTATATCAAAACGAAGCTTAGAACATTACCTATCCTATCATGGCAGATAAGGTCTCTGGACAGTAGGGGTTCGACATGGAAAATGGCATACAAAACATGGTATTGCAAAATCGGGCATTATAACGGTTGTAAATCGAATATCTACCAATTTCGAATCTTCCCATAAACATAGTATCCAACCCAAACAACATATACATGAACTGAGGCCAAGCAATGCCTTTCCGTTCATCTAGCTACTTACATCATTAATCCAAAATCCATACATAATCATGCTTATAATCTTAACATAACCATAACTAAGTTATAACTATCATAAACATGCTTAAATCTCAAACAAGGGTTAGGGTTTCAAGAGCTTTATACCTTCCTTGGAGTGTGTAAAGACCTTGCTAAGCTTTGCATAGTCCTTGTATACCCATAACCAAGCTTAGATCATCCTAGAAATCAAGAAAATCAAGAGTTGTTCTTGAAAATCACTATTCACCCTAGTCTTTGATGATTTCTTTGAAAATGGAAACAAGAGAGTTTGGCTTTGAAATTTTTAGGGGATCACTTTTGGTAAATGTAAGACTCACCATAATTTTTACAAGATCAAGAGATGGTGGGAAGAGGGGTTTTGATTTTGGAATTAAGGGTATGGCCGAATGGAATTTTCAAGGGGGGGGAGAGTTGCTTGGTTTATTTTGTTTTAATCTCATCCATTCTCATCTATTATCAAGATAATATCTTGTATAAATTCACTTTATTAAAGTGATGAGGTGTTGGATGAGGAAATACCATGACAAGTGTTGAAAATGTGGTGGTTTTAGCCTAACTACATGGTTGCCTTGCTAAGTACTTAGTTGCATTCTCTAGGGTGCTAGTTCCTTGATTCTAGTTTGGTTACTAGATATTTTATACTAGTAGCTTGCACAAGACTCTTGCTTCCTCTGCTTGTTTCTGTGTCCGGTTATTGCCCGTTTCGATTGATCGTTCGTAGGAATATTTCACGGATTTCTAATTAGGGTTTACCGGGAATCCTTTTTAATATTAATACTTTCATTCTCCATCTTTCATTCTAACTTTCCAATTTATATTCCTTAAATCCATTCGTTAAATACTTAAGGCTATCAGTGTCCAGGGAACTCTCGGAGAAAATAAAAGTGCGGTTTTTCAGAATCCGACAGCTTTTACATACACTTATTTTCCCCCTGGATCACTAATACGAACTCGGAAATCCGTTCCGAATGCTTCTATATAGTGTCGTCTCATATTATTATATACTCCCACCAAAACACTATTCATTCTGTATTCTTTACTTGTTCTCTTAGGGTGGTACAATTGTCCGTATTCTCTTTCGATCGTTCCTTATCTTTTTTTACGGAACTACTGGATTAATCGTTACCGATCTGGATGACATGAGAATATTCTCCTGGTTGAAATTGCCATATCTTATTCCCTTAGAAGATAGATTATTCTTACCTATGTTGTTACCCTTTAGCATTCTTCAAGACATAGAAATAATAAAGTCGAATTCCATTCATTCTTTCCAAATATCAATTATTACATTGTAGCCATAACCACTCCTCAGTGGTTTCCTACCTTCATTCTTAAATCAAATATAATAACATCCCAAAATATCAAATCCTCAAAGTTAATATCTCAATTCTTGGATTATAATAATATTTAATCCACTGTCCGGTCAAATATTATACCGAAAAGAATTTGGAATTTCTGAATTCCGATCGTCTCTGCATTCACTTATTTCCTCCGCGTATTACTAATATGACTTCGAAACATCCATATCACGTCCCGTACATAGGGTGGAGTGAAAAGTTTTCCAACTTACAAAATCACTATTCATCCACCAAATTACTATGCACGTACAGGAAACACTATGCACGTACGGGAAATACTATGCACGTACGGGAAATACTATGCACGTATGGGAAACACTATGCACGTACTCATTTCCCTTCAAGGATCCATTAGCTCCTTCCTGGATGGTAGATTATTCTTATCTAGGTCCTCAACCATCGAATTACTCTATTCTGACAATATACCAATGCATCAGGATCATTGTCCAAAGCAACATCCATTCATTACAATCATTGTTCTTTGAAACCACCATTCATTAGAGCTGGTGACCTTGTTGTCGGAATCATTGTTCCTCATTTTATCATTACTTAATAAAAAGTTTTAATTATATCCAAAATTTGGGGTTCTTACAGTCTCCCCTCCTTAAAAGGATTCCGTCCCGGAATCAGGTAGGAAGCAAAGAGTCGTTTGCCTGCCGTTCACTCTTTAGCTTCCCGGTCAATTCTTAGTCGTTCTACCCTTCCTCAGCACATCTTCTAGTGCTACAATTCATACTTTATCCTTTTTCCATCAACGTTGCTACTTTTCGTACAACTCACTATCCGGGTTATACTCTTACTCAGTCTTATCCTTATTGATACATGCAGTAACATTGGTATCACTATCACCCTACGATTCGGAGGTAACCTCGCTCGTACTGTGCATTTCCTGATCGCTTTAATCTTCGCAATCTCGATCAATATAGAGAAGTGGAAAGATTTATTGAGAGATCACTATGATCAATTGAACATTTGTTATATTGCATAGTTAGTACAGAAGGGGGCCAGCCTTTAGTACTTGACAAGCAATTAAACAAGTCATGGCATTCCACTTAGACTTCTATCACATAGACAGATAGTCACGTAGCAGTACCTCCCCTCCTAAAAGGGTTGTTCTTCTCAATTCATAAAGAAGATGAATAAGAGAGAATAAGAGAAAAGAGTTCTAAAGGATTATAGAAAGCTTTCATGATTGTAGAATATCATACTCAGAATTTACCTCTGAACTATAGAGGTTTATCAAAGAAGAAATTAATCATAATTATATCCAATACTATTTGATCGCAATCTCACGTGTCAACATATCTTGCTGCTTTGTCCATTATTCTATGGACAAATACTCTTGTTCAATCTTAGCGATACTCACATTCGGGAAATCCTTCAACCTTTCAGGTCAAATCTTAGATTTCTCACTTGACATCATTATTACTGACATCCCATATCATGTTACTAGCTTTTTCATAACTATAATATTGACACTATCAGGTTGTCATCCTGAGAATTCATTAGAAAACCCATTCATAACATTCCTTGCTTCTCATTCCATAGTTGCTTCCCCAGCCTTTTCTTTATCAATCACATCCTTCTTATTAGCAGATTCTTACTCATTTCTATTATTTACTTTCACCTTCACCTCTTTATTGAGACACCTTTTTGCACTTGGTACCTCCTTATCGGTATTCCGTCTCATTTATTCTATAATCATCACGTTATTTCAATTTAAACTTTCCGAAATGAATCTGGCCCGATTCCTTTAACTTAGATTCATATAATCTACTTCTGCCAACCTTTTTTCTCATTACTTGTTCTTTTCTATCCGTGGTTTTCCACAGGTTGTCTTTCGTAAGTCAGACCAGGTCGTATATCTACATGCTCGTACTCCTATCATCTGTTGAACATCTGCATTTTACTGGCGTAGCCTGGCCACATGGAAACCCATTATGACCGTGCTATAATTTTGGGGGTAAGGCTGGCTCGAATACCGCCGTCCGAACACTTTAAACTCTCAAGTGGCCCAATAAGTCTTGGGCTCAACCGCCCTTCCCTCCAAGTCTCATTAATTCTTTCTACGGGAATACGTTTAGCATCACGAATTATCAACCTCATATTCTCTATCTTGTTTGTGCAGAAGTACACTAACACAAACTTGCTTGTCATTCATCAACATGTCATTTAGCTTATCAATAGCAGCACTTTCTTTATCTTTACGTTGTCATCTCCTTTCTTAGAAGAATCACCATCGCTTGTTGTTTACGTAGTGCGTTAATAGCTAACCCTACGGGTTTCAAATCCCTTAGGGAGACAAAGTAATCATTATTCCTTATCCATAAGGAACACTTCCTGAACTTGATGTAGATATAACGTGAAGCAGATAGAATTGCAGAAGAGTTTCAAGCATCGCAGCTAGGTCCGGTTGATGAAACTATCACTTATGCATCTTCCATAAAAGACTGGAAACTTAACGGTTTACTTCATCAATTTTGTACCATGGTCCTGGTTTGCCTCAAAACGGGACCTTCTAAGGTACGTAATATGCTTAAGACTCCATCAGGAATCGAATCTTTACTTAAACTATTATTACTATTAATTCTTGCACAGTCATCAGAAGAAATGTAAATTCCTCCATTCCGATATGACCTTCAAGGTCCATCCAAATATCATCCTGTTTCTTCGATATGAACATTTGTAATTATTCCTTTATACTTAGATTGTCGGCCACCTCATTGGCCTTTCTTGATGATAATGATTTCTTGTAACCCATGTTTTCTGGGTACATTCCAGCTCAAGTTTTTCTACATCATTCCCATCACTGTTGGGTTAAAGCATTCTCCCTTAAGCTCTGCTGAAGGAGAAAATATAACTATCAGTCATTTCCATAAGTCATTGCTTCCACCTACCCGTGGGAACTTTATCACGTTTATTCCCAATCCTACTTAGGATACTTCTTTTCTTAGTTCTTTCTTTATCTTAGGATAATCTCAACCTTTATAGGTTCAACCCATACTTCCTCAGGGTTTCATACATGCCTCATCTGGCATTATTGTTACGATGTCATACATTCCTTACCAAACTTCCATTTTTTGAAGTTCGGAATATTACCCTTTTTCCTTGTAAGGTTTCGTAGGCCATCCTTAACATTCCTCCGGTATTTTCTGGGTACCGGGTATATCAAAATGTCATTGATCAATACTCTAATAATTCTATCTATGTTCTTTCCAGAACTCTTTTTAATAATCCTTACCGGTCATTGTTGCCTTAGCAAGTCCAGCTCATATCATCTGAAGTCATAATGTCGTTATTAGGGTTAATGCCACCCCTTGTGCAATCCCCAGGGTTTGTATTAATTTATGGATATCCTATCCTTAATTCAACTGCCAAGGAATTCTTGCATCTTATAATTGGCAATCAGATCATGTATCCTTAATAAAGGTCTCTTTTCAATCATTCTCATTTGATAATCGATCGGTGGTTTAATGCCACCCTCTTCTTTCAGATAGTTGTCAGCCTATTTGGCCTTCAAAAAGGCAACGTATGCCAATCTCTTCTCTTACCGAACTTGTTAATGGTAGCAAGGATGTTCTGGAAGATATTGGTCGAGTTCAACGTGAATCTCTTAGTGCTTATCGTTCTTCGCAAAGGTACTTGCCTCAGACAAAAATCCTACAGCATACTGTTCAATTTCTGACCTTTTCTATACCCTCTTCATATACCTTCATTGTTTACTTTCCTCCGTCATAATATATTCATGGTATTCATGATACCCTAACATCATACATCTCAAGTCACTATACTTCCATTTTACTCGAAATCTTGGACAACCATATACACATGAGTCACTTTAGTACGGGTGACCCCATCCCAAAAGGGTCTAGTGAATTCCCAATCAAAACATGGGTTGTTCGGCAGAAGATTCAAACGATCTCATTAATGTTTCCTTTATATCAGAAGCCCTTGCAATCGGTGCTTTCTTAGAAGCAACCCTGCTTTGTCTTTTCATTGCTGGTCTAGTCACTTTATAGTCCGTTATGACTTGGCCTCAACTGGCCACACATAAAAATATATGATTTTTGGGGTTGGCTAATAGCATTACTTTTCTAGCAATTGCCGGCATAGTGCCTTCTTCTTTGATACCTTTCTACCTTTCCAAAACTTTACTCCATATAAGTCTTAATCGACTACTCGGCACCGTCTCCGGTCACCTTTCCTCCACTTTTATCTTTTCAACTATTCTTATCAATCCTGCGTGCCACACAAGCTTACCATTCCTGGCATAACAGCCTTTTCATTTAAGTCAATCCTGGAATTTCTCAGTCCGGCTGGTTTCTTACTTACATTTCCTATTTTCGTCCAATCTCACTTCATCATTTTATCACTACCGTCGATTGTAATGCTCAGGGTCCGTTTACTAACCCATTTTACAGCATCTTTACCCAAATCACAGGGTTTGCTCCAATTTTTACTCTCTTCCATGACATTCTCTGATAATCAGAAGGACAAGGTTTGCCAAAATTCACCGAATTCCTTTCCAGACTCAGGGAAATTTTGATCAATCTACCCACCTACTGGTAACATTAAGGAGACCAGTTTCGAAACCTGAAGAATAGTTCTATGAATCTCCAAGCAGGTGGAATCATAAGCAGTCATAGTTAACGAAATAATCATCATCGGATTGGAAGTTTACCCACTGGAGAGGAATCAATTATATCCATCCCTTAGAAGGGAATCAATAGTTTCAAACTGAAACCTGTCACAACGTCCTGATATTCAATACTACCAAATGTCGGTCTACCTAACCCTTTATGCGAAGCGTCATTGGAAGCACAAAGTCTCCTTTTTCCATTAAGCAATGCCAGCTCTTGGTCATTACCAATTTCACCTTTTAGCTCCAGGAAGATTTTCTCACATTTTTCTCTTTAACTGCTGATCGTATTACTTGATCTATTATAATTCCGTGTCGGAGTAAACTTAAGGTAACTACTATAATCCATTCAAAGAGAAGAAGGAATTTAATATTCCTCTGAATCACATGCATCTAACGTTTCTGGTTCATCATTTAACTGAGTTGAATTAACTCTATACTCAGTCTCTGGCAGTAGTCTCATTACGAGTTCATCTTGACTCACTGGTCTTATCTTCCGGTAGGTTCTGAGATCATTGTCTTGCTTACTACTTCCTTATGTAACTTTACCCAATCATGCTATCGCTTCCCAATGTCTTTACTTTCTAAATGATTCATTCATAAAATGAACATTTTCCTTAATAAAACCACCTTATTAACCTCAATTTGGTTCCATAATTTACAACCTACGACACCTGCCTTCTCATGGCGAATTATTACTGACCATATTCATACTAATTCATTTATCAAATGATATGGCACTTACTGCCTCCTTCTCAACTATTCCTAGGGACTCTGCTCCTCGCCCTAAATCGATGTCTTTGATAATCATACATCCCTCTAGCTCTTTCTTTGTTAAGATGAAAATCTCTAAGGATTCTCATCTTTTTCCGTATAAGATCTCAAGTAATTCTTCCAATCCTTCTTTCTTGCTGGTACTACATCTGGTAGTCCGGCTATGAATTCAACATGCATCTTCAGATCTCTTAATAATATCTCGGTTCTTTATACTCACTTTTCTGAGCACCATATCTTAATCATCACAGTCATTCTGGCTGCGACCCTCATTACCCATGGGTAAGCTCCTTATCCTAACAGGATTTTCCTTATCTGCTGGAACCTCTTCCGGGTCTCCAGTAGGGTACTCCATCGAATTACCCGCTGATCTTCAGCATATAAAGCATCATCGCGTTGTCGCTCGTATGCCTCAAGGTCAGTCGCCTTACTCGTCGATACGATATCGAGCTAAGTTACTATCATTATACTTACGAGTTCCCATAAGGGTTTTATATGTCATCAATACATTAAGTAGTCCGACTATGAACTTGGCAAGAGTTCTTATTATCTTATTGAATTTATTGTTTTAACGTCACCTTATCTCTGGGGTTTATAACGTACGCTCTGATACCACTTCTGTAACACCCCCAGATCCGGGGTCCGGGATCCGGTGGTTACCGTTTCCAATTCTGTCCACAACAATTGAACTTTCCTTAACATAAAATAAATTACGTCTCTATAACCCAACACAACAATATAAAACACACCCGTTATAGTCCCAGAGATGAAATCAGAGTAACAATCAGATTTTTATTAATCACATTATGAGTTCTTACAATCCAAAAGAATTTCAATATAAATACATACTCTTTGCCATCCATTTACATAAGTCATACTAGACCATATTCTTGGTACTGAAAGAATAAATATACCCTACCAATAGCTTCTTCTTCAGCTCTGGTAGTCTCATCGTCCTCGCCCGCGTCGAGTGCGCCTTGTGCGAGTCATCTGGTCTAGCTGTTGTTGTGATATAATAATAAAGCAAGGGTGAGCAATAGCCCACCAACAATAATATATAACTGAACGATAATGTATAACAGTTCAAAAGTATCTTTCAAACCATATGCCATGCATTTACGGAAATGATGCCAGTATAATATGAACGATGAAGTTACAAGGTAACTTAAAGTATTTGTTTGTAGAAATATCTGCTACATCAAAGTAAGCGAGATATTCTTATTGTTATTAAGAAGAGGAACTTGCAAGAAAAGGTTGCAATTCACCGCACCCTTTTCCAACTCTACCAACAGTAATCATGTTGCAGGAAATAAATAAATTTGGATGATGAACCAATGATGGAGTATTCACCGCGCCCGCTGTTCCAATCTTGATGATCAGTCGAGATCGTACAGCTCAATTTAGATTTACTACCGGTAGAAGGAAGAACTGATGGCTTTACTTGTATACCGCCTTACTAGCTCTCCCCGGCCAACGGTTGGGCCAAAGGGGATGGACCGGCGCTACTCGGCCTCTTACACGACTCCTAGTTCAAATAGAATTCATGATTCTGAATGTAACGTTCGTCCCCCTTTCCCCAAGTATAATACTTTTTGATAAGACTTCACAAAGTAGTCGTATCTAGTTGGAAAGGAAAATTTACCAATATCTCCCAAGCTATTACTTGGTAACGGATATCAACTTGTTCCAGTAATCTTACCCCTCGAAAGATGAGAAGGTAAGCAATGACTTAATAAGTCAACAGCACCCGAGTTGCGGGTGAAGGGAATACTTTATGACCGGGAAGTCGACAAGATAAATAACATTTTCCAAGTAAGGTTCCCTTATTATTAAGGAGATAGACTCAAAGAAGAATGATGTCTGAGAACCTTTCTTGATATAAGATTAATAATAATATGACTCCGAGATATTTTCTGTAATAATCGAAGAAGATACACCTTATCGAGATTATTCTAAGTATGGAATAAATATTCAGAGAATATTTATTGAGTTAAAATATTTAAAGAATATTTGGGAATATGAAAGAATATCTTTAATCAGAGTATTTCTCAAAATAATTCCTGAAGAAATATCAGGAGAATATTTATTGAATAAATAAATATTTAAATGAATACTCAAAACAATATTCATTAATTAATAAGACTTGAAAAGAATATTTAATGTAATATTTATAATTAATTAGGAATTTAAATGAATATTCAAAAGTAATATTTATTTAATGAATAATATCCTAAATGAATATCAAGTAATATTCATTTAGTAATCCAAGCCTTAAGGAATATTCGAGATAATATTCGATAATTAAATCAAGCTTCAGATGAATATTAAAATAATATTCATCAAGTATTCAATATCATAAATGAATATTCAAATAATATCCATTTAGTAGTCTCATCTTTAGAAGAATATTCGAAATAATAATCGATAATCAATTCGACTCTGAATGAATATTGAGAAATATTATTCGTTGAATAGTTACGTTCAAATAATTATTTGAAGTAAGGATCGTTAAAATAATTAGTCTCGAACGAATATTCAAATAATATTCGTCGCCCAAATAATAGAAAATATTTACTTAAATATTTTTCTCCGAGGTAATCTCGATATATCAAGGAATATTGACTCCCGGTCTATTTTTGATTAATAAGATGTATACGCCCTTCTATGAGGGTCTTACAATAACCGGCTTATAACTGATATATAATTATCTAGCTTATAAGCCAACAATAACATTTAGGGAACAAGTATATCAATTCAACTTGAAAGTAGGCATGCATGCAATGGCATATGTATATCAGCAATCATATATATATATATATTTATTCAATCACAACAACAGCCTAAAAGAAGGGAATTGAAACTTGCCTGGTAGTCGAGTACGGTAAGGGGTAGTGGTAGCGGGTCCCGGTTCAGCTTGGTGATCTATAAATAGCCAAGGCATTCGGGATTAATCACTTAACATATTAAAAGTTAAGTTATACTTAATTCGAAACACGTTCTCGAGTTATCTCGTTATACCCCTTTTAGTGGATTACTTTTATCACTGATCCGACCCGACATTCGTTCGTTAATACGACATGTCATTGTACTTATACTTGGGACATACTTAAGTCATATGAGTTCTAAAGTCGATCGTTACGAACCAATACTATACTCCGAGTTTTATCGCCCGTTTTCTAAGTGTTTTACCGAAGTTATAAAAGAGTCGTCTTTTAGGGGTTCGTTCGCGTTTAACCTCGACTCGAACATTTTTAATAAATCGAAAAATGATCCTTTTTACATACGGTTTTCTTTCACGCCTTCCTTTTTACCTCTAGTATTTATTTACCAAGATTCGCCATGACGTTACATAGTTTACAAGGGTTCAATTACAGTTACGAACTTTCGTTTACGGATTCGAACTACTTTTAGTAATTTGGTCATAAATCCTAAACCGTAAGTCCGTTTCACGTGATCTTTATATCAAAACGAAGCTTAGAACATTACCTATCCTATCATGGCAGATAAGGTCTCTGGACAGTAGGGGTTCGACATGGAAAATGGCATACAAAACATGGTATTGCAAAATCGGGCATTATAACGGCTGTAAATCGAATATCTACCAATTTCGAATCTTCCCATAAACATAGTATCCAACCCAAACAACATATACATGAACTGAGGCCAAGCAATGCCTTTCCGTTCATCTAGCTACTTACATCATTAATCCAAAATCCATACATAATCATGCTTATAATCTTAACATAACCATAACTAAGTTATAACTATCATAAACATGCTTAAATCTCAAACAAGGGTTAGGGTTTCAAGAGCTTTATACCTTCCTTGGAGTGTGTAAAGACCTTGCTAAGCTTTGCATAGTCCTTGTATACCCATAACCAAGCTTAGATCATCCTAGAAATCAAGAAAATCAAGAGTTGTTCTTGAAAATCACTATTCACCCTAGTCTTTGATGATTTCTTTGAAAATGGAAACAAGAGAGTTTGGCTTTGAAATTTTTAGGAGATCACTTTTGATAAATGTAAGACTCACCATAATTTTTACAAGATCAAGAGATGGTGGGAAGAGGGGTTTTGATTTTGGAATTAAGGGTATGGCCGAATGGAATTTTCAAGGGGGGGGGAGAGTTGCTTGGTTTATTTTGTTTTAATCTCATCCATTCTCATCTATTATCAAGATAATATCTTGTATAAATTCACTTTATTAAAGTGATGAGGTGTTGGATGAGGAAATACCATGACAAGTGTTGAAAATGTGGTGGTTTTAGCCTAACTACATGGTTGCCTTGCTAAGTACTTAGTTGCATTCTCTAGGGTGCTAGTTCCTTGATTCTAGTTTGGATACTAGATATTTTATACTAGTAGCTTGCACAAGACTCTTGCTTCCTCTGCTTGTTTCTGTGTCCGGTTATTGCCCGTTTCGATTGATCGTTCGTAGGAATATTTCACGGATTTCTAATTAGGGTTTACCGGGAATCCTTTTTAATATTAATACTTTCATTCTCCATCTTTCATTCTAACTTTCCAATTTATATTCCTTAAATCCATTCGTTAAATACTTAAGGCTATCAGTGTCCAGGGAACTCTCGGAGAAAATAAAAGTGCGGTTTTTCAGAATCCGACAGCTTTTACATACACTTATTTTCCCCCTGGATCACTAATACGAACTCGGAAATCCGTTCCGAATGCTTCTATATAGTGTCGTCTCATATTATTATATACTCCCACCAAAACACTATTCATTCTGTATTCTTTACTTGTTCTCTTAGGGTGGTACAATTGTCCGTATTCTCTTTCGATCGTTCCTTATCTTTTTTTACGGAACTACTGGATTAATCGTTACCGATCTGGATGACATGAGAATATTCTCCTGGTTGAAATTGCCATATCTTATTCCCTTAGAAGATAGATTATTCTTACCTATGTTGTTACCCTTTAGCATTCTTCAAGACATAGAAATAATAAAGTCGAATTCCATTCATTCTTTCCAAATATCAATTATTACATTGTAGCCATAACCACTCCTCAGTGGTTTCCTACCTTCATTCTTAAATCAAATATAATAACATCCCAAAATATCAAATCCTCAAAGTTAATATCTCAATTCTTGGATTATAATAATATTTAATCCACTGTCCGGTCAAATATTATACCGAAAAGAATTTGGAATTTCTGAATTCCGATCGTCTCTGCATTCACTTATTTCCTCCGCGTATTACTAATATGACTTCGAAACATCCATATCACGTCCCGTACATAGGGTGGAGTGAAAAGTTTTCCAACTTACAAAATCACTATTCATCCACCAAATTACTATGCACGTACAGGAAACACTATGCACGTACGGGAAATACTATGCACGTACGGGAAATACTATGCACGTATGGGAAACACTATGCACGTACTCATTTCCCTTCAAGGATCCATTAGCTCCTTCCTGGATGGTAGATTATTCTTATCTAGGTCCTCAACCATCGAATTACTCTATTCTGACAATATACCAATGCATCAGGATCATTGTCCAAAGCAACATCCATTCATTACAATCATTGTTCTTTGAAACCACCATTCATTAGAGCTGGTGACCTTGTTGTCGGAATCATTGTTCCTCATTTTATCATTACTTAATAAAAAGTTTTAATTATATCCAAAATTTGGGGTTCTTACATCAGGACTCCTTTCATACCTCCTTGGGGCATATGTGAATAAGACTCGGTCTTTGGGAGTCCTAATCTAGCCCTAGACTGGTCCAAGCTTTCAATCACTCCTCCTAGCCGAGTGACACTGCATGCAGGCGACAAAATGGATGAGTCTCAGCTCATGGGCGCTCAGGCCTTGTATCAGGTATGAAATTCCCTCTGTTAAGTTTGATACTGTTATTGATTTCAACTTTGCATATTCCTCGTAGCTCACCCATTTCCTTGTTGCAGGCCAATGCTTATTTTCAAACTGTTTCGACTCAAGGCCGGGCTTTTAGGGATGAGAATATTAGCTTGAAGAATGACTCAGCAAGGTTCAAGGAAGAGATTGACGATCTGCACTCCCAAGTCGTTCGTGCTGAAGCTATTGCTGCATCTACCCGTAAACAACTTTCTTCTTTAGCCAAAAAGAAGGCATCTGATGCTGACAAGGTGATCCAGGCCTACCATAGGTCTAAAGATTTTCGTAAGCTCATTGATGATCATGATGATGAGATGCGTCCCTTCAACATGTTTGTTGGTTTGGATAAGGCATTAACGTTGTGAGTCATGGGCATCCATCTGTTGTCAATCCGGCTGATTTTCCTTGCCTAAATTGGGGTGTCAACCCGGCTAACCTAGCTTCTGGTTCGGGAACTAAAGTTGTTCCTCAGACATCAGGATCCGGCTCCAAAGGTAGTCATCGACGCTCTGGATCCAACTCCAAGGGGGATGTCCAAGTTGCTAGCCAAGACTCATCTTCTTCTGTCTCTCTTGGGAAGAAACCCCCACCTGCAAAGAAAGTTGGAGTAGTTCGTCAACCCATCGCTGGCAAGAGACTGATCCGAAACGAGGGCAGTTCTACTTCTGATTCATCTTCCGAGGAAGAAGGGGCCGAAGTTGCTAATGTTCAGCCAATGGTGATTGCCGAGCCCGGTGATGACTCCGGTGAAGACTCGGAGGAGGAGAGTGGGGAAGAGGAGAGTGGCGAAGAGGAGAGTGGCGAGGAGGAGTCTGGGGAGGAGTAGCTGGAGCTGGTTTGTGGCCTTGCATGGCCTTGTTAGCCGTATATGGCTTTATATTTCTAGATTTCAATCAAGGTCCTTCGGGACCTAACTTTTATCTGTCTCGGTGATGTAACTTAACTGTTGGCCCTTCGGGGTCTTTATTTATGCATTTGTTTCCTCATTTGTTTGTTTACTTGTTTTCGGTACTTGGTCTTTCTAGACTTACACTCAACAGGTGCTTGGTACATAAACAAAATCACAGAATCATTGAAGGAAAACAAACTTGCATTAATAATTCGAAATGGGTTCAACCCTTACATAACTTATTATTGTCTTACTCGGGGCGTTAAGCCCTGGAATGGTTTCATTGAACCTTATTTCTACTTCTCCTAATAAATAGATAGAAAGCTGAATCCGTACAAGGATAGTTATAAATAATAAACTTTGAGGTTCAAGGCATGCCAAGTACGGGGCACCTCAACCCCGTCCAAGGTCTCCAACTTGTATGATCCTCGTCCCAACGTCTTCTTGACTCAATACGGCCCTTCCCAGTTAGGGGCTAGCTTTCCCTTCTGGCCAACTCCAGAACTAAGTCACCTTGCTGGAAGAACTTTTCCTTAACCCTGTGGTTGTAATAAAAGGATGTTTTCTTTTGATGCTCCACATTTCTAGCGTTTGCCTCGTCCCTGACTTCATCAATTAGGTCTAGGGCGAGTCTCATGCCCTCTTCATTAGTCTCTGGTTCAAATGCCTCAACTCGAGGTGACGCTTGCATGATCTCCAAAGGAACAACTGCCTCAGCTCCATAAGCCAGCAGAAATGGGGTTGCTCCAGTTGTCACTTTACAAGTGGTGCGGTATGCCCATAGTATGGGCAGCAACTCATCTACCCAAGTGTTCCTAGAGCGTTCGACCCTCTTTTTCAGTCCATCAACGATAATTCGATTAGCTACCTCAGCTTGCCCATTAGCTTGTGGATGAGCCACTGAGGTAAAACGAAGCTCAATTGCATTCTCCTCACAATACTTCTTGAACTCTTCATTATTGAACTGTGTCCCATTGTCTGTCACCAAAATTCGTGGGATTCCATATCTGTAAATTATGTTCTCCCAAAAGAACTGGGCAACTTGTTTGGTGGTTATCTTGGCTAGAGGTTTAGCCTTAATCCACTTAGTGAAGTAATCAATGGCCACTATCAAGAACTTCCTTTGTGCTGAAGCCATGGGAAAAGGACCAAGTATGTCCATCCCCAACATTGCAAATAGCACTACGCCATAAACAGCCTACTGTAACACCAAAAAAATGTTACAGCAGGTACATTATATGTTGCATTAGGCCCATAAAGTAGCTAAGGTAACATTTTTCTGGTGATAGCTCTCAGCATGTTGCCTTAGGTGTCTAAGGTAACATCTTTGATCCCTAAGGTAACATGTAGATTTATGTTACCGTAGCTTTCTATAGTAACAAAAGTGAGTTCTAAGGCAACCTAATATATGTGTTACCTTAGAGACCAAGTTTTTTTAAAAAATAGTGGGGACCATAGTGGGCCTACTCTGGGCCCCACTGTGGTCCCCACTATTTGAGCCATTTTTTGTTCGCAACATTGTTTAAACTAGTGCAACAAACATATGATTACAAATTAAACCTGTTCATTCTAAATCCAACACATTTTATAATTCATAATCAAGAGGTAAAGTGATTACAAAAGACTATGGATAGTCTTATAAGTACAAAAAAAGAATCTGTCATTACATAAATGTGATCGGATATTACATTGTTCTGGTTCATGTTAGTTACACATATGTATTGAACTGTTTTGTAAAATTTATCATGGCCACCTAGAAATCCTCCACCTTTATGATGCCAAACATTGTTATATTTGCGGCAATAACAGCAACCATTTAATCTATCTCCAGCAAGACGAATTCACTAGAGTTACTAAAACAAGTAGGCGGTAATCTGGATAGCAATTGACAAACAAGCAGGTAAATGTATAAGAAAGCAAAAAATAAATGCAGATAATACAGCGTCAACCGGAAGAAAAAAAATCACAGCCTATAAATAACATGTTTCATTTAAGCTATGCATGTTGCCTATACCCACAATAGTCGAACCAACATCACAGCCTTGAAGCTTCAGCATAAGAAAACTAAAATATATACATACTACAACTCAGTTGGGCACTCTTTTAATATAAACAACACACACGCGGTAACAATTATACACACACATCACATATAGTTACACGCACACACACCAACACTAATTGGAGTGGGAGGTAACAATTATACACACATACCAACATATAGTTACATCATAAATTTAGCGTGCTTTTAGTGAGTTAAAACTTGTGAAGTAGTTAGGTACCTAAAGTAAATTGGAGTGGGAGGTATGGTTGCTGGAATATTAGCACAAAGACTAACGCCTGCTATTATTCGAGCTTTCAAAAAACGAAGAAGATTGTGAATCCGCCCAGGCAGCAGTTGTTCCGAGACACCATCTTCGTCTAGCACTTTCGACCCCTGGTAACATACCAGCCATCTCTTGTTCATTAAAAAGGTGAAATTAATAACATAGCTAACCGTTGAACTAACTACTTAAGTATATAACTGAACCATGCAAAAGGAACAAGCTAACTTATCATTTTCATTTCTTTCTTACTAAATCATTGTTGGATGTAAACCAGACCACCCCTAGTATTAAGGCAATATTCCTAAAAAGTATTGCTTTCTAGATAAACTGAGTAGATATTCGCATTATGAACTCTAGAATTGTAAATTTTAATTGCTAAATTAATCTTTAATTTAAGTGAATGAAATTATATATATCACTTAAACTTAAAGGTAGAAAACAATATGAGCATAAGGTTTACCTTGACAGTGAGGGTACTCCAAAGCTACAACAACTTCAGCAGCGAAGAATCTACAATTAAGTAGAGGTTTACGTCAACTTAGCATAGTTGGACGGACAAATTATGGACAGAACTAGTGAAAGAAGATTAACGAACATAGGATCTTGATATTGTATTGAAAACACAAAGGCACCATAAATAAGGTTTTTTAAACTATTTTATACTTGATAAATACTAGTAGCTTTTTATATTCTACCTTACAGCATCTTCACTCATGACCTTAGTTGGTTGTCTGTCCAAAAATACGAATAGCTCACCTCCGGAACAATAATCAGTTATCAGACAAATATGTGTAGTAGTCTGCAAAATGTTTATGAGATGAAATAATTAGAGGTAAACGAAGGCAGAGAGTAGTGTGCTAGTTATAAGTTATTAGCATCTAGAACACCAACCTGACTTCATTTTCCTTTCCGAAAATTACATAGATTAAAAAATCATATTTTTATAACTGATATGAAGTTTGAGACTGAAAGGGAACTATAAGTTGCATACATATTTAAAACTCCTACTTGTAGTTATAATTATAGGCACTTCAGTGCTGAATTTATATTGTCCAAAGTTTTTTCTCACATGAAATGAAGCATATAATGCAGGAAGGAAAGGGTGATCTAGCATATCCAATATCTTTCTTTCCACACAAGCTCTATGGACCTGCAGGAAAAGATGGAAACAAGTTATTCTGCAGCTACATTATACTTGAAGTCAACTAAAATTACTTTTTTTAGTTTACAAAAATAGGCACTGAATTTGATGTTCAATACCTTGTTGCGATTGAGCATAATTCCTTTGTCCATTGCTTTCATTGCAAAGTATTCACCATTATCACACAATTCCACCAAATGCACACTGCAATTTATGTGAATAAAGTTACAGCAATGTTTGCATAGAAAAAATAAATTATCTGACATTCAAGAAATATGATAACGCAGAAAGTAACTCAAGCCAAGTCAAACCTATCGGTATTTCCAGACCCTAAAGGCTTTACTGGCTTGAAATGCTTCAAGCCTAGCTGCTCGCCACTATTGAGGATCTGAAAAATATTGTCCAAAAGGAGGGGATGAAATATTAACAGCAAATTCGGCGTCATGATTTATCTAAAAGTCAATCAAACCTATGATACTAGAAATAATAGGAAATTTATGATATCTTTTCATTATGAAGATTATACCAGTTATGCACAATGATGCTCTGCTGTTTCAATATGCAATAGTTTGATCAACAACATTTTTAGCACTAAATTGAGTTGCAAAACATGCATTTACCTTTTGAATAGCTTGCCATGACGAACTGTCCTTTCTGTGAGGCTTTGGCTGAACCACCTTGGAATGATTCTTCCATAAATCTTCTGGCATCTGAAGGTTGATTAAGTAGAGCAGTGTCACAAATCTAAACCGGGAAAAGTAATTTCAAAATTTGCAATGCAGGACAGTGCTTACAGAATTAGCATCTGGGAGCTCTCTTACTGCTTCGTCAACAGTTTCTGCAGTTTCTTTTACCTAAATATAGATTAGAATGAACATTGTGAGAATGAACAAGAAAAACCACTAGTAGTACAAAAAAAAAGTTGGGAAGGTTGCTCTAGTTAGAGTTAGTTACCAGCTTAGAACTCTCTTTCACAGTAGCCTCAGGAATACTGTTCTGGAGTGGCTCAACATGTTCACTTCCATCTAGTTGTACCCCAATGAAATACTGAACCTCTCCCTGTGCACAAGAAATAAATTGTCAAGTTAATGTGCTTATGTGACAATACTTTTAGCCTGGCTTAGGTGGCACTGTACCTTTTGGTCACGCATAGGCTGCAGATGAAACAAATTCCAGAAATTCTTGCCTGAGTGAAGACAAAATGAAAAGTAGTGACTAAGATGAACCACATAAAAAAGAACACACACACAAACACATGAATATAAGAAAGCCAAGAAATGTACAATCAAAAGTACAAAGTAAATACAAAATTAAGCCAAATGTACCAGTTTTAGTATAGTTAATAAGTTGAACAGTAACATCCTTATTGTTATCGATTGCATCCCTAATTTTCCTCACAGTGGCTGGATCAGTTTCTGGTCCCTGAAGAAACCTATAACAGCAATTCAAGCCAATTTCATTTAACTAGTATTAATACAGAAAATAGTACTCAGTAATGCTTAAAATTATGAGCATAACTCAGTGGACTAAAATTAAGATAAAGCCAAATTATAGAACACTCATTTAAATAATGGGGAATACTACAACTTCTTAAATTTTATCTTGGTAAAGTACCAGACTTGGATTTCTTATTTCACTTTGAATAACTATATACAATTTTAATTCTAAAGACTATTCTATTTCTACGTGCTAAACAAATCAAAGTGCTTAACACTGAAGTGATTCAATATAGTATAAGATACCATTGTATGAGATTGGAATGTATATTTAAATTCTAACAAATTCACTATAGGGTTCGGACAAACAAATTTAGCCGACCAATGCACTCACAGGTTGGTGATATTTTTTTTTTGGCCTCTAAGTTCTTGTTCTGAATTTATAAAAACATACAAATAGATACATACATTGAAAACCAACACAACACAACAGATACATACAAACAGATGCAAGCATACAAATATTCGAATGAGAGAAAGGAGAGAAAGGGGGTAATACTCACGAATCGTAGCCACAAATCCACTTAATCAAAGGCCCAAATCCACTTAATTGAAGCCCCAAATCGAAAGCCTAAGCTGGAGAAGGCCTGAAACTGAAAGTAAACAACAATTAGTTGAATCATAAGTGCAAAAATTGATTCAATTAAACTGAAAACAGTGAACCCCTAATTAGAAAAAGCCCTAAATTGAAGAAGCCCCAATTTGAAGCATCAAACCGAGGGGTATATTCAATTGAGCAGCCTCAAACAGCTTAAGTACGAGAAAGAAGATTTAGAGAGGTTTATGAGAGAAGATTGAGAGGGAAAGAGAGGTTTGAGAGAGAGAGAGCCAGAGAATTAGAGTGAGAGGCGGGGTATTGTGTTTATTTTGTTTAAGTGCAAAGATTTCAGACGGGCGGGATAATTGGCCGCTAAAACATTTCACTGGGAACCGTGCATCCTCTTTTTTTCAGCTTTTATTTTACAATTATTTTTTTTGTTTTTTATAATATACATTTTACATTTAATAAATAAATAGAACTTAAACAATTATAACAATTAAATACATTGATATTAAAAAAAACCTCATTCGATTGGTAAACTCTTACTTTTTAAAAAAATGAAATATTATAAAGGTAAATGTGATTTTCAAATAATTATATAATTTTTTGGTTAAAAAATTCAAAATTGAGTTTATTAATAATCTAAGGTAACATATCATGTATGTTGCTAACATCCAACACTTTAAAGCTAAGGTAACATCACGGTTGTGGCTAATGTAACACAAAAAACAAAATGTTATATTAGGTCAAAAGTAACATGCTAAGGTAACATATTCTAGCAACATCCATGAAAAAAATGTAACGATAGCCCATATATGGCGTAGTGTAGGATGGGAGAGTTGACTGACGTTAACATCTCAGGCGGCTGCCTTACAATTGGAGCGTGTTTTTGACATCTGTCACACTTCTTGACGTAATTCTGTGCGTCGGCCAGCATCTCCGGCCAATAGAATCCTAGTCGAGTGATCATGTGAGCTAAGGCTCTGCCCCCCAAGTGTTGCCCACATATCCCTTCATGAACCTCCTCCAATGCTTCTCTTGCCTCTTGAGGCCTCAAACACTTCAAGTATGGGATGACGAATGACCTTTTGTACAGAATGCCCTCAATCAAGGCGTATCTCAATGCTCTTACTGAAAGTTTTCGTGCCTCCAAGGCATTGTCTGGGAGCCATCTGGTTTCAAGGTGAGCTTTGATAGGATATATCCAAGAGCCCCCTACATCAATTGGTGCCACTAATTTCGAGTTAACGGTCGGGGCCTTCAAGACCTGGAAGTAGACACTCCCAGCATAATTTTCTATCTCGGAAGAAGCGAACTTAGACAGGGCATCGGCCTTAATGTTTTCTTCTCACGGAATGTGCTCAACATAGCATTCCTCAAACTGAGTCATAACAGCCCTTACGACTCTCAGGTATTTCGCCATAGTTTCATCCTTAGCTTCGAATTCCCCATTTACTTGTGATACCACAAGCCTTGAATCTCCACAAACTTTGAGATTCTTGACCCTCATGATTCTGGCCAAGCCTAAACCGGCTATTAAGGCCTCATACTCAGCTTCATTGTTAGTTATCGGAAAGTCCAACTTCAAAGCATATTCAACTGTGAACCCATCGGGGCTTTGCAACACTAAGCCTGCGCCACTAGATTTTGTTTTTGATGCTCCATCAAAATAGAGCACCCAATATTCCTGCTGAGCAGGTACAAGTTCTTCATCTTTATCTTGCTTCTCCGGGGTTGTTATCATCTCCTGCCCCCCGACTTCTTGGTTGTTAATGGTGCATTCAACCACGAAGTCAGCCAATGCCTGAGCCTTAATGGCTGTTCGAGGCTTATACGTGATGTCAAATTCTCCAAGTTCAATCGCCCATTTGATTAGTCTTCCACTAGCCTTCGGGCTATGCAATATGTTTCTCAACTGATGGTCCGTCAGGACTTCAATTTTATGTGCCTGGAAGTACGGGCGTAGCTTTCTCGAGGCTGTTATTAATGCCAAAGTGAACTTCTCAATGGGAGAGTAATTCAACTCGGCCCCGTGCAACACCTTGCTCACATAATAGATAGGTTTCTGGACCCTCTTCTCTTCTCGAATGAGAACGGCGCTCAACGCTTGCTCAGATACCGCCAGGTATAGATAAAGAGTCTCCCCGGGACTAGGTTTGGCCAGCAACGAGGCTTCAACCATGTACTTCTTCAGTTGTTCAAAGGCCTCTTGGCTCTCAGGGGTCCACTCAAAATTTTTCACCTTCTTCAATGCTTGGAAGAAAGGCAAGCATTTGTCACCAGACTTGGAGATAAATCTTCCTAAATCCGCTACCCGGCCTGTCAACTTCTGTACATCTCTTATAGAGCGTGGCGGTTCCATATCTAAGATCGCCTTGATCTTGTCAGGGTTGGCCTCTATGCCTCTCTTTGAAACCATCAAACCTAAGAACTTTCCAGATCCAACACCAAAAGCACACTTGGTTGGATTCAACATCATTTTGTGGTGCCTCAGCACTTCGAATGCCTCTCTGAGGTGCTTAATGTGGTCTACCTTGAACAGGCTCTTGACTAGCATGTCATCAACATAGACCTCCATGGGTTTTCCAATCAGATTGGCGAATATCTTATTCACCAGTCATTGGTAAGTAGCTCCTGCATTCTTTAGACCAAATGCCATAACAAGATAGCAGAAAACACCAAAGTCAGTTATGAAAGATACCTTAGGGATGTCATCCTTGTGCATCTTAATCTGATTATAGCCGCTGAACCCATCCATGAAGCTCAACATCTCATGTCCAGCTGTGACATCTATTAACATGTCTATCCTTGGTAAAGGGAAGCAATCCTTAGGACATGTGTCATTCAAGTCGGTGAAGTCTATACACATCCTCCACTTACCGTTGGCTTTCTTGACCATCACAAGGTTAGCCAACCATTCTGGAAACTGAATCTCTTCAATAAACCCAGCTTCTAAGAGCTTTTCAACTTCTTGCTTTATGGCCTCTTGCCTTTCAGGTGCAAAGTTCTTCTTCTTCTGCTGTATTATCTTCCGATTAGGATCGACATTCAATCTGTGAGTTATGAGTTGGGGATCAATCCCTGGCATATCAGCTGCTATCCAAGCAAACACATCACTATTTTCTTGTAAGAATGTTATCAACTTGCCCTTCAGGGGTTCCTTCAAAGAGGCTCCTATATAAGTTACTTTCTCAGGGTCGCCTAGCTCCAGAGGAATGGGAATTAAGTCCTCTGCTGGCTTCCCTCGGTGTTCATCATCACTACGGACATCCATGTCTTCGATCGGAAGTACCTGCCCCGGACTCCATCAGCTCTTAATGCGGACACATAACAACTTCTTGCCATCTTCTGATCACCCTTTTGTTCTCCAACACCATTCCTGGTTGGAAAATTAATCTTCATGTGATATGTGAAGGAAACAGCCTTGAATTCATGAAGTCCAGTCCTTCCCAGGATCGCGTTATAAGTCGAGGATGCCTTGATCACAAAGAAATTCAGCATCTGGGTAGCCTCTTTAGGTTCCTGTCCAATTGTCATGGGTAACTGAATAGTCCCTTCAACCTTGGACTCAACTCCATTAAATCCGTAGATCGACATGTTGGACGGGGTCAATTGAGAATCGGTGTATCCCATCTTCACAAACGCATCATGAAACAAGATATCAACAGAAGCTCCATTATCTATCAAGACTCGTTTCACCTCCGAGTTTCCAATCACAGGAGTTATGACCAACGGGTCGTCATGGGGGAACTTTACCCCTTCGAGGTCTGAATCGTCAAACCCAATAGCTATTTCAGTCCTAGCACGTTTTGGGGCTTCTCCCACGATGTGCATCACTTCTCTGGCATACGCCTTTCGAGAGTTTCGAGTCGTACCGGCCGCTGTCGGGCCTCCTCAAATCATATTAATAATTGGCCCTCGGGGCTGTGGATTACGATCATGATCACGATCGTTATCTCTTCTGTCATTGTCTCTCCTGTCATAGTCCCTTCTTTGGGTTCAACGATCATCACTCTTCGTGAACCTGATCAGCTTTCCTTTTCGGATCAAGAACTCAATCTCATCTTTCAGCTGCTTACAATCATCTATATCATGACCCACATCACGGTGGTACCTACAGTATTGCTCCTTGTTTCTCTTCGCGGGATCACCCCTAAGTGGCTTCGGCCATCGAAAGTCTTTATCCTTCTCAATATCTAACAAGATCTGACTCCTAGGAGCGTTCAACCTTGCATAATCAGAAAACCTCGGTCCCAAACCCTTCTTTGGTGGTGACTCGGAATCCTTGCTAGTCCGGGGATACTTGTCCCTAGCATTGTACTCTTGCTCTTGCTTTCGTTTCTTTGAGTCATTAGGACCCTTGCCATTGCCTCCTGCGGTTTCCTTCTTCATGCTGTCCTCAGCCTTGATATACTTATCGGCCCTTCGTTGGAGCTCGGCCATGTTTTCAGGAGGATGTTTTGCCAAAGACCTTTTAAAGAAGAGATCAGTGGTTCCGTGTTCCAGGGCTACCATGGCCACCTTATTTTCCAGATCAGTGATATTCAACGTCTCCTTGGTGAATCGCTTGAGGTAATACCTCAAATTCTCGTTCTTCCCTTGCACCACATACATGAGGGATGCAGAACTTTTTTCATGAACTCTCCCACTAATGAACTGGCTGACAAAGGCGGCACTCAGCTCCTTAAAAGAGCCAATCGAGTTTGCAGGTAGGCGGCTATACCACCTTGGAGCCATGCCCGACAGGGTTTGAGGGAACGCCCTACACTTTAAGGCGTCGCTCGCAGGCTGCAACAGTAGTGCGTTTGAGAATGTCCTAACATGGTTTGCAGGGTCGCCCGTCCCATCATAAGCCTTAATCGTTGGCTTCTTGAACTTCCTTGAGATGCGAGCATTCATTACCTCTTCAGTAAATGGAGGTGTGGGATCATCAGGATCCCCAAGTGGCATCAGATCCTTGGGGTTACTTCTGGGGGTCTCCACCCTTGTCGATTTTTCAGTTGGGGCTTCGGCCCTTTGCTATCTCCTTGAAGGCCTCTCCAGATTTATAATGGGAATCCTCCCTGTAACTAGAGGAGGTCGAATCAGACTTCGCCTTGCTTGCTCCCTAGCAATATCATCCTTCAGCCTTTGGATCTCAGCCTCATGAGCCTTAATCCTTTCCTCAGCCGTTTGTGGAGGTCCATCATGGATTCTTTAGGACCTCCTTCGAGGTTCTCTACTAGCACGTCGCCTCCTTGGGGCTTCTTCGCGATCATCATCGTCATCCTCAGATGTCGAATCATCAGTATAGGGGCCGGAGTAATCATCGTACTCTTGATCTTGGATCTGTAAGGCATGACCGCTTGGTCCAGGTTCCATTTGTCGAGGGGGATAATTAGGCAGCCCATACATCGGGTTGGTATTCAAAGGGAGATCCGTAGTGTGGATCTGTACCCCCGGGGGTAGCGTACGACCAACGTTACCAAGAGGAGAAACCACCATCTGAAGAGGGTTAGTTTCTTGGCTTTGAGGGATAATCACAGGTAAAGTTCCCTCGACATGGGGAATCGTCCCTGAGGGTTGAGAGGCTAGAGGTTGAATGACCGTCCCTGTTGATGGGGGTAATTGTCCTTCTTCAGCGGCGATAAGCGGATCAGAGGTAGCAGGTGGAGCAGAGCTAAGGGGTATGGCCTCAGTTGATGTTGTTCTTCGTGTTTGAACCATGGTTGATGTTGTTTTCCCACAGACGGCGCCAAATGTTGTGGAATAAAAACTAGGTTACGATTTGTAATTAATGCTAGGGTGGTTGAGCTTCGAGCTTTAATGGCTGTTTCCGTGTTCGAGACTAATCGGTCCTCACAGAGTGCCTACGTATCTCGTATTGAGAATCAAGCCACAAAACGTAGTTCTGAGATGAGGGGTCTGTCCCTTTATATAGGCTGAGAAGCCTTAGAATTATGGTAGGAGTCAGAGAGTTGGTGGACAAGTCTTCCTTGAGGAAGGTTCCAAATCTATTCCTTGTAGGAATCAGTTTCGATATCGAATTGGATGCCTTGGTGGCTAAGTCTGATGGAGATAATATCCTTATCCAACTCTTATTGCTGAGCTGTTTATTTCCCCCAATATTAATTACGAAATTCATATTATAATTGGGGTTTTAGGTCCATCTGGTGGGCCCCACGTTTTGACCATGCTGGGTCTAATTAATGCCATATTAAATGTGTCTTTAGTGCTTATTTTCAGCCCATATCACCCTTGTCCAC
The DNA here is from genome assembly GCA_036435485.1 of Saposhnikovia divaricata. Lineage (NCBI taxonomy): Eukaryota > Viridiplantae > Streptophyta > Magnoliopsida > Apiales > Apiaceae > Saposhnikovia > Saposhnikovia divaricata. Next base: position 135,408,989 of record CM071600.1, read on the forward strand.
CAGCTGCCCGCACCTCCACTCTGACCAGCCACACCTCTCTGTCCACCATCTGCACCTCCATTCTCACCATCTTCACCTCCCTGTCCACCATTTGCACCTCCATTCTCACCATCTCCACCTCCTTGTCCACCATTTACACCTCCATTCTCATCATCTTTACCAGGACATTTGTTTTTCCTATGACCTGCCTTCCTACAGATGCTGCAATGTTGGATCCTACCACTGCTATATCTCTGCAGTTGAGGGACATCATTTACGACATTCTTTCCTTTCTTACCACTGCCACTCTCCCATTCTTCTCTTCTCCTTAATCTCTTGGGCCTACCTCTCAGCTTCTTGGGAATTTCAGGTGGTAAAAGCTTTTCAATCTCTGTTTCCTCCCAGTACTCCTCTCCTTTAACAGCTTCAATGGAGTAACTATATGATTTCAGGTACATCTCTCTTTTATAGTAATCAGAAACAAAATCAATTGGCTGTTGCCTTTTGTCATGTATGGCAGCTACTGCATGACAGCAAGGAATGCCCCTCAGGTAAAAAATTCTGCAATCATAAGTTTTCTTGTCAAGGTCTACAGTAACTGCTTTTGTGCCATTCTTCACAAAATATTTACTACTTCCATCCCAAGATGCTCTCCATTCCCTTGATTGCTTAACTGCAGTATCAAGAAGTTTTTTTATCCTAGGACAAACTTGCATGTCAGAAGCCCTCATCTCATCTCTTTTCTCCCTAACTCTTGTCATGAGTTTGTAATGCATTTCATGCATCATTGTTAGCAGTGGCAAATACCTGATATACAATGGCAAATTTCATGCATCAGTAACCTTTCATAAAAAAAATTGTAACTATAATCACAAGTCACTAACCTTTCATTTATAACCCAAGCATTGAAACATTCTGACATGTTATTCTCTATATTGTCAGCTTTTGGAACAGTTGAAATGTATGCCTTGGACCAAACTGCTGGATTTAGCTTCTTCAGCTGTTCATGAGCTGGTTTACAAAGAGCAGCAATTTGTTTCATAGCATTTTTGTGAGCTACAGGATGTGAGCTACAGGGAGCTGACCAAAAGTGCCTTTTTAATAAGACTGAAGGATATCTGCATAGTGTACAATACATTACATGACAGCTATTACATGAGATACATTACATGAGATACATTATACTTTAGCAAACTTACTTTTTTCTGAAATTTCTATTGATATGCCTGGTGCAAAACCTATGCTCAGCTTTTGGGAGCAATTCCTTGATTTCATTTTCTAGGCCCTGCAAGATTGTATCACATTATACAATTAGAGAAAGGAAGTACCAAACTGAAAGGAATTATATAAAACTGCATAGAAAATATACCTTCTGCTGATCACTAATGATTGTGAGTCCAGTGCCATCTAAAAGTTCCAAGTCAGCTTTCATCAAATCAGTGAACCATCTCCAACTGTCAGTGCATTCTGTCTCAACAACAGCATGGCAAATAGGATACATTTGGTTATTGCCATCTCGACCAACAGCACTTAACAGTTGGCCACCTGTGACAGTCTTCAGAAAATAGCCATCTAACCCAATTACTGGCCTACAGCCTTCTTTCCACCCCTTTTTCAACGCACTATAACAAACATACATTCTTTAAAACCTGTTTTCATCCCCCTCATTAACCCTTGTCCCAGCAATCTAACAGTGTTATCTGGATTGATCTTTAGTAATTCATGACCAAAGTCCCATACTTTTGAGTAATGCAGTTTCAATGACTCATGTACACCTTCAAGAGCAGTTTTTCTCAGCCTCATTGCTTTGATCCAGGGAATTTCAATCTCCATCTCTTTCCTTATGCATTCTATCATTTCTTTGACTTTCCATGTTGGATTTTTCCTTATTCTATCACCATAATGTTCAGCAATATACTTAACACTAGCTAACTTGTTCTTGTAAGGCTTAATACATAGATGGTCCTTCAGTAAGGTCCTTATCTCTACAATCTCACTATCTGCCTTCCTTCTCACCCAAATATAAAAAGGGCAGCCTGGTTCACACTTAACCTGGCATCTATTTGGATCATTAGCACCAAACTTTATAGCTCTTCTCTCTTTAATTCCATACTCCCTCACCATTGACCTAAATTCCTCCATATTGACAAAGGACATTCCCACCTCCCACTTTATCTTCCCCTTTCTGTTTTGGCTACTCACTCCAATAACATGTCTTCTTCTTTTTTTAGCTATCACTGGAGGACCAACATATCTTATCTTGTTGTTTTCATTTTCACTTGATCTCCGTATTGACCTTAACTCATCTGAATCAAAATCTGACTCACTATAATCCCATCCTCTCATATCTTCCTTCACAATTTTATAATTCTTCTTGTTATTCATAAATTCCTCATCACTTTTATCATCAACATCTGATGCCCCACTGTCAAGCTCCTCAGTTTCCTGACCACTATCATACATATATGCAGGGTCATCGGGATCACTGTCATCACTACTTCCAAATTCTTCTTCATATCCCTTCACAATTTCCTCAAGGTCCTCCACATTATCCTCAAGGTCAGCATCACCACCACCAGTATCAGAATACTGACCCTCACCCCCATTGACATCATTCTTATTCCTAAGGGAGCTATCAACATAGACCTGAATATTACCATATGTCTTGTACACACTAACCATGGCCCTTACAGATTTGTCATCAAATAGTTGCATAATACCATCAGAAAAATCATGACCATTTTTCTTAAAGTAAAGTAAATTCTCAGGATGATAATCAAACATAGTGGACCAATCTTCCAAGTCTCGGAAAGACAGCAAATCAGTATCCACATTAACCAAATCACATTTACCACCAATATAATAACAATAAGGTTGTGGAGCAAATTCCCCATGATGATAAACTTCCACAATTGTTAAAGTTGACATACTGTTTCATACATATACAAACCCTAATCAATTAAAGCATAATAAACCCAAAAAGACAGATAATACAACACATAATGCAACACATAATGCATAGAACATTAAATTATACATGTAATACATACAATCAATGAAAAGACAGTACAAAACCCTGATACGTACCTTAATAAACGAGGTGAAGAGTCGACTATTGCACTGAGAAAAATCGAACCTTCAATAGAGTCTTCAATCAAACCTTCAATCCAGCCTTCCAATCGAACCTTCAATCGAACTAGGGTTTTCCCCCAATTTCAAAGAATCCCGATCGTCACAGTCGTGTAAGTAGTGCATGTCTTTTGGCTCTACCCCCTGTTGTCTTATATTTATATTTAGTTGTTTTTTATTTTACTCTTTTCTTTTTTGCTATTTTCTAATGTTTTTATTTGACGTGTTTTTTCTAATTATTTGAAATTGCTCTGCATTTCCACGTAGACTGCCACATGTGCTTGACTGACAGAACTTAACGTTGACCGTTAGGGTTTCAAATAAAAGATAACGGAGTGATATATATTATTATTTTAGTGTTTTAAATGAGTCGCCGTGGAGAACGGGTAGTTACTTGATACTTTTTGCTGAGATGAGTGGGCAATTTGATATAAAACCCGTAAATTATATGAAGTGTATCTATTAGTTGTAAAGAAGAAAAACTTGGCCCCTCTACGGGTTATGGCTGGCTCCGTCACTGATTGTGGTCATTTGTGGTATAAACAGCTGAATGGCAAGTGACAAGGGGTTTATAGGTGAATCATCAAATACTAAAGACTTGAACTAATTTTCATTATCTGATACAAAAATTGAATTCTTTATTTCTTATCGCTATGAAACAAAAGAACGACTCAGTGTCTAAACCCGAATCATGTCTCTTTTCCATTCCAAATCAATTGTCATGATCAGTAGCAAGTCCTAATTAAAAATAAAATTTAAAGAGGGGGGCTGTATTTACTGCTTTCATCTAAACAGTGTTGTTGCAGTGAATTTAGCCGAACAATCAATTTTTTCAATATGGCATCGTTCTTGTTTAGTGCATTGTCTACAAAATTGCAGTCTAATCCTCTATATGGCTATAGAGAGTAGGATTCACCGATTCAGTCAAGAAACAAAAAATCAAGAGAACCAAAGGTTCTGCACAAGATTCTACACTTTGTAATATCGTAGTGGTTCTGCAAATTTTTTTCTACATAACGTACATATGTTTTGTGAAACACTGGTTTGGTTTCAGTTAAGAGCAAGTCCAATGCTAGATGCTAAATTACAATTGCTATTGTTATTGCTATAATATAGAACCAAAAAGTGAATTTTGGTGCTAAAATAAAAACCGATCTTCCAAAATTAGTTTCAAATTTAACCAACTCTTTTAACTTTTATCTAACTCTTTTAACTTTTATTGAATATTCTCAACAAATTCATATAATTCTAGTTAAATAATGATGTGGCATGGATGCATAAATGCATCCTTCATTTCAAATTTAGCACCAAGGATGCATAATATAGCAATAACATCAAGGATGCATCCAACTATAGCACCTCTTTGGATATGAGTTTTTTAGCACTTGTGCTATAATACAATAGCACCAAAGATAACATTACATTGGACTTGCTCTTAAGAAAATATGTGTCCACGTAGCTTGCTAGCTAGGATCTGTACTTGTACTGGGATTAGCCTTATTTCAGTATAATCTTGAAAAACTGTTTTCCTTAGCGAACTCACTCTAGATTTACTAGTTCAGTGTACATATTGTTGACCCATAAAAATGTGGGTTAAATAAATTGAAGATTTTCCTCCAATTAAAATCTATACCACTAGTCACTACATATTTGGATGAAACAGGGATTCTCTCAATTAAAGAATCCAGAATTTAATGGAACAAAACCGCTTCAACTCTCCCTTGTTGATCTAGAATGCTGAAGTGTATGGTCACAAAAGTTCTACGAAAATATTTTCTGACTTTCACTTTTTCTTCAAAAAAGTAACTAAATTGCTTCTTTTTCTGATACTCAAAGCTGTTTGTTGCACTTTATACTTTCTCTTTACGTTTCAGCACGGTATTAAAGAAAAGATGATAATATGTTTGGTAAACGTCTTTGGCAAATGTTTTCCGAAGTTTGCCAAAGTACTGTTTGGCAACAAATGATTTCTATACCGTTGGATCAGTCATCCTACGGTTGTGATTTAAAAAAATTTGGCTCGTGCTGCAAAAACTTTTCGCAGTATGGACAAATTACAATAATACCCTCGCTTGTTTTTATACCAAAAATCTAGTATACACATACCCTAGAAAGTTTTTGCGGTACGGAAGGAACCGTTTACCTCAACAAATGTTTGCTGTAAACCGTGCACCAATATGTTTAATATGAGATTATTGTTTGTCTACAGATTATCGAATGCAAATCTTGTATTGCAAAGTGATACATGTATACAAACCAATGACCATACCTTACCATTTTACCATGTCATTTCTCAACTATACTTCCTTAACTGAAACATTATTTGTATTTTTGTTTTTTTTTGCAATATAATTTTTTAAATTTTTCTAGCTTTTCTAGGGTAAAAATTAAAAAAGATTTTAAAGTACCTAAATATATCACAATAACCAATTATATCCCTATAACAAAATAATCACATTTAACATATCTAACTGCTAGCTTTGATAACATAGCAAAAAAGGCTGCTAAAAATAATATGTGTGCGCAGAGGCGGAACCAAGGGGGTAGTCTAGGCTGAACTCAAAATTTTAGTGGATGATTTGTGCATATACAGACAAAAGCCGGCATATATAGGAAACTTTGCAGCTGCAACTTCCACCACCTGTAGCTAGGTGTTGAGATCCCCGTGGAAGCGAGGTTTGGCCATAAGACAGCAGCAGATGAGACCAATCAATAAGAAAAAGATTCCAGCAGATGCCACAGCCTTTACCCAGTTTAGCAGGTGGTAATACTCATCCATTTTTATCTCTCTTTTGTATAGATCGATATAAGCAACTTAATTACTTAAGCTCACAAGTGTGCTATCATCATACATCTGATCGACAATCATCTGCACACAGCATAATCAATCAGCTTAGCCCGTATTTATAGATGTTTAGCATTGAGGAATAAAGTAGCGCACATGAGCTGAGCTAGAAAGATGATGATACAACATGGGACAGTCTGTGATGTGCCTTGCAAATCTGGGTTCTTCAAACGTACACCGCAAATGTATCTCTGCGATAGTATATATTACTCCTTGATTAATTAGTTCCGTTCAAATTTCATAAACTTTTTTTGCACTTTTACGCAGAACTATTACATTAGTTCAACATGTGCATAAAAAGTTTTCACAAATTTGAATCCAGTGTAAAGGCTAGCAAATAATATGAGATATAAAAAAGATGGAAGTAGTATAAGAAAGAACATTTTATAAATGGTAAGTAACATAATGATACTACTTAGTAATACACGATGTAGAATTCTAGAAATCAAATCTGAAGCATGTTCGATGTTGGGAGGTGGAAAGCAAAAGTCTTAATAAGAGTTATAAGTTAAATATACTATAAGAGTTTGGGCATTATTCTGGTAACATTTAAACACATATATTAGTCTCCTCGTAAACATTTAAACTTATATATCAGTAAAACCACTGACAATAACTATTGAGAAATGAAACCAAATTCATATTAGCTCATCAGCTTAATTAGTTTCCACCATGATGATTATGTCCACCCCCACCGCCTCCGCAACCCCCACCATGATGATGATGTCCACCCCCACCGCCTCCGCAACCCCCACCATGATGATGATGTTCACCTCCCCCTCCTCCGCAACCACCATGATGATGATGATGATGATGATGATGTCCACCGCCATTATTACCACCACCGTTACCATGATGATGGTGCTGATGATGTCCCCCGCCGCCGCACTGAGCATTACCACAACTGGGAGTAGTAGTCATTCCGGTAACCATAAAATTGTCATCACTGGGTTCACCGTCACCACCAGCCTTACAAGCAGGCTTTCTTGATTTGAAATAGATAGCCAGTAAGAGTATAAAGACAACAGCAGCGACTGCTATTATATATTCATCTTCTTCATCCATTAATATCAAATTATTATTATAAATAGGCTGTACAATTTATTTATCTTATTTAGTCTTAACAAACAAGCTGGTAGTTACGTGACTCTTTTGTTCATTTATCATAGTAGATTGATAATTTAACAGAGCTTAGACGTCTGAGTTCTGATGGTTTACCTTATTTCCCAATAATTTAAAAATAGCGGGTTACTTGCCGTAATTCAAAATTATGTGCCAAGAGGGTTAAAATGCATAAATTTACTAATTTTATAGATTATTTAGATTCTCGGAAATTGTGTATATTTATGGCATGTTGAAAAAACAACAATTTTTAAATATTTTTAAATAAAAATTATAGAAATGCTAGAAACTTCAAAATTATTTTTCAAAAATTGATACACATCATACATGAGAAAACCAAGGACCCCAAAAATGCTTTGAATTTTTTAAGGTAAACATGAATTAATTTTAAATAACATTACTTTAGTTCTTATTCAAAAATTTTAAATTTATACTTTATTTGGAATTCTTCAAATACAATCAAATTGATTTTTTTTTTAATCACTGTAACTTATAACTTGTACAAAATCATAATTTCAAATAAATTCAAAATTCTCATATGCAAAAGTATCAATAGGAAGCTCTACGTTATACTCAATTTCCCATCAACCTGCAATGGCATATTTATGTAACTTTTTAATAAGTAGCTAGGAAACGAAGATTAGTTTATGTAAATGTTGAAAGGGTGCTGATAATTGCAGATTCCAAATTGATGGTTACATACCCTTTTATTCTAGTTGATCATTATATCCCTTTTATTTCATTAAATTATTGTATCTTAAATTATGTACTCCCATTTTAAAATTAAATTTGAATTATATGGATTTTTATATAAATTTTAGTTAAAAATTAATTATAATATCAAAGAAAACTCACACTATTTCTTTAGTTTTGTAAGTTAAATATAAATAAATAAATTTTTGTGATCGTTTGTATTACCTATATTTTTTTCCAACATTACAATAAATGTGTTAAAATCAAACTAGTGCACCATATTTTATTTACAACAAAATTACATATATCCTATATGTCATATTTCTTTGTTTCATGTTAATTAAATAATACTTTTTTATTATTAACGTAATATCATTACCGCTACTATTTTCATGTTTTACATTAATAATATTTATCATAAATTTAAATAATTATAACTAAAACAAAATTTATTTAATTCGTATATAACGTAAAGATGACGGATTTTAGAAATAAATCTTGTATTCAACTTCCAAAAAGATGTATGTGTTATATTTAGCAAAATAAAATAAAATAAAAAAAGATGTATGTGTTATATCATATATGATTATTCAAAATCTAATATTATAATTTTATAATGTAATAATATAAAAAAATAAAGAAACAATCATGATACACTTACAGGGCAATAGAGCAAATATAAAAAGTATACAAATTTATTTGATTAAACTAGTCCATAAAATCGCGTTTTGCGGCGGCATAACAATTTTTTAAAAAATATTCAATAAAAGTTTACATTATATTATATTATCAATATTAAATTTTAATAGTTACGTAATCTTTTCTAATTAACCGATTTCTTGATAAACACCATTCTTTCGATTAAGCCACTCTCTCGTTAAAACCGAAATCCCAACTTTAACATATATTATAAAGACTTCTATAATAATTTTTATCTATAAAAATCGATGCCTAAAAAAAATAAAAAATTATGATATAGAAATACAATCTTTTCTAGTGAGTCGTCTTCCCGTTAAAACATGTTTCGAGCTGTTGGAACTGAAATTCTACTTTATTACATATTACTGATGGCACTTATCTTGTGAAATAACTTTTTTTCTTAAAATTTAAAACTTTAAAAAAGAGAGTAAATTCCAATTTTTACATTCTTTAAACTTTCTAATATTTATGGAGTTTTAAAAGATGAAAATACATTTTATATTTATGTATATATAGATATTCCTGTATTAATTTACACCTTCCGCATGGAAATGTTTTTATGTTATGTTAACACGTCAATTTTTTAAATGCGAACACTTTTCATTACGGGAATAATATTGAATTTATGGACATATTTTTCTAGTGCAAGTATAATTAACTTGTATAAAAAAGTTAAAATAGTGGTTTTACAGGAAAAAAGATATAAAGTTTCAAAAAATAGTATAAGACATTTTCACCGTCCTCGTATTCTACTTCTAATAAAACATTTTATTATATGTATTCTTTATATATTCAAACATCTTTTCTACCTTCAATTAATTTTGTAATTATATGTGTTTTCTATAAATTCAAACTCTTCTTATTTATAAATTAGAACTCATATATTTTACTTACAATAAAACTCTTAATTATATGTCTTACAAACACCTATTTTACTTCCAAAATTTTATTTTAATTATATGTCTTCCCTATAAATTCAAATTTTTATTCTCAATAAATTTGAACACCTATTATGCTTTTAAAATGTTAAAAAATAGTTTTTTAGTTATTAATATTTAAAATCCTAAAATTCTAAAAAATTTAAATATATTATTTTCTATTATATCATTAATATTAAATTTTAATATTCAACACGGTTTTCTTTAATGAACCACTTTCTCGTTAAACATATTATTCCTATTGAGCCGCTCTCTCGTTAAGATCAAAACCCTAACTTTTACATATATTACTTGTACACCAATGTTTATCCATAAAAATCGAATCCTAAAAATGAAATAAAATTTATAACATCAATATCAAATTCTAATAGTTGATACAATCTTTTCTAATGAGCCGTCATCCCATTAAACACTTTTCGAGCCGCTCTCGTTTGGGATTGAAATTACGACTTCATTATCTTATACAATTTTTTTTTTAAATTAAAACTTAAAAATAGAGTGAATTCCAATTTTTATTTTCTCCAAGCTTTCTAAAGTTTATGGAGTTTTAAAAAAAAAAAAACATCCTATTTTTTCTTTATATTAAAGATATTCCTGTATTTATTTAGGGCTCCAGCATGAGAATGTTCTTTTATTATGTTAACACATCGCTTCTTTTCTTTATATACAAAGACTTTTTTTATGAGATTAGTATTGGATTTATGAAATTTTTCCTAATAGAAGTATAATTAACTTGTATAAAAAATATATATTTTTAGAATATCGTAAAAGATGTAACCACCGTCCTTATATTCTACTTTAAATAAAATTTTTAATTATATATCTCCTCTATATATTCAAACACCTATTTCTACTTCCATTAGAACTTACAATTAGATGTTTTTTCTATAAATTCGAACTCTTATTCACTATAAATTCGAATTCCAATAGAACTTTTAATCAAAATTCGAACACTTGTTCTATTTCTAATATGTTAAAAGATTTTTTTATATTTATTAATGTTTATTCGAACTACTATTTTACTTCCAATAGAACTTTTAATCATATTCCTTATAATCTATTTATTTACATAACATAATTTATTTGACGCAATATTTGTTATAAAAAGTGGTGATTAATCGGGATTAATCACCGATTAATCGATGCTCGGTACCTCTTCGAATCGGGATTAATCGAAGTTAATCGATATTAATCACCGATTAATTATTGTTCGATGCCTCTGCCTATTAAGTTCGATTCCCACTTTTTACAACACTGGACGCAATGGATGAATGATTGTGATCCATATAATTAAGATTTTGAACGGATTACAAATAGAGAGCAATTCAATAGAAACAACTCAAAACAGTAAGAAAAAAGTACCTCAAATATTATCCAATCCAAAAAATTAAGCTCAATTCATTGATAATGTAGTCCGTAATCCTTCTATTCATGAACTTGATTTACTTGCATGTCGATCAGGAAGCCAATATAAAGTTTTACAACTCATAGTTTATGAACAGTAAGTTAAACACTATAATAAACTAGAATTAAGCAAATTGATGAAACATAATAAAATCAAGAACCGATCGATTTATACCTCTCATGTATAAATAGACACACGTTTTTGTTGACTATGCGTAAGTTTTATAACGATATAAATTTGCAAAATTTGCAAGTCTTTTTTACTTCGAATACGTTAAATGTTTTTTAATTATATGCTTATTTATATAGTAGAATTCTTCTCCTCTTTTAATTCGAATACATTTTCTATTTTTAATATATTAAAAGATATTTTAATTATTCTTCTTTGTGAATCGTGAATTTGTAGAATAAGATTCCTCTATTAATTCGGACATGTTATGCCCAAATCTGGCATAATGGCTAAATTGATTTAATTAGCTAAATTGATGCTTCATAATCTATGATGGGCCTAGAAGATGAAGATTGGGTCACCAAAGCCCATTATTGGAATCAGCCCAGCATGCCTTGGACATAATATCTCCATTACAGGAGCACCTCGCTCGCTACATGATTGCGCCTCGCATTATAGCGCCTCGCTATGTAGCACCTCGCTTCGCTTTTCTATCGCATATGTAACTCACAGCGGGATCATCATCTCCTCTTCTCTGGAAGGCTCATGGCCAGACTCAAGGTCGCATGAGTAACTAAGCACAGGGATCGTTTCGCGTGGCCAGGCCTCTCAAGGTCGCATGCGAGGGCCCTGATGGATCTTTCATTCCAAACCCATCCGTTCGAGGCCATGGGCTTCTACAGCTGGATCATGGATAGGATTGATGACTCATTGCCACGTCAGCCCTAGCTACATGGGCTTGGACTTTGGCTTATCTCTTAAAACCCTAGCCCGCCTAGGTAACTTGTGGCCCAAGAACTACGTCAGGCTTGATCCCTATAAATAGGGTACGTAGGCACCTTGATACGGATGAGAAACAGTTTACCTGAAAACACCTATCAAGCTCAGCCACATTCATACACACAAACCCTAATCCTTTGTTCTTCTTTTGTTAGCAAAATATCCGTATTTTGCTCCGATAATCCAGCAAACCTCCAAAATATTGTTATACAATATTCTCCCTATAACATTTGGCGCTAGAAGGAGGGGCCAGTAGTCATTGAATTGGGAGAACGATGACTAAATCACACAAAAAGAGGAACGATGGTAAGACCCCGGGATCGCATAAGGTGAACAAGGACGATCCCCTGACGAGAGACCCCCCAGAGGACGAAGCGTCCAAGGACAACTCTAAGACTGGGAACAGGGAGGAGCACACCCCCCAGCACAGAGGGTGACATTGAACAGCGAGGTCATGTCTTTTCTAAAAGGCCTCGGTAAGCAGGTGATCGCGGTACATGAAAGGGTCGCAAAGGTGGAGAAGCGCTATAGTTCTAGAGGATCGAAGAGGAATGCAAGGACAGGCGGTAGAGCGCCAGTGGAAGGAAGCAAACTCCCCCCTAAGAAACTCGTTGATGACTTCGATGATGTCCTAACAGATCAAACCAACCCTGACTGGAATGAGGGGGATGACTCACTCGGACAGAAAGGGGGATCGCATGACAAGGTCGCCTCATCTGAAGGGAGATCGGTCAGTGTTTTTGACCGTCTCGGAAAGAAGCTGACTGAGCACGACCTTCGTCTAAAGTTGGAAAAGGTTAATGCGCCTCGTCATGAAGGATCTAAGAACAGAAGTAAGGGCACACATCGACAATTGTCTCCTCGAGATCGCGAGCGGTCATATCGTCGTGATGACAGACCCCCCTCTCCCCGTAGAGAGCGTGAGCGGTCCCATCGTCGCGATGACAGACCCCCGTCTCATCGAGACCAGGAACGATCTCAATATCTTGAAGAGGATCATAAAAAGAAGGATCGCAGGAATGACCAGGAGGAGTCCAGTGTCCTAAAAAAGACCCAGTCTCATCATGGAAGTACTGGAGGTAAAAAGGAGGCTGAAAAGGAGGTCAAGGTAGGAGACTATAAGCTGGAGGAGTTGAAGAAGGCCCTGGACGCGATGAACAGTGAGAAAGGGATCTTTAGCACTATGGGTTCGTCATCGCCCTTTACTCACGAAATTCGAACCGCTCCGCTTCCTGCAGTGTTTCGAGGCCATCAGCATGATATGACCTATAATGGCGACACTGATCCAGCGGAATTCGTGATTCGATTTAATAATGAGATGGATGTTTATCAGGTTTCATTACTAGCGAGGTGTAGACTATTTGCGGCCTCGTTGAGGGGAAGTGCTCAGCAGTGGTTTTCGAAGCTAGGGGCTTTGATTGTCATCGATTCTTGGGAGCAACTCGTGGACATCTTTATCAAACAGTTCCAGTCCTCGATGCTCTATGCGCCCCCTGTATCCACCTTAGCAAACATAAAACAGAAGGAAGGCGAAACCCTTCATGATTACTTCAAGAGGTTCAATGCTGAGGTGCCTCGCGTGCGAGGTGCAAATGACGAAGCTGTGAAAAATTTCCTCATTGCTGGAGTAAGGGAAGGTACAGAATTTTGGAAGAAGCTACAAGAACAGACCCCTAGTACTCTCTCTGAATTGCACAAGATCGCTGAGCCTTTCAAGCGTGTTGAGAAGTCACTCGCAGATTTGAAGAAGAATAATGAAAGGAGTGGCAGTTGGAATAGGAATCGGGGGGTAAAAAGAAAGGACTCCAGGAGTCCAAGGCGAAGACGGGATCGAAGTCGAAGCCCCAGCCCAAAAAGGAGAGACCGCAATCCTTTGAGGCGATCCCCACCTAGATCTCGCCCCGCGAGGGATGGAGACAAGTATATCCCTCTGGTCGCCCCAATTGATCACATTTATGCAGTCAATGAAAACAAGGGGATATTCAGGAAGCCTACACCGATGGGTCTGAAAGGGACCGCAAACACTAGCAGGTATTGTGCCTTTCATGAACAAACAGGGCATGATACATCAACTTGCCGAGAGCTGAAGCAGCAAGTGGATCAGTTAATTCGTGAAGGAAAGTTAACTGAGTGGGCGGTTCGCGAGGTGAAGAAGCATAATCCCAAGTCTGGCCTTGGGTATAATCAAGCCCCCCCCCCCACCTGAACAGAACCCAGTCATTAAAGAAAGGGAAGCGCGAGGCGGAAGTATTCATGTGATAATTGGGGGACCCCACATCGGGGGAGACAGCAATAAAGCCAGAGAGAGGTATGCCCGCGAGGCCAGGGAGCGACCCCTCACCAATGTACATCACTTGCAAGAGCGACCCCCAAAGCTCTTTAAGGGGGAAGATACGAACATCATGTTCACTGAGGAGGACGCGAAGTGGGTTCATCACCCTCACTCTGATGCCCTCGTTGTTCGAATTCGTATTGGATCGCAGAATGTCTACAGGGTTCTGGTTGATAATGGGAGTGCTGTGAATCTCCTGACATACGAGGTCTACCAAAAGATGGGCTACGTGGACAAAGATCTTATCCCAACTGTGGGACACTTATACGGTTTTACTGGAGCATCAGTGAGTGTCAAGGGTCTCATACGACTTCCTGTTACTTTAGGAGACGAGCCTTGCATCTCTACCCAGATCGCAGACTTCATGGTAGTGGATCAACCTTCAGCATACAATGCTATTGTAGGGAGGCCAATACTTAAGGAAATGAGGGTGGTTACTTCTATATATCATCTCTCCATGAAGTTTCCTACCCCAAATGGAGTGGGATGTGTTAAGGGGGCGCAGCATGAATCACGAGAATGTTACAACAAGGCCTTTAAGTCCGCTGAAAAGGGTGGCATATCTATGGTAGACAGGATGGAAAGCGAGGAGGAAGATAGGGCTCGCAAATCGGCCTCGCGACCCTCAAATGAATGCAACATTATATCAATTGAGGAACTCCCAGCTGGTTATTTTGATAATTTGGGGATTCAGGTAGAACCAGTACCAGGTGCTTTGATGATGGGAACCTCGCAGCCAGTAATGGTTCTCCAGGAAGGGATTGTTGAAGAAGCTACAGATAGTGATAGCGAGGAGAGCCCAGAGCAGGCCGCTGTGCGAGCCCGAAAGGGTAAATGGGTTCGCAAAGAAACATCTACACTGACAGAACTGCCAAATGGTATCACACAGACAACAACTGTTGTTAAGGAGTATGGGCACGCAGGTGTCAACCCCTGCGAGGCAGAATAGAGTCAGGCTCGTGAACATGATCTAGACCTGGATCCTCGCATCCCAGAGCATGTGGAGCGAGCTGGGGCAGCTGAAGACACGATCCCTATTCTTGTTGATGTGCAGGACCCTTCGAAGGTTTTGAAAATAGGGTCGCAACTCAACCGTGATCTGAGAGAAAAATTGGTCACTTTTCTGAAGGCCAACCTTGACGTGTTTACCTAGCCCGCCTAGGTAACTTGTGGCCCAAGAACTACGTCAGGCTTGATCCCTATAAATAGGGTACGTAGGCACCTTGATACGGATGAGAAACAGTTTACCTGAAAACACCTATCAAGCTCAACCACATTCATACACACAAACCCTAATCCTTTGTTCTTCTTGATAAGTGGAGTTTATATCCACTTGGATCGCTTAATTTCGGCTTAAATTGATTGTCTTGGACTCAAGTTGTTGTAGATTTGATGTGTTTTGATTAGTTGTGCAGGATTACGAGAATGTTGACTAAGGTGGACGCTTTTATAATTTTTTTGGAATTAATTGATTAAAATTCGGATTTTCGAGAAGGGTTGCACAGTTTACACTGTTTTGGCCATATCTTGAGTTCTAGAAGTCCGTTTTAGGCCCGTAAGCAGTCCACGCGAAGATAACGAGATTTTCTATCATTCTAAGATAGTCCAGAAGCCCAATTACGTGGGGAGCATTCCAGAAAATCTGAAGAAAAGTCAGCCACGAAATTTCCTTACAAAACAGAATCAAATTAGGAAACGTATCTTGCAGAAATTCTATTATAATTCTGTTTTTGTATTTTCTTGTTGGGCAAGACTTGTAGTGCCTATATAAACACATCATACCTTGTAATTTGTATCGGATTATTATTATTGTAACGTAGAACTGCAAGAGAGAAAAGTGGAGAAGGATTCAAGCTCAGTGACAAGCAAAGATCTAGATCTACTTCATCTTCTGTATACTTTGGATTATAGATTTGTTTCTCAACTCTTGTTTTTATTAATATTATTGTTTCTTTCTTTCATATTTTGTTAATTATTATGTTTTCATCAAATCCCATGACGATGAATAGTTCAATTATGGGCTAAGCGTTGTCATGGGATTCTAACGGAGTTATTTATGGAACTTAGTATCTTGATGCTGTAAAGATCTGTGTGTGATGTGAAATTGATATCCTCGTATGGTTAATCTTAATGCTTTTAGATGCGTAGCTAACATCTAAATTGAATTGTTAATCTCTTGTGAAGTGAAAGTGGATCTTGAGATTTAGAACTTGCCATGCTAGTATAGGTTCATAATTGATTGTCAATATGATTTGTGGTGTGAGATGAAAATACTTATACTACCCTATGTGATCTTAATGGATAACCTGTTCTTCAACCGTTATGTTTTCAAATTCTATAGACATATAGGGTCTAAGCATAATTGGTGTCTATTCATCTTCTATCTCTTTTGTGGATGTATGTTTAGTTTGGTATGCGTATGCTGACAGGTAGCGTATACTGGTTTCGTGTTATCCGATCAGATATCAAAATCATTGCATATAGATATTAAAGGCGTCAGATCTAAGGGAAGTATTTAATGAAGTTGGGATCCCATGTTTATTCTCATATTAGTAATTCGAATTCAATCTCATTAGTTAATTTAATTTTTAGTTTAAAATTTGCATCCTAGTTTAATTTAGTTAATCAAAACCAAAATTGTTATTTGTCTTAGCAGTGGATTAAAACTAAACATTGTTGCATAGGCATATTTACTGATTGAAACTTAACCAGATCTCTGCGGAACGAACTTTAATTATATTACTTGTGACTACGTGCGCTTGCGTAATTTTGTGCTAACAAGTTTTTGGCGCCGCTGCCGGGGATCATCGGTGTTTTGTTTAGTGTATGTGCTTGTCATCAGTGGTCGTTAGCGTTCACTGACTCGGATTTCTTACTTAGTTGTTTGTTTCGTGGTGTTTTCAGGTACTTGAACGTGTATGCGAACACGTTTGCAGGCTCGTAAGGAAAAACTGGCAGAAGACGGTCTTGTAGTAGATAATCAGAAAGAGGAACTTGAAACTACTGTAGAGATGGCAGACTTACCAGCAGCAGTTAAGGCTTTGAAGGACTATTCGCAGCCGAAGATTACTGACATACAATCTAGTATTGTCAGGCCAGCTATTGCAGCGAATAACTTTGAGATCAAGCCGAGCACAATTCAGATGGTGCAGAATTCGGTTCAGTTTGGGGGTGCTTCGACAGAGGATCCTAATATGCACATCAGGGACTTTATCGAGATCTGCGACACTTTCAAATTTAATGGTGTGTCGGATGATGCTATCAAGTTGAGGCTTTTCCCATTCTCCTTAAGGGATAAGGCTAAGGGCTGGTTACACTCTCTACCAGCTGGTTCCATTACTACATGGGATGATCTTGCTCAGAAGTTTCTTACTAAATTCTTCCCTATGGCGAAAACTGCAGCAATAAGGAACCAGTTAACTCAATTTCAACAGCAATCTGGCGAATCTTTGTGTGAAGCTTGGGAACGTTATAAGGAGATGCTACGAAGGTGCCCTCATCATGGCATGCCTGATTGGATGGTTATTAATGGTTTCTACAATGGGTTGGGAGTACAGTCTAGGCCTTTGCTAGATGCAGCATCTGGTGGTGCTCTATGGGCGAAGAGCTATGAGGAAGCATATGATCTTATTGAGATGATGGCTGCTAACGAATATCAAAATCCGACACAGAGGCTTTCTCAAGGTAAGGTAGCAGGTGTTCTTGAAGTTGACACAGCTTCAGCTATTGCAGCTCAGTTGAAGGCTCTTTCGATGAAGGTGGATTCTCTTGCTAATTATGGAGTTCAGCAGGTTGCCAGTGTTTGTGAGTTATGTGCGGGCGCACATGAGACGAATCAGTGTGCTATCTCTTCTGAATCAGCACAGTTCGTAAGTAATTTTCAGAGACCTGCTGCACCAGTACCAGCCACCTATCATCCAAGCAACAGGAATCATCCTAATTTCAGCTGGAGCAACAACCAAGGTGCTCAACAACCTCAGCAACCCTATCAGCAGTTTCAGGGGCAGCAAGCAAGGCCATTCAATCAAGGTTATCAGCAGCAGTATGCTCCAAAGCAATCATATCAACCTCCGGGATTTCAACAGCAACAACCCCAGGCTCATGCGGGGCAATCTTCTAATGAAAAATCAGATGATGTGTGGATAGCGTTAAAGAACCTACATGCTGGTCAGAAGCTCTTGGAAACTCAGATAGGACAGATTGCAAGTGCCTTACTTAGTAGACCTCAAGGAACTCTTCCTAGTGATACGGAAGCAAATCCAGGTAGGAGGGATAGCAAAGAACAGGTGAAGGCTGTGACTTTGAGATCGGGAAAAGTTATAGCAGGCCCTAAAATAGCAGTCGAAGATGATGAAGATGTTCAGAATCAGCAGGTTGAAAAATCTGTAGTGCCCGAAATTGCTCAATCTGATTTGGGGGCTGATCAGCAAGGTGGTGAAGTAGAGAAGAGCAAGGAACCTGTTAAAAATTCTGCGGAGCAGTCTACAAAGAACACTCAGATCTATCCTCCTCCTCCTTATCCTAGAAGACTCCAGAAGCAGCAGTTGGACAAGAAATTTGCTAAGTTCTTAGAGGTGTTCAAGAAGTTGCAGATTAACATCCCCTTTGCCGAAGCTCTTGAACAGATGCCGAGCTATGCCAAGTTCATGAAGGGGATTCTTTCTCGTAAGTTGAAGCTTGAGGAATTAGAGACCGTTGCTCTTACGGAAGAGTGCAGTGCTGTGCTGCAACAGAAATTGCCTCCAAAACTAAAGGATCATGGTAGCTTTACTATTCCATGCACTATTGGTAATTTGTCTTTTGCGAAGTGCTTGTGTGACTTGGGAGCTAGC
This sequence comes from Saposhnikovia divaricata, assembly GCA_036435485.1. Taxonomy (NCBI): domain Eukaryota; kingdom Viridiplantae; phylum Streptophyta; class Magnoliopsida; order Apiales; family Apiaceae; genus Saposhnikovia; species Saposhnikovia divaricata. The sequence continues at coordinate 135,427,911 of CM071600.1, forward strand.
ATCAATCTCATGCCCTTGTCAGTCTATATGCAACTTGGTCTACCGGAACCAAAGCCTACCAACATCTCTTTGCAGTTGGCTGATCGTTCAGTTACATATCCTAGAGGCATAGTGGAGGTGTTGGTGAAAGTTGACAAACTCATATTTCCTGCTGATTTTGTTATCTTGGATTTCGAGGAAGATAAGAAGATTCCCATAATCTTGGGAAGACCATTCTTGGCTACGGGAAAGACTTTGATTAATGTGCAGAAAGGGGAGCTCACCATGAGGGTGCAAGACCAGAATGTCACTTTCAATGTTTTTAATGCAATGAAACTTCCCTCAGATGAAGAAGAATGTTTGAAGGTGGATTGGGTTGATTCTGCAGTTACTATGGAAGTGGAGAAGTTGCTTAAGTCAGACTCTTTGGAAAAAGTTTTAGTTGGTGACTCTGATTTTGAAGATGAGGAATTAGCCGAGCAACTTCAGCAGCTAAATTCAGCCCCTTGGAAAAGGAGATTTGATTTGCCTTTTGAATCTCTTGGGTTAGGAGAACGGAAAAATTCAGAGGGGCGCCTGAAACCATCTATTGAGGAAGCTCCCACACTTGAACTCAAACCACTTCCGGAACACTTGCGGTATGTTTTTCTTGGTGATGCATCTACATTACCTGTTATTATTGCCTCTAACTTGTCAGCCAGTGCGGAAGAAAAGCTTTTGCGAATTTTGAGGGAATTCAAGTCAGCAATTGGTTGGACTATAGCAGATATCAAGGGAATCAGCCCTTCTTATTGCATGCATAAAATTCTGCTAGAGGAGGGAGCTAAGCCTACTGTTGAGCATCAGCGGAGACTTAATCCGATTATGAAAGAGGTGGTGAAGAAGGAAATTCTAAAGTGGCTGGATGCGGGTATTATATATCCTATCTCAGACAGTTCTTGGGTGAGCCCGGTTCAATGTGTGCCAAAGAAAGGAGGCATGACAGTTGTTGCTAATGAAAAGAATGAGCTCATCCCTACTCGAACAGTCACGGGGTGGAGAGTTTGTATGGACTATAGGAAGCTCAACAAAGCCACGAGAAAAGATCACTTTCCTCTGCCATTCATTGACCAGATGCTAGATAGGTTGGCGGGACATGAGTATTATTGCCTCCTTGATGGTTATTCAGGCTACAATCAGATTTGCATTGCTCCGGAAGATCAAGAGAAAACCACATTCACATGTCCTTTTGGTACCTTTGCTTTCCGACGGGTTTCTTTCGGACTTTGTGGTGCTCCCGCCACTTTTCAAAGGTGCATGATGGCTATTTTCTCAGACATGATTGGCTCAAATGTGGAGGTCTTCATGGATGACTTCTCAGTTTTTGGTACTTCATATGACGAGTGCTTGCATAATCTTGGCTTGGTTTTGAAACGTTGTGTGGAGACTAACCTGGTGCTTAATTGGGAGAAGTGTCACTTCATGGTGCAAGAGGGAATTATTCTTGGGCACAAGGTATCTGGTAGAGGACTTGAGGTGGATAGGGCTAAGGTGGAAACAATCGAAAATCTTCCTCCACCTATCTCTGTAAAAGGAATTCGCAGTTTTCTTGGTCATGCGGGTTTTAATCGGCGATTCATCAAAGACTTCTCAAAAATTTCTAAACCCTTGTGCAATCTCTTGGAGAAGGATGTTCCTTTCAAGTTTGATGATGAGTGTCTTGCAGCTTTTGAGCTCTTGAAGAAGAAGTTGACTACTACACCAGTCATTACCGCACCTAATTGGGAGGAGCCGTTTGAACTTATGTGTGATGCCAGTGACTATGCTGTTGGAGCTGTGCTTGGTCAAAGGAAGGAGAGAATTTTTCATGTGGTTTACTATGCTAGTAAAACCCTCAATGATGCACAGCTGAACTACACTACTACGGAGAAGGAGTTGCTAGTAGTGGTCTATGGTTTCGAGAAATTCAGGTCTTATCTGCTTGGTACGAAGGTGATTGTGTATACTGATCATGCTGCAATTCGATATCTTATGTCGAAGAAGGATTCCAAGCCTAGATTGATTCGTTGGGTGCTTCTCTTGCAAGAATTTGATGTGGAAATCAAGGATAGGAAAGGCACGGAAAATCAAGTAGCGGATCATCTCTCACGCTTAGAGGACCACGGTAAGGAATTGCATAACAAATCTCTTATTAATGAATCTTTTCCAGATGAGCAGCTGTTTGCAGTGCAAGATGAAGAGCCATGGTTTGCAGATTATGTAAACTATTTGGTTAGCAATGTTATTCCTCCAGATCTTTCGAGTGCTCAAAGGAAGAAGTTTCTACATGATGTGAAGTGGTACCATTGGGATGAACCGTTTCTCTTTAGACAAGGAGCAGATCAGATGATCAGACGATGTATTCCGTATAGTGAGACGGAGGGTGTGTTGCGAGATTGCCACTCAACTGTTTATGGTGGTCATTATGGTGGAGAAAAGACAGCGGCTCGTGTGCTTCCAGCAGGTTTCTATTGGCCTTCCTTGTTTAAGGATGCTCATCAGTTCGTGTTGAGATGTGATCGTTGTCAAAGGGTTGGCAATATTTCTAAAAGGAACGAGATGCCTCTTAACATGCTTCTTGAGGTAGAGATCTTCGATGTCTGGGGGATTGACTTCATGGGACCTTTTGTCTCTTCATGCAACAATCAGTACATCTTGCTAGCTGTGGATTACGTGTCTAAATGGGTCGAGGTTAAGGCGTTACCGACCAATGATGCAAAGGTGGTATTGAATTTCTTGCATAAGCAAATTTTTACGCGTTTCGGAACTCCACGTGCTATAATAAGTGATGAGGGAACTCACTTTTGCAATCGCCAGTTTACTACGTTGATGGCGAAATATAATGTGACGCATCGTGTTGCCACTGCTTATCACCCTCAAACGAATGGCCAAGCTGAGGTTTCTAACAGGGAGATCAAGAGAATTTTAGAGAAAGTGGTGAATCCGTCTCGTAAGGATTGGTCATTGAAGTTGGATGAAGCTGTATGGGCATACAGAACTGCCTACAAAACTCCTCTAGGTATGTCTCCGTTTCAGTTAGTTTATGGGAAAGCATGTCATTTGCCTGCAGAGTTGGAACATAAAGCATATTGGGCGTTGAAGAAATTGAATTTAGATATCACGGCTGCGGGTGCAAAGCGGTTGCTTCAGTTGAATGAACTTGAGGAATTTCGTGAGCAAGCTTACGAAAATAACAAGATATATAAGGAGAAGGTTAAGAGGTGGCATGATAAACGGTTGGTACCAAAAGCATTTTTGCCAGGTCAACAGGTGTTGCTATTTAATTCTCGCCTCAAGCTTTTTCCGGGAAAACTCAAGTCGAGATGGTCAGGTCCCTTTATTGTTAAGACGGTGTATCCACATGGAGCTATTGAAATTTATGAAACAACACCGGATCATGCTTTTAAAGTGAATGGACAACGGTTGAAGCATTACTATGGCGGGTCGTTTCAACGCGATAAGGTTTCCGCCGTTTTGGCATCTACTTGATTCGGGAGAAGAACGTCAAGCTAATGACGTAAAAGGAGCGCTTCTTGGGAGGCAACCCAAGTATTGTATATGTTGTATATACCATTCTTTAGAAAAAAAAAAGAGAAAAAAAAAAGAAATTGTTGTTGTGAAAAAAAAAAGAAAAAAAAAAGTGTTGTGAGTGTTGAGAAAAAAAAAAGAAAAAAAAAAGAGAGAAAAGAGTGTGAAAAAAGAAAAAAAAAAAAAAGAAATTGTTGTGAAAAAAAAAAAAAATACAACAACACTTCTTTTATGCAGGTCACAGCCGCGCCTCAGGCGCAAGGCGCGCTTCCAGCGCTGTGGTCACGCAGGATGCATCCGCGCCACAGGCGCCAGCCGCGCCCTAGGCGCCAGGTAACGCAGGAGCAGTTAGCGCCACAGGCGCCACAGGCGCTAGAGGCGTGTCACGCAGGATCGAAGTGCGCAACAGGCGCTTCCAGCGCAGAAAACCACTGTTCAGCCGAAAAAAAAAAAAAAAAAAATTTTTTTCTTTTTCTCTCATCTCCAATCCTATTATATACACAATTCCTTTCCTACATCAAATTCAATTCAAACCCTAATCCCCAAAATCATATCCTACATATCCTACATCTCTAAATCACATTCTACATCTAATTCAATCTCCAATTCCTTTTCCATCTCCATTATCTATATACATACACCCACCTTACCTATACATACACACACCCATCTATATAAACCCAAATTTCTCAACTTCCATCCATTCAAAGTACAAGGGAGAATCAAATTTGAATTTTTGGGGGATTAATCTAGCAAGTTCACCTCTTTGATTCAATTGGGTAATATTCTATTTCATATTTTATTTGAATTTGTGAATTTTGCAAATTAGGGGTCTTGAAGTGTGTAATTTGGGGGGTCTTGTTTGGTGAATTGTTGGAGATTGTTGTTCTTTGCTTGATATTTGTTGATTATGGCTCCTAAGAGACCACGGTTAGTGGGTAGTAGTAGTAGTGCTCGTCCATCTTTGGATAAGAATGATGTTGTGGGAGATGGAGTGGAAAAATTTGTGAATGAGGATGCCAAAGCGGAGTATGGTAGATTGGTTGTCAAGGGGGTTATTCAGGAAAGAAGGCTTGTGCCCCGTAAGTATGAGGAGATGGAGGCTATGATTAGTGAGCGGGGATGAACTTTATTTTGTGAGTTTGCTAATGATGCCCCATTGGATGTGGTTAGGGAGTTTTATGCTAATGCTTCGATAGCAAGGAATAACTCCACGGTTGTTAGGGGCAAGAAGGTGGATTATTCGTCTCGTGCGATTCGTACTTTGATTAGGCAACCGCCTAAACCTAGAGGTGCTACGGATTGGGGGGAAAAGACTAGAGATGATGTTGATCTTGATGCTATCATTAGTGAGCTATGTGTCCCGGGTACGGAGTGGAAGTGTAGGTCAGGTACCACCGAGAAGAGGATTTTTCCGGCTGCATCATTGTCTAGTTTTGCACGGGCTTGGTTCTTGTTCATAAGTTCTAATATCATTCCGTCAAGCCATGTGTCCGATGTCACTGTTGATAGAGCTATTCTGTTATGGGGTATTCTCAAAGGTAAGTATGTTGACCTTGGTTACCTTATTAATCAAAATATTCTTCGTTATTTGGGGAGTAATTCGATGGCTAGTATTCCCTATGCTTCTATCATAGCGTACTTGTGTGATGCTTCGAAAGTAAAATGGTATGACGGTGAGCCGGTGCATAAACCTATGTCTTCCATTACTGACGCTACTATTGACCGGTTGACGGAGTGGCCGGGCGGCATTCCTCATCCTCGGGGTTTAGGATTTGTTGTTGATGGTAATGGTGGTCAGGGAGCGGGCGCTCCACCACAGGGTTCTAGGGCACCAGGAGTTGTTATGACAGGTCCTCCGCGGCGTACAGTGGATATGTCGGTTTTTGATACCTATTTTCGTCGCATGACTAGGCGGTTGGATGCTATGCATGTTAGCAGTCGCCAGTATTCCGAGGACATGGCCGTGGCTTTGGATGCAGCTTTTCAGTCGCCAGGTACTCCTGTTCAGTGGCCTATATTTGGAGCTCGGACTCCGTACCCTCCGCCTGATTCATCTGAGGAGGATGACGAGGGTGACGATAGCGAGGACGAGTAGGTATGTTTCTACTATCCCTTGTATTTACTTCCATTCAATGCGGACATCGAATATTTTAAGTTTGGGGGTGGTTTGAGGGATTAGTAGTTGTTATTGTATATATGTGTTCATGTAGGATATCATGTTTTGCATGCTTAGTAGTAATTCATTCATGTTATGTTTGTATTAATTATGTTTGTTTCATGTAGGGCATTCTGTTTTTGTTTCGTATACCATGTGAGTTCATTCTAGTTGCATTTTCATAGCATGCATGTTTCATGATCCCTTAGAACGAGCTAATTCTGATTGGTAGGTAGGTGTCTAATTGAGTGTGGTAATGATGAGTAGAGGGTTGACTTATAGTTTCTATGAAATTGACTTGCATGCTTCAGAAACAAAATCTTTTCACAGTCTCATTGGGTGCTTTTGGGCTAGGTTGAGATCATGCTTGTTTGGATGTTTGAGATTTAATCACTTGATTATAGTTAGAATTTTCGTTATTCCCTTGATGGCGTAGGATCACTAAAGTCTAAGTTTGGGGGAAACAGGGATTTCATGCTTAAATTGTAAATAATTGTCAATAATGGCTAGGCGTCAAATGGCTAGTAGCCGGCTCATATTTATATGAGTAGTCTAGGGTTGGAAATGAGAATTCTCATTCCAGATTGCATAGAAAAAAAAAAAAAGCAGAAAAAAAAAAAAAGATCAAAAGTGTCAATTGTTTATATGCAAAATTAACCAGGTTGAGCTCTTTAATACTCGAGCAATTAAGTTCGCGGGGACTTTGTGCCTAGTGACCTAAGGCTTTTATAGTCTGGGATCCACTAACCCAACGCTCGCTACATGGGTATTATTGTATAAGCCTTTCGGGGTCTCATCCATTGCACGGTTAAATAAGCATGCTTGTATATTATGTGTCGTAGTTGTTTAGTAATAAAAGCATGAATTTCTGTATTCCTTGGACAAGGATGGAGGTGTTCTTAGGTTATGAAGTGTCTACAGTCTATTCTATTTATAAACCTGTGATTGTCTTGACGAAGAGCATGTATGATTTTTGACCTAGTTTTGGGAGTATTTCTGATGAGCATTGCACACACGCACGTTTCTGTTCATGTATTGTTAGTATACGGGAACTTGGTCGAGCTCTATTTGGATTTAGTTGCATTCTCTAAGATATTTGCTTGCTCGTTGGTTTTGGTTAGTTTGAAGGGGATTGTTGCATTTTTCATTCTAGTTGCATTCATGCATTGCATTGCATTAGGTTAAATGGATTTTGTGGGTACATTCGCTATAGGCCCTCACGAGACCTTACTCGTCCACTAGGGCTGCCTAGGGGTTTAAAGGGCTTGTTGCATATGCCAAATGCAACCGTGATCACCTACGGAAGTGGTACTAGCTAGTTAGTTAGTTGTAATTGTTTATGCTTGAGGGCAAGCATCGGTTTAAGTTTGGGGGTGTGATAAGTGGAGTTTATATCCACTTGGATCGCTTAATTTCGGCTTAAATTGATTGTCTTGGACTCAAGTTGTTGTAGATTTGATGTGTTTTGATTAGTTGTGCAGGATTACGAGAATGTTGACTAAGGTGGACGCTTTTATAATTTTTTGGGAATTAATTGATTAAAATTCGGATTTTCGAGAAGGGTTGCACAGTTTACACTGTTTTGGCCATATCTTGAGTTCTAGAAGTCCGTTTTAGGCCCGTAAGCAGTCCACGCGAAGATAACGAGATTTTCTATCATTCTAAGATAGTCCAGAAGCCCAATTACGTGGGGAGCGTTCCAGAAAATCTGAAGAAAAGTCAGCCACGAAATTTCCTTACAAAACAGAATCAAATTAGGAAACGTATCTTGCAGAAATTCTAATATAATTCTGTTTTTGTATTTTCTTGTTGGGCAAGACTTGTAGTGCCTATATAAACACATCATACCTTGTAATTTGTATCGGATTATTATTATTGTAACGTAGAACTGCAAGAGAGAAAAGTGGAGAAGGATTCAAGCTCAGTGACAAGCAAAGATCTAGATCTACTTCATCTTCTGTATACTTTGGATTATAGATTTGTTTCTCAACTCTTGTTTTTATTAATATTATTGTTTCTTTCTTTCATATTTTGTTAATTATTATGTTTTCATCAAATCCCATGACGATGAATAGTTCAATTATGGGCTAAGCGTTGTCATGGGATTCTAACGGAGTTATTTATGGAACTTAGTATCTTGATGCTGTAAAGATCTGTGTGTGATGTGAAATTGATATCCTCGTATGGTTAATCTTAATGCTTTTAGATGCGTAGCTAACATCTAAATTGAATTGTTAATCTCTTGTGAAGTGAAAGTGGATCTTGAGATTTAGAACTTGCCATGCTAGTATAGGTTCATAATTGATTGTCAATATGATTTGTGGTGTGAGATGAAAATACTTATACTACCCTATGTGATCTTAATGGATAACCTGTTCTTCAACCGTTATGTTTTCAAATTCTATAGACATATAGGGTCTAAGCATAATTGGTGTCTATTCATCTTCTATCTCTTTTGTGGATGTATGTTTAGTTTGGTATGCGTATGCTGACAGGTAGCGTATACTGGTTTCGTGTTATCCGATCAGATATCAAAATCATTGCATATAGATATTAAAGGCGTCAGATCTAAGGGAAGTATTTAATGAAGTTGGGATCCCATGTTTATTCTCATATTAGTAATTCGAATTCAATCTCATTAGTTAATTTAATTTTTAGTTTAAAATTTGCATCCTAGTTTAATTTAGTTAATCAAAACCAAAATTGTTATTTGTCTTAGCAGTGGATTAAAACTAAACATTGTTGCATAGGCATATTTACTGATTGAAACTTAACCAGATCTCTGCGGAACGAATTTTAATTATATTACTTGTGACTACGTGCGCTTGCGTAATTTTGTGCTAACACTTCTTTTGTTAGCAAAATATCCGTATTTTGCTCCGACAATCCAGCAAACCTCCAAAATATTGTTATACAATATTCTCCCTATAACAGGACACATATTTGAACTTTTCAACTTTATAAATTCGAACACCTATTTTTCTTCAAATAGAACTTTTAATTATATGTCTTTTCTATAAATTCTAATTTTTCTCCTTTATAAATTCGTACACCTATTTTACTTCTAATATCTTAAAAGATATTATATATATATATAGAGAGAGAAAGAGAGAGAGAGAGAGTTACACTCCATGAAGAACACCTTATATAAAGAACACCATTATAACACTCATATTTAATAGAATCTAAAAGTTCTGTCATGGCACCCAATACAAAAAATTCTTATTTTTTTTTTACCCTCTATCCATTCAGCAAAAAAAAAAAAACAATGTTCATGATGACGTCACTCCTGACGTCGTCAGTGAAAAGTGATTTTTTTTTTGAATGGAAAGAGGATAAAAAAATAAGAATTTTTTGTATTGGGTGCCCCAGGCGGGGCCATTGGATCTATTGGAATAAATGATTCCATAGTGTTCTTTATTGTTCTTTATATAAGAGTATACTTTATGGAGCAATGGTCGATATATATATATATATATATATATATATATATATATATATATATTGATTTATTATATATAATTCTAAAAAATTACAAAAATAGATTGAGATGATCTTAAAGATTGAGATGATCTTAAAGCGCCACCTAAGCTCCCGCATATCCTCCTTTATATATATATATATATATATATATATATATATATATATATATATATATATATATATATATATATATATATTAGCTTATAGCCCATGCAAAGCATGGGTTATTTTTATTTTTTTTAAATTTGTTTATAGTTTAGTATATATAATATTTTAAACATTATTTTTAGTTTAGTATTAAATTTAATATTCAAATAGTCAAATAGTTATTAGTAGTTTCCTGGACATTTTTGTAAAATCCATAATGTAATATTTGTTTAAAATAGAATTTAATATTAATTTGTAATTGTGTGAAATTTTTATTGTTTATTATATAGTTTTTTTTTATTTATAATTTGTTGTAAATTTGTTAATAAATATGTGATATTAAAATTATTTAAATTGATTTTGAAAATATTTGGTTTCCATGTAATTGAAAGAGTCTAAAAAGATTGGGTGTTGAAGAATTTTAACTCAAATATAACTAAAAGAGCGTGTAGTTGAATATTAATTGGAGTGTAATTAAAAGAGTTTGTTATTAGGTTAAATATGTGGTTTATTTTTTGTTAAATAAAATTTTATATGCATTTTAATTTATTTTTTCATTTTTGGAAGGTGTTAGCAAACTTTTTGGGAAGGTGTTAACCGACCGACTGACCAACAATTATACCCTGTTTCGCTAATAATATATACTAGCTTATAACCCGTGCAATGCACGGGTTTCTTGTATTATATTATAATTTTTATTTAATATTATAATTATGTTTTTGCATAATCATTATTTTTAATAATTTTTTAAATTTTTATTTAATATAATTTAATATACTCATGTTTACAGATTATATTCATGTTTCATTATTATAAACAATGTATACCATTTTTAATATATTTTTTTAATAATTGAGAAATATGATTTGATATTTTCATGTATATATTAATGATTGTAAGATTTTTGTAAATTAAAAAGGTAACGTAAAAATATTAATAATTGAAAGATATGATAAAATTGATGTTTTTAGGTGTTTATAAAAGGTAATATGTTCAACTAAAAGTAAATGTGAAAAGGGCAATCACTAATTACCATTAATTTTATTATATTAATTTGAAAAAGTCAATCGACTAATTACCATTAATTTTATTATCTTAATCGACTAATTATCATTAATTATAACGTATTTTAATTGGAAAGAAAATATTAATGATGGAAAGATATGATACGATTGATGTTTCTAGGTGTTTATAAAAGGTATTATCTCGACTAATTATCATTAATTATATTATGTTATTATTTATTTTAGGTGTATTTATGTTTCTTTATAATGAAGGGTATATAAGTAAATTCACTAAGTACCAAAAAACAGGTACCAAAACTTTCAATATTTCGGAATTTTTATAATAGTATAGATATAGATTACTTCATTTTATTAAATAGAATGTCTGTGATATGATTAGAAAAAGAGAGGAATTAGTTAGAAAAAATTAAAAAGGTAATATGTTCTAGGTGAAAAAGGTAATTGATTAGTTTATAGTAATTATAATTTAATTACGCTATTTTATTAAATACAGTTGCTCGTAATGTTTTTAGAAAAAGAGAAATTAATATTTTCCGTGATATTTCTATTAAAAGTGGGATTTTAGTTAGAAAATACAGAAAAGACGATACGTTTTAGCTAAAAAAGGTAATCGATTAATTAATAATATTTTAATGTTATTAGTTTATTTTATAAAATAGAACTGCCCGTGATATAATTGGAAAAAGAGAAATTTTGTTAGATAAAATAGAAAGGTAACGGGAAGATGACATGATTTGTGTGAAAATGGTAATTGATTAGTTTATAATAATTATAATTTAATTATGTTATTTACTAAATAAAATTGCTCATAGTTTTTAGAAAATGAGAAATTAATGTTGCCCGTTATATTTCTAGAAAAAATAAAGAATTTAATTAGAAAAAATTGGAAAGATAATATATTTTAGTTGAAAAGGTAATCGGTTAATTATTAGTATTATAATATTTTTTTTTTTGCTAATCGAATATTATTATTTTATTTTTATTAAATAGAAACGTCCTTGATATAATAGGAAAAAAGAAGGTTTTAGTAAGAGAAAGAAAGAAGGTAACGTGTTTTAGCTGAAAAAGGTAGCCGTTCTTGATATAATTGGAAAAAGAAAGATTTTGGTCAGAGAAAAGGTAACGTGTTTTGCATAAAAAGGTAATTGATTAGGGAATAGTAATTATAATATAATTATGTTATTTTATTAAACAAAATTGCTCGTAGTATTTTAAAAAAAGAGAAATTTTAGTTAGATAAAATGTAAAAGGTATTCTAATTTACCTGAAAAAGGAAATTATTTAATTATTAAAAAATAGAAAAGGTAATATGTTTAACCTGAAAAAGGAAATTGATTCATGTTATTTTACTAAATAAAATTACTCATAGTTTTAAGAAAATGAAAAATTAATGTTGTCCGTTATATTTCTAGAAAAAATGGAATTTAATTAGAAAAAATAGAAAAGATGATAGATTTTAGTTAAAAAGGTAATTGGTTAATTATTAGCATTATAATATTATTATTTTATTTTATTAAATAGAAATACCCGTGATATAATTGAAAAAAAAGAGGTTTTAGTAAGAGTAAAGAAAAAAGGTAACGTGTTTTGACAGAAAAAGGTAACCGTCCATGATATAATTGGAAAAAGAAAGATTTTTGTTAAATAAAAGAGAAAAGGTAACGTATTTTGACTGAAAAGGTAATTGATTAGTTTATAGTAATTATAATACAATTATGTTATTTTATTAAATAAAATTACTCTTAATGTTTTTAAAAAGGAGAAATTTTAGTTTAAAAATTAAGTTATAAATATTTAAATAATAATTATTTAAATATTGCATTTATAATTATATAAATGTTATCTGATATTTTTAGAAAATGAGGGGTTTTAGTTAGAAAATAGAGAAAAGGTGATAGAGAAAAGGTGATAGATTTTAGTTGAAAAAGGTAAACGATTAATAATTAGTAATTATGAACTTATTATTTTATTTTATCAAATAGAATCCCCATGATATAATTGGAAAAAGAGAGATTTTAGTTGGAGAAAATTAAAAGGGTAACATGTTTTAGGTGATAAAGGTAATTGATTAATTTATAGTAATTATAATTTAATTATTTTATTTTACTAAATAAAATTGCTCGTAATGTTTTTAGAAAAAGAGAAATTAATGTTATTTCTAGAAAAAGAGGGATTTTGGTTAGAAAATATATAAAAGATGATATATTTTAGCTGAAAAAGGTAATTGGTTAATTATTAGCATTATAATTTTATTATTTTATTTTATTAAATAGAATTGCCCTTGATATAATTGGAAAAAGAGAGATTTTATTTAGAGAAAATAAAAAAGGTAATGTGAAAATTAAAAAGGTGATATGTTTTAGGAGAAAAAGGTAATTGATTAGTTTATAGTAAATATAATTTAATTATGTTATTTTACTAAATGAAATTGCTCGTAGTGATTTTAGAAAATGAGAAATTAATGTTGCCCGTGATATTTATAGAAAAAGGAAATTTAATTAGAAAAAATGATACGTTTTAGCTGAAAAGGTCATCGGTTAATTATTAATATTATAATATTATTATTATTTTTATTAAATAGAACCGCCCGTGATATAATAGGAAAAAGAGATATTTTAGTTATAGAAAAGAGAAATGGTAACATAGTTTGGCTAAAAAAGATAACTACCCGTGAGAGAAAAGGTAACGTGTTTTGACTCAAAAAGGTAATTGATTAGTTAGTAATAAATATAATAGAATTATGTTATTTTATTAAACAAAATTGCTCGTAGTGTTTTTAAAAAAGAAAAATTTTAGTTAGATAAAATATAAAAGATAGAAAAAAGGAATTTAATTAGAAAAAATGATATGTTTTAGCTGAAAAGGTAATCGGTTAATTATTAGTATTATAATATTAGTTTTATTTTTATTAAATAGAACCGCCCGTAATATAATTGGAAGAAGAGATATTTTAGTTATAGAAAAGAGAAATGGTAACATAATTTGGCTGAAAAAGATAATTACCCGTGATATAATTGGAAAAGGAGAGATTTTAGTTAAAGAAAAGAGAAAAGGTAACGTGTTTTCACTTAAAAAGGTAATTGATTATTTAATAGTAATTATAATATAATTATGTTATTTTATTAAAAAAAATTGCTCGTAGTGTTTTTAAAAAAGGAAAATTTTTAGTTAGATAAAATATATTGTATTTTACCTAAAAAAGAAATTATTTAGTTATTGAAAAATAGAAATGGTAATATGTTTAACCTGAAAAAGGAAATTGATTAGTAAGGAACAAATTTTAGTTAGATAAAATTTAAAAGATATTATATTTTACCTGAAAAAAAAATTTTAGTTATTGAAAAATAGAAAAGATAGTATGTTTAACGTGAAAAAAGAAATTGATTAGTTAATATGATGGATTTTATCTGTAATTATGTAAGGATAAATAATTAAAATCAACAGGTACTGTACAGACCGACCGACCGACCAACCAAACTTTTAATGTTTCGGTTTTTATATATACTAGCTTAAAACCCGTGCGATGCACGGATTTTTTTTAATATTATATGAATTTTTTTCATTAGTTTAAATTAATTTTTTTTAAAACATGAATTTTGGAGGCTTAAATTTTTATATGAGATGATTTGATAATAATTATATAAATGTTATCCGTGATATCTCTAGAAAAGGAGGGATTTTAGTTTAAAAATTTTAGAAAAGATGATAGGTTTTAGTTGAAAAAGATAATCGGTTAATTTTTAATAATTATAAAATTATTATTTTATTTTATTAAGTAGAATACCCGTGATATGATTAGAAAAAAGAGGATTTACTTAGAGAATATCAAAAAGGTAACATGTTCAATGTGAAAAAGGGAATTAATTAGTTTATATTAATTATAATTTAATTACGTTATTTTACTAAATACAAAAGAAGAAATTAATATTGTCCGTGATATTTTATTAAAAGAGGGATTTTATTTAGAAAATATAGAAAAGATGATACGTTTTAGCTGAAAAAGGTAATTGGTTAATTATTAATATTATAATATTATTAGTTTATTGTACTAAATAGAACCGCCCGTGATATAATTGGAAAAAAGATATTTCGTTAGAAAAAATAGAAAGGTAACGTGAAAATTAAAAAGATGTCATGATTTATGTAAAAAATGTAATTGATTAATTTATAGTAATTATAATTTAATTATGTTATTTTACTAAATAGAATTACTCATACTTTTTAGAAAATGAGATATTAATTTTGCCCGTGATATTTCTAGAAAAAATGGAATTTAATTAGAAAAAATAGAAAAGATGATGCGTTTTAGCTGAAAAGATAATCGGTTAATTATTAGTATTATAATATTATTATTTTATTTTTGTTAAATAGAAATGCCCTTGATATAATGGGAAAAAAAGAGGTTTTAGTAAGAGAAAAGAAAAAGGGTAACTTGTTTTGGCTGAAAAAGGTAACCGTCCATGATATAATTGGAAAATGAGAGATTTTAGTTAGTAAAAAGAGAAAAGGTAACGCGTTTTAGCTGAAAAAGGTAATTGATTAGTTAATAGTAATTATAATAAATATATGTTATTTAGTTATTAAAAATAGAAAAGGTAATATGTTTAACCTGAAAAAGAAAATTGATTAATAAAGTAAAAATTGTAGTGAGATAAAATATAAAAGATATTAAATTTTGCCTGAAAGAAGAAATTATTTAGTTTTTGAAAATAGAAAAGATAATATGTTTAACCTGAAAAAGGAAATTGATTTGTTAGTAATATGGATTTTATCTGTAATTGAGTAAGGGTAAATAAGTAAAATCAACAGGTACCGTACCGACCGACTGACCGACCGACCAACCAACCAAACTTTTAATGTTTCGGCTATTATATATATATATATATATATATATATATATATATATATATATATATATATATATAGGGTCTTGTTCTAATAGAAACTAACTTAGAACAGAAACTAGAAACTAAACCTAAATTAAATATTTCAAGCTAATCTAATGACCAAATTAGGGGTACTCCAATACAAAAAACGTTTAAAATTCTTGGCTCTATTCAACAAAAATATAAAAAAAAAAAAGTTACTGTTCACGTGAACAGTAACTTTTTTTTATATTTTTGTTGAATAGAGCAAAGAATTTTAAAAGTTTTTTTTGTGAAGGTGCCCCTAGCGGGGCCATTAAAATAAATGAAATATAATTTATTTAGTGTAGGTTTCTAGTTTCTATTCTAAGGCTGGTTTCTATTTGAACGCTAGCCTATATATATATATATTGATGCATGCTAATTGAATGGACATGATGAACAATATGAAATAAGATAAGGATAATTTGGTCAATTAAACATATAAGGTATGAAACAATGAATATAGGGTGTGCAAACATCAGCACCCAACACCCATGTTGAAATTGAATACTCTTTTTTCTTGTTTCGAAAAGATAACTGAATCTCACTCATTAGTACACAATGTATAAATCAAATCTGAAACATGTTCGATGATGGGATCGGAGGTGGAAAAGTATAAAGTGTTAACTAAGAGAGCTCTAAATAGAAGTTTATAAGAAATTGGTCATTATTCTTGTAAACATTTAAAATTATTAGCCTCCAGCTCCTGGTGAACATTTAAACACCAATAAAACCACTGACAATAATTTTCGAAACCAAATTTATGCTAGCATGATAATGTCCACCACCACCACCGCAGCCCCAGCCACCCTGATGATGTCCACTGCCGCCGCACTAATGTTGTGTTTGGTTGGGGTGAATGGAATGGAATGAGTGAAATTAAAGGAAATTAGTGAAGATTATAGAGAAGATTTGCAAAAAAATTGAGATAGTACAAATTTGTTACGATAAGAATTGTGAAGAAAATGGGGGTGGTAAGGAATGGAGCATTCCTTCTCAAAATGAGATGCTTGAATTATAATATCAATTGTTAGGAATGGAATGGAGGAAAGAATGAAAATTTTGAATTTCTACTCATTTTATACTTGAAATCTCATTCCATTCCTTCCAATTTCATTCATCCCAACCAAACACAACATAAGCGTTACCACAACTAGGAGTACCATAGTCACTCCACTGACGATAAAATTGTCACTGGGACCAGTACCAGCAGCCTTACAAGTAGAATTTTTGTTATGACAATTATATATACATCTTCATCCATTATCCTTCTTATTATTATCGAGGATGTACAGTCTATTTATTTATCTTAACTAACAAGCTACTAGTTACGTGACTCTTTTGTTTTCTGTTATGGTAGATTGATAGGAGTTTAGATTTCTGATATGTCTGTAATCGTGATAAAATATGTGATAATAGGTTTTTAGTTAAAGATATATATGATTAATTTAATTTTCTTCTGGAACAGTAAGTATGATCAGTTTACCTTATTTCCTAACAAATTTGGATTGGCTGGTAACCTTGTCTGTCGTTCAAAACTAGGATCATTTCATCACCTAAGGTTACAGATTTTTTATGAGATTAAGATATCATAGTAATCATAGTAAATAATACAAAGGAGCAGCTTGTACGAGATCACTACAAGGACAACGGTACCCGCCTCGATTCACGTTGTCTATTGAGGCGCCGTCTCTTACGCGCCTCAGACAACGGTACACAAACTGTTGTCTAATATCAGTAACAATAACACACCATGCTTCTTAAAGCATTGTAGCACAGCCAGAAACAATAACACAATCATTTAAATCTGTTGTTAGAAAATAAGGAATACAATGGTTCCTAAAAAATGAAACATTGTTCTTTCATTATGTTAACAGTTTCTTAAAATATAACCACTGTTGGATAGCTGAGCATACAAAAGTTTTTGTTTCTTAAATGCTTATATTTGTTATTTTCACACAATGGTTTTACAATTTTTATACAGTGGTCAACTCTTTTTGGTACAATGCTTTCTTGAAACTTATCCATTGTCTGATGATATTTTTAACAAGTTTTTATCAAAGATGATAACATTGACTAATCTATACTATACTATTATAAGCGAAACAGGGTATAATTGGTTGGTTGGTTAACACTTTCCAAAAAGGTTTGTTAATACCTTCAAAAAATGAAAAAATAAATTAAAATGCATATAAAATTTAATTTTACTTAATAAAAAACTCTTTTAATTACATACTCTTACAGTTACCCAACTTTTTTTCACTCTTTCAATTACTTAGAAATCAAATATTTTCAAAATTAATTTAAATAATTTTAATATCATATATTTATTAACAAATTTACAACAAATTATAAATCAACAAAAGTGAAAACAATATAAAACTATATAATAAACAATAAAAATTTCACACAATTACAATTTAATATTAAATTTTATTTTAGACAAATAGTACATTAGGGATTATTATGGAATCATAATTTGAATATGATAATATCAACAAAAATTTGAATGTAAGTATATACGTCCATTTATATTTATATTATTATGACAAAATATAGTCATAATTCGAACAATATATCATATAATTATACAATTGTTATTTAATACTATATATTATGCAAATATTATATAAAGTAATATATATGAGATATATAATTATTAAAATATAAATAAAATATTATATAAGTTTAAGAAATCCGTGTGATGAACGGATATATTTTGTTAGTTGGTTGGTTAACGTATTCCAAAAAATTGTTAATACCTTTATAAAAATAACAAGTTAAAAAAGTTATATTAAAAATATAATTGAAAAAGTATGTAATTGAATTTTAATTAAGTGTGACTGATAGAGTATGTATTGTCTTCCAAAAAAATTGTTAAAAGTTTCCTAAAAATAAGAAATTAAAAATATAATTGAAAGAGTATGGTGTTGAATTTCAATTGAAATATAACTGATGGAGTATGTATCTATTTAAATATTGATGTTAATGGAAATATAATCGAATATTATGTAAAATATGTGGTTTATTTTTTAATTAAAATTAAATACATTTTGATTTGTTTTTTGTATTTTGGATGGTGTTAACAAACTTTTTGGGAAGTTGTTAACCAACTAACCAAAGAACCAAGGCACAAAAAATTATTTTAAAAAAAATAAAAAAACCTGTTAAATTTTTCAAATTCAGTTAAATTATATATAATTTAATAAAATAAAAAACCAACATATTATAGAATTATAAATGTTTTCAATTATATCCCGATTAGAATCATCATCTACACCCACTTCTTGCTACAATTCTTTCTTTAACGATATTAGGTTACACTAAATAAATTTTTTAAATAATTTTAATAAATTAATAATAATAATATATGATAGCCGTGCTTTGCACGGGTTATAGGCTAGTGATAAATGAAACAACACTTTTATTTACAACAAAAATCAAAGTTTATACAATACTAGCAACTAACCATTATATTCAAAACCAATATTCATCTCAGTAACTACCATCAACATTAATCACAATAAAGCTACTACCGATACCAATTCCCAACAAAGTACCACTACCGTCATCTAATTCCCACAAAATCATATCATCAGGATACATTTCCAGAATCTGATCTACTTGTTGCTAGAACTTGTGCGAATGCTCCTCCATCGTACCTCTCTAGTACATTCTCTCCAGCAAGTTCTGTTCCTGCAGGTTTAGTTGCCATATTTACTTAGCGAACTAAGCCTTCAGGGGAGCAAACCTTAGCTGGCTATTGATAACATCTCACTCAAGGACTCCTCAGCTCGGCCAAACCACATCCCTTGTTAGAAAATATATCGGAAGAAATAAGAAATAGATTATATATTTATATTGAGTTCAGAAAATAATAAACTAAATAATAACCAGAGTATTTCTTTGTGCACGGACTTACCATGACTATCCAACTAATAGAAGAGACAAGGCTGCAAGCTATGGCAGTCGGATAATTACCCTTTGTTATATGGATCAATGAGAAACCACATGATAGCCTCGAAAGTAAGCGCAACACATCATATAATACTTCTTCAGTAGCATACAATTCAAGGAAAAAAATATCGTAAAAATCAAACTAATAATTAAATTGTGACACCCTCCCAACCTGGGGCCTAGATCGGAGAGTCACTGACACACATCTAGATGCAAACAACCTAAAATATAATATAAATATAACATGCTGACTGGCCCCAACACTACTATCCAAGATCTTTCACAGGTAATGGTATGAAACAAGCAAGCCATCATCTAACTAATTATTATTACAAACCTGAATTCAAAATATATTATTATTACAAACCAAAGTTCTCAAAAGTTCTACTGTCAGTTCTCACAACTAACTAAAGATCTCCTCACTGAGCTGTTATTGCATCTACCTCGGGAGTTATCTCAAAACGGACCAACTCAGGGCCACGGTAGGTGCGCTTCCTTGCGGTTTGGATTGTACGAACCATGATTCTTAGATTACTGTCAAAAGGGATAGACAAAATAATAATGAGCCAACGCTCCACAAGTAACTAAAGATCTCAACTGAATATATTACAACAGGGTATAGCAGAAGATGACAGTAATCAAGATATGACATAAATATGCTGGAAGCGATAAAAACAATACCGGTATTTAGTAAAAACAGGATATCATCTGATATTTCAAAACTGTGTAAAGTAATTGACATTTCAATCGGTAAACCAATTTCATTTCACAGTAAATAAAAAGTAATCATCACTTTAAGAAAACTGATTGGAGATTTTTATTTTTATAACAGACAATACGGGTGATCAGCCCATAAAGTCCCCATACCGGACACAAAGTCCCTCTGGCCATCATTTCCTTTCATTAGGATAGCTTGGGTTCCCAAGAGGCAACACATTGGCCTATAAAGGTGTCGAACTGGACAGACCAGAACTACACAATACTACATCTCTAAAACTGACGGAGCCAGCATTACCCGTTCGCCCAGTCTCTCCAATCGCCAGGAATCCATGGAAACCATTTAGATGGAGTTCCTAACATTTTTCTTAGAAATCTTATTTTAAAACATTCGGCTTTACAAAACTCCTTTTTAACTTTATAAAACATTTTAATACTTAATCTTTTCAAAAACCTTTACTTCGAAGTACCTTCGACTCTCTGATAACAGATCAGCCCAGTCTAAGTAACTTCAAAGTATTTTAAGAAATTAACTCATTTTGATTCGCAATGATAAAAGTCAAAGGGTTTGACTAAGTGTTCTGACATCAATGAAAGAGGGTACAAGTCTGAATCAAGAAGATATAGACTCAAGTGAAAATCTGGATTTCAATCAGAGTATAAGGGAACAGTCCAATGCAAAGGTCAAAGATATCAATTAGGTTTAGTTTTGAAATCATTTGATCAAGTTGTAAAGTTTAAAGATCATTGATAAAGGGATAACAAGTTTGTAAAACAGTATTTAGGGTAATATGATATTTGATAAGTATTTTAAAATCAACACAGGATATCCAGGTTCGGAACACAAGTTAAGTGGAACACTGGTTTATCGGTCAGTCAATATGACTGGATCATAGTAAATTGTAGGACATATATGGTCAAGAAGCAATTAAAAAGAATTAGTATTGTTTAACTCTGGGTGACATTATGGTCAAGAAGCATTTAAAAATAATTCTGCTGGTCTAGGGTGTACATGTGTTGAACCGAGGTTTATCAATAAAGATTTTGAATACATGCAAAGGTAAGCTTATAACAGAAGTATGATCAACATGGTATAGAATAGGCATGCTTGAATCAACAAGATATATCAGTTTCAATAATATAAACTTTCAGAGGAAAGACAGAGTTACTTGCCTCCGGTAGAATGCAACAGCTCAACAGCTCAGCTTACTGAAACTCAACCTTAGCATTTCCTTTATCGCTAGGTCCTACGTCCTTCTTATCTACATAAACCATATCACTATTTTAGAATACTATACTTCTAATACGACTTATCCTAATCTACCCAATCGATTCCTATATCGCATTACCATTTAACATATATATCGCATTCTTATTACGTACCTCACTAAGATCATGTAAGCACATAATTAAATAGCATTTATAGTATGAAAGCACATAAGTCACTTAAGCACTTAACAAGTAGTGTCATCTTGACTTGTAATCAACTTATAAAAATATACTATAGGTTTTAGAACTTATATTTCTGACGAAAATCGGGCAGAGTTTCCTCTATAAATAGGACTATCCTGTCGGAATTAAACCGACTAAAATCACAACCAAATACCTACGATGGATTTAAAATCCACCTACATTCCCAATGGATTATATATGTATCATAACAATCATACAACTTTATGATCTGAAATCAATGACTAACATTTATAATTAACCACTTATTCAATCATCAAATAAAGTTTCTAAGTTACATACACTTATTCACCAAAATCACATCACTTATTTTTATAATCTATAAGTCGAATTTTAGCTATAACAATTCTGAAAATCATACTTAAATGCTAATCAGAAATCATATAATACATAATCATGAAAAATCAATTTTTTTAAAATTAATATTTAAAATTGGGAAAAATTCGAATAATTCGAATTAATTTCTAACACATCACAAAATTATAAAATTCATACCTTTTTAATGTATAATTCGAAATTCAATATCTATCAATTCTGGAAATCTCGTTTATACTACAATTAGCTCACATTCAATAAATAAAATAAATCTCTAATTATTATTTATAATCCATGCAATTCGAATTATTCATAATAAATCTATATAAATTCGAATTTATTACATAAAAATCAAGAAATTACAACTATAATTCAATTAGCGAATAAAAATCATATGGCAACTCAAATAATTATTCACCGAGCATGGATTAAGAATCATCAATTCATGATATTCGAATAAAACCATATAATCGAATAAAATTCATATAATTCGGAATTTAATTACACAAACATGCATATAAACTTAGAAAATCATCACATACAAACACTTATTGAATTTATAGAAATTTGTAGGCTCAGTACAAGCATCATATCCCTCCCACCAGCTCACCGAAGCTTACGGCCGGCGGTGGCAGTGTTCGGGGGTGCCCAATCAATCGGGTTTCCTTCCCAAACTCCACCTTATTCATAATTAATCATCAACACAGCAATTACAACAATAACAAAGCATAACCAAGCCGAATTCAGGCCAAACCCGAGATGGGTTTTAGAAAACTCATCATGAAATCAACATGCAATCATAGTCTCGCATAGAGGGAAGGAAACCGAGCAAAACTACGGTTTCGGATCATGTTATCGAGCTAGAAATCGGTGGTATCAGAAGAGAGAGAGAGAGAGAGAGAGAGAGAGAGAGAGAGAGAGAGAGAGTACCGAGAGGAGAGATAAGAGAGCAAAAGAGAGAGATTTGCAGTCGTGCAAGGAAATGAGGAAGGAAGAGACTGATGTCTCTTAAGTCTAAAAACCAGGGGCAAAACAATAATTTACTAATTGTTATTTTCTTTTCTGAAAATTCACCATTTTAATCACCTTTAAATCAAAATAAAATAGCAAATGGGGAGAAAATATTTTATAAAAATTTTAAAATAAAGTTTAGGAATTTAGAAGCATTCCCATATTTTTAAAATAATATTTGGATCAAAAATGAATTTTATACGAATTTTTGAAATAAAGGCTCTTTAAAAGAAATAATGCTTTTTAAATCATTTTAAAATATCAAAACTCATAATTAAATATCCACACTAATTTTCATAACTCCATAATATCACAAAGATGATAATGCAAAAGGTTTCATGATTTAAATCAACTCTAAAGATTTTATATGATGTTTGAAAGATTAAAAATGCACTTTAAAAATACTTTTAATGCTTCAAAAATGTAAATAAAATTCTACGAGCATATACGACACATACCAATCATCACATAATCACATAAACATGATTTCACATATACCTTGACTTCACAAAATTTATTTATCACATAATTCACCATTAACAATTAAATAAGCATTTAATAAATTGTGAAAAATTCTAAGTCGTTATATAAATAGTACTAATTAAAAAGAACAGCAGCATATACATTATGCTGACATTACATCTACCTAGAGATTTCTAACAAAGATGTGAATAATACATAAACATTTACAAACATATTTGGGATAAAACAAGTACCTCATTGCCTTGCAATTTGAGTAATACGAAAAGCATAAGTCAGGTGAAAAGATCAAAGCAACGTCGTCCCTTTAACACTGTGAAGGCAAAAATTGCTATTATTGAAAAAGTAGTAGAAAGTCTCACTAGTAAAATTCAAACTACAGATATTCTGAAAGAAAATATGAGTTAAGGAACCAAATGTTCTGCACTTTTTTAATGTTGCTATAAATTCTGTACTTTGTGAAAATTTAGTCTTGCCTTTGTTTGAACCTGACTCTATATCTACTATGTAGGTACCTCTCGTGGTTTCCAATAGCTGTCATGTAATAAAGCTGAGAAGCAAGGGACTAATAAGGTGAAGAAAGAAGTCCCATTCTACATCAGCAAGCTTTCTTTTTAACTCATTAACATTCCACTTAAAGTTAACTATCTAAGTCTCCAATGAACTTGGACGAGTTTATCGAGTCTCACCATATTGCTACTGTTCATATAAGTTTGGACTACTATCCTGGACCATATCACTATTATCTTTTTTGATTTCCCTAAATTTAAGAAGTTCTGCAAAGTAAAAACAAGTAGAGTTAGCCTTACCACCAGAAAAACAAAAGTGATGATTAAAACAAATGGAAATAAGGAGAGGGAAAAATGTGGGAGCATTACATTGATAAGAAATTGAATTCAGATCATAAAATATCAAGGAAACATGGGAATAATATTAACAGTGCCCACACAACCCTACTTCTAAGGAGTAAATTCTAAACTAGGCATAGACAGACACCACATTGCCTTACTAGAGCAGGCACCAAAATGATGTTCATAGAACAGGCTCTAAAAAGGCTGTGTCAGATGCAAACATTTGCTAGCTACATTGCTCCTTATTTCAATATAAATCAAATTAAGAATCTTCGATGATGAACTCGTAGGTATGACAAAGGAAAAGACTGCTATTAAGAGAGGGAGCAGAGAGCAATAGGATTCAACGACCTAGAGAACAACTCACACAACCAGCATTCAGCAAGATGTAGTAAACTAGAGTGATGGAAAGAGCTATCAGCATTCGAAATATAACCCTGCAACAAAACAAATTGTAAATTTTGAGTATAAAACACAAAGGAATTCAGAAATTTTGAAGAAAAAAATATTATCGGGCTTTGAGGTCTTACCCAGTACTTAGTATGTTGGGATGAACATTGTACTCCTTTGCAAAGACAAAAGGGACTATTCCTTGTGGCAGGGCTGCCTAAAAATGTACATAAACGAAAAGTAGGTAAAAAGATGTGGAAGTTTTGAGTATACAACACAAATGAATCAACTAGAACATACTAAGATTGAACATTTCCATTCGAAAGTTTTAAGTATACAACACAAATGAATCAACTAGAACATACCAAGATTGAACATTGCCATTCCAAGGCCAGCATCAGATAGAATTGCAATTGATTTTGCAATTATGGCAAACATTTCAACATCCCATCTGAAAAGGAAAGCCAATTAAAAAAAGGTTGAGCCACTAATACAAATATAGGGCTTCCAGCATAAGAAGCAACATAGACTAATCCTCAACTTGCAAAATGGGTATTACCTCAAAATCAAAGAGAGAGAACGATTATTTGAAATGAAATCTAAGAGAACCTAAACTAAGAAATCAATTGAATATAAACTGAAAAACCCCTAATTCGAAGTGAAGAAATCGATTGAGAAAACCTAATTTAAAGAAGTCTCAGACCAAAGCCTTAGTTTGAGGCCTCAAATAAACGAAATAATCAACTGGT
Organism: Saposhnikovia divaricata; assembly: GCA_036435485.1. Taxonomy (NCBI): domain Eukaryota; kingdom Viridiplantae; phylum Streptophyta; class Magnoliopsida; order Apiales; family Apiaceae; genus Saposhnikovia; species Saposhnikovia divaricata. The sequence continues at coordinate 135,453,096 of CM071600.1, forward strand.
GAATACCAATTGAAACTGAGAGAGTTCATGAGCTGGGTTAGTGAAATGAGAGAGAGATGAAAAGAGAGAGCGGCTATGTTAGTGAAAGTCTCATGTGTTTGTGACTGAGGGGGTGGGAAATAAAAACTTGATAAAGGGGGAAATGAAATATTGGATAAGGGGGGAAATGAAATTTTGGATAAGGGGGAAAACGAAATATTAGGCAGGGGGAATTCTGGGAAATGAAAATTTTGTACAAAAATATTTTATGATTTTTTTATTTTTTTATACATCACTAAAATTATTAGATATGATCCTTTCTAATTTTATTACCAAAATTTATAAATTTATTTGATTTGGTAATCTTATTGCCAAAATTTATAAATTACTAGATATTATTCTTAGTAATATATACTTCCTATGTAATCGATCATTCACGTACGAAAGTCAATAAAACTCAAAACAAAAAATAAAAAGGTCGGGTTGTACTAGATTTTAACAAAAACGTAGTAAAAGTGTACCTTCCTATAACGAGGCACGATCCCGATTCACTGAATAATTTTTTCGAATGATTTCTTCGACAATCGAACTGTACGAAAGTTAATAAACACTCATTTTAGTGTTGGGAAAAAATAATCAAAAAATAAAAAGGTCGGGTTGTACGAGATTTTGACAAAAACGTAGTAAAAGTCCTGCTTCCTGTAACGAGGCACGATCCAGATTCACTGAATAATTTTTTTGAATTATTTCTTCGACGATCGAACCGTACGAACGTTAATAAACACCCAATTTAGTGTTGGGAAAAAATAATCAAAAAATAAAAAGGTCGGGTTGTACGAGATTTTAACAAAAACGTAGTAAAAGTGTTGCTTCCTATAACGAGGCACGATCGAGATTCACTAAATGATTTTTTTTTGAATGATTTTTTCAATGATCGAACCGTACAGATGTTAATAAACACTCATTTTAGTGTTGGGAAAAAATAATCCAAAAATAAAAAGGCCGGATACAGTGTAAGAACCCAGATTTTGGGTAGAATTAAAACTTTTTATTATTTAATGATGTAAGAATGAATAGTGGTTACGGCTACGATGTAATAGTTGATCTTCTGAATGAATGAATGGAATTTGATTTAAATATTTATATGTCTTGAAGAATGCTAATGGTTGACAACTTAGGTAAGAATAATCTATCTCCTAGGGGAATAAGATATGGCAATTCCAAGCAGGAGAATATTCTCATGACATCCAGATCGATAACGATTAGTCCAGTGGTTCCGTGAAAGGGTTAAGGAACGCCCGAGGAAGAACAAGGACATTGTCTTAAATATAGGGAATAAAGGAAGAATAAAGAATGAATGGTGTTTTTGGTAGAAATGAGAATATTATGAGACGACACTATATAGAAGTATTCGGAACGGATTTCCGAGTTCGTATTAGTGATCCAGGGGGAAAATAATTGTATGTAAAAGATGTCGGATTCTGAAAAACCGAACTTTATTTTCTCCGAGAGTTCCCTGGACACTGATAGACTTAAGGATTGAACAAAGGGATTTAAGGAATTTAAATTCAAAAGTTAGTAAGAAAGATGGAGAATGATAGTATTAATATTAAGAAGATTTCAGGTAAACCCTAATTAGAAATCCGTAAGATATTCCTACGAACGATCAATCGAAACGAGCAATAACTGGACAAAAGAAACAAGCAGAGGAAGCAAGAGTCATACATAAGCTATAAGAAAAGATCTAGCAACCAAGTGGACTCAAGTAACTAGGATACTTAACAAGAAACTAGTACTTAGAAAACAAACCACTTGGTTAGCCTTAAACCACCAAAATATCAACACATGGCTTGCTAATTACATCATCTAGTGCATCATACCTTTAATAAAGCTACTTTATGACCCAAAGATATTATCTTAACATCACAATAATTCATTTATCCTAGCCAACCAAGAGAACAAGCAAGCAAAACATCATCTCTCTCTTTTTTCACTCCATTCGACCAAACAAGAAATTCCAAAACAAAAATCCAACTTCCAACCATTGTCTGATCTTGTAATTTTTAAGGTGAGTCTTACATTTCATAAAAATGATCTCCTCAAAATCTTAGCTTCAAACTCATCTTTTTCCATTTTCAAATAAATCACCAAAGAAGAGGGTGAATAGTGTTCTTATGAACTAACCTTTGTTTTTCATATTTCTTTTGATTGTTTTAGCAAGCTTAAGCACTCCTAAGGATCATACAAAGCTTAGTGAGGCTAGTAAACACTCTCAAGAAGGTATAACCTTTGTTTTTCATATTTCTTTTGAAACCCTAGATCTACTTTGAGTTTTATGCATGTTCTTGAGTGATCTAAGTTAGTTATGTTGTTAGTAGGTTATAAGCATGATTATGACTGGATCTTGATAAATGTTAAAAATAGTTAGATGAATGGAAAGGCATTTCTTGGACTCAGTTCATGGTTATAAATCATGTATATGTTGTTTGGAGTGGATACAATGATTATGGGAAGGTTTGGAATTGGTAAATATTCGATTTATAGCCGTCGTAATGCCAAAATTTCGTTAACCTTAATAAAAACGAATTTGACAGTAGATGTAACTCACTGCCTAGCTTTGTAATCTGCCATGATAAGATAGATAATGTTCCAAGCTTCGTTTTGATATAAAGAACGTGTGAAATGGACTTACGGTTTAGGAGTTATGGCCGATATACTAAAAGTAGTTCGAAACCGTAAACGAGAATTCGTAACTGAAATTGAACCCTCGTAAAATACGTAAGTCAGTGGCAAATCTTGGTGATTAAATATTAGAGGTAAAAAGGAAGGTGTGAGAGAAAACCTCATGTGAAACGGATCGTTTTTCGATTTTATAAAAATGTTTGAATCAAGGTTAAACGCGAATGAACCCCTTAAAAGTATAACTTCGGTTATAACTTAGAAAACGAGCGATAAAACTCGAGGTATAATCTTGGTTCGTAATCGATCGACTTTAGAACTTATACGAATTAAATATACACTAAGTGTGAGTATGATGACATGTCTTAATGATGAACAAATGTCGGATCGTATCGGTAATAAAAAGAGTTACACTAAAAGGAGTATAACGAGATAATTCGAAAACATGTTTCGACTTAAATTGATACTTAACCTTTTAAAAAGTATTTAAGTGATTAATCTCGAATCTTCTGACTATTTATAGATCGCCGAGCTGACCCGGGACACACTACCACTACCCCTATTCGTACTCGATTACCAGGCAAGTTCTAAATCCTTTTAAAGGCTGTTGTTGTGAATATATATATATATATATATATATATATATATATATATATATATATGATTCGATTTTGTGTTTCATATGCCATAGCATGCATGCCTACTTTCAAGATATATTGTGATACCTGTTCCTTGAATTGTGGTTGGCTTATAAGTTAGATGTTGAATAATCAATTATAAGCCGGTTGTTGATAAGTCCCTTAGAGAAGGGCATATATATCGTATTCATTGAATATAGACAGGGAGTTAGTACTTCTTGATACATCATAATTACTTTAGAGGGAAATATTTAAGTAAAAAATTTCCATTATTTGGTGGACGAATATCACTTTGAATATTCGTCCAAGATTATTTAATTAACGATCATTACTTCAAATAATTATTTGAACGTTATCTATTCGACGAATATTATTTTTTAGTATTCGTTCAAAGTCGATTCATTTATCGAATATTATTTCGAATATTCCTTTAAAGCTTGGATTTCTAAATGAATATTATCTTGCTATTCATTTAGAATATTATTCATTAAATGAATATTAATTTGCGAATATTCATTTAAGTTCCTATTTACTTAATGAATATTATTTTAAATATTCATCTGATGTTCTATTTATTTATCGAATATTATTTCAATATTCCTTTCAAGTCTTATTACTTGAATGAATATTGCTTTGAATATTCATTTAAATATTTAATTATTCAATAAATATTTTCTCCTTATTTATTCAAGAAGTATTCTAAGAAATACTTCGATTTAAATATTCGTTCGTAGTCATAAGCCTTCTGTAATTATTTCGGATGCAATAAATATTCTTTGAATATTTATCTAATACTCTGAAATGACTTCATATATTGTCGTTGACCTTCGATTATTATAAAATTTCTTCGGAGTCGGATTATTATTAATATTATATCAAGAAAGGTTCTCAAAATGTCGTTCTTCCTTCGAATCTATCTTCAAAATGTAATTTATCTTGTTGACTTCCCGGTCATAAATCTTTCAAAAAGTATTCTTTTCACTCGCAACTAGAAATGCTATCTATTGCATCTGTGTATCCTCTCATCATTCGAGGGGTAAGATTATTGGAACAAGATGGTATCCTCTAACAAGAAGCAGCTTGGGAGATAAAATGTTGAATTTATCTTTCCAACTAGATACGACTACTTTGTGGAGTCTTATCAACAAGTATTATACTTGGGGAAAGGGGGACGAACTTTGCGTTCAGAGTCATGAACTTCCTTTTCGAACTTGGAGTCGTGTAAGAGGTCGAGTAGCGCCGGTCCATCCCATTGGCCCAACCGTTGGCCGGGGAGATCTAACAGGGCGGTAGACAAGTAAATCCGTCAGCTCTTCCTTCTACCGGTAGTAAATCTAAATTGAGCTGTACAATCTGCGACTGATCATCGTAAAGATTGGAACAGCGGGCGCGGTGAATACTCCAGCATTAGTTCATCATTCAGACTCATTTATTTTCTGCAACATTATTATTGTTGGCAGTATTGGAAAAGTATTCATAATTGGAATATATATGTTTTGAGTTACTTGTAACTTCATCATTTACCTTATACTGGTATTATCTTCGCTAATGCATGGCATATGGTTACAAAAATATTTGAACTGCTGTATATATATATATATATATATATATATATATATATGTCATCACTGTTCAGTTATATTGTTGTTGGTGGGCTATTGCTCACCCTTGCTTATTTATTATGTCATAACAACAGCACAACAACAGCTAGGACAGATGGCTCGCGTCAGGCGCACTCGGCGCAAGCGGGTTACCCGACCCACCGGACTCCCCGCTGATATGCTAGCCGCCATTGCTGAGGTAGCATAGATAGACAACTTTTGTTTTCAGCTTAACTATATGTATAATTAATGTAATCAATGGCAAAACTTTTAAACTTATGAGGTTATCCTTTTGGCTTGTAATAACTTTTATTCGTAAACCCCTTTATGTAAGACTTATTTCAATTTCATCTCTGAGACTATGACTGTGTGTGTGAGTGGATATTATTGTGGGGTTACAACATGCTACTTATTGATTTTGTACTCAAGTCAAGTATTATGTTTGATTTATGAGACCGTAACGACCCGATCCCTGACCCCGGATCTGGGGGTGTTACAGAGATGGTATCAGAGCGAGAGTTATATATCCCAAGAGATGATGCGACGTTATATAATAATAAATTCACTAATATAATAAGAACCCTTGCCAGGTTCACCTAAAACCCTTACGGGAACTTTTTAAGTATCATGATAGTAACATAGTTCGAGGCAGCTGCGAGACAACATGATGAGGACATGTTCTGAACTAGGGACCCGTATTATGAGCACTTGCCTGATGAGGATACTGAGCCTGAGGAGGAGGACCCTCAGGAGGTCCAGGTTGATGCTGATACTGATGCTATTGAGTCTGAGGAGGAGGACCGTGAGGAGGTCCAGGTTGATGCTGATACTGATGTTATTGAGACTGAGGGGGAGGAGGACCCGAAGGGGGTCCAGACAGGGCAGGACGCTGGGTTAGTTGCTGAGGATGAGGATTTTTGGGTTGTATATGAGATTAGGACCATGGAGGAGGACACTGATATGACCATTGAGCAGGTCATGGCTGCTGTTGTTGGACAGGCTATAGATGAGGATGAGCCAGTGGATGATGCTGTAGAGAGTTCCGGACTACGAGTGCCACCCCTCTCTGTTGAGAGAGCCCCTACCCCACCACCACTACCTATGAGCCCATTTTTCGATGAGTTTGAGGAGCCTACCCCAGAGCCCCAACAGACAGAGACTGCAGCTCCGGCTGAGCCATCCACCCCACCCCATGTCCCGATAGGGGGAGTCCCAGTATGTGTTCATAACCTGATTGTGAACGGGCTTTATTGAGAGTTGTCAGTGGCGGATGCCAGATTGGTAGAGTCTAGGAGGGAGCTAGCAGCGGAGAGAGCCGCCCCGATGAGGTTACAGGGCCAGAAGACGATCAGTGATCGGGCTGGGTATAGGGTCGTGACCCGCATCGAGCTGAGGGCTCGGGTGAGGGTGCGACAGTTACCTACTGATGGGCATGGTATGGTAGCCAGAGCAGACGCCGAGGAGATTTTTCGCATCGCCATGGGGAGGGTTCGGATGATGTTTCGTCGTGGCGGCTGATTTCAGATGTAGTGATGCAGTAGTCTAGTTGTCTAGTCATGTACGGACGTAGTAGTGCCGGCTTTTGTAGGGATGGTTTCATTGTACTTATTTTTCCCTTTTGCAGACTAGACAGATAGACAGCATATTTCACTTTTGACTTGTTGTCGTTGTTAGGATGGTTGTACTTTAAACTATCGTTGTAACTCAGATGTTGTACCTTTTCGGTACCTGGTATATATTTGTTTCCCTTTCAGTTATTTTAATTTTGTTGGGATTCAATCACGAGTTTATTAGCATATGTACTGCTTTCGATTAAGTTGCCATGAGATATAGAACTGTGGGATCCTAAATCCAATCATGTAACGAATTATGCAAGGAGAAATCCTTTAAAACAGGTAAGTGAACCTAATGTATAATTGTCCAAATTTTCAGTAAAATGCCTCCAAGACGAATGGGCACTAGGGCTTGTTGGGCTTGCTAAGCAAGCCATAACTCCACATTAGTATAATATTGTCCGCTTTGGGCTGAGCCCGCACGGATTTGTTTTTGGGCAACTCGCAAAAGGCCTCATACTAATGGAGTTAACTAGCTGCTTATAAACTAGCTATCTGCCCCTTCCACAAATGATGTGGGACAACTCCTAACAATCTCCCCCTTCACACATCGGGCTCGACACCTGTCGAATCTGCCTCCTTCGGTGTGATCTGCTCCCTTGACCCATACTGGAATTTCATCTAGCTAACTGGCTCCCCCTAGGCCCATACTGGAAAGCCCACCTGCTCCCCCTTAAGTCCAACCTGGGATCGCTTATCTGCCTTTTTCCTTGGATCCATTTTAGAGCCCATTGAGATCGTTCTGGATCGCTATAACCATAGCTCTGATACCACTTGTTGGGCTTGCTAAGCAAGCCATAACTCCACATTAGTATGATATTGTCCGCTTTGGGCTGAGCCCGCACGGATTTGTTTTTGGGCAACCAAAAGGCCTCATACTAATGGAGTTAACTAGCTACTTATAAACTAGCTATCTGCCCCTTCCACAAACGATGTGGGACAACTCCTAACAGGGCTAACCCCTGTGAATCTACTGCCCAAGAGAGTCACAACCAACATGAGGAAAACCATGAATATAATGAAGAGCAAGATCAGGACTATAATGAGTAAGAAGATTCCAAATATGAAGCAGAGGATGAACCCATGTACTTTGAAGACTTTGAGGAGGAAATAGAGGGTGGAGAAATTGAAGTGGGGCAGGAAGGGGAGAACCAGGGCAGAGATCCCATGGGCCAGTTTATGGATCTGCTTAGGCAGAATTTGAACCAATACCCCCAACCACCACTAGGAAACAACACTTCAGTGGCAAATTCCTTCAGGGCCTTTAAGTCCCTTAAGCCCCCAGAGTTCCACAGATCGGCTAATCCCGTTGAGGCGAGGGCCTAGATCAAGGAAATGGAAAAATCTTTCGAGATTCTGAGTATCAATGAGGCTCAAAAGACTATTTTTGCTACTTACCTACTAGAGGGAGAGGCCAATTATTGGTGGGAGGCCAAAAGGAACATGGAGACTGATGCTATCGTAACCTGGGAGAGGTTTAAACCGTTATTTCTGGAGAAGTACTTCCCGAAGTTCATGAAAACTCATATGGAACTTAAGTTTTTAGAACTAAAATAGAATAATATGTCAGTGGCTGACTATGAGGCGAAGTTTACTGAGCTGTTGAGATTTGTGCCAAAATTTATGGATACCGAAGAAAAGAAAGCTAACAGGTTTCAACAAGGGTTGAAACAGTGGATCCAGAATAGAGTGGCGGTTTTAGAAATTATGGATTATTCCACCTTAGTGCAGAAGGCAACTATTGTGGAAGCTGGAAGTGATCAAATGCAGACAGAAAGAGAAAAATGGGGAATAAAGAGAAAGTATGCCAGTATGGGCGGAGGGTCCACTGGAGGAAAACCTCCAACCAAGTTTAACAGAGGAACCATTTCCCTACCTGGGAGAAGGGAAGGGTTTAAGCCATCTACGAGCACAACAGTGAGCCAGGGCGGCCAGCAAGCAGGAGTGTCCCGTTCCCATCAATCTAGACCCCCCTTACCATTATTTACTACCCGTGGGAAGAGGCATTCCGGGGTGTGTATCCTGAAGCAGATAAACTGCTATAAGTGTGGGCGAGCTGGGCACTATGCTACCTCTTGCACCACGATCATCCCTAACAGCACCACTTGTTTCCAATGCGGACAGCAAGGGCACATGAGGAAGGATTGCCCAAGGAACAAACCGGCGGCATCAAGGGCGTGCAAGGTTGCCTCCAATAGACCCCCAACTGCCAGGACTTTTAATATGTCAGTACAAGATGCCGTAAGGGACACGGATGTGATAGCAGGTACATTTTCTTTCAATTCAGTCAGTGCAAATGTCTTAATTGATTCGGGAGCAACTAAGTCTTTTATATCTAGAGATTTTGCGCATAAATTGAAACTTAAAACCCAGCAACTAAGGGATTCCTTACAAGTAGAGATAGCTAATCAGGAAGTCATTCCGGTTAATCAAATCCACCCCGATTGTAAATTAGAAATAGGAGGACGATCCTTCTATGTCGATTTAATTCCTTTTAAGCTAGGGGAATTTGATGTCATTTTGGGAATGGATTGGTTGTCTTGCAATAATGCGCAGAGAGATTGTAAAGGGAAAAAGGTTAAGTTGAAAACCCCAGGGAAGAAAAAAAATAGTGTTTAAAGGGATGCGACAGACCCAGAAAATTCTGACCATGGTGCAAACCAAGAGGTTGTTACGAAAAGGGAACGAGGCTTATTTAGCTTACGTTATAGACACTCAGAAAGAAGCGCCAAAATTTCAGGACATTCCGGTAGTTAATGAGTTCGAAGACGTGTTCCCACGGGATCTTCCCGGACTACCACCTGATAGGGTAATTGAGTTTGCCACCGAGTTAGCCCCAGGGACGGCGCCTGATAAATGGATTTATATCCACTTGGAACGCCTTATTTCGACTTAAATTGATCACTTTGTTCTCAAGCATTGGTGTGTTTTAATGAGTTTTTGTGAGAATTGTGCAGGATGTATCTCCAGGTGCATGTATAGACTTTTCAGCGAGTATATGGTGTTTTTAAAGTCATGGGAACAAGTGCCGGGAGTTGCATTGGAAATAGAGAAGAAATCAGCAAAGGAAGACGAAACAGTGTGCAGGAACAGTGATTGGACGCGGGCGCGCTTGAAAAGCAAAGGAATAGCGAGCGATCACGCTTGAACCGCCAGAAAACTTCTGAATTTCGATTTCTAATGGGAAAGTTGCCTCAAATATTTTCCTAATCATATGGTAATTGTTTGGACGGATGGAATTACTCAGAATCAGACTTATACACGGATTTGCACTTCTAAGAACGTTCAAGAATGGAATTTGCCTTATTCTAATTAAATTCAAGAACGGTAATTGCTTGGAGAAGAGGCAACTGTGGGGCTATAAATACACATCTTGGGGACAACAAAAACACCACCATTCACCAGAGATCAGATTCACTTCACAACACATACACACCATTGAAGCACGAGATCGAGTGCCAAGGCGAGGATTATGACGACGAGAAGATCTAGACATAGTTTTCTTGTATTCCTTTGTTTAGGCGTATCTTTTGGATGCTTGTTACATACACGGATCTGTTCTTTACACCTTGTTACTCTATTGATTTATTCATCATTATTGTTTTGTTCATTATCATGTTTTCACCAAATCCCATGGTGACGAAAGGTTCAATTATGAACTAATCGTTGTCATGGGACTCTAGCGGATTTATCTATGTAGCTTAGTAGTTTGCATGCTTTAAAGGTTTATGTGTGATGAATTCTTGATATCCTTGTATGGTTGTGCTTCATGAATTTAGATGCGTAGCTAACATCTAATATGTTAATCTCTTGCGAAACGAGAGTGGATCTTGAGATTTAGAACTTGCCATGCTAGCATAGGATAGGTTGATGTTTTAACATCATGATTTGTGGCATAAATAAAGATATTATGCTGCCCTATGTGATCTATGTGGATAACTTGTGCTTAAACCTTTATGTTTTCAAATCTTATAGAGATATAGGGTGTAAACATCATTGGTGTCTATTCATCTTCTATCTTTTTAGTGGATGTATGCGTAGTTTGGTATTAGTACACCGAGAGGTAACTCTTACTTGTTTTGTGTTATCCGATCAGATATCAAAACCATCACATGTGATGATTAAAGGCGTCAACTCTAAGTGAAGTAGATAATGAAGTTAGAGTTCCATGTGTATTCTCATATAAGTAATTTGATTTTAGATCTCGTTAGTTAATTAATTTTTAATTTCTTAATTTGCATCTTAGTTTAATTTAGTTAATTAAAACCTCAAATTATTAATTGTCTTAGCAGTGAATTAAAATCATACATTGTTGAATAGGTGCATTAACTGAAAAGAACTTAACCAGATCTCAGTGGAACGAACTTTAATTGTATTACTTGTGACCACGTATACTTGCGTGATATTGTGTAAACAAGTTTTTGGCGCTGCTGCCGGGGATCATCGGTGTTTTGGTTTTTAGTTTATGTGCTTGTCATCAGTGGTCGTTGGCGTTCACTGACTCGGATTTTCTTACTTAGTTTGTTGTTTCTTGGTGTTTCAGGTACTTGAACGTGTATGCGAACACGTTTGCAAACTCGTAAACTGGCAGAAGAAGAACTTGCAGCAGCAAAAGAGGTGGCAGATTTACCAGCAGCAGCTAAGGCTTTGAAGGATTATTCTCAGCCTAAGATCAATGACATTCAGTCTAGCATTGTCAGGCTAGCTATTGCAGCAAATACTTTCGAAATCAAGCCAGGCATGATTCAGATGGTGCAGAACTCAGTTCAATTTGGGGGTGCTCCTACGGAGGATCCTAACATGCATATCAGGGACTTCATTGAGATCTGCGACACTTTCAAGTTTAATGCTGTGCCGGATGATGCGATCAAATTGAGACTTTTCCCATTCTCTCTGAGGGATAAGGCTAAGGGCTGGTTACACTCTTTACCAGCCGGTTCCATTACTACATGGGAGGATCTTGCTCAGAAATTTCTTACTAAATTCTTCCCTATAGCGAAAACTACAGCAATAAGGAACCAGCTAACTCAATTTCAGCAGCAATCTGGTGAATCTTTGTGTGAGGCTTGGGAACGTTGTAAGGAGATGCTTCGTAGGTGTCCACATCATGGCATGCCTGATTGGATGGTTATCAACGATTTTTACAATGGGTTGGGAGCACAGTCTAGACCTTTGCTAGATGTAGCATCAGGAGGAGCTTTGTGGGCTAAGAGCTATGAGGAGGCTTATGATCTTATTGAGACGATGGCTGCTAATGAATATCAAAATCCAACCCAGAGACTTTCTCAAGGCAAGCTAGCAGGTGTTCTTGAAGTTGATGCAGCTACAGCCATTGCCGCTCAGTTGAAGGCTCTCACTATGAAGGTGGATTCTCTTGCTAATTGTGGAATTCAGCAGGTTGCTAGTGTTTGTGAGTTATGTGAAGGCGCACATGAGACGAATCAGTGTGCCATCTCTTCTGAATCAGCACAGTTCGTGAGTAATTTACAGAGACCTGCTGCACCAGTTCCAGCCACTTATCATCCTAATAATCAGAATCATCCCAATTTCAGCTGGAGCAACAATCAAGGTGCTCAACAACAATAGCCTTATCAGCAATTTCATGGTCAGCAAGCAAGGCCATTCAATCAAGGTTTTCAGTAATAGTATGCTCCGAGGCAACAATTCCAACCTCCAGGGTTTCAGCAACAGCCTCAGGCAAGTGCGGGTCAATCTTCTAATGAAAAATCAGAAATAGAGGAGTTGAGGATGATGGTTAAAAGTCAATCAGTTTCTCTTAAGACTTTGGAGAGCCAGATGGGGCAACTTGCTAGTACTTTACTTAGTAGGCAACAAGGAAATCTTCCTAGTGATACGGAGGCTAATCCAGGTAGGAGAGACAATAAGGAGTAGGTGAAAGCAGTGACTTTGAGATCGGGAAAAGTTACAGCAGGCCCTAAATCGGCAGCTGAAGAAGATGAAGATGTTCAGAATCAGCAGGTTGAAAAATCTGCAGTGCCCGAAATTGCTAAATCTGATTTGGTGGCTGATCAGCAAGAAGGTGAAGTGGAAAAGAGCAAGGAACCTATTGAAAAAGCTTCTCCGAAGCAGTCTACGAAGAATAGTCAGATCTACTCTCCTCCTCCATATCCTAGAAGACTCCAGAAGCAACAGTTGGATAAGAAATTTGCTAAGTTCTTAGAGGTGTTCAAGAAGGTGCAGATTAACATTCCTTTTGCGGAAGCTCTTGAACAGATGCCAAGCTATGCCAAGTTCATGAAGGGTATTCTCTCTTGTAAATTGAAGCTCGAAGAGTTGGAAACCGTTGCTTTGACAGAAGAGTGTAGTGCAGTGCTGCAGCAGAAGTTTCACCATTCTGTGTACTATTGGCAATCTTTCTTTCAGCAAGTGTTTGTGTGATTTGGGGGCTAGCATCAATCTCATGCCATTGTCAGTTTACATGCAACTTTGTCTACCGGAGCCAAAGTCGACCAACATCTTTTTGCAGTTGGCTGATCGATCTATTACATATCCAAGAGGCATAGTGGAAGACGTTTTGGTGGAAGTTTATAAGCTTATTTTTCCAGCTGATTTTGTTATCTTGGATTTCGAGGAGGATAAGAAGATTCCCATAATCTTGGGAAGACCGTTCTTAGCTACTGGTAGAACTTTGATTGATGTGCAAAAAGGGGAGCTCACCATGAGGGTGCAAGACCAGAATGTCACTTTCAACGTGTTCAATGCAATGAAATTTCCTACAGATGAAGAAGAATGCTTGAAGGTGGATTTGGTTGATTCTGCAGTCAATATGGAGATTGAGCAGTTGTTAAAGTCTGATTCTTTGGAGAGGGTTCTAGTTGGCGATTATGATTTTGAAGAGGATGACATATCCGAACAGCTACAGCAGTTAAATTCAGCTCCTTGGAGAAGGAGAATTGACATTCCTTTTGAATCTCTTGGGTTAGTGGAGTTGAAAAATTCTACGGAGCGTCTTAAGCCATCTATTGAAGAAGCTCCTACACTTGAACTCAAACCATTACCTGAGCACTTGAGGTACGCTTTTCTAGGTGATGCATCTACATTACCTGTTATTATTTTGTCTAATCTGTCAGATTGTGAGGAAGAAAAGCTCTTGCGAATTCTGAGGGAGTTCAAGTCGGCTATTGGTTGGACCATAGCAGATATAAAGGGAATCAGCCCCTCTTATTGCATGCACAAAATTCTGCTAGAGGAAGGAGCTAAGCCTACTGTTGAACATCAGCGAAGACTTAATCTGATTATGAAAGAGGTGGTGAAGAAGGAAATTCTAAAGTGGTTAGATGCAGGTATTATCTATCCTATATCAGACAGTTCTTGGGTGAGTCCAGTGCAATGTGTGCCAAAGAAAGGTGGCATGACAGTTGTTGCTAATGAGAAGAACGAGCTCATCCCTACTCAGACAGTCACGGGGTGGAGAGTGTGCATGGATTATCGGAAGCTTAACAAAGCCACGAGAAAAGATCACTTCCCTCTTCCGTTCGTTGATCAGAAGTTAGACAGACTAGCTGGTCATGAGTACTATTGTTTGTTTGATGGTTATTCGGGATATAATCAGATTTGCATTGCTCCGGAAGATCAAGAGAAGACCACATTCACATGTCCTTTTGGCACTTTTGCTTTTCAACGAGTTTCTTTTGGATTATGTGGTGCTCCTGCCACTTTTCAAAGGTGCATGATGGCTATTTTTTCAGACATGATTGGCACGAATGTGGAAGTTTTCATGGACGACTTCTCTATTTTTGGTATTTCTTATGACGAGTGCTTGCATAATCTTGGCTTGGTGTTGAAAAGGTGTGTGGAGACTAATTTGGTGCTTAATTGGGAAAAATGTCACTTCATGGTAAAAGAAGGAATCATTCTTGGGCATAAGGTATCTGGTAGAGGACTTGAGGTGGATAGGGCTAAGGTGGAAACAATTGAAAATCTTCCTCCACCTACTTCAGTTAAAGGAATTCGCAGTTTTCTTGGTCATGCGGGTTTCTATCGGCGATTCATCAAAGATTTCTCAAAAATTTCTAAACCTTTGTGCAATCTTTTGGAGAAGGATGTTCCTTTCAAGTTTGATGATGATTGCTTAGCAGCTTTTGAGCTGTTAAAGAAGAAGTTGACAACCACACCTGTCATTATCGCACCTAATTGGGAGGAACCATTCGAGCTAATGTGTGATGCTAGTGACTATGATGTGGCAGCTGTGCTTGGGCAAAGGAAGGAGAAAGTGTTTCATGTGGTTTACTATGCTAGTAAAACCTTTAATGATGCTCAGCTTAACTACACTACCACGGAGAAGGAATTGCTAGCTGTTGTCTATGCTTTTGAGAAGTTCAGATCTTATTTGCTTGGTACGAAGGTGATTGTTTATACGGATCATGCAGCGATTCGATATTTGATGTCGAAGAAGGATTCAAAGCCTAGGTTGATTCGTTGGGTGTTTCTTTTGCAAGAATTTGATTTGGAGATCAAAGATAGGACGTAAGAACCCCAAATTTTGGATATAATTAAAACTTTTTATTATGTACTGAGGTAATGGTGAATAGTGATTACGACTATGATGTAATGATTGAGATAATGAATGAAAGGAATAGATTTGGATTCAAATGTTTATATGCCATGAAGAATACTATTGGTTGACACTTTAGATAAGAATTATCTATCTCCTAGGGAATTGAGATTTGATAATTCTAAAGGAGAAGATTATTCTTATGTCATCCAAATCGATATCTGTTATTGGTCCAGTGGGTCCGTAAAAAGGTTAATGAACGATCGAAAGAGATCAGGGACAATTGTACAACCCTAAGAGAATAAGTAAAGAATAAAGAATGAATAGTGTTTTGGTGGAAAATAGAATATTATGAGACGACGCTATATAGAAGTACCCGGAACGAAATTATTATTTCATATTATTGATCCAGGGGGAAAAAGATTGTATGTAAAAGCTATCGGATTCTGAAAAATTGCACTTTTATTTTCCCCGAAATTTACCTGGACACTGAAAAACTTAAGGAATTATTGAAGGAATTTAAGGGAAATAGGTTCAAGAATTATTAAAGAGAATGGAGGATGATAGTATAAATATTAAGACGGATTCCGGTAAAACCCTAACTAGAAACGAATGAGTTATTCCTCCAAACGATCAAAGAATTGAGCAATAACCGGACAAAGAAACAAGCAGGGAATCAAGATACATGCATGTAGTGGTGGAAAATATCTAGCAAACCAAGTGATGACTCATGCAACTAGCATACTTAGAGATGAAACTAGTACTTAGCAAAGCAAACTACTTAGTTAGCCTTAACACCACCAAAGATCAACACTTGTCCACTTTCAATACATCATCCATGAGCAAATCACTTTATTAAAGCTACTTTAAGCTTGATATTTTCTTAAGATACCACAATAATTCATTGGATGAGAGCAAAACAAAGCAACAAAGCAAAGAAACTCCATTTCTCAAAACCGCCCAGCAAGAACTACCTTGAAATAAAATTTCATATCTCCATTTCTATCCATGATAAAATCACAAATTTTAACCAAAGCCTCTCCACTCCATGGGCAATATTCGCTCCAAATTTCATAACAATCCAAGGAGTATAGCCTAGTCAAATCACCTCCCCAAGTTGAAGAAGCAAACTGTCCTGATGCTTGACAGTTTCTGACTGATTTTCAAACGGCCATATCTCCTTCGTTTCTCAATGAAATTTGGTGTTCTTTAGCCTGTTGGAAATCTGGTTAGATGCTCTACAACTCTCCTTTAGGAGCCTCGTCCAAGAAAGCATGGTTAGGGCCTCGTTTTTGCAGATCTTTGAACTGATGAATAGTAATTTTTAAGAACTAACTTTAGGTTTATTGTTTCTTTGGATGATCCAAGCTTTGTTAAGGCTAGGAAAGGCACATACAAGGCTTATTAAGGCTAGGACATATCTCAAGGAAGGTAATACACTTGAAACCCTAGCTTTGTTTTGAAGATTTAAGCATGTTCTTGATGATATAAGATTAGTTATAGTATTAGCATGATTATAAGCATGATTATGGATTTTGTTAGTGTAAGAACCCAGATTTTGGGTGGAATTAAAACTTTTATGTATTTAATGATGTAAGAATGAATAGTGGTTATGGCTACAATGTAATAATTGATATTTGGAAAGAATGAATGGAATTCGACTTTATTATTTCTATGTCTTGAAGAATGCTAAAGGGTGACAACATAGGTAAGAATAATCTATCTTCTAAGGGAATAAGATATGGCAATTTCAAGCAGGATAATATTCTCATGTCATCCAGATCGATAACGATTAATCCAGTAGTTCCGTAAAAAGGTTAAGGAACGATCGAAAGAGAATACGAACAATTGTACAACCCTAAGAGAATAAGTAAAGAATAGAGAATGAATAGTGTTTTGGTGGGAGTATAGAATAATATGAGACGACATTATAAAGAAGTATTCGGAACGGATTTCCGAGTTCGTATTAGTGATTCAGGGGGAAAATAAGTGTACGTAAAAGCTGTCGGATTCTGAAAAACCGCACTTTTATTTTCTCCGAGAGTTCTTTGGACACTGATAGCCTTAAGTATTTAACGAATGGATTTAAGGAATATAAATTGGAAAGTTAGAATGAAAGATGGAGAATGATAGTATTAATATTAAAAAGGATTCCCGGTAAACCCTAATTAGAAATCCGTGAAATATTCCTACGAACGATCAATCGAAACGGGCAATAACCGGACACAGAAACAAGCAGAGGAAGCAAGAGTCTTGTGCAAGCTACTAGAATAAATATCTAGTAACCAAGTGGGCAAGAGTAACTAGATTAATTGGAACATAACTAGTACTTAGAAATCAAAAACCCTTGGTTAAGCTTCAACCATGCAAAACACAACACTTGTCCATTCTAATTACCTCATCCATTGCATCAGACTCCACTAACACCACTTGGATGAGATATTATCTCACAAAATCACTTTAAGCATTATTACAAGCAACCAATACACAGAAACCAAGCAAACTCTCTCCCCCCCCCATGAACAAACCATTCGGCCTATGCTCTAATTCAAAAACAAAAATCCAACTTCCCACCATTGTTTGATCTTGTAATAATTAAGGTGAGTCTTACATTTCATAAAACTTATCTCCTCAAAATCTTAGCTTCAAACTCATCCTTTTCCAGTTTCAAAAAAATCAAGAAAGAGGAGCATGAATAGTGTTCATCATGTACTAACTTTGTTTTCTTGATTTTTCATAGTTGATCTAGCAAGCTTAATCACTCCTAAGGACCATACAAGGCTTAGTAAGGCTATATCACTATCTAAGGAAGGTATAAAGCTCTTGAAAACCTAACCCTTGTTTGAGATTTAAGTATGTTTATGATAGATATAGCTTAGTTATGGTTATGTTAAGATTATAAGCATGATTATGTATGGATCTTGGATACATGATAAAAATAGTTAGATGAACGGAAAGGCATTTCTTGGCTTCAGTTCATGTATATAAATCATGTATATGTTGTTTGGAATGGATACCATGTTTATGGGAAGATTTGAAATTGGTAGATATTCGATTTACATCCGTTATAATGTCCGATTTTACAATACCATGTTTTGTATGCCATTTTCCATGTCAAAAACCTACTGTTCAGAAACTTTATCTGCCATGATAGGATAGGTAATGTTCTAAGCTTCGTTTTGATATAAAGATCACGTGAAACAGACTTACGGTTTAGGATTTATGACCGATTTACTAAAACTAGTTCGAATCCGTAAACGAAAGTTCGTAACTGAAATTGAACCCTCGTAAACTATGTAACATCATGGCGAATCTTGGTAAATAAATACTAGGGGTAAAAAGGAAGGTGTGAAAGAAACCGTATGTCAAAAGGATCATTTTTCGATTTATTAAAAATGTTCGAGTCGAGGTTAAACGCGAACGAACCCCTAAAAGACGACTCTTTTATAATTTCGGTAAAACACTTAGAAAACGGGCGATAAAACTCGGAGTATAATATTGGTTCGTAACGATCGACCTTAGAACTTGTATGACTTAAGTATGTCCCAAGTATAAGTGCAGTGACATGTCGTATTAACGAACGAATGTCGGGTCGGATCAATGATAAAATGAATCCACAAAAAGGGGTATAACGAGATAACTCGAGAACGTGTTTCGATTTAAGTATAACTTAACTTTTAAGATGTTAAGTGATTAATCCCGAATGCCTTGGCTATTTATAGATCACCAAGCTGAACCGGGACCCGCTACCACTACCCCTTACCGTACTCGACTACCAGGCAAGTTTTAATTCCCTTCTTTTAGGCTGTTGTTGTGATTGAATATATATATATATATATATATATATATATATATATATATATATATGTTTTCTGTTATACATATGCCATAGCATGCATGCCTACTTTCAAGATTATATCGTTATGCTTGTTCCTTGATTGTTAATTGGCTTATAAATTAGATAGCTAACGTATCAATTATAAGCCAGTTATTGTAAGGCCCTCATAGGAGGGCGTATCCATCTTATTCATCAAATATAGACCGGGAGTCAATATTTCTTGATATATCGAGATTACCTCGGAGGAAAATATTTAAGTAAATATTTTCTATTATTTGGGCGACGAATATTATTTGAATATTCGTTCGAGATTATTTATTTAACGATCCTTACTTCAAATAATTATTTGAACGTAACCATTTGACGAATAATATTTTTCAATATTCATTCAGAGTCGAATTGATTATCGATTATTATTTCGAATATTCTTCTAAAGATGAGACTACTAAATGAATATTATTTGGATATTCATTTGGAATATTACTTTATTAAATAAATATTACTTTTGAAAATTCATTTATGATATTAATTACTTGATGAATATTATTTTAAATATTCATCTGAAGCCTGATTTATTTATCGAATATTATCTCGAATATTCCTTTAGGGCTTGGATTACTAAATGAATATTACTTGATATTCATTTAGAATATTATTCATTAAATGAATATTACTTTTTGAATATTCATTTAAATTCCTAATTAATTATGAATATTGTCTTAAATATTCCTTTCAGGTCCTATTAATTAATGAATATTATTTTGAATATTCATTTAAATATTTATTTATTCAATAAATATTCTCCTGATATTTCTTCAGGGATTATTTTGAAAAATACTCTGATTAAAGATATTCTTTCATATTCCTAAATATTCTGTAAATATTTTTAATTCAATAAATATTCTCTGAATATTTGTTCCATTCTTAGAATAACCTCAATAAGGATTATCTTCTTCGATTATTACAGAAAATATCTCGGAGTCATATTATTATTAATCTTATATCAAGAAAGGTTCTCAAACATCATTCTTCTTTGATTCTACCTCTCTAATAATAAGGGAACCTTACTTGGAAAATGTTATTTATCTTGTCGACTTCCCGGTCATAAATTATTCTCTTCACTCGCAACTCGGGTGCTATTGACTTATTAAGTCGTTGTTTACCTTCTCATCTTTCGAGGGGTAAGATTGTTGGAACAAGTTGATATTCGTTACCAAGCAATAGCTTGGAAGTTATTGGTGAATTTTCCTTTCCAACTAGATACGACTACTTTGTAGAGTCTTATCAACAAGTATTATACTTGGGGAAAGGGGGACGAACGTTACATTCAGAATCATGAATTCTATTTGAACTAGGAGTCGTGTAAGAGGCCGAGTAGCGCCGGTCCATCCCCTTTGGCCCAACCGTTGGCCGGGGAGAGCTAGTAAGGCGGTATACAAGTAAAGCCGTCAGTTCTTCCTTCTACCGGTAGTAAATCTAAATTGAGCTGTACTATCTCGACTGATCATCAAGATTGGAACAGCGGGCGCGGTGAATACTCCATCATTGGTTCATCATCCAAACTTATTTATTTCCTACAACATGATTACTGTTGGCAGAGCTGGAAAAGTGTTCATAACTGGAATTGCAATCTTTTCATGCAAGTTCCTCTCTTTAATAACAGTGAGAATATCTCGCTTACTTTTGATGTAGCAGATATTTCTACAAACAAATACTTTGAGTTACCTAGTAACTTCATCCTTTATATTATACTGGCAATAACTTCATTAATGCATGGCATATGATTTCAAAGGATATTTTGAACTGCTGTATATATGTATCACTGTTCAGTCATATTATTGTTGGTGGGCTTTCGCTCACCCTTGCCTTGTTCATATTATGTCACAACAACAGCTAGGACAGATGGCTCGCGTCAGGCGCACTCGGCGCAAGCAGGTTACCCGACCCACCGGACTCCCCGCTGAGATGCTAGCCGCCATTGCTGAGGTAGCATAGTTAGACAGCTTTTGTTTCCTGTTTAACTATATGTATAATTAATGTAATTAACGGCAAAACTTTTAAACTTATGATGTTATCCTTTTTGGATTGTAATAACTTTTATTCGTAACCCTTTAATGTAAGATTTATTTCAATTTCATCTCTGGGACTATAACTGTTGTGTGTGTGAGTGGAAATTATTGTGGGGTCACAGCATGTGATTTATTTATTGTGGACTCAAGTCAAGTATTATGAATGGATGTAAGACCGTAACCACCAGATCCCTGACCCCGGATCTGGGGGTGTTACAGAGATGGTATCAGAGCGAGAGTTATATATCCCAAGAGATGATACGACGTTATATAATAATAAATTCAATAATATAATAAGAACCCTTGTCAGGTTCACCTAAAACCCTTACGGGAACTTTTTAAGTATCATGATAGTAACATAGTTCGTCATGTGTAGGCGAGCGACATGTCGGCCCAGGAGGCAGCTGCGAGACAGCTTGATGAGGACATGTTCCGGACTAGGGACCCATACTACGAGCACTTGCCTGAGGAGGATACTGAGTCTGAGGAGGAGGACGCTGAGGAGGTCCAGGTTAATGCCGATACTGATGTGATCGAGTCTGAGAAGGAGGACCCTGAGGAGGTCCAGGTTGATGCTGACACAGATGTTGTTGAGACTGAGGGGGAGGAGGACCCGGAGAGGATCCAGACAGGACATGATGCTGAGTTAGTTGCTGAGGATGAGGATTATTGGGTTGTATCTGAGATTAGGACTATGGAGGAGGATACTGATATGACCACTGAGCAGGTCATGGCTGCTGTTGTTGGACAGGCCGTGGATGAGGTTGAGCCAGTGAAGGATGCAGTAGGGAGTTCCGGACTACGAGTGCCACCGCTCTCTGTTGAGAGAGCCCCTACCCCACCACTACCTGTGAGCCCATACCCCGATGAGTTTGAGGAGCTTACCCCAGAGCCCCAGCAGACAGAGACTGCCGCTCCAGCTGAGCCATCCACCCCACCTCATGCCCCGATAGGAGGAGTCCCAGTATGTGTTCACAACTTGATTGTGAACGGGCTTTATAGAGAGTTGTCTGTGGCAGATGCCAGGTCGGCAGAGTCTAGGAGGGAGTTAGCAGCAGAGAGAGCCGCCCGGATGAGGTTGCAGGGCAGGAGGACTATCAGTGACAGGGTTGGGTATAGGGCTGTGACCTGCATCGAGCTGAGGGCTCGGGTGAGGGTGCGACAGTTGCCTACTGATGGGCATGGTAGGGTAGACAGAGTAGATGCTGAGGAGATTTTCCGCATCGCCATGGGGAGGGTTCGGAGGATGTTTCGTCGTGGCGGCTGATTTCAGATGTAGTGATGCAGTGGTCTAGTTGTCTAGTCATGTACGGACGTAGTAGTGCCGGCTTTTGTAGGGATGATTTTCTTGTACTTGTTTTTCCTTTTTGCAGACTAGACAGATAGACAGCGTATTTCACTTTTGACTTGTTGTTGTTGTTAGGATGGCTGTACTTTAAACTATTGTTGTAACTCGGATGTTGTACCTTTTCGGTACCTGGTATATATTTGTTTCCCTTTCAGTCATTTCAATTTTGTTGGGATGTGATGACGAGTTTATTAGCATATGTACTTTTTTTTTTGATTAAGTTGCCATGAGATATAAAACTGTGAGATCTTAAACCCAGTCATGTAAAGAATTATGCAAGGAAAAATCCTTTAAAACAGGTAAGTGAACCTAATGTAAAAAATTTCCAAATTTTCAGTAAAATGCCTCCAAGACGAATGGGCACTAGGGCTACCCCCGAGAATCTACTGACCAAGAGAGTCACAACCAACACGAGGAAAACCATGAAAGTAGTGAAGAACAAGATCAGGATTATAATGAGCAAGAAGATTCCCAGTATGGAGCAGAGGATGAACCCCTGTACTCTGAAGAATTTGAGGGGGAAATCGAGGGTGGAGAAACTGAAGTAGAACAGGAAGGGGAGAACCAGGGCGGAAACCCCATGGGCCAGTTTATGGATCTACTTAGGCAGAATTTGAACCAATACCCCCAACCACCACCAGGCAACAACACTTCAGTGGCAAATTCCTTTAGGGCCTTTAAGTCCCTTAAGCCCCCAGAGTTCCACGGATCGGCTGATCCCGTTGAGGCGAGGGCCTGGATCAAGGAAATGGAAAAATCTTTCGAGATTCTGAGATCAATGAGGCTCAGAAGACTGTTTTTGCTACTTACCTACTAAAGGGAGAGGCCAATTATTGGTGGGAAGCCAAGAAGAACATGGAGACTGATGCTGTCGTGGCCTGGGAAAGGTTCAAACAGTTATTCCTGGAGAAGTACTTCCCGAAGTTCATGAAAACCCAGATGGAACTTAAGTTTTTGGAACTGAAACAGAACAATATGTCAGTGGCTGACTATGAGGCCAAATTTACTGAGCTGTCGAGATTTGTGCCAGAGTTTGTAGACATAGAAGAAAAGAAAGCTAACAGGTTTCAACAAGGGCTGAAGCAGTGGATCCAGAATAGGGTGGCGGTTTTAGAGATTACAGATTATGCCACCTTGGTGTAGAAGGCAACCATTGTGGAGGCTGGTAGTGATCAGATGCAGAGAGAGAGAGAGAGAGAGAGAAAGGGGGGATAAAGAGGAAGCATGTTAGTATGGGCGGAAGATCCGCTGGAGGAAAACCCCCAACCAAGTTTAATCGAGGAGCGGTTTCCCTACCTGGGAGGAATGTAGGGTTTAAACCATCTGCGAGTGTAAGTGTGAGCCTGGGCGGCCATCAATTAGGAATGTCCCGTTCCAACCCTTCTCGACCTCCATTGCCATTGTGTGCTACTTGTGGGAAGAGGCACTCCGGGGTGTGCAACCTGAAGCAGATAAATTGTTATAAGTGTGGGCGAGCTGGGCACTATGCTACCTCTTGCACCACGGTCATCCCTAACAGCACAACCTGTTTCCAGTGTGGACAGCGAGGGCACATGAGGAAGGATTGCCCAAGGAGCAAACCAGCAGCATCAGGAGCAATCAAGGTTGCCTCAAATAGGCCACCAACTGCTAGGACTTTTAATATGTCAGTACAAGATGCCGTGAGGGACACAGATGTGATAGCAGGTACATTTTCTCTCAATTCAGTCAGTGCAAATGTCTTATTTGATTCAGGAGCAACTAAGTCTTTTATATCTAGAGATTTTGCGTATAAATTGAAACTTAAAACCCAGCAACTAAGAGATTCCTTACAAGTATAAATAGCTAATCAGGAAATTGTACAGGTTAATCAAATTCACCCCGATTGTAAGCTAGAAATAGGAGGACGATCCTTCTATGTCGATTTAATTCCTTTTAAGCTAGGGGAATTCGATGTCATTTTGGGTATGGATTGGTTGTCTCGCAATGATGCGCGGATAGATTGTAAAGGGAAAAAGGTTAAGTTGAAAACCCCAGGGAAGAAAGAAATAGTGTTTAAGGGGATGCGACAGACCCAGAAAATTCTGACCATGGCGCAAACCAAGAGATTGTTACGAAAAGGGAACGAGGCTTATTTAGCCTACGTTATAGACACTCAGAAGGAAGTGCCAAGATTGCAAGACATTCTGGTAGTTAATGAGTTCGAGGATGTGTTCCCACAAGATCTTCCCGGACTACCACCTGATAGGGTAATTGAGTTTGCCATCGAGTTAGCCCCGGGGACGGCGCCGGTTTCGAAGGCCCCGTACCGACTAGCCCCAGTAGAAATAAAGGAGCTAGCTAAACAATTACAGGAATTGTTGGATAAGGGCATGATAAGGCCCAGTGTGTCGCCATGGGGCGCACCAGTGTTGTTTGTTAAGAAAAAGGATGGGAGTATGAGGTTATGCATCGACTACAGAGAATTGAACAAGCTAACCATAAAGAATAAGTATCCATTGCCCAGGATAGACGATTTATTTGACCAGCTAAGAGGCGCTGAATACTTCTCTAAAATTGATCTGAGAACGGGATATCACCAACTGAAGATCAAACCTGAAGATATCCCGAAGACTGCATTCTGTACCAGATATGGACATTATGAGTTCTTAGTTATGTCATTTGGATTGACCAACGCCCCAGCAGCCTTCATGGACCTAATGAATAGAGTGTTCAAGGAATACTTGGACAAATTCGTGATAGTCTTCATTGATGATATTCTCATCTACTCAAAGACAGAGGCAGAACACGCTGAACATTTAAGGATAACCTTAGAAATACTCAGGAAGGAGCAGTTATATGCCAAGTTCTCCAAGTGTAAGTTTTGGAAAAATGAGGTACAATTCTTAGGGCACGTGATCAATAGAGAAGGAGTGTTGGTTGACCCCTCCAAGATAGAAGCAGATTCAAACTGGGAATGGCCACTACTCCAACCGAGGTGAGGAGTTTCATCGGACTGGCCGGATATTACAGGAGGTTTGTCCAAGACTTTGCGAAAATCGCAGCTTCATTAACTTGACTTACCCGTAAAACCGAGAAATTTGAATGGACTGAGAAATGCGAGAAGAGTTTCCAAGAGTTAAAGAAGAGGCTGGTGACAGCCCCAGTGCTGGCATTACCTGATGGAAAAGGAGATTTCGTGATTTACAGTGACGCTTCGCATAAAGGATTGGGATTGGTGCTTATGCAGCACGTCAAGGTAATAGCGTATGCGTCAAGGCTATTGAAGGATTATGAGGTCAGATATCCCACGCATGATCTAGAACTAGCAGCCATAGTCTTCACTTTAAAGATTTGGAGACACTACCTGTATGGGGAAAAGTGCGAGATTTACACTGACCATGAGAGCCTCAAGTACATTTTCACTCAGAAAGAGCTTAACATGCGCCAGAGGAGATGGTTAGAGTTAATCAAGGATTACGATTGTGAAATTTGCTATCACCCGGGCAAAGCCAATGTGGTGGCTGACGCCCTTAGTAGGAAAGAGAAGCTCAAGATGATAACTTCAGAGAAAGAGTTAGTGAAAAGTTTTGAGAAGTTGGAAATTGAGATTAAGTTACCTGGAGAGGGCCA
This sequence comes from Saposhnikovia divaricata, assembly GCA_036435485.1. Classification (NCBI taxonomy): domain Eukaryota; kingdom Viridiplantae; phylum Streptophyta; class Magnoliopsida; order Apiales; family Apiaceae; genus Saposhnikovia; species Saposhnikovia divaricata. Next base: position 135,478,967 of record CM071600.1, read on the forward strand.
AGAAAAGTTGATGGAAATTAGAATCCAACCTCCATTGTTAGAAAAGATTAGACGGTGCCAGGAGCGGATGATGGAGGAAAAAGAGCTCCACGGAAGAGATAATGACCGGGGAGGAAATTAAGTGTGAAAGAGACAAGGAGGGGATCATGAGGTACACGTGCAGGATATGGATCCCAAACGTTCAGGAACTCAAGGATGAGATTTTAAATGAGGCACACAACTCAAGATACTCAGTGCACCCCGGTAGCACCAAAATGTATAGGAATTTGAAGGAGTATTACTGGTGGCCCAATATGAAAAAGGACGTAGCAGAGTGGGTAAGCAGATGCTTGACCTGCCAACGAGTGAAAGCAGAGCACCAGAAACCCAGCGGACTTCTACATCCCTTAGAGATTCCAGAATGGAAATGGGAACACATAGCCATGGATTTCGTAGTAGGTTTACCAAGGACCAAGGCTAATCATGACGCCATATGGGTAATTGTAGATCGACTGACGAAGTCAGCTCACTTTCTCCCGATCAACAAAAGGTACACGGTCGACAGACTAGTGGACATCTACTTAAAAGAGATAGTGGCGCGACATGGAGTCCCAGTCGCAATAGTATCCGATCGAGATCCTAGATTTAACTCCAGGTTTTGGAGAAGTTTTCAAGAATGTGTAGGGACCCGGCTGAACATGAGCACAGCCTACCACCCCCAGACAGATGGGCAAAGTGAGAGGACCATCCAAACGCTAGAGGATATGTTGAGAGTCTGCGCGATAGACTTCAAAGGAAATTGGGATGATCACTTGCCATTGATTGAGTTCTCCTACAACAACAGTTATCATTCAAGCATTGGGATGCCACCTTATGAGGCCCTTTATGGAAGAAAATGTCGATCTCCCTTGTATTGGGATGAAGTTGGAGAGCGAAAGATGCTCGGGCCCGAAGTGGTCCAACGAACTAAAGATGCAGTAGATCTAATCAGAGGACGGTTGGTAGCAGCCCAGGATCGACAAAAGAAATATGCCGACTTAGCTCGGAAAGGCAAGGAATACGAAGTAGGGGACCTAGTGTTCTTGAAAGTGTCACCTTGGAAAGGTTTAATGAGATTTGGGAAGAAAGGAAAGCTGAGTCCCAGATACATTGGACCATTTGAGATCTTGAGACGGATTGGGGAACTAGCTTATGAGCTCGCATTGCCCCCGAATCTACAGCAGGTGCACAATGTGTTCCATGTTTCGATGCTGAGGAAGTATAATCCGGATGCCAAGCATATTGTGGAGTATGAGCAAGTGGACATGCAACCAGACTTGACCTATGTGGAGCAACCTGTGGAAATCATAGACCGGAAAGAACAAGTGCTCCGAAACAAGGTCATTCAGCTAGTCAGAGTTTTGTGGCAGAACCACAATGTAGAAGAATCCACCTGGGAACTTGAAAGCGCAATGCAAGAGAAGTACCCCCACTTGTTTTCAAACTGATTCCGGGACGCAATCCTTTTAAGGAGGGGAGACTGTAAGAACCCAGATTTTGGGTGGAATTAAAACTTTTATGTATTTAATGATGTAAGAATGAATAGCGGTTATGGCTACAATGTAATAATTGATATTTGGAAAGAATGAATGGAATTCGACTTTATTATTTCTATGTCTTGAAGAATGCTAAAGGGTGACAACATAGGTAAGAATAATCTATCTTCTAAGGGAATAAGATATGGCAATTTCAAGCAGGAGAATATTCTCATGTCATCCAGATCGATAACGATTAATCCAGTAGTTCCGTAAAAAGGTTAAGGAACGATCGAAAGAGAATACGGACAATTGTACAACCCTAAGAGAATAAGTAAAGAATAGAGAATGAATAGTGTTTTGGTGGGAGTATAGAATAATATGAGACGACACTATATAGAAGTATTCGGAACGGATTTCCGAGTTCGTATTAGTGATCCAGGGGGAAAATAAGTGTATGTAAAAGCTGTCGGATTCTGAAAAACCGCACTTTTATTTTCTCCGAGAGTTCCCTGGACACTGATAGCCTTAAGTATTTAATGAATGGATTTAAGGAATATAAATTGGAAAGTTAGAATGAAAGATGGAGAATGATAGTATTAATATTAAAAAGGATTCCCGGTAAACCCTAATTAGAAATCCGTGAAATATTCCTACGAACGATCAATCAAAACGGGCAATAACCGGACACAGAAACAAGCAGAGGAAGCAAGAGTCTTGTGCAAGCTACTAGAATAAATATCTAGTAACCAAGTGGGCAAGAGTAACTAGATTAATTGGAACATAACTAGTACTTAGAAATCAAAAACCCTTGGTTAAGCTTCAACCATGCAAAACACAACACTTGTCCATGCTAAATACCTCATCCATTGCATCACACTCCACTAACACCACTTGGATGAGATATTATCTCACAAAATCACTTTAATCATTATTAGAAGCAACCAATACACAGAAACCAAGCAAACTCTCTCCCCCCCCCCCATGAACAAACCATTCGGCCTATGCTCTAATTCAAAAACAAAAATCCAACTTCCCACCATTGTTTGATCTTGTAATAATTAAGGTGAGTCTTACATTTCATAAAACTTATCTCCTCAAAATCTTAGCTTCAAACTCATCCTTTTCCATTTTCAAAAAAATCAAGATAGAGGAGCATGAATAGTGTTCATCATGTACTAACTTTGTTTTCTTGATTTTTCATGGTTGATCTAGCAAGCTTAATCACTCCTAAGGACCATACAAGGCTTATTAAGGCTATATCACTATCTAAGGAAGGTATAAAGCTCTTGAAACCCTAACCCTTGTTTGAGATTTAAGTATGTTTATGATAGATATAGCTTAGTTATGGTTATGTTAAGATTATAAGCATGATTATGTATGGATCTTGGATACATGATAAAAATAGTTAGATGAACGGAAAGGCATTGCTTGGCCTCAGTTCATGTATATAAATCATGTATATGTTGTTTGGAATGGATACCATGTTTATGGGAAGATTTGAAATTGGTAGATATTCGATTTACAGCCGTTATAACGTCCGATTTTACAATACCATGTTTTGTATGCCATTTTCCATGTCAAAAACCTACTGTACAGAAACTTTATCTGCCATGATAGGATAGGTAATGTTCTAAGCTTCGTTTTGATATAAAGATCACGTGAAACAGACTTACGGTTTAGGATTTATGACCGATTTACTAAAACTAGTTCGAATCCGTAAACGAAAGTTCGTAACTGAAATTGAACCCTCGTAAACTATGTAACGTCATGGCGAATCTTGGTAAATAAATACTAGGGGTAAAAAGGAAGGTGTGAAAGAAAACCATATGTCAAAAGGATAATTTTTAGATTTATTAAAAATGTTCGAGTCGAGGTTAAACGCGAACGAACCCCTAAAAGACGACTCTTTTATAACTTCGGTAAAACACTTAGAAAACGGGCGATAAAACTCGGAGTATAATATTGGTTCGTAACGATCGACCTTAGAACTTGTATGACTTAAGTATGTCCCAAGTATAAGTGTAGTGACATGTCGTATTAACGAACGAATGTCGGGTCGGATCAATGACAAAATGGATCCACAAAAAGGGGTATAACGAGATAACTCGAGAACGTGTTTCGATTTAAGTATAACTTAACTTTTAAGATGTTAAGTGATTAATCCCGAATGCCTTGGCTATTTATAGATCACCAAGCTGAACCGGGACCCGCTACAACTACCCCTTACCGTACTCGACTACCAGGCAAGTTTCAATTCCCTTCTTTTAGGCTGTTGTTGTGATTGAATATATATATATATATATGTTTTCTGTTATACATATGCCATAGCATGCATGCCTACTTTCAAGATTATATTGTTATGCTTGTTCCCTGATTGTTAATTGGCTTATAAATTAGATAGCTAACGTATCAATTATAAGCTAGTTATTGTAAGGCCCTCATAGGAGGGCGTATCCATCTTATTCATCAAATATAGACCGGGAGTCAATATTTCTTGATATATCGAGATTACCTCGGAGGAAAATATTTAAGTAAATATTTTCTATTATTTGGGCGACGAATATTATTTGAATATTCGTTCGAGATTATTTATTTAACGATCCTTACTTCAAATAATTATTTGAACGTAACCATTCGACGAATAATATATTCCAATATTCATTCAGAGTCGAATTGATTATCGATTATTATTTCGAATATTCTTCTAAAGATGAGACTACTAAATGAATATTATTTGGATATTCATTTGGAATATTATTTTATTAAATAAATATTACTTTTGAAAATTCATTTAAGATATTAATTACTTGATGAATATTATTTTAAATATTCATCTGAAGCCTGATTTATTTATCGAATATTATCTCGAATATTCCTTTAGGGCTTGGATTACTAAATGAATATTACTTGATATTCATTTAGAATATTATTCATTAAATGAATATTACTTTTTGAATATTCATTTAAATTCTTAATTAATTATGAATATTGTCTTAAATATTCCTTTCAGGTCCTTGTAATTAATGAATATTATTTTGAATATTCATTTAAATATTTATTTATTCAATAAATATTCTCCTGATATTTCTTCAGGGATTATTTTGAAAAATACTCTGATTAAAGATATTCTTTCATATTCCTAAATATTCTGTAAATATTTTTAATTCAATAAATATTCTCTGAATATTTATTCCATACTTAGAATAACCTCAATAAGGTTTATCTTCTTCGATTATTACAGAAAATATCTCGGAGTCATATTATTATTAATCTTATATCAAGAAAGGTTCTCAGACATCATTCTTCCTTGAGTCTACCTCTCTAATAATAAGGGAACCTTACTTGGAAAATGTTATTTATCTTGTCGACTTCCCGGTCATAAAGTATTCTCTTCACTCGCAACTCGGGTGTTATTGACTTATTAAGTCGTTGTTTACCTTCTCATCTTTCGAGGGGTAAGATTGTTGGAACAAGTTGATATTCGTTACCAAGCAATAGCTTGGAAGTTATTGGTGAATTTTCCTTTCCAACTAGATACAACTACTTTGTAGAGTCTTATCAACAAGTATTATACTTGGGGAAAGGGGGACGAACGTTACATTCAGAATCATAAATTCTATTTGAACTAGGAGTCGTGTAAGAGGCCGAGTAGCGCCGGTCCATCCCCTTTGGCCCAACCGTTGGCCGGGGAGAGCTAGTAAGGCGGTATACAAGTAAAGCCGTCAGTTCTTCCTTCTACCGGTAGTAAATCTAAATTGAGCTGTACGATCTCGACTGATCATCAAGATTGGAACAGCGGGCGCGGTGAATACTCCATCATTGGTTCATCATCCAAACTTATTTATTTCCTGCAACATGATTACTGTTGGCAGAGCTGGAAAAGTGTTCATAACTGGAATTGCAATCTTTTCATGCAAGTTCCTCTCTTTAATAACAGTGAGAATATCTCGCTTACTTTTGATGTAGCAGATATTTCTACAAACAAATACTTTAAGTTACCTAGTAACTTCATCCTTAATATTATACTGGCAATAACTTCATTAATGCATGGCATATGATTTCAAAGGATATTTTGAACTGCTGTATATATGTATCACTGTTCAGTCATATTATTGTTGGTGGGCTTTCGCTCACCCTTGCCTTGTTCATATTATGTCACAACAACAGCTAGGATAGATGGCTCACGTCAGGTGCACTCGGCGCAAGCAGGTTACCCGACCCACCGGACTCCCCGCTGAGATGCTAGCCGCCATTGCTGAGGTAGCATAGTTAGACATCTTTTGTTTCCTGTTTAACTATATGTATAATTAATGTAATTAACGGCAAAACTTTTAAACTTATGATGTTATCCTTTTGGGATTGTAATAACTTTTATTCGTAACCCTTTAATGTAAGACTTATTTCAATTTCATCTCTGGGACTATAACTGTTGTGTGTGTGAGTGGAAATTATTGTGGGGTCACAGCATGTGATTTATTTATTGTGGACTCAAGTCAAGTATTATGAATGGATGTAAGACCGTAACCACCAGATCCCTGACCCCGGATCTGGGGGTGTTACAGTTAGTGGATCTAAACATGGTTATGATATGATGTTAGTAGATGATTTTGGACAGATTGAGGATGAGAAATATGTGTATGAGTTGTTTGGGTGCCCGGTGTGGCTTGGTTGAATTGTTATGATTTTTAGAACGTTCGATATATAGCCGTCGTAATGCCGAATTTTTGTTAACACTTAGAAACTGAGCATGACAGTAAATATAGGTTCCTGACCTTGATAATATTATGACTGGTCCTTGTAGATCTCAAGCCATAGATCATTTTACCGTGAGAATCGTAACATTCCTACTTACGGTTTAGGAGTTATGATCAAATTACTAAAATTGGTTCGGAACCGTAAGTAAAAGTTCGTAACTTCAATTGAACCCTCGTAAAGCATGTTACTCAGTGGCGAATCTTGGTAAATAAATATTAGGGGTCATAAGGAAGGTATGAAAGAAACCACATATCAAACGGATTGTTTTCCAATTTTATAAAAATGTTGGAATCAAAGTTAAACGCGAACTAACCCCTAAAAACCCGTTTGGTTATAACTTTGGTAAAACACTTAGAAAATGAACGATAAAACTCGAGGTATAATCTCGGTTCGTAATCGATCGACTTTAGAACTTATACGACTTAAGTATATACCAAGTGTGGGTATGATGACATGTCGTAATCGTATCAGTAATAAAAAGAGTTACACTAAAAGGTGTATAACGAGATAATTCGAAAACGTGTTTCAATTTAATTGAAGTTTGTACCTAGACTTTTAAAACTTGTAACGTGGTTAATCTCGAATGTTCTGATTGTTTTTAGATCATCGAGCAGACCCAGGACACGCTATCTCCACCCACACCCGATTACCAGGCAAGTGTTCAAAACTTTGAACCTGTTGTGATAATATATATGTGATTGCCATTTTACATATGCCATAGAATGCATGCCTATTGTCAAATTATATTATGGTACCTGTTCCCTGAATTGATATTGGCTTATAGACTAGATACGAATTATCAGTTATAAGCCGGATTATTTTGATAAGACCCTTAGCGAAGGACATATAATATTCATTCTTAAATCTTGACCGGGAGTCGGTATTTTGAGATATAGATAGTCGTGGAAACCCGGAGGGATTCCAACGGCAGATTATTATTTATTTTAAGGAATGTTATTATTAAACGTTATTTATATTTCCATAAAGTATCAATTACTTGGAAATATTTCGAGGAATGTTATTCGAGTATTATCTTAGTCAAGAGATATTAAATGAATGTTAGTTTCGAATATCCATTTAGAGTTGATTATTTAATGAATATTATTTTGATATTCATTAGAATGTTATTTATTAAATAAATATTACTTTCAAATATTCATTTAAGGTTTTATGTACTTGATGAATATTATTTTAAAATATTCATTGGAAGTTCTATTTACTTAAGGAATATTATTTCGATTATTCCTTTAAAGTTTTGATTACTAAATGAATATTATTTGGATATTCATTTAGAAGATTATTTATTAAATGAATATTATTTTCAAATATTCATTTAAGGTTTGACTTATTTATTGAATATTATTTTAAATATTTATTGGAGTTTAATTATTTAATGAATATTATTTCGAATATTCATTTAAGGAGGGATTTATTTAGTAAATAATTCCATATATTCATCTGAGGATTACTTACGAGCAATATTATGAGTTAATAATATTCCGTAATTATTATTGATTTAATAAATATTCTTGGAATATTTATTTAATTCTTTTAAATTCTTTTTAAAATGATTTATATTATTCGGAGATTATCTTTCACCTCCAGATATTATGTAAAATATTTCGGAGTCTTTTTACGACTATTTTATCAAGGAAAGGTTCCCAACTCTTTATTTTTCATTTAAATCTATCTTAAAAGGATTTAAATGCTCGCTCAAACTTCCATATTATAGGAGAACCTACTTGAGCAATGTTATTTATCTTGTTGACTTCCCGGTCATAAATCTTGTAAAACTATTCGTTTCACTCGCAACTTGGTTGCTGTTTATCAATTGAATCTTTGAGTAACCTTCTCATCATTCGAGGGGTAAGATTATTGGAACAAGATGGTATCCTCTCACAAACAACAGCTTGAGAGATATGATGTTGAATTTTCCTTTCCAACTAGATACGACTACTTTGTGGAGTCTTATCAAAAAGTATCATACTTGGGGAAAGAGGGACGAACTTTACGTTCAGAGTCAAGAACTTCTTTTCGAACTTGGAGTCGTGTAAGAGGCCGAGTAGCACCGGTCCATCCCAATTGGCCCAACCGTTGGCCGGGGAGATCTAACAGGGCCGTAGACAAGTAAATCCGTCAGCTCTTCCTTCTACCGATAGTAAATCTAAATTGAGCTGTACAATCTGCGACTGATCATCGTAAGGATTGGACAGTGGGCTCGGTGAATACTCCAGCAAAAGTTCATCATTTAAATTCATTTATTTTCTGCAACATTATCATTATTGGGAGTATTGGAAAGTATTGATAATTGGAATTGCAATATTTTCCTGCAAGTTCCTCTTCTATGATAAATGATAATATCTTGCTTATCTTCGACATAGCAGATATTTCCACCTATATTTGCATTTTGAGTTACCTTGTAACTTCAGCGTTTATGTTATACTGGCATCATTTCCGTAAATGCATGGCATATGGTTTGAAAGAAAGTTTTGAACTGTTATATATTATCGTTCAGTTATACATTATTGTTGGTGGGCTATTGCTCACCCTTGCTTTATTATTATATCACAACAACAGCTAGACCAGATGACTCGCACAAGGCGTACTCGATGCTGGCGAGGACGATGAGACTACTAGAGCTGAAGAAGGAGCTATTGGTAGGATAGATTCATTCTTTCAGTACCAAGTATATGGTCTAGTATGACTTATGCAAATGGATGGCAAAGAGTATGTATTTATATGGTAATTCTTTTGGGTTGTAAGAACTCCAAATGTGATTAATAAAATTTGATTGTTACTCTGATTTCATCTCTGGGACTATAACGGGTGTGTTTTATATTGTTGTGTTGGGTCATAAAGAGGTAATTTATTTTATGTTGAAGTAAGTTCAAGTATTGTGGACAGAAATGGAGACCATAACGACTGGATCCCGGACCCTGGATCTGGGGGTGTTACAGAAATGGTATCAGAGCGTACATTATAAACCCAAAAGATGAGGCGACGTTAAAACAATAAATTCACTAAGATAATAAGAACTCTTGCCAAGTTCATAGTCGGACTACTCAATGTAATGATGATATATAAAACCCTTATGGGAACTCTTAAGTATCATGATAGTAACTTAGCTCGATATCGTATCGATGAGTAAGGCGACAGACCTTGAGGCATACGAGCAGCAGCGCGATGATGCTTTATATACTGAAGATCAGCGGGTAAATTCGATGGAGTACCCTACTGGAGACCCGGAAGAGGTTCCAGCAGATAAGGAAAATCCTGTTAGGATAAGGAACTTACCCTTGAGGAATGAGGGCCACAGCCAGAAAGACTGTGATGATTAAGGTATGGTGCTCAGAAAAGTGAGCATAAATAACTGAGCTATTAGCAAGAGAACTGAAGATTCATGTTGGATTCGTTGCCGGACTACTGGATGTAGTACCAGCAAGTAAGACGGATTGGAAGAATCACTTGAGATCTTATACGGGAATAGATAAGAATCCTTAGAGACTTTCATATTAACGAAGAGAGAGCCAGAGGGATGTATGATTATCAAAGACATCGATATAGGACGAGGAGCAGAGTCCCAAGGAATAGTTGAGAAAGAGGCAGTAAGTGCCATATCATTTGATAAATGAATTAGTATGAATATTGTCAGTAATAATTCGCCATGAGAAGGCAGATGTCATAAGATATAATTTATGGAACCAAATTGAGGTTAATGAGGTGGTTTTATTCAGGGAAATGTTCAATTTATGAATGAATCAGTTAGAAAGTAAAGACATTGGGAAGTGACAGCATGATTGGATAAAGTTATATAAGGAAGTAGTAAGCAAGACAATGATCTCAGAACCTACCAGAAGATGAGACCAGTGAGTCAAGATGAACTCGTAATAAGGCTATTGTCAGAGACTGAGTATAGGGTTATTTCAACTCAGTGAAATGATGAGCCAGAAACATTAGATGCATGTGATTCAGAGGAATAATAAATTCTTTCTTTTCTTTGAATGGATTATAGTAGTTACCTTAAGTTTGCTCCGACGCGGAAGTATATTGGATCAAGTAATACGATCAGCAGTTAAAGAGAAAAATGTGAGAAAATCTTCCTGGAGCTAAAAGATGAAATTGGCAATGACCAAGAGTTGGCATTGCTTAATGGAAAAAGGAGACTTTGTGCTTCCAACGACGCTTCACATAAAGGATTAGGATGTATGCTTGCGCAGCACGACAAAGTACTTGTGGATGCATTCGGACAGCACGGTTCACCAGGTTCGGATGGCCTTGGTAGTGTCGATCTTGTGGAACGATTAACTCCGGCGGTAGTATTCCTTCTGAGACTAGTTGTTAGGAAGACTGACATTTGGTAATATTGAATATCAGAATGTATAGGTATCAGGACGTTGCGATAGGGTTCAGCTTGAAACTATTGATTCCCTTCTAAGGGATGTATATAATTGGTTCCTCTCCAGTGGTTAAACTTCCAACCTGATGACGATTATTTCATTAATTATGACGGCTTATGGTTATACCTGCTTGGAGGTTCATAGAATTATTCTTCGGGTTTCGAAACTAGTCTCCTTAATGTTACCAGTAGGTGGATAGATTGACCAAAATTTCCCTGATTCGGAAAAGAACTTCAATGAATTTTTGGCAAACCTTGTCTTTCTGATTATCAGAGAACATCATTGAAGAGAATGGAAACTGGAGCGAACCCTGTGGATTGGGTAAGGTTGCCGTCATATGGGTTAGTAGACGGACCCTGAGTATTACAATCAATGGTAGAGATAAAATGATGAAGTGAGATTGGACGGAAACAGGAAATGTAAGTAAGAAACCAGCCGGACTGAGAAACTCCGGGATTGAATTAAGTGAAAGGCTGTTATGCCGGGAATGGTAAGCCTGCGTGGTATGTGGGATTGATAAGAATAGTTGAAAAGATAAAAGTAGAGGAAAGGTGATCAGAGACGGTGCCGAGTAGTCGATTAAGACTTATATGAAGTAAAGTTTTGGAAAGGAAGAAAGGTATCAAAGAAGAAGGCACTATGCCGGCAATTGCTACAAAAGTAATGCTAAATAGCCAACCCCTAAAATCATATATTTTTATTTTAGTGTGGCCAGTTGAGGCCAAGTCACCAAGGATTATCAAGTGACTAGACCAGCAATGAAAGGACAAAGCAGGGTTGCTTCTAAGTAAGCACCGACTGCAAGGGCTTCTGATATAAAGGAAACATTAGTGAGATCATAGGAATCTTCTACTGAACCCTTTACAACCCATGTTTTGATTGGGAATTTATTAGACCTTTTTGAAATGGGGTCACCCGTACTAAAGTGATTCATGTGTATATGATTGTCCAAGATTACGAGTAAAAATAGAAGTATAGTGACTTGAGATGTATGATGTTAGGGTATTATAAATACCATGAGTATATTATGACTAAGGAAAGTAAACAATGAAAGTTTATGAAGAGGGTATAGAGATGATCAGAGATTGATTAGTATGCTGTAGAAATTTTGTCTGAGGCAAGTACCTTTGCGAAGAACGATAAGTACTAAGAGATTCACGTTGAACTCGACCAATATCTTCCAAAACATCCTTGCTACCATTACCAAGTTCTGTAAGAGAGCAGATAAACATACGTTGTCTTTTGGAAGGTCAAATAGGATGACAACTATCTGAAAGAAGAGGTTAGTATTAAGCCACCGATCGATTATCAAATGAGAATGATTGAAAAGAGACCCTTATTAAGGATGCATGATCTGATTGCCAATTATAGGATGCAAGAATTCCTTGGCAGTTGAATTAAGGATAGGATATCCATAAATTAAGACAAACCCTGGGGAATGCACAAGGGATGGCATTAACCCTAATAAAGATATTGTGAATTCAGATGATATGAGTTCGATTTGCTAAGGCAACAATGACCTGTAAGGATCATTAAAAAGAGTTCTGGAAAGAACATAGATAGAATTATTAGAGTATTGATCAATGACGTTTTGATATACCCTGTACCTAGAAAATACAGGAGGACTGATGAGGACAACCTAAACAACCTTACAAGGAAAAAGTTAACATTCTGAGTTTCAAAATAGAAGCTTGGTAGAGAATGTAAGACACGATAACAATAATGCCAGATGAGGCATGTATGAAACCATGATGAGGTATGGATGGAACCAAAGAAGGTTGAGATTATCCTAGAACAAGAAAGAACTAAGAGGACAAATATCCTAGGTATGATCGAGAGTAACTTTGATAAAGTTCCCACGGGAAGGTGGAAGCAATGACTTATGGAAAAAGACTGATAGATATATTTTTCTCCTTCAGCAGAGCTTAAGGGAGAATGCTTTCACCCAACAGTGATGGGAATGAGGTAGAAAAATTTGAGTTGGAATGTATCCAGAGAACATTGATTACAAGAAATTATTATTATCAGGAAAGGCCAATGAGGTGGCCGACATTCTAAGTATAAAGGAATAATTACAAATGTGCATACCGAAGGAACAGAATGATAATTGGAAGGACCTTGAAAGTCATATCAAAGTGGAGGAATTTACATTCCTTCTGATGATTGTGCAAGAATCGACGGTAATAATAGTTTAAGTAAAGATTCGATTCCTGATGGAGTCTTAAGCATATTACATACCTTAGAAGGTCCCGTTTTGAGGTAAACCAGGACCATGATACAAAATTGACGAAGTAAACCATTAAATTTCCAGTCTTTTATGGAAGATGCATGAGTGATAGTTTCATCAACCGGACCTAGCTGCGATGCTTGAAACTCTTCCGCAATTTTATCTACTTCATGTAATATCTACATCAAGTTCAGGAAGTGTTCCTTATGGATAAGGAATAGTGATTACTTTGCCTCCCTAAGGGATTTGAAACCCGTATGGTTAGCCATTAACGCACTACGTAAACAGCAAATGTGGGTGATTCACCTAAGGGCTACATTAATGTGGTGGTGATTCTTCTAAGAAATTAGATGACGATGCATGGATAAAAGATAGTGCTGCTATTGATAAGCTAAATGGCATGTTGATGAATGACAAGCAAGTTTATGTTAGTGTATTTCTGCGCAAACAAGATAGAGAATAGGAGGTTGATGATTCATGATGTTAAAGGTATTCCCGTGGAAAGAATTAATGAGACTTGGAGAGAAGGGCAGTTGAGCCCGAGATTTGTTGGGCCATCTGAGAGTTTAAAAGTGTTCGGAAGGTGGCATTCCAGCCAGCCTTACCCCCAAAACTTATAGCATGGTCATAACGGGTTTTCATGTGGCAAGGCTACGCCAGTAAAACGTAGATGCTCAATAGATGATAAGAGTACGAGCAGGTAGATATGCGACCTGGTCTGACTTACGAAAGACAACATGTGGAAAACCACGGGTAGAAAAGAACAAGCGATGAGAAACAAGTTCGGCAGAAGAAGATTATATTGGATCTAAGTTAAAGAAATTGGCCAGATTCATTTCGGAGGTTTAAATTGGAATAATGCGACGATTATAGAGTAAATGTGACGGGATACCAATAAGGAGGTACCAAGTGCAAAAGGTGTCTCAATAAAGAGATGAAGGTGGAAGTAAATAACAGAAGTAAATAAGAATCAGATAATAAGAAGGATGTGATTGATAAAGAAAAGACTGGAAAAGCAACTATGGAATGTGAAGCAAGGAATGTTGTGAGTGGATTAATAAATGGGCTTTTTAATGAGTTCTCGGGATGATCACCTGATAGTGTTAGTATTATAGATATGAAAAAGCTAGTAGCGTGACATGGAATGTCAGTAACAATGGTGTCAAGCGAGAAACTAAGATTTAACCTGAGAGGTTCAAAGATTTTCCAAAAGTAAGTGTTGCTAAGGTTGAACCAGAGTATAGGTCCAGAGAATAATGGACAAAGCAGCAAGATATGTTGACACGTGAGATTGCGATCAAATAGTATTGGATATAATTATGATTAATTTCTTCTTTGATGAAACTCTATAGTTTAGAGGTAAATTCTGAGTATGATATTTTACAATCATGAAAGCTTTCTATAATCCTTTAGAACTCTTTTCTTTTCTTCTCTCTTATTCATCTTCTTTATGAATTGAGACGAACAACCCTTTAAGGAAGGGAGGTACTGCTACGTGACTATCCGTCTATGTGATAGAAGTCTAAGTGGAATACCATAACTTGTTTAATTGCTTATCAAGTACTAAAGGCTGGCCCCCTTCTGTACTAACTATGAAATATAACAAATGTTCATTGATCATAGTGATCTCTCAATAAATCTTTCCACTTCTCTATATTGATCGAGATTGCGAAGATTAAAGCGATCAGGAAATGCACAGTACGAGCGAGGTTACCTCCGAATTCGCAGTATGATAGTGATACCAATGTTACTGCAGGTATCAATAAGGATAAGATTGAGTAAGAGCATAACCCGGATAGTGTGTGGTACGAAAAGTAGCAACGTTGATGGAAAAAGGATAAAGTATGGATTGTAGCACTAGAAGATGTGCTGAGAAAGGGTAGAACGACTAAGAATTGATAGGGAAGCTAAAAAGTGAACGACAGGCAAACGACTCTTTGCTTTTTACCTGATTCCGGGACAGAATCCATTTAAGGAGGGGAGACTGTAAGAACCCCAAATTTTGGATATAATTAAAACTTTTTATTATGTACTGAGGTAATGGTGAATAGTGATTACGACTACGATGTAACGATTGAGATAATGAATGAAAGGAATAGATTTGGATTCAAATGTTTATATGCCATACAGAATACTATTGGTTGACACTTTAGATATGAATTATCTATCTCCTAGGGAATTGAGATTTGATAATTCTAAAGGAGAAGATTATTCTTATGTCATCCAAATCGATATCTGTTATTGGTCCAGTGGGTCCGTAAAAAGGTTAAGAAACGATTGAAAGAGATCAGGGACAACTGTACAACCCTAAGAGAATAAGTAAGGAATAAAGAATGAATAATGTTTTGGTGGAAAAGAGAATATTATGAGACGAAGCTATATAGAAGTACCCGGAACGAAATTCTGAGTTCATATTATTGATCCAGGGGAAAAAGAGTGTATGTAAAAGCTGTCGGATTCTGAAAAATAGCACTTTTATTTTCCCCAAAATTTCCCTGGACACTGAAAGACTTAAGGAATTATTGAAGGGATTTAAGGAAAATAGGTTCAAGAATTATTAAAGAGAATGGAGGATGATAGTATAAATATTAAGACGGATTCCGGTAAAACCCTAACTAGAAACGAATGAGTTATTCCTCCGAATGATCAAAGAATTGAGCAATAACCGAAAAAAGAAACAAGCAGGGAATCAAGATACATGCATGCAGTGGTGGAAAATATCTAGCAAACCAAGTGATGACTCATGCAACTAACATACATAGAGATGAAACTAGTACTTAGCAAAGCAAACTACTTTGTTAGCCTTAACACCACCAAAGATCAACACTTGTCCACTTTCAATACATCATCCATGAGCAAATCACTTTATTAAAGCTACTTTAAGCTTGATATTTTCTTAAGATACCACAATAATTCATTGGATGAGAGCAAAACAAAGCAACAAAGCAAAGAAACTCCATTTCTCTCCATTTCTCAAAACTGCCCAGCAAGAACTACCTTGAAATAAAATTTCATATCTCCATTTCTATCAATGATAAAATCACCAAATTTTAATCAAAACCTCTCCACTCCATGGGCAATATTCTCTCCAAATTTCATAGCGATCCAAGGAGTATAGCCTAGTCAAATCACCTCCCCAAGTTGAAGAAGCAAACTGTCCTGATGCTTGACAGTTTCTGGACTGGTTTTCAAACGGCCATATCTCTTTCGTTTCTCAATGAAATTTGGTGTTCTTTAGCTTGTTGAAAAGCTGGTTAGATTCTCTACAACTCTCCTTTAGGAGCCTCGTCCAAGAAAGCAGGGTAAGGGCCTCGTTTTTGCAGATCTTTGAACTGATGAATAGTAATTTTTAAGAACTAACTTTAGTTTTATTGTTTCTTTGGATGATCCAAGCTTTGTTAAGGCTAGGAAAGGCACATACAAGGCTTATTAAGGCTAGGACATATCCCAAGGAAGGTAATCCACTTGAAACCCTAGCTTTGTTTTGAAGATTTAAGCATGTTCTTGATGATATAAGATTAGTTATAGTATTAGCATGATATAAGCATGATTATGGATTTTGTTAGTGGATCTAAACATGGTTATGATATGATGTTAGTAGATGATTTTGGACAGATTGAGGATGAGAAATATGTGTATGAGTTGTTTGGATGCCCGGTGTAGCTTGGTTGAATTGTTATGATTTTTAGAACGTTCGATATATAGCCGTCGTAATGCCGAATTTTTGTTAACACTTAGAAACCGAGCATGACAGTAAATATAGGTTCCTGACCTTGATAATATTATGACTGGTCCTTGTAGATCTCGAGCCATAGATCGTTTTAGCATGAGAATCGAAACATTCCGACTTACGGTTTAGGAGTTATGATCAAATTACTAAAATTGGTTCGGAACCGTAAGTAAAAGTTCGTAACTTCAATTGAACCCTCGTAAAGCATGTTACTCAGTGGCGAATCTTGGTAAATAAATATTAGGGGTCATAACTCGAGGTATGAAGGAAAACCACATATCAAACGGATCGTTTTCCGATTTTATAAAAATGTTGGAATCAAAGTTAAACGCGAACGAACCCCTAAAAACCCGCTTGGTTATAACTTTGGTAAAACACTTAGAAAACGAACAATAAAACTCGAGGTATAATCTTAGTTCGTAATCGATCGACTTTAGAACTTATACGACTTAAGTATATACCGAGTGTGGGTATGATGACATGTCGTAATAACGAACAAATGTCGGATCGTATCAGTAATAAAAAGAGTTACACTGAAAGGTGTATAACGAGATAATTCGAAAACGTGTTTCGATTTATGTGAAGTTTATACCTAGACTTTTAAAACTTGTTAAGTGGTTAATCTCGAATGTTCTGATTGTTTTTAGATCATCGAGCAGACCCAGGACACGCTATCTCCACCCACACCCGATTACCAGGCAAGTGTTCAAAACTTTGAACCTGTTGTTGTGATAATATATATATATGTGATTGCCATTTTACATATGCCATAGAATGCATGCCTATTGTCAAATTATATTATGATACCTTTTCCCTGAATTGATATTGGCTTATAGACTAGATACGAATTATCAGTTATAAGACGGATTGTTTTGATAAGACCCTTAGCGAAGGGCATATAATATTCATTCTTAAATATAGATCGGGAGTCGGTATTTTGAGATATAGATAGTCGTGGAAACCCGGAGGGATTCCAACGGCAGATTATTATTTATTTTAAGGAATGTTATTATTAAACGTTATTTATATTTCCATAAAGTATCAATTACTTGGAAATATTTCGAGGAATGTTATTCGAGTATTATCTCAGTCGAGAGATATTAAATGAATGTTAGTTTCGAATATTCATTTAGAGTTGATTATTTAATGAATATTATTTTGATATTCATTAGAATGTTATTTATTAAATGAATATTACTTTCAAATATTCATTTAAGGTTTTATGTACTTGATGAATATTATTTTAAAATATTCATTGGAAGTTCTATTTACTTACGGAATATTATTTCGATTAATCCTTTAAAGTTTTGATTACTAAATGAATATTATTTGGATATTCATTTAGAAGATTATTTATTAAATGAATATTATTTTCAAATATTCATTTAAGGTTTGACTTATTTATTGAATATTATTTTAAATATTTATTGGAGTTTAATTATTTAATGAATATTATTTCGAATATTCATTTAAGGAGGGATTTATTTAGTAAATAATTCCATATATTCATCCGAGGATTACTTACGAGCAATATTATGAGTTAATAATATTCCGTAAGTATTATTGATTTAATAAATATTCTTGGAATATTTATTTAATTCTTTTAAATTCTTTTTAAAATGATTTATATTATTCGGAGATTATCTTTCACCTCCAGATATTATGTAAAATATTTCAGAGTCTTTTTACGACTATTTTATCAAGGAAAGGTTCCCAACTCTTTATTTTTCATTTAAATCTATCTTAAAAGGATTTAAATGCTCGCTCAAACTTCCATATTATAGGAGAACCTACTTGAGCAATGTTATTTATCTTGTTGACTTCCCGGTCATAAATCTTGTAAAACTATTCGTTTCACTCGCAACTTGGTTGCTGTTTATCAATTGAATCTTTGAGTAACCTTCTCATCATTCGAGGGGTAAGATTATTGGAACAAGATGGTATCCTCTCACAAGCAACAGCTTGAGAGATATGATGTTGAATTTTCCTTTCCAACTAGATACGACTACTTTGTGGAGTCTTATCAACAAGTATCATACTTGGGGAAAGGGGGACGAACTTTACGTTCAAAGTCAAGAACTTCTTTTCAAACTTGGAGTCGTGTAAGAGGCCGAGTAGCGCCGGTCCATCCCAATTGGCCCAATCGTTGGGCGGGGAGATCTAACAGGGCGGTAGACAAGTAAATCCATCATCTCTTCCTTCTACCGGTAGTAAATCTAAATTGAGTTGTACAATCTGCAACTGATCATCATAAGGATTGGACAGTGGGCGCGGTGAATACTCCAGCAAAAGTTCATCATTTAAATTCATTTATTTTCTGCAACATTATCATTGTTGGCAGTGTTGGAAAGTATTTATAATTGGAATTTCAATATTTTCCTGCAAGTTCCTCTTCTAAGATAAATGGTAATATCTTGCTTATCTTCGACATAGCAGATATTTCCACCTATATTTGCATTTTGAGTTACCTTGTAACTTCAGCGTTTATGTTATACTGGCATCATTTCCGTAAATGCATGGCATATGGTTCGAAAGAAAGTTTTGAACTGTTATATATTATCGTTCAGTTATACATTATTGTTGGTGGGCTATTGCTCACCCTTGCTTTATTATTATATCACAACAACAGCTAGACCAGATGACTCGCACAAGGCGCAATCGACGCTGGCGAGGACGATGAGACTACCAGAGCTGAAGAAGGAGCTATTGGTAGGATAGATTCATTCTTTCAGTACCAAGTATATGGTCTAGTATGACTTATGCAAATGGATGGCAAAGAGTATGTATTTATATGGTAATTCTTTTGGGTTGTAAGAACTCCAAATGTGATTAATAAAATTTGATTGTTACTCTGATTTCATCTCTGGGACTATAACGGGTGTGTTTTATATTGTTGTGTTGGGTCATAAAGAGGTAATTTATTTTATGTTGAAGTAAGTTCAAGTATTGTGGACAGAAATGGAGACCGTAACGACCAGATCCCGG
The DNA here is from genome assembly GCA_036435485.1 of Saposhnikovia divaricata. Taxonomy (NCBI): domain Eukaryota; kingdom Viridiplantae; phylum Streptophyta; class Magnoliopsida; order Apiales; family Apiaceae; genus Saposhnikovia; species Saposhnikovia divaricata. The sequence goes on from CM071600.1 coordinate 135,498,557, forward strand.
ACCCTGGATCTGGGGGTGTTACATAGGAAGGGCACAGAAAATCAAGTAGCGGATCATCTCTCACGTTTGGAGGACCACGGTAAGGTTTCGCATGGCAAATCTCTTATTAATGAATCTTTTCCCGATGAGCAGCTTTTTGGGGTGCAAGGTGAAGAGCCATGGTTTGCAGATTATGTGAACTATCTTGTTAGTAATGTCATTCCTTCGGAATTCTCGTATGCTCAAAGGAAGAAGTTTCTACATGATGTGAAGTGGTACCGTTGGGACGAGCCATTCTTGTTCAAGCTTGGTGTGGATCAGATTTTGAGGAGGTGCATTCCGTACAGTGAGACAGAGAGTATTTTGCATGATTATCATTCTACCGTATACGGAGGCCACTACGGTGGTGATAAAACAGCTCAAAAAACACTTCAGGCGGGATTCTATTGGCCAACTCTGTTTAAAGATTCTCATAGGTTCGTGATGAGTTGTGATAGATGTCAAAGGGTTGGTAATATCTCTAGGAGGAATGAGATGCCGCTGAATACGATTCTTGAAGTTGAGATTTTTGATGTGTGGGGGATTGATTTCATGGGTCCATTTGTTTCTTCTTGCAGTAATCAGTACATTCTCTTAGCAGTGGATTATGTTTCTAAATGGGTCGAGGTGAAGGCTTTACCGACCAATGATGCTAAGGTGGTGCTGAATTTTCTTCACAAGCAAATTTTTACGCGTTTTGGAACTCCACGAGCTATAATCATTGATGATGGGACACACTTCAGTAATCGTCAATTTACTGTTATGATGGCGAGGTATAATGTGACGCATCGTGTTGCCACTGCTTATCATCCCCAAATAAATGGTCAAGCGGAGGTTTCGAATCGTGAGATCAAGAGGATTCTTGAGAAAGTGGTAAATCCATCAAGGAAGGATTGGTCATTGAAGTTAGACGAAGCTGTTTGGGCATACTGAACTGCTTACAAGACACCCCTAGGTATGTCTCCTTATCAGTTGGTATTTGGGAAGGCCTGTCATTTGCCAGCCAAGTTAGAGCACAAAGTTTATTGGGCGTTGAAGAAGTTAAATTTGGATATTTCGGCTGCGGGTGAGAAACGTCTACTTCAGTTAAATGAGCTCGAGGAATTTCGTGAGCAGGCTTACGAGAACGCGAAAATTCGTTTGTACAGGAAGAAGGTTAAGAGGTGGCATGATAGAAAGTTGGTGCATAATTCGTTTGTACCGGGCCAACAAGTTTTGCTTTACAATTCTCGTCTCAAACTTTTTCTGGGTAAGCTCTATTCAAAGTGGTCGGGACCGTTCACATTCAAGACAGTATTTCCACATGGAGCAGTGGAGATATATAGGGGTTCTTATGATGATGCTTTCAAAGTGAATGGACATAGACTCAAGCCTTATTTTGGTGGTACGGTGAACCGTGAGAAGGTTGCCACGGTTTTATCTCGTTCGTGAATCATCGGAAGAATGTCAAGCTAATGACATTAAACGAGCGCTTCTTATGAAGCAACCCAAGTCATGATGTCTATGTTGTATTACTGTTTATTATCATTTGATAAAAAAAATATTTGGACTGAAAGTTGGGCGCGGGCGCGCCTGGAATACAAAGGAAGTGAGCGCGGGCGCGCTCGAGCGTCTGTTTAAAAAAAACGGCAGTTCAGTTTTTTATCCCAAAACCTTCATTCTCTCTTCTCTAAATCAAAGCCCTACTCTCTCTATTTCTCTTACATTCTCTTATAACAATCTCTAAGTCCCTCCATCTCATCTCTCCACCACATCTCTAATACATACATATACACTTTTATAAACACTCATACACAATGAAGCTTCGAGGGACTGGAATTTCGAGTTTGGGGGAAGTTATTGTGCGAGTTCTACCTCTACGGTTCGATTGGGTAATCACTTGTCTTCGTCATTTGTTATTTCAAATTGTAGTACTTGCATTTTTGGGGTTTTTGTTGTGTGGAATTTGGGCAAAATTTTTGGTGGCATGTTATTGTTAATCTTCATTATTCATCGCCCCGAAACGACCTCGTGTGGTTAGTGGTAGTTCGAGTGCCCGACAGTCATCCGATTCTGATTCGAGTTCAGATGCTCCTATGGAGAAGTTTAGGTCGGTGGAGGCTAAGTGTTAACACTAAAAAGCAATCCCAAACCACAAGGGCTTTAGGTTACTAGGACTAAGTCCCCTCAGACTTAATTACAAGAGTATTAAAGAGCTCACTCGTGACTAATTTTGACTTTTTTTTCTTTTCTTTTTTTTCTTTTTTTTTTCTTTTTTTTATATGCAATCTGGAATGAGAATTCTCAATTCCAACCCTAGACTACTCATATAAATATGAGCCGGCTACTAGCCATTTGACGCCTAGCCATTATTTACAGCTAGCATGAAATTCCTGTTTTCCCCCAAACTTAGACTTAAGTGATCCTACGCCATCAAGGGAATAACGAAAATTCTAAATATAAACAAGTGATTAAATCTCAAAGCATCCAAACAAGCATGACCCTAACCTAGCCCAAAAGCACCTAATGAGACTGTGTAAAGTTTTGTTCCCGTAACATGCAAGTCAATTCCTAGGAACTTAAATCAACCCTCTATTCATCATTTCCACACTCAAATCAACATCCACCTACCAACGGAAATAGCTCGTTCTAAGGGATCATGAAAAGTGCATGCCATGAAAATGCAACTAATATGAAACTCACATGGTATACAAAAACAAAAACAGAATGTCCTAAATGAAACAAACATAAATAACACGAACATATATGCATCAATTACTACTAATATGCAAGGCATGAAATCCTACATGAACACAATGACATATAACTATATACACATTACTTATCCCTCAAACCACCCCCAAACTTGAAATATTCAATGTCCCCATTGAATTGAAGGTAATACGAAGGATAGTAGAAAACATACCTAACACATGGGTTGCCTCCCACGAAGCACTGTCGTTAACGTCATTTAGCAGGACAAATATGATTCAAATCATGGTGGCTCGAAGATCGCATTCGACTTGTCCTTAGAAGAAGGACCATTCACCCATTGTGTGACAACCTTCTTGTTATCTTCCCACATCTTTTCTAAATCAAACTTCACTTTGACCCTTCCTCCAATCAATTTTTTCTTTTTCTTCTTCACAACTCTAAGGTGTTTATGCTTCACAATTGATTGATAAGAACACTCTTCTACTTCATCATCCATGATCCACCTTCTTAACACATTATCTGGACACACTTTAAAAATCACCAACTCATCATTCAAAAGGATATACCTCAAATGTGGTGGAAGTTTCCCAAGCTTTACACTTGAGAGATCTCGAATTGAAGAACTGTCAATGGAATCACTGATGTGATGCTTGAGCGCGAGCGTGTCCGATTTTTCGCTCAATAACTGATCAAACTTCTTTCTCTGACCTGTATCAACCATTTCCGCACTGCAACACTCTTCCTCCTCTGTCGGAAATTTCATGGCCTTGAACACATTAAAGGTGACATTCTGATCTTGCACCCTCATTGTAAGCTCTCCTTTTTGCACATCGATCAAGGTTCTACCAGTAGCTAGAAAAGGCCTTCCCAAGATTATGGGAATCTTCTTGTCTTCTTCAAATTCTAGAATCACAAAATCAGCAAGAAATATGAGCTTATCAACTTTCACTAAGACATCCTCCACTATACCCCTCGGATACGTGATAGATCAATCAGCCAACTGCAACGAGATGTTAGTTGGTTTCGGCTCCGACAGACCAAGTTGCTTGAAAATAGATAAAGGCATGAGAATGATGCTAGCTCCCAAATCACATAAGCATTTGCTGAATGAAAGGTCGCCAATAGTGCAAGGGATGGTGAAACTTCCCGGGTCTTTAAGTTTAGGTGGCAACTTCTGCTGCAGAACTGCACTACACTCCTCTGTTAATGCCACTGTTTCAAATTCTTCCAACCTTCTCTTTCGTGACAAAATATCCTTCATGAGCTTTGCGTATCTCGGCATCTGCTCCAATGCTTCAACAAAAGGAATGTTAATGGACAATTTCTTGAAGGCATCCATAAACTTCTGAAACTGTTTCTCTTGACTTTTCTGCAAGCGTCCAGGATATGGAGGAGGAGGATAGATCTGATTATTCTTTGAAGATTGCTCCGGAGTAGACTTTTCAACAGGTTTCTTGCTCTTCTCACCATCAAGCTGATCAGCCACTAAATCAGATTTTACAATTTCTGGAACTGCAGATTTTTCAACCTGCTGATTCTGAACATCTTCATCTTCTTCAGCTGCTGATTGAGGATCCCTCGTAACCTTTCCCGATCTCAAAGCTACTACATTCACCTGTGGTTTGCCATCCCTCCTGCCCGGATTAGTCTCGGTATCACTAGGAAGGGTTCCTTGTTGCCTACTAAGTAAGGCACTTGCAATCTGTCCCATCTTGTTTTCCAAGACCTTTTGAGAAGCTTGCAGGTTCTTTATCATCATCCTCAAATGATCCATTTCTGATTTTTCATTGGATGATTGCCCCGCATGAGCCTGGGGCTGTTGCTGCTGAAATCCAGGAGGTTGATATGGTGCCCTTGGAGCATAAGGCTGTTGATAGCTTAGATTGAATGGCTTCGCTTGCTGATAAGATTGTTGAGCATTTTGATTGTTGCTCCAACTGAAGTTAGGATGATTCTTGTTGTTTGGATGATAGGTGGCTGGAACTGGTGCAGCAGGTCTCTGGAAATTACTCACGAACTGTGGTGATTCAGAAGAGATAGCACACTGATTCGTTTCATGCGCGTCCGCACATAGCTCACAAACACTAGCCACCTGCTGAACTCCATAATTAGCAAGAGAATCTACCTTCATCGTAAGAGCCTTCAACTGAGCTGCAATAGCTGAAGCTGTATCCACTTCAAAAATACCTGCTACCTTGCCTTGAGAAAGCCTTTGGGTTGGATTCTGATATTCATTCGCAGCCATCATCTCAATCAACTCATACGCCTCATTATAACTCTTCGCCCATAGAGCTCCGCCAGAAGCTGCATCAAGCATGGGTCTAGTCTGTGCTCCCAACCCATTATAGAAAGAATTAATCACCATCCAGTTAGGCATACCATGATGAGGGCACTTTCGCAGCATCTCCTTATATCGTTCCCAAGCTTTACACAAAGTTTCACCAGACTGTTGTGTAAACGGAGTAAGAGCATTCCTGATTGCTGCAGTTTTAGCCATTGGAAAGAATTTGACAAGAAACTTCTGAGCAAGATCATCCCAAGTAGTGATAGAACCTGCTGGTAGAGAATGCAACCAGCCCTTGGCTTTGTCCCTGGGAGAGAATGGGAAAAGCCTCAGCTTTACAGCATCTTCAGACACACCATTAAACTTGAAAGTGTCGCAGATCTCAATAAAATCCCGGATGTGCATATTAGGATCCTCCGTAGGAGCACCCCCAAACTGGACTGAATTCTGAATCATCTGAATAGTACCAGGCTTGATTTTGAAATTATTTGCTGCGATAGCCGGCCTGACAATGCTAGATTTGATGTCCATAATCTTTGGCTGAGAATAATCCTTCAAAGCCTTAGTCTCCTCTGTGGCTGCTATTCGATCACCCATCTTAACTGTTGTTTCAAGTTCTTCCTCTCCTTTATTATCTGCAACTAAATCAATATCTTCCAAATTATCCCTACGAGTTTGCGAACGTGTTCGCATACACGCTCAAGTACCTAGTAATCACACCAACAAACAAGCTGTGTAAGTAACCAATCCAAGTCAGTGAACTCTAACGACCACTAATGACAAGCACATAAACTAATAAAACAAAACACCGAGTCCCTGGCAGCGGGTTTGCGTTCAGATGCGTCATGAACATCTAATTCAAAAACTTGTTAACACTAATACACGCAAGCGCACGTGGTCACAAGTAATATAGAATAAAATTAAGTTCGTTCCCACATAGACTTATTTTGGTTTTGTTTAGTAGAATAATGCACCTATGCACCAATGTATGATTATACTTCACTGCCAAGACAAATAACTAATGTGGAGTTGATTATCTAAATTAAACTAAGATGCAAATATTAAACTAAGAATTAAAGTAACTAATGAGATTGAAATCGAATTACTAATATGAGAATAAACATGGAATCCTAACTTCATTATCTACTTCACTTAGAGTCGATGCCTTTAATCAGTACATGTGATGGTTTTGATATCTGATCGGATAACACGAAACAAGTGAAAGTTACCTCTCGGTATACCAACACCAAACTACACATACATCCACAAAAGAGATAGAAGATGAGTAGACACCTATTATGTTTAGACCCTATATCTCTATAGAATTTGAAAACATAGAGGTTTAAGCACAAGTTATCCACATAGATCACATAGGGTAGCACCATATCTCTATGCATGCCACAAATCGTGATAATATTATCAACCTATCCCATGCTAGCATGGCAAGTTCTAAATCTCAAGATCCACTCTCGTTTAGCAAGAGATTAACATATTAGATGTTAGCTACGCATCTAAATTCATGAAGCACAACCATACAAGGATATCAAGAATTCACCACACATAAATCTTTAAGGCATGCAAACTACTAAGCTACATAGATAAATCCATTAGGATCCCATGACAACGATTAGTTCATAATTGAACCGTTCCTCACCATGGGATCTGATGAAAACATGATAATAAACAAGATATGAAAGAAAGAAGTACTAATATTAATAAAGAGAAGAGTTGAGAAAACAAATCTATGTTTCAACGTATACAAAAGATGAAGTAGATCTAGATCCTTGCTTGTCACCGAGCGTTGAATCCTTTTTCACTCTCTCCCTTGCAATTCTAAGTTACAATGAATGATGATCTAAATTACAAGGCTAAGATGTGTTTTTATAGGCCTAGATATCTTGCCCAGCAAGAAAATTAACCTACAATACAACTAGGAATAGGTTTGGATGTCAAAAATACAATCAGAATTCGAATTAGGGCAAAACAGACTTTTTCAGCATTTTTTTCATTATTCGCGCGCTGCCAGCATCCATTCCATGCTGCCAGCATTCAAAATTCTGTTCTGACACTATTTGGGCACTGCCAGCATCCAAAATTCTGCCGGTTGCTGAAATTACTTATTTTTCTTCGTTTTTTCTCCGTTTGCTCTCATTTCTTTTGCACTCACTTCCGTCTTCAATCCTTTAGCCTTCAAATCATCATGATATACCCAAGCAAGTCTTGATTCATCATTCCTAGGCTCAAATTCATCACCAAAATCGACGGAAATGCCATCCTTAAGCAATATTCTTGCACACCTGCACAAGTAGGCGAAACACATCAAAACTACAACAAACTTGAGTCCAAGACAATCAATTTAAGCCGATATGGAATGCTCCAAGTGGATATACAATCCACTTATCACACCCCCAAAATTAAACCGATGCTTGTCCTCAAGCATAACAAACATACTATATACAACTAACTAGTACCACTTCCGTAGGTGATCACGGTTGCATTTGGCATATGCAACAAGCCCTTTAAACCCCTAGGCAGCCCTAGTGGACGAGTAAGGTCTCGTGAGGGCCTATAGCGAATGTACCCACAAAATCCATTTAACTAACAATGCAATGCATGAATGCAACTACTATAAAAAATGCAAAGATCCCCTTCAAACTCACCAAAACCAACTAGCAAGCAAATATCTCAATAAATGCAAATAAATCCAAACAGAGCTCGACTAAATCCCCGTACTCTAACATACATGACAGAAACGTGCGTGTGTGCTATGCTCATCAGAAATACTCCCAAAACTAGGTCAAAAATCAAACCTATCCTTCACCAAGACAATCACAAGTTTATAAATAAAATAGACTGTAGACACTTCATAACTTAAGAACACCTCCATCCTTATCCCAGGTAGACAGAAATTCATGCTTTTATTGCTAAACAACTACGACACATAATATACAAGCATGCTTATTTAGCCGTGCAATGAATCAGACCCCAAAAGGCTTATACAATAATACCCATGTAGCGAGTGTTAGGTCAGCAATCCCAAACCAAAAGGGCTTTAGGTTACTAGGACTAAGTCCCCTCAGACTTAATTACTCGAGTATTAAAGAGCTCACTCGTGACTAAATTTGACTTTTTTTTCTTTTCTTTTTTTTCTTTTTTTTTCTTTTTTTTTATATGCAATCTGGAATGAGAATTCTCAATTGCAACCCTGGACTACTCATATAAATATGAGCCGGCTACTAGCCATTTGACGCCTAGCCATTATTTACAACTAGCATGAAATTCCTGTTTTTCCCCAAACTTAGACTTAAGTGATCCTACGCCATCAAGGGAATAACGAAAATTCTAAATATAATCAGGTGATTAAATCTCAAAGCATCCAAACAAGCATGACCCTAACCTAGCCCAAAAGCACCTAATGAGACTGTATAAAGTTTTGTTCCCGTAACATGCAAGTCAATTCCTAGGAACTTAAATCAACCCTCTATTCATCATTACCACACTCAAATCAACATCCACCTACCAACGGAAATAGCTCGTTCTAAGGGATCATGAAAAGTGCATGCCATGAAAATGCAACTAATATGAAACTCACATGGTATAGAAAAACAAAAACAGAATGTCCTAAATGAAACACACATAAATAACACGAACATATATGCATCAATTACTACTAATATGCAAGGCATGAAATCCTACATGAACATAATGACATATAACTATATACACATTACTTATCCCTCAAACCACCCCCAAACTTGAAATATTCAATGTCCCCATTGAATTGAAGGTAATACGAAGGATAGTAGAAAACATACCTAACACATGGGTTGCCTCCCACGAAGCACTGTCGTTAATGTCATTTAGCCGGACAAATATGATTCAAATCATGGTGGCTCGAAGATCGCATTCGACTTGTCCTTAGAAGAAGGACCATTCACCCATTGTGTGACATCCTCCTTGCTATCTTCCCACATCTTTTCTAAATCAAACTTCACTTTGACCCTTACTCCAATCAATTTTTTCTTTTTCTTCTTCACACCTCTAAGGTGTTTTTGCTTCACAATTGATTGATAAGAACACTCTTCTACTTCATCATCCATGATCCACCTTCTTAACACATTATCTGGACACACTTTAAAAATCACCAACTCATCATTCAAAAGGACATACCTCAAATGTGGTGGAAGTTTCCCAAGCTTTACACTCGAGAGATCTCGAATTGAAGAACTATCAATGGAATCACTGATGTGATGCTTGAGCGCGAGCGTGTCCGATTTTTCGCTCAATAACTGATCAAACTTCTTTCTCTGACCTGTATCAACCATTTCCACACTGCAACACTCTTCCTCCTCTGTCAGAAATTTCATGGCCTTGAACACATTAAAGGTGACATTCTGATCTTGCACCCTGATTGTAAGCTCTCCTTTTTGCACATCGATCAAGGTTCTACCAGTATCTAGAAAAGGCCTTCCCAAGATTATGGGAATCTTCTTGTCTTCTTCAAAATCTAGAATCACAAAATTGGCAGGAAATATGAGCTTATCAACTTTCACTAAGACATCCTCCACTATACCCTTCGGATACGTGATAGATCGATCAGCCAACTGCAACGAGATGTTAGTTGGTTTCGGCTCCGGCAGACCAAGTTGCTTGAAAACAGATAAAGGCATGAAATTGATGCTAGCTCCCAAATCACATAAACATTTGCTGAAAGAAAGGTCGCCAATAGTGCAAGGGATGGTGAAACTTCCCAGATCTTTAGGTTTAAGTGGCAACTTCTGCTGCAGAACTGCACTACACTCCTCCGTTAATGCCACTGTTTCAAATTCTTCCAACCTTCTCTTTCGTGACAAAATATCCTTCATGAACTTTGCGTATCTCGGCATCTGCTCCAATGCTTCAACAAAAGGAATGTTAATGGACAATTTCTTGAAGACATCCATAAACTTCTGAAACTGTTTCTCTTGACTTTTCTGCAAGCGTCCAGGATATGGAGGAGGAGGATAGATCTGATTATTCTTTGAAGATTGCTCCGGAGTAGACTTTTCAACAGGTTTCTTGCTCTTCTCACCATCAAGCTGATCAGCCACTAAATCAGATTTTGCAATTTCTGGAACTGTAGATTTTTCAACCTGCTGATTCTGAACATCTTCATCTTCTTCAGCTGCTGATTGAGGATACCTCGTAACCTTTCCCGATCTCAAAGCTACTGCATTCACCTATTCTTTGCCATCCCTCATACCCGGATTAGTCTCGGTATCACTAGGAAGGGTTCCTTGTTGCCTACTAAGTAAGGCACTTGAAATCTGTCCCATCTGGTTTTCCAAGACCTTTTGAGAAGCTTGCAGGTTCTTCATCATCATCCTCAAATCATCCATTTTTTATTTTTCATTAGATGATTGCCCCGCATGAGCCTAGGGCTGTTGCTGCTGAAATCCAGGAGGTTGATATGGTGCCCTTGGAGCATAAGGCTGTTCATAACCTTGATTGGATGGCCTTGCTTGCTGACCTTGAAACTGCTGATAGGGCTGCTGAGGTTATTGGGCACCTTGAGTATTACTCCAGCTAAAATTGGGAAGATTCCGATTATTAGGATGATAAGTAGCTGGAACTGGTGTAACCGATCTCTGGAAATTACTCATGAACTGTGCTGATTCAGAAGAGATAGCACACTGATTCGTCTCATGTGCGCCCACACATAGCTCACAAACACTAGCCACCTGCTGAACTCCATAATTAGCAAGAGAATCCACCTTCATAGTCAACGCCTTCTGCTAAGCTGCAATAGCTGAAGCTGTATCCACTTCAAAAATACCTGCTACCATGCCTTGAGAAAGCCTTTGGGTTGGATTCTGATATTCATTCGCAGCCATCATCTCAATCAACTCATACGCCTCATTATAACTCTTCGCCCATAGAGCTCCGCCAGAAGCTGCATCAAGCATGGGTCTAGTCTGTGCTCCCAACCCATTATAGAAAGAATTAATCACCATCCTGTCAGGCATACCATGATGAGGGCACTTTCGCAGCATCTCCTTATATCGTTCCCAAGCTTCACACAAAGTTTCACCAGACTGCTGTGTAAACTGAGTAAGAGCATTCCTGATTGCTGCAGTTTTAGCCATTGGAAAGAATTTGACAAGAAACTTCTAAGCAAGATCATCCCAAGTAGTGATAGAACCTGCTGGTAGAGAATGCAACCAGCCCTTGGCTTTGTCCCTAAGAGAGAATGGGAAAAGCCTCAGCTTTACAACATCTTCAAACACACCATCAAACTTGAAAGTGTCGCAGATCTCAATAAAATCCCGGATGTGCATATTAGGATCCTCCGTTGGAGCACCCCCAAACTGGACTGAATTCTGAATCATCTGAATAGTACAAGGCTTGATTTCGAAATTATTGGCTGCGATAGCCGGCCTGACAATGCTAGATTGGATGTCCATAATCTTTGGCTGAGAATAATCCTTCAAAGCCTTAGTCTCCTCTACGGCTGCTATTCGATCACACATCTTAACTGTTGTTTCAAGTTCTTCCTCTCCTTTATTATCTGCAACTAAATCAATATCTTCCAAATTATCCCTACGAGTTTGCGAACGTGTTCGCATACACGCTCAAGTACCTAGTAATCACACCAACAAACAAGCTGTGTAAGTAACCAATCCAAGTCAGTGAACTCTAACGACCACTAATGACAAGCACATAAACTAATAAAACAAAACACCGAGTCCCCAGCAGCGGTGCCAAAAACTTGTTAACACTAATACACGCAAGCGCACGTGGTCACAAGTAATATAGAATAAAATTAAGTTCGTTCCCACAGAGACTGATTTTGGTTTTATTTAGTAGAATAATGCACCTATGTACCAATGTATGATTATACTTCACTGCCTAGACAAATAACTAATGTGGAGTTGATTATCTAAATTAAACTAAGATGCAAATATTAAACTAAGAATTAAAGTAACTAATGAGATTGAAATCGAATTACTAATATGAGAATAAACATGGAATCCTAACTTCATTATCTACTTCAGTTAGAGTCGATGCCTTTAATCAGTACATGTGATGGTTTTGATATCTAATCGGATAACACGAAACAAGTGAAAGTTACCTCTCGGTATACTAACACCAAACTACACATACATCCACAAAAGAGATAGAAGATGAGTAGACACCTATTATGTTTAGACCCTATATCTCTATAGAATTTGAAAACATAGAGGTTTAAGCACAAGTTATCCACATAGATCACATAGGGTAGCACAATATCTCTATGCATGCCACAAATCATGATAATATTATCAACCTATCTTATGCTAGCATGGCAAGTTCTAAATCTCAAGATCCAATCTCGTTTAGCAAGAGATTAATATATTAGATGTTAGCTACGCATCTAAATTCATGAAGCACAACCATACAAGGATATCAAGAATTCACCACACATAAATCTTTAAGGCATGCAAACTACTAAGCTACATAGATAAATCCATTAGGATCCCATGACAACGATTAGTTCATAATTGAACCGTTCGTCACCATGGGATCTGATGAAAACATGATAATAAACAAGATATGAAAGAAAGAAGCAATAATATTAATAAAGAGAAGAGTTGAGAAAACAAATCTATGTTTCAACGTATACAAAAGATGAAGTAGATCTAGATCCTTGCTTGTCACCGAGCGTTGAATCCTTTTTCACTCTCTCCCTTGCAATTCTAAGTTACAATGAATGATGATCTAAATTACAAGGCTAAGATGTGTTTTTATAGGCCTAGATATCTTGCCCAGCAAGAAAATTAACCTACAATACAACTAGGAATAGGTTTGGATGCCAAAAATACAATCAGAATTCGAATTAGGGCAAAACAGACTTTTTCAGCATTTTTTTCACTATTCACGCGCTGCCAGCATTCAAAATTCTGTTCTGACACTATTTGGGCACTCCCAGCATCCATTGCATGTTGCCAGCATCCAAAATTCTGCCGGTTGCTGAAATTGCTTATTTTTCTTCATTTTTTCTCCGTTTGCTCTCATTTCTTTTGGACTCACTTCCGTCTTCAATCCTTTAGCCTTCAAATCATCATGATATACCCAAGCAAGTCTTGATTCATCATTCCTAGGCTCGAATTCATCACCAAAATCGACGGAAATGCCATCCTTAAGCAATATTCTTGCACACCTGCACAAGTAGGCGAAATACATCAAAAATACAACAAAATTGAGTCCAAGACAATCAATTTAAGCCGATATGGAATGCTCCAAGTGGATATACAATCCACTTATCACTAAGAATGAGTATGACAAGCTGATGCTTAAACCTGTGTTTAAGGATAGGAGTTTTTTGGCATCTGCTAGTGATGGTGACATTTTGGATATGGTACATGAGAGAGGCTGGCAGGGTATTTATGAGATTTCAGCTGCTGTCCCGTTGAGCATAGTCATGGAATTTTATGCTAATGCTAAGGAGGCTAGGGATGGGTATTCCATGGTTCGTGGTTTTGCTGTTGATTACACGCCGCCTGCTATTCGACGGATTCTTGGGTTGCCAGCTAGACCTGCAGGGGCAAACGATTGGACTTTTAAGTCCAGGACTGAGGTTGATTTGGATGATATAGTGGCGAGATTGTGTGTTCCACGTACTGTGTGGAAGTTGAAGGTGGGATCGACGGAGAAGGCTACTTTCCTTGTTTCCACGATGAACAGGTATGCTAGGGCTTGGAACTTATTCATTTATGCGAACTTTTTGCCCTCTTCTCATTCCCATGAGGTGATAGTGGAACGTGCTATTCTGTTATGGGGTATTCTGAATGGGCATTATATAGATGTGGGTTATCTGATTAATCAGAATATTTTGAGATTCTTGAGGGGTAAAACGACAGGGGCGATTCCACATGGTTCTGTTGTTACTCGTTTATGCACAGATGTTGGAGTGAGATGGACGTCGGATGAGCAGGTTCAGATGCCGAGTGGTCCTATTGATTATTTGACGATTGAGAAGATGGTGGAATGGCCTGGCGGCATTCCTGATTCGAGGGGTTTGGGTTATGTGATTGCTGGAGCAGCTCAGCCGGTTCATGAGCAGGTTCAGGTTCCTGCTGCGGTTTCTAGGGCTTCTCATGATAGACGGATGATGAGGCGTATGGATGCTTTATATGAGAGTCATAACCACTTTTCGCAGAGGTTGACACAGGCTTTGGGTAGTGCTTTTGGAGCTAGTGGTGTTCATGTTGATTGGCCAGTTTTTGGATCAGATACTGTGTATCCTCCTCCTGATTCTCCACCCGAGGAGGGTGATGGCGTGGGTGCATAGGTATGTTTCTACTTTCCCTCGTATTTACTTCCATTCAATGAGGTCATTGAATATCTTAAGTTTGGGGGTGGTTTGGGGGATAAGTGTAATAACCCTAACTTCAGTAATGCTACGGTGGTCACATGAATAGTAAATTTCGAGGATTTAGAGAAATGGTATATAGGTACCCTATAATGGAAACATAAAATGAATAAACAGAAACCATATTAGTGTTGTACAATGGAAATAAGTGACTCGAAATAACGATGGATTTTAGAAATTCCTGAATTTTGATTTTTGAGGATTTTGATTTCGAATAAGCTTCTATTGGATATTAAGGAGCATGGAAACATTATAAGAATTATATATTGAGGGATTAGTGAATTTAGATTTGAGCCAGGGGATTATTAAGTTAAGAAAATATCAATGGAATTTGGATTGTTAAATGATTTCAAAACCACTAAGATAATGAGGTACATTCGAAACGAACCACAATTAGACGAATATGGAGATTAAGCAACCAAGATTTATAAAATAACAAGGATACATACCCCATTATAATTACCAAGAGTACTAGCATTATAATTAGAAAAGAAATCAAGAAAAAAGAGAATTATGAAATCATGTTAATGATGTCATCTTCCACTAAACCAAATTAAGGGTAGATTAGTCTTTTAACACCTAGATTTTTTACCAAGCTTCCAACACACTCTAAATTAAGTTAGATTAAGATTAGATAAGATCAAACCAAGCAAAAACTCTCTCCCCTTCCTTAGAAAAAAAACCATTCGGCCAAAAAGGAGAAAAACAAGAAAAATAAAAATCAAAACCCTAATTCTCTTCAAGATTAAACCAAGAGAAAAATCATGGAGCATCTTGGAGGATAGAACAAGACTAGCAAAAAGTTTCATAGCCATCTACCATCATTTAGCAAGGTAATAAAATCATAGAAGTTGAAGATGAATAGTGGTGAATAGTGTTTTTCAAGTTTTAATCTTTGTTTTAATGGTTCCTTTAGTTAATCCAAGCTAATTCAAGGTTGTTCAAGGTGTGTCCAAGGATTATTAAGGATTATTAAGTGTTCTTCAAGCTTCAAAGAGGTATAACAACCCTTGCCCTTTTGTATTTATGGTAGATATGGAAGTGATTAGTAATTAAGTGTTGTTAATGTAAAGTTTATAATGAGTATGTGTTATAAGTGGTTTGTTTTGATGTGGAAATTGTGTGTTGTGGACTTGTAACCATGGCTGGTGAAGAATACCACATGGTGTAGGTGATGATTATGGTGTTTGATAATTGATTTGGAGGAGTTGGATTTATGGAAAGTACGAAATTATAGCCGTTATAATGCCCGATTTTCGTTAGGATGTAAATTGCCCTGTTTTGGACCCCCTGCATCCGTATGGTACCCTACTGTCCAGGTTCCTAATTAACTATGAAATGATAGAGCTTAGTTCATAGATCGTTTTGATATAAGGTGCATTAAAATCTGATGAACGGTTTAGGAGAAAAGTCAGTTTTAGTGAAAGCGGTTCAGAAACCGAGAAACTGTAAATGTATCAAACTTGAGTTTACAATTACCATACCTTAACATTGTTAAAAGTCACGAAATTTTGGGAGATGATATTAGTGTGGTCAAAGAACTATTTCCAGTTGACCTTACATTAAAATTCGAAATTTAAAAATTATAAGAAATTCTACAGTCGAGTGTGGTCGTTAAGGGAAATAGTGAAAAACCCTGAAACTTCGACTTAGGTTATAAATGGTTAAGTTCTTGAACCTTTGGGGTAATAAGAATACGTTAAACATATATTAAAGTTTCAAAAGGTAAGGTTATACAAGAGTGTAGTGAGTAAGAGATGTGGTTCTAACGACGGTCCTTTTGTGTTTATAGAAACTCCGGAAGAGGGACGAGCCATACCGTCAGGATATCGAAACCGAGGCAAGATTTCTTCTATCCCTATTTGTAAAACTACTTATCTTCACAAAGAAACTTGATTTTGTGAAATATATATGTGATGCTATTATTACTAGATTGTGAAGAAATTGTCTTCCTTGAGTATTAATATTGAAAAGAAAGATATACGAAGATGTATATGAATATGAATGAGAGTATGAGATGGATATGTATAGAGATGATTATGCATGAATTGAACATGCCTTATGATTAAGAGAATAAGAGAGAATGGTATCAGTTGTTATCGAGGGTTATATGGTTATAATATTATATTAAAAATGTTCTTATTGAGTATCAGTGGTTTAATAAACATTATTTGATTAACATGCATTACTCTTAAAATAGATGGAATATTTTACGAATATAAAAGTATATTTGATTTCTGAATTTGAAAGAGAGGTCTGAATCATAATCAAAGCCTTATGATATATGTATATATTTTATAGAAGTAATGTGCGAGAATGGAAATGATATGAGAGAATGATATGTGAAAATGAAAGTGAGAAAATGGAAATGTGGAATGATATTTTAAAAAGAGAATAATGATGTGATAAAGAGGGGGATTGCAACAGACTTGCGTAAGTGGCTGTGTCAGGGCTGTGTGCGACACAGTCCAGCATTTATTATTTTTATTACGGCACGAAGATGCCAAGGGAGGATGTTAGCAGGTGGCCTTCCTCCAGGGATGATTTTCATTCCTTCTACCGGTAGTAAAAAGAGAGTAGGTACGATTAGGCGACTGATCATCGTCCTAACGTATCAGGCGACAGCAGATATCCCCAATGTTTTTGAAAAGAAAGTGTAGACAATGGTTTTCAGATTTCTATACTGAAAACAGAATAATGATATGAGATGATGGAATGATAGTTACAGATGAAGAAAAACTGATATTATATTATTTCAGATTTCTATACTGAAACAGAATAATGATATGAGATGATGGTATTATGGATACAGATGAAGAAAAACTGATATTATATTAATATAGATTACTTTCTTATAATAGTGAGTGGATGATGTATTATTAAATAAGAGCTTTACTCTTCCTTAAGGATTTTAATTGTTTCCTGCTATTACATATGCATAGACATATATGTATACTTGTTCACATTTTAAATTTTAGTTACAGTATGATCTTGCTGAGCTATTATAGCTCACTCTTGCTACTTATGTATATAGCAGCTAGGTCCCATGCCGATACTACGTACCACACCCCGCAAGAGGGTAAGGGAAAGGCGACCTTTTGAGCGAGTGCTGGCGACCATCCCCGAGGTAGTGACAAGCGGAGGGACTTAGTATACTTATGTAAATTAAGTGTGTAAATTGTAATAACTTTAGTTGTTGAAGTGCTTCCTGTAGAAGCTTTGTTCAACAATGTACTTAGTAAATTCTGGGCTTGTAATAACTGTTAACTTTAAAACTTTTAAATATTGTGGTTGTTGTTCTATGAGCATATGACTGGTGTGTGTGTGTGTGTATTAGTGTGGGGTCAACTGCTTATTTATTTATTTATTTATAAAAAAAAAAAAAGATTACAGAGATATTGATATTGATCGGAAATTGGACCTTGACGGCCCGGATCCTTGACCCCGGATCCCGGGGCGTCACAGATGGTATCAGAGCTAAGAGTCATATGCTCATAAACAAAAGTGAGAATAATAAATGTATCAGTTATAATATAAATTGTGAACTTCCATCAAGTTCAGGGGTGGTATATCGCAGGTAGTATTTACTTTAAGCATATATTATAATTTATTAGACTGTTACTAATAGAATTTTATGTTTTATTATAGGGAGCGGAGATGGGTGAGCCGAGTCAGGACCCCCAGTGGCTAGGGATGTCAGAGCAGGAGCTATTAGATCTTCAGCTGGCCGGGGTAGAGGTCCCCGAGTATGCAGTTGAGGACCTCAGGGAGAGACGCCGGGCGGCGGCTAGAGAGCGATTAGAGAGAGAGGAGGCAGAGGAGCAGAGACGGAGAGATGCTGTGGCCCTAGTGCCATATATGGGTAGACCTTCTACAGGATCTGACGAGGCAGGTCCTTCCAGAGTGAGATCGGAGATCCCTGAGGAGGAGAGGCCACTGCGTAAGAGGCCTAGGTTGTCAGTTATACCTGAGGAGCCGATTGAGTGGAGGGATATTCAGATGGTTCCCACTCCTGTCCGACCCATCCCAGTGCCGTCACCAGTTCCATCCCCTCTACCTAGTCCTGACCCTATAGATGATCCTTTTGAGCAGTTTACCCCTCCAGGGCATTTTGGTTTTTTTGAGGAGGAGGAGGATCCTTCAGAGGATGCTGAGACAGAGTCGGTTCCTCCATCCCCACCCTTTGCACCTCCACCACCTCCACCTGTGGATGCACCTCCCCTAGCTGTACCCCCTCAGGAGGCACCCTTACCGGCGGGTGACTCACTTTCAGCTACCTTATTGACCGAGTACTTTGCCCTTCAGGGACAGTTGGAGGAGTCCCGCAGGACTATAGACACCCTTCTACAGAGGTTAGAGAGAGGGAGAGGAGGGGTTATCCCGGATGGGATGTCTCTGGGGATGATCAGTATTGAGCTACGAGCATTAGGAGATATTAGGAGGTTGTTGGGTGATAGAGGAGACCCGGCATGGAGGGCCCAGATAGTTGATACGGTTACTACCATGGTAGTCCAGATACGGGATGTTGTCAGGGCAGGGGTGTGAGCCGGGATAGTAGTTCGTCACTAATCAGACTAGTCATCTTGTTGATGTCATTTTGGGGATTAGTTTAGTTGTCCACTGTTTTAATCCCAGTCTGATTAGAGGACAGTTAGTAGTACTTTTGGTGATATCGGATTAGTATGTACGGCTATGTTTTGGGTTTCGAACCTTGTATTAGATGATGTATATTATTAGCAGTAAAAGATGTTGTACCCAAATTGTAAAATATTTATGTACATTAATGAAGTTTGTGCATTTCTATCTAAATTTTTGTTGCATATTTTTTTATATAATAAATGTTGAGACTCAGAAATATTGATGTATAAAAGGTGATTGACTTAATGAAAAGGCTATCGTGTTAAGGGCGATACACTTACCTACTAAAGTTATGGTATAACTAGATGTAAATCGCATGATAAAGATATTGTGATATGCAAATGAGCTAATTAATGATATAATTGTGTATATAGAAATGATGTATATAGTAACCCAAATTCGGGTAATTAATAAGGACTATTGTTATGAACAGAACTATGCCGCCTAGACGCGACAGTAGAGCGAATGCAAGGGAAAATGAGAGAGACGAAAGAAGTCGAAATATCGAAGGTACTAGACTGAACGAAAATGCTCATAATGAAGAAAATCATGAAGAAGGAGAAGAGGAATCAACTGGCCAACAAAGGAATCCGGGAGGTGATCCCTTTGCCCAATTCATGGACTTATTAAGGCAGAATTTAGCAAATCCACAGAATCCTCAACCACCACCTGTTCTCCCCAACCAGGCAGCTAGTTCCTTTCGTGCCTTTAAGTCATTAAAGCCCCAGAATTCGAGGGAACCACTAACCCAGTAGTAGCCAGGGCATGGCTAAAAGAAATGGAGAAAGCTTTCGAAATACTGAGGATAGAGGAAGATCAGAAAACAGTTTTTGCAGCCTATCTCCTAAAGGGAGAGGCGAATTACTGGTGGGAAGCTAGGAAGAACCTAGAGGAAGCGGGAGTGATAACCTGGGAGCGTTTCACTAGGGTGTTCCTAGAAAAGTATTCTCCTAGGTATTTAGAAAACCAAATGGAATTAAAGTTTCTGGAGTTAAAACAGGATAACCTAACAGTGGCAGAGTATGAAAATAAATTTACAGAACTGTCGAGGTTTGTTCCCGAGTTTGTGCGTACTGAAGAACAACGTGCAAAAAGGTTTCAACAAGGGTTGAAACCCTGGTTACGAACGAGAGTGGCCCCATTTGAGTTGACTGATTATGCTGCAGTGGTTCAAAAGGCATCAATTATAGAGGCTGAGAGTGAGCAGGCTCAAATAGGTCGAGAGAATAAGAAAAGAAGATTTGAGGGCCCAAAAGGAGGTTCAAGTGAGGGAAGCTACTTTAACAAAGGAGGTAAAGGACAAAAATCTCAATTTGTGGGAAAGTCAGGGGGTAACAAGACTACTAGTGAGACGGTGAGTCAGGGTGGAAAATCTTCGGGAACATTTCAGTCCAATCAATCGCGACCACCATTACCAGATTGTGAGACGTGTGGTAAGAAGCATATAGGAGTCTGTAGAGTGCTGGGAGTAACTTGTTTTAAGTGTGGACAAAAAGGACACTACCTTAACCAGTGCCCATCAACTGATGCAAACCCTAAAAGAGATGTTAAGTGTTACCAGTGTGGGAAACTAGGACACATTGCTAGAGATTGCCGTTCAGGTGGGTCATACGCGTCAGGACAGAGTGGGGCTGCTTCAAATAGGCCTACTGCTAGAGTGTACAACATGACCTTAGGGGAAGCGTTGACAAAACCAGATGCGGATACAGGTACTTGCTTTTTTATTTAAATTTGGTGTGTAAATCTTTGGCTAAGGATCGACTTAATCAATTAATGGAATAAATAAGTTAATAATATAGATAAGGAAAATCAGTATCTGCTAAGGGCTAGGAAACGTTATGAAAAGAAAAGTAGGAGTGTTTTGGGAAAACACAAGCTCGTCGAGACGAACAGGAAATATATGTTATAGGTAGTATTTTCTTACAATTGTTTTAAAGAATATTATTAGAGCTTATTTTCTGGAAAATTTTACAGAAAGGAACTATGGGAATATTGAGGAATTAATATTTATGTCATGATAGAGATCAGAAGATGGTCAAACCATAAGTGAGATACACTACCATTCAGAAAAGGTCAATGTAGTGGCGGATATCTTCGTCAAAAGAGGAAGGAGAGACGAGATAACCTGGAATGACTTGAAACAGGAGAAGATTTGTGAGGAAAAGACAGTAAAAGGACTGCTATTGATAAACTAAATGGCATGTTGATGAATGACAAGGAAGTTATGTTAGTATATTTCTGCGCAAACAAGATAGATATATTATAGAAGGAAAAAGGATAAGGAAATAGTGTGGAAGTTAGAAGGTGTGAAGGAGAAAGATACTTATGGACATTTCCAACATGATTCCGGGACGGAATCCTTTTAAGGGGGGAAGGATGTAATAACCCTAACTTCAGTAATGCTACAGTGGTCACATGAATAGTAAATTTCGAGGATTTAGAGAAATGGTATATAGGTACCCTATAATGGAAACATAAAATGAATAAACAGAAACCATATTAGTGTTGTACAATGGAAATAAGTGACTCGAAATAACGATGGATTTTAGAAATTCCTGAATTTTGATTTTTGAGGATTTTGATTTCGAATAAGCTTCTATTGGATATTAAGGAGCATGGAAACATTATAAGAATTATATATTGAGGGATTAGTGAATTTAGATTTGAGCCAGGGGATTATTAAGTTAAGAAAATATCAATGGAATTTGGATTGTTAAATGATTTCAAAACCACTAAGATAATGAGGTACATTCGAAACGAACCACAATTAGACGAATATGGAGATTAAGCAACCAAGATTTATAAAATAACAAGGATACATACCCCATTATAATTACCAAGAGTACTAGCATTATAATTAGAAAAGAAATCAAGAAAAAAGAGAATTATGAAATCATGTTAATGATGTCATCTTCCACTAAACCAAATTAAGGGTAGATTAGTCTTTTAACACCTAGATTTTTTACCAAGCTTCCAACACACTCTAAATTAAGTTAGATTAAGATTAGATAAGATCAAACCAAGCAAAAACTCTCTCCCCTTCCTTAGAAAAAAAACCATTCGGCCAAAAAGGAGAAAAACAAGAAAAATAAAAATCAAACCCTAATTCTCTTCAAGATTAAACCAAGAGAAAAATCATGGAGCATCTTGGAGGATAGAACAAGACTAGCACAAAGTTTCATAGCCATCTACCATCATTTAGCAAGGTAATAAAATCATAGAAGTTGAAGATGAATAGTGGTGAATAGTGTTTTTCAAGTTTTAATCTTTGTTTTAATGGTTCCTTTAGTTAATCCAAGCTAATTCAAGGTTGTTCAAGGTGTGTCCAAGGATTATTAAGGATTATTAAGTGTTCTTCAAGCTTCAAAGAGGTATAACAACCCTTGCCCTTTTGTATTTATGGTAGATATGGAAGTGATTAGTAATTAAGTGTTGTTAATGTAAAGTTTATAATGAGTATGTGTTATAAGTGGTTTGTTTTGATGTGGAAATTGTGTGTTGTGGACTTGTAACCATGGCTGGTGAAGAATAACACATGGTGTAGGTGATGATTATGGTGTTTGATAATTGATTTGGAGGAGTTGGATTTATGGAAAGTACGAAATTATAGCCGTTATAATGCCCGATTTTCGTTAGGATGTAAATTGCCCTGTTTTGGACCCCCTGCATCCGTATGGTACCCTACTGTCCAGGTTCCTAATTAATTATGAAATGATAGAGCTTAGTTCATAGATCGTTTTGATATAAGGTGCGTTAAAATCTGATGAACGGTTTAGGAGAAAAGTCAGTTTTAGTGAAAGCGGTTCAGAAACCGAGAAACTGTAAATGTATCAAACTTGAGTTTACAATTACCATACCTTAACATTGTTAAAAGTCACGAAATTTTGGGAGATGATATTAGTGTGGTCAAAGAACTATTTCCAGTTGACCTTACATTAAAATTCGAAATTTAAAAATTATAAGAAATTCTACAGTCGAGTGTGGTCGTTAAGGGAAATAGTGAAAAACCCTGAAACTTCGACTTAGGTTATAAATGGTTAAGTTCTTGAACCTTTGGGGTAATAAGAATACGTTAAACATATATTAAAGTTTCAAAAGGTAAGGTTATACAAGAGTGTAGTGAGTAAGAGATGTGGTTCTAACGACGGTCCTTTTGTGTTTATAGAAACTCCGGAAGAGGGACGAGCCATACCGTCAGGATATCGAAACTGAGGCAAGATTTCTTCTATCCCTATTTGTAAAACTACTTATCTTCACAAAGAAACTTGATTTTGTGAAATATATATGTGATGCTATTATTACTAGATTGTGAAGAAATTGTCTTCCTTGAGTATTAATATTGAAAAGAAAGATATACGAAGATGTATATGAATATGAATGAGAGTATGAGATGGATATGTATAGAGATGATTATGCATGAATTGAACATGCCTTATGATTAAGAGAATAAGAGAGAATGGTATCAGTTGTTATCGAGGGTTATATGGTTATAATATTATATTAAAAATGTTCTTATTGAGTATCAGTGGTTTAATAAACATTATTTGATTAACATGCATTACTCTTAAAATAGATGGAATATTTTACGAATATAAAAGTATATTTGATTTCTGAATTTGAAAGAGAGGTCTGAATCATAATCAAAGCCTTATGATATATGTATATATTTTATAGAAGTAATGTGCGAGAATGGAAATGATATGAGAGAATGATATGTGAAAATGAAAGTGAGAAAATGGAAATGTGGAATGATATTTTAAAAAGAGAATAATGATGTGATAAAGAGGGGGATTGCAACAGACTTGCGTAAGTGGCTGTGTCAGGGCTGTGTGCGACACAGTCCAGCATTTATTATTTTTATTACGGCACGAAGATGCCAAGGGAGGATGTTAGCAGGTGGCCTTCCTCCAGGGATGATTTTCATTCCTTCTACCGGTAGTAAAAAGAGAGTAGGTACGATTAGGCGACTGATCATCGTCCTAACGTATCAGGCGACAGCAGATATCCCCAATGTTTTTGAAAAGAAAGTGTAGACAATGGTTTTCAGATTTCTATACTGAAAACAGAGTAATGATATGAGATGATGGAATGATAGTTACAGATGAAGAAAAACTGATATTATATTATTTCAGATTTCTATACTGAAACAGAATAATGATATGAGATGATGGTATTATGGATACAGATGAAGAAAAACTGATATTATATTAATATAGATTACTTTCTTATAATAGTGAGTGGATGATGTATTATTAAATAAGAGCTTTACTCTTCCTTAAGGATTTTAATTGTTTCCTGCTATTACATATGCATAGACATATATGTATACTTGTTCACATTTTAAATTTTAGTTACAGTATGATCTTGCTGAGCTATTATAGCTCACTCTTGCTACTTATGTATATAGCAGCTAGGTCCCATGCCGATACTACGTACCACACCCCGCAAGAGGGTAAGGGAAAGGCGACCTTTTGAGCGAGTGCTGGCGACCATCCCCGAGGTAGTGACAAGCGGAGGGACTTAGTATACTTATGTAAATTAAGTGTGTAAATTGTAATAACTTTAGTTGTTGAAGTGCTTCCTGTAGAAGCTTTGGTCAACAATGTACTTAGTAAATTCTGGGCTTGTAATAACTGTTAACTTTAAAACTTTTAAATATTGTGGTTGTTGTTCTATGAGCATATGACTGGTGTGTGTGTGTGTATTAGTGTGGGGTCAACTGCTTATTTATTTATTTATTTATAAAAAAAAAAAAAAAGATTACAGAGATATTGATATTGATCGGAAATTGGACCTTGACGGCCCGGATCCTTGACCCCGGATCCCGGGGCGTCACAATAAGTATTGTATATGTTGTTGTTTCTGATTGGGAGTCATTATGTTTATATAGGAATCATATTTTGCATGTTAATAGTAATTCATTCATATTGTTCGTCTTATTGCATGTGTTTTCACATAGGACATTCTGTTTTTTTTATTTATCATGTGAGTCCATTTCAGTTGCATTTTCATGGCATGCATAGTTCATGATCCCTTAGAATGAGCTAATTCTGATTGGTAAGTAGGTGTCTAATTGAGTGTGGTAACGATGAATAGAGGGTTGACTTATAGTTTCTATGAAATCGGCTTATGTGTTTCAGAAACAAAACTAATTACACAGTCTCATTGGGTGCTTTTGGGCTAGATTAGGGTCATGCTTGTTTGGATGTTTTGAGATTTAATCACTTGTTTATATTTAGAATTTTCGTTATTTCCTTGATGGCGTAGGATCACTAAAGTCTAAGTTTGGGGGAAACCAGGGATTTCATGCTAATTGTTAATATTTGTCAATAATGGCTAGGCGTCAAATGGCTAGTAGCCGGCTCATATTTATATGAGTAGTCTAGGGTTGGAATTGAGAATTCTCATTCCAGATTGCATAAAAAAATGAAAAAAATAGAAAAAAAATAGAAAAGAAAAAAAAGTCAAAAGTTTCAATTGTTTATATGCAAAATTAACCAGAGTGAGCTCTTTAATACTCGAGCTATTAAGTTCGCGGGGACTTTGTGCCTAGTGACCTAAGGCTTTTATAGTCTGGGATCCACTAACCTAACGCTCGCTACATGGGTATTATTGTATAAGCCTTTCAGGGTCTCATCCATTGCACGGTTAAATAAGCATGCTTGTATATATGTGTCGTAGTAGTTAGTAATAAAGCATGAATTTCTGTATACCTTGGATAAGGATGGAGGTGTTCCTAGGTTATGAAGTGTCTACAGTCTATTCTATTTACAAACCTGTGATTGTCTTGACGAAGAGCATGTATGATTTTGATTTAGTGTTGGGAGTATTCTGATGAGCATCGCACACATGCGCGTTTCTGTTCACGTATTGTTAGTATACGGGGACTTAGTCGAGCTCTATTTGGATTTAGTTGCATTCTCTAAGATATTTGCTTGCTAGTTGGTTTTGGTTAGTTTGAAGGGGATTGTTGCATTTTCATTTTAGTTGCATTCATGCATTGCATTGTTATTGCATTGTTAGATAGATGGATTTTGTGGGTACATTCACTATAGGCCCTCACGAGACCATACTCGTCCACTAGGGCTACCTAGGGGTTTAAAGGGCTTGTTGCATATGCCAAATGCAACCGTGATCACCTACGGAAGTGGTACTAGTTAGTATAGATAGTTTTGTTTGTTTATGTTTGAGGAAAAGCATCGGTTTAAGTTTGGGGGTGTGATAAGTGGATTTATATCCACTTGGAACGCCTTATTTCGACTTAAATTGATCACTTTGTTCTCAAGCATTGGTGTGTTTTAATGAGTTTTTGTGAGAATTATGCAGGATATATCTCCAGGTGCATGTATAGACTTTTCAGCGAGTATATGGTGTTTTTAAAGTCATGGGAACAAGTGCCGGGAGTTGCATTAGAAATAGAGAAGAAATCAGCAAAGGAAGATGAAACATTGTGCAGGAACAGTGATTGGAGCGCGGGCGCGCTCAGGTTATACTGAGGAAGCGCGCGGGCACGCTTGGCATGGCTGCAGGAATAGAGCAGGCGCGGGCGCGCTTGAAAAGCAAAGGAATAGCGAGCGGCCGCGCTTGAACCGCCAGAAAACTTCTGAATTTCGATTTCTAATGGGAAAGTTGCCTCAAATCTTTTCCTAATCATATGGTAATTGTTTGGACGGCTGGAATTACTCAGAATCAGACTTATACATGGATTTGCACTTCTAAGAACGTTCAAGAATGGAATTTGCCTTATTCTAATTAAATTCAAGAACAGTAATTGCTTGGAGAAGAGGCAACTTTGGGGCTATAAATACACATCTTGGGGACAACAAAAACACCACCATTCACCAGAGATCAGATTCACTTCACAACACATACACACCATTAAAGCACGAGATCGAGAGCCATTGCGAGGATTGTGACGACGAGAAGATCTAGACATAGTTTTCTTCTATTCCTTTGTTTAGGCGTATCTTTTGGATGCTTGTTACATACACGGATCTGTTCTTTACACCTTGTTACTCTATTGATTTATTCATCATTATTGTTTTGTTCATTATCATGTTTTCACCAAATCCCATGGTGACGAAAGGTTCAATTATGAACTAATCGTTGTCATGGGACTCTACCGGATTTATCTATGTAGCTTAGTAGTTTGCATGCTTTAAAGATTTATGTGTGATGAATTCGTGATATCCTTGTATGGTTGTGCTTCATGAATTTAAATGCGTAGCTAACATCTAATATGTTAATCTCTTGCGAAACAAGAGTGGATCTTGAGATTTAGAACTTGCCATGCTAGCATAGGATAGGTTGATGTTTTAACATCATGATTTGTGGCATAAATAGAGAGATATTATGCTGCCCTATGTGATCTATGTGGATAACTTGTGCTTAAACCTTTATGTTTTCAAATCTTATAGAGATATAGGGTCTAAACATCATTGGTGTCTATTCATCTTCTATCTTTTTAGTGGATGTATGCATAGTTTGGTATTAGTATACCGAGAGGTAACTTTTAGTTGTTTCATGTTATCCGATCAGATATCAAAACCATCACATGTGATGATTAAAGGCGTCAACTCTAAGTGAAGTAGATAATGAAGTTAGAGTTCCATGTTTATTCTCATATAAGTAATTTGATTTTAGATCTCGTTAGTTAATTAATTTTTAATTTCTTAATTTGCATCTTAGTTTAATTTAGTTAATTAAAACCTCAAATTATTAATTATCTTGGCAGTGAATTAAAATCATACATTGTTGAATAGGTGCATTAACTGAAAAGAACTTAACCAGATCTCAGTGGAACGAACTTTAATTGTATTACTTGTGACCACGTATACTTGCGTGATATTGTGTAAACAGCGCTGGTTTCGAAGGCCCCGTACCGATTAGCTCCAGTAGAAATGAAAGAGCCAGCTAAGCAGTTACAGGAATTGTTGGATAAGGGTATGATAAGGCCCAGTATGTCGCCTTGGGGCGCACCTGTGTTGTTCGTTAAGAAAAAGGACGGGAGTATGAGGTTATGCATCGACTACAGAGAGTTGAACAAGCTAACCATAAAGAATAAGTATCCACTACCCAGGATAGATGATTTGTTTGACCAGCTAAGAGGCGGTGAATACTTCTCTAAGATTGACCTGAGAACGGGATATCACCAACTGAAGATTAAACCTGAAGATATCCCGAAGACTGCATTTCGTACCAGATATGGACATTATGAGTTCTTGGTAATGTCATTTGGATTGACCAACGCCCAAGCAGCTTTCATGGACTTAATGAATAGAGTGTTCAAAGAATATTTGGACAAATTCGTGATAGTCTTTAGTGATTATATTCTCATCTACTCAAAGACAGAGGCAGAACATGCTGAACATTTGAGGATAACTTTAGAAATACTCAGGAAGGAGCAGTTATATGACAAATTCTCAAAGTGTGAGTTCTGGAAAAATGAAGTGCAATTCTTAGGGCACGTGATCAATAGAGAAGGAGTGTTGGTTGACCCCTCCAAGATAGAAGCAGCTTCAAATTGGGAACGGCCAACTACTCCAACCGAGGTAAGGAGTTTCATCGGATTAGCCGGATATTACAGAAGATTTGTCCAAGATTTTGCGAAGATCGCAGCTCCATTAACTCGACTTACCCGTAAAACTGAGAAATTTGAATGGACTGAAAAATGCGAGAAGAGTTTCCAAGAACTAAAGAAGAGGTTGGTGACGGCCCCAGTGTTGGCGTTACCTGATGGAAAAGAAGATTTCGTGATTTACAGTGATGCTTCGCATAAAGGATTGGGGTGCGTGCTTATGCAGCACGGTAAGGTAATAGCATATGCGTCTAGGCAATTGAAGGATTATGAGGTCAGATATCCCATGCATGATTTGGAACTAGCAGCCATAGTCTTCGCTTTAAAGATTTGGAGACACTACTTGTATGGGGAAAAGTGCGAGATTTACACTGACCATAAGAGCCTCAAGTACATTTTCACTCAGAAAGAGCTTAACATGCGCCAGAGGAGATGGCTAGATCTAATCAAGGATTATGATTGTGAGATTCGTTATCACCCAGGCAAAGCCAATGTGGTGGCTGATGCCCTTAGTAGGAAAGAGAAGCTCAAGATGATAATTTCAGAGGAAGAGTTAGTGAAAGATTTTGAGAAGTTGGAAATTGAGATTAAGCTACCCGAAAGGGGCCAAGAAAAGTTGATGGAAATTAGAATCCAACCTCCATTGTTAGAAAAGATTAGACTATGTCAAGAACGGATAATGCAGGAAGAAGAGAACTCCACGGAAGAGATAATGACCGGGGAAGAAATTAATTGTGAAAGAGACAAGGAAGGGATCATGAGGTACACGAACAGGATATGGATCCCAAATGTTCAAGAACTCAAGGATGAGATTTTATACGAGGCACACAACTCAAGATACTCGGTGCACCCCGGCAGCACCAAGATGTATAGGGATTTGAAGGAGTATTACTGGTGGCCCAATATGAAAAAGGACATAGCAGAGTAGGTAAGCAGATGCTTGACCTGCCAGCGAGTGAAAGCAGAGCACCAGAGGCCCAGCGGACTTCTACACCCCTTAGAGATTCCAGAATGGAAATGGGAACACATAGCCATGGATTTCGTAGTATGTTTACCAAGGACCAAGGCTAATCATGACGCCATATGGGTAATTGTAGATCGACTGACGAAGTCAGCTCACTTTCTCCCAATCAATGAAAGGTACACGGTCGATAGACTAATGGATATCTACTTAAAAGAGATAGTGGCGCGACATGGAGTCCCAGTCGCAATAGTATCTGATCGAGATCCTAGATTTAACTCCAGGTTTTGGAGAAGCTTTCAAGAATGTGTAGGGACCCGGCTGAACATGAGCACAGCCTACCACCCCCAGATAGATGGGCAAAGTGAAAGGACCATCCAAACGCTAGAGGATATGTTGAGAGTCTGTGCTATAGAATTTAAAAGAAATTGGGATGATCACTTGCCATTGATTGAGTTTTCCTACAATAACAGTTTTCATTCAAGTATAGGAATGCCACCTTATGAGGCCCTTTATGGTAGGAAAGGTCGATCTCCCTTGTATTGGGATGAAGTTGGGGAGCGAAAGATGCTCGCGCCTGAAGTGGTCCAATGAACCAAAGATGCAGTAGATCTAATTAGAGGACGGTTGGTAGTAGCCCAGGATCGACAAAAGAAATATGCCGACTTAGCTCGGAAAGGAAAAGAATACGAAGTGGGAGACCTAGTGTTCTTAAAGGTGTCACCTTGGAAAGGTTTAATGAGATTTGGAAAGAAAGGAAAGCTGAGCCCCAGGTACACTGGACCATTTGAGATCTTAAGACGGATTGGGGAACTAGCTTATGAACTGGCATTGCCCCCGAATCTACAGCAGGTGCATAATGTGTTCCATGTTTCGATGCTGAGGTAGTATAATCTGGATGCCAAGCATATTGTAGAGTATGAGCAAGTGGACATGCAACCAGACTTGACCTATGTAGAGCAACCTGTGGAAATCATAGACCGGAAAGAACAAGTGCTCCGAAACAAGGTCATTCAACTAGTCAGAGTTTTGTGGCAGAACCACAATGTAGAAGAATCAACCTGGGAGCTTGAAAGCACAATGCAAGAGAAGTACCCCCATTTGTTTTCAAACTGATTCCGGGACGGAATCCTTTTAAGGAGGGGAGACTGTAAGAACCTAGATTTTTGGTAGAATTAAAACTTTTTATTATTTAATGATGTAAGAATGAATAGTGGTTACGGCTACGATGTAATAGTTGATCTTCTGAATGAATGAATGGAATTCAATTTAAATATTTATATGTCTTGAAGAATGCCAATGGTTGACAACTTAGGTAAGAATAATCTATCTCCTAGGGGAATAAGATATGGCAATTCCAAGCAGGAGAATATTCTCATGTCATCCAGATCGATAACGATTAGTCCAGTGGTTCCGTGAAAGGGTTAAGGAACGCCCGAGGAAGAACAAGGACATTGTATTAAATATAGGAATAAAAGAAGAATAAATAATGAATAGTGTTTTTGGTAGAAATGAGAATATTATGAGACGACACTATATAGAAGTATTCGGAACGGATTTCCGAGTTCGTATTAGTGATCCAGGGGGAAAATAAGTGTATGTAAAAGCTGTCGGATTCTGAAAAACCGCACTTTTATTTTCTCCGAGAGTTCCCTGGACACTGATAGACTTAAGGATTGAACGAAGGGATTTAAGGAATTTAAATTCGAAAGTTAGTAAGAAAGATGGAGAATGATAGTATTAATATTAAGAAGATTTCCGGTAAACCCTAATTAGAAATCCGTAAGATATTCCTACGAACGATCAATCGAAACGAGCAATAACCGGACAAAAGAAACAAGCAGAGGAAGCAAGAGTCATACATAAGCTACAAGAAAAGATCTATCAACCAAGTGGACTCAAGTAACTAGGATACTTAACAAGAAACTAGTACTTAGAAAACAAACCACTTGGTTAGCCTTAAACCACCAAAATATCAACACATGGCTCGCTAATTACATCAACTAGTGCATCATACCTTTAATAAAGCTACTTTGTGACCCAAAGATATTATCTTAACATCACAATAATTCATTTAGCCTAGCCAACCAAGAGAACAAGCAAGCAAAACATCATCTCTCTCCTTTTTCACTCCATTCGACCAAACAAGAAATTCCAAAACAAAAATCCAACTTCCAACCATTGTTTGATCTTGTAATTTTTAAGGTAAGTCTTACATTTCATAAAAATGATCTCCTCAAAATCTTAGCTTCAAACTCATCTTTTTCCATTTTCAAATAAATCACCAAAGAAGAGGGTGAATAGTGTTCCTATGAACTAACCTTAGTTTTTCATATTTCTTTTGATTGTTTTAGCAAGCTTAAGCACTCCTAAGGATCATACAAAGCTTAGTGAGGTTAGTAAACACTCTCAAGAAGGTATAACAACTTGAAACCCTAGATCTACTTTGAGTTTTATGCATGTTATTGAGTGATCTAAGTTAGTTATGTTGTTAGTAGGTTATAAGCATGATTATAAACATGATTATGACTGGATCTTGATAAATGTTAAAAATAGTTAGATGAACGGAAAGGCATTGCTTGGCCTCAGTTCATGGTTATAAATCATGTATATGTTGTTTGGAGTGGATACAATGATTATGGGAAGGTTTGGAATTGGTAAATATTCGATATATAGCCGTCGTAATGCCGAAATTTCGTTAACCTTAATAAAATCGAATTTGACAGTAGATGTAACTCACTGTCTAGCTTTTTAATCTTCCATGATAAGATAGATAATGTTCAAGCTTTGTTTTGATATAAAGAACGTGTGAAATGGACTTACGGTTTAGGATTTATGGCCGATATACTAAAAGTAGTTCAAAATAGTAAACGAGAATTCGTAACTGAAATTGAACCCTCATAAAATACGTAAGTCAGTGGCAAATCTTGGTAATTAAATAATAGAGGTAAAACGGAAAGTGTGAGAGAAAACCTCATGTGAAACGGATCGTTTTTCAATTTTATAAAAATGTTTGAATCAAGGTTAAACGCGAACGAACCCCTTAAAAGTATAACTTTGGTTATAACTTAGAAAACGAGCGATAAAACTCGAGGTATAATCTTGGTTCGTAATCGATCGACTTTAGAACTTATACGACTTAAGTATACATTAAGTGTGAGTATGATGACATGTCCTAATGACGAACAAATGTCGGATCGTATCGGTAATAAAAAGAGTTACACTAAAAGGAGTATAACGAGATAATTCGAAAACATGTTTCGACTTAAGTTGATACTTAACCTTTTAAAAAGTGTTAAGTGATTAATCTCGAATCTTCTGACTATTTATAGATCGCCGAGCTGACCCGGGACACACTACCACTACCCCTACCCCTACTCGTACTCGATTACCAGGCAAGTTCTAAATCCTTTTAAAGGCTGTTGTTGTGAATATATATATATGATTCGATTTTGTGTTTCATATGCCATAGCATGCATGCCTACTTTCAAGATATATTGTGATACCTGTTCCTTGAATTGTGGTTGGCTTATAAGTTAGATGTTGAATAATCAATTATAAGCCGGTTGTTGATAAGTCCCCTAGAGAAGGGCATATATATCGTATTCATTGAATATAGACCGGGAGTCAGTACTTCTTGATACATCGTAATTACTTTAGAGGGAAATATTTAAGTAAATAATTTCCATTATTTGGTGGACGAATATCACTTTGAATATTCGTCCGAGATTATTTAATTAACGATAATTACTTCAAATAATTATTTGAACGTTATCTATTCGACGAATATTATTTTTCAGTATTCGTTCAAAGTCGATTCATTTATCGAATATTATTTCGAATATTCCTTTAAAGCTTGGATTTCTAAATGAATATTATCTTGCTATTCATTTAGAATATTATTCATTAAATGAATATTACTTTGCGAATATTCATTTAAGTTCCTATTTACTTAATGAATATTATTTTAAATATTCATCTGATGTTCTATTTATTTATCGAATATTATTTCAATATTCCTTTCAAGTCTTATTACTTGAATAAATATTGCTTTGAATATTCATTTAAATATTTAATTATTCAATAAATATTTTCTCCTTATTTATTCAAGAAGTATTCTAAGAAATACTTCGATTTAAATATTCGTTCGTAGTCATAACCCTTCTGTAATTATTTCGGATGCAATAAATATTCTCTGAATATTTATCTAATACTCTAAAATGACTTCATATATTGTCTTTGACCTTCGATTATTATAAAATTTCTTCAGAGTCAGATTATTATTAATATTATATTGAGAAAGGTTCTCAAAATGTCGTTCTTCCTTCGAATCTATCTTCCAAATAATAAGAGAACCTTACTTGAAAAATGTTATTTATCTTGTTGACTTCCCGGTCATAAATCTTTCAAAAAGTATTCTTTTCACTCGCAACTAGAATTGCTATCTATTGCATCTGTGTACCCTCTCATCATTCGAGGGGTAAGATTATTGGAACAAGATGGTATCCTCTAACAAGCAGTAGCTTGGGAGATAAAATGTTGAATTTTCCTTTCCAACTAGATACGACTACTTTGTGGAGTCTTATCAACAAGTATTATACTTGGGGAAAGGGGGACGAACTTTGCGTTCAGAGTCATGAACTTCCTTTTCGAACTTGGAGTCGTGTAAGAGGCCGAGTAGCACCGGTCCATCCCATTGGCCCAACCGTTGGCCGGGGAGATCTAACAGGGCGGTAGACAAGTAAATTCGTCAACTCTTCCTTCTACTGGTAGTAAATCTAAATTGAGCTGTACAATCTGCGACTGATCATCGTAAAGATTGGAACAGCGGGCGCGATGAATACTCCAGCATTAGTTCATCATTCAGACTCATTTATTTTCTGCAACATTATTATTGTTGGTAGTATTGGAAAAGTATTCATAATTGGAATATATATGTTTTGAGTTACTTGTAACTTCATCATTTACCTTATACTGGTATTATCTTCGCTAATGCATGGCATATGGTTACAAAAATGTTTGAACTGCTGTATATATATATATATATATATATATATATATATATATATATATATATATATATATATGTCATCACTGTTTAGTTATATTGTTGTTGGTGGGCTATTGCTCACCCTTGCTTATTTATTATGTCACAACAACAGCTAGGACAGATGGCTAGCGTCAGCCGCACTCGGCGCAAGCGGGTTACTCGACCCACCGGACTCCCCGCTGATATGCTAGCCGCCATTGCTGAGGTAGCATAGATAGACAGCTTTTGCTTTCAGCTTAACTATATGTATAATTAATGTAATCAACGGCAAAACTTTTAAACTTATGAGGTTATCCTTTTGGCTTGTTATAACTTTTATTCGTAAACCCCTTTATGTAAGACTTATTTCAATTTCATCTCTAGGACTATGACTGTGTGTGTGTGTGTGAGAGTGGATATTATTGTGGGGTCACAGCATGCTACTTATTGATTTTGGACTCAAGTCAAGTATTATGTATGATTTATGAGACCGTAACGACCCGATCCCTGACCCCGGATCTGGGGGTGTTACATACAGTTCCAATTATAAACACATACAAGAATGATTTCTTTTTCTAAATTTTTACACACATCACTAAAATTAGTATATAACATCATCCGTACAGTTGGATCGTCCAAAAAAAATTAAAAAAATAGTATTCGAAAATTATACTAGTTTGACCAAGGAGTACTTTAATAGTTGACCCTTAAAATATCATACAAGAATGATTCGTTTTTTTCTAATTTTTTGTACACATCACTAAACTCAGTATATAACATCATTCGTACGGTTGGATCGTCGAAAAAAAAATAAAAAAATAGATCAAGTTTAATCGGTACGACACTAGTTACAAGGAGTAGTACCTTTGGCGGATTTATATTATGAACACGTACAAGAATGATTTCTTTTTTTAACTTTTTGTACACATCACTAAAATTAATATATAACATCATCCGCACGGTTGGATCGTCCAAAAAAATTTTTAAAAAATTATTATTCGAAAATTATACTAGTTTGACCAATGAGTACTTTGATAGTTGTCCATTAAAATATCATACAAGAATGATTTGTTTTTTTTTAATTTTTTGTACACATAACTAAAATCAGTATATAACATAATTCCTATGGTTGGATCGTCGAAAAAAAAAATAAAAAAATAGATCATGTGCAATCGGTACGACACTAGTTTGAGGGAGTAGTACTTTTAGCAGATTTATATTATAAACACGTACAAGAATGATTTGTTTTTTTATTAATTTTTTGTACACATCATTAAAATCAATATATAACATCATCCGTACGATTGGATCGTCCAAAAAAAATTTAAAAAAAATATTATTCGAAAATTATACTAGTTTGACCAAGCGATACTTTGATAGTTCACCACTAAAATATCGTACAAGAACATTAAACAACGGTTTTTTTATGAAAAACTGTTGTTGTGCTTAATATAACATAACATTTTTTATAAGAAAACCGTTATCTGATTATTTTCATTATTTCCCACCAAATTCAATACAAATTATTTCATTATTCCCACCAAATATTTCATTATTTCCCACCAAATTCTATTCAAAATTTTTTGTAGTCCAGACAACGGTTTCATAAAAACTGTTGTCTAGTAGTTCAAAGACAACGGTTCAGATAACCCGTTGTCTCATCAAAACACGATTTAACAACGATTAATTATTCTGTTATGGGAATTGTAATAACACAATGGTATATGAAAACAGTTGTGTAAACCTCCTTATTTGCACAACATCACATTTATAACCGTTGTCTGATTCGATTTTCATGGCCACAAACACACAATGGTTTTTAAAACCGTTGAACTGATCATGGATCAGACAATACTATTTTATGGATGAAAAAAAACTGTTGTCTGTTGATTTCGGGCAACACTTTTTTCTCTGAGTGTTGTCTGATAAGTGTTGTCTGAAGCTGTTTTTCTTGTAGTGGATTAGCAGGAATAACAAATGATGAACACAATGGAGTTTTGAGAAGCAAAGAAAAAAGCCCTGAAGTTGCAGAAAATGCAGTGAAACCCACTCGCAAGTTGTGAGTAGAAAAGAAAAATAGGAAGCTGCAATACGAAATTATAATATGTCGGATCAATTGTGAAGCGAAGCATCATCACTTTGACGTAACAATAACCAGAAACGTTGGCATCTGATCCATGAATACTCAGTGTGATTCAAAAAAAACCTTGGTAAAAAATGATATTGAGTCTACTGATTAATTTAATAACCGGCCGCGTGACTTAGTTCATGAACTCATTATCTTAATGAGAAGCAGAAGCAACTGATAGTAGCTACAAATCCAAACATCACAATTCTGTTACAAATCCAAGCAACAATGTTGCAAAGAGAGGTAGATGAACTAATTTATGGCAGAGATAATCTTAGATTCTCCTACAAGAATTGTGTATGTTTTGGTTCGGATGCACAATTATGGCAGAAACAACGACAAGACATGGGAATAACAGAAGTTCAGCATGATGCCAAACTAAAAAGAAACCAGATAATCAATCAGTGGCTACTGGCTACTCTAATGGAGTAACATCCATCACTCAAAAGCCAGGCCACATACATCAATTGAACCAATATCTGTAAGAAGCTATAATCAGAAATTGAACCACGAAAAATGACATTGAAAAAGTTTATGTACGGTACCCAACATAGTTGAATTTTCAGTAGAAATGGTGATCTACTGATCTTGAGAAGGAAAAAGCAGGAGCTCGACTACTCATCTTACCTATGGAAAGTCCGGGACTTTAATACTCCGCTGACAGCTTACTTGTTGGAACCATCCATCTTTCAGCACCCATTGATGAGTCATTAGCTACCAGAAATCAGGGCTTCAGGTCTCAATCGCAAGAACTCAAGAATACTTGGAAAAAAACAAGCGAGTCTATGTAACTCGGATAAGCCCGATCAACTTGAAGACTGAAGTCAGTTAATCCATTGGACAACTCAACATGATTTTATACAGCATGGTTTACTTTTCTATCAACAGGGCTAGAGCATATGCTTATATACTCTATGAGCAGCTGAGTCATGGACATCTTCATCTAAGATGACGGCTAGTTTAATTACAGGGTGTTAATTCACACGATCCAGAGGACTCGCAACATCAAGTTGAGGCAGCATTGTAACTTGCTTACGCAGGTCATCTTTGATTACTGTGATGCAATTGTACTTAGCAAGGAATGATTCAGCACAATTAGCGGCATACAAGGAAAGACTTTGTAGTTAACGCTGTAATGAGAATATTG
The DNA here is from genome assembly GCA_036435485.1 of Saposhnikovia divaricata. NCBI lineage: Eukaryota > Viridiplantae > Streptophyta > Magnoliopsida > Apiales > Apiaceae > Saposhnikovia > Saposhnikovia divaricata. The sequence continues at coordinate 135,536,424 of CM071600.1, forward strand.
GAAAACTTGTTGCTAAAAGTTGTTGCTCGAAAAAGACATAAGTGGTTTAATGCTGGTCATGACTCACGTGTACTAGAATCTTGGAAAACTAACTTGTCAAATGACTACACGAGGATCAAATGACATAAAGAATGTACAGAGTGGTGAAAGCAGAGAAATATATACAACAACAAACTTGCTGGACTGTGTTCATGCCAGTAAAAAAATGATAAAGAACATAGACAGAAACGGGAACAAACTCTTTGTAGCATACAGCTTCTAAAAAACCTATGCAAGTTGTGGTTATATGTCGCCAGAAACATAATTCACATCGAATGCCTAACAAAGCTCACAAAAGTGACTGCATAAATGTACAAGTCAAAAGGAAAGAAGCTGTAGGAATTCTATAAAAAAAATCAGCACTGAAAAAGGAAATCCATCCAAGCTAAGCAGATGCACTTAATAGTGTATGCATGCTAAATGTTGCTGCTTCAAGGCAGCTACACTAAATTGTGTATGTGTGTAACCAGTTGCTGCATGCTTGAATACAAGTTGTGTTATGCCATCATAAAGTAGAAGCAGATTACAGGAAACTAGTGTTGAAACATACACACTGCATCATAATTTTTTTGAAGAAAATTTGCAGTGGAAGCATATTTTCAGAAAGATCAAAGGAGAACAAAGGAAAAAACTTGGAATCGAAAATCTGGAGAGAGATAACAGATTGGAGAAAAATAAGATGGGATTAAAAACCTTTTGTTCTAGCCCTCGGATGTTTTGGAGCAAGGTGCCATGAAAATCAAATTAGATCAGCAAAAAGCAAGATAAGATTTTCTTTTTCTTGCACTTCTAATTTATGGCATGCATAAAATTCACTAAATCATAAACTTTATGCTGATATATCCTAAAAAAAATATCTACATCCCAAATTGGTGAAATTTTTTTAACTGGTAGCCAAATTTATTTATAAAAATAAATTGATCATTTGAAATCTTGACTACCTTAACTTCTAATCAGTTGATAAGGTATTCGGGAGACTAATTTGATCAAAATCGATCCGACCTAAACCATTGATATATTCTTACGAATTGTATGAACAAAACATCGTGAGGTCGGGATTATACCAATATATGAATCGAAAACCGCATTTTAACTATGATGGTACATAAGAAGCCGGTACTTGCAATTAGAAGATGAGTAATTGGTAAGCAAAGTCTTTGGACAATTTTTGGCTTACGAACAACCTCTCATCCGTGCGCAAGCAAACTTAATATTTAACATTTTATATTTAATATTTTGTGGTTCGGAAGCACAGGCTTGAAACTTACTCCTGCCATAAGACGGTATGATTAGTAGATAGCTCTCTTAATAAAGTTAGCTCAAACTTGGTGCATGGGATTGACGATTCCAACTTAATCCAAGTTAACTTTAATTAGGGCTGTAAAATGATCCGGGTAGAACCGGACACCCCTTTGCTCAAGTATCGGATCATTTTACTTTTATCGTATTCAGATTTGGGTCCGGTATCATTTTATTTGGATCTAAATCAATCCCAGATATGGAGGCTCGGATCTGAACCGAATATGAGCCATTACCGTATTTTCTTTTTACAATTGGTTAGTTCGCGATCCATCGAATACGAATCAAAAATGATCCACTAATATTAGGTATCATTTTTATTTGAACTTTACAAATAGTCATTTATTCTAAAATAAATATGATATGGCAATAACATAATAATCTTGAATTGAAAACTTAAATAAATGATCTATTAGGTATTTGATGATAAATAATTGGGTGAATAACTCGTATTTTATAAAAATTTAAAGTTATAAATGATACTAAAAAATTATAACATGCTATTTAATTAGAAATGTAATGAATTAAAAATATAATTCATATTTGGGTTTGAACCGAATACGAATCATGAATCATATTCGAGTAGGATCATTTTATTAATAATAATATGAGACTTAATCTGAGCGGCTATATGAGTGCTCATATCCGGGATTATATTTTATCCGGGCTTAATTTTTCCCCCCAATTTGGATCGTTTATAAAATGAATCTGAGACGTGTATCATATTTTCAAACCGGATATAAGCCGAGATACCGGATAGTCCGAACCAATTTACAGCCCTAACTTTAATTTGATACAGGTGACTATTGTTATCAATAACAAATAAAAAAAAGTGAAAAGATTAGGAATATTATCTAATAAACATATGTATGAATAGTTAAAATTTGCGGTATAGCAAAAACTATAAGTGCGGATACAAATTGACATATTGTCGATTAAACTGATAGATCGAGAATTTCGAAAATGTACTTGTCGAAGAAAAATACTTTAATTAAATATGCATTGAAGGAAACCTTCAATAAATATTGGGGACATGTTGATAGGAGATGTGACGCCCTCCCGATCAGGGGCCTAGATCGGAGAGTCACTGACACACATCTAGATGCAAACAACCTAAAATATAATATAAATATAACATGCTGACTGGCCCCAACACTACTATCCAAGATCTTTCACAGGTAATGGTATGAAACTAGCAAGCCATCGTCCAAACCTAAATTTAAAATATATTATTACAAACCAAAGTTCTCAAAAGTTCCACTGCTAATTCTCACAACTAACTAAAGATCTCCTCACTGAGCTGTTATTGCATCTACCTTGGGAGTTATCTCAAAACGAACCAACTCAGGGCCACGATAAGTACGCTTCCTTGCGGTTTGGATTGTACGAACCATGATTCTTAGATTATTGTCAAAAGGGTTAGACAAAATAATAATGAGCCAACGCTCAGCAAGTAACTAAAGATCTCAACTGAAAACAATATAACAGGGTATCACAAAAGATGACAGTAATTCAAAATATGACATAAATATGCTGGAAGCAGTATAAGCAATACTGGTATTTAGAAATGACAGGATATTAACTGATAATCAGGATAGCAATAGATATTTCAAAACAGTGTAAAGTAATTGACATTTCAATCGGTAAACCAATTTCATTTAATGGTAAATAAAAAGTAATCATCACTTTAAGAAAACTGATTGGAGGTTTTTATTTAATAACAGACAATACGGGTGATCAGCCCATAAAGTCCCCATACCAGACACAAAGTCCCTCTGGCCATCATTTCCTTTCATTAGGATAGCTTGGGTTCCCAAGAGACAACACATTGGCCTATAAAGGTGTCGCACTGGACAGACCAGAACTACACTAATACATATTCAAACCGACGGAACCAGACTTACCCGTTCACCCCGTCTCTCCAATCGTCAGGAATCCGTGGAAACCATTTAGACGGAGTTCCTAACATTTTTATTAAAAATCTCATTTTTTTTTAAAATATTAGGCTTTGCAAAACTCTTTTTAACTTTATAAAACATTTTAATACTTAATCTTTTCGAAAACCTTTACTTCGAAGTACCTTCGATTCTCTGATAACAAATCAGCCCAGTCTAAGTAACCTCAAAGTATTTTAAGAAAACAGCTCATTTTAATTTGCAATGATAAAAGTCAAAGGGTTTGACTAAGTTTTCTGACATCAGTGAAATAGGGATACAAGTCTGAATCAAGAAGATGTAGACTCAAAGGCATCAAGGTAATTAATCAGATTTCAAGTTTAAGGTATAATATTAAAGGCAATTAAGTTCTTGGATCAGTGTTTAGCTCATGAAGAAGTTTATGTGTTTTAGGGTCAACATAGGTTAAACGGGACACGGACATAAGTCAAGTGGAACACTGGTTTATCGGTTAGTCAATATGACATGATTATAGTAAGCTGTAGGACATATATGGTCAAGAAGCAATTAAAAAGAATTAGTATTGTTTAACCATGAGTGACAGTATGGTCAAGAAGCAATTAAAAGAATTATGTTGGTCTAGGATTTCCATGTGTTTAACCAGGGCTTATCAATAAAGATTTTGGATACATGCAAAGGTAGGTTTACAACAGGGTATAAGATAGGCATGCTTGAATCAACAAGATATAACAGTTTCAATAATATAAACTTTCAGAGGAAAGACAGAGTTACTTGCCTCCGGTAGAATGCAACAGCTAACAGCTCAGTCACTGGTACTCGACCTTAGCCTTTCCTTTATCGCTAGGTCCTACGTCCTTCTTATCTACATAAACCATAATCACTCTCTTAGTATACTATTCTTCTAATACGATTTATCCTAATCTACCCAATCGGTTTCCTTTATCGCATTATCACTTAACATGTATATCACATTCTTATTACGTAATTCAATAAGATCAGATAAACACGTAACCAAATAGCATTTATAGCATGAGAACACATAAGTCACTTAACACGTAACATCAGCTTAACTTGCAATCAACTCATATTTACATTATAAATTTTACACTTAATTTCTAACGAAAATCGGGCAGAGTTTCCTCTGTTTATAGGACTATCCCGTCGGAAGATATCCGACTCCAATTCACAATCAAACTCCTACGATGGATTTAAGATCCACCTACACTTCCCAATGGATTCTAATTCATATCAAATCATAATCATACTACTTTTATCCGACAATAACAATCACATCACTGATCAGTACTTTAACAATTATCAAATATAAATCACTAAATCATATATGATAAATCACTAAATCTCTTTCAATAAATCACAAAATCATATAATTCATATATTAATTCAAAATTCGAACTCATGCTTATAAAAATTCTGAAATTAACTAATACATATCAAAAGCATTTCGAATTGCAAGAATCATACTTATAATTATTTAATTAAATAATACTTATTCATCAAATAATTCGAATAATTCGAATTAATCACAAATAATTACAAACAATTAATTACTAACTCGAACATGCATCTTCACAAATTCATGTAATATTTATCTAAATTCGAATTCAACAACTAATTATTAAAAATCTACATTTAATTCATATTACTCATTTATAAAATTCGAATAAATTTTAATTAATCTACCAAAATTCGAATAACATTATAATTTCTGGAAAAATTGTTACATGCATATAAACTATCTAAAAATCAATGTAGATCATCAAGAACACTTTCAACAATCAAATAGTAAACAAACAATAATTATTTCTTTAATCCATTAAATCGAAAATTCGAAATAATAATATATCTTGAAAAATCGTTGCATGCAATCAAAGATTTACATCAATTAAGACTCTATATTACTAATACTTGCTGCACAGCCATGAAACGCCCATCTCCGACCACCCACTCGCCGGAAAACCATGGTCGGTGGAGAGGGTTTCATCGGATTGCTCACAAACAACACCAAACTTATTAAAAACTCGATTTTTACACATATCTATCATCTTAACATAGTTTAATCATCAAATTAATACATAACAGCACTTGCATGTTAAATCTCGAAATCAAACATATAATTATACATACATATATATATCCAGAACTTCACCAAATCCCTAACTCTCTACAAGAACTTGTTATATGAAATCAAAACAGAGTTTACAGTAGGAATTTGTAATTAAAAAGAAGAAAAACGAAAAAAAATGAAGTAGGGAGAGAGAACAGTACCTCCCCTACTGTTAAACTCTCGAAAAAATGAAGAAAATGAAGTGGGTGGTGGTGATATAGGCTCAGGGGTATAACTGTAATTTGCCAAAACTGAAATATCTACTTTTGATTTATAAAAGCTAATTTTAATGATTAAAATCGAAATAAAACAGGAAATTAAGAAAAATATAAATTCTAAAATAAAGTTTATGAAATTACAAGGCTTCCCATATTTTTAAAATAATTTTGGGCTCAAAAATGAATTTTATATGAATTTTCAAAATAAAGGCTCTTTAAAAGAAATAAAACTTTTTAAATCGTTTTAAAATATCAAAACTCACAATTAAATATTCACACTAATTTTACAAACTAATTCTTGTCTCAAACATGATAATACAAAAGATTTCATGATTTAAATCAATTCCAATGATTTTATATGATTTTCGAAAGATTAAAAATGCACTTTAAAAATAGTTTTAATGCTTTAAAAATATAAATAAAATTCCACGAACATGTACGACACATACCAATCATCATATAATCAGACAAACATGGTTTCACACATATCTTGACTTCACAAAATTATACTCATCACCTAAATCACATAATTTCACATTTAACAATTAAATAAGCATTTAATAAATTGCGAAAAATTCTGAGTCGTTATAGCATTCCCCCCTTAAAAGGATTCTGTCCCCAGAATCTCACCTAAGTAAACAGATGAGGATACTTGGCAAGCATCTCGCTTTCAAGTTCCCAAGTCGACTCTTCGACTCTAGGATTCCTCCACAAAACCTTAACCAATCTAACAACCTTATTTCTAAGCTTTCTATCACTTCTATCTTGAATCTCTACTAGTTGCTCTTCGTAAGATAAATCTGGCTGAATCTCAATAGGTTCATACTTGATTACATGACTCGTATCAGGATTGTACTTCTTAAGCATAGATACATGGAACACATTATGAATATGGTGCATATGCGGTGGCAAGGCCAACTCGTAAGCAACTTTTGCAACTCGCTTTAAAATCTCAAATGGTCCTACGTATCTTGGACTGAGCTTTCCTTTCTTACCAAATCTCGTAACTCCTTTCCATGGTGACACTTTCAATAACACTTGATCTCCTATTTCAAAAATAATGTTCTTTCTTTTTAAATCAGCATACTTTCTCTGACGATCCTGGGCAGTAATTAATCTCTTCTGAATAATCTCAACTTTCTCCTTCGTCTGCTGAAGCAGCTCTGGTCCTAAAATTTTCCTCTCACCAACTTCTTCCCAATACACTGGCGATCTACACTTTCTCCCATACAAGGCTTCATACGGGGACATTCCGATACTCGCGTGATAACTGTTGTTATATGAAAACTCAACCAATGGCAAATGTTCATCCCAACTTCCTTCGAAGTCCAATGCACAAGCTCTAAGCATATCCTCTATTGTCTGAATAGTCCTTTAACTTTGTCCGTCCGTCTGTGGACGGTAAGCTGTACTCATCTTCAATTGGGTTCCTAGGCATTCTTGAAATTGTCGCCAAAACCTCGAATTAAACCGTGGGTCTCGATCAGATACTATAGAAACAGGAACTCCATGTCGTGAGACTATCTCCTTCAAATACAAATGTACCAACTTGTCCAATGAAAATCTTTCGTTAATCGGTAAGAAATGAGCAGACTTCGTCAGTCGATCAATGATTACCCAAATCACATCATGATTCGCTTTAGTTCTTGGCAATCCTACTACAAAATCCATGGCAAGGTGCTCCCACTTCCACTCATGAATATATAATGGTTGTAACAATCCGCTTGGTTTCTGATGTTCTGCTTTAATCCTATGACAAGTATAACACTTACTTATCCATTCGGCAATTTCTCGCTTTATATCTGGCCACCAAAAGTTCTCTTTCAAATCTTGATACATCTTTGTACTTCCAAGGTGAATAGAATATCTCGAACTATGGGCTTCAGTTAATATCTCATTCTTTAACTCCACAACATTAGGAATCCATATTCTCCTTCCAAATCTTAAAATACCTTGATCATCTTTTTGTGTACAAATCTCTTCTCCAGACAACGTATTCATCTCACAATTCATCACTTCCTCTTGACATCTCCGAATCTTCTCCAACAACTCTGGTTGAAAAGTCATCGTACTCAGAAACTCATCTGCATCCTTTGAATCATAGACTTCTAAATTTAACTTCTCAAATTCTCGAAATAACTCCTTTGGCATTGTCAATGTATTCAATCTCTCCTTTCTACTTAGCGCATCAGCGACAACATTCGCCTTTCTGGGATGGTAACTTATCGTGCAATCATAATCCATAATCAACTCCAACCATCTTCTTTGTCTCATATTCAACTCTTTCTGGGTAAAGATATACTTCAAACTCTTTTGATCGGTGAAAATTTCACATTTCTCTCCGTACAAGTAATGTCTCCATATTTTCAACGCAAACACAATCGCAACTAACTCCAAATCATGTGTCGGATACTTCTGCTCGTGCACCTTAAGCTGTCTCGAAGCGTACGCAATAACATTTCCGTGTTGCATCAGAACGCATCCTAATCCTTTGTGTGAAGCATCACTATAGATAACAAAATTTCCCTTATCATCTGGCAATACTAACACTAGTGCGGAAACTAATCTTTTCTTTAGTTCTTGAAAGCTCTTTTCACACTTATCATTCCAAATAAACTTCTCATTCTTTCGGGTCAACTTTTTCAATGGGGTAGCAATCTTTGAGAAATCTTGTACAAATCTTCGATAATAACCAGCCAATCCTAGAAAACTTCTCACCTCAGTAGGAGTTCTTGGTCTATTCCAACTCACCACAGCTTCAATCTTAGCAGGATCCACTCCAATTCCTTCTTTACTAATAACATGACCTAAAAATTGCACTTCTTGCAACCAAAACTCACACTTAGAAAACTTGGCATATAATCTTTCCTTCCTTAAGGTCTCTAATGCGATTCTCAAATGCTCGGCATGCTCTTCAGGGTTTTTCGAGTATATAAGGATGTCATCAATAAATACAATTACGAAATTATCAAAATATCTCTTGAACACTCTATTCATTACATCCATAAACACAGTTGGCACATTCGTCAATCCGAAAGCCATCACTAGAAACTCATAATGTCCATATCTCGTGCGAAATGCAGTTTTCTGAATATCTTCTGGCTTGATCTTCAATTGATGATAACCTGATCTCAAATCGATCTTACAAAAGTAAGCAACATCCTTCAGTTGGTCAAACAAATCATCAATCCTTGGCAATGGATACTTATTCTTGATAGTCAATTTATTGAGTTCTCTATAATCGATACACAACCTCATGCTTCCATCCTTCTTCTTAACAAATAACACTGGCGCTCCCCACGGGGACACACTCGGCCTTATAACTCCTTTATCTAATAAATCTTGCAATTGAGTAGCTAACTCCTTCATCTCAGCAGGTGCCATTCGGTACGATGCTTTGGATACGGGTTCAGTTCCTGATGCCAAATCAATCGGGAATTCAATCTCTCTGTCTGGGGGTAATCCGGGTAATTCGTCGGGAAATACATCAGAAAACTCATTTACAATTGGAATATCTTCCATCCTAGAGACTTGTTTCTCTGTATCAACTACATGCGATAAATAAGCTTCACATCCTTGATTCATCAATCTCTTCGCTTGCATAAACGTTAGAAATTTCTTATCTTGCTTCTGTCCTTGAAATACTACTTCACTACCATCGTCAGTATGCAACTTAACTTGCTTCTTCTTACACTCAATCTGCGCATCACACGCGAACAACCAATCCATTCCTAAAATAACATCAAACTCTCCCAACTTAAAAGGTAATAAATCCACGTAAAAAAGAAATCCGCCAATCTCAGTATTACAGTTAGGACACTCCCGATCTATGGAAATCTTATCCTGATTAGCAACTTCTACTACTAATGCCTTTTCTAATGGACAAATCTCACAGTGCAATTTATCAAGAAATATTCCAGATATAAAGGATCTAGTTGCTCCAGAATCAATTAAAACTCTAGCTTCAAAAGAGTTGATAGGAAGCGTACCTGCAACCACATCGGCGTCATTAACAGCTTCTTTGACAAACATGTTGAAAGTACGGGCTCTAGGTTGAGGTGCTTGATATAGCACTTGTCACGGTGCTGGTGGTGCGGTGATCCTCAAAACATTAGCAGTCTGGACAAGCTCCTTGCAGTTCTTAGCAATATGGCCAATCTTGCCACACTTATAACAAGTCAATCCTACTGGTTTCACTTCCGAAAATTCTTGAGCATAGTGTCCTTTCTTCCCACACTTGTAGCAAACTATATTAGGCTTATTACAAATACCCGGGTGCTTTCTTCCACAAATTTTGTAGTCTGGTAGTACGGGTCTTGTTATAGCCTGAGGGTTTACTCCTTGGGGTCTACGGTCTTGTCCTCCGTTACCACCTCTAAACTTCTGAAAATTTTTCTGTCCTCCTTGTCAATTTCCAAACCTTCCTCTATTCGGAAAACTCTTTTGACCTTCTATCTCTTGGCACTTCTCTACTTTCTCGAACTTCCTCTTCTTACCAGCTTTCTGCTTCTGGTTCAATTCACTTTCCCCTTCTATAATCATCGCCTTCTACACAACAGCAGAATAGGTTCTTAACTCAAACGCAGCAACTCTACTCCTTAACTATGGCTTTAACCCATGCTGAAATTTCTTAGCCTTGCTAGCTTCATTTCCTACATACTGAGGTGCAAACCTAGATAACTCAGTAAACTTAGCTTCATACTCCGCGATAGTCATTCCTTCTTGTTTTAACTCCATAAACTGAATCTCCAACTGGTCTTGTAAATAACCTGGCAGATATTTCTCATTAAACAATTCTACAAATCTTGGCCACGTAATCACATTTCCTTCTACGACCTTAACAGACTCCCACCAAAAATTCACTTTCGCTCTCAAATAAAAACTGGCAAACTCCACCTTCTGAACTTCATCAACCCTAACTAACGTGAAGGACTTCTCGATATCCATCAACCATGACTTAGCTTCAACGGGGTTCAAGGTACCTTTAAACTCAGGTGGGTGAACAGTTTGAAAAGATTTAAAAGTTGTAGCATGTTGGGCAGCTTGGTGTTGTTGGTGTTGAACAAAAGCAGCTGTTTGTTGTTGAAGTAATTGGAACATCTGGGCCATGGTAGGGTTATCTTGGTTTTGTTGGTCTTGGTTATCATTGTTGGTAGCTTGACGGGTTCTTCTGGGAGGCATCTTTCTGATAAGAAGGTAAAGAATGGGTAAACAACAACTAGGTTTATATTCAAAAGAAATAGGGTTCCTCCGTCTGGTACCAATAGACGATCGGTTCCAATAAATGATTATGATATGGGTATAGTTGTAAATTATGCAACAGGGTTTATATGAACAGGTCAATAAGTTATGGAAATACGGTATGTAAAAAGCGATAAGTAAAGCAATAAACACAGGGAGATACGAAATATGCATACATCACTAAGACGAAAATGATCCAACATCATAAAAGTTAAGGGCATTCAGCCCTTCTACATCCAAACTGAAATAAACAAACTAAAACAATAACAATCCGTCTACTAGCACTAGGAAAACTGGAAAACATCCTAGACTAGTAATAATCACAACTAACACTAGTGGGCTCTACCGAATGTCCCACTCACCGACCATCTTCACAACAGCAATCTATTCACGGGAACCTCGGGTCTCGTGAAGCTCACACAACGTCCAGCAAATCACACTCGAAAGTCTACGGGCCTCGGCTAGTACATCATGTGTAATAGGGTTCTGGTGTAAACGGTGCTTAACAACATCCTCCAACATCCTGATACGTCCCCTCCAATCAATGGTAGCCAAATCTACTCGAAGCTGCGCTTCCACTTTCATCTTCTCAATAAGTTCCTTCAACTCTGTATTCTGACCTGTTAGACTCTCGCACTTGCGAACCATATCCTCGAAGGTAGGCTCAGGTACTGGTTCGGGAACTGTAAAAGATCCGATAGAGGACTCACCGTGCTCGATGACATATGGGGTCACAACTGGTACTGGGACTAGAACAGGCACAGTATTGGTAACAGGCTCAAACACAGGTACTGACTCAATGGTAGGGACAGGAATCGGCACGGACCGGGGGACTCTCGACCTAGGTCTCAGATATAACCTCAGTATCAGATTCGACCTCCGCATCAGCATCACACATAATATCCGAAGGATCGGACTCCTCGGATGAACTATCAGAATCGGGATGTAACGGGGCATCATCGTCCAACTCCATCTCCTGTAGTAATAATATATATATATATATATACACACAGAATATAAACGAGTTAAGTTATATTAGTCTTGGTGATCTATCGCAAAAGCAAAACCTCAACCTATAATCACTCCCTACATCTATCGCTCTTGAACCCTAATTGTATCTACTTCTTTTATTAATGATCCTAAATTCCTGGCTTGTGTCAGTGACCAAAACCCGTAGCTCTGATACCAACCTGTGACGCCCTCCCGATCAGGGGCCTAGATCGGAGAGTCACTGACACACATCTAGATGCAAACAACCTAAAATATAATATAAATATAACATGCTGACTGGCCCCAACACTACTATCCAAGATCTTTCACAGGTAATGGCATGAAACAAGCAAGCCATCGTCTAACTAATTATAATTACAAACATAAATTTAAAATATATTATTACAAACCAAAGTTCTTAAAAGTTCCACTGCTAATTCTCACAACTAACTAAAGATCTCCTCACTGAGCTGTTATTGCATCTACCTTGGGAGCTATCTCAAAACGAACCAACTCAGGGCCACGGTAAGTGCGCTTCCTTGCGGTTTGGATTGTACGAACCATGATTCTTAGATTACTGTCAAAAGGGTTAGACAAAATAATAATGAGCCAACGCTCACCAAGAAACTAAAGATCTCAACTGAAAATAATATTACAGGATATCGCAGAAGATGACAGTAATTCAAAATATGATATAAATATGCTGGAAGCAGTATAAGCAATACTGGTATTTAGAAATGACAGGATATTAACTGATAATCAGGATAGCAATAGATATTTCAAAATTGTGTAAAGTAATTGACATTTCAATCGGTAAACCAATTTCATTTCATGGTAAATAAAAAGTAATCATCACTTTAAGAAAACTGATTGGAGGTTTTTATTTAATAACAGACAATACGGGTGATCAGCCCATAAAGTCCCCATACCGGACACAAAGTCCCTCTGGCCATCATTTCCTTTCATTAGGATAGCTTGGGTTCCCAAGAGGCAACACATTAGCCTATAAGGGTGTCGAACTGGACAGACCAGAACTATACTAATACATACTCAAACCGACGGAACCAGCATTACCCGTTCGCCCCGTCTCTCCAATCGTCAAGAATACGTGGAAACCATTTAGACGGAGTTCCTAACATTTTTATTAATAATCTCATTTTTTAAAATATTAGGCTTTACAAAACTCTTTCTAACTTTATTAAACATTTTAATACTTAATCTTTTCGAAAACCTTTACTTCGAAGTACCTTCGACTCTCTGATAACAAATCAGCCCAGTCTAAAAAACTTCAAAGTATTTTAAGAAAACAACTCATTTTGATTTACTATGATAAAAGTCAAAGGGTTTGACTAAGTTTTTTGACATCAATGAAATAGGGATACAAGTCTGAATCAAGAAGATGTAGACTCAAAGCCATCAAGGTAATTGATCAGATTTCAAGTTTAAGGTATAATATTAAAGGCAATTAAGTTCTTGGATCAGTGTTTAGCTCATGAAGAAGTTTATGTGTTTTAGGGTCAATATAGGTTAAACTGGACGCGGACATAAGTCAAGTGGAACAATGGTTTATTGGTCAGTCAATATGACATGATTATAGTAAGCTGTAGGACATATATGGTCAAGAAGCAATTAAAAAGAATTAGTATTGTTTAACCCTGAGTGACAGTATGGTCAAGAAGCAATTAAAAGAATTATGTTGGTCTAGGATTTACATGTGTTTAACCAGGGTTTATCAATAAAGATTTTGGATACATGCAAAGGTAGGTTTACAACAGGAGTATGATCAACAGGGTATAAGATAGGCATGCTTGAATCAACAATATATAACAGTTTCAATAATATAAACTTTCAGAGGAAAGACAGAGTTACTTGCCTCCGGTAGAATGCAACAGCTAACAGCTCAGTCACTAGTACTCGACCTTAGCCTTTCCTTTATCGCTAGGTCTTACATCCTTCTTGTCTACATAAACCATAATCACTCTCTTAGTATATTATTCTTCTAATACGATTTATCCTAATCTACCCAATCGGTTTCCTATATCGCATTATCACTTAACATGTATATCACATTCTTATTACGGAATTCAATAAGATCAGATAAACACGTAACCAAATAGCATTTATAGCATGAGAGCACATAAGTCACTTAACACGTAACATCAGCTTAACTTGCAATCAACTCATATTTACATTATAAACTTTACACTTAATTTCTAACGAAAATCGGGAAGAGTTTCCTCTGTTTATAGGACTATCCCGTCGGAAGATATCCGATTCCAATTCACAATCAAACTCCTACGATGGATTTAAAATCCACCTACACTTCCCAATGGATTCTAATTCATATCAAATCATAATCATACTACTTTTTACAACGACCTAGAATTTTTCACGATTTATAAATGCATATTTAATTGTTAAATGTGAAATTATGTGAATTACGTGATAAATAAATTTTGTGAAGTCAAGGTATATGTGAAATCATGTTTATGTGATTATGTGATGTTTGGTATGTGTCGTATATGCTTGTAGAATTTTATTTATATTTTTGGATCATTAAAACTATTTTTAAAGTGCATTTTTAATCTTTCGAAAATCATATAAAATCATTGGAATTGTTCTAAATCATGAAATCTTTTACATTATCATCTTTGTGATATTATGGAGTTATGAAAATTAGTGTGGATATTTAATTATGTGATTTGGTAATTTAAAGTGATTTTAAAAGCATTATTTCTTTTATAGAGCCTTTATTTCGAAAATTCATATAAAATTCATTTTTGATCGAAATATTATTTTAAAAATATGGGGATGCTTTCAATTTCATGATCTTTATTTTAAAAAATTTTATAAAATATTTTCTCCCCGTTTCCTATTTTATTTCGATTTAATAGTAGTTTAAAATCAGGATTTTCAGAAAAGTATTAAGCAATTGTGAAAAGACCATTTTGCCCCTGGAAATTCTTTAACACTACCGCCACTCTCATTGTCATCCTCAACTCTCTCTCTCTCTTTGCTCTTACTGCGAACTCTCTCTCTCATTTCGGTACCTTCTCTCTTCCTTTACCATCGATTTTCGCCTTGTTTGAGTGATCTGAGACCGGGGTTGTGCTCGGTTTTCTCCCCTCTATACACTATTGTACTTGCATGTCGATTTTGTGTTGAAAACTCATAAACCCATTTCGGGTTTTTGCTTAATTCGGGTTACCTGCTTCGATTCCTATCTTAAGATGATGCCCACGGTTGTTAGTACTTGTTGTTGTGCTCATATCGTGTTGGTGTTGTGCTGTGATGTGTCCGTTTGTATATATATGTTTGTATGCCGTATGTATATGTTCGGTTTTGGTGAAGAAATCTACAAACCCATTATGGGTTTTGCTTGATACCGAATTATGTGGTCTTGATTCTCGCTGTATAACATGTTAATAACTTTAAATCGGAGGACATGAGGTTGGAAGCTCCAATAAGGGTTACCATCGAAAGTTCACCGCCACCGGTAATGAACTCCGGTGAACCGGTGGTGGCCAATGATGATCTTTGAGGCCTATACAAATTGTTATAATTACTGTTATATTAATTTGTAGCTGCATGTATGTTCGAGAATTGTTATGATATTTTCTTGAATTTATTCGAATTTTTGGTGGTTAATTCGAATAAATTGATTCATTGAATTATTTGTTAATTATTCGAGATGATGTTAATTTCTGGAGATTATTCTAATTATGATGACCTGCGTATGCTATTTTTATTGTTATTTAATTCGAATTTTTGGGACTTAATTGTGAGTTATTCGAATTATTGAGAAAAATGAGATATTAATGATTTATTAAATATAATTTAGTAATTATTGATGATTGTTGTTGATTTCGAATTAAGTAGTATGATTTGTATGATTAGAAGTTGATTCGAGATTATGAATTATGATATAAATCCTTGGGAGTGTAGGTGGATGTAAATCCATCGTAGGTATTTGGTTGTGATTTCAGTCAGATATTTTCCGACAGGATAGTCCATTTTACAAAGGAAACTCAGTCCGATTTTTTTTGTTGGAATTATAAGACGTAAAGTACTAAAGTATATAGTTTAAAGTTATAAGTCAGTTGCAAGTCAAGTTGGTATTATTTGTTAAGTGCTTAAGTGACTACATGATTGCACGTTATATATGCTATGTGTTTGAGTGATTATCTGATGATGAGTCAATCTGATAATGTAATATCAGGTACGTATGTTATATGTTAATTAATAATGCGATATAGGAATCGTTTGGGTAGATTAGGATAAATCGTATTAGAAGTATAGTATTCTAAAGTAGTGATATGGTTTATGTAGATAAGAAAGACGTAGGACCTAGTGATAAAGGAAAGGCTAAGGTC
Source organism: Saposhnikovia divaricata (assembly GCA_036435485.1). NCBI lineage: Eukaryota > Viridiplantae > Streptophyta > Magnoliopsida > Apiales > Apiaceae > Saposhnikovia > Saposhnikovia divaricata. Next base: position 135,552,625 of record CM071600.1, read on the forward strand.
GAGTACCAGTGACTGAGCTGTTAGCTGTTGCATTCTACCGGAGGCAAGTAACTCTATCTTTCCTCTGAAAGTTTATATTATTGAAACTGTTGTATCTCGTTGATTCAAGCATGCCTATTCTATATCATGTTGATCATATTTCTGTTATAAACTTACCTTTGCATGTACCCAAAATCTTTATTGATAAACCCTGGTTCAACACATGTACACCCTAGACCAGCATAATTCTTTTTAATTGCTTCTTGACCATACTGTCACCCAGAGATAAACAATACTAATTCTTTTTAATTGCTTCTTGACCATACGGTCACCTAAAGATAAACAATACTAATTCTTTTTAATTGCTTCTTGACCATATATGTCCTATGATTTACTATAATCCAGTCATATTGACTGATGGATAAACCAGTGTTCCACTTGACCTATGTCCGTGACCCGGATACCCTATGTTGATTTTTAAAATACTTATCAAATATCATATTGCCCTAAACACTGTTTTACAAACTTATTATCCTTTATCGATGACTTTTAAACTTTACAACTTGATCAAATAATTTCAAAACTAAACCTAAATGATATCTTTGACCTTTGATTTGGACTGTTCCCTTATACTCTTATTGAAATCCAGATTTCCACTTGAGTCTATATCTTCTTGATTCAGACTTGTATCCTCTTTCATTGATGTCAGAACACTTAGTCAAACCCTTTGACTTTTATCATTGCGAATCAAAATGAGTTGTTTTCTTAAATACTTTGAAGTTACTTAGACTGGGCTTATCTGTTATCAGAGAGTCGAAGGTAGTTCGAAGTAAAGATTTTCGAAAAGATTAAGTATTAAAATGTTTTATAAAGTTAAAAGAGTTTTGTAAAGCCTAATGTTTTAAAATAAGATTTCTAATAAAAATATTAGGAACTCCGTCTAAATGGTTTCCACGGATCCTGACGATTGGAGAGACGGGGCGAACGGGTAATGCTGGTTCCGTCAGTTTTTGAGATGTAGTATTGTGTAGTTCTGGTCTGTCCAGTTCGACACCTTTATAAGCCAATGTGTTGCCTCTTGGTAACCCAAGCTATCCTAATGAAAGGAAATGATGGCCAGAGGGACTTTGTGTCCGGTATGGGGACTTTATGGGCTGATCATCCGTATTGTCTGTTATAAAATAAAAGCCTCCAATCAGTTTTCTTAAAGTGATTATTACGTTTTATTTACTATGAAATGAAATTGGTTTACCAATTGAAATGTCAATTACTTTACACAGTTTTGAAATATCTATTGTTATCCTGTTTATCAGATGATATCCTGTTTTTACTAAATACAAGTATTACTTTTATCGCTTCCAGCATATTTATGTTACATCTTGAATTACTGTCATCTTTTGCAATACCCTTTTGTATTTTATTCAGTTGAGATCTTTAGTTACTTGCTGAGCGTTGGCTCATTATTATTTTGTCTAACCCTTTTGACAGTAATCTAAGAATCATGGTTCGTACAATCCAAACCGCAAGGAATCGCACCTACCGTGGCCCTGAGTTGGTCCGTTTTGAGATAACTCCCGAGGTAGATGCAATAACAGCTCAGTGAGGAGATCTTTAGTTAGTTGTGAGAACTGGAAGTAGAACTTTTGAGAAATTTGGTTTGTAATAATAATATATTTTTGAATTCAGGTTTGTAATAATAACTAGTTAGACGATGGCTTGCTTGTTTCATACCATTACCTGTGACAGATCTTGGATAGTAGTGTTGGGGTCAGTCAGCATGTTATATTTATATTATATTTTAGGTTGTTTGCATCTACATGTGTGTCAGTAATTCTCCAATCTAGGCCCCAAGTCGGGAGGGCGTCACACTTTTATCCGACAATAACAATCACATCACTAATCAGTACTTTAACAATTATCAAATATAAATCACTAAATCATATATGATAAATCACTAAATCTCTTTCAATAAATCACAAAATCATATAATTCATATATTAATTCAAAATTCGAACTCATGCTTATAAAAATTCTGAAATTAACTAATACATATCAAAAGCATTTCGAATTGCAAGAATCATACTTATAATTATTTAATTAAATTATACTTATTCATCAAATAATTCGAATAATTCGAATTAATCACAAATAATTACAAACAATCAAAATTAATTACTAACTCAAACATGCATCTTCACAAATTCATGTAATATTTATCTAAAATCGAATTCAACAACTAATTATTAAAAATCAACATTTAATTCATATTACTCATTTATAAAATTCGAATAAATTATAATTAATCTACCAAAATTCGAATATTAACATTATAATTTCTGGAAAAATGGTTACATGCATATAAACTATCTAAAAATCAATGTAGATCATCAAGAACACTTTCAACAATCAAATAGTAAACAAACAATAATTATTTCTTTAATCCATTAAATCGAAAATTTGAAATAATACTATATCTTGAAAAATCGTTGCATGCAATCAAAGATTTACATCAATTAAGACTCTATATTACTAATACTTGCTGCACAGCCATGAAACGCCCATCTCCGACCACCCACTCGCCGGAAAACCATGGTCGGTGGAGAGGGTTTCATCGGATTGCTCACAAACAACACCAAACTTATTAAAAACTCGATTTTTACACATATCTAACATCTTAACATAGTTTAATCATCAAATTAATACATAACAGCACTTGCATGTTAAATCTCGAAATCAAACATATAATTATACATACATACATACATATATATATATATATATATATCCAGAACTTCACCAAATCCCTAACTCTCTACAAGAACATGTTATATGAAATCAAAACAGAGTTTACAGTAGGAATTTGTAATTAAAAAGAAGAAAAACGAAAAAAAAATGAAGTAGGGAGAGAGAACAGTACTTATAACGACCTAGAAAATTTCGAATTTAAAATTTATTATTTAATATAAATTAAGGATTTTATTACGTGAATGTTGTTGGAAAGGTGGAATATATGTGAAATTACGTGTTCCCATGATGCTTTGTGTGTGCTACGTAAGTCTGTGTATTTTATTTGTATTTTTTAGGATTTAAATATGTTTAAATTATTCATTTTTAATCCTCTGACAATTTTATAAAATTATTGAAGTTATTGAAAATCGTGAAATCTTTTGTATTATTATCTTTATATATTTATTTAGTTTTTAAAATTGTTGGGTTAATTAATTTGGATGTTTTAGTATTTTAAAACGATTTTAAGAATTTTAATTTTATGTAAAGGATCAAAACTTGTAAAATTCATATTTAATTCATTTTTTATCCAAAAAATATTTTAAAAATATGTGTGTGCTCGTAATTTTATACTCTTTATTTTAAAAATTAAAAGTTTAAATTTTGCAATTTTCTATTTAATTTTGATTTGTAAAAGTCGTGTATTTGTTTTAAAGCACGAATAAGTGGTGTATTAATTAGGCTCGAAAAGAATTGTAGTAGTAATATGAGGTATTGGGCTAAGCCCAATAAGAGAGAACGTAGAACACAACCCACGCAGACAGCAAACACAGAACAGTCGAGAGAAAAATAAAACCGGGAAGAGAAATGGAATTGGGGAAAAGAAACTAGGGTTTTAGGAATTGGAATTGGGGGAAAATTGAATTGGAGATATATGTATATAGTTACAAGCGTGTATGTGTGTGTAAGTGTATGTATACTCGTGTGCGTGTGTGTGTATATGTGCTTGAGTGTGTGCGGGAGTGTGTGCAGCGGAGTGTGTGCAGTGGAGTGTGTGCGCGACGCAAGGAGGCAGCGGCGGCGGATCGTCGGCAGCCGTGGGTGGTGGTTGCTGGCAGTACAGAGAGGGAGTACGGGGAGATAAACGAAAGAGAGGGGCTGGAGAGATTTGTGCAGAGAGAGAGAGAGAGAGAGAGAGAGAGATTTTGGGGAGAAATCGGAATTGGAGGTATTTCCTTTTCGTTTTATTAATTTATTTTCCGATGTAAATTGATTAATTTGCATTTAGAATAAATATGTGAAATTGTTTGATTAAAGTAAATTTAAATTTTGATATTAATTTGGTAATTTAATTAGTTTTAAATTGGGACTATTGCTTTAATCTCCGCATTGAAGAATATCTAAATCTCGAGTATATTGTTTTAATTTTCGCAATTTAAATTGAAAGATTATAGTCGTTAAATGTGATTGTGAGGTTGAATTGCGAGTTAAGTATATTAATTCTCGTAAGTAGGTTAATATTGTAAATTATGGATAGTGTTATGTTTTAACGTATTAATTCGCAGAATTTAGAGTTAATTATAATTGTTGGAATTAGTTATGAGTCCGATAAATGTTCGGTCTTAATGATTGTTAATTGTCAGTTATTGATTATAATTATTGGAATTATATAGTGGTCTTATTAATATTTGGGGATTTTGATGATTATGAATTGTAATTATGATTTTAGTAGCAATTGAGGCTTCGATATTATATTCGGCCTTAAGGATTGTTAAATGTTGGATAATGTGGAATTATATGTAGGTACTAGTCGGTAAATTTTTATGTGCTAAATGCTATAAATTGAGTCATAGTAATTGTGGAATGTATAATTGTCAGTTACTTGGTGGTGAAGTATATGTAATATATACCAAGGATAACTTTTAATTTACTTTCTTAATTGTTTATGTGCCGCAAGTCAGGGCGGGTAACTTTCCTTATGTGTTTATGTGGTCAATGTTATATGTTATTTACTTTAACTGCGAGGAGTCGTAAAGAGATCATAAGTTCTAAATGTCAATATTTAAGGACTTGTGTAATTCTCTTCGACTAGATCCTCGGGCTTACGAATACCAATGATTGATTGTCACAAGTATAATTAATATGCTCAAGTGATACGATCATTGATATAGCGTAAGTAATAGTTAGTGCTAGGGGTTGTTCCCTAGGGCTTACGAATATCAATAATTGATTGTCACGTGTATCATTAAAATTCATGAGTAATACGATTATTGATGTAGCGTAAGTAGTAGTTAATGCTAATATAAATTATTATGTGTTTACCGCATGTCGAGGCAGAATTTCTTATGTGCTAGTTGCTGCATGTTCGGGCGGGTACTTTTCATTAATTATTTACTTTTATGTTGCTGCAAGTTAAAGCAACTTGATTTTTTCCTTGGTTTGTTGAATTGAAAAACAGTGGAATAGTCCGATTTACGAATACTTCATGCCGAAATTTTCTAAAATTCCCCTGCAAATTTATTTAAAATTTATTTAATTTATTTAATTTCGATGATTTGAAAGTATGTTATGATTTCTAAGGGTCTAGGTAGATATGTATTAGTTGATGTGAAGAATTGAGCTGTGGTATTATTTTGAAGTGTTTGCCACTGGTTAATATTTAAGTACTAGATGGCCATCTGTGTTAAGTGTTTATGTGAAGTGTATATTTGACCTAGTTGGTTATACTAAAGCTATTTTGTGAATATAATTATACATGTTTATATATTATATGTGTATAAGCGTTATAGGACGCGTATGGGTAGAATAGAGCAAGCGACAAGGTTTTGCTTAAGTTAATACTGAAATAGTATTTGACCTTGTAAAGGTTTGAATAGGAGACATAGCCAGGAGCAGTGCGTGGGAAATGGAGAGACGAACATGAGGACAAGTATTAAAGCCAACGGGTGAATTGACATGGAAGTGGTGAGTTACGAAGTAGAAATGGAAGTAAAGCCAAATAAAAGGCTAGCAAGTAAAGGCTGACGTGAAATTGGGTCGAGGATCAATGTTAGGATCGAGAACTTCGTATATCGAGGCAAGTGTTATTGCTAGTCACTTATTTTTCAAGTGATGCAACTCAATTTCTTTGTTGAATAATATAGATTGGTCAAGCATGTTTAGAAAGTGATGCATTCTTTCAGTTTGCGCTATATAGTTAATTCTCCCCACCCAGAGCAAGCATCAAATTTTTCAAAGGACCTTACCAATATCCTTTTTCTGCAAATTATTTCATCCAAGGGATGTTAAAGCTTCCTTAGTGGAAGACTTTTCTTTTATCTTCTTAAAAATGTTAAAAGGCTCTCTAATTAGGAAGAATCCATGTTTTAAACCTCTACAAATACCTGTTACTGAAATTTTTGGGTTTAGCATAATTTCACCAGAGGACCCCTTTCTTCTTAAATGTTTTCTTCAAAATGATTTGAAATTAATTATCCTAAAACTATCTTTTCACAAATAATCGTTTAAGCTGTTTTACTCGCTTATGTGAAATCAAACCTTATTGTGCGTTGAAAGATTTTATAAATTCGAAGTGCTCCATTATGTCCCTGCTCTAACTTAGAATTTTAATTGATGATAATCTTGTCGCGATATCTTCTATTGTTGCTCTAGTCGATTATCTCTTCAATCAATTTAATGATGTTATGTCCCCATTTGTTTATATTTATCTTGTCGATATTTATTCAACTGATGTTCTTTATATTCTCTACCCCACTTATTACAAAACTTGTCGGTAGTTATTAAAGATCATGATTATCTAGTTATTCCCCTGTATCATATCGAACTCTTTGATACTAGCAGATATTGTTGTATCCTCATTGACTATTAATCATAAATCGTTATTCTGGAACGTGAGTTTCCAGTTATTGGTTGGCAAAGGTTGTCGATTGTCCCGGCACCTATTGTGGTTGATATAGAATTGGAAATGTTTTTAAAAGTGGCCCTTGAGGCGTAAAACCCTTCGGGGTGAGACCATATTATGGTCGGTAGTTAAGGCCAATGTGTGCCATGGATCCAACTAAGGACATTGTTGTGTGCGTTTGTCCGGGGTTAGTGCGTGACAGATCAGCAGCCTAACCTTATTGTTTTTTTTTAAATAAATAAAAAAAATCCAATTCTAATCTATACTCTGAGATTGAGACGTTTAGTTCTTGAATCCTTGGAAGTCTGTTTTAATAACATTTTGATATCAGAACTCTTATCAGTTCTAGTTTCTGATGCACCTTATTAATGTGAATTGTTAGCCCTCGTGGCAATCTAAAAGTGGATATAACTAATTCTTTCATAGAATGAAATGAAACCCCTTTGTTTATCAGATTTGTTATCGTTATTGAAATTGTTATCACCACTGCACTTGCTGAGCATTATTGGCTCACTCTTGCTTGTTTGTTTTCTTCAGTTAATAGAGAGGATTAGTGGACTTAGTAATGGTCAATGGTGTTGCTTTCCAGCAGCGATAGGAGACGATCGGGTTATGAAATCTCATCGGATAGTGGTTGGGAATTTGTCAAGGTGGGACATCTAAATAGACAAAAATCTCATGTAGTTATAACACTTGTATAGCAGTTTATTCTGAGAATGGTTGTAAAATTTATAATTCAATAGTTTGTTTCATACCGTAACCTGTATGCGATCTTGGTTAAGGGGTTTTTATTATTATATGTTGTTTATATTCAGGATTGTATATTGTTGTTTGTGAGTAGTGGTCCCATATCTGTACCCCGGATTTTGGGATGTTACAAGTTGGTATCAGAGCTACAGGTTATGGTCACTGGAACAGATTAGGAGGGTTAGGGTACGAGTATAAGATAGATGTCGGGTAGAACGATTTAGGGTAAGGATCGCCTTAGGATATGTCAACAAGTTTTGCGACGTCATACGGTCTTTCGGCATATCTAGCGAGTAGGAGTTCGAATCGTTTAAGGATTTGGCTAGGAGCGAGACAGCAAAGCCGAAGCAGCATAAGCTAAATGGGCAGCTGGAGCTATAAATCAACAGTTGATGCATCCATCGAAGAATCCACTATAAATCAATTGATGATGAGCTTTGTATACCATATTTATTCGAATTCAATCTCGTTCTCTCAGAGATATCTATAATATTTAGAGGAAAATTGATCTAACTTTACTTGAGAATTTTTCTGAAACTCTTGAATCCCTTCCATTTTCATGAATACTAGATTTTCTCTATTCCAGCTGAGATGAACAACCTATGTATATAGGGATTCAGGGACATCTTATCTTTGTGATAGAAGTCCGGTGGGACGCCACTGTTTGTGTTTTTCATGAAAGTACTAAAGACTGGCCATCTTTATGTACTGTGGTGGTTGACCAAGTGACAAATGCAACCTGAAAATAGTTCAATGATCATATTGATCTCTCGGTTGAACTCCTTTGTAAAAGTTTTATCAAACAAACTCAGTGTATATTCATGCTTGATGCCCAATCATTTTCTTGACTATCTTTGTCAAAAAATTCGATGATTTCAAAATACCCAATGACGAAGAGATGTGAAGATAGACGTGATGACGTCTAAAATGATTGAAATTACAATTATGCTAACGAAGGATTGGTTGTGCAAGTTTAAGAATTTGGTAGTTAAGACAGGTATGTCGTGTCAAATTGGATTATTTATTGGATCGATAAAACATGGACAAGATTTGAGACTAACGAGAATGGAATAAAGGAAAAGAGCAGTAATTAAGAGCACATGATTGCAGATTTTGTTAAAGGGTGAAAAGATAATGGTGACGGAGACGTTTGGTATCAGATGTTCAATGCTGAAGAAAGATCATTTTGGATACCTATTGGATGGCAGAGGTAGAAAATGGAATGTCATCATGTTTTGAATGTTTTGAATCCATCGTTAGACATAATATTCTAGAATCAAGAAGGGATGACTTGAGTAAAGCAAAGTGAAGCAGGACGGAATGGTTTGTAAGAATTATCAAGAGGAAATAAGACTGAATGAGGGGTAAAGTGATGGTGTGGAGTAACTAACTTGTACGAGTCAGATAAAAAGTCGTGATCATGAAGGATGGAGGAAAGTTGACCAAGATTGGACAAAATAGCAAGAAGAGAAAGACAGAGAAACCAGGAAGTTTTTAGAAGCGATTAAATAGAAGACACAAAATTTCATTAAGGGAACAATGTGGAATCCCGAAGAATTGGAGTTAGAAAAGTAAGGGCGCAATAGTTGCTTATAGAATGAGAATTTGCAGAGGTTAATGAGACCTAATGATCAAAAGATAAGATTTCAAGAGAAAATCCCATGGTAATTGTGTTGAGGATGAATGTGGAGAGTTGTAGTTATAACCAGAAAGGGTAGTGAGGTAATAAGTAACAGAGTCAGAAGTTATAGCTATGTGTTATGAGCTTGGAAAGATTGGAATTTTGCCAGAAGTGGTATCCTATCAATCTCACTGGAAACTATGATGAGAGTGACAAGACTGTTGTCTATAATTATTAAGAATCTAGGAATTCAACGCAATTATGAAGGAGCAAGAAGTGGATTGTGATTGTGATGACTATAAAAAGATTTAAGTATGACTCAGGGTTGGATCTATTTCCTAACAACAAAATACTAGCAAATTGTGAGGACAAGAAATTGAGACCTTAATTTCCAAGAAAGGTAAAGGCGGTGTTTTGAGGCTGAAAGCAGATGTAGGAGTCTTATTGAACAAGCAGACCAAGAAATGGTTATACCGAGGGAATGTAGTTGTTTTGTACAAGAAGGAGATATCAGAAAGGAAACGGTTATGTCGAAGCATATTTCAATGAATAAGAGTTCAAACGACATTTGGACGAAGAACTTAATTATGTTCATAGATGACATATCGAGATGTTTGAAGATCAATGAAGCGTACGCAAATCAATCGAGAATGACTTTAAAAGGTTCCAAGAAAAGGAAGAAAATTTTGCACAGAAATCTTAACGTGAATATCGGAGTTATGATTTTGTGAAAAATGATAGCAATGTTAAATGTGGGAGTCGTAATGGGAAGAGTCAAATTTGAGGACTCACCAAGTATGCAAAGTTATGATTTGGAAGTAAATTCGGAGGATGCAAGACAGTGAGGTCGTAAGCAAGTTATTTTAGGTATGTTGTTATCATAAGGAATTAGGTCGAAGCCAAGGTCATGGTTTGCTGATTGATTTTAAATTTTCAAGGTTCAAATGTTTTAGCAAACCGATGTTATACGAAAGTAGAAATCGAGTGGTAAACCGAATGGTGGTTGGCATGAATGCCATTCTGTAAGAGTTGATCGTGTTAGTCGAGTTCAAAATGCGACTGAGAATAGATGATATAGGAATAAATTCAAGAGTAGGTACTCAGTAAAATAGTGGGATTAAGGATAGATAGAGGTTTCCTAGTCATTCCCTTCTCGATCGACATTGTACGTTGAAAGTGAAGTAAGAATGATCGGGGAATTTCTTAATATTCTTTTCTCAAAAGTTTTATCTGAGACCGTGTGATTATAGGTAAAAGCGTGGGATTTGTACCAAGTGAGGGTTGTCGTAAATCAAGGCAAATTACGTGGTTGCGTTATTACAAAAGATTGGCGTGGTATTATGAGTTTTTGTGCAAAGTATAGTTCGTTATACGGAAAGGTCATAATGATTTCGGAGAAAAGATATTCGTCTACGTGTGATAAACATCTAGAGTAAATAAGACTCGGAAACCAAAGCTTAAGGTTATCTCGGAATTTGAGGGCTCACAGAATGAGCTTATTAATCTATGAGCTGGTATGGGGGAAATCATAGAGTTGAAAGATACGACTTGGGAAGTGGAAGCAAGATGTTTGATGGGAATTGTTATGTGTGTCCTTAAGATTGATTCTGAGGACAGAATCCTATTAAGGGGGGAAGGATATAACGACCTAGAAAATTTCGAATTTATTATTTAATATAAATTATGGGTTTTATTATGTGAATATTGTTGGAAAGGTGGAATATATGTGAAATTACGTGTTCCCATGATGATTTGTGTGTGCTACGTAAGTCTGTGTATTTTATTTGTATTTTTGAGGATTTAAATATGTTTAAATTATTCATTTTTAATCCTCTGACAATTTTATAAAATTATTGGAGTTATTGAAATTCGTGAAATCTTTTGTATTATTATCTTTATATATTTATTTAGTTTTTAAAATTGTTGGGTTAATTAATTTGGATGTTTTAGTATTTTAAAACGATTTTAAGAATTTTAATTTTATGTAAAGGATCAAAACTTGTAAAATTCATATTTAATTCATTTTTGTTCCGAAAAATATTTTAAAAATATGTGTGTGCTCGTAATTTTATACTCTTTATTTTAAAAAATAAAAGTTTAATTTTTGCAATTTTCTATTTAATTTCGATTTGTAAAAGTCGTGTATTTGTTTTAAAGCACGAATAAGTGGTGTTTTAATTGGGCTCGAAAAGAATTGTAGTAGTAATATGAGGTATTGGGCTAAGCCAAATAAGAGAGAACGCAGAACACAACCCACGCAGACAGCAAACACAGAACAGTCGAGAGAAAAATAAAAACGGGGAGAGAGAAATGGAATTGGGGAAAAGAAACTAGGGTTTTAGGAATTGGAATTGGGGGAAAATTGAATTGGAGATATATGGATATAGTTACAAGCGTGTATGTGTGTGTAAGTGTGTGTATACTCGTGTGCGTGTGTGTATATGTGCTTGAGTGTGTGCGGGAGTGTGTGAAGCGGAGTGTGTGCGCGACGAAAGGAGGAAGCGGCGGCGGCGGTTCATCGGCAGCCGTGGGTGGTGGTTGCTGGCAGTACACAGAGGGAGTACGGGGAGATGAACGAAAGAGAGGGGCTGGAGAGATTTGTGCAAAGGGAGAGAGAGAGAGAGAGAGAGAGAGAGAGAGAGAGAGAGAGAGAGAGAGAGAGAGAGAGAGAGATTTTGGGGAGAAATCGGAATTGGAGGTATTTCCTTTTCGTTTTATTAATTTATTTTCCGATGTAAATTGTTTAATTTGCATTTAGAATAAATATGTGAAATTGTTTGATTAAAGTAAATTTAAATTTTGATATTAATTTGGTAATTTAATTAGTTTTAAATTGCGACTATTGCTTTAATCTCTGTATTGAAGAATATCTAAATCTCGAGTATATTTTAATTTTCGAAGTTTAAATTGAAAGATTATAGTCGTTAAATGTGATTGTGAGGTTGAATTGCGAGTTAAGTATATTAATTCTCGTAAGTAGGTTAATATTGTAAATTATGGATAGTGTTATGTTTTAACGTATTAATTCGGAGAATTTAGAGTTAATTATAATTGTTGGAATTAGTTATGAGTCCGATAAATGTTCGGTCTTAATGATTGTTAATTGTCAGTTATTAATTATAATTATTGGAATTATATAGTGGTCTTATTAATATTTGGGGATTTTGATGATTGTGAATTGTAATTATGATTTTAGTAGCAATTGAGGCTTCAATATTATATTCAGCCTTAAGGATTGTTAAATGTTGGATAATATGTGGAATTATATGGAGGTACTAGTCGGTAAATGTTTATGTGCTAAATGCTATAAATTGAGTTATAGTAATTGTGGAATGTATAATTGTCAATTACTTGGTGGTGAAGTATATGTAATATATAGCAGGGGTAACTTTTAGTTTACTTTCTTAATTGTTTATGTGCCGCAAGTCAGGGCGGGTAACTTTCCTAATGTGTTTATGTGGTCAATGTTATATGTTATTTACTTTAACTGCGAGGAGTCGTAAGGAGATCATAAGTTCTAAATGTCAATATTTAAGGACTTGTGTATTTCTCTTCGACTAGATCCTCGGGCTTACGAATACCAATGATTGATTGTCACAAGTATAATTAATATGCTCAAGTGATGCGATCATTGGTATAGCGTAAGTAATAGTTAGTGCTAGGGGTTGTTCCCTAGGGCTTACGAATATCAATAATTGATTGTCACGTGTATCATTAAAATGCGTGAGTAATACCATTATTGATGTAGCGTAATTAGTAGTTAATGCTAATATAAATTATTATATGTTTACCACATGTCGAGGCAGAATTTCTTATGTGCTAGTTGCCACATGTTCGGGCGGGTACTTTTCATTAATTGTTTACTTTTATGTTGTTGCAAGTTAAGGCAGCTTGATTTTTTCCTTGGTTTGTTTAATTGAAAAACAGAGGAATATTCCGATTTATGAATACTTCATGTCGAAATTTTCTAAAATTCCCCTGCAAATTTATTTAAAATTTATTTAATTTATTTAATTTCGATGATTTGAAAGTATGTTATGATTTCTAAGGGTCTAGGTAGATATGTATTAGTTAATGTGAAGAATTGAGTTGTGGTATTATTTTGAAGCGTTTGCCACTGGTTAATATTTAAGTACTAGATGGCCATCTGTGTTAATTGTTTATGTGAAGTGTATATTTGACCTAGTTGGTTATACTAAAGATATTTTATGAATATAATTATACATGTTTATATATTATATGTGTATAAGCGTTATAGGACGCGTATGGGTAGAATAGAGCAAACGATAAGGTTTTGCTTAAGTTAATACTGAAATAGTATTTGACCTTGTAAAGGTTTGAATAGGAGACATAGCCAAGAGCAGTGCGTGGGAAATGGAGAGACGAACATGAGGACAAGTATTAAAGCCAACGGGTGAATTGACATGGAAGTGGTGAGTTACGAAGTAGAAATGGAAGTAAAGCCAAATAAAAGGCTAGCAAGAAAAGGCCGACGTGAAATTGGGTCGAGGATCAATATTAGGATCGAGAACTTCGTATATCGAGGCAAGTGTTATTGCTAGTCACTTATTTTTCAAGTGATGCAACTCAATTTCTTTGTTGAATAATATAGATTGGTCAAGCATGTTTAGAAAGTGATGCACTCTTTCAGTTTGCGCTATATAGTTAATTCTCCCCACCCAGAGCAAGCATCAAATTTTTCAAAGGACCTTACCAATATCCTTTTTCTGCAAATTATTTCATCCAAGGGATGTTAAAGCTTCCTTAGTGGAAGACTTTTCTTTTATCTTCTTAAAAATGTTAAAAGGCACTCTAATTAGGAAGAATCCATGTTTTAAACATCTACAAATACCTGTTACTGAAATTTCTGGGTTTAGCATAATTTCACCAGAGAACCCTTTTCTTCTTAAAATGTTTTCTTCAAAATGATTTGAAATTAATTATCCTAAAACTATATTTTCACAAATAATCGTTTAAGCTGTTTTACTCGCTTATGTGAAAACAAACCTTATTGTGCGTTGAAAGACTTTATAAATTCGTTGTGCTCCATTATGTCCCTGCTCTAACTTAGAATTTTAATTGATGATAATCTTGTCGCGATTTATATCTTCTATTGTTGCTCTAGTCGATTATCTCTTCAATCAATTTAATGATGTTATGTCCTCATTTATTTATATTTATCTTTTCGATATTTATTCAACTGCTGTTCTTTATATTCTCCACCCCACTTATTACAGAACTTGTCGGTAGTTATTAAAGATCGTGATTATCTGGTTATTCCCCTATATCATATCGAACTCTTTGATACTAGCAAATATTGTTGTATCCTCATTGACCATTAATCATAAGTCGTTATTCTGGAACGTGAGTTTCCAGTTATTGGTTGGCAAAGGTTGTCGATTGTCCCGGCACCTATTGTGGTTGATATAGAATTGGAAATGTTTTTAAAAGTGGCCCTTGAGGCGTAAAACCCTTCGGGGTGAGACCATATTATGGTCGAAAGTTAAGGCCAATGTGTGCCATGGATCCAACTAAGGACATTGTTGTGTGCGTTTGTCCGGGGTTAGTGCATGACAGATCAGCAGCCTAACCTTATTGTTTTTTTTAAATAAATAAAAAAAATCCAATTCTAATCTATACTCTGAGATTGAGACGTTTAGTTCTTGAATCCTTGGAAGTCTGTTTTAATAACATTTTGATATCGGAACTCTTATCAGTTCTAGTTTCTGATGCACCTTATTAATGTGAATTGTTGGCCCTCGTGGCAATCTAAATGTGGATATAACTAATTCTTTCATAGAATATTATGAAACCCCTTTGTTTATCAGATTTGTTATCGTTAGTGAAATTGTTATCACCACTGCACTTGATGAGCATTGTTGGATCACTCTTGCTTGTTTGTTTTCTTCAGTTAATAGAGAGGATTAGTGGACTTAGTAATGGTCAATGGTGTTTCTTTCCAGCAGCGAGAGGAAACGATCGGGTTATGAAATCTCATCGGATAGTGGTTGGGAATTGGTCAAGGTGGGACATCTAGATAGACAGAAATCTCATGTAGTTATAACACTTGTATAGGAGTTTATTCTGAGAATGGTTGTAAAATTTATAATTCAATAGTTTGTTTCATACCGTAACCTGTATGCGATCTTGGTTAAGGGGTTTTTATTATTATATGTTGTTTATATTCAGGATTGTATAATGTTGTTTGTGAGTAGTGGCCCCATATCTGTACCCCGGATTTTGGGATGTTAGAGTACCCCCCTGCTGTTAAACTCTCGAACAAATGAAGAAAATGAAGTGGGCGGTGGTGATATAGGCTCAGGGGTATAACAATAATTTGCCAAAACTGAAATATCTACTTTTTATTTATAAAAGCTGATTTTAATGATTAAAATCGAAATAAAACAGGAAATTAAGAAAAATATAAATTCTAAAATTCTAAAATAAAGTTTATGAAATTACAAGGCTTCCCATATTTTTAAAATAATTTTGGGCTCAAAAATGAATTTTCGAAATAAAGGCTCTTTAAAAGAAATAAATCGTTTTAAATCGTTTTAAAATATCAAAACTCACAATTAAATATTCACAATAATTTTACAAACTAATTCTTGTCTCAAATATGATAATGCAAAAGATTTCATGATTTAAATCAATTCCAATGATTTTATATGATTTTCAAAATATTAAAAATGCACTTTAAAAATAGTTTTAATGCTTTAAAAATATAAATAAAATTCCACGAACATGTACGACACATACCAATCATCATATAATCACACAAACATGGTTTCACACATATCTTGACTTCACAAAATTATACTCATCACCTAAATCACATAATTTCACATTTAACAATTAAATAAGCATTTAATAAATTGCGAAAAATTCTAAGTCGTTATAGGAGATATAAGTCCGACCGCGTTTGGGTATGAGTCCATATTAAATAGTCTCAATAACGAGAAGAATTATAAACGAGGAACCTCAATCCAATTAGATGACTTGCTGCTAAAGATTAGAAGTATTGTTCTAATTAGAACTTTACACGAAAACGGTAGTGGATCCTAAAATAACTACATAGGCTTGATTTTTTTTTATAAATATAGAGATACGTAGGCACAATGAGGAGGATTACAACATTCGAGATTCTAGAGGCTTTCACTTAGAATAAACTCTCAAGTTCGGTTTAAAATTCACCGAAAACCCCAATCTCCTCCATTAACAGCCATGAAAATCTATTAAAATTCTACTTGAATACCCGTTAATGTCTCGTCCATGAAAATTGATATCAACAATTAAATAAATCTGTAAATAATTAATTCAATGAATTTATTGGATTTTGTAAACAATTACAAAATATACTATTACAATTATTAATTAATTTTGGTTTGTAGTTTTTTTTATCAACCAAATAACAATCTTGCAATATTGGATTACATACTTATTTGTCTATATATACCGTCTTATGCACTCTTATAATTCTATTTGTCAATTTTTGGATTAGTAGTTAGTTGAAATTGGATCTCCCAAACATTTTCGAGATGTTCAAATTGTTAAAATGTATTATTAAACAATACTGAAATCTTAACTGACACCATCAGAATCATATCAACTATTGTATTTTATATTTGCATTAGATTCATAAATTCAATTCTATAAATTAACTAAACTAATAATATTATTCATACTTCGCAAGCGAAAAATTATATTTCATTTAGTTTATTAAGTTTAAATTATCTATTATGGAAAATGGATGCAACAAAGATTTTTTTTTATAGCTTTTATGTTATATTTCACTAAGGCTATATTATTGAATCATTGATATTGTGTTCACTCTTAGAATAAATAAACACATCAAACTAAAATTTTAACAATGTAACTGATAACTATTTTTAAATCCAAAAATGTTTAACTTAGTATGACAAAACCAAATATTCGATTGCCAATATATTTAAGACGAAACACTATCGTCAAATCCGTGAAAACAAATTTATTGATAATCACAAAATATTCAATGAATCAGTAATAGTGGGCAAATTATAGAACAATTCTTCGTAGATAACAATAGCCGTAACATTTTTTGATCTACTATTTGTTAGGGACTACGCGTACGAGATTCACAATCACCAATATAGAGCACACACATACAAGCAAATGATTAGTTAATAAGTAGTAGAACAAAATTTAACGTGAAAAATCTAGTACCTAACTTGTAATATTAATCCAAATAGTTGTCAATAATACATCAAACACTAACATCTAAATGGTATTTCTACCAAAACTTAAGTCAAACAATATTTAAGTATGTATCAAACGTTACCTAACACAACATCTCTTAAGCATACCTATCAAACATAATATGACTCTGATGTATTGTCATTGCAAACTTAGTCACCAAAACTTACCATACTTGTTGTACAAGTCTTCTCATACTTGTTATAATCCTTCCATTCTTAGTGTCTAACTATTCAACTTTGTGACTAAGACAAAAAAATATTTATCTATACATCTATATTATATTATAAACAGAAGGGGTTTTATTTTGTAAATTAGTTAACCCCTATTTTGGTTATCCCTTTCATTTATAATCGTTAGATCTTCGACTCAAATAAATGATGTGATTAAGGTTAATAATACCCATTTTTTAATTGAGATTAATCAAAATATCCATTTTGAGAAGTGTTGGTGAATTTTACCTATTGGAATACCCAAATCATATTTGGGTATTCAAGTTACGCATTCTTGGTAAGAGTATTAAGATATTTTAATATTCTTATATATATAATACGCATAGGAGTTGGGTATTTATACATAATATGCATTTGCCATTTGGGTACTCACAAAATGGTATCATAAATTTTTTTTTGAGATACGCATTTGTGAAATAGGTATCTTATACAAATAGGATATCCAATTCACAAATGCGTATCCCAAATTAAAAACAACCAACACACCTGATAATTGTTATTTTTGTTAATTTTAATTAAAAAAATTGTTATTTTTAACATTTTTTCATAAATGATGACCATTAGATACAACAATATTAAAAGTTGTTATACACAGAGGTTTAAGGTTCGATTCTCATCAACAACATATTAATTTATATTTAATACTAACAATTGTTACTACAAAGGTTTAAGGTTCGAATTCTTCAACAACTTATTAAAATTAATGTTTATAATATTATACTACACTATAAATAAATTATAAAAAATTAAAAGTAACATGTGATTTTGCATGGGTTATAAGCTAGTATAATTAATATGCAACCCATATTTACCTAGATTACCCAAATCCATACTATAATATTCTGTCAAAACACAACATCATTGTCATTATCAATCAATATGTACAAACTAGAGGGTGATGTAATCCTAGAAACTGCAACATGTAGTTGACCATGTGTAAATACATCCCTGGAGAGGTATGATCCAACCTTATCCAATGATTGTCGTACTTGACTTTTGTTAATTGTCACTACAAAATACAACTACAGGGGAAACTACACTTTCTTAAAACCACAAGGTCATATGTTATCCGTTGGTATCACCTCAATTCTTGGAATAATATGCATCGTTCCAACTTGAGAACCACAAAAAAAAAAAATCATAGAGAATGCTATGTCCATACATTTCATGACAATTATCATCGTACCATATCATAAATCTATTACAACATTTACACCTAAAATATTATAATATAGGCTACAATAGAGCTTGATTTTTATTCTCTCTCCTCATTTTTTGAGTTAAGAGCTACAATAGAGAGC
This sequence comes from Saposhnikovia divaricata, assembly GCA_036435485.1. Taxonomy (NCBI): domain Eukaryota; kingdom Viridiplantae; phylum Streptophyta; class Magnoliopsida; order Apiales; family Apiaceae; genus Saposhnikovia; species Saposhnikovia divaricata. Next base: position 135,571,366 of record CM071600.1, read on the forward strand.
CTCTTGGAGATGCTCTAAGAGCCATAAAATAAATTATTTTTCAAATTGTAAACATATCTGATAAAGTAATATTCAAATCTCACCCGGACACCAGAATCATATCAAATATTATATTTTGTACTTGTAGCGGATTCATTTAGAAAAGAAATATGATTCTTCTTTTCAAAAAAAAAAAAAGAAATATGATTCTATGGATAAATGGTAATTAGTTAAATATAGTTTATAACTTTTTTGTTAAGAAATTTATGATTAAAATATATAAAAGAATTTAACATTTGATGGAGAGACCAGCGAGGAAGGGGTGGACGTTAAGATCGAAGACCAGATCGTCCCGCGTACGGATAAGTTCAAGTATCTGGGCTCGATCGTCCAGAAGGAAGGTGAGGTAGCAGACGATGTCAACCATCGTATCAACATTGGGTGGCTTAAGTGGAGGGCAGCATCAGGGGTGATGTGCGACAAGAAGGTCCCTCTTAAGTTGAAAGGGAGATTCTATAGAGCGGCAATCCGACCTGCGATGTTATATGGGTCTGAGTGCTGGGTAGCAAAGAAGGCCCTCGAAAGCACAATGGAAGCGGCTGAAATGAGGATGTTGCGGTGGTCATATGGCCGCACGATGTTAGATAGAATCCCTAATAGGGTGTTTAGAACCGAGCTCGAAGTAGCGCCTTTTTCAGTGAAAGTTAGGGAAGGGAGGTTAAGATGGTTCGGCCATGTCCCTAGGAAGCGGCCGGAAGCACCAGTTAGGAGGGTGGAGAGTATTTCGGTTGCTGGGGTGAGGAGGAAAGGCAGACCGAGGAGGTCATGGGAAGAGCAACTTAGGTTGGATTTGAAGGCTTTAAACCTAAGTGAGACCATGACCGCTGACAGGTGTTCGTGGAGAAGACAGATCAGAGTAGTGGACTCTCTTCTAGGGGACGGCTTGGTAGTAGAGAACCTCAGAGTTGGGTTGTCTCGGCTAGCATTATCCTAGGAATGCAGGAGTGCAGGGATCTTAGCTTGGAGTTGTCAAGGAGCGGGGTAGGTAAGGACCGGGTGGAGAAAGCCATGGGCGCAGATACTGCTTTTACTTTGTTTCATATCATTTAGATTCCTTTGTATGTTTGTCTTGCACAGAGCCGAGGGACTTCTCGACATCAACCGGTCTGCGTTGGACGTGGATATGTTTGAGTCAGCTTGGTCTCTGGGCCTTTTGTTTCGGGTGTCTTCTTGTCAGGTATTGCGACCGGAGTTACCCTAGCGAGCGGGTGGAGTGGAGCCCAGCATCAGCCGAGCAAAAGAATCCGCGCAGATAGGTAAGCCCCATGTGGAGAACGCCATGGGCTCAGGTATACCTTCGACCAGATTTTCGATTCCTTTGTTGTTAACAACCACTTCATATACCGTTCACAGAGCCGAGGGTTTCCGAGGGTCTCCACGGAAACAGCCTCCCTACCCAAAAGTGGGGGTATGGTCTGCGTACGACCCATCCTCCCCAGACCCTGCTCTGCGCGGGATATACGGAATATACTGGGTATCTTTCGTTTTCGTTTTGGTTTTGGTTTTGGTTTTTATGATTGTGACTTCGCTAGTGAACCCTAGAGGCACGTCTCTTGATTAACAGTAGACACGTGCTATACGGCTACTCTCACAGTCAGGGGTGACAATAGCAAAGTCTCGGCAAAGTATACACACATCTTAAATATATACTTACACACAAGAAACTGAAGAAAAGCTCCAAGCGTTTCTTCAATTCGCATTTCACAGTAATCGTTTCAGCTAATTCACTGCAATGGCTGTGTATTCTTCAAGAATTGCAGCGACCCATTTGGGTAATTTGAGAAATGAGGTTGTTTTTCCAGCTAAAAACCTGTTTTATTCAAGGGTTTCAAATGTGCGGAACATGAGAATGGGAATCAGGGGTTTAAGAATTAGGGGTTTAGCTGATAATTCAGAAGGTGGGTTTGAATCTAGTGGGGTGGTTAATAAAATTGTTGAAGAAATTGAGAGCTTTAATGGGGATAATGGTGTTAGGGTTTTAGATGAGAGTGATTATAAACCAGATGTTGATAGTGGAGATGGTGGGGATAATGGTGGTAATGGGAAGGTTCTTGGTGGCGGTGGTGGTGGTGATGATGGGGTTGATCCGGAAGAGGAGGAGTTTGGGCCTTTGCTTCAGTTTGCTGAGGTGATGAGGGAAATCGAAGCTCGGGGTGTGAAACTTCCTTCTGATATGTTGGAGGCTGCGAAAAGTGTGGGAATTCGGAAAGTGTTTCTTGATAGATATCTTGATTTGCAGGTGTGTGGTTTTAGGAAATGTGGTTGTATTTTTGAGATTTTTTTTTTTTGTGTAAATTGATGTGAATTGAAATTTGTGATTTTTGATTGTAGGGATCAGCCTGGCCTTTGGGATTTGCTATGAGATCATGTGGAATGCTTCGGAGTCGAATGTTAGCTGATCCTAGTTTTCTTTTCAAGATAGGAACCGAGGTCTGTATAAAAGCTCTTTTGGCAGCTCTTGTTGGATATGCTCTAAACCCCTTGAAAGTTGATAAAATATGTGTGCATGCCTGTGTGGAAAATTGTATTCGCACAGTTTTGGACCCACTTGTTGGTGATGGTCTAAACCGCTTGCAAGTAGATAATATAACCGTGTATGTGTGTGTGCAGAATATTAGTTAAGCTCAAATTCTTGTACTGAATGTCAAGTGCAGGTTGTAAATTTATATGCCAATTAGTATTTAATTCTACTCATGATTACAACTAAAAGCAGTTGAACGTTGTTTATGAATATTTATAGTACACATGTTAAAGTATCATTGTTGATTTGTATATCATTGTTTGTGTACTTATGTTATAACAGAAAAAGTTGAAACTCTAAGAACTATGTACATGTGATAGCAATTGGCATACATAGTTTATATGCTAAACGATTGTTTGCCCTGATATATAAATTTGGTCAAATTGCAGACTGGTCCAATTTATACCATGCTACAACTAGGTGATATTAGGACTGCACTTTTAGTTGTAGTGATTTATTTTGTGCATGTAGTCTATTGAACATGACCAAAAGCCATCACTGGTGTCTGGTTAAACTTAGGTTAGTAAGTTCAAAGATGCAACATTGATATATCAAGTTTAGCTTCTAATGCACTTCTGATGGTTTGTGTAATGAATTTAGTTATTACGAAAAAATACATAAAATCAAAGAACTCAAGAGAATAGTGCAGAGAAGGTAATTTGTACTCTGTAGCTTCTAATTGAAGAAAGTACTACCAAATTTTGAAGGCATTTTAGTGGTCAAACTCACTCCAAAAATACAAAGAGTAATTACATTTTTTAATGAATTTCTAATTTCCTTCGCTTCCTTTTTATGCTGCTACTTTTCTCTTCTCTCTACACAATTAACTATCCCAACATATTCCTTTAATCCCTAGTTTCTTTCCCCTTTCTTTCTTTATTAATGTTGATATTATAATTAAATTAAGGTGTTACCTTTTTTGCCCTTGTTTGTGCCGCCTAGAGTAAGTGGCCTTATTGAGGCCTTGAGTGAGCAGCCTCTTTTGTTACAATTTGCGAGGTGATTTGTATTTATTGTACACTAATAATTTTGGTTTGCAGATAGTTATTGATACTTGTTGTGCAACTTTTGCGGAGGTTCAAAAGAGGGGAAAAGACTTTTGGGCAGAATTTGAGTTGTATACGGCTGATATGTTGGTTGGAGTAGTTGTTAACGTTGCTTTAGTTGGTATGTTGGCACCTTATGCCCGTATGGGAAAGTTGTCTACATCTCAAGGCTTACTTGGACGTATGCAACATGCTTATGCGGCTCTCCCTAGCAGGTTTATAGTAGTTCCATCCACACTATTTCCTATGTCCTCGTATTCGATATTTCGATGTTTTCTAAAGAACGCCATGTTTAGATTAATATTATGCAACAACCAACAAAGGAACCACTGTACTTTGGACATTTAGGTGGCGGAGTCCATAAATTTTCCATTTAACTCATCCATTGTATATACATGTTGTGTCCTACTATAAATGAACTTGTTGGACTTATACAATGTTTCAGTAAAAGGGTAATCAGTGATCTGGCATATTTCTTGCAGTCACTGGAAACAGAGAGATGAATAAATAAAATAGTATAAACCACTTACTTTGTGATTTTCTAAACTTAAAGCTACCCCCTTGACCTGTTTATATGGTTCATGTTTATTCAATCTTATGATGGATTCTATAATACGTGTTTCTGATACTAGTTTCCAAGCTTTTTCAGCAGAGTGATGTTTTGATTAGAGCACCTAAGACTATATTAGACTGATATCAGTTTCGAAACCTGATGTGTTGCAATAGCTTATATTATAGTGCTTCTTATCGTGAAACTTTCTTATTTGGGATTTGTATTTTGGTATTAATATAGTGTAATGTTTTTTACTGCTTATTGATGCAGTGTGTTTGAGGCAGAAAGGCCAGGATGTAGTTTTACCGTGAAACAAAGGATTGGTACTTACTTCTACAAGGTAATTTTACGAACATGAGGAATCTTTTAAATAAGCATTGATTTTCATTTTTACACTATTTTTGGTGTGATAATGACAAGTTTGCAAATTAAGATTTTTTTTGGTCACTTGTCTTTGTCTGGCTTTTGGAAGTAGTGCAAGTATTGCAGTCCCCCCTTTCTATACATACTATAGAATGTGGAATGTTAGGTGACAAGAGACGGAAACTTGAATAGAATGATGGATATTCTTATGTTTCATTATTTCAGAGGTTTCTCCAAGCATGATTTCATCATAAATATGTTATGGCAATCATTCATCCCAGTGCAGTAACTTATCCATCGTAGAATATCCTGCCTATATTTGTTGTCATGTTCCACATAGATTGAGATTAGGAAATTGGATATATCCTTTTGTATCCACGAGACTATCCATATAACAGATATTATATTATAAAAACTCCAAGACATGTATTTCAGAAACCAATAGAGCAAAATCGTGTCCAGTTACCCATTGCAATCAAATTCAGTCGTGACCGTATAACAACCAGAACTTTCACCTTTGAGTTCCATCATAATACCAACATGTTAGTAGTCCACATTGTCTCTCATGTCTGCGGTAAATACAGGCTCTGCTGGCCTTTCTATACTGAAGCTGTTACTTTTCTTTAAATGCACCTATTAAATGTTTAAAATCTTCTCATTTATATAATTAATGACTAGATTTTCTCTTCAGCTGAAAAGTAGTGAATGAAAAAGGGAACCCATGTACATGTTTTTATCATCTTGACTTGTTTATCCGTGTATCTTTCATATTTGACAACTTTTTTTTCCCTTGTGCCGTCTTTTTAGTCAAAATAAGTAGTCAAATGCTTGGCAAGTTCATTGCATGTTTGTATATGTAAAACTATCTGACACAGCATTTTTCAGGGCATAATGTACGGATTTGTTGGATTTGGATGTGGTATTATTGGTCAAGGCATTGCGAACCTGATCATGACTGCCAAGAGGTTTTCTTCCATCTTGAACGCATACATAAATGCATAACATGCATACACATCCATTCAATTATTAAGCCTGTTACGAATAAATGGAAGAAAGGGAGCTTTTTGATAGGAAGCAAATAAAATATAAGAACTGACTACCAAAGGAATCAAAAAAAATAATTGACTTACAACAACAAATGTTGGTGGATTGATAGAATATGACTATGAGATGATATGTAGGACCAGTGAGGCAGTGACCGACGCAGAAAGTTTTTCTAGGGGAGGCCGGAGTAAACTATAACATATCAAGTATTCTTTTCCGTAATAGTAAATACATATTGTCACAATAATTTGTTTTCATAATTAAATTCATTTGCACATCCAACTTGTATTTGACAAAAATTAAATACTCGAACTCGTGTAAGATGAGTGATAGAGATAGTTCGGACTAATTAAGAGTCCATGATATACTTACAAAAGTTTTGAATATCTGGTTTTCTGCTTAGTTCAAAGTCTTCGGTTATTAGATGGGTAAATAGTTAATTTCTAGCTATTAAAAAAAAATGTCAAGAAAATACGGCTATTACCGAATAATTAATGCATTCAAAAACGAGCCATTAATTAGAAAGAGAGTGGTAAAAATTGAAAAATATACACAATAAAATCTATCTTGCAAGTCAACCTAGTGATACATAAATAAAAAAATTTCTTGCAAATCAGTGCACTGGTATATACATACAGTTGTATACATCACACATAAGAATCGAAATAAAATATATAAAATAAAAGGCTACCAAGTACCAATATACTAGTAATTTATTGATTTATTAGTGTAAAACTGGTGGTTCTGTAGATAGAATCATAGAGTATGTATGTATCCATAAGTGTCTGAATTTCTCAATCTGCACCTAGCCTGTAGAAGAAGAAAACTCCATTCATTAACAGTGTGAGTACATCTAACCGGAAAGTGGTTGGCAGTGCAGGAGGGGTAGGGACCCCCCCCCCAAAGATCCGTCACTGTTTAGGACAAAACGAGGTGAAAAATGCTTCATTTAGAACAGTAATTGAATAAACAACTCTGCATCTCTTAGTTTAATTGTATATGGCAACTGGTTTACATAATGTGCTACTAGTTAAATTGTATAAGGCTACTGGAGTTTAAATGATTTGTTTGGTGGAATTCTCTTTTGCATTAGTTTTAATTCAATGTAATCTATATACTCCCTCCGTCCTCCGTGGTTCTTTACATGGGGGATGGACACGGAGACCAAGGAAATGTATAAAAAATGAGTAAAGTTATATGAAAAGTGGGTAAAGTGGTGGGACCTATTAATATTTAATAATAGATTTGAGATAGTGGAGGAAAGTAGTGGGTGTAATAGTGTTTTTTATTATTAAATATATGAGATAGTGGGTGTAATAGTGGGAGAAACTTACTATTTTTAGAATGTAAAGAAATGAGAGGGACACCCCAAAATAGTAACTGTAAAGAATCTGGAGGGACAGAGGGAGTATATTATAAATTAGTGGATAGCCCTTACCTAAGGTTTGGTACCCATATTTAGGTTTGGACAAGATTTTGTATTGATTTTGACCCACTAGATAATCCATTTTTAGGTTTGGTATCCATATTACGTTTGGAAGATCCAAATTCATTATTTGACCCATTGTTAATTAAAGAAAGTTTGTTTACAAATTTAAATACTACTAATATATTCTCTTAATATTTATGGTAAGATTATTAATGAAAATTTGAATAAATCTTTTAATTTTGGTATGCGTATTAATACATATTATCACATAACAGATATAGGAAAACTAAATAATTTTATCTTTGATTGCATTTGTTATTATATAGAAAAATAATATTTTATTAATATTATTTCTTTCAATATTAATTTATTTGATCTTAAATATAAAATTATTTTCTTTATTTAATCGTTATTATTATGTATCATAATTATTATGAAATTTAAATTTAAACTACCGTGTGCGTAGCACGGGCTATAATCTAGTACTTTTGAAGATTTGCCATTGTGGTTAGTGACTAGTCTGGCAGACGAGAAGTTAGTGGCCTGCCTCTATATGTATTGAAGTAGTTTGTGGACTGTAATGAACTTATCTGTGCTTCTTACGGGGTTTGACTCTTTCGACATTAGAAATAGATAGTTGGGGGTTAGTTCCTATGGGTTTTAAATGAAAGGGACCTCAACCCTCAGGAGCTCAATTTTCAGAATAGTCCTTAATATTACCAGATCATGAAGCATATCAGCTTCCTGTCTGTATATCAATCTGGACAACTTCTCAATACTTATACATAAATTGTAAGGATTTATCATACAACTGCGTGAGAGTATGTTTATGGAGATTGAGCTTCTATGTTTAAACAAACCAAAGAGATTGAGCTTCTATGTATAAACAAACCAAAGATACTTGATTTTTTTTTTTTGAAAAATCAAAAAACAAAAAAAAAGATAATGCTATTTATGGACATTTGTGAAAATTTCGATGACGTTTAAGAAGCTGAAGAAAGGCATTAAAATACACTGGGCGGTAGGATTATAATCGTTGTAGAAATAAAAGCATGCATAAGAATTAAAACACGAAACATATAAAGACCATTGAACTGCACTGCATGTAGTCATTAAATTCCTCCTTTGCTATGCCAATATTTATGTCAATATTTGATCCCTCAAAGAATAAAAACGTCAATATTTGAATTAAAGGAGATGGTATAATTACTACAATTGTTCGAGGTTGTTGCTTGGAATGAAAATTTGGTCATTATCTACATATCTGCATGTTCAGGAATTTAAAGAAATCAGAAGCAGATGTACCAGTTCCACCACTACTCAAGAGCGCAGCACTTTGGGGTATGCCTTGCTAGATTTTTAATCATCTTCTTTTTAAAATTTAATCCTGAATGTGTGTGTGTGTGTGATTACTTTCTATCTATCTATATATTCAATTTGATGGATTCCATCTGTTGTTTCACTGATAACATTTGACCTATGCAACTTGTAGGAGTTTTTCTTGGATTTTCTTCCAACACCAGGTATCAGATTATTAATGGTTTGGAGCGTTTGGTGGAAGCATCTCCAATGGCAAAGCAAGTTCCGCCGGTGGCATTGGCATTTACAGTCGGAGTGCGGTTTGCAAACAATGTGTATGGTGGAATGCAGTTTGTCGACTGGGCCAGATGGAGTGGGGTACAGTAGATGTAGATGTATCCAGTATCTTCAAGTTTTGTATTTGATGTTTTTAGCTTTCTAAAGGGGTATATGATATCAAGGTGGGGAAATATAAATTCGGCAATTTTTCCAATATCCTTCACTGCTCAATTTCAAGGCCTAAAGTAATTGTAGAGAGCAGCCCCTATTGTGCTACTTTATACAAGTAGATGACCTCCCATGCAGGGATTGCAATGCTGAAAGTAATGTTTTTATTTTATTTTGGAAAGATGATCCTAAGGATAGTTGTTACTTGATATATGAAGTTGGAATCTATAAGTATCTATCTATTAGTATTCATCTATGCATCTTCTTTGATTGTAGTTTCTATTTTGAGTAGTATGCATCACCTCAGATCCACTCAAAATCCACCTGATTAGATTTAAATCACAGAGAACGAGATGGCAAGCATAGGATCAAGTGCTTTATTTAACAGCTGCTTATGCAAATTTTGTTGGTTGTACCAAAATTAATGTCGGTACATACTCAAGTTAATATCCCCAAGTATATTTTACAATTACGCCCAACTTAGAAGTTGAGGATTTTGTACTTCTTTGAAATTCAGAAAGAAATCAGAAAGAAATCAGAAAGAGATATATGGAAAGCAATCAAAAACAGACCTTTATATTTTGCACCAAGATTTTGTTTAGTTCAAAGAATAATTCTATTTAGTATGTTAAGCGATCTGAAAAGCTATTTCTTTAGCTCGTTGATTTGTTTCTCAATCACATTATATTGTCAGTTCGGGGTTTGTTCTAGGTCAAGTCTTTTAAATGAAATGCATATTATTTTGTCAAAAAAAAGTAGCTTTACTGAGTGATACACCCTCTGTCTCATAAAACCTTTCTCCTTTTGACTTTGAACACTGTTCATTGTAAGCGGTTGACTACTAATTTACACATAATCTATAATATCAAATATAGTCATGAGTGATCTTGTTGAATTCGTATTTGTTAGTATTTTAATACAGTGAAGTTTTTATAATTAATAATAATATAAAATTAAAGATATAAACAATTAAAAGTGTGTGTTGGTAAACGTGTCAAAAGTAAACAGGAAAAGTATTTTGAGACGGAGGGAGTATACATTAAGATCAACAAGGTTTTTAAATTAAGCGTATTTATTAAGATCATGCTTACTGAATGATATATATTAAAAATCGATTTAACTTGGATCAACATATACTTCGAAAATTCAGAATTTGTACATTTGTTTCATACAATTGTGGCATTTTCTTCAAAAATATTTCTTATCCATTCAATGGCTTCTAGGAGCATGTTCAACAAATTAGCTATATTTGCACTATGTCATATTTAACCAGTGAAGTAGCGATTGTGACCTTCCAACAAGGTGATCTGGCTAGCCATTCATCTGGCGATGCCCATTTTTTTGGACAAAATACCGGGTAAGAACAGGTCCAAGGCTGCTAGGGTGAAGACCAACTTTAACCTTTTTTTTTATACAAAAATAATCATTTTCAAAATTTTGGCCAATTTTAACCCATTGGAATACCCAATTGTCAATGGAGTATCATTTTTATATGAGATACCCAACTGTCAATGGAGTATCCAGCATATGGGATACCCATTTGTCAGTGGAGTATCCCTTATCCAGTATTTGGGATACCCAACTAACCCAAGTGCCAGTGGAGTATCCAGAAGGCTAAAATTGACCACTCTTTTCAGAATGGTTATTTTTGTTAATTTTATAAAAAAAAATGGTTATTTTTATAATTTTTTCTCATATATTAGTCAAAATATCATAAAATATTAGCCAACTAAAATTTAACTAATCAAATACTCTATGTATTTTCCTCCAATAACACTGACTAAATGATTAGCTATATCATTAATTTGTTATAACTGATACGAATATATTGAGCTTAAGAATGGATTGTGTGCGGAATAATTAGGAAAGGATTGTGTTTGGAATGTAGTTGTTTATTTAAAATTAATTTAGTTTAATAATCATATATTTAATTAATATTTTTAGTGAAGTTTTTTTAAAATATTTTTTATTTCTATACTCAGGTACTAATATATTTTCTAAAGTATTATTTTAATATTAACACAAGGTTTTAAATTAAAATAGAAAAGCAAAGAGATATATTCCACTTCACTTTTATTAATAAAAGATTAAAATAAAGAGCGTGATATCTAATGTTATCGGAATGCGCACATATTACGAGGGAATTAAATTTAGTTAGTCAATATTTATAATATTTTGAAGACTTAAATGATTAGTATTGTTGGAGTTATTCTAAGAAAATCTGTATTTTATCCTGACAAATAAAAAGATTTATTTTTTCCACTCTTTTTCTTTGCTAAACTGTATTTTTCTCTTTGATATGTGCTATAATAAAATGACGAATTATGATATTTTAATAAATCTTCATTAAATTTATATAATAACGTTGTTTTTTGTTAAGGTGAATGAAATGAAATAGAATAAAATGAATAAATTATAGAAAACTAATGGGTTAGGGAAAATTGGGAAAAAAATGGGTGAGTGCAAAATTGTTATGATATAAAAATGGTGGAGATTGATATGATAAAGGATGGAGCAATTACTCAAATATTACCGTGTATACATTATAATTTACGTGATTATGAATGGAATAGATTAAACATAAAAATTTAGTTATTTTATATTCAAGTTTCATTTTATTTCATTTCATTGCTCGCAACACAACATGTTAAACTTAGAATTATAATTTATATTGTTTATTAAAAGTAGAAATCCACGGTATGCATGTGTTTAGCGGTATGCCATGTATATTGATAGGTCTGTCAATAGATCGGATATCCGATTCGATCCGATTCGATTCGTAGCTAAATTATCGGATATGGATCCTTCCAAAAAAAATCTGATCTGTTAATGATCTGATCCGATAAGGGTCCGATTCGATAATGAGCGAATATGAATTTTGTAGATCCGATCCGATAACGATCCCATCCAAATATATTATATTTATTATATATTTTATATATTTATGTAATATATAATATATATTAAATTTATATATATAACATATATAACATATAAAATTTTATATAAATAATATTATTTTGGAATATAAATTTGGATTTGTCAATGTATATATCATAATTTTAATTTTAATTTCAACAAAGAATTTTAAAACAATATTTTTTAATTAAAAAAATTATATTTTTAAAATTTATTAAACGGATCGGAGGTCCGATCCGATAACCCGAAATCCGAACGGATCGGATATGGATCGACCTAAAAAATACCCGTCTCCGGATCCGATCCGATCCGAATTCGAAAAATCTTAACGGATTTGGATATGGATGTAGGGTGATCCGATCCGAATCCGACCCGTTGACAGGCCTATATATCGGTATGCCACTAAATATTAATTAATTTAATTAATACTCTATATTAAAAACAGAAACCCCTCTTAATGGTATGCATGTATACAGCAGTACGTCATGTATACCGGTATGCCACTAAAGATTAATTAATTAAAATCATACTCTTTATTAAAAGCAGAAACCTTCTCTTAGTGGTATGTCATGTATACTGTGGTATGCCACTAAATATTAATTAATTTAATTAATTAACATCATATTATATGCCACTAAATATTAATTAATTTATTTAATTAAAATCATATTATTATATATTAATTTAATTAATTAAAATCATAATATTTTAATATTTTAATTTAAATGAAGTTATATACTAGCAGTTTATTAACTAAAATTGAAATAAAAGTCGAGAACTATTGTGTGGGGCTGTTGGTTTACCACACACCCAAAAGGGTAGTGGTTGCGGGTTCCCAAGTATATATATATATATATATATATATTCAAATGAGAACCACTATCTAAAAGAGAACCGGAGAACCATTGGATCCTATCGCAGAACATATTTTTTTTCGTAATAAAAATACAGTGTTCTGCTACTGATTTTCAAAGTTATGCACATGAAATAAAATTTCTACAACTGAACTTGCTTCTTCTACAAAATTCTACAACCGAACTTACTTACCATTGAGTTCTACTACAAATCTATTTTATTTCGTACTAAAAATATATTGTTTTGCTACTGAATTTTAAAGTTATGCACATGAAATTAAAAGTTCTACAACCGAACTTGCTTTTTCTACAAAGTTATACAAATGAACTTACTTTTTTAACAAACATTCTGCTACTGAACTTAAAAGTCTGAATTTAAAGTTATTTTAACAAACATTCTGCTACTGAACTTAAAAGTCTGAATTTAAAGTTATGCACATGAAATTAAAAATTTTACAAATGAACTTGCTTCTTCTACAAAATTCTACAACTGAACTTACTTATTACCATTGAGTTCTACTGCAAAATCTATTTTGTTTCGTATTAAAAAGATAATTTTTTGCTAATGAACTTCAAAGTTATGCACATGAAATTAAAAGTTCTACAACCGAACTTGCTTTTTCTACAAAGTTCTACGACTGAACTTACTTTTTTCAACAAACATTCTAGTGCTGAACTTAAAAATTATGCATCTGAATTTTGAAGTCAACACATGAATTCTAAAGTTCTGCTACTGAACTTATTAGAGTTCTCAGGTTCTCCGATGTGAGTGGTTCTCCATAGAGCGTGACCCTATATATATATATATATATATATATATATAGAATTTAGGGCTCCATTAATTAATATTTAAAAAGTATCTAAAATAAATTAATATTAAATAAGATTAATAATATAGCTACTTTTATAATACCAAAGTCAAGCTATATAAATTTTAAATAAAATAATAATATTAAATATAATTTAATTTAATAGTGAAATTATATTCTAGAAGTCTATTAACTGACAATCGAAAAAAAGTATAAAAATATAGTATTATATACAATTTGGGCCTCCAAAATTTTATTTTATACATATCAGGATAAAAGTTGTCCAAATATATATATATATATATATATATATATATATATATATATATATATATATATAATTTAGAGAAAATTCGTAGTTGATTGACAATTATAATCATTCACCAACATCAATCACAAAATTCTCCATTAACATCATAAAATTTTCCAATATTTTCATCAACTTTTGTGAAAATACTCAAGTTATGGTATAAATACAATATATGTGATTAAATGTTCAACGACAGAATATTCAAATACAAGTAAGTTCACTTGCACAACTTTAAAATTCAGTGCTTGACTTCGAAATTTGAATGCATAATTTTTATGGTCAGTTGTAGAACATTAAAATTATGGTATAAATGTAATATGAGATAATAATGTTCAGTATCAGAATATTGTTAAAAAATTAAGTTCAGTTTTAGAATTTTGTAAAAAAAACAAGTTCAGTTTTAAAATTTTAAGCTAATGTGCATAAATTTGAAATTAAGTAGCAAAATATTATATTTTTACTAGAAACAAAATAGGTTCTGCAGTAGAATCTTATTATTTTGGGGATTATTTTTTTGTAAAATAAGTTTAATAAAATAAATTAAAATTTTTGAAGAAAGAAGATTGAAAAAATCAGCCAAAAATTATGTGAGATAAATAATATTAATAAAAATAAAAGATTTTAATAAATGAGTCATTAATTAAATTTCTTTATTTCAATTAAGTGAACTAATAGTGTAGCTTTCTTTTTCAACAATATCCTTACAAAAATTATTTAAAAATGAACTGAATCTAGACAATTAATTTAAAAGTAATCCAATGACTAATAATAAGTAATAATGGTTCTTCAGTTCTCGTGTAATGTTTGTTTATTTCTTGATTTAGACTCTATAAATATTATTGATAATTAAATTATGGTCAACAGAAATATGAATTTTTTAAAAATATTAGTATCAATATAAATTAATGTCATTAAATTATTTAATTAAAATAATGTGATAAATAGTTTTATTTAAAAATTAAAAATTAGAAATTTAAAATATTTGATTACGATACTAACTAAACCCATGGATTTAAAATATTTTGAGTCAGAAGTCAGAACGAAAAACAAAAGTAGAGTTGTCCAAATATATAAACGCGCATACAGACGCCTTTGCAATGTTACTTGGTTCAACCGTATATGAAACGAGTCTGCGGTAGTTCCGCCCAAGGCAATTTCAAATCCAACATGTCCGCACTGTGTCCATTGCTACCAGATTAACCACTATATTTTTCTTTTTCCCTGAATCATCATCTATTTATACCACAAGACTACTAAAATTAATCCCAAAATATCTTAACCCCAAAATCTTGATTTTACTTCATCATCATCAATCAACCATGACCAAGATTCATCCTCTCCGCCGCCTCTTCCTCCCATGTTTCACTCCCACCACCGTCACCACTACCACAACCACCACCACTAAGAAACGCCTAAGTACCTCGCTTCGCGACGACATTATCGACGACCCCAACACCCAAGAATCCCAACAAGATCATGACTCCAACTCCTCCTCTGAAACAGCTGATCAACCCATCACCTTAATAGCCCCTCCTCGTCAATCTAAGACAATGGTGATTGGTACAATCTTCGGACAACGACATGGCCACGTCTGGTTTTGCGTGCAACATGATCGTCTCACAACTAAGCCTTGTCTACTTCTTGAACTCTCCATCCCAACTCACTCACTTGTCAAAGAAATGCAATGTGGACTTGTACGTCTAGCACTTAAATGCAACAGCCCTGTTGACGCTGAATTCGGGTCTTGTCCTCTTCACATGGTCCCTGTGTGGACATTGTTTTGTAATGGTAAGAAATTCGGGTTTGCGGTTAGGAGAAAGGCCACACAGGAGATACGATTTATTCTCAAGATAATGCAGTCTACCACAGTTGGAGCGGGTGTGATCCCATCAGGGTTTGGATCCAGGGTCGGATTGGATGGTTCCGAGGAGCTTATGTACATGAGGGCTAATTACGAGTGTGTCGTGGGTGGTCCTCATTCTGAGTCGTTTCATCTTATTAACCCTGATGATTGCCCCGGTCAAGAACTCAGCATCTTCTTGATGAGATCAAGGTAAGATATAGATGATATCTTCAGATGGAGATAAGTTCAAAGAGCCCTTAATCATGATGGTGTAAAGATTTAATGGGATTTAATACAGAAAATTTATGGTTTTCTGATACATAAAGTTCACTTTGCAAAATGCTGGATAACTTGGGTAGAAAGGAATCTTGAAAAGGGATTTCTGACTAATTTATCTTCTAGGGGTCTCAAAAAATTTAGAGGGTGCAGTAATTTTTCCTATGTAATCGTTTCAAGGAATGTAATTTTTAGATTCAGAGGAATGTAATTCAGTTTTACTGTTGTTGATGGTGAACTCAGATGCTTCTTCATATGACTGGATTGTTTGTAGTGTTTCAAAATTCACAGTATTGTTTATACAAATATGACACTTTAGCTTGCCATTTGCATATACATATATATCTTTATTGTGTTTTTAAAGGTCACTTTCTAATGATTTGGAGACAGATGTGAACAACTCTGCTTGATAAGCTTTTATCTCAACAGCAGCAGCAGTACAATGTTTATACGTTTCTAATTCTTAAAATATGTGATAATCAACCTTCAACTGGAACTCACTGAGTCAAAGATATTAATCTTCATTCTAACAGTTAAAGAATTATCAAAACCCTTCTGTAAAATGTGGATTCGAGCCAAGAATTACAAAGAGTTACAATATTTACATAACAATGATGTCGAGATACTTTAAAGTTTAAACCATTTCATTGGTAAGAGAAATCCAATCCCTTTTGTGGTACTTTAACATTTTCAAGGTATTTGTACTACTTTATAGTTAGTCTGAGCAGTGGGAAAGTCTGAGATAGAGAATACAATGAACTACTGTGAAAAACATAAAGCATAAGAGTCAATGAAACAGAGAGCAAAATTATGATGTAATCTGTGAAAAAGAGAGCAGGAGCATGAACAAAGCCAACTGTGCTCATGGTCTTTGCTAATTCCGACATTGGTTTAGAGCGAAGAATCCAAAAATCTGGGTGTAGGCATTGACTAACATATTTCTGTGAAACATGTCGTTTTTAAAGTGACAACTAATTACTGAATATTGTAGTAACTGCTGCTAAATTTACATAGAAGGACAAAATATCTTCTATGTTGCACTGCAGTGAACAAGAGATGATCTGCAAGCAGGGGGCTAGACGCAGCACAAGATTATGGACTCTATACACTAAGAATATACAGAAAGGGGTGAGTCTTCACAAAGAGGTAATTCCTCTTTCCACATGTTGTAGGCTTTAACTTGAAAGCCAGCTCAGCAAGGTTATGAGCAGGGAAATTGCCTTACCAGCAAACATGAGAAAAATAATTGATATCCAACCCATCCAGCTCTTTGAGAATGTCCCTGATAATACTTCCACAATAATGCATATTATTTTCTCATTGATTGCAGCAGACATAACATTCAGGCAGTCGGATTCTAATGAAATATTATAACACCCAGCCAGCCATCTACCAGCCTTGCACCCAAGAGCATTGGTTTAGCTTTCTGCTGTCTCCACCGATTGAGGAAGTGGTATCCAAATTACATACCGCTCCCAGAGAACTTCCCATCTCATTCCAACATATAGCCAACACAAGTATATTCCTCATCAATCGATGCATCACAGTTAATTCTTAGGAGGATGCCATTTACGAGGAGTCTTCTTCTCGCTCTTGGAATTTAGTGGTTGACGATCTTAAACCTCCATAAGGCAATTACTAGCCCACTCTAGCAAAGTGATGCAGGCAGACTTTCCTTGATAAACAATATTATTCCTGTCCATCCATATTTCCCAAGATAAGGGTAAGAAATTCTCTAAATCATGTGTCCTGAGAGATCTAGCAACAACACCATGATATCAAAAGTATCCCACACATCAATAACCTTAACATTTTTAAAATAATCACCACTTTTTCACACCCTTCTAATAGGAGACCAGTTCCGCAAGTGGAGCCAAACCAGAATTTCTAGATTTGCAAGCCAGCTATTTATTATGAAAAATTCTGTAGTTCAATATGGCGTTAAACTGCTGCAATACAGTCATAATAACATCTGAGAGTTGTGTCCAATTTCCAACAGTGTTTACTACTTTTACTTCCAACAAGCAACAAAGTAATATAAATCCTGAAAAATATAAAACTGCAAACTAAAGATAATACAATAAAAAATAAACCTTCCACAATGATCAAGTTTTACATAATTCAAATTTCAAAAACACAGCAGTCAACAAAAATAATATATCATAATAAATTTTAATAAACGTCACACAGCATATAAAAATTTACGATGATACAACCATCAATGGCCAATTAATATCATTTGTCACTACACTTATAAACATATAATTAGATGGGGTACAATTTTAATGTTAGATATTAGTAATATCATATACACTCATGTTTGGTTTTCACTGATTTATCGCCAGGAAAGTACTAAGTACTACAAGAAAGGAAAATCAAGAACAAAATTCTACTCATCTTCTTAACCTTGATCAAAACTGTTCCCTGCCTATTACTGACATGTCCGAAGACAATTACACAGCTGATGGTGGCGGAGGGTGACATACTGACATCAACTGTGTATTAGCTTTTCAAGATGACCAATCTGACATAAGTTCCTTAAGCATCTCATATGTCATGTAAACAATTCCCACACCTGGAACAACTTTATAATATTCTGGAAGAATTCCTCTGTACAAGCCTCGTAAACCTTCACTCCGGAATATATGCTTAAATGTCCCAGTTAAGCCAGAATTATAGACCCTGGCTTCTCCTGCAACCCCTTCCAATTGCATTCTTCGTCTTACAAGATCCAACGGGAATGTTGCTGCAAAGAACAGAAAGATAAAGGCAGTATCTCAAAGGGAATAGATAAAGGCAGTATCTCAAAGGGAATGGTTGGCCATGTTAAACCTTTTTCAAGGTAAAATCAGAAATAGATGCTGAAATTAGCGAACTTTTGCTGATCCGTCCAGCTTGTAAACACATCAGTTTGAAATTCATTGATGACAAAAGGTAAAAGCATATATTAAACAGCATGTTGATTTATATAAGTAGCTTCTTAGTAAAGTTGATTCGTTATATTTCTGACTATATGAATGCAGATAATTATGCAATTCCACTACCATTTCAACACTACTGCAGACTGGGCTATTTCATACATATGACTGTAACGTAATTAGCTAATAGACAAATCTAATCACAAGTGCGTAATAAAGAAATTGAGAAACACAAAAACAACCATAAAGACATGGAGACAAATGACATCCTATTGGCTAATGCTACCTCGTAGTTGAATATTGATATATTTAGGAGGAAGATCGGTTAGCTGATTAAACACTACACACCGCTGATGGCAGGTGATGCTTCTTTAATAATTTAGGAAGTACACAAAAACAGAACAGGATAAAGGGAAGGGGAATTGAACAATTTAGGCAGTAATAGTATAGTCAACTTATATAATCAGCTTATCTAATAGAACATCAACATACCAGTTGAAGATGCAAGGCCTGAAAGGCTGCCACTAGCAAGGCTAACCATGGTAGTAGAATCATTTGGCCTAATTTAGCAATTAACACTTTTGTTCAGTAACCCAGCTAAGTAAAAGATATTTTGCTAACACTGCATAGAGGACTTACCTTTTCGAATGCCAGTACGTACGTATGGCCTCATAAACGGAAAAACTTATTGCTATACTAGGTCCAACTCCCTGCAATAGGTAACAAGATCCCAACGTTAATTGAGGCTAAGTAATTAAACAGAAAATAATTACAAGCATGATAAAAGCATACCAGTAATGTAGCTCCCATTCCTTTATAGAGACCAAAAAAGCCCTCATCTCTGCAAATTGTACGCAGTGCATGACCAATACCTTGATAGTATATAGTACTCCTCTACATAGATTGAGTTGAAAGAGTCAATACAAAAGCTCAAGCATAATCTACAAGAAAATAGCTTTTTTGTAAATGTCCCAAAGTCATCTATCTGAATGAAAACGGCTTAATGCATAAATCTCAAGGAAACATAGTTATTAAACTTATTTAAGCATTCTATCTGCTAATATGACAAAATAAAACATTGCTACTACAGAGTTATTGCGAGGTCTATATAACCTTATACATTGATGGTAAACATACACGTTGGCAAACCTAAATTCATGGGATGTACACTTCTCTACCTGCACAGAAAGACGGGTCCTGATAAGATCCAAGGGATATGTGGCAGAAGCAGCCGTTATTCCAGCTAAACCACCACAAATAAAATGAACACCCATATCTGCACCAACATTTCCTGGTCGACTTTCCAAGCCAGTAACCGCCTTTAAGTACTGTAAAATCAAAACGGATGCCGAAATGACAAGGGGGTATGTGAGCAGTACATCTTAAGAAACTACCCAAGTTCCCAAAACATTTATACTCACATTTTTGTAGTGCTCATAGGCATAAAAGTTTACAGCCGTATAAGGAAGACGATGGGCAATCGTTACAAGATTCCCTTTCCAAAAGGCTCTAAATCCTTCTTCATTAATAATACGTACACCTTCACGCCATATACAAGGCTTGCTCATTACCATAACATCAGAGTACATCCCTTGCACCTAAACACCAACACTACATCAGATTATCAACTATCCAACCAGCCTAATGCGAAAAAACAAGCACGGAACCGAATCAATCAAACAATAACACACAAGACAACAATCATCAACGAATTCACCCAAATGTCGAAAAGTGATGCAAAATTCAAGTAAACAAGAAAATTAAATTTGAAAAAAAAAAAAAAAGAAATT
Organism: Saposhnikovia divaricata; assembly: GCA_036435485.1. Classification (NCBI taxonomy): domain Eukaryota; kingdom Viridiplantae; phylum Streptophyta; class Magnoliopsida; order Apiales; family Apiaceae; genus Saposhnikovia; species Saposhnikovia divaricata. Next base: position 135,591,826 of record CM071600.1, read on the forward strand.
GAGGGGGGATGAACCTGAAAGAGAATGGTAAGGCGAGCAAAAGGGGCAGTACAAGTTTTGCCAAAAGCGCCGGCGATACCTCCGGCGAGGAGGTGTGGGACCGTACCAATCTGAGTCTTGGGATGAATATGTTTCTTTTGTAAGTATTTTGTTGTCGGAATGGGACCCTCTTCAGCCAGACCACCATGGCTTGAAACGCCTACTCTAGCTTCCATTATTTGATATACTATTCTAAATTGATATAAGAGGGTTTTTCATGCTCAAAATCAAGAATTTGAATAAGCAATGAGACCTAGACTCAAGAGTAGTCATAAACCCTACAAAACCCTAATTTTGAGGGGTGTACCTTTTACCTTTTTTCTATTTTCTTAAAATTTCATTATGTCTTTCTAATTTGTTTTTGTTTCCAATAGTATCAGTGGGCTGAAATTTTGGGCCCTGGATTTTGTAATTTGTTGATCCAGTCTTGCTATATTTTAAAAGCCCAATACAACTTTTTAACCCACGCATCTGCTGCACTTTATCTACTTAAACGCATTTTTTAATTTCTTTGACTTATTGCATGAAAATGGCCTCAACTATTATTCTTTTGCACAAAAGTGGCTCAAATATTAAAATAGACAGTATGATGGCCTAACTATTTTGTTTAAACATATGACTCTGATAAAATAGTCACAAAATTCTTCTCTTCTCATTAATGGTGGAGGCACTCGCCTCAAGTTTATTACAATACATCACAATTATTTATATAGCAAATCTCTAATTCTCAATAATGGAAATTGACAAATTAAGGAAACTCTTCCTATTTACGAATGATACAATAAAGTCAATTCTCCATATTTTCTCACAATAATATATATTAACATATATGTCAGCATCCCCCCTCAAACTCACGATACTCAATCGAGAGTTTGTCAAAATTAAAAAAAAATTAAAAAAAAATTGAATCATCCACTCCAATCAACATAATCACTACTTGAATCAGCTTTCTCGATGTAATCAGATCTTCATCCTCGTCTTCATCATCTTTGTCATCGCTGCCACCATTATTGTTTTTGTCACAATTCTTCTCGAAAGCATCCCTAGGCGACGTGGAGCATCCTCCAGCCGACCTGGTGCCACGAAGAGAGGTCCTCGCGCCGTTTGGGCCATATCTTGAGCTCCGGGTATCAGATTTGGGCGATCTTACAGTCCACGCGAAGGTCATGGAGTTTTCTACAACCTTGGAAGGTCCCCAGCCGACCAGGATCTCCTGGCAGCCGACCAGCTGCCCAGGAAGGGGTCTGGCCGACCAGAAGCTCTCTTGTCAGTCGACCTCACGCTGTTTGGGCCATATCTTGAGCTCGGGTATCAGATTTGGGCGATCTTACAGTCCACGCGAAGGTCATGGAGTTTTCTACAATCTTGTAAGGTCCCCAGCCGACCAGGATCTCCTGACAGCCGACCAGCTGCCCAGGAAGGGGTCTGGCCGACCAGAAGCTCTATTGTAAGTCGACCTCACGCTGTTTGGGCCATATCTTGAGCTCCGGGTATCAGATTTGGGCGATCTTACAGTCCACGCGAAGGTCATGGAGTTTTCTACAACCTTGGAAGGTCCCCAGCCGACCAGGATCTCCTGGCAGCCGACCAGCTGCCCAGGAAGGGGTCTGGCCGACTAGAAGCTCTCTTGTCAGTCGACCTCACGCTGTTTGGGCCATATCTTGAGCTCCGGGTATCAGATTTGGGCGATCTTACAGTCCACGCGAAGGTCATGGAGTTTTCTACAACCTTGGAAGGTCCCCAGCCGACCAGGATCTCCTGGCGGCCGACCAGGTGCCACAAAGTGGGTCTGGCCGACCAGGATCTCCTGGCAGCGTACCAGGAGCACCTGGCAGCCGACCAGGAGCCACGGAGAGGCTCCAGCTGACTTCCTGGTACCCATCTTGGCACCTCTCATCGTTTGATTGGATCGTTTGATGGTTCCATTGAAGGTTTCTTACTTTTCGGGACAAACATCGACCTTCAACTTGGCGCCGTATAGAGTCGATGAGCACCATGTAGTGCCGTTTTATGCCATTTAACGTCGTTTAACATACATTGAAACGTCGTTTAAGCATCGTGTGACATCATTAAAGTCAACCTGGATCTCCCGTCAATCTGTCGGCGATCAAGAAGCACCTGGAAGGCAACCAGAAGCACCTGGCAGGCAACCAGGATCTCCTGGCAGCCGACCAGGTGCCACAGAGAGGGTCTGGCCGACCAGGATCTCCTGGCAGCCGACCAGGATCTCCTGGCAGCCGACCAGGATCTCCTGGCAGCCGACCAGGAGCACCTGGCAGCTGGCCAGGACCCTTGTCGGCTGACTCGCTGCCCGGAAGAGGTTACAATTGTCCCGAATCTTTTCCGTTTAGCACCGTTTAGTGCCATTTAACGCCGTTTATCGTCGTTTAACATCGTTTAAACGTCGTTTAAGGCCGTTTAGCGCCGTTTAGTGCCGTTTAACGCCGTTTATCATCGTTTAACATCGTTTAAACGTCGTTTAAGGCCGTTTAGCGCCGTTTAGTGCCGTTAGTGCCGATAGCACCGTTAGTGCCGATAAGCACCGATTAAGTGCCAATTAGCACCGTTAGTGCCGATAGCACCGTTAGTGCCGATAAGCACCGATTAAGTGCGGATTAGCACCGTTAGTGCCGATAGCACCGTCAGTGCCGATAAGCACCGATTAAGTACCGATTAGCACCGTTAGTGCCGATAGCACCGTTAGTGCCGATAAGCACCGATTAAGTGCCGATAGCACCGTTAGTGCCGATAAGCACCGAATAAGTACCGATAAGCACCGTTAGTGCAGATAGCACCAGTAATGTCGTTAGCACCGACAATGTCTTCTAGCACCGTTCAGTGTCGTTTAATGCCGGTTGGCGTCACTTAAACGTTGTTTAAGTGTCGTTTAAGGCTAGTTAGTACCGTTTAGTGCCGTTTTATGCCGTTCAACGTCGTTTAAACATTATTTAAATGTCGTTAAGGCTGATTAGTGCCGATTAGCATCGCATTAACATTGTCGTAAACGCGTCGGTCGCTCCACGCTTTACATAAAGACAATACTCGTGAAACACTAGTGTATAAAGATAAACCCTGACTCGAGTCTTGGAAAGGACCGTTAAAACTTCAAGGAAAACCTGATCAGTTTTCCTAGAAGTTGGGGGGCAAATGATATGGGCTAAAAGTAAGCCCTAAAGACACATTTAATGTGGCATTAATTAGACCAGGAATGGTCCAAACGTGGGGCCCACCAGATGGGCCCAAACCCTATTTATAATATTAATTTCGTAATTAATATTAAGGGTAATAAACAGCTCAGCAAATAAGAGTCAAACAAGGATATTACTCTTGCCTGACTTAGCCTCCAAGATACATATTTCAACATGGAAACTGATTCCTATAAGGAAGAGATCTAGAACCTTCCTCAAGGAAGACTTGTCCACCAAGTCTCTGACTCCTACCATAATTCTAGGGCTTCTCAGCCTATATAAAGGGTCTAACCCCTCATCTCAGAACTACGTTTTTGGGCAGAGCTCAATACGTCACTTACGTTTTGGACACAGCTCCATACGTCACCCACCACATTTTGGCTTAATCCTCGAATAAGGACATACAAGCCACTGCGTCTTAGGTGAGCTCTCGCCGCCATAGCCTCGAGGGCACCATCACCTAGAACTACGTCTTGGCTTGATTCTCAATACAAGATACGTAGGCACTCTGTGAGGACCGATTAAAGTCTCGAACGCAGAAACAGCCATTAAAGCTCGAAGCTCAACCACCCTAGCATTAATTACAAATTGTAACCTAGTTTTTATTCCACAACACTCTTCCTAAAGAAGAACGTTCCAAAATATTACCCCCACAAAGGAGGAGAAGAACCTTCTAAAATATTACCCCCACAAAGGAGGGCCTTCCAAAATATTAACTCTACAAAGGGGGGTCCAAAAATAATCCAAGCAATACCCACCGCAAAGGAGGGCCTTCCGAAATAATACCCAAAGGGTCTTCTAGTGTAGTTTTCAACAAAAACTCAAATTTTGCCTCCGTGAAATTCAGAATATCCCAAGCTTCTATTTGTTCTTCATGTACCACGAATATTGCATCTCAAATCTTGAATATCTCCACAATTCAGATTCTGCCCAGATCTATTTTTAATACTTTTAACCTTCTAAACGATATTTTCTTGGAAAACACAAAACACGAAAGTTGTAGATAATTAAAATATATTTCCAACAAGATATGGCTCATAAAAAACAGACTTATAACGAATCGGGAATCAAATAAAACGTCTGCTGATTGATTTCTTGATGCTGAAAAATGGGATATGATTGTATTTTGTGATTTCGAGAATAGATCGAGATATAATCTGAGAAAACTCAAAGAACGAAAGTTATAGGCAATTTAAAATCTTTCTGAATCATAAAAAATCATCGAATTCCGACATGTATTGATTTTAGTACAAATATTTAGAAGATAGCTAACTTGTATGGATAGAATCATGAGAAAACTTATCTTAATTCAGAATAGAGCCACCGTCTTCATCGTTTAGCTTCTCCATTAAAGCAGTTTCAAGGATTCCAAACCTTAACTAACTACTTAAGTACAATATCAAAGGCTGCTGTAGCTTCAGATCCAAAATAACCCTTCATGTGTACGAATTGATTGTCTTCCATAATCAAAAAATATATCCCCTCCTTCTAGCGCCAATTATTAACGGAGGAATTTGGTGATAACAAATTTTGGAGGTTTCTGGAATAACGAAACTATGAAAATAGGGGGATTTAGGATTTTGGATGTTTGGGGCTGGACTTGATAGGTGTCTCGACTTGTTAGATGTGTCGGATCCTTTTCCAAGATGCCTGCGTACCTTATATTTATAAGGATCAAGCCAACGCAGTTCTGTTAAGGATTGGTTTTTAATCCCTATGATTGTTAAAGGATGTATTTTAGGAATTAGTAGATTTTATCTCTTTAATTATATTCGCGTTGGGATACCTTCCTGATTTGAAGGATATCGTTTGGAGATATTTTCTATCATAAACTAGAGATTATTCCTCGTTTTAGAGAGAGAAAATAATTAACTTGGGGATTAAGTTAATTATTATTATATTCGTATTTGGAAATTTGGGAGATATTAGAGACAACCGAAAATATGGCGTAACATTTTGTAACAACTTTTAATCTGGACCACATACTCCTATTTAAATTTTATACGTATAACATAAATAGTATTTATCTCTCCTCCTAGATCACTCATCCATCGTCCACCCATTCCTTCCTTTCTCAATCATTTTTAAATTACCCCCCCCTCTCTCTCTCTCTCTCTCTCTCTCTCTCTTTTCCACGTATCTTCCATTCTCTCTTTTCCTCCTGCTTCTCTCTTTTTTTTCTTATCTTTTTATTTAGGTTTACTTTTCTTTTCAGATTTACTCTTTCATTTCATCTAAACACTACTCCGGTGACATCCTTCAAGATTTGAAGTGTTAATGGTGTCGAATATTAAATTCGATTTGAAGACATGTGCGGTTTTGGGGCAAGAAACAAATAAATACGCATAAATAATGGTGGAAATTTGGAAGATGAAGTCATCGAAAGACGGTGTGGTGATTGGAGTTTGTTACTTAATGATGTCTGGTAGTTTGTTTTTGGGAGAATTAATTTTATAGCTTCAGATTGTATATAGACGAAACTTTTGGTAATTTTACTTTTATATTTTTTTGGTGATTTATGTTGAAATATTAGTGATTTGTCTTAAAATTCTGGTAATTTGCATCAATTTTTTAGTGATTTGTATTTGATATGGGCTAAAATTAAGCCCTAAAGACACATTTAATGTTGAATTAATTAGACCCGGTATGATCCAAACGTGGGGCCCACCAACAGGCTCCAAAACCCTATTTTAAATATTAATTTCGTAATTAATATTGGAGGTGAAAAACAGCTCAGCAATAAGAGTCAAACAAGGATATTACTCCTGCCTGACTTAGCCTCCAAGGCACCTAATTCAACATGGAAACTGACTCCTACAAGGAAGGAGTCTAGAACCTTCCTGGAGGAGGTGACTTGTCCGCAAGTCACCTAACCCTACTACGATTCTAAGGCTTCTCAGCCTATATAAGGGCCTGACCCCTCATTCTCAGAACTACGTTTTTGGGCAGAGCTCAATACGTCACTACGTTTTGGCTTAATCCTCGAATAAGGACATACAAGCCACCACGTCCTTGGTGTGCCCTCGCCGCCATAGCCCCGAGGGCGAACACCAAGAACTACGTTGGCTTGATTCTCTAATAATATAGAGATACGTAGGCACCTTGTGAGGACCGATCAGTCTCGAACGCAAGAACAACCATTAAAGCTCGAAGCTCACCATCCCTTGTATTTAATACATACAAACCCTAGCTGCAATTTACAAACCCTCGATTTTATTCCACAACATTTGACGCCGTCTGTGGGAAGACAACATCAACCATGGTTCAAACACGAAGAACAACACCAGTTGCAACTAAGGCCATACCTCTCAGCTCTGTTCCACCCATCACCGAACAGGTGCCCCCAGCATCAGTAGCGATCATCCAACAAGCTCCGCCAGCATTAGGGACGATCACCCAATCTCAAGTTTCTCAATAACCAGGGGTGATTCCCCACGTTGAGAGAACATTACCCGTGGTCACCCAAGCAAGTCGAGAAACCAACCCGCTCCAGATGGTGGTCTCTCCTCTTTTTAATCCTGACAATCCACCACCAGGGGTACAGATCCACACCACGAATCTCTCCTTGAATACTAACCCAAGGTATGGTCTTCCTAACTACCATTCGGCTAATCAAGGTGCAAGACCAAGTGGTCATGCCTTGCAGATTCAAGATCGAGAATATGACGGGTACTCTAGCCCTTATACTGATGATTCGTCATATGATGATGATGACCACGATAAAGCCCCGAGGAGGCGACGTGCTAGTAGAGAGCCTCGAAGGAGGACTCAATCCATCCATGATGGACTCCCTTTGACAATTGCTGACAGGATCAAGGCTTATGAGGCCGAGATTTTAAAATTGAAGGAAGATATGGCAAGAGAACAAGCTAGGCTAAATCAAACTCAGCCTCCTCCAACTGCAGGAAGGATTCCCATCATTGATCTGGAGAGGTCCTCGAGAAGACAGAAGAGGGCTAATGTCCCAACAAGAGAAGCTATGAGGGTGGAAACCCCCAGGAGTAACCCCAAGGATCTCATGCCACTTTGAGATCCTGATGATCCCACACCCCCGTTTACTGAGGAGGTGATGAATGCTCATATTTCTAGGAAGTTTAAGATGCCGACGATCAAGGCTTACGATGGAACGGGTGATCCCGCAAATCATGTTACAACGTTTTCGAACGCACTACTGCTGCAGCCTGCAAGTGATGCCCTGAAGTGTAGGGCGTTCCCTCAAACCCTATCGGGTATGGCTCAAAGGTGGTACGGCTCAAAGGTGGTACAGTCGTTTGCCTGCAAATTTGATTGGGTCTTTTAAGGAGTTAAGCACTGCTTTCGTCAGCCAATTCATTAGTGGGAGAGCTCATGAGAAGATCTCTGCATCCCTTATGTACGTGGTACAAGGGAAGAACGAAAATCTAATGGATTACATCAAGCGATTCACTAAGGAGACCCTGAATATCACTGATTTGGAAAATAAGGTGGCAATGGTAGCCCTGGAGCACGGAACCACTGACCTCTTCTTCAAGAGATCATTGGCGAAGCATCCCCCTAAGAACATGGCTGAGCTCCAACGAAGGGTTGATAAGTATATTAAAGCTGAGGATAGCATGAAGAAAGAAACCATCGTAGGTGGAGGAGGAGGTAACAATGACTCCAAGAAGCGAAAGCAAGACCATGACTATAATGATCAAGAGTATGATGCTAGGGCCAAGTATCCCCGAACTAGCGAGGACTCCGACTCTGCCCCTAATAAGAACCAAGGGTCAAGGTTCACTGAGTATGCAAGATTGAATACTCCTAGGAGTCGAATCTTGTTGGACATTGAGAATGATAAGGATTTCAGATGGCCGAAGCCACTTAGGGGTGATCCCGCAAAGAGAAACAAGAATCAGTATTGCAGATTCCACAGAGATGTAGGGCATGACATTGATGATTGCAAGCAACTCAAAGATGAGATCGAGTTTTTGATCCGTAGAGGGAAACTGAGCCATTTCACTAAGGGTGAAGACCGTGGAAATCAGAGAAGAGAGTATGATAGGAGCGATGATGATCGAGATCACAACCCACAGCCCCGAGGGCCAGTAATCAACATGATCTCAGGAGGCCCGACTGCGGCCGGCACAACAAGGAACTCTCGGAAGGCTTATGCCAGAGAAGTGATGCACATCGTGGGAAAGGCCCCGAAGCGTGCAAAAACTGAGGTAGTGGTTAGCTTCGATGATTCAGACTTGGAAGGGGTGAAGTTCCCCCATGATGACCCATTGGTCATAACTCCTGTGATTGGAAACTCAGAGGTGAAGCGAGTCTTGATAGACAATGGAGCTTTAGTGGACATTTTGTTCCATGATGTGTTTGTGAAGATGGGATACACTGATTCTCAGTTGACCCCCAATAACATGCCTATATATGGATTTAATGGAGTAGAATCCAAAGTTGAAGGGACTATTCAGCTGCCTGTAACTATTAGGCAAGAGCCCAAGGAGGCCACTCAGATGTTGAACTTCCTGGTAATCAAGGCGGCTTCAACGTACAACGCTATCCTTGGAAGGATTGGACTTCATGCATTCAAGGCTGTTGCCTCAACCTATCATGTGAAGATCAAGTTCCCTACCAGGAATGGTGTTGGAGAACATAAAGGTGATCAGAAGATGGCACGAAGCTATTATGTAGCCTAGTTAAGGCCTGATGGAGTCGGGGGGGGGGGGGCAGGTCCTTCCGATTGAAGACATGGATGTCCACAGTGGTAAGGAACACAAAGAAAGGTCAGCAGAGGACATCACACAGAAGCCTCGGACAGCCATTGAGGCTAAGGCGTTAACTGACTTTGTGGTTGAGTGTACCATTGGCAACCAAGAAGTCGGGGGGCAGGAGGTAGTACCCCAAGCAGGAAGTGAACTTCAGAATAAGAATGAGAAGACCAGAAGGAGTGGTGGGTGCTCTATTTTGATGGAGCATAAAAAATAGAATCAAGTGGTGCAGACCTAGTCTTGCAAAGCCCTGAGGGGCTCAAGTTATCCTAGTAGGACTTAGCTTCATATTTATCTAGTAGAAGTAGAAATAAGGTTCATTAAAACCATTGCAGAGCATGTTGCTCTGAGTAGGACAGTAGTACTCTATGTAAGGGTTGAACCCATTTCAAGTTATTAATGCAAGTTTGTTTTCCATTCATTGATTGTGTATGTGCCAAGCACCTGATGTGTGAGTCAAAGATGACTAAGTACCGAAAATAAAAGAATACACGAATGGAAACAAACAAATGCATACCCCGAAGGGTAGAGTTAGGTTACATTAGATAAGAGTTTAAGTCCTTGAAGGACCCTGGATAAAAGACAAACGTTGAAGTCTTGATGGAACACCCGCTGAAGAAATATATTGCATAGCCCGAAAGCCAATGGAAGGGTCATCAAGTGGGCAATCAAACTAGGAAAATTTGATGTTAAGTACAAGCATAAGACGGCCATCAAAGCCCAGGCTCTAGCTGACTTCGTGGTTGAATATACCATTGATAACCAAGAAGTCGGGGGGCAGGAGGTAATAGACCAGGAAGGTCAGCAAGGTGAGAAACCCCTGGAAGAGAAGAAGGAATATTGGATGCTCTATTTTGATGGGGCATCAAAAACAAAAAGCTCTATTTTCATGGGGCATCAAAAACAAAAACCAGTGGTGCAGGTTAAGTTCTGCAAAGCCCCAATGGGTTCACACTCGAGTATGCCTTGAAGTTGGACTTCCAAACAACCTACAACGAGGCGGAGTATGAAGCTCTGATAGCCGACCTTGGACTGACAAGAGCCCTGAGGGTCAAGAACTTGAAAGTCTGTGGAGACTCAAAGCTGGTAGTCTCACAAGTCAATGGAGAGTTTGAGGTTAGAGAAAAGAATATGGCCAAATACTTAAGGATTGTGAAAGCTGCGATAGCCCAGTTAGATGAGTGCCAGGTATATCCCAAGGGAGGAGAATACAAAGGTCGATGCCTTATCTCAATTCAATGATCGAGACCCATTCTAGGAGCGTCTACTTCCAAGTTCTGAGAACCCTTACAACTGATTCTAAGCTTATTACTCCTATCAGAATAGGAGGATGCTGGATAGATCCTATCAAAGCACACCTTGACAATGGCAAGTTGCCAAACGATGCCACGGGGGCACGGAAGCTAGCTGTAAGGAGCTAAAGGCTCGGAGAGGCCACACATTATCCAAATAAAGGCCCTTATTTCGATCAGAATCCTGGTCGAAGGGATCAGGATTCCTGATCGAAAATCCTTTCGACCAAGAAGCTAGGAAGGCCATTATTTCGATCAGAATCCTGACCTAAGGGTCAGCATTCCTGATCAAAAATCCTGACCTAAGGGTAAGCATCCCTGATCGAAAATCCTGACCTAGGGGTCAGGATTCCTGATCGAAAATTCTTTCGACCAAGAAGCTAGGAAGGCCCTTATTTCGATCAGAATCCTGACCTAAGGGTCAGCATTCCTGATCGAAAATCCTGATCTAAGAGTAAGCATCCCCGATCAAAAATCCTAACCTAGGGGTCAGGATTCCTGATCGAAAATTCTTTCGACCAAGAAGCTAGGAAGGCCCTTATTTCGATCAGAATCCTGACCTAAGGGTCAGCATTCCTGATCGAAAATCCTGATCTAAGGGTAGGCATCCCTGATCGAAAATCCTGACCTAGGGGTCAAGATTCCTGATCGAAAATTCTTTCGACCAAGAAGCTAAGAAGGCCCTTATTTCGATTAGAATCCTGACCTAAGGGTCAGCATTCCTGATCGAAAATCCTGACCTAGGGGTCAGCATTCCTGATCGAAAATCCTGATCTAAGGGTCAACATTCCTGATCGAAAATGCTAACCTAGGGGTCAGCATTCCTGATCGAAAATCCTGACCTAGGTGTCAGCATTCCTGATCGAAAATCCTGATCTAAGGGTCAACATTTCTGATCGAAAATCTTGACCTAGGGGTCAGCATTCCTGATCAAAAATCCTGACCTAGGTGTCAGCATTCCTGATCGAAAATCCAGATCTAAGGATCAGCATTCCTGATCGAAAATCCTGATCTAAAATACCACAAATCCTGGTACAAAAAAAGGAGCTATATAATGAAAATTTTTATGTGCCTAAAGTCATGAATGACCTCAATTTAAGACGAATTTCGAGCCAATGAGGCCAAAAAGACGATCGTAAATTACGAAAATATTAGGGCTGAGGACCCCTCTAAAATTACATAAATTATTATTATTATTATTATTAAAAATAATAATAATAAAATCCGGGTCGGATTTTATTCGAATGAAATTTTATCCGAGTAGGACACCTCCGATTTGGGGATCGAAATTATCCGGGATTTGGACAAGAGAAATATTATTATTAAATAATAATATTCAAAAAAAAAGTAGAATGCAAAAAAAAAAAAAATTCTTCGACCTCAATCCTGCTCGAATCGAGCAGGATTTCTCCTCGAGAAAGCATTCGACCATAACAATGAAACGGGCCTTAATTCGACCACAGTCCCGGTCGACCAGGTTTTATTGGCAAAGTGCAAACCGACTTCTAAGGTTCTGTAATTCTTGCAAAACAATCCTTTTGTTTCAAAAATTACAAATAGGCCCTGAACTTTATAAGTTGACAAATAAAATTCCTAAAATATTAGGAAAAATACCTGTTAGTACGTAAAAATTCCTAAATTATTAGGAAAAATTAAGTAAAATACCTGTTGGTACATAAAAATTCCTAAAATATTAGGAATAATTAAGGAAAATACCTGTTGGTACATAAAAATTCCTAAATTATTAGGAAAAATTACGAAAAAATACCCGTGGGTACATACAAATTCCTAAAATATTAGGAATAATTAAGGAAAATATCTGTGGGTACATAAAAATTCCTAAATTATTAGGAAAAATTATGAAAAATACCTGTGAGTACATAAAAATTCCTAAAATATTAGGAAAAGTACAGAAAAAATACGAGGAAAATTATAGAAATATTTTCTTGACAAATTGAGCAATAATTTATGCTAATAATGCATAAAAGCTCTATGAAAGTGCCAAAATTGCTAAAAGCAAGCACAAATTAAAGCCTCGAATAAGGCTAATCATCGTAAATGTGTAGGTCGCTCCACATTTTACAATCAAGACGATACTCGTGAAACACCAGTGCAAACCAAAATTCCCATATAAGGGTAGGAAAATTAAGAAGTCCCAGGTAAGGGATAAAAACGACCCCGAATCTCGATTAAGGCAAATATAACTTCTACGAAAACCTGATCAGTTTTCCTAGAAATTGGGGGGCAAATGATATGGGCTAAAATTAAGCCCTAAAGACACATTTAATGTTGAATTAATTAGACCCGGTATGGTCCAAATGTGGGGCCCACCAACAGGCTCCAAAACCCTATTTGAAATATTAATTTCTTAATTAATATTGGAGATGAAAAACAGCTCAGCAATAAGAGTCAAACAAGGATATTACTCCTGCCTGACTTAGCCTCCAAGGCACCTAATTCAACATGGAAACTAACTCCTACAAAGAAGGAGTCTAGAACCTTCCTGGAGGAGGTGACTTGTCCGCCAAGTCACCTAACCCTACTACGATTCTAAGGCTTCTCAGCCTATATAAGGGCCTGACCCCTCATTCTCAGAACTACGTTTTTGGGCAGAGCTCAATACGTCACTACGTTTTGGCTTAATCCTCGAATAAGGACATACAAGCCACCACGTCCTTGGTGTGCCCTCGCCGCCATAGCCCCGAGGGCGAACACAAAGAACTACGTTGGCTTGATTCTTTAATAATACAGAGATACGTAGGCACCTTGTGAGGACCGATCAGTCTCGAACGCAAGAACAACCATTAAAGCTCGAAGCTCACCATCCCTTGTATTTAATACATACAAACCCTAGCCGTAATTTACAAACCCTCGATTTTATTCCACAACAGTATTCAAGAATTTTGGTGATTCTGTTGGAGGTGGTAGTGATGGCATAGTTCAGTAATTTAAAATTTGGTGATTTTTTGGTTTAATAATTTTATTTTGTAGATAGTGTTAGATGATCGTGGTGTGGTGACAATGGAATTGGTAATGACGATGATGAAGGTTATATTTTGGATGGGAATGAATGGTGATTGTGTTGTGGATGACAGTGATGGTGATGTTTTATATTGTATGTATATATTTGAATTTCGTAAAAATGTTTGTATAATGTTACTTCGAAGATGAAATAGAAAATACCTGACTATGCTTTGGTAATCGATGTGTTGAATCACTAAAAAACAAGTTGATTTTTGCACGATGCTGATGTTGATGAAGTGCTTTTGAGCAAACGGTGGTTTTTGCTAGTGATTTGGGGCAGAACCAATGAAGGAGGAGAGAAAATGGAAGTGGGTTAGTGAAGAATTGATTGTGTGTGTGAGTGCGTCTATCTTTGTGTATAAGCATGAAAAAGAAGTAAATTACATAATCGCCCTCGCTTATGGGTCTAAAATTGAGCCTGTTCTCAGTTCACACTTTAGGAGGGGTCTCATTAAAATAGCTGTTAGGTCCGTTAAGATTGTAGAAGGGGGGTTGAATATAATCTTATACTTTTTGTCGAAATTTGTCAGTTAAATAAAATTTAGTTTAGACAAATTTGTACGGAATCAATTGAAACAAAATTCAAGTTAAATATAGCGATATATTAAACTTGACGGTTGTTACAAATTCAGTACAAAGTATTATCACGTTAATAAAAACTAATTAGAAAATTCGACATGAACTTTTCTAATTTAGTTAATAAAAATCGAGATAAGAACTAGGAAACTTAATTCGCTGGTATCAAGAGTGATCAATAAACAAGTTCCATCGGATCAAATATTACAAAGGGCTTGAACTTGATTTACTGTGAATTTAAAGCTTGAGCAATTGTGTATTAAAGATGAGAGAGATGAGATGTTGTGTGTCATTAATATCTTCTGTCTCGTGTGTTTGTAGGTCTGTGTGTTTTTTTTTATAATCAACTTGCTGCTGCCTTCTTTTAACTATTTGAGCTCTTGGAAATAGTATTACCTTGTGCTAGAAATAGTATCTTCATTCCCTTATAATAGTATGGCAACTGAGTAATTGTATACACAAACCTCTGTGATAGTACACATATCTGTCGGTGATAGTATGCACAAACCCCCAAGGATAGTATAGCAAACTGTCGGTGATAGTATAGCTTTATCCCTCGGTGATATTATGCAAGAATGGCTCGGTAATAGTCTGGATGGTTGGAAATAGTATAGCAGAATACTTCGGTAATAGTATAGCTCCTTCTCGGTGATAGTACAACATACTATTACTAGATAATAATAGTATCCATAATCCTCCAGAAATAGTACCATTAATTGCTAGAAATAGTATCATGGAATTTCTATGTAATAGTATAACATACTATTACTAGGCAGTAATAGTATATCATACTATTACTAGAATAAACCAAAAAACTATTTCTTGTTAATAATTCAAGGATTAATTAACTAATGTAATTAATTTATTAAATAAATTAATTCTTGCAAAATTAATTTATTAATTTATTAAATAAATTAATAAATAATATAGTTAATTAATAATAGAATTATTATTAACTTTTGATGTACAAATACTCCTTTTAAACCACTGTAAATAATGAGGAACTTCCACTGGATAATTGTTTACGCTCGATGCACGGTCTGGTTCATGAACGACTAATCCCAATCTCTGTTCTTCACTTTGACTTTGAGTTGTGGTCTATATCTTTTCTCAACTTTCCTTAAATATTCTGTACTGATACTGTCTCTGCAGAAATCTTTGTCACTCTAAACAAATCCATCTGTTTTAATTCTATACTGAGGTTTGATCAGCTAACTGAATCTTCTTCTAGTGTAAAACATCAAAACTATAGATTGACTTTCTTCTTTCTTCTGACAGATAAGATTTTCTGAGATTCCTGTGACAGTTAAAATATTATTTACTTATTACAATTTGGTTTAAGTTGATTAGGATCCTCGAACTACAAATAGGCTGTGTCATATGTCTTTCAATAGCTCCCTATATATATATATATATATATATATATATATGTATATATATATAGGCCATTGCTCCATAAAGAACACTATTATATGAAGAACAATAAAGAACACTATGGAATCATTTATTCCAATAGATCCAATGGCCCCGCTAGGGGCACCCAATACAAAATTTTTTTTAATCCTCTTTCTATTTAGCAAAAAAAAAAAAACACTGTCCACTGACGACGTCAGCAGTGATGTCATCATGAACAGTGACTTTTTTTTTGCTGAATGGATAGAGGGTAAAAAAATAAGAACTTTTTGTATTGGGTGCCATGACGGAACTCTTAGATTAGATTAAATATGTGTGTTATAATGGTGTTCTTTATTGTTCTTCATATAAGGTGTTCTTCATGGAGTGCAACTATATATATATATAAGATTTTACACGTTCAAATTTAATATTGTGCTATATCTTGAATTCTTAAAATTTGATTTGAAAGATTTTATATCCCACATGAAATTAACAAATAATCTTAAATTTAGTGATGGATTAACAATTATTTTCCAATTAAAACTACGCAGAAACAAAAAGGAGAAGAAATTGATGATTTTTTGCATTAAAAATTCTGTTCGATTTTATGAATTGACTTATACTTCGTTTTGATTATCAAAATACCCTTCTTATTATTTAAAGATAGTGTTAGGCCGAATACACACTTATAATCAACTAAGTATGAGAGAATAACAATAAGTTCTTTAAAAGCTTTAAAAACTGTTTGAATTAACTTCTCTCTCAGTGATGTAAATTATCACAGAGAGCTGCTTAGGTTACAATGAAAGATATTGTATTACACGATCGATACCCTTATAGGGTTAACCTAACTGTATTTATAAGATATACAGCTGCTATACAATCGATAATTGATACTCCTATAAATTAGCTATACAATTGATATCAATTACGATTGCTACTCGTCTCCTTAGTCAACTCAATCTCTTTGACAGCTATCCAATCTTCAAAGATATTGCTTCCATAATTATCTTCAATAATTCTTCAAACACTGTTGACAAGTAGACGCTTCCTCCAGACAGAGTTTAACAAACTCTGTCGAGCTTCCATTGTCAGCGTATAGCAAACTCTGTTTTTCCCTGTAAAACTTAAACACTGATATTAACCATATCAATTATATTTAACAATCTCCCCCAACTTGTTCATTAGAAAAAATGCACAAGTTAACAATAATTGATGATGTCAAAACAATTTCATACAAACACAGTGTTTATTAAAATAAGCAGAGTTTAAACTTGACTTAACAAAAATCTACAGATAACAAGAAAATTCTTACAGACTTTAATCTCTAATCTCCTCAAGATCTGGTGTTGTTCTGAGATAATCTATAAGAAATCTTCTCTCCGCATTTTCAAGCTCAACTTCATAGCTTCCTTAATCTCTCTTAGCTGAGGATCACTCTCATCTATCTGATAGATAGCAGATCTAAGATCATAGATTTTGTTTCTCCTCATCTCATTTCCCAGCCTAATAAATTTGACTTCCTCTGACTGTGAATTGAAGTCAAGTACTGTGATTCCCAAATCAGTCTTTAACTTTGCAGTACCCTTCTTCATTTCAATAAGATTTCCATTCCAGTCTCTGTACTTAGGAACATATCTACTATTGCACTTTATCCCTCTGATTGCCAAATTCTGGAGCATTTTCTGTCTGAGCACATTTGCAACTGATTGAGTCCTTTGACTATTCACCTTGAAAAGATATAGAACATGTTCTAATTCTTCCCAATATTTCAAGCCAATATCATTCTCACCAATTCTAAATACTGTCCCATCAGCCATGAAGTACAAGAGAAAATCCTTCTTTAAATTCTTCTGATAAACTAGCTGTACTGATTCCAGTCTGTCCAAACTCTCTTGAGTGACACCACGACCTGGAACAGCCAGTGAAGAAGGATCTCTGGGACCAGTATATTACCTTTTGTCTTTGTGTGAGCCTAGACCAGCCTTATTGTTTCCAACCTTACCAGACAAAGCTCTTCCATCAGAAAAATCCATAGAAGCTCCAGATAATAGATTTGGATCATGAAGTGTTCCTTTACCAAAAACTGATTGCAACTGAGAAGATAAAGGTCTAGACACAACTTGTGTAGCAACAGAGGTTGTGTTTTCTTTCTTCTGTACAACTTGTGTAGAAACAGAGGTTGTATCTTTCTTCTTTGAAACTTCTCCTTCAATGCCTTTCAACTTGAGTTTAGCTTCTGCTTCTGTTGATTTCTTTGATAAATGTGATCTTTGACCAGCATCAACATTTTCCTTGATCACAATGCCTTTAAGAACAGGCCTAGGAGCTTTTCCTTTCTTTAACTTTCCAGACTTTAAAGCTTTAAGATGTTGTTCTTGTAAACTCTTTTCTTCAGCTTTAATATCTTCGATAGTAGCTCCTTCCTCATTTTCTTCAATAAACAATAGCAGCCAACTCCTCATCAGTCTGTGGATTAGAAGAGAATACCAAACTCTTGGTCTTTGAAGTACCTTGAGTATCAGTGTTTATCCCAGCAAACTGTGATTTAGAAGACTTGCTAGATTTCAGAGTTTGAAGTTCTTCAGTTTTGCCCCTGACTTTATTACTTGCTCCTCCATCTCCAGCATTATCCTTTCTGATCAGAGTTTGAGATTGCTTGCATTTATCTTTAACAACTCTCCCCCCTTTTTGACATAATCAGGCATAAGAATAGATGTGATTAATTCTAGGGAGGTAGCAATAGAATCAATCTTTGAAGACATAGCATTTTGATTTTCTTCAACTTTGCTCAGCCTGTGAGACAAAGTTTCTTGATTCTGAGAAAGATATTGAAATTTGTTCTTGTTGTCAAGTTTAATCATATCATCTCCTCTAACAACATCACCTCGAACATCAGAAATTACCTTTTGACAAAGATCAAACCTAGAATTGAGAGTCTTCACTTGGACAACTGTAGCCTTGAGACAAGATAGAATCTCTGGATTTGTAATTGTTCTGGAAGTTCTCTTGACAAATTCAGCTGCTCTTGCAATAGGAAAGATACAAGTTTCCTTGTACCAATCATTTGAAAATTGTTCATAGTGTTCTTCTCCAGCATCTGCTTGATTTGAAGGACCAGCAAAATCCTTAACTTTAGCATCAGTCTGTACTGGTAAACTCTGAGAAGAGCTTGACTCAGTATTCCCTTCAGTTTGAACTTCAATTTCAGCTTCAACATGAATAGTTGATTCAGGAATTGGAATAGATTCATCAGCAGTTTCAACATTCTCAACAACATCCTCTGCAACAGTTTCAGCAGTAGGTTCAACATTCTCTGCAACAAGTTTTACAACATCCTGTGCAGGTTGTACAATAGGCTCAGAGTTTGTCTCCATGGGTGGTTGATCAATTTCCTCACCCTGTTCAACAGATTGATGAGCATCAGAGATTAACTTAGTATGAGAAGCCACTGTTTCTTCATGTACCACAGTGGTTTGATTTACTGCATCAATTGCCTCAGAAAATACAGCAGGTGAAGAGATTGGAATGTCCATGTTCTCAGAGAATGGGAACAATGGTTCAAGAATTTCATCCATTTGAGCATCAGCATTTCCATCTCTATCTATCTCAATAGCAGGTATTTCCTTAAAAATATCCTCTGGAGCTTCAACATTTAGTTCTTCATCAGAGTCTTCAAGAATTAATCTCATTCTCTTAGCTGGAGGATTCACTTCTGCTCTCTCTTCTTCTGAGACAGAATCATCAAGCATAGATGGAGATTTAGGTTTGTTAGCCCTTTCCTTTCTAGCCCTCTTTGCCTTAGAAGCTTCAGCAATCCTTAGTTTTCTTGATGGCCTTATAGCCTTGATTTTCTTTGATTTCTTTGGTTTGGATTGTGGTTGAGGGTGTGATGAAGATTGTGGTTGTGAAGTAGTAGTAATGGTGGGTGGAGATGTAGGTTTAGTGATTGGTTCAGTGTTTATGGTTTGTGGTGGTTCAGTGTTTGTGGGTTGAGGTGGTGACTGTGGAGGTTCAATGATTGGTTCAGGTTGTGGTTCTTGTGGTTCTTGTGGTTGGTTGAGAATGTTTCTGAGGGCAAAAGGATAGATAAACTCTGGTACTTGCTCTTTGTTAGCATCCTTATTTGTCAAATCAGAAAACATTCTCTTATGGCATTGAACAGGTTGTATAACATCCTCATCAGAAATTGCCAAATTAGGTAAACAAGCAGAGAATAAACATTGACAGAAACGTGAGAAATAAACAGTTGTATTAGACTCTGCAAGTTTTTCACCTAAATTCATAAGTACTAAACGACCAAAATCAAAGTTACTCCCATAAAGAAGAGAATACCCGATTTGAAGACTTTCACCAGGAATTGCATCCCAGTTGGTGACCTTCTTGCCAAACGCTTGAGTAATGCAGTCAAAGAAAAAGCTCCACTCCTTCCTGAGCCCTGGCCTTTTGACATTCCCAATCTTATCCAAAGGAGCAGAAAACCTTAGTTGCTGTAACATTTCTTTTAATTGACTCTCAACAGCCACAGAGTATGAAGTGTGAGTATCAAAATCCAAAACCTCACGAACAGTTGCAGGAGTTATGGCAAACTCTTGATCTTCATAAGTAAGCACAATAGATGGAGTCCCATTCTCTCCACCATCATCATAAACAGAGTTTCTCCAGAAGGTAGAGATTTGTGTGGCCGAGAGTTTTTCTGGTTGGACAAGAGCCTGACCAATTTCAGAGTCTCTTAAGAAGTTTTGAATCAGATGAAATGATTCTGGGGCTTTAGCAGTGTCTAATATTGCAGCATAGTTGTTTGTAACAAAAGTTAATCCCTGAGCCACAAAATTCTTGGTTTCCATTAGAACAGTGTAATAGAGAAGAGAGTGTGTGGAAAAGTGTTTGTGAAAATGCTTAAGTGAAAGTAACAGAGAAATTGTGTGTGATGTTGTGTGTTCGTGGATGTAAAGATGAAAAAGTGAATAATGAAATGATTTTGATTAGATTTGTAATTGAAAATCAAAACCCAATCGTTTTAGACATTAAACACGCAACCAATTTCTTGTTAAGTGTGTGAGTGGGACACGTGTCACATAAACAGTGGAACAGTTATTTACACGCGCAGCCATTCTCTCTCCTATTTCCAATAAGCTTTAACTGTCTGACACCATTAAACAACTGGCACATATTACATGCAAATTTCAAAAAAACTCTTTGTGTACTCCAAGTATATGTTTTGTCTGAAATAAAATATTACCTTAGAGTACTCAACAAAATCCAACAGTGTTTATCAATTCTCCAACTTAATTACTGTTATCCTTTCAAACACTGCACAGTTGTGAATATGAGTGTGTGTAGAGCAGAGTTTACTGAATCAGTATTTAGAGCATCTAGTATTTCATAAAATCCATAAAGTAAATCAGAAAACACTGGATGCACAAATTCTCATAGTAAACACTGAATATATGATGAATGCTAAACTCTGTAGTAAACAGTTTATATACAGTAATATTTAATTAATCTATAACCCCCATTTTTTTTGGTTTTCTCCAGTAATCAGAGGTTGAAACTAGTCACCAAAAATCCTATAATTTTAGCCCTTATCAATTTGATAAGTTCTTGGATCTTCCTAGCTTTCGACTAGTCACCGAAAATTAGAGAATTTTAGCCCTTACTATATACCTGTAAGTTCGTGGGTCGTCCTAGTTACAAACATGATCTCAAAGGAGTTCTAACAGTCTATATATTTTAGCTTTGGGGTTATTCTAATAACAGAATTTAATTTAACAGTGTATAACTAACAGAGTTTAGAGCTCATCAACATCAGAAATTATTTATGAGAGGCAATGCACACAGTATTTACAGACTCAGAGTTTAGGATAAATAAACTAAGAGATGCTATAAATATAGAACAGTATCATGCTGTGTTAACTTCCTGCACAGTTTAAGATTAGATCACAGATAACTTAGAAGGATTCATGACTAATTACTGAGAATAATGTTTCATACAAGTATCTTCATCGGTGTTTATGTTCAGAAGGAAACATTATCAGAGTTTCTCAAAGTTTATTCAACAGTTAACAGTGTATGACTTAAACAGTCAGTGAGTAGAGTTTGCATATCAGAGTTTAAAATACCACAGAAATATGAGCAACACAGTACATAAGTAGAGTTTTGAGTCTAACCAATATCTCTAGTCAAAGCCAGAGACCATTCCTAGTTCATTTACCAGCCTTGTAAATACATCTTCACTCAATGGCTTGGTGAAGATGTCTGCAAGCTGTTTGTTCGCACTTATTCACGCAAGAGAACATGGTCAACAAGTAATATATGGTAAATAGGATTCGTTCCCACAAAGACTCGAATTGTTCGTTATATTCACTTATACACCAGCTTATGATTTACACTCACTGCCAAGACAATCACAATTTTGGTTTTGAAAAACTAATGATTAAATACCAACTATGACAATTACGAGAAAATAACTTAACGATTAATTTATAATAAACAAACATGGGATTTCAATTTCATTAACCGCTTCATCTAGAATCTTATGCCCTTTAACCTAGCATGTGACAGAGTTGATTACTGATTAGATGCACTAAACTGATACACACCAACTTTCGTTGTGCGTATACCATCCTACTGATCATCCACAATTGATAGAAGTCAAGTAGTCACCAAATATGCGTGGTTCCTATATGTTTATAGCAATTGAACACATACCGGTTAAAAATCAAGCATCCATAAAACCACATAGGTAGTGCAAGACGGTTAGAATTACACCACAAATTAATACATGTTCTTCGCAAGCAAAAACCTATGCTAGCATGAATTGTTCTAAACCCTAGATCCACTTTCGCATTCACCAGGATTAAACAAACAATTACAGGTGTTCGCGACTCACCTATAACGAATAAGCGTAATCATACTAGGAAATCAATACAATCAATCACACACCAAGGCATAAAAAACACTTAATTACTAGAGTCCATAGAAAAATCCATTAAAATCCCATGATAACGAGTTAGTCCATAATCGACCTAATCGCCATCATGGGTTGAAGTGTAAACATGATTGAAAAAGAGATACGATAAACCAAACAAGAGTAGTAAAAGAGTATACGAAAACAACCGAGCATTCAACGCAATAGGAGATTACAAATATGAAATGAAAACTAGGAAACCCCCAAAAAGCTTGATGCTCTCCCAATGGTTCTTCTCTCTCTAAAAATCCCCGCTTAGAAGAATACGATACTCCTTTTGATAATTATGGCTTTCCCCCAATAGTACATAATAAACTGGGCTTCCAAGACAAAAGGCTGCACATCTCGTCCAAACCGGCCCTTCAGAACAAGCCCAACAGCAGAAAATTAGTATTTCTCAGCCAGCCAGGGCGCGGGCGCGCTCTATACAGGCGCGGGCGGGCCTGGCCCCCCTGTCCAGAATCTCGATTTTGCTCCGTTCCTCTGTTGGCTACTGCATAATGCTCCGATATGCTCCCTGATCGACATGCTATCTCAGCCCTCGACACTTCCAGCTCTAAACCATCCGAAACACGCAATTCCACCACCTTATTCCCCAAATGATACTCTGCACACTAAAAAAAAGAAAACACATCAAAAGACACTAAACACTCGGGTACAAGCGGTCAATTTAATCCGAAATGGAACGTATTTAGTGGACATAAAGTCCACTAACACACCCCCAAACTTAAAATGATGCTTGACCCCAAGCATAAACAGACACTAAACAATCCAATGAAGTGCAATGCATGAATGCAACTAATATGAAAATGCAAGTGATCCCCTTCAAACCAACCAAAACCAACAAGCAAGCAAATACTCAAAGAAATGCAACTAAATCCAAATAGAGCTCGCCTAAATCCCCGTATACTAACAGTACATGGACAGAAACGTGCACGCGTGCTGTGCTCATCAGAGGTACCCCCAAATCAAACCAAGACCATACCCATTCTTAGCCAAACAACCACCAGGTTTAAAAACAGAATGAACGTTAGACACAAGATCCCTCCAGATACACCGCCATAGTCCACTTGAGTTGACAAGAAATCATGCTTAATTACTAACACATATGACACATTACACTATATATACAACGCATGATTATTTAACCGTGCAATGGATGAGACCCCTAAAGGCTTATACAATAATACCCATGTAACGAGCGTTAGGTCAGTGGATCCCAGACTATAAAAGCCTTAGGTCACTAGGCACAAAGTCCCCTCGTACTTAATTGCTCGAGTATTAAAGAGCTCACCCTGGTTAATATTGCAATTACACAATTTACACGACTCCCTTTTTTTTTCTTTTTCATTTTCTTTTTTTTTCTTTTTTTTACTAACAATCTGGAGTGAGAATTCTCATCTCCAACCCTAGACCACTCATATAAATATGAGCCGGCTACTAGCCATTTGACACCTATTTATTAATACTATTCACAATTATCATGAATTTCTTTGTTTCCCCCAAACTTATACTTAAGTGTTCCTTCGCTTTCAAGAATCTATCAAACATTCTAGGTTTAAACTAGGTGTTAAATTTTAGAAACCAAACAGACATGGCCGGGTCCAATTCAAAAGCACTCAATGAGACTGTGATTGTGTAAAATTTTTTTTTTTCTGAACAAGCAAATCAGTTTCATAAGAACTATAAAGCAACCCTCTACTCATTATTAGTGCACTCAATCAGACACCTACCTACCAGTCAGAATTAGTTCGTTCCAAGGGGTCATGGAAAATGCATGAATGCATGAATTATGCTATGCAATCTGGAATGCCACTACATGACTCACAAATAAACAATATGCATGATACATGATACATAATTTAAACAATATGCATGATAATACTACACTACATGTCCTATATGCATCTAACTACTAATCACAATCTTCATTTCCCACCCCCAAACTTAAAATCTTCAATGTCCCCATTGAAGGCAAGAAACAAAGAAAGTGCACAGAGATACCTCAATCATCAGCAGGATCACCCTCCTCGGGTGAGTCCGGTGGTGGATAAACAACTCCAT
Organism: Saposhnikovia divaricata; assembly: GCA_036435485.1. Classification (NCBI taxonomy): domain Eukaryota; kingdom Viridiplantae; phylum Streptophyta; class Magnoliopsida; order Apiales; family Apiaceae; genus Saposhnikovia; species Saposhnikovia divaricata. The sequence goes on from CM071600.1 coordinate 135,616,106, forward strand.
CTCCATACTGAGGCCAAACAACCTCAACCCCTGTAGCTAAAAATGCCGTGCCCAAAGCCTGTGCCAGATCATCAGCAAAACGGCTCTGCCTCTCATTAACAGCATCTATCCGCCTAGCAAGCCTCCTGAAGTGAGACTCGGTCAAACCAGTACTCTCACTCACAACACCCCTCCGTGCTCTCGAAGGACCAGCTCTAGCCTCCTGCTACGGACGTGGTGGCACATCACCACCCAGAATGTAACCCAAGCCTCGCGGATGTGGCTCACCACCATCCCACTCAGCCAACCTAGCAATAGCCGCCTTGTCTATGCAGCTAGCTGGCAACTGTAACTGCTCCTCTGCTGGCCAGCGAATACCCACATCTAAACACAATCGAACAACCACTGAGCCATAAGGAATTGCTGCAGTGGAACCCCCTTGCATGAACCTGATCATGTTCCGTTGAATAACACTACTCACATCGATGTACCTTTCATTCACAATAGCCCACAAAAGAATATCTCTCTCCACAGTCACCTCATGAGAATGCGAGGATGGTAATATGTCTGCACAAATAAACAAATTCCAGGCCTTAGCATACCTGTTCAACGTAGAAGCCGAAAAAGTAATCGGCTCAGTCGACCCAGCCCTGCGCTTCCATTCAGTGCCCGGAACTGTCATCTGCCTCAGAATGGCCTCAAGATCTACATCCCCACGGCCCTTCACCCCATAGTCCTCTTCACCAGGTGCAGGTACTGGAACAGCCAAAACCCTAGTGATGGCAGCAGGAGTATAATCGACCACAAAACCACGAACTGTAGAATACCCATTCTTCAGTTTCTTCGCATTAGCATAGAACTCTCTAACGATACTCAAAGGTACCGCCTCAGCCACCTCACACACCATATCCCATCCCCGCCTCATAATCATGCCCACCAGATCTCCATCCATGATGCCCGGAGTAAAACCCCTCTCTTTGACCACTGGCTTGGTCAACAATCGCGTAAATTCTTCTTGAGCCTCCGGTGAATTGAAACTAGGAGCATTCCCCCCATTAGATGAAGAATCACTAGAGGCCACAGATCTTCTTGTTCTCTTAGAAGCCATGGAATTGATGGGAAGAAGTTTGTGTGTATAGGTTGGATTGTGTTTTGAGAGATTTGGATGAAAGTAGTGGCTAGGGTTTGTAATTGTAGAAGTGGTGGAGTGGGTTTGTGTTTATATAGGTTAAAAACCCCAAAAACTGATTTCCCCTCTTTAATTTTCTGTTTTGGATTTTTTTTTTCATTTTTTTTAAACAGCAGCTGTAAGAACCCCATATTTTGGATATAATTAAAACTTTTTATTAAGTAATGATAAAATGAGGAACAATGATTCCGACAACAAGGTCACCAGCTCTAATGAATGGTTGTTTCAAAGAACAATGATTGTAATGAATGGATATTGCTTTGGACTATGATCCTGATGCATTGGTATATTGTCAGAATAGAGTAATTCGATGGTTGAGGACCTAGATAAGAATAATCTACCATCCAGGAAGGAGCTAATGGATCCTTGAAGGGAAATGAGTACGTGCATAGTGTTTCCCGTACGTGCATAGTGTTTCCCGTACGTGCATAGTGTTTCCCATACGTGCATAGTATTTCTCGTACGTGCATAGTGTTTCCCGTACGTGCATAGTAATTTGGTGGATGAATAGTGATTTTGTAAGTTGGAAAACTTTTCATGCCACCCTATGTACGGGACGTGATATGGATGTTTCGAAGTCATATTAGTAATACGCGGAGGAAATAAGTGAATGCAGAGACGATCGGAATTCAGAAATTCCAAATTCTTTTTCGGTATAATATTTGACCGGACAGTGGATTAAATATTATTATAATCCAAGAATTGAGATATTAACTTTGAGGATTTGATATTTTGGGATGTTATTATATTTGATTTAAGAATGAAGGTAGGAAACCACTGAGGCAGTGAAACAAGCGTTCTAGAAACCGCTAAAACGTTATAACGAGATTAATCAATAAAGCGAATGAATCCTAGATTACGGATTAAGTTCGTATCGAGATTAAATATCCTACATGGTCATCACGAGGATTATATTAAGGATTGGGGAAGGTATTATGAATATCGAGAAATTTCCCGGTAAACCCTAGAGGTGAAACTACTTAGTTATTCGTCCGATCGATCAATCGAATTGAGCAATAACCGGACAAAGAATCAAGAAGAGGAAGCAAGGTGCATGCATGTGTCACTAGAAAATATCTAGCAACCATTTGGTTACAAGAGTAATTAGACAATTGAAGCATGAGCCAAGTACTTAGATATCAAACCAATACTTAGCATGAAAACCATTCAAAACTCAACACATGTCCATGCCAAATACATCATCTAGTACCTCATCACTTTATTAAAGCAAGCAAGGATGAGATATTATGCAAAACACTTCACTTTGTGCATTATTTCAAAAGCAACCAACAAAAATATCAAACTCTCTCCAAATACTCATCCATTCGGCCCATTTGGAAATTCCAAATCCAAAATCCAACTTACAACCATTTGTTGATCTTGAAACTTTTATGGTGAGTTCTATATTTCAAGAAACTAATCTCCTAGAAATTTCAAGTCCTAACTCTTTTGTTTCCATTTTCAAAAAAATCATTAAAATGGAGGGTGAATAGTGTTTTCATGAAAACTAATCTTGATTTTTCTTGTTTCATGGTTGATATAGCAAGCTTAAGCACTCCTAAGGATCATACAAAGCTTAGTGAGGCTAGTAAACACTCTAAGGAAGGTATAAAACTTGAAAACCCTTGGTGTCCTTTTAAGATCTTATGAGTTTTATGGATGATTTAGTGATTAGTATGTTATGTTATGCTTAGATCCATGATTAGTAGTTGTTATGGTTGTGATTTGGTTTATGAACCATGTAATGGTTAAGATGAGTTGTTGTTAGACTAGTCATGATGTTTATCATGTGTTTGGGTGGTTGATTTGATCATGGTAAGATTGTGATAAAGTGTAAAAACTTTGGAAAACGCGTAAACATAGCCGTTATAATGTCCGATTTTACAATATTATGTTTTGTATGCCATTTTCCATATCAAGACCCTACTGTCCAGAAGCCTTTTCTGCCATTATAGGATAGGTTATGTTATAAGCTTCGTTTTGATATAAAGATCATGTGAAACAGACTTACGGTTTAGGAATTATGACCGATTTACTAAAAGTAGTTCGAATCCGTAAACGAAAGTTCGTAACTGAAATTGAACCCTCGTAAAATATGTAAAGTCATGACGAATCTTGGTAAATAAATACTAGAGGTAAAAAGGAAGGTGTGAAAGAAAACCTTATGTCAAAAGGATCGTTTTTCAATTTATTAAAAATATTCGAATCGAGATTAAACGCGAACGAACCTCCAAAAAGACGACTCGTTTATAACTTCGTTAAAACACTTAGAAAACGAGCGATAAAACTCGGAGTATAATATTGGTTCGTAACGATCGACTTTCGGACTTATATGACTTAAGTATATGCCAAGTATAACTACAGTGACATGTCGTATTAACGAACGAATGTCGGGTCGGATCGATGATAAAAGAAATACACTAAAAGGGGTATAACGAGATAACTCGAGAACGTGTTTCGATTTAAGTATAACTTAACCTTTAAAGTTTTAAGTGATTAATCCCGAATGTCTTGGCTATTTATAGATCACCAAGCTGACCCGGGACCCGCTACCACTACCCCTTACCGTACTCGACTACCAGGCAAGTTTCAATTCCCTTCTTTTAGGCTGTTGTTGTGATTGAATATATATATATGTTTTCTGTTATACATATGTCATAGCATGCATGCGTACTTTCAAGTTATATCATTATGCTTGTTCCCTGATTGTTATTGGCTTATAAATTAGATAGCTATCGTATCAATTATAAGCCGGTTATTGTGAGACCCTCAGAGAAGGGTGTATACATCTTATTCATCAAATATAGACCGGGAGTCAATATTTCTTGACATATCGAGATTACCTCGAAAGAAAATATCTAAGTAAATATTTTCTATTATTTGGGCGACGAATATTATTTGAATATTCGTTCGAGATTATTTATTTAACGATCCTTACTTCAAATAATTATTTGAACGTAACCATTCGACGAAGAATATTTTTCAATATTCATTCAAAGTCGAATAGATTATCGATTATTATTCCGAATATTCTTCTAAAGATTGGACTACAAAATGAATATTATTTGAATATCCATTTAGAATATTACTTTATTAAATGAATATTACTTTTGAATATTCATTTAAGATATTACTTACTTGATGAATATTATTCTAATATTCATCTGAAGCTTGATTTATTTATCGAGTCTTATCTCGAATATTCCTTTAAAGCTTGGATTACTAAATGAATATTACTTGATATTCATTTAGAATATTATTCATTAATCGAATATTACTTTTTCAATAAACATTTAAATTCCTAATTAATTATGAATATTATTTTGAATATTCATCCAGGGTTCTATTTAATCATCGAATATTATTTTAAATATTTTAAATATCCTTTTCAGGTCCTATTAAGTAATGAATATTATTTTGAATATTCATTTAAATATTTATTTATTCAATAAATATTCTCCTGATATTTCTTCAGGGATTATTTTGAAAAATACTCTGATTAAAGATATTCTTTCATATTCCTAAATATCCTTAAATATTTTTGATTCAATAAATATTCTCTGAATATTTACTCCATACTTAGAATAATCTCAATAAGGTTCATCTTCTTCGATTATTACGAAAAATATTTCGGAGTCATATTATTATTAATCTTATATCAAGAAAGGTTCTCAGACATCATTCTTCTTTGAGTCTATCTCCCTAATAATAAGGGAACCTTACTTGGAAAATGTTATTTATCTTGTCGACTTCCCGGTCATAAAGTATTCTCTTCACTCGCAACTCGGGTGCTGTTGACTTATTAAGTCGTTGTTTACCTTCTCATCTTTCGAGAGTAAGATTGTTGGAACAAGTTGATATTCGATACCAAGCCACAGCTTGGAAGTTATTGGTGAATTTTCCTTTCCAACTAGATACGACTACCTTGTAGAGTCTTATCAACAAGTATTATACTTGGGGAAAGGGGGACGAACGTTACATTCAAAATCATGAATTCTATTTGAACTAGGAGTCGTGTAAGAGGCCGAGTAGCGCCGGTCCATCCGCTTTGGCCCAACCATTGGCCGGGGAGAGCTAGTAAGGCGGTATACAAGTAAAGCCGTCAGTTCTTCCTTCTACCGGTAGTAAATCTAATTTGAGCTGTACGATCTCGACTAATCATCAAGATTGGAACAGCGGGCCCGGTGAATACTCCATCATTGGTTCATCATCCAAACTTATTTATTTCCTGCAACATGAATACTGTTGGCAGAGCTGGAGAAGTATTCATAACTGGAATTGCAATCTTTTCATGCAAGTTCCTCTTTTTAATGGCAATGAGAATATCACGCTTACTTTTGACGTAGCAGATATTTCTACAAACAAATACTTTAAGTTACCTTGTAACTTCATCGTTCATATTATACTGGCATCATTTCCGTATATGCATGGCATATGGTTTGAAAGATACTTTTGAACTGATATATATTATCGTTCAGTTATATATTATTGTTGGTGGGCTATTGCTCACCCTTGCTTTATTATTATATCACAACAACAGCTAGACCAGATGACTCGCACAAGGCGCACTCGACGCGGGCGAGGACGATGAGACTACCAGAGCTGAAGAAGAAGCTATTGGTAGGATATATTTATTCTTTCAGTACCAAGAATATGGTCTAGTATGACTTCTGTAAATGGATGGCAAAGAGTATGTATTTATATTGAAATTCTTTTGGATTGTAAGAACTCATAATGTGATTAATAAAAATTTGATTGTTACTCTGATTTCATCTCTGGGACTATAACGGGTGTGTTTTATATTGTTGTGTTGGGTCATAGAGACGTAATTTATTTTATGTTAAGGAAAGTTCAATTGTTGTGGACAGAATTGGAAACCGTAACCACCGGATCCCGGACCCTGGATCTGGGGGTGTTACAGAAGTGGTATCAGAGCGTACGTTATAAACCCCAGAGATGAGGCGACGTTAAAACAATAAATTCACTAAGATAATAAGAACTCTTGCCAAGTTCATAGTCGGACTACTTAATGTAGTGGTGACATATAAAACCCTTATGGGAACTCTTAAGTATAATGATAGTAACTTAGCTCGATATCGTGTCAATGAGTAAGGCGACAGACCTTGAGGCATACAAGCAGCAGCGTGATGATGCTTTATATGCTGAAGATCAGCGGGAAATTTGATGGGGTACCCTACGGGAGACCCGGAAGAGGTTCCAGTATATAAGGAAAATCCTGTTAGGATAAGGAGCTTACCTTGAGGAATGAGGGCTGCAGCCAGAAAGACTGTGATGATTAAAGTATAGTGCTCAGAAAAGGGAGCATAAAGAACTGAGTTATTAGCAAGAGAACTGAAGATTCATGTTGGATTCATAGCCGGAGTACTGGATGTAGTACCAGCAAGTAAGACGGATTGGAAGAATCATTTGAGATCTTATACGGGAATAGATAAGAATCCTTAGAGACTTTCATATTAACGAAGAAAGAGCTAGAGGGATGTATGATTATCAAAGACATCGATATAGGACGAGGAACAGAGTCCCTAGAAATAGTCGAGAAGAGGCAGTAAGTGCCACATCATTTGATAAATGAATTAGTATGAATATTGTCAGTAATAATTCGCCATGAGAAGGCAGATGTCATAGGTTGTAATTTACGGAACCAAAGTGAGGTTAATGAAGTTGTTTTATTCAGGAAAATGTCCATTTTATGAATGAATCAGTTAGAAAGTGAAAACATTGGGAAGTGACAGCATGATTGGATAAAGTTATATAAGGAAGTAGTAAGCAAGACAATGATCTCAGAACCTACCGGAAGATAAGACCAGTGAGTCAAGATGAACTCGTAATGAGACTATTGTCAGAGACTAAGTATAGGGTTAATTTAACTCAGTGAAATGATGAACCAGAAACGTTAGATGCATGTGATCCAGAGGAATACTAAATTCTTTCTTTTCGTTGAATGGATTATAGTAGTTACCTAAAGTTTACTCCGACGCAGAATTATAATGGATCAAGTGATACGATCAGTAGTTAAAGAGAAAAATGTGAGAAAATCTTCCTGGAGCTAAAAGATGAAAGTGGTAATGACCAAGAGTTGGCATTGCTTAATGGAAAAAAAAGAGACTTTGTGCTTCCAATGATGCTTCGCATAAAGGATTAGGATGTGTGCTTGCGCAGCATGACAAAATACTTGCGGAGGCATTCGGACAGCACGGTCCACCAGATCGGATGGCCTTACTAGTGCCAATTTTGTGGAACAACCAACTCCGACGATAATGTTCCTTCTGAGACTAGTAGTCAGGTAGACTGACATTTGGTAATATTGAATATCAGGACATATATGTATCAAGACGTTGTGGTAGGTTTCAGTTTGAGACTGTTAATTCCCTTCTAAGGGATGTATATAATTGGTTCCTCTCCAATGGTTAAACTTCTAATCTGGTGACGATTATTTCATTAATTATTACTGCTTATGGTTCTACCTGCTTGGAGGTTCATAGAACCATTCTTCAGGTTTCGAAACTGGTCTCCTTAATGTTACCAGTAGGTGGATAGATTGACCAAAATTTCCCTGATTCTGGAAAGAAATCCGGAGAATTTTGGCAACCCTTGTCTTTATGATTATCAGAGAACATCATTGAAGAGAATGGAAACTGGAGCGAACCCTGTGGATTGGGTAAGGTTGCTGTCATATGGGTCAATAGACGGACCCTGAGTATTACAATCGATGGTAGAGATAAAATGATGAAGTAAGATTGGACGGAAACAGGAAATGTAAGTAAGAATCCAGCCGGACTAAGAACCTCCGGGATTGACTTAAGTGAAAAGGCTGTTATGCCAAGAATGGTAAGCTTGCGTGGCACGTGGGATTGATAAGAATAGTTGTAAAGATAAAAGTAGAGGAAAGGTGACCAGAGACGGTGCCGAGAAGTCGATTAAGACTTATATGCAGTAAAGTTTTGGAAAGGTAGAAAGGTATCAAAGTAGAAGGCACTATGCCAGCAATTGCTAGAAAAGTAATGCTAAATTAGCCAACCCCTAAAATCATATATTTTTATTTTAGTGTGGTCAGTCGGGGCCAAGTCACAAAGGATTATCAAGTGACTAGACCAACAATGAAAGGACAAAGCAGGGTTGCTTCTAATTAAGCACCGACTGCAAGGCCTTCTGATATAAAGGAAACATTAATGAGATCGTAGGAATCTTCTGCTGAACAGCCCATGTTTTGATTGGGAATTCACTAGACCTTTTTGGGATGGGGTCACCCGTACTAAAGTGATTCATATGTATATGATTGCCCAAGATTATGAGTAAAAATAGAAGTATAGTGACTTGAGATGTATGATGTTAGGGTATTATAAATACCATGAATATTATGACTAAGGAAAGTAAACAATGAAGGTTTATGAAGAGAGTATAGAAATGGTCAGAGATTGATCAGTACGCTATTGAAATTTTGCCTAAGGTAAGTACCTTTGAGAAGAATGATAAGTACTAAGAGATTCACGTTGAACTCGACCAATATCTTCCAGAACATCTTTGCTACCATTACCAAGTTCTGTAAGAGAGCAGATAGGCATACGTTGCCTTTTGAAAGACCAAATAGGGTGACAACTATCTGAAAAAAGAGGGCGGCATTAAGTTACCAATCGATTATCAAATGAGAACAGTTGAAAGGAGACCCTTATTAAGAATACATGATCTGATTGCCAATTATAGGATGCAAGAATTCCTTGGCAGTCGAATTAAGGATAGGATATCCATGAATTAAGACAAACCCTGGGGAATGTACAAGGGATGGCATTAACCCTAATAACGACATTATGAATTCAGATGATATGAGTTGGACTTACTAAGGCAACAATGACCGGTAAGGATTAAAAAAAAAAAATGGAGTTCTGGAAAGAACATAGACAGAATTATTAAAGTATTGATCAATGACGTTTTGATATACCCTTACCCAGAAAATACAGGAGGAATGATAAGGATGACCTAAGAAACCTTACAAGGAAAAAGGTAATATTCTGAACTTCAAAATGGAAGTTTGGTAAGGAATGTATGACATAGTAATATAATGCCAGATGAGGCATGTATGAAACCTTGAGGAAGTATGGATTGAACCTATAAAGGTTGAGATTATCCTAAGATAAGGAAAGAACTAAGAAAAGAAGTATCCTAAGTAGGATTGGGAATAAAAGTGATAAAGTTCCCAAGGGTAGGTGGAAGCAATGACTTATAGAAAAAGACTGATAGTTATATTTTCTCCTTCAGCAGAGCTTAAGGGAGAATGCTTTAACCCAACAGTGATGGGAAGGAGGTAGAAAAAATTTGAGTTGGGACGTATCCAGAGAACATGGATTACAAGGAAATTGTTAGTATCAGGAAAGGCCAATGAGGTGGCCGACAGTCTAAGTATAGAAGAATAATTACAAATGTTCATACCGAAGAAACAAAATGATATTTGGAAAGACCTTGAAGGTCATATTGGAGTGGAGGAAGTTACATTCCTTTTGATGATTGTGCAAGAATCGAAGGTAATAATAGTTTAAGTAAAGATTCGATTCCTGATGGAGTCTTAAGCATATTACGTATCTTAGAAGTTCCCGTTTTGAGGCAGACCAGGACAATGATACAAAATTAACGAAGTAAACCGTTAAGTTTCCAGTCTTTTATGGAAGCTGAATGAGAGATAGTTTCATCAACCTGACATAGCTGCGATGCTTGAAACTCTTCTGCAATTGTATCTACTTCATGTAATATCTACATCAAGTTCAGGAAGTGTTCCTTATGGATAAGGAATAGTGGTTGCTTTGTCTCCCTAATGGATTTGAAACCCGTAGGATAAGCTATTAATGCACTACGTAAACAACAAGCGATGGTGATTCTTCTAAGAAAGTAGATGACAACGTAAAGATAAAGAAAGTGCTGCCATTGATTAGTTAAATGGCATGTTGACGAATGACAAAGCAAGTTTGTGTTAGTGTACTTCTGCGCAAACAAGATAGAGAATATGAGGTTGATGATTCATGATTCTAAATGCATTCCCGTAGAAAGAATTAATGAGACTTAGAGAGAAGGGCAGTTGAGCCCGAGACTTATTAGGCCACCTGAGAGTTTAAAAAGTGTTCGAAAGGTGGCATTCGAGCCAGTTTTACCCCCAAAGCTTATAGCATGGTAGTAACGTGTTTCATGTGGCAAAGCTACACCAGTAAAATGCAGATGCTCAACAGATGATAAGAGTGCGAGCAGGTAGATGTACGACCTGGTCTGGCATACGAAAGACAACCTGTGGAAAACCACGGATAGAAAAGAACAAGTGATGAGAAACAAGGTTGGCAGAAGTAGATTATATGAATCTAAGTTAAAGGGATCAGGCCAGATTCATTTCGGAAGATTTAAATTGGAAAAACGTGATGATTATAGAATAAATGTGATGGAATACCGATAAGGAGGTACCAAGTGCAAAAAGGTGTCTCAATAAAGAGGTGAAGGTGAAAGTAAATAATAGGAATGAGTAAGAATCAGATAATAAGAAGGATGTGATTGATAAAGAAAAGGCTGGGAAAGCAACTATGGAATGAGAAGCAAGGAATGTTATGAATGGGTTTTCTAATGAATTCTCAGGATGACAACCTGAGAGTGTCAATATTATAGTTATGAAAAAGCTAGTAACATGATATGGGATGTCAGTAATAATGATGTCAAGTGAGAAAACTAAGATTTAACCTGAGAGGTTCAAAGATTTTCCAAAAGTAAGTGTTGCTAAGGTTGAACCAGAGTACAGGTCCAGAGAATAGTGGACAAAGCAGCAAGATATGTTGACACGCGAGGTTGCGATCAAATAGTATTGGATATAATTATGATTAATTTCTTCTTTGATAAACCTCTATAGTTCAGAGGTAAATTCTGAGTATGATATTCTACAATCATGAAAGCTTTCTATAATCCTTTAGAACTCTTTTCTCTTCTTCTCTCTTATTCATCTTCTTTATGAATTGAGAAGAACAACCCTTTTAGGAGGGGAGGTACTGCTACGTGACTATCTGTCTATGTGATAGAAGTCTAAGTGGAATACCATGACTTGTTTAATTGCTTGTCAAGTACTAAAGGCTGGCCCCCTTCTGTACTAACTATGCAATATAACAAATGTACAATTGATCATAGTGATCTCTCAATAAATCGTTCCACTTCTCTATATTGATTGAGATTGCGAAGATTAAAGCGATCAGGAAATGCACAGTACGAGCGAGGTTACCTCCGAATTCGTAGGGTGATAGTGGTGATACCAATGTTACTGCAGGTATCAATAAGCATAAGACTGAGTAAGAGTATAACCCGGATAGTGAGTTGTACGAAAAGTAGCAACGTTGATGGAAAAAGGATACAGTGTGGATTGTAGCACTAGAAGATGTGCTGAGGAAGGGTAGAACGACAGGCAAACGACTCTTTGCTTCCTACCTGATTCCGGGACGGAATCCTTTTAAGGAGGGGAGACTGTAAGAACCCTAAATTTTGGATATAATTAAAACTTTTTATTAAGTAATGATAAAATGAGGAACAATGATTCCAACAACAAGGTCACCAGCTCTAATGAATGGTGGTTTCAAAGAACAATGACTGTAATGAATGGATATTGCTCGATGGTTGAGGACCTAGATAAGAATAATCTACCATCCAGGAAGGAGCTAATGGATCCTTGAAGGGAAATGAGTACGTGCATAGTGTTTCCCGTACGTGCATATTGTTTCCCGTACGTGCATAGTGTTTCCCGTACGTGCATAGTGTTTCCCATACGTGCATAGTATTTCCCGTACGTGCATAGTGTTTCCCGTACGTGCATAGTAATTTGGTGGATGAATAGTGATTTTTTAAGTTGGAAAACTTTTCACGCCACCCTATGTACGGGATGTGATATGGATGTTTCGAAGTCATATTAGTAATACGCGGAGGAAATAAGTGAATGCAGAGACGATCGGAATTCAGAAATTCCAAATTCCTTTTCGGTATAATATTTGATCGGACAGTGGATTAAATATTATTATAATCCAAGAATTGAGATATTAACTTTGAGGATTTGATATTTTGGGATGTTATTATATTTGATTTAAGAATGAAGGTAGGAAACCACTGAGGCAGTGAAACAAGCGTTCTAGAAACCGCTAAAACGTTATAACGAGATTAATCAATAAAGCGAACGAATTCTAGATTACGGATTAAGTTCGTATCGAGATTAAATATCCTACATTGTCATCACGAGGATTATATTAAGGATTGGGGAAGGTATTATGAATATCGAGAAATTTCCCGGTAAACCCTAGAGGTGAAACTACTTAGTTATTCGTCCGATCGATCAATCGAATTGAGCAATAACCGGACAAAGAATCAAGAAGAGGAAGCAAGGTGCATGCATGTGTCACTAGAAAATATCTAGCAACCATTTGGTTACAAGAGTAATTAGACAATTGAAGCATGAGCCAAGTACTTAGATATCAAACCAATACTTAGCATGAAAACCATTCAAAACTCAACACATGTCCATGCCAAATACATCATCTAGTACCTCATCACTTTATTAAAGCAAGCAAGGATGAGATATTATGCAAAACACTTCACTTTGTGCATTATTTCAAAAGCAACCAACAAAAATATCAAACTCTCTCCAAATACTCATCCATTCGGCCCATTTGGAAATTCCAAATCCAAAATCCAACTTCCAACCATTTGTTGATCTTGAAACTTTTATGGTGAGTTCTATATTTCAAGAAACTAATCTCCTAGAAATTTCAAGTCCTAACTCTTTTGTTTCCATTTTCAAAAAAATCATTAAAATGGAGGGTGAATAGTGTTTTCATGAAAACTAATCTTGATTTTTCTTGTTTCATGGTTGATATAGCAAGCTTAAGCACTCCTAAGGATCATACAAAGCTTAGTGAGGCTAGTAAACACTCTAAGGAAGGTATAGAACTTGAAAACCCTTGGTGTCCTTTTAAGATCTTATGAGTTTTATGGATGATTTAGTGATTAGTATGTTATGTTATGCTTAGATCCATGATTAGTAGTTGTTATGGTTGTGATTTGGTTTATGAACCATGTAATGGTTAAGATGAGTTGTTGTTAGACTAGTCATGATGTTTATCATGTGTTTGGGTGGTTGATTTGATCTTGGTAAGATTGTGATAAAGTGTAAAAACTTTGGAAAACGCGTAAACATAGCCGTTATAATGTCCGATTTTACAATATTATGTTTTGTATGCCATTTTCCATATCAAGACCCTACTGTCCAGAAGCCTTTTCTGCCATTATAGGATAGGTTATGTTATAAGCTTCGTTTTGATATAAAGATCATGTGAAACGGACTTACGGTTTAGGAATTATGACCGATTTACTAAAAGTAGTTCGAATCCGTAAACGAAAGTTCGTAACTGTAATTAAACCCTCGTAAAATATGTAAAGTCATGACGAATCTTGGTAAATAAATACTAGAGGTAAAAAGGAAGGTGTGAAAGAAAACCTTATGTCAAAAGGATCGTTTTTCGATTTATTAAAAATATTCGAATCGAGATTAAACGCGAACGAACCCCCAAAAAGACGACTCGTTTATAACTTCGTTAAAACACTTAGAAAACGAGCGATAAAACTCGGAGTATAATATTGGTTCGTAACGATCGACTTTCGGACTTATATGACTTAAGTATATGCCAAGTATAAGTACAGTGACATGTCGTATTAACGAACGAATGTCGGGTCGGATCGATGATAAAAGAAATACACTAAAAGGGGTATAACGAGATAACTCGAGAACGTGTTTCGATTTAAGTATAACTTAACCTTTAAAGTTTTAAGTGATTAATCCCGAATGTCTTGGCTATTTATAGATCACCAAGCTGACCCGGGACCCGCTACCACTACCCCTTACCGTACTCGACTACCAGGCAACTTTCAATTCCCTTCTTTTAGGCTGTTGTTGTGATTGAATATATATATATGTTTTCTGTTATACATATGCCATAGCATGCATGCCTACTTTCAAGTTATATCATTATGCTTGTTCCCTGATTGTTATTGGCTTATAAATTAGATAGCTATCGTATCAATTATAAGCCGGTTATTGTGAGACCCTCAGAGAAGGGTGTATACATCTTATTCATCAAATATAGACCGGGAGTCAATATTTCTTGACATATCGAGATTACCTCGAAAGAAAATATCTAAGTAAATATTTTCTATTATTTGGGCGACGAATATTATTTGAATATTCGTTCGAGATTATTTATTTAACGATCCTTACTTCAAATAATTATTTGAACGTAACCATTCGACGAAGAATATTTTTCAATATTCATTCAAAGTCGAATAGATTATCGATTATTATTCCGAATATTCTTCTAAAGATTGGACTACTAAATGAATATTATTTGAATATCCATTTAGAATATTACTTTATTAAATGAATATTACTTTTGAATATTCATTTAAGATATTACTTACTTGATGAATATTATTCTAATATTCATCTGAAGCTTGATTTATTTATCGAGTCTTATCTCGAATATTCCTTTAAAGCTTGGATTACTAAATGAATATTACTTGATATTCATTTAGAATATTATTCATTAATCGAATATTACTTTTTCAATAAACATTTAAATTCCTAATTAATTATGAATATTATTTTGAATATTCATCCAGGGTTATATTTAATCATCGAATATTATTTTAAATATTTTAAATATCCTTTTCAGGTCCTATTAAGTAATGATTATTATTTTGAATATTCATTTAAATATTTATTTATTCAATAAATATTCTCCTGATATTTCTTCAGGGATTATTTTGAAAAATACTCTGATTAAAGATATTCTTTCATATTCCTAAATATCCTTAAATATTTTTGATTCAATAAATATTCTCTGAATATTTACTCCATACTTAGAATAATCTCAATAAGGTTCATCTTCTTCGATTATTACGAAAAATATTTCGGAGTCATATTATTATTAATCTTATATCAAGAAAGGTTCTCAGACATCATTCTTCTTTGAGTCTATCTCCCTAATAATAAGGGAACCTTACTTGGAAAATGTTATTTATCTTGTCGACTTCCCGGTCATAAAGTATTCTCTTCACTCGCAACTCGGGTGCTGTTGACTTATTAAGTCGTTGTTTACCTTCTCATCTTTCGAGAGTAAGATTGTTGGAACAAGTTGATATTCGATACCAAGCCACAGCTTGGAAGTTATTGGTGAATTTTCCTTTCCAACTAGATACGACTACCTTGTAGAGTCTTATCAACAAGTATTATACTTGGGGAAAGGGGGACGAACGTTACATTCAAAATCATGAATTCTATTTGAACTAGGAGTCGTGTAAGAGGCCGAGTAGCGCCGGTCCATCCCCTTTGGCCCAACCGTTGGCCGGGGAGCGCTAGTAAGGCGGTATACAAGTAAAGCCGTCAGTTCTTCCTTCTACCGGTAGTAAATCTAATTTGAGCTGTACGATCTCGACTGATCATCAAGATTGGAACAGCGGGCGCGGTGAATACTCCATCATTGGTTCATCATCCAAACTTATTTATTTCCTGCAACATGATTACTGTTGGCAGAGCTGGAGAAGTATTCATAACTGGAATTGCAATCTTTTCATGCAAGTTCCTCTTTTTAATGGCAATGAGAATATCACGCTTACTTTTGACGTAGCAGATATTTCTACAAACAAATACTTTAAGTTACCTTGTAACTTCATCGTTCATATTATACTGGCATCATTTCCGTAAATGCATGGCATATGGTTTGAAAGATACTTTTGAACTGATATATATTATCGTTAAGTTATATATTATTGTTGGTGGGCTATTGCTCACCCTTGCTTTATTATTATATCACAACAACAGCTAGACCAGATGACTCGCACAAGGCGCACTCGACGCGGGCGAGGACGATGAGACTACCAGAGCTGAAGAAGAAACTATTGGTAGGATATATTTATTCTTTCAGTACCAAGAATATGGTCTAGTATGACTTATGTAAATGGATGGCAAAGAGTATGTATTTATATTGAAATTCTTTTGGATTGTAAGAACTCATAATGTGATTAATAAAAATTTGATTGTTACTCTGATTTCATCTCTGGGACTATAACGGGTGTGTTTTATATTGTTGTGTTGGGTCATAGATACGTAATTTATTTTATGTTAAGGAAAGTTCAATTGTTGTGGACAGAATTGGAAACCGTAACCACCGGATCCCGGACCCCGGATCTGGGGGTGTTACACCAGCTTTCCGCGCACCCGCGCCCTGACTTTCTGCCAATTTTTTTTTCATTCTTGTACAACAAAACGTAGGTTGCATCCCACGAAGCGCTTCTTTTACGTCAGTAGCTTGACGTGACTTCCATGATTCACTCAGTAGTTGCAAGAATCGCGGTTTCAGCTCTACGATTCGATACCTCACCAAACTATGGTTTCAATCTCTGACCATTGACTTTGAAGGACTGATCAGGTGATTTCTCAAAAATTTCGACCGCTCCATGCGGAAACACGGTTTTGACAACAAAGGGCCCTGACCATCTCGACTTAAGCTTTCCTGGAAACAGATGAAGGCGAGAATTAAATAATAACACGGTTTGGCCAGGAACAAATACCTTGTTGACTAAACGACGATCATGCCATCGCTTCACTTTTTCTTTGTAGAGCTTATTGTTCTCATAGGCTTGCAAGCGAAACTCGTCCATCACATTGAGTTGCACCATTCTCTTCTCACCCGCGACTTTAAGATCAAAATTTAGCTTTTTCAAAGCCCAATAAGCCTTGTGCTCCAATTCTGCCGGCAAATGACAAGCTTCCAACATTACATTATGGGGCATCTCATCCCTCCTCGATATGTTACCAACACGCTGACAACGGTCACACTTTAAGACATACTGATGAGCATCCTTAAAAAGAGAAGGCCAATAGAAACCCGCTTGAAGAATTCGAGTTGCAGTCTTTTCACCTCCATAGTGGCCTCCATATGTCGTGGCGTGATAATCCCTCAGAATAGCCTCTGTTTCACTGTACGGCACACATCTTCTAATAACCTGATCAGCTCCCTGTTTAAACAGATATGGTTCGTCCCAACGATACCATTTGACTTCATGCAAGAACTTCTTCCTTTGTGCATAAGAAAGCTCGGGTGGAATCACTTGACTAACCAGAAAGTTCACAATGTCTGCGTACCATGGCTCTTCTTCTTGCACCCTAAACAATTGCTCATCCGGGAAGAATTCATTAATGATGGTACCGTCTCGAGAGGATTTACCAGTGTCCTCCAATCGAGAAAGATGGTCAGCTACTTGATTCTCTGTCCCTTTTCTATCCTTAATCTCCACATCAAATTCTTGTAACAGAAGTACCCAACGAATCAACCGAGGTTTGGAGTCCTTTTTAGAGAGCAGATATCTAATAGCCGCATGATCCGTGTACACCATTACCTTTGTACCGAGCAAGTAAGAACGAAATTTTTCAAAACCATAGATTATGGCCAACAGCTCCTTCTCAGTAGTAGTGTAGTTCAACTGAGCCTCATTAAGGGTCTTGCTTGCATAATAGATCACATGAAACACTTTCTCTTTCTTTTGACCAAGAACGGCCCCTACTGCATAATCGCTAGCGTCACACATCATAGCGAAAGGTTCACTCCAATCAGGAGCAATGATCACTGGTGTTGAAACCAATTTATTTTTCAGAGTCTCGAAAGCGGTCAAACATTCTTCGTCAAATTTAAAAGGAACGTCCTTTTCCAAGAGCTTACACAACGGTTTGGAGATTTTTGAGAAGTCTTTGATGAAACGCCTGTAGAACCCTGCATGACCAAGGAAACTGCGAATCCCTCTCACTGAATTAGGTGGTGGAAGATTTTCAATTGTTTCTATTTTTGCTCTGTCCACCCTTAGACCTCTCCGTGACACCTTGTGCCCAAGGATAGTTCCCTCCTGCACCATGAAATGGCATTTCTCCCAGTTAAGCACTAGATTAGTCTCCACACATCTTTTCAGAACCGCACCCAGATTTTGCAAACATTCGTCGAAAGAACGACCAATTACAAAAAAGTCATCCATGAAAACTTCTACGGTCTTACCAATCATGTCTGAAAAGATAGCCGTCATACACCTTTGAAAAGTGCCAGGTGCACCACACAAACCAAAAGAGACCCGCCGAAAAGCGAATGTACCAAATGGACATGTGAATGTCGTCTTCTCCTGATCCTCAGGAGCAATACAGATTTGATTATACCCAGAATATCCATCCAGAAGGCAATAGTACTCATGACCTGCAAGTCTGTCTAGCATCTGATCGATAAAGGGCAAAGGAAAATGATCCTTCCTGGTGGCCTTGTTCAATTTCAGGTAGTCCATACAGATTCTCCAACCAGTGACTGTGCGAGTGGAGATAAGTTCATTCTTCTCATTGGTGATTACCGTCATGCCCCCTTTCTTCGGCACACATTGAACTGGGCTTACCCATGAACTATCAGAAATGGGATAGATAATCCCTGCATCCAACCACTTGATAATTTCTTTCTTCACAACTTCTTTCATTATTGGATTTAGACGTCTCTGATGTTCCACTGTTGGTTTACTCCCTTCTTCTAGTGGAATTTTATGTTGACAGTAAGCCGGACTAATCTCCTTGATGTCTGCAATAGTCCATCCAATGGCTGATTTGAATTCTCTAAGAACTCTCAAGAGCTTGTCTTCCTCAGAATCTGACAGGTTAGCAGCAATAATCACAGGTAAAGTAAATGACTCACCAAGGAGGCATACCTTAAGTGATCAGGTAGTGGTTTGAGCTCTAGAGTTGGAGCTTCTTCAATGGATGGTTTCAACCGCTGATGCGACCCCTTCAATTCAGATAGACCTAAAGATTCCACTGGTCTCTCAAATTTCCTTTGCCATGGAGTAGCATCAAGAAATATCAGTTGCTCATCTATATCATCTTCTTCCAATAAAGATTCACCAATCAGTGCTTTTTCCAATGCGTCATTCATGAGCAGATGCTCAATTTTTGATTGCACTGCCGACTCAACCAAGTCTATCTTCAAACACTGCTCTTCTTCAGTTGGAAACTTCATAGCCTTAAAAACATTGAAGGTGACATTCTGATCATGCACCCTTATAGTGAATTCTTCTTTTTGCACGTCAATCAAGGTCTGACCCGTGGCCAAGAATGGTCTCCCAAGAATGATAGGGATTTTCTTATCTTCTTCAAAATCAAGTGTGACGAAATCCGCTGGAAAAATAAGTTTGTCCACTTTCACCAGAACATCTTCTACAATTCCTCGAGGGTAGGTGATTGAGCGATCAGCTAACTGGAGTGACATGTTTGTAGGCTTAGGCTCCGGAAGACCAAGTTGCAAGAAAACCGAATAGGGCATGAGGTTGATGCTTGCCCCTAAATCACACAAACACTTGTCAAAAGAAACATTCCCAATGATGCACGGTATGGTAAAACTCCCCGGATCCTTCAGCTTAGGTGGCAACTTTTGTTGCAAGACAGCATTGTACTCCTCCGTCAAAGCGACGGTCTCTAACTCCTCGAGTTTCAATTTCCTCGAAAGTATGCCTTTCATGAACTTGGCATAACTTGGCATTTGTTCTAGGGCTTCAGCAAACGGTAGATTTATGTGCAACTTTTTGAACACTTCCAAGAACTTTACAAATTGCTTATCAAACTTCTGTTTCTGAAGCCTTTTAGGGAATGGCGGAGGCGGATAAACTTCCTTGCTAGCTTCCTTACTCTCTGAACTTGTTTTCCCAGCTGACTTTTCCTTTTCTTCCTCACTTGATGCCTTCTGAACGACCGGAAGAACAGAAATTGAAGAATGAACAGAATCCTCAGGCGCGCCCGCGCCCCAATTCACTGTTCACAAAATTCTCAAGCTCTTCGTTAAGCTGATTTTTGACCTCCAGATCGTCTGTAATCTTTCCAGAACGCAACGTAACAACATGAATATGTTCCTTGACCTCCTTTTTACCCGGATTTGCTTCCGTGTCACTAGGTAATTCCCCTTGAGGTCTGTTCAAAAGAGCATTGGACAGTTGGCCAATTTGGTTTTCAAGAGTTTTCAGAGATACTGCTTGACTCTTGCACATCATTCGCAATTCTTCCATCTCTGACTTCTCATTCGACTGCACATGACTTCCTTGATGTTGTTGATGAAATCCAGGTGGATTGTATGGTGGCCTTTGGGCATAGGGTTGTTGATAACCCGAATCGTTGAACTGCTTCGAACCATACTGCTGACCCTGAGATGGTTGTTGCATGGTATTCTGATTGTTGCTCCAACTAAAGTTAGGATGATTCCTATTGTTGGGATGATATGTGTTAGGAGCAGGTTGTGAAGGCCTCTGATAATTGCTGACAAAATGTGCCGACTCGCTAGAAATTGCACATTGATTAGTTTCATGAGCCCCCGCACACAATTCACAAACCATGGCGACTTGTTGAACCCCCACCTTAGCTAATGAATCCACTTTCATGGATAGAGCCTGTAGCTGAGCTGCTATAGCTGTTGTGGAATCCACTCCAAGAACACCTGCAACCTTACCTTGTGGAATACGCTGGGTCGGATTCTGATACTCGTTCGTAGCCATCATTTCAATCAGGTCATAGGCCTCTTCATAGCTTTTAGCCCACAGAGCTCCTCCAGATGCTACATCGAGCATTTCTCGAGAATGGATTAACCCATTGTAAAAACCACTGATGACCATCCAATTTGGCATCCCAAACTGGACTGAGTTCTGGACCATTTGGATCGTGCCCGGCTTGATCTCAAAATTATTTGCAGCAATAGCCGGCCGCACAATACTCGGCTGAATATCATTAATCTTGGGCTGAGAATATTCCTTCAGCGCCTTGTTATCTGCCATTTCTTCAGTAACTTCCAACTCTTCTTTAACTTCTTCCACTAATTCCTCTTCTCGCTCCAATCCTTCCAGATTCTCTTCACGAACTTGAGAACGAGTACGCATACACGCTCAAGATAGTACCTGAGAAACCCAAAAGTAAATAAGTGAGAAAAACGTCCGAGTCAGTGAATTTAATCCAAATTGATGACAAGAACATAAACTAAACAAACAATGAACCGAGTCCCCGGCAGCGGCGCCAAAAACTTGTTCGCACTTATTCACGCAAGAGAACGTGGTCAACAAGTAATATATGGTAAATAGGATTCGTTCCCACAGAGACTCGAATTGTTCGTTATATTCACTTATACACCAGCTTATGATTTACACTCACTGCCAAGACAATCACAATGTTGGTTTTGAATAACTAATGATTAAATACCAACTATGACAATTACGAGAAAATAACTTAACGATTAATTTATAATAAACAAACATGGGATTTTAATTTCATTAACCACTTCATCTAGAATCTTATGCCCTTTAACCTAGCATGTGACAGAGTTGATTACTGATTAGATGCACTAAACTGATACACACCAACTTTCGTTATGCGTATACCATCCTACTGATCATCCACAATTGATAGAAGTCAAGTAGTCACCAAATATGCGTAGTTCCTATATGTCTATAGCAATTGAACACATACCGGTTAAAAATCAAGCATCCATAAAACCACATAGTCAGTGCAAGACGGTTAGAATTACACCACAAATTAATACATGTTCTTCGCAAGCAAACACCTATGCTAGCATGAATTGTTCTAAACCCTAGATCCACTTTCGCATTCACCAGGATTAAACAAACAATTACAGGTGTTCGCGACTCACCTATAACGAATAAGCGTAATCATACTAGGAAATCAATACAATCAATCACACACCAAGGCATAAAAAACACTTAATTACTAGTATCCATAGAAAAATCCATTAAAATCCCATGATAACGAGTTAGCCCATAATTGACCTAATCGCCATCATGGGTTCAAGTGTAAACATGATTGAAAAAGAGATACGATAAACCAAACAAGAGTAGTAAAAGAGTATACGAAAACAACCGAGCATTCAACGCAATAGGAGATTACAAATATGAAATGAAAACTAGGAAACCCCCAAAAAGCTTGATGCTCTCCCAATGGTTCTTCTCTCTCTAAAAATCCCCGCTTAGAATAATACGATACTCCTTTTGATAATTAGGGCTTTCCCCCAATAGTACATAATAAACTGGGCTTCCAAGACAAAAGGCTGCACATCTCGTCCGAACCGGCCCTTCAGAACAAGCCCAACAGCAGAAAATTAGTACTTCTCAGCCATCCAGGGCACGGGCGCGCTCTATACAGGCTCGGGCGCGCCTGGCCCCCTGTCCAGAATCTCGATTTTGCTCCGTTCCTCTGTTGGCTGCTGCACAATGCTCCGATATGCTCCCTGATCGACATGCTATATAAGCCCTCGACACTTCCAGCTCTAAACCATCCGAAACACGCAATTCCACCACCTTATTCCCCAAACGATACTCTGCACACTAAAAAAAAGAAAACACATCAAAAGATACTAAACACTCGGGTACAAGCGGTCAATTTAAGCCGAAATGGAACGTATTTAGTGGACATAAAGTCCACTAACACTGTTGTTCAGTAGACACAAAATGAAGCTCAATATTCCCTTCTTCTACATGTTCTCTGATAAAATGATACCTTATGCTGATGTGCTTGGTCATTGAATGCTGTACTGGATTACCTGTCATAGCAATAGCACTTTGATTATCACAGTACATAGGTATTTTACTGTACCTCAATCCATAATCCAATAATTGATTCTTCATCCACAGAATCTATGCACAACAGCTACCAGCAGCAATATACTCTGCTTCAGCTGTAGATGTAGAGATTGATTTCTGTTTCTTGCTGTACCAAGAAACAATTCTATCACCAAGAAATTGACAACTTCCACTAGTACTTTTTCTGTCTATCTTACAGCCTGCAAAGTCTGCATCAGAGTAACCAAGAAGCTTGAAGTCTGATTCTCTTGGATACCACAAACCAAAAGTTATGGTTCCCTTAAGAAATTTGAAGATTCTCTTCACAGCTGTTAGATGTGGTTCTCTTGGATCTGCCTGAAATCTTGCACAAAGACATGTTGCATACATGATGTCAGGTCTGCTAGCTATTAGATAAAGAAGTGACCCAATCATTCCTCTATAGTTTGTCATATCCACTGGTGAACCTGTGTCTCTATCCAACTTTGTTGCTGTTGCCATGGGAGTTGTTGCAGATGAGCAGTCAAGCATGCCAAATTTCTTGAGAAGATTTCTGGTATATTTTGCTTGATTGATAAAAATTCCATCATCTGTTTGCTTTACCTGTAGTCCTAGAAAATAACTGAGCTCTCCCATCATGCTCATTTGATACCTAGACTGCATGAGCTTGGCAAACTTCTTACAGAGTTTATCATTAGTAGATCCAAAGATTATGTCATCTACATATATTTGAACTAATAACAGATCACTTCCAAGATTGAAATAGAACAAGGTTTTATCAATTGTGCCTCTACGGAACCCACTTTCTAAAAGAAATTGGGCCAGAGTTTCATACCATGCTCTTGGTGCCTGTTTAAGTCCATAGAGTGCCTTGTCAAGCCTGTAGACATAATCTGGATACTTGGGATCTATAAATCCTGGTGGTTGTTCAACAAACACTTCTTCTTCAAGTTTTCCATTCAGAAAAGCACTTTTTACATCCATCTGAAAAACCTTGAATTTCTTGTGAGAAGCATATGCTAGAAAGATTCTTATTGCCTCCAACCTCGCAACTGGAGCAAAAGTTTCATCATAGTCTATGCCTTCTTGCTGTGAATAGCCTTTGGCCACAAGTCTGGCCTTGTTTCTTGTAACAACCCCATCACTGTCAGTTTTGTTTCTGAAAACCCATCTAGTACCAACAACAGATCTATTCTTTGGTCTAGGTACCAGGGTCCATACTTCATTTCTCTCAAATTCATTTAACTCCTCCTGCATTGCTGTTATCCAGTCAGCATCTTGAAGAGCTTCTTCCACTTTCTTTGGTTCAGATTTGGACAGAAATGCATGAAACTGACATTCATTTGTTGTAGCACCTCTTGTCCTAACTTTTGCATCTGGATCTCCAATGATTAAATCAGGTGTATGTGATTTTGTCCATTTCCTAGTTGTAGGTAAATAACTTCTTTAAATAGTTGATCCTCCCCCTTGATCAATGTTCTCCTGATTATCTTGATGCCTTTCTTCATTCTCTAAGGCTCCCCCTGAATTTAATCTCTCAGAGTTTGAACTGTCAGAATTTGGACTTTCAGAGTTTGAGTCATCAGAGTTTGAATTTGATCCAGAATTTTCAGTTGACTCACTATCAGAATTTGAGTCATCACTATGATCATGCTCCCCCTCAACTGGTTCTCCTCCTTGTTCAGACTGTACTATTTCTTCTGTGTGTACCAGTAGAGGTTCAGAGTTTGCATCAACAGAGTTTATTTCATCAGAGATTAGATCTTCATTTTTGAAATGCAACTGATCATGTTCATCAACATCTTCAAGTCCAGTGATTTTCCTGTCATCAAATGACACATGAACAGATTCCATAATCACCCTTGTTCTCAGATTATAAACTCTGAATGCCTTGGTTGACACTGGATAGCCAACAAAAAATTCCTTCATCTGCTTTCAACTTAAATTTGGTAAACTGTTCAGGATGAGTTTTCAATACAAAGCATTTGCACCCAAAAATATAAAAATATTTCAGGTTTGGCTTCTTTTCCCTCACCATCTCATATGGTGTTTTTCCATGCTTGTTGATCAGTGTTGCATTTTGAGTAAAACAAGCAGTTTGAACTGCTTCTGCCCAGAAATAGGTTGGCAATTTTGCTTCATCAAGCATAGTTCTGGCAGCTTCTATCAAGGTTCTGTTCTTCCTCTCAACTACACCATTTTGCTGTGGTGTACCAGGTGCAGAAAATTCTTGCTTCAATCCTCTGTCCTTGCATAATTCTTCCATTCTTGCATTTCTGAATTCAGTTCCATTATCACTTCTGATTATTTTGACTTTGTGTTTTAATCCTTTGTCCAGTAGCTTTACATGCTCCATCAGAGTTAATGCAGTTTCATCCTTCTTTGCTAGAAAATACACCCAAGTGTATCTGGTATATTCATCAACAATAACTAGAGCATATTTCTTTCTTCCAATTGACAAGACATTTACTGGTCCAAAAAGATCAACATGTAACAGATGATATGGATCAACAATTGAAGATTCAGACTTGCTCTTGAAAGAGGTCTTCCTCTGTTTGGCCTTTTGACATAAATCACACAGACCATCAACATTTAACAAAGACTTTGGAAGTCCTCTAACAAGATCCTTTCTTATCAGCTCATTGATATTGTTCAGATTTAAATGAGAGAGTTTCTTATGCCACTTCCAACTCTCCTCATTGGACATTCTTGTTGACAGGCACATTGTTTTTCCATCAGAGTTTGTCAACAAGCTTGCTTCATAGATATTGTTGTGCCTTTGTCCAACTAAAACAACTTTCCCTGTGGTTTTGCTGATAACCTCACAGTATTCAGGTTGAAAATCTACATGAAAACCTCTGTCACAGATTTGACTCACAGATAACAGATCATGCTTGAGTCCTGGAACCAGAGCTACATTTGTGATGATGACACTTCCAAGATTAATATTGCCATATCCCAGAGTATGTCCTATGTTGCCATCTCCATAGGAAACTTTTGGGCCAGCCTTCTCCACATACTCTGATAGCAGGGCTTTATTTCCAGTCATGTGTCCTGAACATCCACTGTCCACTACTAGGATGCTTTCCTTGATGCCCTGCAATCACAAACAATTACCGAGGATTAGATTTAAGGATCCAGACTTGCTTGGATCCTTTGGCTTTCTTAATTTTGTTAGCTTTAGCAGCGGAATTTTCACTATCAGAGTTTAAGCTAACTTTATCAGAGTTTACACTTGCAGAATTAACTCTAACCCATTTCAGATTAGGTTTCAATTCTTAGTAATTATGATAAATAGCATGATAATTTCTGCAAGTATAAATAGAATGCCAAGTGCTTCCACAGTGTTTGCATAAAGTCTGTGGCTTAGTTCTAACATTATCTTTCTTTACTTCAGACTTGGAAGGTAAAGAATTAATGTCTTTGTTCTTCCTGCAAAAACTAGCAAGATGGTTAGTACTACCAAAGTTATGACATGTCTTTCTTGGAGCTAAAGTAGCAAGCATTGGATAATTGCCTTGAGTAATGCCTACTTTACCATTTCTGTTCTTTCTAGACACTTTCTGTTTCTTAACAGATTTTAACTCCTTAAGCTTATGCTTAAGTTGTTTATCTGTCATTAAACCAATATTAACCTGTTTAACACTAGTTTTTACTGGTTCTTTCTTAACAGCTTCTTTTCCACCTTCAAATCTAGGTTCATTTATTCCATTAACAAATGTTCCAAATTTCTTAGGTGGAAGAGGTGGTCTAATCTTGACTGTGTTCTGAAACCTAAGTTCATCTTTCTCAGAATAACCTAGACCTACAGTGTCAGATTGAAAAACTTCTTGAGTGTCTTTTCCTGAGTGAGTCCAAGTTTTAATATTGTGATTTGCCTTTTCCAACTCAGATTCTAGTTGTTTATACTGACTTAACAACTCTTGTTCAAGATAGACAGCATCATCTCTCTCCTTTTGAACTTGCTGCATGTTAGCAAGTTTCTCTTCTACAACCTTATTTCTCTCTTTGAGTTCAGAATTCTCAGTTTTAATTCTCTCATTCTCTAAAGTCTGATCCCTGTAAATGATATGCAAAGCCTTAAGATATATTCTTAATTCAGTTATATCATCAGTATTATATGTTGGTGTATACTAAAAATATTTATTTAAAGTATATACATTTATTTCTGGCCCAGTTTTATTGAGAATCATTTAAATGTTTACGTGTTGTCTAATATTATATATTGTGGAAAATCTAGTATCAAATGGGATACAGAATATTAGATTGTTAAATACGGTTTATATAATATAATAAGGTTCACAGCACAGGTGGTATTGGACAATCCACTGGTATGGCTGTAGTATTATTTAGAATAGTTTATATTGACTATTAAATAATACAAGTATACTTTGTGTATATTGAACAAGATCAAATTTAGAATTGTTCCCTTATACTGATTAAGAAGGTGAACTAAGATTCTATGTTATTATTAATGCTTAGGTTCTTAATCCAGATATAGTAATTGACACGTGTATATTATTTACATGCTTTGATTTATATATGAAATAATTCTTTTGATTTATTTCATTATATTTTGGGTGATGAAATAATATATATGGTGAATATTATTTATTGAAGGAATCCATGTCCTGATAATATTCGGGTTAATGATGTCCCCTTGAAAGCTCAAAAAGATTTAATTATGTGAAACCCTGCAGGTGGATTTATTCCGGCATAATTAAATAAAGGTTGAGTGGATGATCAAGGATAAAAGATATTAATTAAATGAATTATCAGTAATTTATTTAATTAATGGACATGCGATATTTTAAACATGGAGAATTTAATAAACAAATAATATTGGAACCGAATTAATTAATTAAATTACGGTATTGGGAAAGGTAGTGCAAATATTAATTCTTTAGTGGATTGAATTAATATTTAATTACATTGGGCTATGCCCAAGATGTAATTAGAAGGCCCAACCTAATTGTCCATGATCCCTATTGTAGCCCTATATATATTCTTATTCTCTTCTTGCTAGGATTGGTCGAAAAATTTTGTAGCCACCCAGGAGCAAGAAGAGAGGTTAACTTGAGAAGACGAAGGCCACACTTCGCTCAAGGGAATTTGGGAATACAATAGAAGAGCGTGGAATCAACCGTTAACAAGGTGATTTTTCTATTCGTACTTGTTAATTTATTGTATCAAAAATCGCAGTGCCAAGATCTGATTGTCCCAACAATTGGCATCCAGAGCTAGGTTCAATGGTTCTGCAATTTTTGATACGATGTCCATGCCGTAATTATATATGCATGTATATAGTGGTAGGCTTGTATAATTCTTTTTTGCAGGTTGTTATCCACTATTATGGCCATGTATATTTTAATTATGTGTTTGGATCCCACGTGGTTTAATCGTGGTTATTTTGTTTGGTTTCCACGTGGTTTATCGTGGTTGTAAAACACGAGGGTTGATCGTGTTAGAATAGATTTTACAAATTAGTTTTGTATTAGATCTATTTTTTATGTAATTGTTTGATGGATTTTGTATAATCCGAGTATTTTGTAACAATTACGTGTGATCGGAAATCAAAATGGACACCAAAATTATTCCGCTGCGTAAGCTGTTGGGGTCTTGCTGTTACTGTTGAATGAACAGACAACCATTCGAATAAGCTGGTGGCGACAGAACAAAAGCAGGAAGAGGCGCGTGAAAAAAAAAATCTGCTAGAGGGCTGTAACGCAGGTCGGTCCTGCGTTACAACAGCTAACAGGGGTGTAACGCAGGACGCACATGCGCAACAGTGGTGTCCTGGTGTGTAACGCATGTGCGTCATGCGCGACAGGTCTTCCAGGCCTGTAACGCGTCTACAAGCTGCGCAACAGCAGTTTTTTTGGCAGAAAAATGTTTTTTCAGCAGAATACAGGGCTGGAATTTTTTTTTTCAAGGGGCCATAATAGTGGAAAATTTTATTTTAATTTTTTCCACTGATTTTGATTATTGGTTTATTTAATTATGTTATGTGTGTTGTTAATTATGTGTGTAATTATTTTTTAATTGCATGTTTAACATAATTAGGACGACATGGACATAGTATTTATTTTTTAATTGTGTATTTTGATACATGTGGACTGCGATTAAATAACATACGGCGATGCATGCTAGATAAAATTCCTCAAATTTTAAATAAAAATTCTAAGTGGGTGAGGGAATTAATTAGGAATTAAATCCCACGGTCTCCATTATTTTGTATGTAATATAATCTTTTAAATAATGTAGATGGTATATATGATCACCTAACGTGGCGTACTATTTACGGTATTTTAAAAGGTTGTAGAAATTACTAGAACAAAATTCTTAAATAAAATTACGAATATTGAAAGGTATATAGATCACCCTAACGTGACGTACCAAGTTTCATAGAATTCGTAACGAAAATTGGATATTCTTTTTTATGTTGACTATGGATAATTCTGTCTAGGAATCGGGTATTAAGCGAGGCCGTTGTGACTCCTCCGAGACCTGGGAATTCTGCATTAATATATCAAACGGATGTATTCGGTTTAAGTAATTTAAGATTTGATAATGGTATACACTTAGCTATGAAAAATAATATATAGTCCACCCTAACGTGGCGTATTATTTAGTAATAGGACCGAAGTAATATTTAAACGAATTTAAGTGGTATATATGTCACCCATCGTGGCGTACCAGATACTTATGGTGTTTAAATATTAGTGCATTAATTTTGAATTAATTGTTAGAGGAAACCAATAGGATTTAAGATTTATGCAACTATCTGATTATGTGTTACATGTATGATTCTCAGGATTAGATCATTATGGGCTTTAATCCACTATTCACCATACTTAAGGATAACAAACTTACTGGACCCAATTATATTGAATGGAAACGTAATTTGGACATAGTGTTGACTGCTGAGGAGTACAAATTTTGTACTTATGAACCCAAGCCAGATCAGCCTGCTGAAGATGCTCCTGAAAGTGAGAAGGAGTATTATAAGTGGTGGATTAAGGCTGATGAGATGTCGCGATGTTACATTCTGGCAGCAATGTCGGGTGTTTTGCAGCATCAGCATCAGGCTATGGCCACAGCTTCAGATATGCTCTTTAATCTCAAGGAACTTTTTGGAGAACAGAATAGGGCTGCTAGGCAAGTAGCAATGAAGGCTTTAATGAACACTCAGATGGCTGAAGGAACACCTGTAAGGGATCATGTTCTCAGGATGATGTCTCATCTGAATGAGATGGAAATCCTTGGTGCTGATATTGATGGGGAAACCCATATCGATATCATCCTTATGAGTCTGCCTAAAAGTTTTGAGCAGTTCCGCTTGAATTACACCATGAACAAAAGGATGTATAGTCTCGCGGAACTTCTGACAGAACTTCAGGCAGCTGAAGGACTCTTTAAGCAGAATGTTCAAGTCAATGTGGCTGAGAAAGCTTCTTCCTCTAAGCCGAAAGGCAAGAAGAAGAAAAAGGTTCAGACACAGAAAGCTGGAAAGGTTTCTAATGCAATGGGAGTTCAAGGTGCTGTGAAAAAACCTAAGGGCAAGTACTTCAGGTGCAAGCAGTCAGGTCACTAGAAACAGGATTGTCCTCTTCCTAAGAAGACAAACAATACTGGGGTTCCAGCAATCCAGAATGCTTAGAGATGGCGATATATATGTGTTCATGGGAGATGCTATGAAAGTAGCAGTAGTTGCAGTTGGAATAATTACTTTATCTTTTGGAGATGATAGGAGTTTGGTTTTGAATAATTGTCTTTATGTACCTTCGTTTAGATGAAATTTGATTTCGGTTTCTAAACTTGCTATGGATGGTTATAATGTTTGTTTGGATCGTAATGTTTCTATTATGATGAATAAACGAGTTATATGTTCTGGTACATTGCAAGAAAATTTATATATTATTAATCCTGTCCAACCAATGCTGCAACAAAAGGAATCTAATAACATTCTTTCTAGCTCAAACAAAAGAAAGAATCCTTCTGAATTGAACCAAACATATCTTTGGCACTTAAGATTAGGTCATATTAACTTAAGGAGGATTTAAAGACTGGTAGTAGATGGGCCATTAAGCTCGTTGGCAGTGGAGCCATTTCCAGTTTGCGAATCCTGCTTGGAAGGTAAGATGACTAATAGGCCTTTTAAATCAAAGGGGAATAGAGCCAAAGAATTGTTAGAATTGGTTCATACTGATTTATGTGGACCTATGAGTATCCAAGCAAGAGGAGGTTATGAGTATTTTGTCACTTTCATTGACGATTATTCTAGATATGGGTACATTTATTTGTTGCGCCGTAAGTCTGAGTGCTTTGAAAAATTCAAAGAGTACAAAGCAAGTGCGGAGAAGCTACATCTTGGAAAATGTATCAAGTCACTACGATCAGATCGTGGTGGCGAATACTTTCTTGGAGAATTTAGGGAATATTTATCAGAAAATGGGATCACATCCCAGTTGTCTGCACCTGGCACACCTCAGCAGAATGGTGTAGCAGAGAGAAGGAATCGGACTCTTTTAGAGAGTGTTAGATCGATGATGAGTTATTCCGATTTACCCAAGTCGTTTTAGGGATATGCTATAGAAACAGCGGCTTACCTTCTGAACTTGGTACCTTCTAAGTCGGTTCCCAAGACTCCAATAGAATTGTGGACTGGCAGCAAACCAAGTCTAAGACATATTCGGATTTGGGGTTGTCCAGCACATGTGCTGAACAAGAACGCGACCAAGTTAGAATCTCGTACAGAAGTAAGGCTGTTTGTAGGCTATCCCATGGGAACGAAAGGTTATTCATTTTATAGTCCTAGGGATCGAGATATCATTGTTAGCACCAATGCTAGATTCTTAGAAGAAGACTATATAATGAACCATAAACCCATGAGTAGTATCGTTTTAGAGGCACTAGTGGGAGGGACAGATAATCCCCAAGTGCCAATAGTACAATTAGAATAGCCACAAGAAAATGCACAACTTAACACTAATACTGCACCAGTGCCTCGTCGTAGTGGGAGGGTTGTTCAACAACCAGATAGATTCATGTTTTTGGGAGAGTCCTCGGACTTGGTCTCTGGCGAACATGATGAGGATCCCAGGACATACGAAGAAGCAATTCTAGATAAAGATACAGATCTATGGCAAAAGGCAATGGAATCTGAGATGGAATCTATGTATTCCAATCAAGTTTGGGAGCTCGTGGAACCACCCAAAGGTGTAAAACCCATTGGATGTATGTGGATCTACAAGAAGAAAAGAGGATCTGACAAAAAGGTGAAAGCCTGGAAGGCACGACTTGTTGCGAAAGGGTATACTCAGAAAGAAGGGATCGATTATGAGGAAACCTTTTCGCCGGTTGTTATGCTTAAGTCAATCCGGATTCTTTTATCTATAGCAGCTCATCTCGATTATGAGATTTGGCAAATGGATGTCAAGACAGCTTTCCTTAATGGAAGTCTTAAGGAAACCATCTATATGCAACAACCAAAAGGATTCATTAAGGAAGGCCAAGAGCATCTTGTTTGTAAGCTTAAGAGGTCTATTTATGGGCTAAAACAAGCTTCTAGGGACTGAAATATTCTTTTTGATCAGGCAGTCCAGTCATATGGATTTGATCAAAGTCCAAGCGAATCATGTGTGTATAAGAGAAGTGAGGGTAATTCAAACAATTTGAAATGAAGGACTTAGGTGAAGCGGCATACATCCTTGGGATCAAAGTAATAAGGGATCGCAAGAAAAGGATGTTGGCTTTATCTCAAGAACCCTACATTGATGAAGTATTAGCTCATTTTAACATGCAGAACTCTAAGAAAGGTTTTCTACCTTTTAAGCATGGAGTTGCTCTATCCAAGGAGCAGTGTCCTTCAACACCTAAGGATATAGAGAGCATGAAAGCAGTTCCTTATGCTTCGGCATGTGGAAGCTTAATGTATGCTATGTTATGTATGAGGCCTGACATCTGCTTTGCTGTAGGCATGGTTAGTAGATATCAGTCAAACCCAGGTCAGGAACATTGGAGTGCAGTAAAAACTATACTCAAGTACCTGAGAAGGACTAAGGAGTATATGTTAATTTACAAGGCCTCAGATCTATTTCCTTTGGGATATACTGATTCAGATTTCCAATCAGATAGGGATAAGAGGAAATCAACCTCGGGATATGTTTTTACTTTGGGAGGTGGAGCCGTTATATGGAGGAGTGTAAAGCAGAAATGCATTGCAGACTCTACCATGGAAGCCGAGTACGTGGCGGCCTCTGAGGCTGCAAAGGAGGCTGTATGGTTCAGGAACTTCCTTTTGGACTTGGATGTGGTACCTAATTTGCCTAGGAGCTTGACAGTGTATTGTGATAACACTGGTGCTGTGGCAAATTCGAAGGAACCGCGAGATCACAAAGCAGCTAAACATATTGAACCTAAGTATCATCTCATACGAGGAATCGTAAAGCGAGGAGATATAGTTGTGGCTCACATATCATCAGAAGACAACCAGGCAGATCCTTTCACAAAGAGTTTGCCAGCCAAAGTTTTTGACAGGCATGTGGAAGCGATAGGAGTCAGATGGATGGACACATAGTTTTTTGTGTAATAGTGGATTAAATAAACACTGATATACTCATAGAATATTTTGAGTATTAGTGGGAGATTGTTGGTGTATACTGAAAATATTTATTTAAAGTATATACATTTATTTCTGGCCCAGTTTTATTGAGAATCATTTAAATGTTTACGTGCTGTCTAATATTATATATTGTGGACAATCTAGTATCAAATGGGATACAGAATATTAGATTGTTAAATACGGTTTATATAATATAATAAGGTTCACAGCACAGGGGGTATTGGACAATCCACTGGTATGGCTGTAGTATTATTTAGAATAGTTTATATTGACTATTAAATAATACTAGTATAGTTTGTGTATATTGCACAAGATCAAATTTAGAATTGTTCCCTTATACTGATTAAGAAGGTGAACTAAGATTCTATGTTATTATTAATGCTTAGGTTCTTAATCTAGATATAGTAATTGACACATGTATATTATTTACATGCTTTGATTTATATATGAAATAATTCTTTTGATTTATTTCATTATATTTTGGGTGATGAAATAATATATATGGTGAATATTATTTATTGAAGGAATCCATGTCCTGATAATATTCGGGTTAATGATGTCCCCTTGAAAGCTCAAAAAGATTTAATTATGTGAAACCCTGCAGGTGGATTTATTCCGGCATAATTAAATAAAGGTTGAGTGGATGATCAAGGATAAAAGATATTAATTAAATGAATTATCAGTAATTTATTTAATTAATGGACATGCGATATTTTAAACATGGAGAATTTAATAAGAAAATAATATTGGAACCGAATTAATTAATTAAATTACGGTATTGGGAAAGGTAGTGCAAATATTAATTCTTTAGTGGATTGAATTAATATTTAATTACATTGGGCTATGCCCAAGATGTAATTAGAAGGCCCAACCTAATTGTCCATGATCCCTATTGTAGCCCTATATATATTCTTATTCTCTTCTTGCTAGGGTTGGTCGAAAAATTTTGTAGCCACCCAGGAGCAAGAAAAGAGGTTAACTTGAGAAGACGAAGGCCACACTTCGCTCAAGGGAATTTGGGAATACAATTGAAGAGCGTGGAATCAACCGTTAACAAGGTGATTTTTCTATTCGTACTTGTTAATTTATTGTATCAAAAATCGCAGTGCCAAGATCTGATTGTCCCAACATTATAAGCATAGGTAGTTAGAGGTACCTTGTTTTCAAAATCCTCAGCTTCATCAACAGTAGTGGCCATGAGAGCATAGTTTACATTCTCATCTGAGTCAGAGGTGTCTGCCCAATCTCTGCCTTTAGTGAAGAGTGCCTTCTCAGTTTTACCCTTCTTGCACTCACGAGCATAATGACCCATCTCCTTACACTTGTAGCATTGAATCTCAGACTTGTCTCTTTTCCCAGATTTGGTATCCTTTCTCTCAGGTTTTCTAAAATTCTTACTGTCAAACTTTGAATCATTCTTGGAGAATCTCTTTCCTTTCTTGAAGTTCTTGAATCCCATCTTCTTGAAAGTCTTTACCATCAAAGCAGCCATTTCCATCATTTCCTCATCATCTTCAGAATCAGATGATTCATCTGCATTTGAGTCAACATCAGAGTTTGATGACTCACTTTCAGAATGAATGACCAAAGCTTTTCCTTTTGCCTTCTTCCTTGATGCTTCCTTCTTTGAGGGTCTTTCTTCAACTCTTAGAGCAACAAATTTTGACTTTCTGCCTGATCTTCTACTTCTCTGTTCCATTTTTAGTTCATGAGTCTTGAGCAACCCATAGATCTCATCAATATCAGTATCAGCCAGATCATAGTTGTCTCTAATAGTGGTTGTCTTAACATCCCACTTTTCAGGTAGAGAAAGAAGAAACTTGAGATCTGAATCTTCTAGATCATATTCTTTATTAACCAGTGACAGATCATTAAGTAGCTTACAGAATCTGTCAAAGGTTTCTGTCATTGATTCTTCAGATCTAGCCTCAAAGTGTTCATACTCCTGTGTGAGTATGTTCCTTCTATTCTTCTTAATTGCAGCAGTTCCCTAACATCTAACCTCTGGAGCATCCCAAATCTCTTTTGCAGTTTTACAATTGATCACTTTGTTAGACATAACATTATCCAATGAACTATGAAGGAGATGTCTAACCTTTGCATCCTTTCCAATGGATGAAATATCCTCAGGAGTCAAATCTTTCTTCTCCTTTGGAATAGATTTAGCTTCCTGTCCAGCAGCAACAACAGATAATTTTGTAGGCTTATGAGGGCCTTCATAAATTCTGTCAAGATATTCTGGATCTGTAGCCTCCAGAAACATAGCCATTTTCACCTTCCAGGTTGAGTATTCTGCTGGCTTAAGAATAGGAACCCTGATTGTTTCATATCGACTCACAGTTGCAGGTTGAGCCTTCTCAGCACTAGTGCCTGATGTAGGAGGAGGAATTTCTGCCATTGATTATAGTTGTGTGTGTGTGGATCTTAAACTGTATTAAATTAACAGATCAAGCTCTGATACCAATTGTTAGGCCGAATACACACTTATAATCAACTAAGTATGAGAGAATAACAATAAGTTCTTTAAAACCTTTAAAAACTGTTTGAATTAACTTCTCTCTCAGTGATGTAAATTATCACAGAGAGCTGCTTAGGTTACAATGAAAGATATTGTATTACACGATCGATACCCTTATAGGGTTAACCTAACTGTATTTATAAGATATATGGCTGCTATACAATCGATAATTGATACTCCTATAAATTAGTTATACAATTGATATCAATTACGATTGCTACTCGTCTCCTTAGTCAACTCAGTCTCTTTGACAGCTATCCAATCTTCAAAGATATTGCTTCCATAATTATCTTCAATAATTCTTCAAACACTGTTGACAAGTAGACGCTTCCTCCAAACAGAGTTTAACAAACTCTGTCGAGCTTCCATTGTCAGCGTATAGCAAACTCTGTTCAGCTTCCAACTGTCAGAGTTTAACTAAACTCTGACTACTTCCTGTTTAAAGTTAAACTCTGTTTTTCCCTGTAAAACTTAAACACTGATATTAACCATATCAATTATATTTAACAGATAGTTCTACTAATAACCAAATATAATTTTAATATAATAAGTGTAAGAATGACTTTGTCCAAAACTTGTGATAAGTGCATATTTTTATTACCTATTTATTGCTTGAACTCGTATTTTAATAATTTATTTTGTTGCATTTCAGGAAATTCGTGAATAAATAAAAAATGGCAAAATAAAGAAATAAAGAGCAAGGAAGGGAAAAAGAGGAAGAAAAAGGACTTCAATGAAAAAAGGAAAAAGAATTAGGAGCTTGGTGGAAAAGGAATCTTTGAAGACATGTGGAAGGTGGAGATCATCCCAACACACTAAATAAGTGTATGGCCAAGATCCACTCATCAAAGCTTAAGAAGGAAGGAAACAAATAGATGGCTAGGATTTGTCCACCACATTTAGAAGGTGTAGGGCCAAGATTAACCCAACACACCCCTAAACCCTAATTCTTATCCTATAAATACCCCCTCACCCCCCTTGTAATTAGGAACTTAGATTTTAGGGTAGCTTTAATTTCTTGTTTTGTTGTTTCAATTCTTGTAAACACTCTCTTTTATTTTAATGCAATTTCATTTCCTTTAATTTCTCATCTTGCTCTTTCGTTATATTGCCTTACCTTCGTTATTTTGTTAAATCTGTTTAGTGGATAAAGTAGCGAAAAGCTAACCACTATGGGTTAAAATAACGAATTTAATTTCTTGTTCTTAGTTAATAATCGTAATTTTGCCCCTTTAAATTTCAATTTTATTGTGGGTCATTTTAATTCCAAATCAAATCCTCGTTTTAGTGTAAAATTTTTATTTCGTAGTTAATTTCTCTATTGTCGTATTTATTTTTTTTTAAAAAAAAACACAAAATTTTCAGTTTTTATATTATTAAAATCTTAGATCTCTGTTTTAATGTGTTAAAATTTGAAGCAGCTATTTCTTTAGCCTCTCCTGCATTTTTCAGTTCAAAACAAACCCATTTCCCCTTCTGTTTTTTCTTCTTTTTTTTTTTTAATTTCAGCAAATCAACTCATTCCGCTTTCTTCTCCTTCTTCGATTCAAACAATCCCAGTCCCTTCTTTAAACCAAACCTCTCCCTGTTTGTTTCCTTATTCGAACAACATCTTCTTCTTCTTAGTTTTTTTTATCAACAAAACCAACTATCCTCTTCTTTGTTAATCGAACCAGTGGCTTTGTTTTGTTTTGCAATCTGATTATATTTAAATTCGCTTTCGAGTTATTGTTTTATTCTGGAATTGACGAGTTGTTGAGTCGTGGTTGCTGTCAAGGTATGTTTTTTTTGTAATTACGAGTCTGAGGAGTCCTCTACTGTGTTTGCTGAGTTGCTTGTTAAATTGTTGTCGAGTGTTGCTGAGTTTGTGAATGGCTGTGGCTGAAAGGTTGAGTTATAATCTGAGTTGATGTGTTCTTGTTTTTCCGTTTTCTTGCGTTCTTGTTTCGCTATTCTGTTCTGTTTCATGGGTGTCTACTGTTTGTGTTTTTGATGTGTTTAGTTGATTTGATACATTGATTTCTTTGTTTGTTGGTTTTTCCTTCGTTTTGAGTAGCTACGTTTTCGAGTTTCTGTTTTGAGTCTTTTTGTCGAATTCTTGTTTTCTGTCCGGGTGTTGAGTTTCTTAGTTGCGTATTTGAATTGTTCACCAGTTTTGCTGTTTGTTCAAATATGAGTTTTTTTATTTTGAGTTTCGTGTTACTGTCGAGCTATTAGTTCGAGTTTTTGCTGCGTTTTCTTGCTATTTTGATGTTTCCGCATTCTGAGTTACTGATTGTTTGTGTTGAGTTCTGGGTTTTTTCCGTGAAACGTTGGTTTGGGTTTGCTGGTTACCGAGTTGCTGTGTAGTATTTGTTGAGTTGCATTGTGTTTTTGCCTAATTCACTGATTGCTCGATCGTGTCGTAGGATTAGTTTGTTGTGAAGTTTTCTGAGTTTTTTTTCTTTGTCGAGTCTAGTTCTCTGAGTTTGCAATTCGATGTATGTGTGTGAATTTTTTTTGATATTTGCTGAAGTTCTGCTGCTGAGTAATGTGGTTTTGTTTTGCCGAGTTGACTCGGAGCCTGTAGTTCACTGGTTTCCTTTCCTGAGTTCACCAAGTTTGTCTCTGAGTTTGTTCCTTGTTTTTTTAAATTTTTTTTATTCTGTTTTTAGTTCGTAGTTGACTTATAGTCAAATTTCAGTTTACGAAAATGCGAAATTCTTGTGTTGGTTTTATTTCGGGTTAGTTGAATTTACATAGACCTCATGTCAAATTTTCCTAAAAATTTCATGTAAATAAAAATTAGTTAAAATTCAATTTTATATTTTTAATAAATGTTTTTATTTTTTTAATAATTTAGGTAATTAATTTTAGAATAATTTAGAAAATAGTTTAGAAATTAAATAGTAAAAATCGAATTTTCCAAAATCCAAAATTGTTCTAGTTCGATTAAGTTGAAAATAAAGGAATGCGAAAATGTTAGTCTCAGTGGATCGATACCTAAAATTTTTCAACGATTGAATCGTGCGCTTGCGATTAAAATTGTAATTATTTTAGCACATCAATTTTTTGGCACCGCTGCCGGGAACTAATTATTTTTCGTGCCTTGATTTTTAATTTTTCGAATTAGTTTTACTTGTCTTATTTTTGTTTTGTTTTTTTAGGAAAGTTTGATTTACGGGAATCTTCTCACGGAGCTTGGAACAAATCGGAATTTTTGGAAGCGTGCTTCGGTAACCCGTATTTCTCTCTATTCGCCTTTTTATTTTTAGAAAATCACAAAAAATCAAAAAATTAGAAATCACAAAAAAATTGAAATTTGAAAAAAAATCCAAAAAAAAATTAGTTGTAAATACATACTTGTTGCATCATGCATTTAAACACTTAGGGCACATCATCTAGACTTTTATTTTCTTGTTTTTAATTTTTCGTACATTATAATTGTGGTGATCGCTGGAGGACCCAAAGGTACGTTAATTTTTTTTTTTTTTAATTTAGGACACGTAGTGTAGAGCATCCATAAATGTTTATAGTTTTATTTTATCTCGTTGTTTGTTGCATCATTTGTAAATAAATTTTAAGGGCAAAACCACTAGCAAGATAAGGGAAGGGATTTCATCACTCTTTCCTTCGCCCAAAAACAATAAATCCCTCATTTTGCATACCCTAGCCCTTAATAAAATTAATTAGACGTTTGCCCCTAGGAATTTCGCGCTTAATTAGGTAGGTACCTAAGAAACGAAGTAATCATTAATTATTCCGACTCTTTGGTGTCTAGGCAAGCGAAAGCTTACCTGGCCAATTAAGATTTGGTGTCTAGGCTGGTGTTTAGCCTCTTGGCAATGCTTGCACCTACCTGGCCAAATCGGTCCGACTAAATTATGATTTACCGAGTTTTTGGTGGTCCTTACAGTTAGGAGCAAGGTCTAGTTTACTTTATTAAGGAACCCTAGATATAAGATTTTTGTTTTGATTTTTCACCCTTTCTTTTTGTGTGTTTAAATTTTTCGCACTTATTTGCTACGTGTTTCCTTTCGTGGTTTATGCGAACTATTTGGATTAGAGATAATTCTTCTAGATTAGTGAGATCGTTTGAGATTTCTTCCTCTTCTGATTCCGAGTCTTTAGATAATTCCGAACCAATAGTAAACATGGCCATGTCTCTTAAGGACCGTTGCTACCCCACCCATTCTGCCCAACCCACGTGTATCACTCTTCCTCCCGTAAATGGTAATAATTTCGAAATCAAAGCTCAACACATTAGCATGTTACCCAAATTTACCAGGAGTGAAGGTGAGGACCCGTATCTTTTCATCCATGAATTCGAGGAAGTTTGTGCCTTACAAAAACTACAACAATTGACCGAGGACTCAATTAGGCTTAGGCTCATTAACTTCGTGCTAAAGAAAATGCTAAAAAATGGTTGTATAGCCTACCGGTTAATTCTATTTCTACGTGGGAGGGATTTGTGGTAATTTTTCTAAAAAAATATTTTCCAAACCATAAAACTATAAGGATTACAAACGAGATAAATCAATTTCATCAAAAGGAAAACGAGTCTTTTTGGAAATATTTTGATCGTTTTAAAAATCTTTTATCACAATGCCCCCACCACGGAATAGAAAAGTGGAGACTTTGTAAGATTGTTTATGAGGCCTTAGATAGTCCAACAACCGCTTTGTTAGAGTCTATGTGCCAAGGCAAATTCATGGAGAAAGATGAGGACGAAGGGTGGGAATTTTTCGAAGAATTAGCCGAGAAGACAATGTTGTGGGAGTCTACTAAGAAACCGAATAAGTCTAACGAATCGTCTAGTTCATCTAGGGGTTTGCATTCGATTGGGAATTCGATTGCAACCGATGCCAAATTAGCTACTCTTACTAGACGACTTGAAGCTTTAGAAACTCATAGTGGTCCCCCACCTATGTCTATGTACCCAAATTATAATTCTTCGAACTTTGAGTCTCAACATTGTCCCGATTTTGAGCAAGTGAACACAATGTTTCAACCTAGGCCTCGGAATGACCCGTTTGCACCGACTTACAATCCCGGGTGGAAGAACCACCCGAATTTCTCGTGGAACCAAGACCAAAACTTCCAATCTCCACCACCTTCTTTTCAAAAGTCGAACTATCCAAACAAAGGTCCTTTTTCAAACGAGCCTCAAATTCATG
Organism: Saposhnikovia divaricata; assembly: GCA_036435485.1. Lineage (NCBI taxonomy): Eukaryota > Viridiplantae > Streptophyta > Magnoliopsida > Apiales > Apiaceae > Saposhnikovia > Saposhnikovia divaricata. The sequence goes on from CM071600.1 coordinate 135,657,271, forward strand.
TTCCTTATTCAACTCAAGCTCCCGCCCACCCACCCGGCTTTCATGAGTCGGATAAGAGAATTAATTCCTTGGAAAAGACTCTCGATACGTTTCTAAAATCAACAACTAATTTGGCTCAATCTCAACAAACCTTCATGCAAACCATGACTCAAGATAGGCAAATTTTAAATGCTAGTACTCAAGCCATATCTAAGTTAGAGGTTCAAGTGAGCCAATTAGCCAACGCCATTTATGAACGAGAGAAGAACAAACTTCCAAGTCAAACCGAGGTCAATCCTAAATTTCCTCTTAATCATAGACCTCCTCACAATGTGAACGCTGTCATTTCCTTAAGGTTCGGTAAGCAAGTAGAAAATCATGTCGGTGACAAGTCTCCCAAAGAAGACGAGTCAAATTCTGAACCAAACGCTAATCTTGAACCCGAGAGTTCAAAGGAACAAGGATCAACGAGAGGGACAAAACCCGTCCCCGAAGAACCTAATGAATGAATCTTTAATCCAAAAGCTCCTTACCCTCACCGACTCATTTCTCCTAAACAAACGGCCCAAATGGACAAGATCTTAGAAGTTTTTAAGCAAGTCAAAGTCAACATCCTTCTTTTAGACGCGATTCAACAAATTCCTTCGTATGCGAAATGTCTAAAAGATTTGTGCACACAAAAGCGAATTAATCACGTCCCTAAGAAAGCCTTTTTGACTTCTCAGGTTAGTTCAATTCTTTCGAACCAAATTCCCGTGAAATATAAGGACCCCGGTTGTCCTACAATTTCATGTGTCATAGGTAATACCTTTGTGGACAAGGCGTTACTTGTCTTAGGCGCTAGTGTGAACTTGCTTCCATTTTCGGTCTATCAAGCCCTAAGTTTAGGAGAGCTTCAAAGAACTAATGTTACACTTCAATTAGTCGATCGTTCTGTCAAAGTTCCTAAGGGGATTATTGAAGACGTGATAATTAAAGTAGATGACTTTTTCTTTCCCGTTGACTTTGTCATCCTGGAAACCGAATCGGTCAAGAACCCTAAGAATCAGATTCCTATCATTCTAGGAAGGCCATTTCTAGCCACCTCCAATGCTTTGATTAATTGTAGAAATGGATTAATGAAACTAATATTTGGGAACATGACCATTGACCTCAATATTTTTCACATAGGGAAACAACCCGATGATTTCTATGATCAACCTATGGATATCAATTTAATTGATGATATAGTTGATCAAGAATTCATCAACCCTAATGATGCTCTTGATTTTTGTTTAAAAGACTTTGGTCAAAATTGGGATGATTCTGAATATACAAATGAGGTCAATGCAATGTTAGACTCCACCATTCCTACAAATAACCAAGCATGCGAACCACCTCCTTTGTCACTTTTCGAAACTAGGGAACCCGTTGAGTCAAAGCCGCTCGATTTAGAACTCAAACCTCTTCCCGATACTCTTAAGTATGCCTTTTAAGGTCCTAAAGAGTCTCTTCCCGTTATAATTACCTCTAATTTGACCAAGTCACGGGAGGATGAGCTTGTAAGTGTGCTTATAGAACATAAGGAAGCCATAGGTTGGAGTATCTCGGATATTAAAGGAATTAGTCCTGCCATTGTCCAACATAGGATTCACTTAGTTGATGATGCCAAACCAGTTCTTAAGCCACAAAGGCGGTTGAACCCTACCATGATGGAAGTCATTAAGAAAGAAATCCTTAAGTGTCTAGATAATGGAATCATTTATCCCATTTCTGATAGCTCTTGGGTTAGCCCGATTCAGGTAGTACCTAAAAAGTCGGGTATTATCATGGTGACTAACGAGAACAATGAGCAAGTTCCTACTCGTGTCCAATCCGGTTGGAGGGTGTGCATAGACTATAGGAAACTCAATGATGCCACTAGAAAAGACCACTTTCCTTTACCATTCATAGATCAAATGTTACAAAGGTTAGCGGGTCATGCCTACTACTATTTTCTAGATGGTTATTCCGGATATTTCCAAATTCCAATAGCTCCCGAAGACCAAGAGAAGACCACCTTCACATGTCCCTTTGGAACTTTTGCCTATCGTCAATTAGCTTTTGGACTTACCACTGCCCCGGCCACCTTCCAAAGGTGCATGATGAGCATCATTTCTGACATGGTAGGTGAATTCCTAGAGATTTTCATAGATGACTTCTCCATCTTTGGTTCATCTTTTCATCAATGCCTAAACCATCTTGAGTTAGTCTTAAAACGGTGTAAAGAAACCAACCTCGTTCTTAATTGGGAAAAATGTCATTTCATGGTTAAAGAAGGAATCGTTCTTGGTCATAAATTTCTGAAAAGGGGATCGAAGTAGATAAATTCAAAGTTGACCTCATTGCCAATCAACCCCCACAACATCGGTTAAAGGAATTCGTTCCTTTTTGGGACATGCTGGTTTTTATAGGCATTTCATTAAAGATTTTAGCAAAAAGGCTAGACCGTTGACCACTCTTCTTGGCAAAGATGTCAAATTCGAGTTCAATAGTGATTGTTTACAATCTTTTGAACACCTTAAGAAAGAGTTGACCTTTCGAGTTAATGTGTGATGCATCTGATTACGCATTAGGGGCGGTATTAGGACAACGAATCAATAAGATACCTCATGTCATATATTATGCTAGTAAGACCTTAAATGATGCGCAACTTAATTACTCTACTACCGAAAAAGAGCTCCTAGCCGTAGTCTTTGCCCTCGAGAAGTTTAGGTCTTATCTTATTGGTTCGAAAATCATTGTTTACGCCGATCATTCCACCCTTCGATATCTCTTCTCTAAGAAAGACTCAAAGGCTCGATTGATTAGGTGGATCTTGTTGCTCCAAGAATTTGACCTAGAAATTAGGGATAAGAAGGGGTCTGAAAATGTCGTTGCGGATCATCTTTCTCAATTAGTAGTGGTGTCCACCATTGACTCACCTTCGAATGAATCCTTCCCCGATGAACATCTTCTTTCTATTTCTACTCCTCATTGGTTCGCCGATATTGTCAACTACCTCTCTACCGGTGACATTTCCTCTTATTGGTCTACACAAGATAGATCGAAATTTTTCTCACAAGTCAAACACTTCTTTTGGGATGACCCATATCTCTTTAAATATTGTCCCGACCAAATCATTCGGAGGTGCGTCCCAAACCTTTAGTTTCGAAGTATCCTTTTCCTTTTGTCAAGATCAAGCTTGTGGAGGTCATTTTAGTGCAAAGAAAATAGCGGCTAAAATCCTCCAAAGCGGTTTTTATTGGCCTAGTTTGTTTAAGGATGTTGCTGAATTCTGTGCCGCTTGTAGTAGGTGTCAACACTTAGGAAAGATCACTAGGAGAAATATGATGCCAATGAGTCCCATCTTAATCATTGATATTTTCGATGTGTGGGGCATAGATTTTATGTGTCCCTTTCCTAATTCTTTTGGCAACCTCTACATTCTCTTAGCGGTTGATTATGTGTCTAAGTGGGTAGAAGCCATACCGACTAAGTCCAATGATAACAAGGTTGTCCCTAAATTCTTAAAAGAGAATATCTTTTCTCTATTTGGCACACCTAGGGCTATCATTAGTGACCAAGGTAAGCACTTTAAGAATCGTCAATTTGAGTCCCTTTTTAAAAAGTACTCAATTACTCTTAGGTTGGCTACCCCTTATCATCCTCAAACTAGTGGTCAAGTTGAAGTCTCGAATAGGCAAATCAAACAAATTTTAGAAAAGACTGTCAACTCAAATAGGAAGGATTGGTCCATCAAACTGATAGATGCCTTATGGGACTATAGGAGCGCTTTTAAGACTGTTTTGGGCATGTCTCCTTATAGAATTGTGTTTGGCAAAGCCTGTCACTTTCCCGTTGAACTTGAGCATAGGGCCTTCTGGGCCATTAGAGAATTACACTTTGACTTACCAACCGCTAGTACTCATAGGAAGTTGCAACTGTCAGAACTAGAGGAATTAAGAAATGAGGCCTATGAAAATGCGAAAATCTATAAAGAAAGAACTAAATTTTTTCAGGATAAATCCATTTTGAGAAAATCATCTTCTCTGGGTCAAAAAGTTCTTTTATACAATTCTAGGCTTCATTTATTTCCCGGAAAATTGAGGTCAATGTGGGAAGGTCCTTACATTGTTAGGACCGTTTTTCCTCACGGTGCTGTTGAAATTGAAAATCCTAAAAATGGTGATATATTTAAAGTTAATGGACAAAGACTCAAACCATTTTTAGAGCTGCCACTTGATCTCGAGGAAGAGGTTATCCACCTCATCGATCCCTGATTCAAGTAAGTTTCTGAAAGTGTTTTGTCCTAAATCCAATCATGTATGATGAGTTAGGAAGAACTTTCATGTATTCTTGTTTGATTTCATTAATAATAATAAAAGACTTGTTTTGATTTTATTACGGGCATTATCTGTTTAAAGTGTTTTAAATAAGATGTTCCATAGTTTAGAGTAAAGCTTCTATAATTATAATGAGATTATAATAGTAAGATCTAGAAGATGATAACTCTAGACTTAAACAGTTCCTGATCATAGGATAACTAATCGGAAGTTAGTGAATCCGCAAAGATCGGTACATATTATGCTTGCTCCCGTCAGGAGGATGTCTGTTCTCATAGGCATTTGTGTGGTGACACTATAGCTAGTATGTAGGTGCTTATTAGGGAATAAGTTCACTGAACATGACTCGATAAGTTGGACAACTAATGGAGTTTACTCACGTGTCAATAGTTATTCACTGAGTGATAGTTGTACAAGTGTCCTTAGACTTGAGATCGTTAAAGTTATCTTATATATAATGAACTGTGCTTTGGTTTAGTCCTTAGTCTCAAGGACATACATTAGGTCTATTCTGGGTACAGGGATTTATGTATGGAGATAGTTAACGATCAATAAAGAATCTACCCCTTCCAGTAAGGAAGTGAATATCCTATGTTATTCTTAGTATGCGAGTTCTGGAATCTCTGGCCAGAGTGTATGAAATTAGAAAGGAGTTTCTAATTTGCATTAATATGAACTTTGCATTATGAATAAGAAATCATATGATTAAATTTGATAGGCTTGACACGAGATCCATGCCTTGTATTTAATCGGGATATTGTAGGGTAGAAGGAATTGATTGTACGGTAGCTAGTCACTGACAGGTTCTTGGTATTCTAAGCAGTGAATTCATATTATCCGGATAGTCGCGATATGTTGAGAAGCATCACTCACGATGTAGAATAAATATAATTAATCAGTTAATTATATTTAATGAATTTTAGAATTCATATAAATAATAAATAAAAGGTTTATTATTATTTATTTCTACTACCGGCTTAATATTGAACCTACAGGGTCACACCATAAAAAGATTAATTTATTGATGAAGGTATTTTGAGAGAGCAAGTTGTTTTAATAATGATTAAAATTGTTTTAATTATTATTTAACATTTTATAAGGTAAAGTGTAGGATTTATATATTAATATATAATGATATATTAATTATGTTAAAAAACCTACTTGTGCCCTATAAATAGAATGAGATGAGAATGAGTTTACACAATTTTGGTTTTTGTGAAAAACCTAGTTGCCTCCCTCATCTTCTTCATCTCTCTCTCTCTCTCTCAAAAACTCCATTTTTATAAAAGCTTAGTTTTATAAAAAGCTTCGTCGAAGAATTAATCTTGGTGGATACCGGTAGAGTGCTTCACACTCTGAGGAGCAACTGCTAAAACACCATTGTTGTAAAGCTTCGATTTCAAGGTATGATCACGATTCCTCGTTTATTCATTTTTACATGATTTTCTATATGTGCGATATATGGTTTTTACGGAAATAATTGTTATTTGCGCTTCCGCTCATTCGTAAATTCCTTCAATGGCATCAGAGCTAGGTTCTTGCATATAGAGAGTCATATAAAAATTTCAGATTTTTTTATGCATGTATGGATTTATTATGATTTTTGCAAGTTTATTTGGATTTAATTATGAATTAATTCGAAATAATTTTTGCATATGATTTTGACCACTAATCTGAGTTCTACAAGTGTTGTAGATGATCTGGGTATTTTCTCATAATTTTATGATGTGTAGATTATTTGTTATGAATTTTTTAAAATTGTTTTAATTAAAATTCATAAAATAATCATGCATATGGAAAATATGAAATAAAAATTTTGCACAAGGAACCCCACCTAATTTGATATTTCTGCTACTGATTGATTTTAGAAATCATGTTTTGATAATTTTTTATTAATTTATTAATTAATTGTTAATTAATTTATTAATAGTGAAATTAAATAATAAAAAAAGTTATTGTTATTAAAGGGGGCATTAATTGATTGAACAGTTACATAATATAAAAAAAAAAAAAAACTGATCTGTTCTGCTGTCGGGCGCGTGCAGCGCAAACGCATTAAGGGGGTCACGCATTTAGGAAATGCGTGACAGGGTCTGTTACGCATTTAAGACATGCGTTACACAATTAAATGGCTTTAATTGTTGTAACGCATTCCGGACATGCGTTACAGCCTTTCTGTCCACAATAAATTTGATTTATTGGGAGTTTCGTAACTCCGTTTTGGGCGTGCGATATATCGTTGGATTCGTTTTTCCGAGACGGATCTAATGGAGTGGTCAAATATTTTTTATATAATAATTTTGAATTATTTATATTTCCGGAAGTGTTTTTTAAAGCATGTTTTAATTGGATTAATTGCTTTTAAATACTATAATAAATCCATACATCAATATATCAATGTGTGACATGATATTGCTTGCATGCTTACTTATTGATTTATTTTTATATATGTGATATATGCCTATGTTTACCATGCGATGATAGATTTAGGTGAACTTAAATCAAAATAAGGCGTGCTCTAGAAAATCTAGAAATAGGAATCGTTTCTTGCCTTAATAATAATATTATGAATACAATCATGAGATTCTTGTGTTTGTGAAACACGTAATTAAATATGAATTTTCAATATTGAGAGAATGGATGATTCTGTCAAAAACGGATTTCGATCTGTAAGAAAGGGGTATTAAGTGACGCCTCTTGACAATGCTCCCCCCGATCTGGGAATCATCCAATTATCGATTATTGATTTGAAATATTTAATTTAAAAGGAAGAATCTCTTTATAATATGATTATGATTGTAACATAATATAATCCCTCTAAAATTAAATAATATCAAGTAGTAATTGGCCAATGACACAACGGGCTTGTGTCGGTCATAGCCTTCCAACATGGTAGAAAGTAGTTCTCATTTTTGAATCATTGTCGTTTCGTGCTACAGCCGAGGGCTCTGATTTCGAAATAAGAAATACTTGTCTATTACATAGAGATGTGTACAATGAATTAGAATCTAATGGTCGTTACGTGCTACAGCCGTGGGCCATTGGAGACTGATTCAGTTGTACGGAATGTTGGGTTAGACTTGACTTAGAATATTGAGTTTGTCGTGCCACAGCCGTGACTCAATTATTCAAGAGGCTAAAGTTTTATTAGGGAATAACATGAGATGTAATTGACAAGAGTTGTCTGCCTATTGAACATCACATGGCGTTTCGTGCCACAGCCGAGGTTGTGTGATGGAATATAGGATCCCTATTCCCACTAGCATTATGAATGCTTAATTTTTCACTTAAGGGGGTTGAATAAATTAGATAAACTAGTGGGAGTCACTTATGAATAAAGACCCGATTCATATAGTGTTTTTAAAATGAAATTGAATATTTGCTAAGTGTTGTTATGTGTTTATCATTTACAGATTTACTATATACACTATGTCTGGTGCACTATCACTCCGGAGCATACTAGATGCTCACAAATTGACTGGTCCGAATTTTGCTAACTGGCTTCGAAACTTGAGAATTGTTCTCAGGGTTGAGAAGCTGGAATATGTGCTTGACTCACCTAAGCCTGCTGCACCTGCTGACGATGCACATAATGATGAACATGTTGTGTATCGTAAGTGGATAGATGATGCTAATGTTGCTCAATGTATCATGCTAGCTTCCATGAACGATGAGCTACAGAAGCAACATGAGCTTATGGATGCTCACACTATCCTAGAGCATCTGCAAGAGTTGTATGATGTGGCAGGGAGGACAGCTCGATATGAGATATCGAAGGAGCTGTTCCGTTGTAGGATGTCTGAGGGATCATCCGTGAATGACCATGTACTTAAGATGATCAATTTGATTGAACGTCTTGGGCAACTTGGTTTTGTCATGGATAGGGAACTGACTCAAGACTTGGTCTTGCAATCACTTCCGGGTTCATTTTCGCAGTTTGTTGTGAACTTTCACATGAATAAGTTGGACGTCAGCCTGGCTGAACTCCACAACATGTTGAAGACTGCGGAATCGAATTTTCCCTCTAAGAAGAGTTCTGTTCTTCTAATTGGTGAGGGTTCCAATCCTAAGAAAAGGAAGAAGAACCCTTCCAAGAAGAAGAAAGTTGGTGAGAAAAAGCCGGTTCCACCAAAAGCTGAAGACCCCAAGAGCAAAGCTGTTTGCTTTCACTGTAACAAGGTGGGGCACTGGAAGAGGAACTGCAAGGTTTACCTTGCAGAAATGAAAAAGAAGAAAGATAGTGAGACTGTCGCTTCTGGTTCAGGTATGTTCATGATTGAAGTGAATATGTCAATAAATCAAAATTCTACTTGGGTATTAGATACCGCCTGTGGTTCTCACATTTGCAATTCGTTGCAGGGACTAAGGAGAAGTAGGACTCTCGAGGAAGAGGAGGTGATTCTACGGATGGGAAATGGAGCAAGAGTTGCTGCTGAATCTGTAGGATCGTTTGATTTACATATGCCTACGGGCAAGACTATTGTTTTAAATAATTGTTATTTTGTTCCCTCGATTGTGAGGAATATTATTTCTATTCCCATGTTAGACTTGGATGGATTTTCGTTTGTTATTAAGAATAATGAATGTTCAATTCTTAGAGATAATGTTCTTTATGGTAGTGGTATTTTAAATAATGGTCTATATGTGTGTGACATAGAGCATGATTTACTACAAATTGAACATACTAATAAAAGGAAAAGAGATGATGAAAATCTCACCTATTTGTGGCACTGCAGACTTGGTCATATTAGTGAAAATAGACTGCGGACATTGCATAAGGAAGGGTTACTTGACCCCTTTGATTTTGAATCATATCCTACATGCGAGTCTTGTCTATTGGGTAAAATGACCAAATCTCCATTTAGTGGACATGGAGAGAGGGCTGCAGAATTGCTAGGACTGGTACACACAGATGTATGTGGACCGATGTCTACGCAAGCCATGGGCGGATTTTCGTACTTCATTACTTTCATAGATGATCGATCTAGATTCGGATATGTGTATTTAATGAAACACAAATCTGAAGCCTTTGAAAAGTTCAAAGAATATAAGAATGAAGTGGAGAAACAAACCAAACATAGTATTATAACCCTTCGATCAGATCGAGGTGGTGAATACTTGAGTGGAGAATTTCTAGATTATCTCAAAGAAAATGGTATAGTCTCTCAGTGGACTCCTCCATATACTCCACAGTTGAATGGAGTATCTGAAAGGAGAAATCGAACTTTGTTAGACATGGTTCGGTCCATGATGAGCTACGCAAATCTTCCAGTATTCCTTTGGGGTTATGCATTGGAAACCTCAGCATATTTACTGAATAAGGTGCCTTCCAAATCTGTTCCTAAAACTCCATATGAGATATGGAAAGAAAGGAAACCGAGTCTTAAACACGTTAAGATTTGGGGATGTCCGGCTTATGTCAAGAAAGTTGACCCTGATAAGCTGGAATCTCGATCCGTGAAATGTAGTTTTGTGGGATATCCTAAAGAAACTTTAGGGTATTACTTCTACACCAATCATAGTGTATTTGTCTCCAGACATGCTACCTTCTTGGAAAAACAGTTTATCCTAGAAGGAAACAGTGGGAGCAAAATAGAACTTAATGAAGTTCAAGAAGCACAAACTACTACGGTTCAAGAGGAAACACCTGTTCAGACTGAACAACCTTCTGTGGTACAGCCCATTCGTAGGTCAGAAAGAGTGTCTCGCCAACCTGAGAGGTATTATGGCCTTGTCATTGAGAATGACAATGAGTTATCAATCGTTGATGATGACGACCCTATGACCTATAATGAGGCTATGAGTAGTGTTGACTCAGAGAAATGGCAGAGTGCCATGAAATCCGAAATGGATTCTATGTATGCCAACCAAGTATGGACTTTGGTTGAAGCACCAGAGGATGTGAATCCTATTGGATGCAAATGGGTATACAAAAGAAAGATTGGAGCAGATGGCCAGGTGGAGACCTATAAGGCCAGGCTCGTGGCAAAAGGATTCAGACAAAGGCAAGGGATTGACTTTGATGAAACTTTTTCGCCTGTAGCCCTGTTAAAATCAATTCGGATTTTGCTTGCGATTGCTGCTTACTACGACTATGAGATCTGGCAAATGGACGTGAAAACGGCCTTCCTCAATGGGAAACTTGAAGAGGAAGTGTATATGACACAGCCAGAGGGGTTTGTTTCTAAAGGGAATGAACACCTAGTGTGTAAGCTGCTAAGGACCATATATGGATTAAAGCAAGCTTCTCGTAGATGGAACATTCGTTTTGATGAGACAATCAAAGAGTTTGATTTTATCAAGAACATAGATGAACCATGTGTCTACAAGAAGGTTAGTGGGAGCGCGATAACATTTCTTGTATTGTATGTGGATGACATACTTCTTATAGGAAATGATATACCGATGCTGCAATCAGTCAAAGTGTGGTTATCAAAGAACTTCACTATGAAGGACTTGGGTGAAGCATCCTACATTCTCGGTATGAAGATCTATAGAGATAGATCTAGAAGAATGATAGGTCTTACCCAGGGTACATACATCGAGAAAGTGCTTAAAAGGTTTAGCATGGAAAACTCCAAGAGAGGTCTCATACCGATGAGCCATGGAGTATCCCTTTCCGAAAAGATGTCTCCTAAGACACCTGAGGAAAGAGAGCGCATGAGTAAGATTCCTTATGCTTCAGCAATAGGATCTATTATGTACGCGATGTTATGTACTAGGCCTGATGTTGCTTATTCAATTAGTGTAACGAGTAGATATCAGTCCAATCCAGGTGAAGACCACTGGAAAGCAGTGAAGAACATCCTTAAGTACTTGCGAAGGACTAAGGATATTTTTCTTGTTTTTGGTGGATCTGAGTTGAAAATAGAGGGTTATACTGACTCTAGTTTTCAATCAGAAAGTGATAGCAAATCCATGTCAGGGTATGTGTTTACTTTGAATGGTGGTGCGATTAGTTGGAAGAGTTCCAAACAGTCGACAACGGCTGACTCCACAGCGGAAGCAGAGTATATAGCTGCAAGTGAGGCTGCAAAAGAAGCCGTTTGGATGAGGAAATTTGTTTCTGAGTTGGGAGTTGTTCCAAGCATTGAAGAGCCTATTGTGTTGTATTGTGATAACAATGCAGCAATAGCACAAGCCAAGGAACCTAGGTCTCATAAAAATTCCAAACATGTTTTGCGGCGCTTTCATTTGATTAGGGAGATCATTGAAAGGGGAGATGTCAAGGTTGAGAGAGTTGACACACATAACAACATAGCAGACCCACTCACAAAGTCATTGTCTCAGATTCACTTTGATCGTCATAAAGAGAAGATGGGTATTAGATACCAGGGTGATTGGCTTTAGTTCAAGTGGGAGATTGAAAGTGTTTTGTCCTAAATCCAATCATGTATGATGAGTTAGGAAGAACTTTCATGTATTCTTGTTTGATTTCATTAATAATAATAAAAGACTTGTTTTGATTTTATTACGGGCATTATCTGTTTAAAGTGTTTTAAATAAGATGTTCCATAGTTTAGAGTAAAGCTTCTATAATTATAATGAGATTATAATAGTGAGATCTAGAAGATGATAACTCTAGACTTAAACAGTTCCTGATCATAGGATAACTAATCGGAAGTTAGTGAATCCGCAAAGATCGGTACATATTATGCTTGCTCCCGTCAGGAGGATGTCTGTTCTCATAGGCATTTGTGTGGTGACACTATAGCTAGTATGTAGGTGCTTATTAGGGAATAAGTTCACTGAACATGACTCGATAAGTTGGACAACTAATGGAGTTTACTCACGTGTCAATAGTTATTCACTGAGTGATAGTTGTACAAGTGTCCTTAGACTTGAGATCGTTAAAGTTATCTTATATATAATGAACTGTGCTTTGGTTTAGTCCTTAGTCTCAAGGACATACATTAGGTCTATTCTGGGTACAGGGATTTATGTATGGAGATAGTTAACGATCAATAAAGAATCTACCCCTTCCAGTAAGGAAGTGAATATCCTATGTTATTCTTAGTATGCGAGTTCTGGAATCTCTGGCCAGAGTGTATGAAATTAGAAAGGAGTTTCTAATTTGCATTAATATGAACTTTGCATTATGAATAAGAAATCATATGATTAAATTTGATAGGCTTGACACGAGATCCATGCCTTGTATTTAATCGGGATATTGTAGGGTAGAAGGAATTGATTGTACGGTAGCTAGTCACTGACAGGTTCTTGGTATTCTAAGCAGTGAATTCATATTATCCGGATAGTCGCGATATGTTGAGAAGCATCACTCACGATGTAGAATAAATATAATTAATCAGTTAATTATATTTAATGAATTTTAGAATTCATATAAATAATAAATAAAAGGTTTATTATTATTTATTTCTACTACCGGCTTAATATTGAACCTACAGGGTCACACCATAAAAAGATTAATTTATTGATGAAGGTATTTTGAGAGAGCAAGTTGTTTTAATAATGATTAAAATTGTTTTAATTATTATTTAACATTTTATAAGGTAAAGTGTAGGATTTATATATTAATATATAATGATATATTAATTATGTTAAAAAACCTACTTGTGCCCTATAAATAGAATGAGATGAGAATGAGTTTACACAATTTTGGTTTTTGTGAAAAACCTAGTTGCCTCCCTCATCTTCTTCATCTCTCTCTCTCTCTCTCAAAAACTCCATTTTTATAAAAGCTTAGTTTTATAAAAAGCTTCGTCGAAGAATTAATCTTGGTGGATACCGGTAGAGTGCTTCACACTCTGAGGAGCAACTGCTAAAACACCATTGTTGTAAAGCTTCGATTTCAAGGTATGATCACGATTCCTCGTTTATTCATTTTTACATGATTTTCTATATGTGCGATATATGGTTTTTACGGAAATAATTGTTATTTGCGCTTCCGCTCATTCGTAAATTCCTTCAATGGCATCAGAGCTAGGTTCTTGCATATAGAGAGTCATATAAAAATTTCAGATTTTTTTATGCATGTATGGATTTATTATGATTTTTGCAAGTTTATTTGGATTTAATTATGAATTAATTCGAAATAATTTTTGCATATGATTTTGACCACTAATCTGAGTTCTACAAGTGTTGTAGATGATCTGGGTATTTTCTCATAATTTTATGATGTGTAGATTATTTGTTATGAATTTTTTAAAATTGTTTTAATTAAAATTCATAAAATAATCATGCATATGGAAAATATGAAATAAAAATTTTGCACAAGGAACCCCACCTAATTTGATATTTCTGCTACTGATTGATTTTAGAAATCATGTTTTGATAATTTTTTATTAATTTATTAATTAATTGTTAATTAATTTATTAATAGTAAAATTAAATAATAATAAAAGTTATTGTTATTAAAGGGGGCATTAATTGATTGAACAGTTACATTAGTGTTAATAAATTCTTAAGTCTAATAAGTCCTTAATAGGAAAATTGACTAGGTTGGGCTCATTGATAACCTGAGTAAGTAAGTCCGAGGGGACTTTGTGCCTAGCAACCTAAGATCCTTTGTGGTCTGGGATTGTTGACCTAAAGCTCGCTAAATAGGTATCGATGCAAAAGTATTTTGGGACCTCAACCGACAGTCGATCTAACTACTAAGAGCGTGAAGTTTGGCTAGATACTTGTTTTGATTGAGATTGAGTCAGTTCAATATTGGTTGAAAAAAAAATGTTCGTATGCACTTGATCCATCAAAGGCCTTAAATTCACAACATACCTTGGGATATTTTGTAAACTTTTTGAGTCTACTCATGTGGATTGTGGGAACCTATAACTCGGTTATTATTAGAATAATCTTTAAGGCATATATTTTCCTACAAAATTGTTTTGTTGACACCAATGAAAGCTAGATTGAAAGAGGAAAGTTGGATACTTGTTGATTTATCTCAAAGATTTTATGGGTATATCTTCTGTAAACTCTTAGGAGACAACACTCCTCCTGTAGAGATCGTCTATGGGTTTAACGGGTTGGTAGACCTAAAATTACCCATGATGCCTACGAAAAGGAGCATAGGTTTTTCATTCAGCATTTTTCTTTTTGTTTTACTCGAGGACGAGCAAAAGATAGGTATGGGGACATTTGATAAGTGTTTTTACATATTTTTATTACCTATTTATTGCTTGAACTCGTATTTTAATAATTTATTTTGTTGCATTTCAGGAAATTCGTGAATAAATAAAGAAATGGAAAAATAAAGAAATAAAGAGCAAGGAAGGGAAAAAGAGGAAGAAAAAGGACTTAAATAAAAAAAGGAAAAAAAATTAGGAGCTTGGTGGAAAAGGAATCTTTGAAGACATGTGGAAGGTGGAGATCATTCCAACACACTAAATAAGTGTATGGCCAAGATCCACTCATCAAAGCTTAAGGGGGAAGGAAACAAATAGATGGTTAAGATTTGTCCACCACATTTAGAAGGTGTAGGGCCAAGATTAACCCAACACACCCCTAAACCCTAATTCTTATCCTATAAATACTCCCTTACCCCCTTGTATTTATGAACATAGATTTTAGGGTAGCTTTAATTTCTTGTTTTTTTTTAGTTTCAAATCTTGTAAACACTTTTTATTTTAATACAGAAATTTCGTTTCCTTTAATTTCTCATCTTGTTTTTCGTTTTTGTTGCATAGCTTTCGTTATTTTCGTAAATCCGATTAGTGGATAAAGTAGCAAAATGCTAACCACTATGGGTTGAAAATAACGATTTTTATTTTCTTGCTCGTAGTTTTAATTCGTAATTTTGCCCCTTTAAATTTCAATTTTATTGTGGGCCATTTTAATTCCAAATCATCATTTTATTGTAGTAGAATTTTAATTTCTTAGTTAATTTCTTTATTGTTGTATTTAATTTATAAAAAAACAAAAAAAAATAGTTTTACAAAATTTTCAGTACTAATTTCCTGTTTCTTTGTTGATTAATTCGAAGCATTAATTTACCATCTCCCTGTTTTAGTTTTATTCAAAATAAAACCCAGCATCTGTATCTGTTCTCCATAATTTTCCATTCAAACAATCCCCTCCCCTTTCTCTGTCTTTTCTTTCTCGAAGTTTTTGTGTTCACAAACTCACCCTCCTTTTGTTTTCATTTTCGCTGGTTTCGCTGAGTTGCCGTTGAGTTATTACCGAGTTCTGTATTTAGTTTTTCCGAATTCGTGGTTTAGTTGTGTTGTTGCCGAGTTGTTTGTTTCTCGTGGGTTCTTGTTGTTTTATTTGAGTATTGGTTCAATGAAGTCCAGTTTTTTTTTCTTGCTTAGTGTTAAATTGGGTCGGCTTGTTTCTGTCTTCGCTGAGTTACCAAGTCAAGTTGACTCAGTTGGATGCAGTTCTGTTTATTGCAAGTGATTTCCATTTTGTGGCTGAGTTTGGTTGTTTGATCATTAGATTGAATCTACGAGTTGTATTGTAATGCTCGTTCTTTTCGTTATTGAGTCGCAGACGATTTACTACTTAGTCATTGTTTGCTATGTGTAATTCAGTTGCTGTGTTTAAGAATTACTGATTGCATTTTTTTTAGGCGGAATATGAGTCGAATTCTTGTTTTATTTTCTTTTCTGCATTTTGTTTTAGTTTCTTAGTTACTGCTGTCGAGTTGTCCTGCTGTTGTGTTTTCGTGGCTGCGTTTTTTTCTGTTTTTCTCTGCGTTCTGTTTCTAATTTGTAATCGACTGTTACTGCTGAGTCTTGTTTTTAGTTTTGATGAATTATTGATGTGTAGTACTGAGTTGCTTGTCGCTGAGTTTCCAAGTTAATGTTTTGTGTTGCTGTTTCTAGTTCGTGTTTTGTGAATTATTGTGCGAGCCACATCGTTGTCTAAATTCGAGTCTGAGTTCAGGTTGTTTTGCTGAGTTTGTTTATTTAGAGAATTGTAATAGCTAAGTTTATGGCGTTGGTTTTCTTGAGTTCGAATTAGTAGTACCAAGTTTCTGAGTTGTGTTTTTCTTGTGCTGTTTTCCTGCGTTTTCAAAATACTCTGGTTTTGTTTTCTTAATTTCTGGCTTGTTGAATTTACGAGCGCCTTATGTCAAATTTTCCTTAAAAATTTCTGTAAATAAAAAGTTTTTAATTTTGTTTAGTTTTAAGTAATTTAGAATAATTTAGTTTTATTTAATTTAAAATTGATTTCTTCTTAATATTAAATAGTAAAAAAAATCCAAATTTTCAAAATGTTCTAGTTCGATTAAATTAAGAATTAAGTTCTTGAGAAAATGTTAGTCTCCGTGGATCGATATCTAAAATATTTCGACGATTGAATCGTACGCTTGCGATTTGAAATTGTACTTATTTTAGCACATCAACTTGGTAGTCGGTAGTCTGGTCTTCAGCACAACAAAATAAATAAGAACCGTTAGATCATAAAATAAAAAGATGAAAAACAATGGATCTAGCATAAAAAATATTTTATTTTTCAACATGTAAACTAAAAAGTGTATTTATATTGAAATACGAAAAAGTGTATGTCAATGATTTAAATCATATAATTTGGTTATCTACATTGAATAGGATTATCAATGTAGGTCTTTTACACTGAATATGATTAATGTAAAAATTCATAATTATACATTCTCTTGATATTCTAAGTGTTTTCATTTCGATAATAATCGTTAAATCATCACTAAATTAAAGATAATTTTATGAGCTTTGCGTGGGCCGTAAAATCGTCCAAATCTGATTTCTAGATCTCAAGATAGAGCTCAAATAGCAAATACGAACTTTTTTTAATATTAATAAAAAAAAATTAATTTTATCCTTTTTAATTATATCATTTTCATATTATTATTTTATTTTTAAAATTCAATTCTAATACAAACTTTTTCAATGATATTCATTTTAGATTATAATTTTTTTTAATATGATATAATCTTGATCGTCTATTTTTAAAAATATTAGATTCGACGGTTGAGATTATTTTGGTAGTACAGTGACCAAACCAAAAGTCCAAACCAAAATTATGGATAAAATCCCTCTTAAACTTATTATATATACTAGCTTATAACCCGTGCATCGCACGATTACTTGTAAACTTTTTAAATATATTTTATTATTAAAGTTTTAAGTTGTATATATATTTTTATTATTAAACCTTTTTAACTTTATAATCTCATGTATATAAATATTATCGTAATTATTTATTTTGAATTATTTTTTTTTGCTAAACATTTATTTTGAATTATTACTTTAAAATACATAAGTGTATATATATATATATATATATATAAGTATTACATAAAAATTGTTTTTTAACTTTTATTTAGTAGAAAAAATGAAATTTATCTAATCATGTAGACCTTTTTTTTTTTTTTATACAAAATTTTCAATATTGTAAGTGTTTTCCAGATGGGTGATGGCCCTATCTACCCATAAATTAAAGATGGGGAACCAAAATATCCACCGCCAACTCGCGTGGCCCTAAATACCCACGGGACACGTTACTACCATTGTCGTTTCTTGTGTCACGCCACTGGTGGTAGAGTGTTGTTTGAGACACGCTTCTGGAAACGGAGTATTGTAGAAATACGCTTCTGACAGAAGCGCACCTACCAGAAGATACGCAACTACCAGAAGCGCATCTACGGATACACAACTGGTAGTGGCGCATCCCTCGTCTTCTTCATTTGCAGAGAGAAGTCTCGCCGGCGACTTCTTTCTCTTTCTTCGTTCGCCCCTCTCCCGTGGTCGTACAGTCACTAGCTACACACCAATCGAATCGGCTTCATCTCCTCACCTTAAAAAAGAGGTCGAAAATGACAATTGAAAAATGGAACTTGAAATCAGAAATTTAGTTGCATGTGGTTGCATTCAGTTGAATGTGGTTGCATTCAGTTGAATATGCCCCTGTGGGGCCTTGCAACCCAAATCCACCAAAATAGCACCCCACCTTAAAAAAAAAAAAAGAGTCGAACTGGGCAGGCTGGGCAGGGGGGAAGTAGTGCCCTAATTTCTAGTATTTTTGCAATTTAGAAACTTAGTTTAGTAAAATTTCAAATAGTTTTCCATATTTATTTATGAAAAAAGCCCTTTATTTTTTTGTTATAACTTTTGAGTAAATAAAATATTTGTTTACATTATTTTTATAACTCCGTTTTTTTTCAATTTCCGTAATTTTATATATAACTATATAAAATGTTGGTTTATATTTTTATATAACTCTTTTTTTTTAGTTTATGTATATAATATAACTATACATTCAATCATTATTATAATTTTTTATTATTTTATATTTTTTTTCAATTAAATGGATATCAATTATGTTACAATTGTTATATTTTATATTTTTTTCATAAAACTATATCTCTTATTAAACTTATTACAAAAACGCAATCAAGAATCACATTCTCGATGAAAACCGAACACAAATCTATAATAATTAGGTCAATTGAATATATCGAACTCGCAGAAGTTAAAGATGCAACAAATCTATTATCTATTACTTCTATCTATCTATCAGTAGGATTGTGTTTCAAAAAATATTTATATTCTATTTATAAATTAAACATAATTATAATTAGATCATATAATTTTAGGTTTACAAAAATTTAAAAATGTGAGTTAAATTAGAAATTTTTGGTCGATCAACCATTTAGACTTTGAACAATTTAATATATAATTGATATAAGAAAGATAAAAATTTAAAAATGTAGAAAAACTTTTGAATTTATGTTTGAAAAGAAGAACTTTAAAAATAAGATCTATGTTTTTTACAAAAAAATAACGTGATTAATATGTAATGTTAGATGAACAAAAGATATGATTTTTTAGATCATAAATATTATAAAATTACATTTATTATTAGTAATAACCCATCATATTATTACTTGACTATAAATTATGATAATACATATTTTGTATAATACATTAAGATGATACATTATGTCATATAATTTAGATTGATAAATGAAACTTTAAATATATGGACACCACTTAAAATTTTAAAAGTTATTATTTGTAGTCTTGTACATTACCTTTATATAATTTTTAAACTATGAAAAACAGTATATTTGTCCATATATGTTATAGTCGATTTATAAATTATTAGTTTGTATTGTGAAATTATTAAATTATATTAAGTAAAATACATTAATTTTCAAAAGACATATAGAATAATTGAATTTTAGTCACAGATGAGTTTTCATAATTTAACCTTTCAATAATATGTAATGATTGAGTTATAACATATATTTAGATAAATGTAAGATGAAATCAGAAAGTATGATTTTAGATATTGTATAAATGCACAAGTCATTAATATTATCTAATCCCACGATTAAATTTTTCAGAATAAAATTTAAATTTGAGTTAAAAAATAATTATTAATTATAATATAAAAATAAAAATAAATTTAATTAGACTTTCAGCGATTTTAATGTATGATTGACCTAAAAAAAATCTTTAAAAAAATAAGAAAAATAATTGAATTTATATTAAAAATATGAGAACTCAAAAAATAGGATCTATGTTATATATAAAGAATAACATAATTAATATTCAATATTAAGTGAAAAAAGATATAATTTTTTAAATTATAAATATTACGAAACTGTAATAATTATTAACAATGACCAGTTAGATTATAACTCGACTATAAAGTATAATAATATGAATTTTTATATAACATAGTAAATTGATCAATATAATCTATAATGGTTGAATTATAACATATACTTATGTTAGGTCCGTTAAGATTGTAGAAGGGGGGTTGAATACAATCTTTACCTTTTATCAAAATTTGTCCGTTAAATAAAATTTAGTTTAGACAAATTTGTGCGGAATCAATTGAAACAAAATTCAAGTTAAATATAACGATATATTAAACTTGAGGGTTGTTACACAATCAGTATATAGTATTATCAAGTTAATAAAAACTAATTAGAAAATTTGACATGAACTTTTCTAATTTAGTTAATAAAAAATGAGATAAGAACTAGGAAACTTAATTCACTAGTATCGAGAGAGTCACAAATAATTAAGTTCTAACGGATACAATCTTTGAAACAAAGAACTCAAGAATTTATGGCAATTTAATTCTCCTTGGTTGAGCTTTAAAGATGAGAGAGAGATATAATATTTCTGCTGCTGTCTTTTACTTTTGTTCGTGTGTGTCGCTTTTGGACAAACAGTATTCTCTTCATATTTATACTACACGAGTGTTGACAAGTCTTCAGGACAAACTGAGATATTTTTAACACTTTGCAGACTATCCACTTGCCTTGCAGGACAATCGGTAGGACTATGAGCAGATTATCTCTTCCCTTGTATGATTGTCGGTAGGATTATCTTTTTGCAGACTTCCTGTAGACTTGTATGACAATCGGTATGACTATCACACAGATAGTCATACAGACTAAATCCTTGACAGACTAGCTCTTTCAAACTATCTCCTTTTATCAGACTATCTATAGACTTGCAGTACTATCTCTTGCAGACTATCAATAGATAGTCATACAATTAGTGATTCAAAGTCTATAAATAATTCTTTTAAACCTTTAACCAATTATGATAATTCTATGTTAATTAATTTAATAATTAACTTAATAAATAAATTAATTCTGATGAATTAATTTATTAATTAAGTTAACTAAATAACTTTAATAATTTAACAAAGAATTACTATAATTTCTCGATGGTCAGATCCTTTACCTTCAAAACCACTGTAATAAACAAATAACCTCCATTGAATATTTGTTGACGCTCAATACACGGTCTGGTTCATGAACGACTAACTTCAATCTCTGTTCTTCATTTTGACACTATGCTGTGGTCTATTTCTGTACTCTTCTGTACTCTGACTGATCTTCATCTGTCACTTGAAAAATCTCTATCACTCTAAATGAATCCACTTGCTTCAATGTCATACTGAGGCTTGATCAGCTAACTGAATCTTCTTCCAGTATGAAACATCAAAACTATAGATTGACTTTCTTCTTTCTTGTGACCGATTATACTTTCTAAGATTCCTGTGACAGTTCATATGATTATTTACTATTTTAAACTAATTTAAGTTGAGTTGAATCCTCGAACTACAAATAGACTTTGTCATATGCCTTTCAATCTCCCCCTATTGGTTTGTTAGAAAATAACAAGAAAAATCCTAGAGGATAACTCAACTAACTCAACTTAAACATGTAAATGATAAAACATTAAGTGCAAGTAAATAACGAAAAAGTTCTGGTATTTATAACAATTTCCAGATTCAAACATAAAAGATAAATACAAGATAGATGATCCTCTAGACTGATCATATAAGACAATTAACCTATCTTGTTCTACCTAGGCTCTAAAGATATAACATGTAGAGTAGTTCTTCAATCAGATGTGTCTTGATCACTTAACTCTCCTTCTTCTGGTTCTTCTATGAAAGGCAGTGGCTTGTGCATTTCAGAGTCGTAGAGACGATCTCTTTCAGATGTTATGCCTTTAGGAAAGATTGGTTGAAGTCCAAGTTTCTTTCTTAGTTCACCTTGGAATCTTTGCTACTTTTTAATATTTTCCGGAGCATATGATTTAATATGATCTGCAGCTTCCCTTTTTGCTTGAGATGGAAATCCATGTGTTCTGAGAATATGCTCAATGTATACCAAGTGCTTGGCAGTATATAGATACAATGCCTCTGTGTTAAGGTGACATGTTTGAAGTATGTTACCTTTGAGAAACTTACTTGACTAGGCTCCTCTATTACTTCTAGACCAGCCCTTTCAATAAATTCTTTAAGCTTCTCATTTAGCAATATACCCAGTTCAGAAGATGTTCTCACTTTTGGTCTAAGAACCCAAAGCTCAATCAGTGATCTGCCATAAAAGAACTGAAGAGATACTCAGTGTGTTCCAACTCTTTGACAATCAACAAAAATCATCAATTCTTCTATTCTCGGGTCATACTTAGCAGATATCCTGACAATTTCTTGATTTAAAGCATGTATGTACAACCGATTTGTTGGATTGACCCTTTTGAGCTCATCAAAGATATTAAGTAAACGAGCATTATCATACTCAGCAGTTTGAGGTGTGTCTATCACTCTTTTAGCAAAATCCCATTTTTTGCCAAGCTTATACTTAATATACCTCTTCCTAGCTTATACCTCAAGAGCATGTTGGCGTCGTATAGTATCCTCTTCTGCTTTCTGAAGCTCTTCATTGTTTTCAATCAGCTCCATTGTCTTTCGAAGCTTTTCTTCTCTCATTGACAAATTAGCTTGATGCTTTGCAAGTGATGATTCAGATTCAGGATCTACTCGTTGCTTTTCAAATTCAGAATCAACTTGCACTTCCTCTTCCCAGTAACTAAGATCTGGTTTAGGTACCTTTTCACACTCACCAGGAAATGACATATCATTAATATATGCAAACACATCAAAGTCATCAGGTTCACTTGTGTAATACTCTTGAGTGTCTTCCGCTTGAATGGCTTCATCTGCAGCTTTCTTCTTCCCCTTATCACTCCTTTTTTCACCTTGATCATTTTTATATTTATCTTCTCCTCCCCCTCTTGATTACTCCCCCTTAGTTGAGGGATCCTCTATAGTTTTATCAGTTGCACCAGCTCCAGGGTCTTTCTCATCACCATGTCTATCTGTTCTTTCAAAGAATTCCTTCTCATCTTCTGTAGGTGTGCGAATTCTACTAATGATATTATACAAGTGCTTCAGCCCTTTACCTTGATGTGAATTCTGCCTTTCAATCTTATCAAGATGATGTTCTATGGATATCTGATTTGCATGTACTTCAGTCTGAAGATTTTCAACTTTATTTGAGAGATTAGCGATCAGTATATCTTGAGAAATTGTGACATCTCCAAAGTCAGAAACTGCCTGTTGTTGAGAGAGTTTAATAGTGTTGATCTTGGTATTGAATACTGTCTTCATGTTCTAAATGTCATTCTTTATCATTATAAGCTGATTATTGACAGAGGTGGATGAAGAAGACCGTTCACCCACTTGTGCTCGAAGTAATTGTCTTTCAGTTTTACTTTTTGCAAGTTCCTTTTCTAGAGATGCTATCTTATTAAGTAACGAGAGAGTGTATGTGTCAATGTGTGCTCTCACCTGTATGTCACTATGTGTTTCACTCACCTAAAGTGCATGTGTTTCACTCATTTTGGTAGTGATCCTCACATCACTCCTCTCAAGTTACTTAGCTGCTCCAGAAGTCGTACCTGCATTTAAAATCACCCTATCCTCCTCTTGGAAGGTCAGTGGTGGTGCAATGGGAGTTCGCGAATCCCGATCCTCAGTCATTTCTATCATCTCATTTGGATTTGATGTCTGAATTGCTTCAGTGATAGAAAGACTGAGTTACCTTCCATTTTCTCCAGTCGAAACTACGAGTGGAAACTCCCTTAAGGGATCCAGGTATGTTCCACCTGAGAGGGGAGATAATGATTCTAAAGGTGGCAAAGAATCAAGATTTCCCTCATAGACCTATAAAGGCCACACTACCATAACAATGGCAGGCACTGTATCTAGCCTATTGTGCTCTCCTTGCATTGTGTCCTCAGCTTCATAAAGTTATGTTTTCCCCCATTATGAGTAACAAGGGTGTGCTTGACTTTATACAAGGTGCCACGGCCCTATGGCGAACTTCAATAGTTTCATCCTGTTGAAAGGAAGAAACCAGTAACTGTTTATTGGCCATATCAATGTCCAAATCCTGTTGGGAGGAAATGGATGGGCTTACAGATGCCTCAGTTTCAGTTCTACTCTTCTTTGGTGCAGGCAGAGCTGTGGGTTCACACATATCAACACTACTACTCTCACTTCTTTTGAATGGCGATTTCTTTCTGACGTGATAGTATTTGCTAAATCTAGACTTTTTGTTTGGCTCTTTGACCTGGGTTAGAGGTTGTGGTTCTACAACCCCTTGGTCAGCCCTAACAACCACTTGGGTTCCAGAAGTAGATTGAGATTAAGACATATAAATAGCTTGAGTGTTAGAAGACAATACCTGATCAGCAGCAGTTGAAGAAGTCCCAATGGGAGTGGGTTGTACCACTTGAAGTTGAGGTTCAAGGACAGCTGCAGTTTCAATTTTCTGAGGTTCAGGTTGTTGAGGAGCTTGCTCAGGTATGACTGGCAAGTTTATGAAAGTAGACATATACCTTGTAACGACTACAGGAACATTTGGAAACTTGCGTGCAGTGCTTAACCTGGTAAAGAATTTCTTGTGTGTGGTTCCAGACACTTCATCACGGGAGTTATTGAAAAGACGTTGGTGCTCTTCAGAAACGAGATGATTAAATATCAGGGTCAAAAACCGAGGATAGTAACAAGAAACAGGTTTACCCAAATCATGATCGCTCTTAACAGTTAAGAGACGATTAACCAAGTCATCCCAAAGTAGTCTGCCAATATTGATTCTTTAATTGTAAACAATCGCATAACCAATATTCTGAATCAAAGATGGAATATTATTAAAATTATTCTTAAGAGTGTTGGCAAACACTTTAGACAGGGTGTCAAAGAAATAATCCCATTCTGACACCAACTGCTTTTTAGATAATCTGGTAAGATTCACTACCCCCTGATAATGTATATCAACGAAAAATTTAGTCAAAACAGAGGCAGAGAGTGGTGCAACAAAATCGTTTGTTGGAAGATTCAGAACGGTGTTAATGGTTGACTCATCCACATTATAAGATGTATCTCCCACTCTAAAGATAAAAGATCTGTTATCAGGGGAGATTACGAATGTGGAACAAATCACCCATAGTGGATCAGCTTTTAAAGGAGCATTAAGAGAAATAGCATCACGAACGAGAGAATGCTCATTTAAAAACCAAATCCAAGGTCTAATTCTTACAAAAGAGCAATTTTTCGGGTTAAAATAACCAACAAAATTATGCTTAACGATATCCAAATTATCAGACATTTTAAAATAACACACCCAAAATTATAATTTCAATAAAATTAGATTAATTCAAATTTTTGGGATTTTATCAATTAATGAATTAATCAAGAAAATCCGAAAAATCAAAACTTCTCAGAAAATTATGAAATTACAGTATGATTATCTCCTTAACACCAGGAACACTCTGCTATTTTTAGATTTTGCAAAAACCCACTCAAACTCCGAATTAGTCAAGAAACCGATTGGTTTTTCAAAATTTTCGAGTTTCAAAACCTTAACCAATCGTCGATTTTAAACACTCAATACAACGGGTTCGAAGAGATCGTTACAGAGGTGTTAACAGCTTGTGATTCGGTTAAGTATTGAGGTAGTAATCAAAGAAAATTTAGGCAGAGGTTCGTTTGTATATAGCGTATGTATATATCGGACAAGAACAGATAGACTCAGAGACTTAACTCGTGAGTAAAAACAAACAGACTAGACTAACGATAGTCTTACAACAATTTTATTTATATACAAGACAATGTATGACTATCGTTTGGTAGTCATACCGATAGTCCTACAACACAAAAACTGATAGACTAAATTGATAGTCTGATTGATAGTCTGTAAACAAAAATAAAATAGACTAACATAAAATAGTTAGTAAGACTATAGGTTAATAGTACTACCGATAGTCCTAAAATCCTAAATAATGAACAGATAATCCTACAAGTAGTAAAACCAACAGACTTAAAAGAAAATAAACACTACCACAACTCAAATTACAGAAAATACGAAAAATTTGTAAAAATGCAAACGGATTAATAATTTACAACAACATTCTAATAGAAATAAAATAAGAAAATTAATTCATAATTACACTTGTAATAATATACAAATTATTCGAATTATATTACACATATGACTATACATTAAATAATGAAAGAAAACATAAGATGTCCTTTTGGCAAAAATAAAATATTAATAACAAAAGGACAAACACTACAAAACATTACATAAATTTATATATTTACAGCAATATTTATAAAAACAAAACAAAAATAGATTTCTCAATAATTCTAACTTGTAGAATTAGAGAAAAATGTTTTTAGAGAAAATCTTTTATTCTAAAATAGAGAAATATGGAGTATAAAATAATAAAGATGAAGGCAAAGCTAATAGTTCATAAGCAAGAAAATTAATTGATAAACTAATTTTCCAAGTGATTTACAAAAACCACTTGTAAAATTATTAAAGAGCAAATCTCAAATATTAACTAGATTAATTACTAGGACTATTTAACATACCCAATTCACCAACTAATCTGGTGAATGTGGATTCGTCAAAAGACTTAGTAAAAATATCTGCTGTTTGTTCTTTCGTGGGTAAAAAATGTAATTCTACGGTACCATTCATGACATGTTCTCTAATAAAATGATACCTGATGTCAATATGCTTGGTCCTCGTATGCTACATAGGATTGTTGGAGATAGCTATGGCACTTGTATTGTCACATAAGATTGGAATTCTGTCAAGTACAAAGCCATAGTCACGTAGCTGATTCCTAATCCACAAGATCTGAGCGCAACAGCTTCCAGTAGCTATGTATTCAGCTTCGGCTGTTGAGTTGGAAATGGTTTGCTATTTCATACTGTACCAGGAGACCAGTCTTTCGCCTAGAAATTGACAACTCCTAGAGGTGCTTTTCCTATCTACAACAATTCCTACATAATCTGAATCTGTATATCCAACAAGGTTAAAACCAGATTCTTTAGGGTACCAAATACCTAAGTTAGGTGTACCCATAAGATATCTCACTATTCGTTTAATAGCAATGAGATGTACATCTCTAGGATCCGCTTGGAACCTTGCACACAAGCATGTAGCATACATAATATCTGGTCTACTTGCAGTAAGATAAAGTAATGAACCTATCATACCTCTATAGCTTGTGACATATACCTTTGCAGAATTTTCACATGCTCCAAATTTTACAGCTGTAGATGATGGTGTCCTAGCTGAAGATGAGTCCTCCATTTGATATTTCTTGAGGAGCTCTTTGACATACTTGGATTGACAAATAAAGATTCCATCTGTCCTTTGACTTACTTGTAATCCAAGAAAGAACTTCAGTTCACCCATCAGGCTCATCTCAAATTTACCTTGCATTAACTTAGCAAATTTCTTGCACAAAAGATCATTAGTAGACCCAAATATTATATCGTCCACATAGACTTGGACTAGTGTAGTATCATTCTTATGTTTCTTTGTAAAGAGAGTTTTGTCTATGACACCTCTAACAAAACCATTTTCAAGTAAGAATTCAGAAAGAGTGTCATACCATTTTCTTGGCGCTTGCTTAAGACCATAGATAGCCTTGAAGAGAAAGTAGACATAGTCCAAGATATCTGGATCTTTAAAGCCAGGGGGTTGTTCCACATAAACCTCTTCATCCAGCTTACCATTCAGAAAAGCACTCTTGACATCCATTTGATAAACCTTGAAGTTTGAGAATGCTACAAATGCCAAGAATATTCTGATAGCCTTAAGCCTAGCTAGGGGTGAGCAAAAAACCCAATTGAAACCGATCAAAACCGAACCGAAAAAACCGAAACCGAAACCGAACCGGCGGTTGCGGTTTTTGATTTTTAAAAACCGAGACTTTCGGTTCCGGTTTCGGTTATAGGTTAAAACCGAACCGAACCGATTATTAAAATAAATAAATATATAATTTATATATATTCTTAAAATTAATAAATATATTACATCTTGAATTATAATTTTCAAAACGATTACGGATGATTTTATTAGCACCTAAAGTGTATTGGCGACAATGTGTACTGACGAAAATTCATTATAATGGCCACAATAGACTAGCCAATTGACCATCAAACCAACACCAGCAAGATGCAACACTTCGGGAATCTTAAAATCTCAGAACATCATACTACTAGCAAGTAAAACATTACGAACTTAGCAAAAAAAAGAAAATAAATCACTACGAAAACATCTACAGACACAATATAAGGGAAGTACTGCCAAAATATCCCATTACAACATACCATTACATTACATAACAACAGCATATCTAACATTAGCACTAATATATACATAGAGTGTACTCATTCAATAGCTCAATCACTTTGTTTAAAAGTCGAGAACGTTATAATATATAAATTTAAAATCTTGTAATATATTTATAATTTTTTCGTTCGGTTTTAAAACCAAAACCGAACCGTTAAAAACTGAATCAAGATTTTTAAAACCGAAACCGAAATCGACGATTCGGTTGCGGTTTTCAATTTTTAAAACCGAAGTCATGCGGTTTCGGGTTTGGTTTCGGGGCAAAACCGCCCCGAACCGAACCGTGCTCTCCCCTAAGCCTAGCCACTGGAGCATAGGTTTCATCATAATCCATTACTTTAGCTTGGGAATAACCTTTAGCAACCAGTCTTGCTTTGTTTCTAGTCACAGTGTCATCTTCATCCAGTTTATTTCTAAATACCCCCTGGTATCAACCACTTTCTTGTCCTTAGGTCTGGGTACCAGCTTCCACACTTCTTGTTGTTTAAATTGATTGAGTTCATCTTGCATAGCAAGCACCCAATCAGGATCAGAAAGAGTTTCCTTAGTTTTCTTAGGTTCCATTTCAGACAGAAATCCTGAATAATTACATTGATTCTGATAAGCTCTTCTAATTCTCACACCAACATTTGGATCACCAAGGATTAGCTCAAAGGGGTGAGCTTTATACCAAACAGTCTATCTGGGAAGATTAGATCTTGATGATTCGCCTTATTCTTCATTATGATGTTGAGTATGACTAGTTGATCCTTCATTGTCTCCCCCTGAGTTGTTGTCAGGTTTACTTGATGATTGTTCAGGAGTGTCAGGGATACCTCCAATATTATCATTGTTTCCACCACCACCACTCTGATCATCATCATTATTATTGTTATCATCATCAACAATATCAGGTGGATTGTCACCATCTGAATCTAACATGTCATCATAAGATAACTTTTCAGATGGATCTTCTTTTTGGATACTGGGGAGTTTAGTGTCATCAAATGTTACATTGACACTTTCAAGCATTTTATGTTGATCAATTACATACACCTTATAAGCTCTTCTTGTATAAGCAATAAAAATTGCTTCATGTGCTTTGGCCTCGAATTTTCCACCACGATCATCTCCTTCTTTAAGCACAAAACATTTTGCTCCAAATACATGAAAGTATTTAAGTGTTGGTTTCTTTTCATTCATTATTTCATAAGGTGTCTTCATTAAATCTTTGTTGATAAGAGTTCAATTCTGGGTATAACATGCAATGTTGACGGCTTCAGCCCAAAAATATAAAAGAAGCCTTGATTCATTTAACATTATACGTGCAGCTTCAATCAAGGTTCTATTCTTTCTCTCAACTAGCTACCCCATTTTGCTGAGGAGTTCTTGGAGCTGAGTACTGTCTTTTTATGCCCTTGTCAGTACAAAAGTCATTTAGAACTGCATTCTTGAATTCAGTTCTGTTGTCTGACCTTATTGCTCTTACTGGATGCTTTGAATCTAACTTAATCAACTTGATGTGATCAATCACAAATTGTGGAGTTTCATCTTTGGAATTTAGAAAAAGAACCCTAGTGTAATTTGAGAAGTCATCAATAATCACGAAAGCATATCTTTTCTTTGACATAGACATCACATTAACCGGACCAAAAAGATCCATGTGTAGTAGTTGCATAGGTTCAGTTATTGATGATGTGTCAGTGCTCCTGTGAGTTGCTGTTTTCAATTTCCCTTTTTGACAAGCATCACAGAGTCGTTCCTGAGTAAATTCCATAGAAGGCTAACCTCTCACCAATTCTCTTTTAACTAGAGAATTCATTGTCTTGAAGTTAAGGTGAGAAAGTTTTTTATGCCACAGCCAACTCTCATATGTAGATGCTTTAGAATAGAAGCAAGTGATTTCTTCAATGCTTCCAGAGTTCATGTTGGCTATATACAGATTGCCTTTTCTAACTCCAATCAGTGCAGGCTGTTCATGTCTCTTGTGTGAGATCAAACAATTCTTCTTGTTAAAGAAGGCTTCATATCCCTTGTCACAGAATTGACTTAGCAGATTATGTTCAAGTCCTTTCACAAAAGACACTTAATCAATGATAACATTTCCAGCTTCCAATCTACCATATCCATTAGTTTTACCTTTGCTGTTATCTCCAAAGGTAACCACCGGGCCAGCTTTCTCCACCATATTTGTCAGTAGGGCTCTATCTCCGGTCATATGTCTTGAACATCCACTGTCCAAAATCCACATAACACGATCAACCTGTTCCACACCCTGCATTGACAAATAGGTTAAACTTTCTTCGGAACCCAAATTTGATTGGGTCCAGAGTACTTGAAGAATTGGCCTTTATCAGGCAAAACAACATTCTTAATCTTAACAACAACATTTTCAACAAGGACTGGACACTTAACCCTGTAAACAGCTTTAACACTCTTTGGTTTTAGCTTGGGTATCCTGTCTTCACTATAGCCTTAAGAGGACTTGAGGTCCTTGACCTAGGATTAGGTGGAGTAACAGTCCTGGGTCTAACATGCTTATTTCTACTCATATGTTTTCGAGGAGCAGTATTATTTACACATGCATGATTACTATTAAAGTAAGCAGACATAGCATTAAAAACACACGACATACAATTCACAACACCACATGATTCATGAGAAGTATCAATAACAGAAATGGCAGGCATGGTAGACATGTTGTTATTGTTCACATTCTTACAACTTGATACAGTCTTAAAAGAACTAGTTGAATTAACAACCTTGACTGGAACCTTAGGTTTATCTTGTCTAGAAGAGACATTTGCATTTGCAATGTCCTCAGTTCTCAATTCATCATGAATAATAGACTTCTTAAAGAGAGGGTTCTTGACACCCTTAAGCACATATGGTATTCCCCTTTCTTTAGCACTAACAGGATCAGGGGAATTTATGCCTAACATTCCAACAACCTCATTGTAACCAAACCCAATTCCTATGGTTTGATCAACAACTTGTTTGTTGAAAATCTCTTTAGCCACTATACAAGAATTATAGTAAGCTCTAACCTTGGTTTCAAGTTCACTGATTGTAGCAAGTTGTTTAGACACTACTTCAACTAAGGACTTTTCCCTTTTATTAAGTAGTTGTATCTCCTCTTTTTGCTTATCCTGACACTTGTGCACATTTTTTAGTTCCAACACTTGATTTTCAAGATTAGTGTTTAACAAATTTATTCTAGCATTTTTTCTTTTAGCACAATCCAAAGTACTACCAGGATGACGTATTATTTCATCGTCAGTAAATATTACCTGTGAGGTAGAACCATTGGAACCATTAGAATTGTCAAAATTTGCCATCAGCGCAAGATTACCAACTTCTTCATCTTCACTATCTGTGTCATCCCAGCTTTTACCAGCAGCCAAATAGGCTTTTCCAGTCTTTTTCTTTTCAGGAACATAATCCCTCCTTTGACTTTGTTTGGGTCTTTGACACTCAGTAGCAAAATGTCCAAGTTCATTACTGATAAGTGGATTTTATATCCACTTAGAGTGCTTCGTATCGGCTTAAATTGATTACTTGACCTCAAGTATGTCGTGTTTTTAACGTGTTTTCATTAAGTTGTGCAGAACTTCTAGTTAGAGGCAGGTTGGTGTTTTTTCTATGATTATGTGGTGGTTTTGAGCGTAGGAGCTGAAGGACGGGAACTCGCGAGAAAAGCGGAGCAAAATGAAGAAAAATCAGCAGAATCAGCAAATTCTTCAGCATTGTGACGCCCCCAGATCCGGGGTCGGAGTTCTAGGCGCTCACGGTCCATTTTCCATTAATAACATACCTGTTCTTGCACATAATATATAACACAGCCATCGACCCCACAATAAACTCACACAGCACACACACACACACAGGTTAGAGTCTCAAAAACGTCACAACATTGATTAAGCAGAAATAAAAGTATCAGAGTTATTACAGACCGAATTAAATAGTATTTATGCTACCAGCGACACTTCGATATGAAGCGAAGTTGTAGGCTTGATAGTTTGTTACGATACACTGCCTTGCACAGGTCATACTGATAAATAAAACGAACTAACAAAAGCTGCCAACCAATCCGGCTAATGGGGCCTACCGGTGGAATCTCAACTGCTGGCTTGGGTCTAGTCACCTGCTTTCGAGCAGTCTGTCTGGGTCTTGCCATTTCGCTTAGCTGTTGTGTTTGTAAAATTTGAAAACAAGCAAGAGTGAGCAACTATAGCTCAGCATGAAATATACGTATAAGGTAAGCAATATAACATTTCATATGATTAGCAGTTATAAACTTGTTTGTATCAATCACATATAAAATCACTTGTCATTGTTGATAAATTCCGAAGGTACAACAATATGTGCCCTTGTTTTCAAAATAAACTTGCAGTTCTAGATACTGCATTGAGTCAACATCTTTCTCATCAAAATAGAACACTATCAGCAACTTGGCACAAAAGCCTAAGAAGCAGTGTCAAAGCATTTTTCCAAAATGGAGGAATGGGACTTAAAAAAAACATAAAACCTGACAAGGATTGACGATGATCAGTCGCCACATCCAAGTCCAATAATCCGCGGGTCTTCTCTACCGGTAGAAGGATAGAAACTACATCTGTAACTATCCCTGGGTGAAAACTACATCCGTAATCACCCTCGATGAAAACTACATCCGTAATCATCCTTCGGCAACACCTGGGCCGGAATAATAATTGATGGACCGCCTGGCTCACGGCCGCTTACACATCCTGGGAATCGTTCGTCAACGGTTCCCACACCTGCCAGAGTCCCTTTTTCTTTTTCTTTTGAAAACTTGATTTTGATTGAAAATAGAGTAATTGAGGTCCGACATCAGTCGACCGATGATTCTTGAAATCATACAAGAAGCAGAACCTGACCGGGGGTTTTCGAAAAGGTTTTGAGTTCGAAGGAGTTCGAGTTTGAAAGTATTAAATGTATCTTGGATTGACTTCATCTTTAAAATAATGAACAATAATTAATAAATAATATTTTAAGATTTAATATTAATAATTAATAAAATAATTATTCGATAAAATAAACTTTTAATCCAAGATAGGGTTTCGAGTATTTACGAAGATATGAAAATAATTACTTGAGTATACGATACTCCCCGAATGACCCTTCGGGTTTTCGCAATCTACTTATGATATAATAATATACCGCTCCCCGGTCAATAGTGTACACGGACCGCTACGACCTCTATTGCTAGAGTCGTTGTCCGAGGAAAACAATTCAATCTAAGTTCAAGGGGTACAAGCATATATGTACTTATACAATCTCAATTGCATCAATACTTCGATAAACATAGCATTTGATATGGTTGAAAACTACAAATACAACAGTGAAAGTCCTTGTACATGTATAAGTTTTGAAAAGTAAGCTTGCCTTGGTTTGGTTGGGGTGGTCGAGCGTGCGGAGTGGAACGATCTATACATAAGCAATAACCGCTCGTTAGTACCTTAATCAATATCTCTTTAATTACGGGGTTTTAGGGGGTACGAAATTAACTTAATGACTTCGTCTTATGACACTCTAGCCCCACTATAGGTTCATGTCATCACTCGATTACGCTCGTCACTTATTCCACTTAATTTAGTTACCACATTCGAATCATAACCATTACCCCTAGAATTATGCTCCACTAACGACTTTTTCCCTTGCGTGAAATTTACTCTAGCATTTTTATAAAATTCAAAAATTCATATTTTAATCCAATTCTTTTTGGGTAGTCTTCATCACTGCATTTCCTAGTTTCTCAAATTTTTCCATGAACCCACATATATTTTTAGGGGTTTAAACAAGGTTCACAAGGGGGTCACTTAGTGCAGTCCGGAATCCAGAAACACAATTTACTTCTCCGGCCACAACTTAAAATATATAAATCACCTAGTCATGAACCTTACATTTCCAGAAACTACATTAAAATATCTTTCCAACAATATATGGTAGGACCTCAGGGGACAAGATTTGAGGGTTCCAAACCATGTTACAAGACATGTCAATGTTCCTGGAAAAACTCATCAAGCATGTATCACTTAGATCAACCAATTTTCTCAATTCCACAACACAACCAATACCTAATTCACTTAGTTCATGCTTTATAACATTCATGGTGATACATATACTATCCACAATCATAAAAATCACAATCACAACATCAAAACTCAAGATCCATGTCATCCATTACTTATACAACCAAGATTAACACTATAACACATGGATCTATCACCAAACATTATAAACACTACATGACCAAAAGGGTTTGTGATTTTTATACCTTCTTGAGCACCTAGGAGCCTTGGATAAGCCTTACAAAACTCAATAACACCTTGAATGGTCTCCTACAAACCTTACAATCCAAGATCTAAAAGAAAAACCAAACATGGTTACTATTCACAATATCTATTATAATTAATATCTTGAAATTGGATGGATGAAATGGCTTGAAACTCTTAACATACCTTGCTTAGATGATGGTGAGGGCCTAGGAATTATGTCTTGATTTATGAGTGATGGGAAATGGAGGAGGAAGAAATTTTTTTTTTCTTCTCCTTTAGCCTTGGCCGAGAGCTTCTTGGAGGGGGGGTTTGTGTTTTTGGTTTTTGATTTTTGTGTTGCTTTGGTTGAATAATTGTGTTAAAAGGTGTTGGGTGATACATAATGTTGTATGTATAAGCAAGGTACTAGCATAGGTATGGCCTCATGTACTACTTGTCTCCTCTTTTTGAAAAGCAATGTAACTAGTTACTATTCCCCTTCCATTTGGTTAACTAGTTTGCTTATTCCTAACCACTTGGTTGCATGGGACTTGCATGCAATACTACTCCTTGTATCATTATTCTTCCACCAATGCTTGTCATTTAATCTTTAATTCGTATCGTATCTTAATTAATCTCTCGTAATAATATTTTGTCGCGTAGAGATTTCCCCTATAATTCCTTAAGTACTTAATTGTGTAAATCCCTCGAATATCCATAATTCCTCGTCATAATTCTTAATAAATCTTTTAATACTCTAATCATTCTCAAATCCCAAGTTTTATAAATCTTACTAACAATAAGACTCTTGCCTTCACAATCTTCCTTTTATCTTACATAATGAATGCAACAACACAGTTTCTCAGACAATCAATTCTATTAATCAACAGGGATGACTAGAAAGGTTCCATATTGACAATGCCACAAGATATTAAATAAAAGTAAATATTACCAAAAATTAGGGTTCTTACAGCCTCCCATCCTTAAAAGGATTCCGTCCCGGAATCAGGTTGAAAACAGTTGGGGGTGCTTTTCACGCATCTCGCTCTCTAGTTCCCATGTTGATTCTTCGACATTCTGGTTCCTCCACAAAACTCTCACTAGTTTGACAACCTTGTTCCTCAGCACCTGTTCTTTTCTATCCATGATTTCTACGGGTTGCTCCACATACGTTAAGTCTGGTTGCAGATCCACTTGATCATATTCTATCACATGTCGAAAGTCGGTATGGTAGGGTCGTAGCATGGACACATGGAACACATTATGTACTTGCTGCAAGCTCGGGGGTAAAGCCAATTCATAGGCTAACTTTCCAACTCGTTTCAAGATCTCAAAGGGTCCAATAAATCTTGGGCTTAGTTTCCCTTTCTTACCAAATCTCATCAATCCTTTCCACGGTGATACATTCAACATCACAAACTCTCCTACCTTATATTCTTTGTCCTTGCGGGTCTGGTCCGCATACTTCTTCTATCTGTCTTGGGCCGCTACCAGCCGTCCTCTTATGAGTTCGATAGTTTCTCTTGTCTGTTGGACCAGTTCAGGTCCTAAAATCTTCCGCTCTCCAACCTCTTCCCAACACAAGGGAGACCGACATCTTCGTCCGTATAAAGCTTCATATGGGGGCATGCCTATACTCGCATGGGATCTGTTGTTGTAGGAAAATTCGATCAACGGCAAGTGGTCATCCCAACTTCCCTTAAAATCAATGGCACATACCCTCAACATGTCCTCGATGGTCTGGATGGTTCTCTCACTCTGTCCGTCTGTTTGGGGATGGTATGCAGTACTCATGTTTAACTTGGTCCCCACACAATCCTGAAAACTTCTCCAGAACCTGGAGTTGAATCTTGGGTCTCTATCTGATACAAAGCTCACAGGAACCCCATGCCTAACCACAATCTCCTTTAAGTAAATATCTGCCAGCTTGTCGATATTGTATCTCTCGTTGATTGGAAGAAAATGTGCTGACTTGGTCAACCTATCGATGATTACCCAAATGGCATCATGATTAGTCTTGGTCCTTGGTAATCCGACCACAAAGTCCATCGCAATATGTTCCCACTTCCACTCGGGTATCTCTAAGGGTTGCAACAATCCACTGGGCCTCTGGTGTTCGGCCTTTACTCTTTGACATGTCAAGCATTTACTTACCCACTCTGCCACGTCCTTCTTCATATTAGGCCACCAATAGTATTCTCTCAGATCTCTATACATCTTAGTGCCTCCAGGGTGAATTGAGTACCTCGAACTATGAGCCTCTTGCAAAATCTCGTCTTTTAATTCCTGAACGTTCGGGATCCATATCCTAGATGCGTACCTCATGATTCCATTCCCGTCCTTTTCACACTTAATTTCCTCGCCAGTCAAAATTTTCTCCATCGAATTCTTTTCTTCTTCTATCTTCTTTTCCTGGCATAACTTAATCTTTTCCAATAGCGGTGGTTGGATTCTTATCTCCATTAAACTCTCTTGTCCAATTCCTGGTACCCCCACTTCAATCTCCAGTTTCTCAAGGTCCTTGATCAACTCGTCCACTGACGTTATCCTCTTGAGTTTCTCCTTTCGGCTAAGTGCATCGGCCACCACGTTGGCCTTTCCTTGGTGATAATGAATCTCACAATCATAATCTTTAATTAGCTCTAGCCATCTACTCTGCCTCATGTTTAACTCTTTCTGAGTGAATATGTACTTTAAACTCTTGTGATCCGTGTAGATTTAACATTTTTCTCCGTAAAGATAATGTCTCCAGATCTTCAAAGCAAAAACTATCGCTGCTAACTCCAAATCATGGGTGGGGTATCTTATCTCGTACTCCTTAAGTTGTCTGGACGCATACGCAATCACCTTACCGTGCTGCATAAGCACACACCCTAAACCTTTATGGGATGCGTCGCTATAAATCACAAAATCTCCCTTATCATCAGGTAGGGCTAGTACTGGTGCTGTCACCAACCTCTTTTTCAACTCTTGGAAGCTCTCTTCACATTTTTCAGTCCACACAAACTTCTCGGTCTTGCGAGTTAGTCGGGTCAAAGGGGCTGCTATCTTTGCAAAGTCTTGGACAAATCTCCTATAGTAGCCAGCCAACCCTATAAAACTTCTCACCTCTGTCGGAGTGGTTGGTCTCTCCCAATTTGATACAGCCTCTATTTTGGCTGGGTCCACTAGAATGCCTAGTTCGCTAATCACATGCCCTAAAAACTGAACTTCCTTCAACCAAAATTGACACTTCGAGAACTTACCGTACAACTTTTCTTCTC
The DNA here is from genome assembly GCA_036435485.1 of Saposhnikovia divaricata. Lineage (NCBI taxonomy): Eukaryota > Viridiplantae > Streptophyta > Magnoliopsida > Apiales > Apiaceae > Saposhnikovia > Saposhnikovia divaricata. The sequence goes on from CM071600.1 coordinate 135,695,033, forward strand.
TCAATGCTCCTAATACAATCCTCAAGTGCTCTGCATGTTCCTCCTCCGTCTTGGAATAAATCAAGATGTCGTCGATGAAGACTATAACACACTTGTCCAAGTACTTCTTGAAGACTCGATTCATTAAGTCCATGAAAGCTGCAGGGGCATTCGTTAACCCAAATGACATCACTAGGAACTCATAGTGTCTGTACCGGGTGCGAAAGGCCGTCTTTGGTATATCTTCTGGTTTAATCTTTAACTGGTGATACCCGGTCCTCAAATCAATTTTAGAGAAATAAACTGCATCTTTCAATTGATCATACAGGTCATCTATCCTGGGCAAGGGATACTTATTCTTGATAGTCACTTTGTTCAACTCCCTGTAGTCTATACATAATCTCATACTACCATCCTTCTTTTTCACGAATAACACCGAGGCTCCCCACGGTGACACACTAGGTCTTATCATCCCTTTATCCAACAACTCTTGTAACTGAGTGGCCAGCTCTTTCATCTCCACTGGGGCTAGCCGATATGGGGCTTTCGAAATTGGGGCCGTACCCGGAACTAAGTCTATAGCGAACTCGATGTCTCTATCAGGTGGTAGTCCTGGAAGATCATCCGGAAATACGTCCGCGAACTCGTTAACGACAGGGATTTCCTATAGGTTTGGTGCCTCCTTCTTGGTATCCTTCACATAGGCTAAATAGGCTTCGCATCCTTTACGTAACAGCTTCTTAGCTTGAATAATAGTCAGGAACTTTTGGTTTTGCCGTTTCCCACTAAACACTACTTCCTCGTCCCCTGGCAGTTTCAAACTTACTTTCTTCTTTACACAATCAATCTGGGCTCCGTGGGTTGTTAACCAATCCATACCTACTATTACGTCAAACTCTCCTAGTTTAAAAGGTATTAAATCTACCCGAAAGTGTCGCCCTTCTATTTCTAGGTCACATCCTGGACATACTTGGCTAACAGGAATAATTTCATGATTAGCTATCTCTATTTGCAGTCTGTCTTTCAACGGTTCAGTCTTAAGGCCTAACTTACATACAAAATCTAGAGATATGAAAGACTTGGTAGCTCCCGAATCAAATAAAACATTTGCCTTAACTGAGTTGAGTAGTAGGGTACCTGCAATCACATCCGTGTTCCTCACGGCATCCTGCACCGTCATGTTAAAAGTTCTTGCAGTAGGGGCCTTGTTAGAAGCAGTTCCACTCACTCTTGATGCAGCTGGCCCAGAGGACATACATTCCCTCATTCGGTGCCCTGGTTTCCCACACTTGAAGCAATTACCTCCGGCACTGGTGTTGTTACTAGTTCCTCGACAGGCGTTAGCATAATGTCCTGTCAGCCCACACTTGAAGCACTTCACATCCTGTAGGTTACACACGCCCGCATGTTTCCTTCCACATTTATTGCATTCTGGGGGTAGGGCTCGGGATGGGGCAGAGTAAGACGATCCCTGTGGTCGGCCGCTCTGGCCCACACTCCAACTTTCAGCTCTCTTGGTTCCATAGTTTCCGCTGGGTTGGGACACCGTTCCTCGCTTAAATTTTCTCGGAAAGCTCCCTCCCGCAGAGTTTCCTTTTCGACTATCAAGCTTCCTCTTCTTTCCTTCTCTCTCCTTCTGCATCTGTTCACTCCCAGCCTCAACAATTGATGCTTTCTGTACCAGGGTGGCATAGTCTGTCAGCTCAAGAAGCGCCACACGATTCTAAATCCATTGCTTTAGCCCTAATTGAAACCTTCGGGCCCTCTTTGCCACAGAGTTCACATATTCCGGCACAAACCTTGACAACTCAGTAAATTTGGCCTCATACTCAGCCACCGTCATGTTACATTGCTTCAGTTCCAAAAACTTCAGCTCCATTTGTGTCTCCATGAACCTAGGAAAGTACTTCTCCAAGAACATCTCGCTAAACCTCTCCCAGGTCACCACACCTCTTCCTTCCAAATTCTTCTTAGCTTCCCACCAATAGTTCGCCTCACCCTTCAGAAGATAAGTGGCGAAAACAGTCTTCTGCTCCCCAGCGACACCTAGTATCTCGAAAGATTTTTCCATTTCCTTCAGCCAGGCCCTCGCCTCGACCGGGTCGGCAGTTCCTTTAAATTCTGGGGGTTTCAGGGATTTGAAGTTCCGGAAAGCATTAGCATTAGCATTTTGGGGTGGTTGCTGAACTGGGGGACGGTCCAAGTTCTGCCTAAGTAACTCCATGAACTGTTCCATAGGGCCTCCCCTAGGATGTTCTGCCTCTCGGGTGTCATCACCAGCTTCTTCTTCTTCATACTCAGAGTCATCAAACAAGTTATGATCGTTGCCCTCACTCTCACTCAGGTTGACATTCTCCCCTTCACGGTTCTGGCGGCCTCTGGTCCCATGGTGGCTACCCTGGCCCTCAGAACTAATCGGGTGAGCTCGTGTGTTCATTCTTCTGGGTGGCATGATTCTTATAATAAAACAAGAAATGGGTTAGGGTTTTCCAATTACCTGACAGCGTTTGCACGGGTCAGGAACGTATCGTTCCTCCTCATAAGGGCGGAAGTTGCAAAAGTTTTAATAACCCGATGCTGGAGATAAAACGTCAAAACATTTTTGGGAAGAATCTCTATGGGATGCGAAAACATTGCAAGAGTTTTCAAAATTTCGAAACCTCAAAAATATTTTATTTTTTTTTTGAAAAATTTATTTTAAAAAAATTGTAGGAACATTTTTGGAAATTGTAGAGAACAATTTGAAATCGCATATCGTAAATTTGAAACAGCATGGTTGTATTTGTGGCTTGTAGCAATTGTATAATCACAGTTGTATATCAAAACAGTAAAGCATGGCATCGGTAAGTAAAGCAGTTGAGACAATATCAAGGAAATTGAAACTAAATAAGTATGGTACAAGGGTTATCACAAAGTTTGGATGTTAGAGCCAAATACATAGTTCCGATGTCAAAGTCTAGCAAAAGTGGAACAATAACAAGTACATCAGCTGAATAGTCAGGGCTACACAAAAGTAGGGCTACATCCATACATACTATCCGAAGTCACATCTACATATCTGTAGGTCAGTCTACTCATCCACTGGTCAGAAAGGATACCACTGCACAAGTCAACTATCCCGCAAAATCTACACACTAATGTCATCTGAACCTAGGGGACTGAGCTATCCGTAACACATCATGGGGTCGCGCCGCGACGGAGCAAGGTCCTCACTCGGGAAAATGCATGACGCACAACACGCCTAGCATCCCTAGCCTGAATCACTCCGCCCCCGCGGATCCCTAAACCAAGAATCCTCTCGCGACTCCTCCTCTCAATCCTATGGAGTCGAGCCCTAGTCCTCCTAGCAACAGCGGTCCTCATCTCAGCCTGGATCCTTAAGCGCGCCTCGCGCTCCTCCACTAGTGCCTGCCTCGCCTCGTTAAGTCGGGCCTCCGCAGAAAGTAAGTCTCGGGTCAGGAACTGCACCACGTAAGCGTGCTCAGTACCCGACACTGGGGGTAGGTCCATCGGTGGAGGTGGTATGACAGGAACAGAAGCAGGTGCAGTAGCGGTAGCAGGAGCAGGAGCAGTAGCAGGGGTAGGGTCAAGCTCCTCCTCACCAGAAGTATCATCCTCGGAGTCACCGTCTGATGAAACAGGGCTCGATGACTGCGGAGAAGGTGGGGGTGACACAACACGACCCTCACCGGATCTCACACTCTCCTCATCAGTAGCTACAGGCTCAGGCTCAGAGGGCTCCTCAACGGGATCCTCATCATCAGTATCTCCTATCAGCGTAATCCAGGGGCCGAGCTCAGAGTCAGCACCCATATCCTCCTCAGGATCCTCGGTATCTCGCATCAGTGCCTCATCATGCTCTCTCTCGAAAGCCTCAGGGTCTGGTATCTCCTCCATCTACACAAGGGAAAATAAGGTGGGTCACTAACCAAAAAAAGAAAGGTTTAGGAGTAGTTCCCTCACGGGCCTTAAAGTCAGGGCTATATCCGATAATCCGACTGCAAACTCGATGAGAGTTCTAAGTATTATTAGGGTTGTTATTAGGGTTATTATTATTGTTATTATTATTAGGGTTGCTTTCTTAAATTACTATCGTTTCTGAGAACTGTAACCTCGCTCTGATACCATTTCTGTGACGCCCCCAGATCCGGGGTCGGAGATCTAGGCGCTCACGGTCCATTTTCCATTAATAACATACCTGTTCTTGCACATAATATATAACACAGCCATCGACCCCACAATAAACTCACACCGCACACACACACACACAGGTTAGAGTCTCAGAAACGTCACAACATTGATTAAGCAAAAATAAAAGTATCAGAGTTATTACAGACCGAATTAAATAGTATTTATGCTACCAGCGACACTTCGATATGAAGCGAAGTTGGTGGATTGATAGTTTGTTACGATACACTGCCTTGCACAGGTCATACTGATAAATAAAACGAACTAACAAAAGCTGCCAACCAATCCAGCTAATGGGGCCTACCGGTGGAATCTCAACTGCTGTCTAATGGGGCCTACCGGTGGAATCTCAACTGTTGTGTTTGTAAAATTTGAAAACAAGCAAGAGTGAGCAACTATAGCTCAGCATGAAATATACGTATAAGGTAAGCAATATAACATTTCATATGATTAGCAGTTATAAACTAGTTTGTATCAATCAGATATAAAATCACTTGTCATTGTTGATAAATTCCGAAGGTACAACAATATGTGCCCTTGTTTTCAAAATAAACTTGCAGTTCTAGATACTGCATTGAGTCAACATCTTTCTCATCAAAATAGAACACTATCGGCAACTTGGCACAAAAGCCTAAGAAGCAGTGTCAAAGCATTTTTCCAAAATGGAGGAATGGGACTTAAAGAAAACATAAAACCTGACAAGGATTGACGATGATCAGTCGCCACATCCAAGTCCAATAATCCGCGGGTCTTCTCTACCGGTAGAAGGATAGAAACTACATCTGTAACTATCCCTGGGTGAAAACTACATCCGTAATCACCCTCGATGAAAACTACATCCGTAATCATCCTTCGGCAACACCTGGGCCGGAATAATAATTGATGGACCGCCTGGCTCACGACCGCTTACACATCCCGGGAATCGTTCGTCAACGGTTCCCACACCTGCCAGAGTCCCTTTTTCTTTTTCTTTTGAAAACTTGATTTTGATTGAAAACAGAGTAATTGAGGTCCGACATCAGTCGACCGATGATTCTTGAAATCATACAAGAAGCAGAACCTGACCGGGGGTTTTCGAAAAGGTTTTGAGTTCGAAAGAGTTCGAGTTTGAAAGTATTAAATGTATCTTGGATTGACTTCATCTTTAAAATAATGAACAATAATTAATAAATAATATTTTAAGATTTAATATTAATAATTAATAAAATAATTATTCGATAAAATAAACTTTTAATCCAAGATAGGGTTTCGAGTATTTACGAAGATATGAAAATAATTACTTGAGTATACGATACTCCCCGAATGACCCTTCGGGTTTTCGCAATCTAGTTACGATATAATAATATACCGCTCCCCGGTCAATAGTGTACACGGACCGCTACGACCTCTATTGCTAGAGTCGTTGTCCGAGGAAAACAATTCAATCTAAGTTCAAGGGGTACAAGCATATATGTACTTATACAATCTCAATTGCATCAATACTTCGATAAACATAGCATTTGATATGGTTGAAAACTACAAACACAACAGTGAAAGTCCTTGTACATGTATAAGTTTTGAAAAGTAAACTTTCCTTGGTTTGGTTGGGGTGGTCGAGCGTGCGGAGTGGAACGATCTATACATAAGCAATAACCGCTCGTTAGTACCTTAATCAATATCTCTTCAATTACGGGGTTTTAGGGGGTACGAAATTAACTTAATGACTTCGTCTTATGACACTCTAGCCCCACTATAGGTTCATGTCATCACTCGATTACGCTTGTCACTTATTCGACTTAATTTAGTTACCACATTCGAATCATAACCATTACCCCTAGAATTATGCTCCACTAACGACTTTTTCCCTTGCGCGAAATTTACTCTAGCATTTTTATAAAATTCAAAAATTCATATTTTAATCCAATTCTTTTTGGGTAGTCTTCACCACTACATTTCCTAGTTTCTCAAAATTTTCCATGATCCCAAATATATATTTAGGGGTTTAAACAAGGTTCACAAGGGGGTCACTTAGTGTAGTCCGGAATCCAGAAACACAATTTACTTCTCCGACCATAACATAAATCTATACATCACCTAGTCATGAACCTTACATTTCCAGAAACTACATTAAAATATCTTTCCAACAATATATGGTAGGACCTCAGGGGACAAGATTTGAGGGTTCAAAACCTTGTTACAAGACAGGTCAATGTTCCTGGAAAAACTCAGCAAGCATGTATCACTTAGATCAACCAATTTTCTCAATTCCACAACACAACCAATACCTAATTCACTTAGTTCATGCTTTATAACATTCATGGTGATACATATACTATCCACAATCATAAAAATCACAATCACAACATCAAAACTCAAGATCCATGTCATCCATTACTTATACAACCGAGATTAACACTATAACACATGGATCTATCACCAAACATTATAAACACTACATGACCAAAAGGGTTTGTGATTTTTATACCTTCTTGAGCACCTAGGAGCCTTGGATAAGCCTTACAAAACTCAATAACACCTTGAATGGTCTCCTACAACCCTTACAATCCAAGATCTAAAAGAAAAACCAAACATGGTTACTATTCACAATATCTATTATAATTAATATCTTGAAATTGGATGGATGAAATGGCTTGAAACTCTTAACATACCTTGCTTAGATGATGGTGAGGGCCTAGGAATTATGTCTTGATTTATGAGTGATGGGAAATGGAGGAGGAAGAAATTTTTTTTCTTCTCCTTTAGCCTTGGCCGAGAGCTTCTTGGAGGGGGGGTTTGTGTTTTTGGTTTTTGATTTTTGTGTTTCTTTGGTTGAATAATTGTGTTAAAAGGTGTTGGGTGTTACATAATGTTGTATGTATAAGCAAGGTACTAGCATAGGTATGGCCTCATGTACTACTTGTCTCCTCTTTTTGAAAAGCAATGTAACTAGTTACTATTCCCCTTCCATTTGGTTAACTAGTTTGCTTATTCCTAACCACTTGGTTGCATGGGACTTGCATGCAATACTACTCCTTGTATCATTATTCTTCCACCAATGCTTGCCATTTAATCTTTAATTCGTATCGTATCTTAATTAATCTCTCGTAATAATATTTTGTCGCGTAGAGATTTCCCCTATAATTCCTTAAGTACTTAATTGTGTAAATCCCTCGAATATCCATAATTCCTCGTCATAATTCTTAATAAATCTTTTAATACTCTAATCATTCTCAAATCCCAAGTTTTATAAATCTTACTAACAATAAGACTCTTGCCTTCACAATCTTCCTTTTATCTTACATAATGAATGCAACAACACAGTTTCCCAGACAATCAATTCTATTAATCAACAGGGATGACTAGAAAGGTTCCATATTGACAATGCCACAAGATATTAAATAAAAGGAAATATTACCAAAAATTAGGGTTCCTACAAGCATCTAGGGCGCGAGCGTGCTTGGTAGAGCGCGAGCGCGCATGTGGTAATTTCAGAGAGCACGGGCGCGCTCTAGAGAGTGCGGGGGCACTGTGCCGGCCTGCCAGAAATTCTATTTTAAGTCAGTTTTGGAATTTCTTGTTAGACAAGGCACGTGGGACTATATAAACACATGTCATCAACAGAAGAACAACGAATTTCAGAGGAGAGACAAGAGATACAAGATAGAGACGAATTTACCAAAGAACGTGACAACTAACGGAGATCTTGATCTACATCTTTTTTATTCTTCTAATTAGGCGATACTTTTGGATGCTCGTTTTGGATTTGTTTTCTAAACTTTATTAATCTAGTACTTTCGTTATTATTCAGATCTTGTTTAATATCATGTTATCACTAGATCCCATGATGACGAGCCATTCGATTATGAACTAATCTTTGTAATGGGATTCTAACGGATTTATTTACGAAATTTAGTAGTTTGATTGATTTAAAGATTTGTGTGTGATGACTTATTGATTTCCTCGTATGGTTGTGCTAATTCTTCTTGGATGCGTAGCTAACATCTAAGTTGTACTGTTAATCTCTATTGAATGCGAAAGTGGATATAGAGATTTAGAACTTGCCATGCTAGCATAGGTTTATGGATGTTTTGACATGCATGATTTTTATTGTAATTTTAACCATCTTACGCTGCCCTATGTGATCTCAATGGATAACTTTATTAACTCGAATAACTTGTAGAATGGGGGGTTGAATATAAGTTATATAATCGTGTCTGATTTTTGCTTGATTATATGAACAAGAATGAACGAATGAATCAAACTTTGTTTGTATTAAAATAATCAAATACAAACTCTACCAAAGGTGTACAATACCTTTAGCAGCTGCTGACAATATAAATCTCTCTCTCTGTTTGTTTCGAACTCTCGAATACAAATCTTACGAACTCACTTGCTCACTCACGCACTCTATTTACAATGATATAGAGAGAGTATTTATAGTGCTACCTATCAACTAATAACAGAATTATAATCTATCTATGACAATGTTCTGCCGTCTAGTTGATAGTTTCCATCAATAGAGAATTTGTTTCCTTCACGATATCTTCTTGCTTGTTTTCCAAAACAAAGATCCTGTTTTATAGCACTTGCCAGTTTCTGTAGAATCCATATGACATCATCAGTAACATGACTGACATCATCAGTAACATGATTGATATAAGGATTTCCCATTGCATCAGGATCTGATTATCCCATCAGTATTTGATCAGGATCTGACTTAATGTATCAGGATCTGCTCCTCTGTTCCTGACATGTAGTCCCCGATACACTATTCCTGACATGCAGTCTCTGACGCAGTGTTCCTGACTAAATTCTACATATTACTGTTTAACACATATATCCTAAACAAAGTGCTAAATCCTTTATAAGATCAGGATATACAAGAAGTATTAGCAAAATTCTATTCTTAGCATCACAATTTATGAATTATTCCTAACAATCTCCCCCTATTTATGCTTTAGAATCTGAAGCATAAATCTAAGTTGTAGATGTCAAAACATATAACAATACAACTAGAATAGAATTTATGAATTCAAGATCATGAAGTTAAGTACCTCCTTCTTCAGATGTAGACATGTATCTAGTACATAGAAGAAAGAATTCAACTATTTGATGCTTCTTTTCCTTTACCACTCCCATGATGAAATTTACCAACTCTGTCACCCTTAGTTCTGCTCCCAGTCTGTTTATCTCCCCCAGTCTGTTGTTGTTGTTGTTGTCTCTGAATTGTCTTTATCTCCCCCTTTTTGACATCAGCAACATTAATTCCAAGCGATTCAGTAACAGAACAAATGAGATTCATCAGAACTGCTTGATTTTCCATAATAGTGACTTGGTTATTTTCAAGAATTTGAAGTCTCGATTGAATATCACTTTGAGATTTCTGAATGTCCTTAAGAATTTCAGAATTGACTTCAATGTCGGAAGTGATTGTTGTATCTTCAGATTCAGATTCAGAAAGAACATTATCTTCAAGTCTTGTAGAAGAAGTTGCATGTTGAGAATGATATTCAAGTAATAATACTTGAGTAGAAGTACAAACATCTTCATCTTTCTGATCTGGAGCTGAAATATGATCATCCTGTCCTTCACCAGTATTCTGTGTACTAACATCTACAAATTCTGACTCCTCCTTAGATTGATCAGATATTGTTGATGTTTCAATTCTAGTTGAAATTGGAAAGTACAAACAAAGGAATACTAGAATCATTAGGAATTTCTTCTGGTACTGGTTGAGTAGAAGTTTGTCTTAGCCTTACACCTCTTCTGTTAATGATCTCTGCAAGCCTTTCTTTCTGTTTTTGAGCTTTAACTTCTGGCTTTGCATTGTGATGTGCTAAGTCATGCTTCTCATACATCTTGATAAAAGAATAAGTACCAGCATCCATACCAAGATTTTTAGACCAAGATTCAGGAAAAACCTGATCCCAGAAATCAAACGATGGTGATTTCCTAATTTTCTCTCCCTCACTATGGAGTTGATCATCCATAACCTCATTCTCACTTTGTCTAAAGTCAACACTCTTTCTACCTCTCCTTTTGCCTGGTCAGGAGCCAGCCTCTCTGTGTGTGGATCTATGTCCATCTTTTCAAGTGTATCACTCAAATTTGGATAAGTGCTCTCATGACCTACAGAAAAATAGGGGTTAGAAGAAGTTTTTATACCTGAGCTCACATGGAGAGAGGGTTCTTCATATGGCATGGGGCTTGAGGTTTTCTCCAAGGAGTAAGCTGCTATAGTCTCTGAACCCTTACAAACATCTACTTTCTTTCCAGAGACTACCGGCTCCAGTATACCACTTTCAGGATCTACACTAGACTCTGATGTCTTCAGTAATACTTCATTAGACACCATAGCTAGTATGTCACCGTCTTTAAGTGTTGGTTGCTGAGACACACCCTCAAGGCGGATAGACTCTGAAAGAACAATATTGGTTTGATCTTCAGGAAAATCAATCAAAGTCATTCCTCCCATATCATAGGGTTTCTCACTTGCAATTTCAGTCATCACAGAAGACCTTTCACCATCAGCCATCACAGTTCCTGAGTCATCCAACCTCTGACTAGATGGTTCTTGTGTTGCAGTGACTGTGATCTGATCTATTCTACTATTCACCACTGGTGCAATAGTATCTTCTGTTGACTGCTTCCCTCTATCAACTACCTCCTCTTGTTCACCTTGAGCTGAAGCATCTTCAACAATAACATCCTCATCAAATAAATATGCATGAAGTGATTGAAGTGCAACATGCTTAGGAAGTCCAAATTTCTTGTGTAACTCCTTTCTAACTGATACATAGAAGTATGTCTTCATTAAATCAAGCCTTTGATGTAACAGTCCATATTCTTCAGGAAATGAAAGTTTGGGAACTCTTTCAATGAAAAAATCTAGAACAGGCGTGGAAAGCTTCACTTTCAGAGAAATAAGTTCCATAGCCAGTATGTATGTCAATGTAGTTTCCCATGAAGAATCAAGATCCAGATCTCTCTTGCCAGATACTGACATGGATATAGCATTATTTGTAGAGACCTGCATAATGTTAGTTGGACTTGACATTGTGTGTGTAGGTGACAAATGAATCTTTCTCCTTGTTCTCCTAGTATAGTGAGCAACAGATTTGTCTTGAGAAGACTCAAGAGGTGTAGACACAGAAGTGATCTTGGGATGAGATCCTCCTTCAATATACACAATCTTTTGAGAGACAGTATCCAGTATCTGTTTTCCCTTTTTAAGAACTACAGCCTTTTTAGAGACTGCAGCCTGGCTGTGACTAGGTGTTCCATCTCTTTGTCCTAGCTTATAAAGTTGAATTGCAGCCTTCAATTCTGCTCTCTCAGCAAGAGATATATTATCATCATCTTCACTAGAACTACTACTTGAAATAACAAATCTTCTTTTCCTTACAACTGATGTCTTTTGAGAAACACCAGAGGTTAGCTTCTTTGAAACAATAGGCTGTTGATCAAAATTTGGTTCTGGAATTGTTTCAGAGACTGTAATGTTTTTGGCTACTTGGGTAGACACAGGGGGGTTCTCCTCCAATTGAGATTCCTGAGTCATTTCACCACCAAAGAAAGAAGAATTATAGATAGTAGGAAGATGAGTTCTTAGAAGTACCTGAACATGATTTGGATAGTGTAACGCAGGTATTTCATCTAGATTCTTTTCACTGTCCTTCTTTGTAATGTCAGAGAAAATTCTATTTTGTTATACATAAGAAGAAACACAATACTCTCTACCAAATCTAGCTTCAACATCAGGAATGAAATGGTTAATAAACAGTTGCATGAATCTGTGATAATAAACCATATTACTGTCATGATCTCTTGACCCAAGTTTTATACACATCTGACTTAAGATAATGTGACCAAAATTAATTACTCTGTTATAAAGCAAAGCATATGCAATATGTGATGTAACAGCTGTAATTTGTTGAAAAGAACTACATTTACCAGTAAAGCATTTAGCAATTTGATCAAAGAAGAAAGACCATTCTTTTCTAAGAAAAGATCTATTTAACTGGCTCATGTTATCTAGAGGTCCATCATAACCTAATTTAGATAACATAGTTCTCACATCATCATCAAATGGTACATTCTCAAAATTTGTACTCACAGGTAAGCGAAGTACTGAATTAATAACAGATTCAGTAAGATCAAATGAGTCTTGTCCTAAGTGTAGAACAATCTTACCTGATTGACTCTGAGTAGAATCAATTACCTCATCATTCTCCCAAGCTTGTGAAACAGCTACTTGATTAATTTGTGGAGATGCTTTCAAGGCATAGCTTAATGGTCCTTTCGCCATAAAGTCCATTATCGGGTGAAAATCAGTTGACACCCCTTCCTTGTTGGTGATAGCTGTAACATGATTGTTCATCATAAAATCAAAGTCACCAAACTTGAAAGCTACTGATTTGGGTAGTCTTCTTTGAGTTGCCATTTTGATCTGAAAAGAACTTAAGAAATCTTTGAAATTGATTAGTTATTTTGAGAACTCGAGAGTGTTTTTGCTTTAGAGAATGAAATTAGAGAAAGCAATTACACGATTAGAGTGTCAAAATAATTATATTTCAAAAATTCTTTAGACCCATTATCCCACGTTGACACGTAGATTGACAGGTGTCAGTCCCCGAAAAATGTAGTTACCCATGACTTTTGGAAAATAAAATCCAAAAATGATTTCAAGTAAATAAGTCAAGGTAAAAACAAGATAAAAATCAATACTGATCAGTTTCCTCTTCCTGATGTGATCTACTCATCAGAATAATCACACAATTCAATGTGATTTTTGAATAAAAAGAATTACTAATCCTGATGTGAACACACTCGTATTCCTGATCAATATCATCCTGATTCCAGAGACTAAATAGAGTTTCCACATGGCATTTTCTTTTACCTGAAAAAAAATTACAAAATCAATTGGTTAAATTCATTCAATATTTCTTGAAAATACAAGAAATACAGTCACACATAATTATGACTGAATGCATTGATATCTCCCAAATGACTGTTCAGCTTCCCACGTCTTTCTATAAAAGAAACCGATGTCTTATGCCATTCTCCAAAACCTTTTCATTTTTTTCTCTTTCCATCATGGCTTTCAACCCAAAGCTTCATATGAACCCTAGCTTTTGGTTCATTACCACTGAGAAGTTCTTTACTCTTGATGATCAGGAGCAAGTGAACTATCTCTTAGAAGAGATAACTTTTCTCATCAAGTCAAATATGGTTAATCTTAACCCAGATGATTTCCACGAATCTCCTCTAAAACATCTACCAGTTGGATACAATCCTCCTCTAATCTCTTCACTCCTTGAGGATGAAGAATTTGGTGAAGAGTCTGAGGTTGATCTTGATGGAGATGCTATTCATCTTCTTCAATAAGCATGAAGATGAGTCAGCTGCTCTCATTCAAGTCGCCCAGACAAGGAATTCATTCTTGAGATGCTCCTTGTCCTGAAGTCGATCGTTGAGGATTGAAGTAGCAAGAACTTTAGACAAGAATAGAATTATCAGTAGTAGTTAGACAAAAAGAAGAATTGTATTTCATTTTCATGTATGTAATGCTTTTGATTAATGAAAATACAAGTTTTCTTAATATCTACTTGTCTATCATTGTTTATCGACTGTCATGAATAATGATATAAATTATCAGTATGTATGTAATAAAACTTGCTAACATAGACTTAACAAAACTCAGAATTGAACCACAAAATAACATGAACTTCAGAATTTGGAATAGTAAGACACACAAATTTCACAATCCTGATACTGACGATACAATCCTGATGTCAATACTGATGACGTCAGCATACTGATAGCAATCTTGATGTTTATTAACAAGTCTATCATACTGTAATTTATCAAAGTAAAGTGTTACAGCTTAAGCATTTATCAATCAAGTATAGATCCTGACAAAATATCAAGTCTATAAGCTGAAACAACATACCTTGCTACTTGTGCAGATGTTAAAAATCTAAAAATTTAACATTCCTAACTCACTAACCAATCTAATGAATGTGGCCTCATCAAGTGGTTTAGTTGGAATATCTACAAGCTGTTTGTCAGTAGGAACAAAATGAAGTTCCATAGTACCATTTTCAATATGTTCTCTAATAAAATGATACCTGACATCAATGTGCTTAGTCCTTGAGTGTTGAACTGGATTTTCTGCAATTTTGATAGCACTAGTATTATCACAAAACATAGGAATATTACTAAGTGTCATACCATAATCCATCAACTGATTTCTTATCCAAAGGAGTTGAGCACAACAACTGCCTGCTGCAATGTATTCAGCTTATGCAGTTGAGGTTGAAACTGATTGTTGCTTCTTGCTTGCCCAAGAAATCAATCTGTTTCCCAAGAATTGACATGTACCTGTAGTGCTTTTCCTGTCTATTTTACACCCTGCATAATCAGAGTCTGAATAACCAATTAGGGAGAAATCAGATTCTCTTGGATACCACAAACCAAGATTTGGAGTTCCCTTGAGATATCTAAAAATTCTCTTCACAACAATTAAATGAGATTCCTTAGGATCACTTTGGAATCTAGCACATAAACAGGTAGAGAACATTATATCTGGTCTACTTGCAGTTAAATATAACAGTGAACCTATCATGCCTCTACAGCTAGTGTTATCAACACTTTTTCCCTTAGGATCAGAGTCTAGCTTAGTGGCTGTTGCCATGGGTGTCTTTGCAACTGCATAATTTTGAAAGTCAAATCTTTTTAAAAGATCTTTGATATACTTTGACTGATTAATGAAAATACCAGTCTCAGTCTGTTTGACCTGCAAGCCTAAAAAGTAATTTAGTTCACCCATCATGCTCATCTGATATTTAGACTGCCTAAGCTTGCTAAAATTAGCACATAACTTTTCATTAGTAGAACCAAATATAATATCATCAACATAAACTTGAACTAAAAGAAAATCACCTTTTATCTTTCTAAAGAATAGTGTTTTGTCAATTGTACCTCTTGTGAAGCCATTTTCAAGAAGAAATTTAGACAAAGTCTCATACCATGCTCTTGGTGCCTGCTTCAGTCCATAGAGTGCCTTATCAAGTTTGTAGACATGATTTGGAAACTTTGGATCAACAAAACCAGGTGGTTGTTCCACATACACTTCCTCATCAAGCTTTCCATTTAGAAAAGCACTCTTTACATCCATCTGGTATACCTTGAATTTTGAATGAGCTGCAAATGCAAGAAACATTCTGATTGCTTCCAATCTTTCTACAGGTGCAAAGTTTTCATCATGGTCAATTCCTTCTTCTTGAGAATAACCCTTGGCTACCAGTCTTGCTTTGTTTCTTACAATCATACCAGATTCATCTAGCTTGTTTCTGAAAACCCATTTAGCACCAACAATGGATCTATCTTTAGGTCTTGGTACCAGTTTCCAAACTTTGTTCCTCTCAAATTCATTCAATTTTTCCTGCATTGCTATTACCCAATCAGGATCCTGTAAGGCTTCTTCAACCTTCTTAGGTTCATTCTTTGAGAGAAAACAACTGTACAAGCATTCATTTTGAATTGATCTTCTAGTTTGAACACCACTATTTGGATCACCAATTATCAAATCCTCAGTATGATCCCTTGTCCATTTTTTAACAGGTGGTAGATTGCTCCTGCTAGACTCTCCCCCTAAGTTAGTGGTATCTCTTGTAGAAGAACTTTCTCTACCTTCAAAAGCTCCACCTTGATCAGTAGAATCAGTAGATTCCATACTGCTGCTAGTTTCTGATCTTCCTTCATTAGACTCTGAAGGATCAGTTCCTGATGAAGTAGACTCTGAAAGACTAGTCTGATCCTGACCAGTACTGTGTTCTCCTTGATTGAATTGCTCCCCCTCAACAGTAGCATTCCTTTGAGAAGCAATATAGATTTCCTCTGGAGAGAATCTCAGAGTACTTAAAATTTTCAAATTCCAGATTGTCATGACTTTCATCAGTTTGCAAAATTCCAAACTTCTTATCATCAAATGCAACGTGAATTGATTCCATAACGATGTGAGTTCTGAGATTGTATACTTTAAAGGCTTTTGATGCTGAATACCCTAGAAAGATTGCTTCATCCGATTTGGCTTCAAATTTCCCAAGTTGTTCTGGATGAACTTTCAGGACATAGCATTTGCATCCAAAGATGTGAAAGTATTTCACACTTGGTTTCTTTCCTTTGATCATCTCATAGGGAGTCTTGCCATGAGCATTTACCATGGTACAGTTTTGAGTGAAACATGCAGTCTTGATAGCTTCTGCCCAGAAATAGGTTGGAAGCTTTGCATCTGCAAGCATGGTTCTTGCTGCCTCTATGAGAGTTCTGTTCTTTCTTTCTACTACACCATTTTGCTGAGGTGTTCCAGGTGCAAAAAACTGTTGAGTAATTCCACTGTCTGCACAATACTCCTCCATTGTAGAATTCTTGAATTCTGTACCATTGTCACTTCTGAGCACTTTGACCTTGTACTCAGAGCTATTTTGAATATTCTTGACAAGTTCAATGATTTGCTGAGGAGCTTCATCCTTGTTGTGTAGAAAGAATACCCATGTGAACCTTGTGTAGTCATCCACTATAACTAGAGCATATCTTTTCTTATTGATAGACATAATGTTTACTGGACCAAATAAATCAAGATGCAGCATGTGAAATGGTTCAGTAATGGAATTTTCTGTCTTGCTCTTGAAAGTGGTTCTTCTTTGTTTTCCAAGCTGACAAGCATCACAAAGTCCATCTTGCACATAGTTTGCCTGAGGTAGGCCTCTCACCAGATGATGCTTAACAAGTTGATTAAGCTTCTTGAAATTGAGATGTGAGAGCTTCTTATGCCAATTCCAGCTTTCATCATTTGATGCCTTGCTGTAAAGACATCTGACAGTTCCTTTAGATGTGTCACTCAAGCTGGCTTCATATATGTTACCATGTCTCTGACCAGTCAGAACAATGTCTCCATTCTTCATATTCAAGATTTTGCATTTCTTACTGTCAAAGATTGATTGGTAACCCTTATCACCCAGTTGACTTATGCTTAAAAGTGTGTGTTTCAAGCCTTCAACCAGTGCTACATTTTCTATGATGACATTCCCCAAAATAATTGAGCCATATCCCAGAGTTTCTCCTTTGTTGCCATCTTCAAAGGATATTACTGGGCCAGCTTTCCTCTCAAACTTTGTAAGCAGGGACTTCTTTCCAGTCATATGTCCAGAGCATCCACTGTCCAAGATAATTGAATGCTTCTTTCCAATGCCCTGCAAACAAAAAGGAGCTAGTTAGAATTTTTTAGGACCCAACTTTGATTGGATCCTTTCTTACTAACTTTTGAACCAACAGGCTTTAAAGATTTTGCTTTTGATTTACCTGTTGCAGAGTCAACCTTAGACTTAGATTTCATAAACTGTTTGTGAATAGTATGTTTCTCACTTTAGCATCCGTAAGAACGTTCTCCTTTTCCTTATCTGTCCATTCAGATTTAGGCTTCTCTGCTGTATGTTCTGGAACAACTTTTCCTTCGACAGTTGCTTGAGGAACAAGCCTTGTTGGAACAAAAGGCCCATCTCTGATTCTGTCAAGATAATCAGGATCTGTTGCTTCCAAGTGATGCAACATCTTCACTTCCCATAGAGTATACTCGTTTCTCTTGAGCATAGGGATCATAGTATTACTATCCTTGTAACCAGACATGATTGCAGATCATTATGATTATTCGAAATCAACCTGCTCTGATACCAATTGTTAACTCGAATAACTTGTAGAAGGGGGGTTGAATACAAGTTATATAATCGTGTCTGATTTTTGCTTGATTATATGAACAAGAATGAACGAATGAATCAAACTTTGTTTGTATTAAAATAATCAAATACAAACTCTACCAAATGTGTACAATACCTTTAGCAGCTGCTGACAATATAAATCTCTCTCTGTTTGTTTCGAACTCTCGAATACAAATCTTACGAACTCACTTGCTCACTCACGCACTCTATTTACAATGATATAGAGAGAGTATTTATAATGCTACCTATCAACTAATAACAGAATTATAATCTATTTATGACAATGTTCTGCCGTCCAGTTGATAGTTTCCATCAATAGAGAATTCGTTTCCTTCACGATATCTTCTTGCTTGTTTTCCAAAACAAAGATCCTGTTTTATAGCACTTGCCAGTTTCTGTAGCATCCATAATGACATCATCAGTAACATGACTGACATCATTAGTAACATGACTGATATCAGGATTTCCCATTGCATCAGGATCTGATTATCCCATCAGTATTTGATCAGGATCTGACTTAATGTATCAGGATCTGCTCCTCTGTTCCTGGCATGTAGTCCCCGATACACTGTTCCTGACATGTAGTCTCTGACGCACTATTCCTGACTAAATTCTACAGATTACTGTTTAACACATATATCCTAAACAAAGTGCTAAATCCTTTATTAGATCAGGATATACAAGAAGTATTAGCAAAATTCTATTCTTAACATCACAACTTATGAATTATTCCTAACATACTTGTACTTAAACCATTATGTTTTCAAATCTTATAGATATATAGGATCTAAACATAATTGGTGTCTGCCCAGCTTCAATCTATTTTGTGGATGTTGAGTGGTTTGGTATACGTATGTCGAAAGGTAGCGTGTATTAATTTCGTGTTGTCCGATTAGTTGTCGTAACCGTCACATACATTGTTTAAAGGCATCAACTCTAAATGAAGTACTTAATGAAGTTAGGATCCCATGTTTTATCTCTCATAAGTAATTCGGTTTAAATCTCATTAGTTAAGTAATTCATAGTATTGTTAAATTGCTAGTTAGTTAAATTAGTTAATAAAAAAAACACCTTTGATAGTTGTCTTAGCAGTGAATAATAATCATACATTGTTGCTTAAGTGCATAATCTGAATTACACCAGATCTTCGTGGGAACGAACTCTACTTACTGTGATATTACTTGTGACTGCGTATGCTTGCGTGATTTAGTGCGAACAAGTTTTTGGCGCCGCTGCCGGGGACTCGGTGTTTATTATAGTTTATGTGCTTGTCATAAGTGGTCGTTAAAGTTCACTGACTCAGATTAGTTTTCTTACCAATATTGCTTTGTTCTGTGTGTTTCAGGTACTTGAGCGTGTATGCGAACACGTTCTCAATCTCGTAAGGATAAACTGGCAGAAGAAGAACTTGAAGCAGCAGTAGAAATGGGAGAACTAGCAGCAACGAAAGCATTGAAGGATTATTCCCAGCCGAAAATCAATGACATTCAATCTAGCATTGTCAGACCAGCCATTGCCACTAATACCTTTGAAATCAAGCCTGGCACGATTCAAATGGTGCAGAATTCAGTTCAGTTTAGGGGTGCTCCAACGGAAGATCCCAATATGCACATTCGGAACTTCATCGAGATCTGTGACACTTTCAAGTTCAACGGTGTGTCGGAAGATGCTGTGAAATTGAGACGTTTCCCATTTTCTCTGAGGGATAAAGCTAAGGGCTGATTACATTCTCTATCAGTTGGTTATATTGTAACATGGGAGGATCTTGTTCAGAAATTCCTCACTAAATTCTTCCCCATGGCTAAAACTACAGCAATCAGGAACGCTCTTACTCAATTTGCATAGCAGTTGGGAGAATCTTTATGTGAAGCTTAGGAGCATTACAAGGAGATGCTTAGGAAGTGTCCTCATCATGGAATGCCCGACTGGATGGTGATCAATTGTTTCTATAATGGGCTGGGAGCACAATCAAGACCAATGCGAGATGCATCATCAGGTGGAGCTTTATAGGCTAAGAGCTACGAGGAAGCTTACGAGCTAATTTAGATGATGGCTGCTAATGAATACTAGAATCCAACTCAGAGACTACCACAAGGCAAAGTAGCAGGAATTCTGGAAGTTGATGCAGCTACAGCTATAGCAGCTTAGTCAAAGGCTTTGACTATGAAGGTAGATTCATTGACTAAGTATGGAGTTCAACAGGTGGCAAGTGTTTGTGAGCTTTATGCGGGTGCATATGAGACGAATCAATGTGCCATATCTAGTGAATCAGTGCAGTTTGTGAGCAATTTTCAGAGACCACAGCAACCAGCTCCAGCCACCTATCATCCTAATAACGGAAACCATCCTAATTTCAGTTGGAGCAACAACCAAGGTGGTATTCGGCAACAACAACAGCCTTATCAGCAGTTTCAGGGTCAGCAATACGGATCTAAGCCATTCAATCCTTCAGTTTTTTAGTAGCAGTTTGCTCCAAGGCAACAATTTTAACCTCCGGGATTTCAACAACAGTCTCATGCAAATGCTGGGCAGTCGATCAAAACCTTGGAGAATCAGATAGGTCAAATTGCTAATGCGTTACTGAATAGGCCACAAGGAACTCTTCCTAGTGATACAGAGGTTAATTCAGGCAAGAGGGAAGTCAAAGAACAGGTGAAAGTAGTTACTTTGAGATCTAGAAAAGTCACGAACGATCAGAAATTAGCAACTGAGGAAGATGGAGAAATTCAGAAACAGTAGCTGGAGCACGCCCGCGCCCTCTTCAAAAACAGAAATAGTAATTCCTGATTTGGTAGCTGATCAGTTGGATGGCGAAGCGGAAAAGAGCAAAAAATCTGCTGAAAAATCTACTCCGAAGCAGACTACAGAGAGCAATCAGATCTATCCTCCTCCTCCATATCCAAAAAGACTCCAGAAGCAGAAGTTAGACAAGCAGTTTTCCAAGTTTCTTGAAGTTTTCAAGAAGTTTCATATTAACATACCTTTTGCGGAAGCTCTAGAATAGATGCCGAGCTATGCTAGGTTCATGAAGGGTATTCTGTAACACCCCCTGATCCGGGGTCTGGGATCTGGTGGTTACGATCTTACTTCCACCCATAATACTCGACTTGAGTCCAAAATAAATAAGTAGCATGCTGTGACCCCACAATAATATCCACTCACACACACACTTATAGTCCCAGAGATGAAATTGAAATAAGTCTTACATAAAGGGTTTACGAATAAAAGTTATTACAAGCCAGAAGGATAACATCATAAGATTAAAAGTTTTGCCGTTGATTAACATTAATTATACATATATTTAAGCTAGAAGCAAAAGTTGTCTATCTATGCTACCTCAGCAATGGCAGCTAGCATATCAGCGGGGAGTCCTATGGGTCGGGTAACCTGCTTGCGCCGAGTGTGCCTTACGCGAGCCATCTGTCTTAGCTGTTGTTGTGACATAATAAATAAGCAAGGGTGAGCAATAGCCCACCAACAACAATATAACTGAATAGTGATGATATATATATAGCAGTTCGAATATCTTTGAAACCACATGCCATGCATTAGCGAAGATAATACCAATATAAGGTAAATGATGAAGTTACAAGGTAACTCAAAATATATATTCCATGGACATACTTGCTACGTAAAAGATAAACAAAATATCATCATTTATCTGAATGAGGAACTTGCAGAAAATATTACAATTCCAATTATGAATACTTTTCCAATACTACCAACAATGATGATGTTGCAGAAAACAAATGAATTTGAATGATGAACTAATACTGGAGTATTCACCGCGCCCGCTGTTCCAATCCTTACGATGATCAGTCACAGATTGTACAGCTCAATTTAGATTTATTACCGGTAGAAGGAAGAGCTGACGGATTTACTTGTCTACCGCCCTGTTAGATCTCCCCGGCCAACGGTTGGGCCAATGGGATGGACCGGCGCTACTCGGCCTCTTACACGACTCCAAGTTCGAAAAGAAGTTCATGACTCTGAACGTACAGTTCGTCCCCCTTTCCCCAAGTATAATACTTGTTGATAAGACTCCATAAAGTAGTCGTATCTAGTTGGAAAGGAAAATTCAACATCATA
The DNA here is from genome assembly GCA_036435485.1 of Saposhnikovia divaricata. Classification (NCBI taxonomy): domain Eukaryota; kingdom Viridiplantae; phylum Streptophyta; class Magnoliopsida; order Apiales; family Apiaceae; genus Saposhnikovia; species Saposhnikovia divaricata. The sequence continues at coordinate 135,717,046 of CM071600.1, forward strand.
TCTCCCAAGCTGCTGCTTGTTAGAGGATACCATCTTGTTCCAATAATCTTACCCCTCGAATGGTGAGAAGGTACACCAGATTTGATAGATGATCAGCAACCAAGTTGTGAGTTAAAAGAATAGTTTCAAAAGATTTATGACCGGGAAGTCAACAAGATAAATAACATTTCTCAAGTAAGGTTCCCTTATTATTTGGAAGATAGATTCGAAGGAGGAATGAAATTTTGAGAACCTTTCTTGATATAATATTAATAATAATACGACTCCGGAGTAATTTTATAATAATCGAAGGTCGAAGATAATATTTGAAGTCATTTCAGAGTATCGGATAAATATTCAGAGAATATTTATTGAATCAGAAATAGTTATAGAAGACTTATAACTACGAACAAATATTTAAATCGAAGTATTTCTCAGAATAATCCTCGAGGGAATAAAGAGAAAATATTTATTAAATAATTAAATATTTAAATGAATATTCAAAATAATATTCATTTCATTAATAAGACTTGAAAGGAATAGTAAATATAATATTCCATAAATAAATATAATATCAGATGAATATTTAAAATAATATTCATTAAGTAAATAGGAACTTAAATGAATATTCAAAAAGTAATATTCATTTAATGAATAATATTCTAAATGAATATCGAAATAATATTCATTTAGTAATCCAAGCTTTAAAGGAATATTCGAAATAATATTCGATAAATGAATCGACTTTAAATGAATATTGAAAAATACTATTCATTGAATAGATAACGTTCAAATAATTATTTGAGGTAATGATCGTTAATTAAATGATCTCGGACGAATATTCAAATAATATTCGTCAACCAAACAATGGAAAATGTTTACTTAAATATTTCCCTCGAAGGAAATTACGATATATCAAGAAGTACTGACTCCCGGTCTATATTCAACGAATACGATATATATGCCCTTCTCTAAGGGACTTAACAACATCCGGCTTATAACTGATTATTCACTATCTAGCTTATAAGTCAACAATAATTCAAGGAACATGTATTTCAATATAACTTGGAAGTAGGCATACATGACATGGCATATGTATAACAGAAAGCATATATATTCACAACAACAGCCTTTAAAAGGATTTGAAACTTGCCTGGTAATCGAGTACGAGTAGGGGTAGTGGTAGTGTGTCCCGGGTCAGCTCGGCAATCTATAAATAGTCAGAATATTCGAGATTAATTACTTAACACTTTTTAAAACGCTAAGTATCAACTTAAGTCGAAACATGTTTTCGAATTATCTCGTTATACACCTTTTAGTGTAACTCTTTTTATCACCGATACGATCCGACATTTGTTCGTTATTAGGACATGTCATCATACTCACACTTAGTATATACTTAAGTCGTATAAGTTCTAAAGTCGGTCGATTACGAACCAAGATTATACCTCGAGTTTTATCGCTCGTTTTCTAAGTTATAACCAAAGTTATACTTTTAAGGGGTTCGTTCGCGTTTAACCTTGATTCAAACATTTTTATAAAATTGAAAAATGATCCGTTTCACATGAGGTTTTCTCTCACACCTTCCTTTTTATCTCTAGTATTTAATTACCATGATTTTCCACTGACTTACGTATTTTGCGAAGGTTCAATTTCAGTTACGATCTCTCATTTACGGTTTCGAACTACTTTTAGTAAATCGGCCATAAATCCTAAACTGTAAGTCCGTTTCACACGATCTTTATATCAAAACGAAGCTTATAACATAATCTATCCTATCATGGCAGAATATGACTCTAGACAGTGAGTTCAAGCTACTGTGATGCACAGTTTTTAATGATTAACGAAAATTCGGCATTACGACGCTATAAATCGAACGTTCCAAAAATCATAACAATCCAACCAAGCCACACCGGGAAACCATACAACTTATACACATAATAAACATCTCAACAATTCTAGAACCTACTGATCTTAGCATCAAAATCATCATGCTTCGTAAATCAACTAACCCACTAACTAATCATGCTTATAATCATGCTAACACCATGACTACTTAAATCCATCAAGAACAAGCATATACTTAAAGTAAGATCTAGGGTTTTCATGAGATATACCTTCCTTGGAGAGTTCTAGAGCCTTACTAAGCCTTGATCTAGTCCTTGTGTGGCCTAAGCTAGTTAGAGCAATCAAAAGAAACCAAGAAATCAATGTTAGTTCTTGAAGAACACTATTCATCACCTACTTTGATGATTTTTTTGAAAATGGAAACAAAGGAGTTTGGACTTGAAATTTTTAGGAGATCATTCATATGAAATGTAAGACGCACCATAACAATTACAAGATCAAATGATGGTGGGAACCCCTTCAACTACGTTCTTGGCCGAAACTTTTGAAGAAAGAAAAGAAAATGAGAGAGTTTTGGTATTCTTTGTGTTGGTTGATGAAATAATGCATAAATTGAAATGTTCAAGATAATATCTCATCTTATGTTCACTTTATTAAAGTGATGATGCATGGAATGATGTATTTTGCAAGACATGTGTTGATCATTGGATGGTTATAAGCTAAGCATTGGTTTGATTTGCTAAGTACTAGTTCCTTTTCCTAAGTGTGCTAGTTACATGAGTCCGCTTGGTTGCTAGATATTTTCTAGTAGCTTATGCATGACTCTTGCTTCCTCTGCTTGTTTCTTTTGTCCGATTATTGCTCGTTTCCTTTGATCGTTCGTAGGAATATCTCACGGATTTCTAATTAGGGTTTTACCGGAAACCTTCTTAATATTTATACTAACATTCTCGATCTTTCTTTATAAATATTGAATTTAAATTCTTTAAATCCCTTTAATAAATCCTTAATTCTTTCAGTGTCCAGGGAATTACCGGAGAAAATAAAAGTGCTATTTTTCAGAATCCGACAGCTTTTACATACAATTATTTTCCCCTCGAATCACTAATACGAATTCAGAAATCCATTCCGGGTACTTCTATATAGTATCGTCTCATAATATTCTCATTTCTACCAAAAACACTATTCATAATTTATTCTCTTTTTAATCCTGGTATTCAGAAGATATCCTTGTGCTTCCTCGAGCATTTCTTAATTCTTTTACGGAACCTCCGGACCGATAACAGATACCGATTTGGATGACATATGAATAACCTTTCCCTTTTGAATTATCAAATCTTAATTTCATAGGAGATAGATAATTCTTATCTAGATTGTCAACCAATAGCATTCTTCATGACATATAAATATTTGAATCCAAATCCATTCATTCATTTAGAAGATCAACTATTATATCGTAGCCGTAACCACTATTCATTCTTACATCATTATATAATAAAAAGTTTTAATTCTATCCAAAATCTGGGTTCTTACATATTCTATCACAAAAACTGAAACTTGAGGAATTGGAAACTGTTGCTTTGACAGAAGAGTGCAGTGCGGTGTTGCAACAGAAACTGCCCCCGAAACTTAAGGATCCAGGAAGCTTCACAATACCGTGCACCATAGGCAATTTATCTTTCGACAAGTGCTTGTGTGACTTGGGAGCTAGTATTAATTTGATGCCATTGTCTGTCTTTAAGCAACTTGGGTTGCCTGATCCGAAACTGGTTAATATGACCTTGCAGTTGGCAGATCGGTCGATCACGTATCCGAGGGGTATAGTGGAGGATGTATTAGTGAAGGTGGATAAGCTGATTTTTCCGATTAATTTTGTTATACTGGACTTTGAGGAGGATAAGAGGATTCCCATCATCTTGGGAAAGCCATTTCTAGCTATGGGTCAAACTCTGATCGATGTGCAAAAAGGAGAGCTTACCATGAGAATGCATGATCAGAAAGTCACTTTCAATGTGTTCAAGGCAACAAAATATCCATCAGATTCAATGGAGTGTTTCAAGGTGGACGTTGTCGATAAGATTCTGAAGAATGAGATGGAACAGCTAAAAAAATCAGATTTCGTGGAAAAAACTTTAAGAGGGATTTTTGGCATTGAGAATGAAGAAAGAAAGGGGCTATTTCAGTTGTTGGATGCAACTCCATGGGAAAGAAGAGTTGAAATTCTGCATAAGTGTCGTGGGCTAGTTGATTCTAATAATTTTCAGGTGCTACGTAAGTTGTCAAGTGAGGAAGCTTTTGCACTTGAACTCAATCCACTACCACCCGAGTAGCCACCACCTGATTCACCACCCGAGGAGGGTGATCCTGCTGACAGTTAGGTAAGTTCTCTACTATCCTTTTTATTGCCTTCAATGGGGACATTGAATATTTCAAGTTTGGGGGTGATTTGGGGATAAGTAGTTAGTAGAGTCTTTGTTCATGTAGAAATCATATTGCATGTGTAGTAGTAGTTTCATTCATATTATTGCATGACTATTTCATATAGAGCATATTCGTTTGCATATTTGTTTATGTATTCCATATGAGTCCATTTAGTTACATTTGCATAGCATATTTCATGATCTAGTAGGACTTAGCTATTTCCGTTTGGTAGGTCGATGTTGATTTGAGTGTGGTAATGATGAATAGAGGGTTGACTTAAGTTCTTATGAATTGACTTGCATGTTTCAGAAACAAAATCTTTACACAGTCTCATCGTTTGCTTTTGGCCTAGTTCAGGTCATAATTTGTTTATTTCTTGAGATTAATCACTTGTTTACAATTAGAATGTTCTTTATTCCCTTGATGGCGTAGGAGCACTAAAATATAAGTTTGGGGGAAACCATGGATTTCATGCTAGTGTTAATAAAGGTTAGACGTCAAAAGGCTAGTAACCGCTCATATTTTATGAGTAGTGCAAGTTTTAAATCTCTATATCCACTTTCACATTCAATAGAGATTAACAGTACAACTTAGATGTTAGCTACGCATCCAAGAAGAATTAGCACAACCATACGAGGAAATCAATAAGTCATCACACGCAAATCTTTAAAACAATCAAACTACTAAATTTCGTAAATAAATCCATTAGAATCCCATGACAACGATTAGTTCATAATCGAACGGCTCGTCATCATGGGATCTAGTGATAACATGATATTAAACAAGATCTGAATAATAACGAAAGTACTAGAGTAATAAAGTTTAGAAAACAAATCCAAAACGAGCACCCAAAAGTATCGCCTAATTAGAAGAATAGAAAAGATGTAGATCTAGATCTCCGTTAGTTGTCACGTTCTTCTGTAAATCCATCTCTATCTTGTATCTCTTGTCTCTCCTCTGAAATTCGTAGTTCTTCTGTTGATAACATGTGTTTATATAGTCCCACGTGCCTTGTCCAACAAGAATTCCAAAACTGACTTAAAACAGGATTTCTGGCAGGCCGGCACAGCGCCCCCGCGCTCTATAGAGCGCGCCTACGGTCTCTGAAATTGCCACACACGCACCCGCGCTCTACCAAGCGCGCCCGCGCCCTAGCTGCTGAAGAATTTGTTGATTCTGCTGATTTTTCTTCTTTTTGTTCCGCTTCTCTCGCGAGTTCCCGTCCTTCAACTCCTACGCTCAAAACCACCACATAATCATAGAAAAAACACCAACCTGCCTCCAACTAGAAGTTCTGCACAACTTAATGAAAACGCGTCAAAAACACGACATACTTGAGGTCAAGTAATCAATTTAAGCCGATACGAAGCACTCTAAATGGATATAAAATCCACTTATCACACCCCCAAACTTATATTTTAGTGCACCTACGACATCAAGGGGATAAAAACATTCTAATTATAAACAAGTGATCAATCTCAACAAACAAACAAATTATGACCTGAACTAGCCCAAAAGCAAACGATGAGACTGTGTAAAGATTTTGTTTCTGAAACATGCAAGTCAATTCATAAGAACTTAAGTCAACCCTATATTCATCATTACCAGACTCAAATCAACATCGACCTACCAAACGAAAATAGCCAAGTCCTACTGGATCATGAAATATGCTATGCAAATGCAACTAAATGGACTCATATGGAATACATAAACAAAGATGCAAATGAATATGCTCTATATGAAACAGTCATGTAATAATATGAATGAAACTACAACTACACATGCAATATGATTTCTACATGAAGAAAGACTCTACTAACTACTTATCCCCAAATCAATTACAGTTGAAGCACCTAAACTTGCTTCTATCAATAGTTCCAGTTTTATAGCCACTCTTGCTACCGGAGGATGAAGAACCTCCTTTCTGGAATCTATTGTTGTTAGATTTAAACCTGAACTTGGGATTCCTTCTGAATCTGAAGTTACTGAACTGTCTCACCATCATAGCCATGGATTCATCCTCTAACTGATCCAGCTCTTTTAAACTGTTCCCTGTTAGTGCTGTCATCCTGAGTAGAAGGTGTTTGACCAACTTCAACTTCAAACTGTTCCCTGTTAGTGCTGTCAGGTCGAACAACCTTAGCTTCCATTTCCCGTGGAGTCTCAACAACTAAAGCTGTAGATGTGTTTGCAACTCTACCTTTACCATAAATCTCTTTCTGTTGACCTTGCTCCAATTCATAGGTTTTCAGAACACCAAAGAGTCTTTCGAGAGTAGTTTCATTCAAATCCCTGGATTCCTTAATGGTAGTAATCCTATGTTCCAGATGAGTAGGCATTGACAGAAGGAACTTCCTGTTAATCTCTTTCTGTGTATAGTACTTGCCATGCAGCTGCAAGTTGTTGATCAGTTTATTATACCTTTCAAACACTTCTTGAATATTTTCATTAGGGCCTGATCTGAAGTGTTCATACTCAGAGGTTAGAATCTCTAGTCAGTTCTCTCTAACTTCATCCGTTCCTTTATTGACAGTTTCAATAGTTTCCCACATGTGTTTAGCATTTTTACAATTAATCACATGACTGTACATAACTGAGTTCAAGGACTCTATTAAAATAAGTCTTAAAATTATGTCAAATGTAGCATCCTCTTTTTCATCAGGAGTGAAGGAAGCAGGATCTTTTTGATAAGCCCTTGCAGGAGTAACAATAACTCCTTCCACAACAACTTGTTGTTCAAAGACCATTGGTACTTTTGGTCCTTTTTTCAAAACACCCATATATTTGGGATTTCCAACTTCAAGAAACAACAACATCTTGTTCTTCCACATATCATAATTATCCTTGTCATAGATGGGTATCTTCACAGTGCCAACTTTTGAAGACATGATGAATTTTTAAGTGAGTTAAAAATTCGGGCTCGATTTTTAATTGAGAAAAATAGGATCTTGATTTGTACTTCAATCAAACGGCTGATAAGTGGATTTCATATCCACTTAGAATGCTTCATATCGGCTTAAATTGATTAACTTGACCTCAAGTATGTTGTATTTTTGTAAGAACCCTGATTTTTTGTAGGAATTAAAACTTTTATTATGTAATGGATTATAAGTGTAACGGTTGTTCTAATGAATGGAATGGATATGGGTTCCAATAATTATATGTCATGAAGAGTGCAATGGGTTGACAACTTAGGTAAGAATAATCTATCGTAAAGAAAGTAGGATATGGCATACAAACAAAGGAAGTATTCTCATGTCATCCAAATCGATATCTAGTATAAGTCCAGGGGTTCCGTAAAAGGGTTAAGGAACGCTCGGGAAAGCGCAAGGACATTTTTCTAATTATAAGAATTAAAGAGAGAATAAGTGATGAATAGTGTTTTGGTGAAAATTGGAATATTATTAGACGACACTATATAGAAGTACGCGGAACAGATTTCTGAGTTCGTATTAATGATCCAAAGGGAAAAAGAGTGTTTGTAAAAGTTATCGGATTCTGAAAAATAGCACTTTTATTTTCCCCGAGATTTCCCTGGACACGGAAAGACTTAAGGAATTATTGAAAAGATTTAAGGAATATATATTCAAGAATTATTAAAGAGAATTGAGAATGGTAGTATAAATATTAAGATGGTTTCCGATAAAACCCTAATTAGAAATCTTCGAGATATTCCTCCGAACGATCAATGAATTGAGCAATAACCTGACAAAGAAACAAGCAGAGAGCCAAGGTGCATGCATGTGCAAGAGGATATGATCAAGTAACCAAGTAGTTACTAAGAGAACTAGCATACTTAGAAAACCAACCAAGTACTTAGCTTAAACACCACTAAACATCAACACTTGTCCCTTGATTTGCATCATCCATGACATGATCACTTTATTAAAGCTACTTTATGACCAAGATATTATCTAAACCTCATCACAATAATTCATTTAGCACAATAACCAAGCAAGAGAAGCAAGATAACCACAAAGCTCTCCAATCTGCCAAACAAGAACACAACTCAAAGAAAAATTCATATCTCAAGATCTAGAGCTTCGAAAATCACCAAATTTAAATCATATCCTCCTCATTGTATGGAGAACACACTTTCAATATTTCATAGCCAATAAAGGAGTGTAGCCTAGTCAAATCTCCACCCCAAGTTGAAGAACCGAACCTGCCTTGCTTTCACAGTTTCTGTCCAGCGGAAAGATGGGGCTAAAAACCCTAGCTAGGAAGCTTCAAATTTGATGAGATAGAACTCAAAACAAATCTTATAAAGAGGCCAAGATGTGGTAAAAATTTGAGAGCCAAACTCTTATTTTTCGATTTTCTATGATTTTTACAAAAGTGATGATGAATAGTGATTTCTAGAAACTAACTTTGATTTCTTGATTTCTTTGGATGATCTAGGCTAGCTTAAGCATATACAAGGACTAGATCAAGCTTAGTAAGGCTTTTACATACTCCAAGGAAGCTATACCACTTGAAACCCTAGATCTTATCTTAAGTTTTATGGATGTTCTTGGTAGTTTGTAGATTAGTAATGATTATGATGTTATTATTAGCATGTAAGCATTATTAGTTAGTGGTTTAGTTGATCTAAGTAATATGATGCATATGATGCTGAAATCAGATGTTATGGACTGATTATAATGTATGTAAGATGTATGGATGCCCGGTGTGGCTTGGTTTTGATGAAACGATTTTTGAAAGGTTCGATTTATAGCCGTTAAAATGCCAAAATTTCGTTAAACCCTTAAAATTTGTGCATAACAGTTGAGATAATTTCTGGCCTTGATGAATAAATGACATATCCTTGTAGATCTCGAGTCATAGATCATTTTGGCATGAGAATCGAAGCAAACGGACTTACGGTTTAGGAGTTATGGCCGATTTACTAAAAGTGGTTCGAAACCATAAATGCAAATTCGTAATTGAAATTGAAGCCCCTTAACTCGAGTAATTCAGTGACTAATCTTGGTAATTAAATATTAGAGATCATAATGAAGGTGTGAGAGAAGACTTCATGTCAAACGGATCGTTTTTCGATTTTATAAAAATGTTCGAATCAAGGTTAAGTGCGAATGAACCCCTAAAAAGGACAATTGGTTATAACTTTGGAAAACCACTTAGAAAACGATCAATAAATCTCGAGGTATAATCTTTCCTAGTAAACGACTGACCTTAGCACTTATATGGCTTTAGGACCTACCAAGTGTAAGTGTAATGACACGCCTTAATAAGGAACAAGTGTCGGATCATAGCGGTATTAATAAGAGTTACACTAGAGTGTTCATAACGAGATAACTTGAAAACGTGTTTTAACCTAAGTAAAGTAGTTACTTAGCTTTTCACAACGTTAAGTGATTAACCTCAGATGTTCTGGTTATTTATAGATCGCCGGACCACCCCGAGTCATATCACTAGCATAGTAGGAGTACCAGGCAAGTTTCCAATACTTTGGAACTGTTGTTGTGATAATATATATAATTGAATGTTGTTATACATATGCCATAGCATGCATGCCTACTTTCAAATTTACATTGTAATACTTGTTCCCTGATTGATGTTGGCTTATAAGTTAGATACAAGATATACTAATTATAAGCCGGATATTGCTAAGACCCTTAGTGAAGGGCATATGATCTCATTCTTTTAATAAAGACCGGGAGTCTGTATTTTGTAATGTAGAGATAGTCATGGAAACCCGGAGGGATTCCAGTGACAGATTATTTGAGGGATGTTATTTATGAACATTATTTATATTTCCATAAGTATTAAGTACTTGGAAATTATTCGAGGAATGTTATTTGAATACTCATTCGAGATTATTTATTTAATGAATATTATTTTGAATATTCATTTGAGGCTATTGATTTAGATGAATATTATTTTGGAATATTCATTCGAGTTTATTTATTTAATGAATATTAATTTGAATATACATTTGAGCCTTATCTCTTTAATGAATATTATCTTGAATATTCATTTAAGGATGATTAAATTATCGGATATTATTTGAATATTTATTCGAGGAATTATTTATTTAATGAATATTTTCATATGTTATTCGAGGATTACTTTGAGCAATATTTCATATTAAAAATATTCTTTAAATATTTATGAGTTAATAAATATTCTTTGAATATTTATATAATTCTTTTAAATAGTTTTAATATATATTATTTTATTCAAAAATTATCCTTGACCTTCAAATACTGTGTAAATTATTTTTGAGTCTTATTACGACTATTTTTATCAAGGGGAGGTTCCCAAAATTCTATTCTTCACTCAAATCTGTCTTTCAAATTATGAGGGAACCTTACTTGAGAGCTGTTATTTATTTCGTTTGACTGCCCGATCATAAATCTTTTGAAACTATTCTTTTCACTCGCAACTTGGTTGCTATTCATCGATTGAATCTTTTATTACTTCCTCATCATTCGAGGGGTAAGAGTGTTGGAACAAGTTGGTATCCATTAACAGGCAACAGCTTGGGAAATATTGGTGAATTATCCTTTCCAACTAGATACGACTTATTTGTTGAGTCCTATCAATGAGTATTACACTTGGGGAAAGGAGGACGAAATTTACGTTTCAGAGTCATGGATTTATTCGAACTAGGAGTCGTTTGTAAGAGGCCGAGTCACGCGGTCCATCATAAGGCCCAACCGTTGGCCAGGAAGTTACTAAAAAGGGCGGTAGACAAGTAAATCCGTCAGTTCTTCCTTCTACCGGTAGTAAACTATATTGGGCTGTACCATCTCCGACTGATCAACGGGGAGTGGGATAGCTGGCGCGTGATAACTCCAGTATTAGTTCATCTCCCAAATTGGGAATTTCCTACAACACGTATCGAAGAGACTTCTTTCAGGTTGACGGGCATCCCCCGCAACACGTATCGAAGAGACTTCTTTCAGGTTGGCAGGAGTTTGAAAAAATGTTCAAAACTGGGATTGCAATATTTTCCTGCAATTCCCTTCTTTTATGACATATGATGATGTCTTGCTTTTACCTTGCACAGTAGATATTTCTACAGAATATATGTTTTGAGTTACCTTATAACTTCATCCTTTACCTTATACTGGCACTATGATCATTAATGTATGGCATATGGTCTCAAAAATACTTTTGAACTGTATATATATATTATTGTTCAGAATACATTATTGTTGGTGGGCTATTGCTCACCTTTGCTTTATTAATTATATCACAACAATAGCTAGAGCAGATGGCCCGTCCAAGGCACACTTGGCACAAGAGCGTGGGAGCCGTCAGAGAGTTACCCGCTGATGTAGTTAACATTGCTGAGGCAGAAGCTATTGGTAGCCTAGTTTTCCGCTTTTAAGCATCGGATATATTTATCCATATAACATATGTAAATGGATGGCAAAGAGTATGTAAGTTAAATTCTTTTGGGTTGGAATAACTCAAACTCATGATTAATAATATTTGATAGTTATTCTGATTTCATCTCTGGGACTATAACTGGTGTGTTTTATGTTGTTGATTTGGGTCACAAGGTTGTAATTTAATTTATGTTGGTTTTGTGGATGGAAGTTGAGTCCGTAATGACCGGATCCCTGACCCCGGATCTGGGGCTGTTACAGAAATGGTATAAGAGCGAGAGTTATATATCCCAGAGATGAGGCGATGTTATAACAATAAATTCACTAAGATAATAAGAACTCTTGCCAAGTTCACCTAAAACCCGTATGGGAACTCTTAAGTATCATAGTAGTAACTTAGTTCGATATCGTATCGACGAGCAAGGTGACCGACCTTGAGGCTTACGAGCAGCAGCACGATGATGCTTTATTATATGACCGACGATCGGCTTATAGATTCAATAGAGTACCCTACTGAGAACACGGAGGAGGTTCCAGCTAAGGAGGTGAATCCTGTTAAGGATAAGGAGCTTACCCTTAAGGAAATGAGGGCTGCAGCTAGAACGACTGTCAGGGCTAAGATTATAGTGCTCAGAGAAGTGAGCGTCAAGAACTGAGATATTATTAAGAAAACTAAATATGCATATTGGATTCGTAGCCGGACTATCGGATGTAGAACCAGCAAGTAAGACGTGTTGGAAGAATTACTTGAGATCTTATATGGGGATAGATAAGAATCCTTAGAGACTTTCGGATTAATGAGAAAAGAATTAGAATGATGCATGATTATCAAAGACATCAATATAGGACAGGGAGCAGAGTCTCCAGGAACAGTTGAGATAGAGGTAGCAAGTGCCATATCATGTGAAAAAAATGGATTAGTGTGAATATTGCCAATAGTAATTCGCCATGAGAGGGCAGGTTCCATAGGTTACAAATTATAAAGTCAAATTGAGGTTGATGAGGTGGTTGATTCAGGGAAATGTTCATTTTATGAATGGATCAGCTTAGAAAGTAAAGACATTAAGAAGATATGGTATGATTGGATAAAGTTATATAAGGAAGTAGTAAGCGAGATGTTGATCTCAGAACCTGCAAGAGGAGAAGACCAGTGAGTCTATGATAAATTCGTAATCAGACTATTGTCAAGGACTAAGCATATGTTTATTTCAACTCAGTGAAATGATGAACCAGAAACATTAGATGCATGTGATTCAGAGGAATATTAATTCTTTCTTTCCTTGAATGGATTATAGTAGTTACATTAAGTTTACTCCGATGCTGAATCATAAATGGATCAAGTAATACGATCAGTGGTTAAGAGGTAATGGAGAATGTTTTGAGATAAAACCTGAAAGAACAAGTGCATGCCAAGTTCTTGAATTATGAATTTTGATAAAATAAAGTTCAGCTGTTAGGACATGCGATCAATAGTGAGTAGTGTTGGTTGACCTAGCCGAGTTAAAGGTAGTTTCAATTGAGAAAGGCCAACCACACCGACTAAGGTGAGAAATTTCATAAGATTCAGCAGGTATTACCAAAGATTTGTTCAGGACTTTAAAAAGATTGCAGTCCCGCAACCCGACTTATTTGTAAGACTAAGGAGTTTGAATGAACAGGAAAATGTGAGAAAATCTTCCTGGAGCTAAAGATGAAACTTGTGACGACCCAGCGTTGGCGTTGCCTAATGGAAGAAGGAAGACTTTATGATATATTATGATGCACCTCATATAGGTTTAGGTGGTATGCTTATGCATCTCGGCAGAGTAATTGCGGATGCATTAGGACAGCCCGGTTCACCAGATTCGGATGGCCTTGATAGTGCCTATTTTGTGGAACGACTAACTCCGACGGTGGTGTTCCTTCTGAAACTAATGGTTAGGTAGACTGACATTTGATAGCATCGACTATTAGGACGTATATGTATCAGGAGGGTGTGGCATGTTTCAGTTTGAAACTTTTGATTTCCCTTCTATAGGATGTATATATTTGGTTCCTTCTAGTGGTTAAACTTCCGACTTTATTTCAATCATTCCATTATTATAACTGTTTACGATTCCACCTGCTTGGATGTTCATAGAACTTTTCTTTAGGTTTCGGAATGGATTTTCTTAGTATTACCAGTGGGTGGATAGGTTAACCAAGATTTTCCTGATTCTGGAAAGAAATCCAATAAATTTTGGCAAACCTTGTCTTTTTGATTATTAGAGAACGTCACTGGAGAGAGTGAAAACTGGAGCGAACCCTGTGTATTGGGTAAGGTAGCTGCTATATGGGTTGATGGACAGACCCTGATTATTACAATTGATTGAAGAGATAAAACGGTGAAGTTGAGATTTGACAATAAGAAAGGAAATGTATTTAAGAACCAAAACGGACTGAGAAATTCCGGGATTGACTTAAATTAAAAGGCTATTATGTCAAGAGTGTTAAGCCTATGCAGCACGTGGGATTGATAAGAGAATTTGAAAAGATAAAAAAATAAAGAAAAGGTGCCCGGAGACGGTACCAAGAAGTCGATTGAGACATATATGGAGTAAAATTTTGAGAAGATCGGAAGGTATCGAGGAAGAGGGATGAACGAAGAATGGCAGTACTCAAGTTGAGTGACTATGTTACTCTGGTACCTAAGATTTGCTGTGTAAAGGAAAGCAATGAACAAATACAAAAAGAAAAAGTTTAAGAGTACGCGGGAAAAAGCATATTGATAAACGTAACCTACCCTTGATAAATTATCTTCGCTATGGATGAAGGAGGCACTATGCCAGGCAATTGCTAGAAAAGTAATGCCATTAGCTAACCTTAAACTCACATACTGTAGCGTGGCCATTTGGGACCATGTGGTGAAGAATTATAAAGTGACTAGACCAGCAATATAAGGACAAAGCGGGGTGCTTCTAACCGAGCGCCAACCGCGAGAACTTTGGATATAAAGCGAAGTGATTCAGCCGTATGTGATTGACCAGCTTATGAGCTAGAAAGAGAAATAAAGTGAATTGAGATACATGACGATGGGATTTTACATCAATGGAGGTTTATGAAGAGTGTGAAAGATTGTGCAGTATGATGCATAAAGGCTATTTGAAACTTAGTATCTTTAATAAGAGTGATAAGTACTAAAGGGATTCACGTTGAACACGACCAATATCTTCCAAAACATCCTTGCTACCATTATCGAGTTTTGTAAGAAGAGAGGATAGACATATGTTGTCTTTTGGAAGGTCATGTAGACTGACGTCAATTCGAAAGAAAAGGCTAGCGTTAAGCAACCTATTGATTATCAAGATGAGAACGATTGAAAAGAGACCCTTATTAAGGATATATGATCTGATTGTTGATTAAAGGATGTAAGTATTTCTTGAAAATAGAATTGAGGATAGAATATCCATAATTTAAGACGAACCCGGGGGATGCACAAAGGATGGCATTACCCCTAATAAAGACAGTGTGAATTTGGACGATATAAGTTGGATTGACCAAGGCATCGATAATTGAAAGGAGTTTCGTAAAGTACATAGACAGAATTGTTATAGGATCGATTAATAATTTTTTTCCCTGTACTTAAAAAATACAGGAGGAATGATGAAGATGGCCTAAGAGATTTTACAAAGAGAGGGCTAGTATCTTAAGATTCAAAATGAAAGTTTGGTAGGGAATGTATGACATAATAACAATAAAGCCAGATGAGGTATGAACGAAATCGTGAGGAGGTATGGATTGAACCAATGAAGGTCGGGATTATCCTAAACCAAGAAAGGAATAAGAGAAGAAATATCCTAGGTACGATTGAGAGTAACCGTGATAAAATTCACACAGAAAGGTGAAAGCATTGACTTATGGAAAAAGACTGATAGATACTTTTCTCCTTCAGCAAAGCTTAAGGGAGAATGCTTTCACCCAATAGTGATGGGAATGAGGTAGAAAAATTTGAGTTGGAATAGATCCAGAGAACATTGATTACAATAAATTATTATTATTAGGAAAGGCCAACGAGGTGGCCGACACTCTAAGTATTGAGGAGAAAATACAAATGCTCATACCGAAGAAACAGAATGATATTTGGAAGGACCTTGAAGGTCATGTCGGAGTGGAGGAATTTACATTCCTTCTGATGATTGTGCAAGAATCAACCCTAAGAATAGTTTAATTAAAGATTCGATTCCTGATATCGTCTTCAGCAAATTACACACTTTAGGAGGTCCTATTTTGAGGAAAACCCGGACCATGATACAAAATTGGCTAAGTAAACCGTTAAGTTTCCAGTCTTCTACTGAAGATGTATGATTAATAATTTCATCAACCTGTCATAGCTACGATGCTTGAAGCTCTTCTGCAATTTTATTTGCTTCGTGAATATCTACATCAAGTTCATGAATACTCCTTATGGATAAGGAATAATGATTATTTTGTCCTCCTAGAGAATTTTAATCTGACAATTATGAAACCCGTATCATTAGCTAGTAAAGCACTACGTAAACTACACACGATGGTGATTCAACAATGAGCTACATTAATGTAGTGGTGATTCTTCTGAGAGATTAAGTGATAACGACTGTAGAGATGTCGGAATGAAAAACAGAAATAGATTATATTTGATCTAAATTAGAGAAATCGGCAAGATTTATTTCGGATGGTTTAATTTTGGAAAGACGTGAGGTTTGAGATAAATGATAATGCTATGGTGGTTCATAAAGAGATTATAGTCGAAATAGAAACAAGGTGACTGATGAGAGAAATGTAGAGCTGAGGATATAAAGGAAAGAAAGTTTGAGGATCAATAAGGGAGTTAGATATGCGGACTCCTGAGAAAACCCAGCAATGAAGCTAGAAAAGTATATGGCAATGGTTGTTGGTCACAACGGAAATTTGGAATTGAAAGTATAAATGACATACAGATTAACTCCTTTTAAGTTGGGAGAACTCGAGGAAATTTGGAATAAAATTATTGAGTAATAAAGAGACTCATGAATCGAGAAAATGAGAATTTAGAAGGTTGAACAAAGGAAAGTTTGACCTCGAGAATGTGTTGCTTATTTGGTACATGTGACGGGATACCAATAGGTACATACCAAGTACAAGGGACATCTCAATAGTGAGTTGACGATGGAGATAAATAACAGAAGTGAAGAAGGATCAGATGATAAGAAGGATGTGATTGATAAAGAAAAGATTGGGAAAAATAATTATGGAATGAGAAGCAAGGAATGTTATGAATGGGCTTCTAGCAAATTCTCGGGATGACCTTCTGATAGTGTTAGTATTATGAATATAAAAGAGTTAGTAGCATGGCGTGGAATATCAGTAACAATGATGTCAAGCAAGAAATCTAAGATTTAACCTGAGAGTTGAAGGATTTCCAAAAGTGAGTGTTGCTAAGATTGAACAAGAGTATAGGTCCATAGAATGATGGACAGAGCAGTAAGGATATGTTAACACGTGAGATTACAATAAAGTAATATTTGATACGAATACGATTATTTTCTTCTCTAATGAACCTCTATAGTTCAGAGGTAAATTCTAAGTATGATATTTTGCAATCATGAAAACTTTCTATAATTCTTTGAAATTCTTTTCTTTTCTTTTCTCTTATTCATCTTCTTTTTGAATTGAGAAGAACAACCCTTTAAGGAGGGGAGGTACTGCTACGTGACTATCTGTCTGTATGATAGAAGTCTAAGTGGAATACCATAACTTGTTTAATTGCTTGTCAAGTACTAAAGGCTGGCCCCCTTCTGTACTAACTATGCAATATAACAAATGTTCATTGATCATAGTGATCTCTCAATAAATCTTTCCACTTCTCTATATTGATCGAGATTGCGAAGATTAAAGCGATCAGGAAATGCATAGTGTGAGTGAGGTTACCTCCGAATTCATAGTGCGATAGTGATACCAATGTCACTACAGATATCAATAAGGATAATAGTATAGGACTGAGTAAGAGCATAACCCGGATAGTGTGTTATACGAAAAGTAGCAAAGTTGATGGAAAAAGGATAAAGTATGTATTGTAGCACCAGTAGATGTGTTGAGACAGGGTAGAACGACAGAATTGACTGGGAAGCTGGAAAGTGAAACGACAGACAAGCGACTCTCTGTTTCCTCCCTGATTCCGGAACGAAATCCTTTTAAGGAGGGGAGACTGTAAGAACCCTGATTTTTGGTAGGAATTAAAACTTTTATTATGTAATGGATTATAAGTGTAACAGTTGTTCTAATGAATGGAATGGATATGGGTTCCAATAATTATATGTCATGAAGAATGCAATGGGTTGACAATTTAGGTAAGAATAATCTATCGTCAAGAAAGCAGGATATGGCATACAAATAGAGGAAGTATTCGCATGTCATCCAAATCGATATCTAGTATAAGTCCAGGGGTTCCGTAAAAGGGTTAAGGAACACTCGGGAAAGCGCAAGGACATTTTTCTAATTATAAGAATTAAAGAGAGAATAAGTGATGAATAGTGTTTTTGGTGGAAATGTGGAATATTATTAGATGATACTATATAGAAGTACCCGAAACGGATTTCTGAGTTCGTATTAATGATCCAAGGGGAAAAAGAGTGTATGTAAAAGTTATCGAATTCTGAAAAATAGCACTTTTATTTTCCCCGAGATTTCCCTGGACACGGAAAGACTTAAGGAATTATTGAAAAGATTTAAGGAATATAGATTTAAGAATTATTAAAGAGAATTGAGAATGGTAGTATAAATATTAAGACGGTTTCCGATAAAATCCTAATTAGAAATCGTCGAGATATTCCTCCGAACGATCAATGAATTGAGCAATAACCTGACAAAGAAACAAGCAGAGAGCCAAGGTGCATGCATGTGCAAGAGGATATGATCAAGTAACCAAGTAGTTACTAAGAGAACTAGCATACTTAGAAAACCAACCAAGTACTTAGCTTAAACACCACTAAACATCAACACTTGTCCCTTGTTTTGCATCATCCATGACATGATCACTTTATTAAAGCTACTTTAAGACCAAGATATTATCTAAACCTCATCACAATAATTCATTTAGCTCAATAACCAAGCAAGAGAAGCAAGATAACCACAAAGCTCTCCAATCTGCTAAACAAGAACACAACTCAAAGAAAACTTCATATCTCAAGATCTAAAGCTTCAAAAATCACCAAATTTTAACCATAGATTCCTCATTGTATGGAGAACACACGTTAAAAATTTCATAGCCAAAAAAGGAGTGTAGCCTAGTCAAATATCCTCCCCAAGTTGAAGAACCGAACCTGCCTTGCTTTCACAGTTTCTGTCCAGCGGAAAGATGGGGCTCAAAACCCTACCTAGGAAGCTTCAAATTTGATGAGCTAGGACTCAAACCAAAGCTTATAAAGAGGCCAAGATGTGGTAAAAATTTGAGAGCCAAACTCTTACTTTTCGATTTTCTAAGATTTTTACAAAAGTGATGATGAATAGTGATTTCTATAAACTAACTTTGATTTCTTGATTTCTTTGGATGATCTAAGCTAGCTTAAGCATATACAAGGACTAGATCAAGCATAGTAAGGCTTTTAAATACTCCAAGGAAGGTATACCACTTGAAACTGTTAGCACAAAATTACGCAAGCGCACGTAGTCACAAGTAATATAATTAAAGTTCGTTCCACAGAGATCTGGTTAAGTTTAATCAGTAAATATGCCTATGTAACAATGTTTGGTTTTGATCCACTGCTAAGACAAATAACAATTTTGGTTTTGATTAACTAAATTAAACTAGGATGCAATTTTTAAACTAAGAATTAAATTAACTAATGAGATTGAATTCGAATTAGTAATATGAGAATAAACATAGGATCCCAACTTCATTAAATACTTCCCTTAGATCTGACGCCTTTAATCTCTATATGCAATGATTTTGATACCTGATCGGATAACACGAAACCAGTATACGCTACCTGTCAGCATACGCATACCAAACTAAACATACATCCACAAAAGAGATAGAAGATGAATAGACGCCAATTATGCTTAGACCCTATATGTCTATAGAATTTGAAAACATAATGGTTGAAGAACAGGTTATCCATTAAGATCACATAGGGTAGTATAAGTATTTTTCATCTCACACCACAAATCATATTGACAATCAATTATGAACCTATGCTAGCATGGCAAGTTCTAAATCTCAAGATCCACTTTCACTTCACAAGAGATTAACAATTCAATTTAGATGTTAGCTACGCATCTAAAAGCATTAAGATTAACCATACGAGGATATCAATTTCACATCACACACAGATCTTTACAGCATCAAGATACTAAGTTCCATAAATAACTCCGTTAGAATCCCATGACAACGTTTAGCCCATAATTGAACTATTCATCGTCATGGGATTTGATGAAAACATAATAATTAACAAGATATGAAAGAAAGAAACAATAATATTAATAAAAAAACCAGAGTTGAGAAAACAAATCTATAATCCAAAGTATACAGAAGATGAAGTAGATCTAGATCTTTGCTTGTCACCGAGCTTGAATCCTTCTCCACTTTTCTCTCTTGCAGTTCTACGTTACAATAATAATAATCTGATACAAATTACAAGGTATAATGTGTTTATATAGGCACTACAAGTCTTGCCCAGCAAGAAAATACAAAAACAGAATTATAATAGAATTTCTGCAAGATACGTTTCCTAATTTGATTATGTTTTGTAAGGAAAATTCGTGGCTGACTTTTCTTCAGATTTTCTGGAAAGTTCCCCACGTAATTGGACCTCTGGACCACCTTAGAATTATAGAAAATCTCGTTATCTTCGCGTGGACTGCTTACGGACCTCAAACGGACTTCTAGAACTCAAGATATGGCCAAAACAGTGTAAACTGTGCAACCCTTCTCGAAAATCCGAATTTTAATCAATTAATTCCCAAAAAAATTATAAAAGCATCCACCTTAATCAACATTCTCGTAATCCTGCACAACTAAGCAAAACACATCAAAATTACAACAACTTGAGTCCAAGACAATCAATTTAAGCCGAAATTAAGCGATCCAAGTGGATATAAAATCCACTTATCAGAAACCCTAGATCTTATCTTAAGTTTTATGGATGTTCTTGGTAGTTTGTTGATTAGTAATGATTATGATGTTATTATTAGCATGTAAGCATGATTAGTTAGTGGTTTAGTTGATCTAATTAATATGATGCATATGATGGTGAAATCAGATGTTATGGACTGATTATAATGTATGTAAGATGTATGGATGCCCGGTGTGGCTTGGTTTTGATGAAACGATTTTTGAAACGTTCGATTTATAGCCGTTATAATATCAAAATTTCGTTAAACCCTTAAAATTCGTGCATAACAGTTGAGATAATTTTTGTCCATGATGAATAAATGACATATCCTTTTAGATCTCGAGTCAAAGATTGTTTTGGTGTGAGAATCGAAGCAAACGGATTTACGGTTTAGGAGTTACGGCCGATTTACTAAAAGTGGTTCGAAACCGTAAATGCAAATTCGTAATTGAAATTGAACCCCCTTAACTCGAGTAATTCAGTGACGAATCTTGGTAATTAAATATTAGAGATCATAAGGAAGGTGTGAGAGAAGACTTCATGTCAAACGGATCGTTTTTCGATTTTATAAAAATGCTCGAATCAAGGTTAAGTGCGAATGAACCCCTAAAAAGGAAAATTGGTTATAACTTTGGAAAAGCACTTAGAAAACGATCAATAAATCTTGAGGTATAATCTTTCCTAGTAAACGACCGACCTTAGCACTTATATGGCTTAAGGACCTACCAAGTGTAAGTGTAATGACACGCCTTAATAACGAACAAGTGTCGGATCATAGCGGTATTAATAAGAGTTACACTAGAGTGTGCATAACGAGATAACTTGAAAATGTGTTTTAACCTAAGTAAAGTAGTTACTTAGCTTTTCACAGCGTTAAGTGATTAACCTCAGATGTTCTGGTTATTTATAGATCGTCGGACCACCCCAAGTCATATCACTAGCATAGCAGGAGTACCAAGCAAGTTTCCAATACTTTGGAACTGTTGTTGTGATAATATATATAATTGAATGTTGTTATACATATGCCATAGCATGCATGCCTACTTTCAAATTTACATTGTAATACTTGTTCCTTGATTGATGTTGGCTTATAAGTTAGATACAAGATACACTAATGATAAGCCAGATATTGCTAAGACCCTTAGTGAAGGGCATATGATCTCATTCTTTTAATAAAGACCGGGAGTCTGTATTCTGTAATATAGAGATAGTCATGGAAACCCGGAGGGATTCTTTGGCATCCCATAATCCGGGGTACAGATTTGGGGCCACTAACCACAATCCATACAACACATACCTGGATATAAACATAATATAATAATAAAATACCCCTGATCCAAGATCACATACAGGTTATGGTATGAAACAACTATTGAATTACATTAATACAATCCAAACTCCGAATAAAATTGTTATACAAATTACTAACAACTAAGTCCATCTGTTGAACTAATTAACCAACCTCTGACAAAGCTCAAGTCACTACCCGACCAAGTCAACAACTCGAACATCACCTCTCGCTGTAGGAACAAGACTACTAATCTGACCACAAGGTCCACTCATTTCGTCTCTATGAGCTGGAGAAATAAAATAATGATGCAAGAGT
The DNA here is from genome assembly GCA_036435485.1 of Saposhnikovia divaricata. Classification (NCBI taxonomy): domain Eukaryota; kingdom Viridiplantae; phylum Streptophyta; class Magnoliopsida; order Apiales; family Apiaceae; genus Saposhnikovia; species Saposhnikovia divaricata. The sequence goes on from CM071600.1 coordinate 135,739,326, forward strand.
GAGCCAACAGTGCTCAGCAAGTATAAATGTGTATAAATATCAAGAACAGTAATAAGTTCTGATCAACAAGAACAAACATCATAGACTTCAAAGGAATCAGACTTTAAGCAATTCAAACTCAATGTATAGATTAGAATTGGATTTTTATATATTTTAAAAATAGTGGAGTTAGGCGGCTGATCAGACCCGCACTAACCCCGGACAATGCACACAGCAAAGTCCCCCTAAGTGGATCCACGACACACATTGGCCTCAACTTCTGACCATTAAACTGGTCTCCCCGAAGGGACATCCGTTGACCATAATATGGTCTCCCCGAAGGGACATCGGTTGACCATAATATTGTCTCCCCAAAGGGACATCCGAAAATATTCCAATTCTATATCCAACGCACTAGGTGTCGGAAAAATCGACAACCCTTGCCAACCAACTAACTGGAAACTTATGTTCCAAAACAATAACTCATAATCCAAGAGTCAATGAAGGATTCAAGATCAATAGGTATCGATAAGTTCGACACAACAATTGGGTAATAAATAAGGAATAATAAAATCAACAGGTATCGACGAGTTCGATACAACAAGTGGGTTGTAAACGGATAAACAATAACAACAACAGGTATCGACAAGTTCGATAGAAATATTTGGGATGGTAGATTTCATCATCAATATAATTAAAGAATAATTTCACTTGAACAAGAAGTGAAAGGAAATACTTGCCTGGTAATTACAGCTTAACCCGTCTAATTGTCTGAACATCTCTCTTAACTACTGACTTTCATACGTCCCGTCCCCTCGATTCTAAAATCCTTATCTCACATTATTGTCTCCGATTGACCATTTTCTACTTTAAACACCTTTCGCAAGAATACTGGATTCAAACAGAGCATTTAAACATTTAATCCAACAGCTAATCACTCTTACAGCTCACTAACACGTATTGCACGTAATCACATAACAAGTAGTCATTTACTCCACATCGGACCAACCATGTTACTTACATTTCACACTAACTTCAGAAATATGTAAGACTCGCTACCAGTCAATACACATAGCTCACATAGCATTTTAACAGGTAAATTCCATAAAACAACACATAATACTCACTTCCATAATTAACTAATCTCAAGATATATTTTTAAAACAATCCTCGATCTTGGTTTTTGAATAAAACCCAACTCAGAATATTTGGCAATATTTTAAAAACATTTTTTGGATTTTTAAACAATTTTCTACTGTTTTTCAATCATTGAAAACTATTAAATACTTACTTAAAATTCAATAACCTTAATTAAATAATTCAGTCATTTAATAATCAATTAATAGAATTATTTAATAAAAGGTTACATTTATTAAATAATTAAATCAATTAATCATTAATTGAAATTAATTAAACTAATTAAAGTATTTAATTCTTAATTAAGTAAAATAAATAAATAATTAAACCAAATGATTTTTAACTATAAATATTTAAATAATAAATTCAGAAAATAATTCTGAATTTAATTCTCACTTTTAACAATTTTCAGATTTGTAAAAGAATTTCAATTCTTTTTTTTAAAATAATAACAAAACCATATTATTAAAAGTAAAACTTTTACTAAAAGTAAAAGTAAATTTTTATTTACTTTTAGAAATAACTGCTTTGGTAAAATATTTGTAGGGTAAAAATCATAGCATTTTTACTTAGCAAGGTTAAAACAGATCAAAATAACTTCCTCAATAACTGAAATCTGCAAATTTTATGAACCTCGCCGGAGTTCCTGACATCGCCGGAATATCTGCAGAATTCGGCGAGTTCTGCAGTTTCTGGCGAGCTCAGAAATCTCCGACGAGCCCCACAAAGCCTCAAATCTGACAAAAACACACCTCCTATGCATTACATATCCTTTCAACACACTGAAATCCACAGAAATGGAACCAAAACATGCCGAAACCATTGATTCCGGCAAAACTCGAAGGAAATCCGACGAAACAACGTTCTACTTCGTTTCTACATGAAATCGTGCGTTTAATACATCAAAACAAAGGTTTTAACAGCAGTAACTTAACCGTGCTAACCATTTACCTAAACAATTAACATATAGAACGGACGAACGATTCTTAAGAACGAAGATAAACGTCGAACTCGTTTACTATCAAAACATACACAATCCACACCATTAGCTACATGAATCGATTCTACACGGCTTAGTACAGCTTAAGGAAGCATCAGATTCAGCAAACAACCTTCAAATCGAAAATCCCCAAATTTCATCTCATAAACCCTAGAATTTCGAAATTAAAAATAAAAAATCACAAAAATTTGAGAAATTACCTATTGTTGATTTTTATTGCAGATAATGATACTAGAATTCGAGAGCTTCGATTTGACTATATGGGCGCCGAAAATAGATTCCAAAATCACCTCCAAATTGATGATCGATCTTCTAGAACAATTTTAGAAATGAATAATTTTGATAATTAATATGAATTTTTGAAATTGTTTTAGGTTGATTTTGATTGGTCAGCTGAAAAAATCTGATTGGCTGGAGAAGATAAGCTTTGGTTGGTAGAAAGAATGAAATTATTTTGTTCCTGAAATGCTCGGAACCCTAATTAACTTTTATTCGATCCGGAACGTACCAATTAAATCAAATTCGGGTTCGATTCGAAACAAAATATTTTGACAAAAAAATAACGAATCAATTACTGAGAATTTATAAAACTTATAAAACGAATAAAATAAGAGTTTCAAATATTTTGAGATTTATCTGACGAATATTGATACGAAAATGATTTTAAATCGAAGCCCTAGGGATCTTGAAAATAGCTCTAAATGGATAAGAAAAAACTGATTACACGGATTACGAAAAGATTTAAAGGCAATCATTCTGGAGTCTAATATAATCACGAAACAGATAAAGGGTCCTAAACGATCATTCCCGGTCCATTTATTCGTCTTTAACGATGCAACCTCATTTTCTCGATATAATTATCACCAAACCGAATCAAAATATTTATATAAATTCAAAATAAGCTAATAAATTATAATGAAACATTTTCACCTTGTTCACATAATACTAACACATACCGGGACCTTCTAAATCACTTTAACACATATCCTCAAATATCAATTAACATTAACACCTTGACTCGTCAAACTGGAATAAAATAATTTGAAATATTTTTATTCCAATTTATGAAAAATAGTAATTATATAATTTAAGGGTAAATGGCCATTTTCGTCACTGTACTATTCGAAAACTTTCACTTGGGTCACCAGCCCAAAAAAGCTTTCAGTCAAACACTTAAACTATCAAAATATTTCAAATAGGTTACTGCCGTTAGTCTCCGTTAAATTGACTAACGGAATGATTACGTGGAATCCTACATGGCAGTCACTATTCATCATCTTCTCTCTATCTCTTCTCTCCCTCTTTGTCTCTCTCTCTCCCTCTTTGTCTCTCTCTCTCTCTCTCTCCCTCTTTCTCTCTCTCTCTCTCTCTCTCTCTCTCACACACACACACACCACCACACCTGCAAACCACCTCCAACTGCCATTACCACCTTCCCATTTCCTCTTCAAACCCAACCAACAACCCCTCTTTTTCTTCACTATCACAACCAACACCCATTTCCCATCTCCATGCCAAATCGCTCCGCTCTTCTCCTTCTTCCATTTCGTTTCCGCCTCACCTCCCTCAACCCCCTCACAACACCCATTTCCTTCTCCCCCTTCACTCCAACAACTTCACCATCTGTTCACCCCGTTCACCGCCTCAATCCTCTACCGTAGCTCCGCTCCTTCCATTCCGGCACCATCCTTTCATTCCAACCCAATAACAACTACTCCTCCATTCGTAATTCAACTGCAGTCCCCCACTCACCCCCTCCACCCATCGTCTCCATTCAACTACTTCGTTCAACAGCCACCTCATTCACCCGCCGTTCACCTCCGCGCTGCAAACCACTGCCGCTTGCTTCTCCCTCGACCCACAGCCGCCCAGGCCTCCGCGCTTCAACTTTTTCATCCTCTCGCCCAGCCCTCCGTTTTAATTCAGATCAACCGAACTCCTCCACCCATCTTAATCCATAGCTACAGCAGATGATACATACACATATGTAATGATCGATCGAAACAAAACCACCACTGCAACCACCTCCATTCACCACCGCACTTCCACCTCTTCTTCCCTTCACCACCAATTCCGTCGCCCACCGCCACCACACTTCTGTTTCAATGCCTCCTTTCTCCTCTCCTTCAATTCAAACCCATCGCCCACCGCCGTTCAACTGACCCACATCGATTGTTCACCTTCCGACCCATCTCTCTCTCTCTCTCCCATCTCTATCTCGTGTAATTTATAATTTGAATTGATGGGGGTGTAAATTGGGGTCTGATTTTGTGTATTGGATTTGACTGATGTTGGGTGGGTGAGAAGGAGAAAGTGCAGTGGTGGACAGAGTTGAATGGTGGTGGTGTTGTGGGTCTGTTGAACGGCGGAGGGCTGTTGGTCGTGAGAATGAGAGAGATTGGAGAGAGAATGAGATAATATTAGATTTGTAATTTGTTAAATAAAATTATATAGTTTTGTTAAATAAATAATATATTAGATTTTAGATAAATGACATGGATGATGATATGGTGGTGAGGTGTAACTAGTTGGCAGCTGAGGTGTAAAAAGTTAACAGACTTCCGTTAAGTCAACGAAAAATTAACGGCAGCGAAATATTTTTAATGTACAATGACCTAATTGAAAGTTATATTGAGTTAAGTAATTCGATTGAAAGCTTTTTTGGGCTGATGACCCAAGTGAAAGTTTTCAAATAGTACAGTGACGATGTTGACCATTTACCCTATAATTTAATATTCTCGGTTCTTACAGATTCCAGTGACAGATTATTTGAGGGATGTTATTTATGAACATTATTTATATTTCCATAAGTATTAAGTACTTGGAAATTATTCGAGGAATGTTATTTGAATACTCATTCGAGATTATTTATTTAATGAATATTATTTTGAATATTCATTTGAGGCTATTGATTTAGATGAATATTATTTTGTGAATATTCATTCGAGTTTATTTATTTAATGAATATTAACTTGAGCCTTATCTCTTTAATGAATATTATCTTGAATATTCATTTAAGTTTGTTTAAATTATCGGATATTATTTGAATATTTATTCGAGAAATTATTTATTTAATGAATATTTTCATATGTTATTCGAGGATTACTTTGAGCAATATTTCATAATAAAAATATTCTTTAAATATTTATGAGTTAATAAATATTCTTTGAATATATTATATAATTCTTTTAACTAGTTTTAATATATATTATTTTATTTAAAAATTATCCTTGACCTTCAAATACTGTGTAAATTATTTTTGAGTCTTATGACTATTTTTATCAAGGGGAGGTTCCCAAAATTTTATTCTTCACTCAAATCTATCTTCCAAATTATGAGGAAACCTTACTTAAGAGCTGTTATTTATTTTGTTTAACTGCCCGGTCATAAATCTTTTGAAACTATTCTTTTCACTCGCAACTTGGTTGCTATTCATCGATTGAATCTTTTGTTACTTCCTCATCATTCGAGGGGTAAGAGTGTTGGAAGAAGTTGGTATCCATTAACAGGCAACATCTTGGGAAATATTGGTGAATTTTCCTTTCCAACTAGATACGACTACTTTGTGGAGTCCTATCAACCAGTATTACACTTAGGGAAAGGAGGACGAACTTTACGTTTCAGAGTCATGGATTTATTCGAACTAGAAGTCGTGTGTAAGAGGCCGAGTCGCGCGGTCCATCACAAGGCCCAACCGTTGGCCATGGAGTTATTAAAAAGGGCGGCAGACAAGTAAATCCGTCAGTTCTTCCTTCTACCGGTAGTAAACTATATTGGGTTGTACCATCTCCGACTGATCATCGGGGAGTGGGATAGCTGGCGCGTGATAACTCCATTATTAGTTCATCTCCCAAATTGGGAATTTTCTGCAGCATGTATCAAAGAGACTTCTTTCAGGTTGACGGGCATCCCCCGCAACACGTATCGAAGAGACTTTTTTCAGGTTGGCAGGAGTTTGAAAAAATGTTCAAAACTGGGATTGCAATATTTTCCTGCAATTCCCTTCTTTTATGACATATGATGATGTCTTGCTTTTACCTTGCACAACAGATATTTCTACAGAATATATGTTTTGAGTTATCTTGTAACTTCATCCTTTACCTTATACTGGCACTATGATCATTAATGCACGGCATATGGTTTCAAAAATACTTTTGAACTATATATATTATTGTTCAGTATACATTATTGTTGGTGGGCTATTGCTCACCATTGCTTTATTTATTATATCACAACAACAGCTAGAGCAGATGGCCCGTCCAAGGCACACTTGGCGCAAGAGCGTGGGAGCCGTCAGAGAGTTAACCGCTGATGTAGCTACCATTGCTGAGGAGGAAGCTATTGGTAGGCTATTTTCCACTTTTAAGCATCGAATATATTTATCCATATAACATATGTAAATGGATGGCAAAGAGTATATAAGTTAAATTCTTTTGGGTTGTAATAACTCAAACTCATGATTAATAATATTTAATAGTTACTCTGATTTCATCTCTGGGACTATAACTGGTATGTTTTATGTTGTTGATTTGGGCCACAAGGTTGTAATTTAATTTATGTTGGTTTTATGGATGGAAATTGAGTCCGTAACGACCGGATCCCCGACCCCGGATCTGGGGCTGTTACAATTTTTGATGTATTTTCATTTAGTTGTGCAGGACTACAAACTTCAGGTAGGATTGGTGATTTTCCATGATTATAGAGTGGAGTTGATCTCGGGAGTTGAAGGACGGATCTTGCGAGAGTATCGGAACGAAGAAATGAAGAGAAAGTAGAAAAAATCAGCAAAGTGGCAGAAACTTGGGCGCGGGCGCGCGAAAGGCAGCGCAGGCGCGCGTGTCAGATTTGAAAGTAGCGCGGGCGCGCTCTAAACAGCGTTGACGCACCGTGTCGACTTTTACAGAATCTTGTTTTACTTCTGCTTTGTATTTTCTTGCTGATCTAGCCACAGGGACTATAAAAACACACGTAAACAACATAAGAAGGACGTTTTTTTACAGAGAGAGCCAGGAGAACAAGATTAGGAGAAGGATTCACCAAAGCATGTGATAAGCAACGGAGATCTAGATCTACTTCTTCTGTATTCTTCTAATTAGGCGATACTCTTGGATGCTTTTGGATTTGGTTTCTAAACCTTATTACTCTAGCACTATTGTTTTTATTCAGATCTTGTTTATATCATGTTATCACTAGATCCCATGATGACAAGCCGTTCGATTATGAACTAATCGTTGTCATGGGATTCTAACGGATTTATTTATGGAGTTTAGTAGTTTGATTGCTTAAAAGATTTGTGTGTGATGGCTTATTAATTTCCTAGTGTGGTTATACTTAATGCTTTTGGATGCATAGCTAACATTTAAATTGAATTGTTAATCTCTATTGAAGCGAAAGTGGATATAGAGATTTAGAACTTGCCATGCTAGCATAGGTTTATGGATCTTTTGACATGCATGATTCGTAGTGTAATTTTAACCATCTTACGCTGCCCTATGTGATCTCAATGGATAACTTGCTCTTAAACTGTTATGGTTTCAAATCTTATAGAAATATAGGGTTTAAACATAATTGGTTTCTACCCAACTTCTATCTGTTTTGTGGATGTTGAGTGGTTTGGTGTACGTATGCTGAAAGGTAGCGTGTACTAATTTCGTGTTCTCCGATTAGTTGTCATAACCGTCACATACACTGATTAAAGGCATCAACTCTAAACGAAGTATTTAATGAAGTTAGGATCCCATGTTTATATCTCATAAGTAATTCGGTTTAAATCATATTAGTTAGTTAATTCTTAGTATTGTTAAATTGCTTGTTAGTTAAATTAGTTAATCAAAACACACCTTTGATAATTGTCTTAGCAGTGAATAATAATCATACATTGTTGCACAAGTGCATAATCTGAATTACACCAGGTCTTCGTGGGAACGAACTCTACTTACTGTGATATTACTTGTGACCGTGTACGCTTGCATGATTTACTGCGAACAAGTTTTTGGCGCCGCTGCCGGGGACTCGGTGTTTATTATAGTTTATGTGCTTGTCATCAGTGGTCGTTAAAGTTCACTGACTCGGATTATTTTCTTACTTATCTTACTTTGTTCTGTGTGTTTCAGGTACCTGTGCGTGTATGCGAACACGTTCTCACTCTCGTAAGGATAAACTGGCAGAAGAAGTACTTGAAGCAACAGTAAAAATGGCAGAACCACCAGTAGCAGCAACGAAAGCATTGAAGGATTATTCTCAACCAAAAATCAATGACATTCAGTCTAGCATTGTCAGACCAGCCATTCCAGCTAATACCTTTGAAATCAAGCCTGGCACATTCAAATGGTACAGAATTCAGTTCAATTTGGGGGTGCTCCAACGGAAGATCCTAATATGCACATCCGGAACTTCATCGAGTTCTGCGATACTTTCAAGTTCAACGGTGTGTCGGAAGATGCTGTGAAATTGAGACTTTTCCCATTTTCTCTAAGGGATAAAGCTAAGGGCTGGTTGCACTCTCTACCAGCAGGTTCTATTGTGACATGGGAGGATCTTGCTCAGAAATTTCTCACTAAGTTCTTCCCTATGGCAAAAACAGCAGCAATAAGGAACGCTCTTACTCAATTTGCACAGCAGTCGGGAGAATCTTTATATGAAGCTTGGGAGCGCTACAAGGACATGCTTAGGAAGTGTCCTCATCATGGAATGCCCGACTGGATGGTAATCAATTGTTTCTATAATGGGCTGGGAGCACAATAAAGACCAATGCTAGATGCAGCATCAGGTGGAGCTTTATGGGCTAAGAGCTACGAGGAAGCTTACGAGCTAATTGAGATGATGGTTGCTAATGAATATCAGAATCCAACTCAGAGACTACCACAAGGCAAAGTAGTAGGAATTCGGGAAGTTGATGCAGCTACAGCTATAGCAGCTCATTTAAAGGCTTTGACTATTAAGGTGGATTCATTGACTAATTATGGAGTTCAATAGGTGGCAAGTGTTTGTGAGCTTTGTGCGGGTGCACATGAGATAAATCAATGTGCCATATCTAGTGAATCAGTGCAGTTTGTTATCAATTTTCAGAGACCACAGCAGCCAGATCCAGCCACCTATCATCCTAATAATAGAAATCATCCTAATTTCAGCTGGAGCAACAATCAAGGTGGTATTCAAAAACCACAATAGCCTTATCAGCAGTTTCAGGGTCAGCAATATGGAGCTACGCCATTCAATCCTTCTGGTTTTCAGCAACAGTATGCTCCAAGGCAACAATTTCAACCTCCGGGATTTCATCAACAGTCTCATGCAAGTGCGGGACAGTCTTCTACTGAAAATCTGAATTGGAAGAATTGAGGTTGATGTGTAAAAGCCAAGAAGTATCGATCAAAACCTTGAAGAATCAGATAGGTCAAATTGCTAATGCGTTGCTGAATAGACCACAAAGAACTCTTCCTAGTGATACAGAAGCTAATCCAGGCAAGAGGGTAGTCAAGGAACAAGTGAAAGCAGTTACTTTGAGATCTGGAAAAGTCACGAACGATCAAAAATCAACAGTACAGGAAGATGAAGAACGTCAGGACCAACAGGTGGAGCGCGCCCGCGCCCTAGGGAGCGCGTCCGCCCCTTCACCTTCATCAGAAAATGAAAAAATTGATTTGGCAGCTGATCAGTTGGACGGTGAAGTGGAAAAGAGCAAGAATTCTGATGAAAAAGCTACTCCGGAGAAGTCTACAGTGAGTAATCAGATCTATCCTCCTCCTTTATATCCAAAAAGACTTCAGAAGCAGAAGTTAGACAAGCAGTTTGCCAAGTTTTTTTGAGGTTTTCAAAAAGTTGCATATCAACATACCTTTTGCGGAAGCTCTAGAACAGATGTCGAGCTATGCTAAGTTCATGAAGGGTATTCTATCTCGGGAATCGAAACTCGAGGAATTGGAAACCGTTGCTTTGACAGAAGAATGTTGTGCTGTTCTGCAACAGAAGTTACCTCCTAAACTTAAAGATCCGGGAAGTTTCACCATACCATGCACTATAGGCAACTTATCCTTTGACAAGTGTTTATGTGACTTGGGAGCTAGCATTAATCTGATGCCATTGTCTATCTTTAAGTAACTTGGGTTGCCTGATCCGAAACTGGTTAATATGACCTTGTAGTTGGCAGATCGGTCGATCACGTATCCGAGGGGTATAGTGGAGGATGTATTAGTGAAGGTGGATAAGCTAATTTTTCTGGTTGATTTTGTTATAGTGGACTTTGAGGAGGATAAGAGGATTCCCATCATCTTGGGAAGGCCATTTCTAGCTACGGGCCGAACTCTGATCGATGTGCAAAAAGGAGAACTTATCATGAGAGTGCATGATCAGAAAGTCACTTTCAATATGTTCAAGGCAAAAAAATATCCGTCAGATTCAGCGGAGTGTTTCAAGGTGGAAGTTGTTGATAAGATTGTGAAGAAGGAGATGGAACAGCTAAAAAATTCAGATTTCGTGGAAAAAGCTTCAAGAGGGATTTTTGGCATTGAGAATGAAGAAAGAATGGGGCTATTTCAGTTGTTGGATGCAACTGCACGGGAAAGAAGAGTTGACATTCTGCATAAGTGTCGTGGGCAAGCTGATTCTAATAATTTTCAGGTGCTACGTAAGTTGTCAAGTGAGGAAGCTTTTGCACTTGAACTCAATCCACTACCACCCAAGGAGCCACCACCTAATTCACCACCCGAGGAGGGTGATCCTGCTGACAATTAGGTAAGTTCTCTACTATCCTTTTTATTGCCTTTAATGGGGACATTGAATATTTCAAGTTTGGGGTGATTTGGGGATAAGTAGTTAGTAGAGTCTTTGTTCATGTAGAAATCATATTGCATGTGTAGTAGTAGTTTCATTCATATTATTGTATGACCGTTTCATGTAGAGCATATTTGTTTGCATATTGTTTATGTATTCCATATGAGTCCGTTTAGTTGCATTTGCATAACATATTTCATGATCCCGTAGGACTTGGCTATTTCCGTTCGGTAGGTCCATGTTGATTTGAGTGTGGTAATGATGAATAGAGGGTTGATTTAAGTTCTTATGAATTGACCTGCATGTTTCAGAAACAAAATCTTTACACAGTCTCATTGTTTGCTTTTGGGCTAGATCGGGTCATAATTGCTTGGTTGTTGAGATTTAATCACTAGTTTATATTTAGAATGTTCTTTATTCCCTTGATGGCGTAGGAGCACTAAAGTATAAGTTTGGGGGAAACCAGGGATTTCATGCTAGTTATTAATAAAAGTTAGGTGTCAAAAGGATAGTAGCCACTCATATTTTATGAGTAGTCTAGGGTTGGATAAGATGGAGCGAAACACACTCATTCCAAATTATTAGTGTTTGAAAAAAAAAATTAGAAAAAAAAAAAGAAAAAAAAGAGTTTTGTGAGTATGCGGAATTGACCACGGGTGAGCTCTTTAATACTCGAGCAATTAAGTTCTATGGGACTTTGTGCCTAGTGACCTAAGGCTTTTCCGGTCCGGGATCCACTAACCAAACGCTCGCTACATGGGTATTATTGTATAAGTCTTTCGGGGCCTCATCCATTGCATGGTCAAATAAGCATGTGTGTTGTGTTATGTGTCGTTATTTGTTTGGTAATTAAGCATGAATCTTTGTCTAACTCAAATGATGATGGTGGTGTATCTGAGTTATGAAGTGTTTAACGTTCATTCTATTTATAAACCTGTGATTGTCTAGGTGAAGAATAGGTATGGTTTTGATCTAGTGTTAGGAGTATATCTGATGAGCATCGCACACACCCACGTTTCTGTTCATGTAACGTTAGTATATGGGGATTTAGTCGAGCTCTGTTTGGAGTTGCTGCATTCTTTGAGATATTTGCTTGCTGATTGGTTATGGTTAGTCTGAGGGAATCTTTGCATTTTCATATTAGTTGCATTCATGCATTGCATTGTATATAGAGTTTGTTTATGCTTGAGGACAAGCATTGGTTTAAGTTTGGGGGTGTGATAAGTGGATTTCATATCCACTTAGAAAGCTTCGTATCGGCCTAAATTGATTAACTTGACCTCAAGTATGTGGTATTTTTGATGTATTTTTATTTAGTTTTGCAGGACTACAAACTTCAGGTAGGATTGGTGATTTTCCATGATTATAGGGTGGAGTTGAGCTCGGGAGTTGAAGGACGGATCATGCGAGAGCATCGGAATGAAGAAATGAACAGAAAGCAGAAAAAATCAGCATAGTGGCAGAAACTTGGGCGCGGGCGCGTCAAAGGTAGCACGGGCACGCGTGTCAGATTTGAAAGTAGCGTGGGCGCGCTCTAAACAGCGTGGGCGTGCCGTGTCGGCTTTTTCAGAATCCTATTTCACTTCTGCTTTGTATTTTCTTGCTGATCAAGCCACAGGGACTATAAAAACACACATAAACAACATAAGAAGGACGTTTTTTTACAGAGAGAGCCAGGAGAACAAGATTAGGAGAAGGATTCACCGAAGCACGTGACAAGCAATGGAGATCTAGATCTACTTCTTTTGTATTCTTCTAATTAGGCGATACTCTTGGATGCTTTTGGATTTGTTTTCTAAACCTTATTACTCTATATCTAGCACTATTGTTTTTATTCAGATCTTGTTTATATCATGTTATCACTAGATCCCATGATGACGAGCCGTTCGATTATGAACTAATCGTTGTCATGGGATTCTAACGGATTTATTTATGGAGTTTAGTAGTTTAATTGCTTAAAAGATTTGTGTGTGATGACTTATTAATTTCATAGTGTGGTTATACTTAATGCTTTTGGATGCGTAGCTAACATATAAATTGAATTGTTAATCTCTATTGAAGCGAAAGTGGATATAGAGATTTAGAACATGCCATGCTAGTATAGGTTTATGGATGTTTTGACATGCATGATTCATAGTGTAATTTTAACCATCTTACACTGCCCTATATGATCTCAATGGATAACTTGCTCTTAAACCGTTATGTTTTCAAATCTTATAGACATATAGGGTCTAAACATAATTGGTGTCTACCCAGCTTCTATCTATTTTGTGGATGTTGAGTGGTTTGGTATACGTATGCTGAAAGGTAGCGTGTACTAATTTCGTGTTGTCCGATTAGTTGTCATAACCGTCACATACACTGATTAAAGGCATCAACTCTAAACGAAGTATTTAATGAAGTTAGGATCCCATGTTTATATCTCATAAGTAATTCGGCTTAAATCATGTTAGTTAATTAATTCTTAGTATTGTTAAATTTCTTGTTAGTTAAATTAGTTAATCAAAACACACATTTGATATTGGTCTTAGCAGTGAATAATAATCATACATTGTTGCATAAGTGCATAATCTGAATTACACCAGGTCTTCGTGGGAACGAACTCTACTTACTGTGATATTACTTGTGACCGCGTACGCTTTCGTGATTTAGTGCGAACAACGGCTCTGATACCAATTGTTAGGTCCGTTAAGATTGTAGAAGGGGGGTTGAATACAATCTTTACCTTTTTATCAAAATTTGTCCTTTAAATAAAATTTAGTTTAGACAAATTTGTGCGGAATCAATTGAAACAAAATTCAAGTTAAATATTACGATATATTAAACTTGAGGGTTGTTACAAAATCAGTACATAGTATTATCAAGTTAATAAAAACTAATTAGAAAATTTGACATGAACTTTTCTAATTTAGTTAATAAAAAACGAGATAAGAACTACGAAACTTAATTCGCTAGTATCGAGAGAGTCACAAATAATTAAGTTCTAATGGATACAATCTTTGAAACAAAGAACTCAAGAATTTTTGGCAAGTTAATTCTCCTTGGTTGAGCTTTAAAGATGAGAGAGAGATATAATATTTCTGCTGCTATCTTTTACTCTTGTTCGTGTGTGTCGCTTCTGGACAAACAGTATTCTCTTCATATTATACTACATGAGTGTTGAAAAGTCTTCAGGACAAACTGAGATATTTTTAACACTTTGCAGACTATCCACTTGCCTTGCAGGACAATCGGTAGGACTATGAGCAGACTATCTCTTCCCTTGTATGACTGTCGGTAGGATTATCTCTTTGCAGACATCCTGTAGACTTGTATGACAATCGGTATGACTATCACACAGATAGTCATACAGACTAAATCCTTGACAGACTAGCTCTTTCAGACTATCTCCTTTTATCAGACTATCTATAGACTTGCAGTACTATCTCTTGCAGACTATCAATATATAGTCATACAATTACGATTCAAAGTCTATAAATAATTCTTTTAAACCTTTAACCAATTATGATAATTCTAAGTTAATTAATTTAATAATTAACATAATAAATAAATAAATTTTGATGAATTAATTTATTAATTAAGTTAACTAAATAACTTTAATTAATTAACAAAGAATTACTATAATTTCTCGATAGTCAGATCCTTTACCTTCAAAACCACTGAAATAAACAAAGAACCTCCACTGAATATTTGTTGACGCTCAATGCACGGTCTGATTCATGAACGACTAACTTCAATCTCTGTTCTTCATTTTGACTCTATGTTGTGGTCTATTTCTTCTCTCAATTTTCTTCAACTCTTCTGTACTCTGAATGATCTTCATCTATCACTTGAAAAATCTCTGTCACTCTAAATGAATCCACTTTCTTCAATGCTATAGTGAGGCTTGATCAGCTAACTGAATCTTCTTCCAGTGTACAACATCAAAACTATAGATTGACTTTCTTCTTTCTTCCGACAGATTATACTTTCTGAGATTCCTGTGACAGTTCATATGATTATTTACTATTACAAATTAATTTAAGTTGAGTTGAATCCTTGAACTACAAATAGACTTTGTCATATTCCTTTCAACTTATATCAATATACGTAATATGATCAAACCAAAAAAAAAATGATCATAAATATCATATACATGCAAAAGTCATTAAGGTCGTCTAATCATATTTTACGTTGAATGAAATATTAGGGAAAATTTAAAGTTGAGTTAAAATATAATTTGAAATTATAATATAAAAAATGTTTCAATTTACCTAATTTTTAAAACAGAACTCCGATATTTTGTAATAAACATTAGACTAAAACTAATTATTTGAGTTTAAAAGTATATAAATATGCATATATATATATATGGAAAAAAAATGAGTAAGACAATCACAATGATGACTTTCACACAATATTAAGAGATTTTGTAATATGTCTCTAACTAATTTAAAATCACATGATTTTACATACGCCTATGTTATAGACAGGCAATTTTACTAAAGTAATTATTTATATTATATCAAATGTTCAATTTAATAAAATTTATTCAACGCCATTGAAAATTAAATTAATACTTTAACAATTAAAAGTAGTCATGTGATTATTATCGTATAAACATTTATCCAAATGTTATGAAATCTAATCAAATTAAAAATATTTGGTTCATGAAATTGGTATAAACTATTACAAAATTACTATAAAAATATAAGATAAAATCGAAATCTAACCATTTATCGTATTTCTAACTAAAAAATTATCTTATTATATGAAATCATGTTAGTGTTGGTAATCGAGCCACTAATCTTCTCATATCAGTCTCATGTCATAACCATTGTACTATACTTATTTTTGAGTTCTCTTTAAAAATCTTATTAGATAAAACATATATTCTCCACTTATCCCATATTTTTTTAGAGTAAATAAAATGTTGGTTAATATTATTTCTAGAATATTGCATAGTATTTAATTAGAAACAAATATTTTAATCGATTGAGCATACTCTACAATTCTCTTTCACCATTTTAAATGATTGATAATTTAGATTAATACTCTACAATTCTGTTTTGCCATTTTAAATGATTGATATTAAAAGTAAAATTTTAATTATACATAAATGTAACGGAGTCCGAGAAAAAAATTTGAATTTATTTATATTCGTTTCCGTGTAGATATAATATTATTGAAATAAAAAATAATATTTGATTTTAAGCAATATGTAAATTTTATTTATCAAATCATACCTAATTAATAATTTCATCACACAATTTTTAGGAATATAAAATTACAAATATGTGAATCATATTAAAGATTTTTGGTCTATGAACTATTTAGACTTTTGAATTTTTATATAACATAGTAAATTGATCAAATAATCTATAATGTTCGAGTTATAACATATACTTATATCAATATACGTTATACGATAAAACCAAAAAATTTGATCATAGATATCATATAGATGCACAAGTCATTAAGACTGTCTAATCATATTTTACGTCGATTGAAATATTTGAGAAAATTTCAAGTTGAGTTAAAAAATAATTTGAAATTATAATATTAAAAATGTTTCAATTTACCTAATTTTTAAAATAGAACTTCGATACTGTGTAATAAATATTGGACTAAAGCTAAACATTTGAGTTTACAAGTGTATAAATATGCATATAAATGAAGAAAAAAACTGAGTAAAACAACTACAATGATGACTTTCACATAATATTAAAGAGATTTTGTAATATTTCTCTGACTAATTTAAAATCACATGATTTTACATATGCCTATGTTATAAACGAATAATTTTAATAAAGTTACTATTTATATTATACTCAAATTTTCAATTTGATAAAGTTCATTCCACGCCATGGAAAATTAAATTAATTCTTTAGCAATTAATAGTCATGTGATTATTATCGTATATATATTTATCCAAATTTTATGAAATCTAATCAAATTAAAAAATATTTGGTTCATGAAATTGGTATATAATATTACAAAAATTAATATAAAAATATGTGATAAAATCGAAATCTTATCATTTATCGTATTTCTAATTAAAAATTATCTCATTATATAAAAAGTTTCGGATGAGTAATTATTTTAATGTCCGTGCCTCGCACGGTCTTTTATGCTATTTATATAATATTATAGGCTAACAAGGTGTTTCAAGTGTTTTTAGTGAATACAAGTATACCCTTTACTATATTTAAATATAAAAAAGAATGTTTTCTTTTGGAATTGAACTCATGACCTTCAAGATACAAGTAGCTTAAGTTCACATACACAAGCACTACACCACATCAATTTTTTGATACCTTTTTGAAAATCATCGATCACATGTACATAAAAAGCCACTTCCTATAATTTTTTAATATTCATTTTGAGATTTACCCAAGTTAAATTGAACTCATGACCTTCAAGATACAAGTGGTTTATGTTCATATACACAACCATTACACAACATCAATTTTTTGGTACCTTTCCGAAAATCATTGATCATATGTACATAAAAAGCCACTTCCTATAAATTTTTAATATTTTTTTGAGATTTACTTTAGGTAAATTGAACTCATGACTTTCAAGATACAAATGTCTTATGTTCACATACACAACCACTACACCACATCCAATTTTTGGTACCTTTTTGAAAATCATCGATCACATGTAAAAAAAACACTCTTCCTATAATTTTTTTACTATTTTTTTTAGATTTAATTAAATTAAATTGAACTCATGACCTTCAAGATACAAGTCGTTTATGTTCATATACACAACCACTACACCACATCAATTTTTTTGTACATTTTTTAAAATCATCGATCACATGTACATAAAAAGTCACTTTCTATAATTTTTTAATATTTTTTGATATTTACTTAAGTTAAATTAAATTCATAACCTTCAAGTTACAAGTGACTTATGTTCATATACACAACCAATACACCACATCCAAATTTTGGTACCTTTTTTAGAATCATCGATCACATGTAAAAAAACACGCTTCCTACAATTTTTTACTATATTTTTTTTTTGAGATTTACTTAAGTTAGATTGAACTCATGACCTTAAATATACAAGTGGTTTACGTTCATATACACAACCACTATACCACATCAATTTTTTGTACCTTTTTGAAAATCATTGATCACTTGTACATAAAAAGTCACTTCCTATAATTTTTTAATATTTTTTTGAGATTTATTTAAGTTAAATTAAACTCATGACCTTCAATATAAAAGTGGCTTATGTTCACATCCACATCCAATTTTTGGTACCTTTTTAAAAATCATCAATCACATGTAAAAAAAAAATATGCTTCCTATAATTTTTTACTTTTTTTTACGATTTACTTAAGTTAAAATTATCAAAATTTCAACCCTTTCAAAAATTTATAAATTTGTTATGGAATTTGTGTTATTTAATAAATCTCTAAACTACTCACTTCATACAAATCATTTTAATGATATGCAATATTATATAATAATGTAAAGTTATTTATGTTATTTAACAAAAATGACCATAACGCATCTATATTATTATATTAAAACCGAAACGTTAAAAATTTTGGTGGTTTGGTTTTCTGTACGGATATCCTAATTATTAAAATAAATAATAATATAATATAATTAATGGTAATTAATTGCTTATCTTTTTCACATTTATTTTTATTTGAAGATAATATCTTTTATAAATACCTAAAAAATCAATTGTGTATCTTCTCATCATTAATATTTTTTAAAAATAAAACACGTTACCTTTTACTTTAAAACTATTCTTGCAATCACACTATATATTCCAACTATTAATAAAATATAATAAAAACAGGTAAATCAATTTTCAGTCAAATAATTACAAATCTTAATACATTAGTTTGACAATACTATGTAATCCAATTCGTTGACAAATGTTGGATAAATTACAACTAAAATTTATAAAAAATATCGTGTTGACACAATGAGATTCAAAATATATGCATAAGATTATTGTACGAGAGATATGACAATTAAGATTTTTATACCTAATTAGCTCATAATCATAATAGTGATAATTTCATAAGTATACGTGCATGTGAAATTATCATAGTTAAAATGCAAGTCGTGCATTACACGACTATCATTCTATCACAATAATTTCACTTTAAAATTTTAAGATAAATGTGTTTTAATAACTACAAAAAAAAATATTTATCAAAAAAAAAATTTGTTCTGATATTAGAATGATAGTTTTATAAAATTATAATACAATAATATATTGGGCTTTTTCCATAAATAAATAGGGAAAAGTAAATTTTTGCACATTTCTTTTGTTAAGAATAGCTATTTGCAATTTTACTAAACGAAGTTTCTAAATTACAAAAATACTAGAAATTATGGAACCACTTCCCCCCTGCCCAGCCTGTTCCGTTCAACTTTTTTTTTTAAGGTGGGGTGCTATTTTGGTGGATTTGGGTTGCAAGGCCCCGCAGGGGCATATTCAACTGAATGCAACCACATTCAACTAAATGCAACCACATGCAACTAAAATTTCTAATTTCAAGTTCCATTTTTCAGTTGTCATTTTTGACCTCTTTTTTGAACTATATATATATATATATATATATATATATATATATATAGTTCAAAAAAGAGGTCAAAAATGACAATTGAAAAATGGAACTTTCTTATGCAACTGAATGCAACCACATGCAACTAAATTTCTGACTGCAGCCACATGCAAATGAATGAGACTTTCATTTTTCAGTTACATTCAGTTTAATATGGCCCTTGGCGGGGCCTTGCAACCCAAATCCACCAAAATCACCCACCTTAAAAAAAAGTTACATGTGGTTGCATTCAGTTGAATGTGATTGTATTCAGTTGAATGTGGTTGCATTCAGTTGAATATGGCCCCTGGCGGGGCCTTGCAACCCAAATCCACCAAAATCATCCCACCTTAAAAAAAAAAAGGTTGCATGTGGTTGCATTCGGTTGAATGTGGTTGAATGTGGTTGCATTCAGTTACAACTCAAATCCACCAAAATAGCACCCCCACCTTAAAAAAAAAAGTGTTGAAGTCTGTTGAAGTCGGCTGGGAAAGAAGGGAGGAGGGGTGAGGGTTAGTATTTTTGCAATTTTGAAACTTAGTTTAGTAAAATTGCAATTAAGAAAGTATAAGATAGTAAATATGCAATTAAATAAAGGAGATGGTATTTTTGCAAATAGAAACTTTAAACCTAGTATTTTTGGTAAATACTCTAATATATTTATCTATATTATGAATATTCCATGAAAACAAGATATGCGTTCACGTGGTACACAAGACAACATGAGTTTACCTACCATCGAATTAGGACATATGATACAGAATATACGGAAACACAGCATGAGTTTTTGGTCTTATCAAGGGAATTGAATTTATGACCTCTAAATACAAATGTAGTTAAATTCACAATCACCGTATAAATTTTGTTTTTTTAAGTTTTTGTTTATATCCTATTTGATATTAAGTTATATTAAATTTATTTAATATGTGATTATTGGGATTTGATGCCTTTATCTAAAATTGTTGTCTACAAAAATTGCCACAGGGAAAATTAATGATTTTCCTAAAGCAGTATTTTTTTTATAAAAAATGTTGTTGAAAAAAAGGATTTTAGATTTACTAAGATGTTTCGAACCAAATTTTCTAAAAAAAACTGTTGTTGCGGTCTGAAACATCAGTACCATATAGACCCTTAATATGCTTGATACTAGGTATAATATATATCTATATAAAAGAAATCAGAATTGGCTA
Source organism: Saposhnikovia divaricata (assembly GCA_036435485.1). NCBI lineage: Eukaryota > Viridiplantae > Streptophyta > Magnoliopsida > Apiales > Apiaceae > Saposhnikovia > Saposhnikovia divaricata. The sequence goes on from CM071600.1 coordinate 135,759,964, forward strand.
ATATGTTAGATTTGGACTCTATATGAGTTATCAGTTGAATGCATAGTTGAATTATAATGTAGTATTATAAACAAGATTATACATACTAAACAAAGATGTTAAATTATTTATGACTACCTATAACATAATGATCGATTAATGACTGTATAAAAATATTTTTTTTTTTCGCTGTAGCGCATATTATTTTGTATGGAAACATCATACATTTTAGTTGATTTCTCCTAATATTAAAATAGTTTGTGTTGTTGCTGCCATAATACATCTCCTACCACATATGTAATGATCAACCTATCTCCTCTTGCTGTTTTACTATTGCTAATAAAAACAAACTAAATAGCATATCATTATCGTGATAATCTTTTAAAAATTATTGTTGGAAAATAGATTAAACGACACATTATTGTTGCAATAGTTTTGGCCGATAATGAGTAACTTTTATGTATCATTATTATCGATCGTTCTTCTTACTTTCAACGAGTGATGCTACAAATATGATACCTAGGTCGGCCTTGAAAAATTGAATTATCAAAGTGAATTTGAATTTTGTACTCCAATATAAATCAAAATCGCATATGCATGCGATTTATTTTTCGGCACTCCTATATCTTAAACTATTTTTGCTGCTACCTTGAACAAAATGTGTCCTAAATATCATTTTTTTTTCATCTACGTACTTTTAATTTTTATTTTACTTTTTAGAAAATATGTGCTCCTAAATTACATCTTCTTCTCGGTGCCCCATTTATTAGCATGAGCGGCTTAATTTCAGGATTGGCTCTGCATGATACTCAAATTTAGAATTCATTAATATTTCAAAATTGAACGGTTACTAACTATTGGCCTTAAATAAATTAAAGCACATAAAATAATTGAGAAGAAGATATGATCGACTATTTACAAAAAAAATTGTACGAATTATAATGTGGTCCGTGCCTTGCACGGGCTATCATACTAGTTCTAATTAAAGTTTCAACAAAGACTTAGAGCAATTCAATGCGAATTTGGGACGAAATTTGTTGCTCGGACAACTCGTACACTTGTATAGTCATGTTTAATTTTCATTATATGTTGTAAATTATACTTTTAAAATGATTTTTTTGTAATTTATTATAAGATCATACATATTTCGAAAAGAAAAATGTAAATATGTATATAATTTTAAAAGAAACCCATTACTGTATAATTAAATGCAATAGTATTGGAATAATACATTAGTTCTTCTCGATTCTGTCGTGCTAAAAAATATTCCAGGTCTACACCAATTATCAACATTGTAGCCAAGGTGTTGTCCCACTCCCCACACGAAACCGACAACAGTATCAAGTACAAATATTAAGAGCAATGAGTCCAGGTTATAAAGCTTAATTTTCTTCTTCTTTTTAGTGGGTTTTTTTGGCTGGATTATAATGTGAATCCGCACATTCATCGGAAGCTGATCAACTATCCAGGAATAGCCTTCTGAACTCTTCTCATGATTGCAAAATCACTATAAAATAACAACCGCCACATGCACCTTGCCCTTCTGGTAGACAAGCTGCCACAAGCACATCCATTTGTGTAGGGTAATGCTCAGTCAAGAGAGATCTTTATACTAGTTACAAAACCTTTTTCGACTGGTCATGCTAGTCATCCTCAATTCGGGTCGATCCGTGACTTCTTTCAATCATTTTAACGATAAGAATTGTGTGAATTGATCCCACGATGAGGTATGGAAATTTTAATTTTAAAAAGTTCAATTGTTAAAATATTTTTTCTTGAATGTGTTATTTTGTGATACAATCAAGTTTATTCTTTATACTAGTTACCAAACCTTTTCTCCTTTCTTCTGTCCTTCGATTTCTTTTCTACTTCGTTTCGTTTAATCTTCTTGATGCTTGTTTCTTGCTGAGTCTGAATGAAATAATTTTAATTCATTTGTTTTGATGATGATTTAATGGTACTGAGTCAACACGGTTGTCCGAGCAGTTTTCGTTTGTGGTTACTGAATTCTAATTTGAGTGTTTTATTCACGGCTGTGCTTTAATCGATGGTTTGTTAATTGTTGTAATCGTATTATTGAGTGATGTTAGCACCAAGTCCTAACTGAATTCTGAATCCAAGTCTGGGGTACAGTCGAGTTTGCCTGTTTGTGTCGACTGTGCTGAGAGTATTGGATAACGAGTTGATGCTTTGTGTTTGTTTTTCGAGTTTGTCACCGAGTCTGAGTCCATTTTTCGTTGCTGTTGAGTTCGTTGGATGCCGAGTTGTTGTCGACCGAGTTCTGTGTCGTTTGTAGTTCGTGTTTCGATTTTTAGGATTTTTCTGAGTTGTGTTTTGCTTCGTACGTTAAGTTCTTGCTAAGTTTTTCTAGTTTCTCAGATTTGTTGCCGAGTTTATGAGTTTTAAATTTGGTCGAGTCAGTTGCTGTTTGTGAGTTGAACCTTTGCTGTGCTGTGAAAAATATACTTTGTGTTTTCTGTTTATAAAAATGCGATTTGGTTGTATTTTTATTTTATTTTTTCTTTGATTTTTGGTTAAATTGTTGGGTTGCATTCCTGTGTAGCATTATTGTTTTGGGCTAATTTGTTTTATTTTAGTTTATTATTCATATGTTTCCATATTTAGCTTTTAGATGTGGGCCTGATTAATGGATAGTTTCTAAGTTTTTAAAGTGTATTTATGTGGGTTGATTTGCATTTATTGGTGGTTGACAAATAACATATGTCATATATTTGATTGATAAATTAGGGAGTCTTTTAAGGAATTAAATGGTGAATAGTTGAGAATATGGAATTGTATTCTTAGTTAAAAATTACCATCTGTCTTTTAAATTTTATTAAATTATCGTTTTTTGTTATAATTGTATACATAATTTAGTCAAGAGTTTAATGATTTGTTTATAATGTGGTTATTGAAATATCATTATTATATGCATTAAATGTGATTGATTGATTTTTAGGTATTAATTTATGTTTTCAATTTGTTAAATTGGATTGTAATTACTTTTGTAATTAAATGTTTAAAGTGGAATTTTCTTGTAATAATTGATTTCTTTTAACAAGTTTAATGCTAATTATGCCCTGATGGATGGATATTTTGTACCATTTATGGGTGGTCAGGTTCAATGCTAGTTATGCCTTGATTGATGGATATTTGTACCATTTATGGGAGGCTAGAAATGAGGGCGTATATTTTAGCCTTGTAGAGGCACTCAAGTACTATTTTGTTGCCTTGTCTATTTTATTTTCTATATATGATTTACTTTAGTGTCTAACCAAAGATTTCATTATGATTTACTTTAGTATCTATTTATTTTCTATATATAGTTATACTTTATTTTATTTCTTTTTTTCTTATGAAATGTATCCACACACATTTTCAATAATATTTATTATTGGATATATTTTCCTCTATTTTATGAGAACTCGGAGTTTTATGTCTAACTAAAGGGGACCCCTTTGGTTAGGTATATGAAATTGTTTAATGTTTTATGTATACTGTATAAAATAAATATTTTAGTATTTTCGATAAATGGTTCATTGACATAGCTTTATTTGTTGTGGTTTTTGGTGATCTTTCAGTTTTCTTGGGTGGGAAGCAGTATAAAGAGAAGATGTGTGGAGGCAGAAACTTGGATTTTATCGTGGTATTTGGAATGGGAAGTAGTAAAAAAGAAGATGGTTTGAGGCAGAATGATGAGTTTGGTCATATGAACTACGAGAAGTCCTTAGCAATATTTTTACAGTTTTTGTGAATATCGATGTATTATTGGGGGGTGGGGCAGTGTTTTTTCCCCTCGGGTTTTTCCCATTGGGTTTTGCTCTTGCGGGTTTTTAACGAGGTCTACCTGTGTAAGGAGTCTTCTTCTCTGATATAGAGGTGATATTGTCTAAACTTCCGGAGGAATCTCTTTCTCATGACAGTCGTAATTCAGGTTATGACCCATGGATTGGTTAAGCATATTAGATGATTAGCTTTTATGGATGAAAGAATGTCTCATTTTTTTTCCTTTCCTTCTCAAATTGTGTATTTTTATCTTTAAATGAAATCATTTTCATTTTGCAAAAAAATAAAATAAAAAATGCAATAGTATTGATTTGGTTGGAGTTGATTTGTGGGTTAAGGCCCAAACCACATTGGACTTGGAGCAATTATCCTGTCACGCGTAACGTAACCAATCATCACCCAAAGTCATAAAACCCTAACTCTACATTTATTCCCCCTCTTGGCCTCAAAATCTTCTTCCTTGCTGCTTCTTCTCCGCAAACCTTAATCTTTCTTTTTATCAAACATGGTACCTCTTTTTTTTGTTAATAATAACTCTCTCTGTTTCCTTGTATTTTTTAGTTTGAATCTATTTTTATTAATCTTTTTTTTTTTGTTTGATTGCAGACTGCAGAAGGCGTGAACCCCAAAGCCTACCCTTTAGCTGATTCACAGCTGACCATAACCATTCTTGACCTTGTTCAACAAGCTGCTAATTATAAACAGCTTAAAAAGGGTGCTAACGAAGGTCAAATATTACATACCCCTTATTAATTACTGTATGTGTGTAAATGTTGTTTTGTTTTATTCATATGTTTACGATGGATCTGTGATATATTTATTGGGTGGGGGTTTTGATTTCAGCTACCAAGACATTGAACAGAGGGATTTCAGAATTTGTGGTGATGGCCGCTGACACTGAGCCTCTTGAAATTCTTCTTCATCTTCCGCTTCTTGCTGAAGACAAGGTATATACATATACTTGTATGTCGGTAGTATGCAATTGTTACACTGAGTGTTATATCTTGTAAGCGTGGTTAAATATATTAGTTAATGGATCTCAAAGTTGCCAATGTGTAGTCGGAAACATAATTCATTTGCAGGAGTTCTTACTTTCATAATACCAGAGCATTTGACTTAATCCGTAATTTCCTCTAAAGATGGTCTCTTTTTATGCCTGATGTTTACCATGAGAAGATAATTCTGTATTGTTTTACGATGTCAATTAATAGTTTTTCTCTCTTTTATTGATTTTTTTTCCTTTCATTTTGGGATAGTTAAAGAAAATTGGAATGCATTGTGAAATTTCATTTGGGAAGGAAACATTATTTGTAATGTTGGAAATAATAAATCCTAGGGCTTAATTAATTTATTTTTTTGGCCCAAGTTCATCTATACTAATTATGGCATTCTTTGTGCTTCACACGTCAACTTGTCAAATATGTCTTGCAAGATATATATATATATATATATATATAGGGGGCTACTCCAATACAAACCTCCTTAAAATACAAACCTACAAACCAAGCATAATCTAATATTTCAAGCTAATCTAATGACCAAACTAGGGGTACCCCAATACAAAAAATGCTTAAAATAATTGGCTCTATCCAACAAAAAAAATAAAAAATTAAAAAAAATTAAAAAAAATTCACTGTTCACGTGATGACGTGACAGTTGATTTCACTGGTTAACGGTGCTTCGCACCTTCTTGTACGGCGCTTCGCGCCTTTATCATTCTAAAGTTGTAAGGAATGGCAATCAATGGTAAAGGCAATAGACGATTGACGGGTGTGTCGAGGGCCTGCGGCCCTCATGACTACCTAACTCATCCGTTTACTGTCTTAAATGCTTCGCATTTCCACGGCAAGTTTTTTTTTTTTTTTTTTTTTTTTTTTTTTTTTTTTTTTTATGGATAGAGCCAATTATTTTAAGCATTTTTTGTGAAGGTACCCTTGGCGGGAACCTTAGAATAAATGAAATATAATTAATTTAGTGTTGGTTTGTAGGTTTGTATTTTAAAAGTGGTTTGTATTTGAGCACTTGCCTATATATATATATTGAGTTGCACTCCATAGCAAATACCTTATATAACAAATAATAAAGAACACCTCATATCTAATATAATTTAAGAGTTCCGTCATAGCACCCAATACAAAAAGTTGTTATTTTTTTACCCTCTAGCAAACCAGCAAAAAAAAAATGATAATTTACTGTTCATTGATGACGTCATCAGTGAACAGTAATTTTCAATTTTTTTTTGCAGTCTTGATAAAGGGTAAAAAAATAACAACTTTTTGTATTGGTTGCCCCTGGCGGGGCCAAAGGATCTAATAGATCTAAGGTGTTCTTTGTTGTTTGTTATATAAGAGTGTTCTGTATGGAGCAAAGACCTATATATATTTTTTAATTATTGTTAACACTTAACAAGGTAGTTCTAGTTATCGAAGTGTTACTTTTTTACTAGATATTGTTAATGGTTAAAATATATGTTCTTTTTTGAACCGAAAACAAACTTACCTATTTAGTATGATTTATACAGAACGTGCCTTATGTCTTTGTTCCTTCTAAGCAAGCTCTCGGACGAGCATGTGGGGTTACCAGGCCAGTAATTGCATGTTCTGTGACAAGCAATGAGGGCAGTCAGTTGAAATCTCAGATTCAGCAACTTAAGGTAACTTAATTTATATTTATTGCTCACTCAAACTACCTCTCCAATTTGATAAATTTTCAGAATTTTTAAAATCGCACTCGTCATTTCAGGATGCCATTGAGAAGCTTCTTATATAAAGTGTATACTTCTAAAGCCTTTCAGCGTGATGGGCCTATGAGTATTGACACTGGTTCATTTGAGGCTTTGACTGAGCAAGATGTCTTCCCGAATTTTCAGTCTGCTGTTTTTTATTTTTCCGTTTTACCTTGACAGTACCCAACGTTGTCTTAGTAAAGCAGAGGTATTTGTGTGTTTGTTCTGTGCTTCCGAGTTACTTTTATTAGACATTAAGACTTTTATTAGACATTAAGGCTATTGTAAAATGATTGAAAAGATCATATGATAACAGTGTTGAGTTCAGTTTAAATCTATCTAGTAGTAAAGAGTTTTGTGATACATCTTAGTCAAATTTTATGGCATTTTTAAGGAAATAAGGATCCTGAGACCTGTTTTGATATTTTGCATTTCTCCATTTTATTTCTAACATTCTCAACTAGTACTAATTTACCTTAAAAACTTCGTCGTAGAAAGGTGCAACATGCCGGCACTCATATTTTTTCCCCTTCACTTTTTCATTATTTACTCTTGAATATTGTTTACAATTTTACATTTTATTCCTTTGACAAACTAGCCCGTGTCCTAGTCGGTTATCTGCTTTGGATATCCTACCTACCTGTCTGTCTTCGTTTTTCTTGGTAAAGCTGTTTCATGGTTTTCGAGGAGTGCTGTGTTTATTTGGAAGGGGAGATCAAATGTATAACCCCAGTTTAACAGGTTATGTTCCATTGCCGTCATCCCTCTACCGTGATGGCAGGCATATGTTTATTTGCATATTGTCCCCCCTGCTGTGATGGCTACGTAATCTGGCAAAGACCTACAGCAGGCTATCTTTGTTCATAGGATGACCGGCAAAATCTACTTGCTAGACTATCTCATGGCACGAGGTCTCAATGTTACCAAGAAAACATCAACTGTCTTACCATTTGTTAGACATCACGACGTCATGCTGTAGGTATAAACACATATGGTATAAATGCTGCCGGTCATATCCGGAAAACAGAATTAGGAATGGGCATCGGGTCAGTTCGGGGTCGGGGAGTGTAATCTCCGTCCCCGATCCCCGAACCCATACCCGCTTTGCTTTCCGAACCTGTCTCGATTCTTGAATGGGAAATATTTTGCTCCTGATCCCTGTCCCGAACGTGGAATGGGGATTTCCACGGGGAATCGGGGATTTTTTATATTTTTAATTGATAAATTTTATACATTCTCTAATAAATTTTTCAATAAAATTAATTTGCTAAATCATAATATATAATATATATTTGAAATTCAATTACTTAGTTACAAAACATTTCGAATTAGATATAATTAAATAATTATAATTAAATTTAAATTTTACTATTAAAACTTTAAATCTTTGAAATGTATTCAAAATTTCAAACACTAATATATATATATAGGCTAGCGTTCAAATAGAAATCAACCTTAGAATAGAAACTAGAAACCTACACTAAATAAATTATATTTCATTTATTTTAATGGCCCCGCTAGGGGCACCTTCACAAAAAACGTTTAAAATTCTTGGCTCTATTCAATAAAAATATAAAAAAAATAAAAAATTTTTTTAAAAAAGTTACTGTTCACGTGCCACGTCATCACGTGAACAGTAACTTTTTTTTAAATTTTTTTATTTTTTTATATTTTTGTTGAATAGAGACAATAATTTTAAACGTTTTTTGTATTGGAGTACCCCTAATTTGGTCATTAGATTAGCTTGAAATATTTAATTTAGGTTTAGTTTCTAGTTTCTATTTTAAGTTAGTTTTTATTAGAACAAGACCATATATATATATATATATATATATATATATATATATATATATATATAAAGAACACCATTATAACACTTCTAAACCACATATTTAATGCATTCACACATAATTAAAATGCACCTTCACACACACGAACCCAACCAAATTTTGTTTTTGTTAAAAAAAATTCGGATGAACAGCACCTACCACGTAAGCACCTACCACGTGGCATGCCACGTCAGCATGTGATCCCCCCATTTGCTAACGTATCAGTGCCACGTGGCAAGTGTTGATGTGGCATGCCATGTGGCACTACCACATCAACAAATGGGGGACCACCTGCGGACGTGGCAGTGCCACGTGACAGGCATTATTCAATCGAATTTTTCTTTTGATCTAGTATGTGAGGGTGCATTTTAATTGTGTGGGTGCTCCTGACGTGGCTGTTAGATCATAATTGATTCAATGGTTTAGATTAATTCTCTAGTGTTCTTTATTATTCTTTATATAAGGGTGTTTTTCATGGTGTAATGACCTACATATATAAATGTATTTTTAAATAATATTAAAATCGGGGATCGGGGTGGGGATTCCCTAATCCCCGATCCTGCCCCGATCTCCGAATTTTTAACAAAATATTTTCTGCTTCCCGTTCGAAACTCGAAAATTTTTCCAAAATCTCGACTCGTATAGAGCGAAGATCGGATTTGAACGAGCGAGACGGGGCGGATAAAATGCCCATCCCTAAACAGGATTCGTTGGCTGAATACTAGAATAAAGAATACAATTTTCTCACTATAATTCTTTTTATTTGATTTGATAATAAGAGGTTAAAATTTTAATATTTGTGTATAAATATAAGATATTTGAGTAGATAATTAAATCTCTGTAATTAAATGTGAGCCAAAGAGTGTTCGGTGAAAATACGATAGCACAAAAACTTTAAATGTTGAACGCGCTTGCTTTTATGGAATACATTGTTAGGAAGGAAAATGTTATTTTCAGAGTAGTTTTTTATTTTCATATATATATCTGTAAGAATTTTTTTTTGTATTTATAATTTATAGCACATTTTAATATAATTTATTATAAATAACTTTAAAAATTAAAAAAAAAATACTGAAATTAACATTTTTCATGTATCATATATTTTAATTATTCTGTCTAAACACACAACAATTCTATAATACTCTAAAGTGGATTTGTCAATAGAGTGGAGATTTGATCCGACCCGATTTGATTTGGAGTATTTTAAATGGATGTGAATTTGCAAAAATAAAATTCAATCTGAAAATTCGATTCGATTAAAAATATTATGATAATAAATGGATCGAATATGAGTTTAAACTAATCCAATCCGTTTATGATTCCAGCCAATTATATTATATATTATATAGTATTATATTATAGAGTTGGGTTTTATGAAGATCGTTTTTTCATCGGAGACCTAGTAATCATACATGTTTTGCGAATAAAAAATTGCATAATGAATTATTTTACAAAACATGTTATTTCACTTAAGATCTTAAAAAACATGCATATTTTGTGTTAGAAAAACATTGTAAAATAAATTATTTTGAAAATCACGTTTTGTTTGTATAACTTTGTAAAATATACATCTTTTGCTTACGAAATAAACATAATTATGAAAATTTTCAACGAAATAATGATTTTAATGTTACGCTTTGCAAAAATAATAATTTTGTAATATTTTGTATGTAAAATGTATTGATATGGGCTGAAAATAAACCCTAAAGACACATTTAATGTGGCATTAATTAGACCCTGAATGGTCCAAACGTGGGGCCCACTAGATGGGCCCAAAACCCCTATTATAATATTAATTTCGTAATTAATATTGAGGGAAAAAAACAGCTCAGCAATAAGAGTTGGATAAGGATATTATTTCCACCAGACTTAGCCACCAAGGCATCCAATTCAATATGGAAACTGATTCCTACAAGGAATAGATCTAGAACTTTCCTCAAAGACTTTTCTACCAAGTCTCTGACTCCTACCATAATTCTAAAGGCTTCTCAGCCTATATAAAGGGCCTGACCCCTCACCTCAGAACTACGTTTTCTTGGCTTGATTCTCTAATACAGAGATACGTAGGCATTCTGTGAGGACCGTTTAGTCTCGAACGCAGAAGCAGCCATTAAAGCTCGAAGCTCAACCACCCTAGCATTAATAATAAATCGGAAACTAGTTTTTATTCCACAACATTTGGCGCCGTCTGTGGGAAGAAGACATCAACCATGGTTCAAACACGAAGAACAACATCAACTGAGGCCATACCCCTTAGCACTGCTCCACCTGCTGTCTCTGATCCGCTCGTCACCGCTGAGGGAGGACAATTACCCCCACCAACAGGGACGGTCATTCAACCTCTAACCTCTCAACCCTCAGGGACGATTCCCCATGTTGAGGGAACTGTGGCTATTCCTCAAAACCGAGAAACTAACCCTCTTCAGATGGTGGTTTCTCCTCTTGATAGCGCTGGTCGTACGCTACCTCCGGGGGTACAGATCCACACCACGGATCTCCCTTTGAACACCAACCCGATGTATGGGCTGCCTAATTATCCCCCTCAACGTAGGGAACCTGGACCGAGCGGTCATGCCTTACCGATCCGAGATCGGGAGTACGATGATTACTCTGGTCCCTATTCTGATGATTCAACGTCTGAGGATGACAATGATGATCGTGATGAAGCCCCGAGGAGGCGACGTGCTAGTAAAGAACCTCGAAGGAGGTCCCAAAGAATCCATGATGAACCTCCACAAACGGCCGAAGAAAGGATTAAGGCTCATGAGGCAGAGATCCAAAGGCTGAAGGATGATATTGCTAGAGAGCAAGCAAGGCGAAGTCTGATTCAACCTCCTCCAGTTACAGGGAGAATTCCCATTATAAATCTGGAGAGGCCCTCAAGGAGGCAACGAAGGGCCGATGCCCCGATTGAAAAATCAACAAAGGTGGAGACCCCCAAAAGTAACCCTAGGGATTTGATGCCCCTTGGAGATCCTGATGATCCTACACCTCCGTTCACTGAGGAGGTAATGAATGCTCGCATCTCAAGGAAGTTCAAGATGCCGAAAATTAAGGCCTATGATGGAACGGGCGATCCCGCAAACCATGTTAGGACATTCTCAAACGCACTGCTGTTGCAGCCTGCAAGCGATGCTTTAAAGTGTAGGGCGTTCCCTCAAACCTTGTCTAGCATGGCTCAAAGGTGGTATAGCCGCTTACCTGCAAACTCAATCGGCTCGTTCAAAGAGCTGAGCGCCGCCTTTGTCAGCCAGTTCATTAGTGGGAGAGTTCATGAAAAAAGTTCTGCATCCCTTATGTATGTGGTGCAGGGGAAGAACGAGAATCTGAGAGATTACCTCAAGCGGTTCACCAAGGAGACGCTGAATATCACTGATCTGGAAAATAAGGTGGCCATGGTAGCCCTGGAACACGGAACCACTGATCTCTTCTTTAAAAGGTCTTTGGCAAAACACCCTCCTGAAAATATGGCCGAGCTCCAACGGAGGGCCGATAAATATATCAAGGCCGAGGACAGCATGAAGAAGGAAACCACAGGAGGCAATGGCAAGGGTTCTAACGATTCGAAGAAACGAAAGCAAGAGCAAGAGTACGATGCTAGGGACAAGTATCCCCGGACTAGCAAGGATTCTGATTCACCCCCGAAGAAGAATTTGGGATCAAGATTCAACGACTATGCGAGACTGAATGCTCCTAGGAGTCAGATCTTGCTAGATATTGAGAAGGATAAAGATTTCCGATGGCCGAAGCCACTTAGGGGTGATCCCACAAAAAGAAACAAGGATCAATACTGTAGGTACCACCGTGATGTGGGTCATGATACAGATAATTGTAGACAGTTGAAAGATGAGATTGAGTTCTTGATCCGAAAAGGAAAGCTAAGCAGGTTCACGAAGAATGATGATCGTGGAACCCAAAGAAGGGACAATGACAGAAGAGATAACGATCGTGATCGTGATCGTGATCGTAACCCACAGCCCCGAGGGCCAGTTGTTAATATGATTTGGGGAGGCCCGACAGCGGCCGGCACGACTCGAAACTCTCGAAAAGCGTATGCCAGAGAAGTAATGCACATCGTGGGGGAAGCCCCAAAACGTGCCAAGACTGAAATAGTTATTGGGTTTGATGATTCAGATCTCGAAGGGGTAAAGTTCCCCCATGACGACCCGTTGGTCATAACTCCTGTGATTGGAAACTCGGAGGTAAAACGAGTCTTGATCGACAATGGAGCTTCTGTTGATATCTTGTTTCACGATGCGTTTGTGAAAATGGGGTACACCGATTCTCAGTTGACCCCCACCAACATGCCAATCTACGGATTTAATGGAGTTGAGTCCAAGGTTGAAGGGACTATTCAGTTACCCATGACGATTGGACAGGAACCTAAAGAAGCTACTCAGATGCTGAATTTTCTTGTGATCAAGGCATCCTCGACCTATAACGCGATCCTAGGAAGGACTGGACTTCATGCATTCAAGGCTGTGGCCTCTACATATCACATGAAGATTAAGTTTCCAACCAGGAATGGTGTTGGAGAACAAAAGGGTGATCAGAAGATGGCAAGAAGTTGTTATGTATCCGCGTTAAGGGCTGATGGAATCGGGGGGCAGGTACTTCCGATCGAAGACATGGATGTCCGTGGTGATGATGAACATAGAGGAAAGCCAGCGGAGGACTTAATACCTATTCCTCTGGAGCTAGGCGACCCTGAGAAGGTGACTTATATAGGAGCCTCTCTGAAGGAACCCCTGAAGGGCAAATTGATAGCATTCTTGCAAGAAAATAGCGATGTGTTTGCTTGGACAACAGCTGATATGCCAGGGATTGATCCCCAACTCATAACTCATAGATTGAATGTCGATCCCAATCGGAAGATAATACAGCAGAAGAAGAGGAACTTTGCACCTGAAAGGCAAGAGGCCATAAAGCAAGAAGTGGAAAAGCTCTTAGAAGCTGGGTTTATTGAAGAGATTCAGTTTCCAGAATGGTTGGCTAACCCTGTGATGGTCAAGAAAGCCAATGGTAAGTGGAGGATGTGTATAGACTTCACCGACTTGAATGATGCATGCCCTAAGGATTGCTTCCCTTTACCTAGGATAGACATGTTAATAGATGCCACAGCCGGACATGAGATGCTGAGCTTCATGGATGGGTTCAGCGGCTACAATCAGATTAAGATGCACAAGGATGACGTCCCTAAGGTATCTTTTATAACTGACTTTGGTGTTTTCTGCTATCTTGTTATGGCTTTCGGTCTAAAAAATGCAGGAGCTACTTACCAACGACTGGTGAATAAGATATTCGCCCATCTGATTGGAAAAACCATGGAGGTCTATGTTGATGACATGCTAGTCAAGAGCCTGTTCAAGGCAGACCACATTAAGCACCTCAGAGAGGCATTCGAAGTGCTGAGGCACCACAAAATGATGTTGAATCCAGCCAAGTGTGCCTTTGGCGTTGGATCAGGAAAATTTTTGGGTCTGATGGTTTCAAAGAGAGGCATAGAGGCCAACCCTGACAAGATTAAGGCAATATTAGACATGGAGCCACCACGCTCTATAAGAGATGTGCAGAAGTTGACAGGCCGTGTAGCGGCTTTAGGAAGATTCATCTCCAAGTCTGGTGATAAATGCTTGCCGTTCTTTCAAGCATTGAAGAAGGTGAAAAATTTTGAGTGGACCCCTGAGAGCCAAGAGGCCTTTGAACAATTGAAGAAGTACATGGTTAAAGCCCCGTTGCTGGCCAAACCTAGTCCTGGGGAGACTCTTTATCTATACCTGGCGGTATCTGAACAAGCGTTGAGCGCCGTTTTTATTCGAGAAGAAAAGAAGGTCCAGAAACCTATCTATTATGTGAGCAAGGTATTGCACGGGGCTGAGCTGAATTACTCTCCTATTGAGAAGTTCGCCTTGGCTTTGATAACAGCCTCGAGGAAGTTACGCCCGTACTTCCAGGCACATAAGATTGAAGTCCTGACGGACCAACAGTTGAGAAATATATTGCATAGCCCAAAGGCTAGTGGAAGGCTAATCAAGTGGGCAATCGAACTTGGAGAATTTGACATCACGTATAAGCCTCGAACAACCATTAAGGCTCAGGCATTGGCTGACTTCGTGGTTGAATGCACCATTAGCAACCAAGAAGTCGGGGGGCAGGAGACAATAACAACCCCTGAGAAGCAAGATAAAGATGGAGAACTTGAACCTGATCAGAAGGAATATTGGGTGCTCTATTTTGATGGAGCATCAAAAACAAAATCTAGTGGCGCAGGCTTAGTGTTGCAAAGCCCCGATGGGTTCACAGTCGAATATGCTTTGAAGTTGGATTTCCAGACAACTAACAATGAAGCTGAGTATGAGGCCTTGATAGCTGGTTTAGGCTTGGACAGAATCATGAGAGTCAAGAATCTCAAAGTTTGTGGAGATTCAAGATTAGTAGTCTCTCAAGTGAATGGTGAATTTGAGGCCAAGGATGAAACTATGGCAAAGTATCTGCGAGTTGTGAAAGCTGTCATGACTCAGTTTGATGAATGTCATGTAGAACACATTTCGAGAGAAGAGAACGTTAAGGCCGATGCCCTGTCCCAGTTCGCTTCTTCCGAAATAGAAAACTATGCAGGGAGTTTTTACTTCCAGGTCTTGAAGGCCCCGACTATCAACTCAAAATTAGTGGCACCAATTGATGTGGGAAGCTGTTGGATAGATCCTATCAAAGCTCACCTAGAAACTGGATGGCTCCCCGGCAGTGCCTTGGAGGCACGAAAGCTGTCCGTGAGAGCATTGAGATATGCCTTGATCGAGGGCGTTCTTTACAAAAGATCTTTCGTTATCCCGTACTTGAAATGTTTGAGGCCCCAAGAGGCAAGGGAAGCTTTGGAAGAAGTTCATGAAGGTATTTGTGGGCAGCACTTGGGGGGCAGAGCCCTAGCTCACAAAATAACTAGTTTGGGATTCTACTGGCCAGAAATGCTGGCCGATGCACAGAGCTATGTCAAGCGGTGCGATCGATGCCAGAAGCATGCTCCGATAGTAAGGCAGCCGCCCGAGATGTTAACATCGGTTAACTCCCCTATTCCATTCGTGATGTGGGGGATGGATATACTTGGTCCCTTCCCAGTAGCTTCAGCACAAAGGAAATTTCTGATAGTGGCCATTGATTACTTTACTAAGTGGATTGAGGCTAAACCTCTAGCCAAGATAACCACCAAACAAGTTGCCCAGTTCTTTTGGGAGAATATAATTTGCAGGTATGGAATCCCCCGAATTTTGGTGACAGACAATGGGACACAGTTCAATAATGAAGAGTTCAAGAAATATTGTGAGGAGAATGCAATTGAGCTTCGTTTTACCTCCGTGGGTCATCCACAAGCCAACGGGCAAGCTGAGGTAGCTAATCGAATTATCCTTGATGGACTGAAGAAGAGGGTTGAACGCTCTAGAAACACTTGGGTAGATGAGTTGTTGCCCATACTATGGGCATACCGTACCACTTGTAAAGTGACCACTGGAGCAACCCCGTTCCTGCTGGCTTACGGAGCTGAGGCAGTTGTGCCTTTGGAGATCATGCAAGCGTCACCTCGAGTTGAGGCTTTTGAACCAGAAACTAACGAAGAGGGCATGAGACTCGCCCTAGATCTGATTGACGAAGTCAGGGATGAGGCAAACGCTAGAAATGTGGAACATCAAAAGAAAGCATCCTTTTATTACAACCATAGAGTTAAGGAAAGGTTCTTTCGACAAGGCGACCTGGTTCTAAGAAAGATCGAGGCTTCTGGAGTTGGCCAGAAGGGAAAGCTAGCCCCTAATTGGGAAGGGCCGTATCGAGTCAAGAAGACGTTGGGACGAGGATCATATAAGTTGGAGACCTTGGACGGGGTTGAGGTGCCCCGTACTTGGCATGCTTTGAACCTCAAAGTTTATTATGTATAAGCTATCCTTGCATGGATTCAGCTTTCTATCTATTTATTATGAGGAGTAGAAATAAGGTTCGATGAAACCATTTCAGGGCTTTACGCCCCGAGTAGGACAATAATAAGCTATGTAAGGGTTAAACCCATTTCAGATTATTAATGCAAAGTTTGTTTCCATTCAATGATTTTGTGATTTTGTTTATGTACCAAGCACCTGTTGAGTGTGAGTCTAGGAAGGACAAGTACCGAAAACAAGTAAGCAAACTAATGAGGAAGCAAATGCATAAATAAAGACCCCGAAGGGCCAACAGTTAAGTTACATCAACAAGATAGATAAAAGTTTGGTCCCCAAGGACCATGAATGAAATCTAGACAAATAAAGCCACATCTGGCTAACAAGGCCATGCAAGGCCACGAACTAACTCCAGCTACACCTCCCCAGAATCCTCTTCTCCAGACTCCTCACCGCCGCTCTCCTCTTCCTCACTCTCCTCCTCTGAGTCTTCGCTAGAATCACCACCGGACTCTGCTATCACCATTGGCTGAGCTCTAGCAACTTCGGCTCCTTTTCCCTCGGAAGATGAAGAAGAAGTAGAACTGCCCTCGTTCCGGATTAGTCTTTTCCCAGGGATGGGTTGGCGAACTACTCCAACCTTCTTTGCAGGCGGGACTTTCTTCCCACGGGAGCCAGAAGAATGTGAGTTTTGGCTAGCAGCGGGAACAACCCCCTTTGAGTTGGACCCGGAACGACGATGACTGCCTCTGGAACCGGATCCTGATGCCTGGGGAACAATTTTAGTTCCCGAACCAGAAGCTAGGTTAACCGGAAGGGCACCCCAATTTGGGCAAGGAAAATCTTCTGGGTTGACAACAGATGGATGCCTATGACTCACAGCGTTAATAGCCTTCTCCCAACCAACAGACATGTTGAAGGGACGCACCTCGTCATCATGATCATCAATGAGCTTAAGGAAATCTTCAGACCTATGGTAGGCCTGGATCACCTTGTCAGCATCAGAGGCCTTCTTTCTGGCTAGAGAAGCAAGCTGTTTGTGGGTAGATGCGGCGTTAGCCTCAGCTCGAACAACTTGGGAGTGTAGATCGTCAATCTCTTCCCTGAACCTCATTGAGTCATTTCTCAAGCTAACATTTTCGTCCCTAAAGGCCCGGCCTTGGGTCGAAATGGTTTGAAAATAGGCGTTGGCCTGCAACAAGGAAATAAGTGAGCCACAAGGAATATGCAGAATTGAAATCAATGACAATGTCAAACTTAACAAAAGGAATTTCATACCTGATACAAGGCCTGGGCGCCCATGAGTTGAGACTCATCCAGCTTGTCACCTGCATGCATTGTCGCTTGGTCAGGCGGAGTGATGGAAAGCTTGGACCTGTCTAGGGCCAGATGAGGACTCCCGAAGACCGAGTCTTGTTCGCATATGCCCCAAGGAGGTAAGAAAGGAGTCCGGACATCCCCGTCAGCGTTTCGGGATCGTTTACCACCTTGAGAACAACGCTCCAAGAAATTAGGGATGTGAGGCTTAGTTGGATTCAGCTTCTCTTCAGCCCTTTTCTGCATCCTCTTGGTAACAGTTGGCCGGTTCTCGGGACGATTATCAATCTCCTCAGCAGCTGAAATACAAAGAGAAAAACATCGGTATAAGAACAAACAGAGTTCACAATAAGTTCAAGTAAGAAAGTTACCCTCAATGGAAAGAAAGCTAAGGCCAGCCCCAATGAGATTCTTTTCGTTTAAAATAGTTTTATAGTGTGTGCGACCGTCGTCAGCAAGAAGCTTATCCCGGTCCAACAATTCCGGATCAGAAAGGTCACACACGAAGTGGGAACTATCTTCTACAGACCCGAATTTCTTCACAAAGAAGTTGCCCCAATCACCGCCCTTCCATTCAAGAACTACAAACTCCCTTTCCCAGAAATGTTGGGAATCTGGAAAGGAGAAGGGATTCACCATGTGTGGAAGCTTGGCTCGGTGCTTGAGGCTCACCCATCCTTTCTTGGATTCAGAAGAGTTGCTGGCCCCGAAGATACTTCGAAACATTGTGGTTGTCGGATGAATCCCCAGCTCCCGACACCTTATCAAGAAAATAGAAATGTACCTCCAGGCATTGGGATACAATTGACAAGGGTGGATCTGATACTCAGCCAGCAGCCTAATAATAAAATTGTCAACCGGGAACCTGAACCCAGCATCTAAGGCACCCCAGTAAACACAGATCCTTTCAGGATGCCAGTTGCAAGTTCTATCTGATGGATTCGGGAGACGAACCTGGATGGCACTTGGAAAGTGATAAGACTCCCTTATCTTCTGAACGTCCCGTTCCGACAATTTACTGGAACTATTAAAAGAATCTAGACTAGAACAGTTGGGAAATGCATCCCTCATGATATTTAGAAGTTCTAGCAAGGATTCGAATCTATGTTCAACATATGTAGGAGGTTGAATTCTTTCTTTACCTTTGGCAGTCCTCATTTTACTCCTCTTTGACATGGCTTCCATCATGGAGACCGGGGGAGCCATTGGTTGATCACCTTCCGACATCTTGATGCAGGAGCTGAAGCTTGATCTTGAATCTGAAACTTGATCTTGAAGCTTGAACTGGATCTTGTAACTTGAACCTAAGAGAACTTAAGAATCTGAGAGCTCAGAAATGAAGAAGTGAATGGAAATGAAGGCTACTTCTCCTCTTTTATAGAAAATACATGACCTGGTACATCAGGTTGAATTTCAGCTCGGTTCGTGTTAACAGGTCATCTATCGTTTACAGACGAAAAAAGGACAGAAATTATCCACGTTATACAGAAAGAATCGTTATAATTCATATCTGTCGGAAAAGAAATAGCTGAAATATTTACTGCATGGATGTTTGCACTTAAAGAGATAAACAACGAGTTTAATCTTAAACACGAGGTTAGTGGTGCTAATCCTGAATTAAGGTGTAATCCCGATAGAAGTCACGATTGACCAAAATACCATCCTAGGATCGAGATTCAGCTTCTGGATCCTAGGCCGACCACCTCCCGGCCGACCACGAAGGATTCGGGCCGTTTGGCCGACCACCTCCCGGCCGACCACGAAGGAGTCAGGCCGTTAGAGATCGAGATTCAGCTTCTGAATCCCTAGGATCGAGATTCAGCTTCTGAATCCTTGAAAGTCACGGGTGACCAAAAAATCAACCTAGGATCGAGATTCAGCTTCTGAATCCTTCAGCTTCTGAATCCTTGAAAGTCACGGGTGACCAAAAAATCAACCTAGGATCGAGATTCAGCTTCTGAATCCCTAGGATCGAGATTCAGCTTCTGAATCCTTGAAAGTCACGGGTGACCAAAAAATCAACCTAGGATCGAGATTCAGCTTCTGAATCCCTAAGATCGAGATTCAGCTTCTGAATCCTTGAAAATGGTCGACCACGACACCTAAAGGAGCCATGGCCGACCACCTCGCAGCCGACCACGACGTTTTGGGATGCCCCGGCCGACCACGAGCTAGCCGACCAAGGCACATTCAGGAGCCCCGGCCGACCACGAGCTAGCCGACCAAGGCACATTCAGGAGCCCTGGCCGACCAGCCCGCAGCCGACCAGGTGCCGGCCGACCACCTGGGGTCGAGGCCCTCCAGCCGACCAGGTGTCAGCCGACCACCTTGGTTGGAGGCCCTTCGGCCGACCAGGAGCTAGCCGACCACAAGCTAGCCCTCGATCCGGCCGATCGCGGGTTAGCTTGTGGTCCTGAATCTTGGTCTTTCAGCAATTCTCGGGCAGCTTCTGAACCTGAATCTTGATTTTTTCGTATGATTTTAGGTGCACCGTTTAGTGCCGTTTAGCACCGTTTAGTGCCGTTTAGCACCGTTTAGTGCCGTTTAGTGTCGTTTAGTGCCGTTTAGCGCCGTTTATCGCCGTTTAGCGTCGTTTAACATCGTTTAAACGTCGTTTAAGGCTGTTTAAGCACCGTTTAGTGTCGTTTAGCACCGTTTAGTGTCGTTTAGTGCCGTTTAGCACCGTTTATCGCCGTTTAGCATCTTTTAACATCGTTTAAACGTCGTTTAAGGCTGTTTAGCACCGTTTAGTGTCGTTTAGCACCGTTTAGTGTCATTTAGTGCCGTTTAGCACCGTTTATCGCCGTTTAGCGTCGTTTAACATCGTTTAAACGTCGTTTAAGGCTGTTTAGCACCGTTTAGTGTCGTTTAGCACCGTTTAGTGTCGTTTAGTGCCGTTTAGCACCGTTTATCGCCGTTTAGCGTCGTTTAACATCGTTTAAACGTCGTTTAAGGCTGTTTAGCACCGTTTAGTGTCGTTTAGCACCGTTTAGTGTCGTTTAGTGCCGTTTAGCACCGTTTATCGCCGTTTAGCATCGTTTAAACGTCGTTTAAGGCTGTTTAGCACCGTTTAGTGTCGTTTAGCACCGTTTAGTGTCGTTTAGTGCCGTTTAGCACCGTTTATCGCCGTTTAGCGTCGTTTAACATCGTTTAAACGTCGTTTAAGGCTGTTTAGCACCGTTTAGTGTCGTTTAGCACCGTTTAGTGTCGTTTAGTGCCGTTTAGCGCTGTTTATCGCCGTTTAGCGTCGTTTAATATCGTTTAAACGTCGTTTAAGGCCGTTTAGCACCGTTTAGTGTCGTTTAGTGCCGTTTAGCACCGTTCAATGCTACTGGCACAATCTAACGTCGTTGTAAACGCGTCGGTCGCTCCACGCTTTACGTCAAAACGATATCAAAGATAAACCCTGACCCGAGTCTCGAAAAAGGCCGTTAAAACTTCAAGGAAAACCTGATCAGTTTTCCTAGAAGTGGGGGGCAAATGATATGGGCTGAAAATAAACCCTAAAGACACATTTAATGTGGCATTAATTAGACCCTGAATGGTCCAAACGTGGGGCCCACTAGATGGGCCCAAAACCCCTATTATAATATTAATTTCGTAATTAATATTGAGGGAAAAAAACAGCTCAGCAATAAGAGTTGGATAAGGATATTATTTCCACCAGACTTAGCCACCAAGGCATCCAATTCAATATGGAAACTGATTCCTACAAGGAATAGATCTAGAACTTTCCTCAAAGACTTTTCTACCAAGTCTCTGACTCCTACCATAATTCTAAAGGCTTCTCAGCCTATATAAAGGGCCTGACCCCTCACCTCAGAACTACGTTTTCTTGGCTTGATTCTCTAATACAGAGATACGTAGGCATTCTGTGAGGACCGTTTAGTCTCGAACGCAGAAGCAGCCATTAAAGCTCGAAGCTCAACCACCCTAGCATTAATAATAAATCGCAAACTAGTTTTTATTCCACAACATGTATATATGGTTTCCAAGTTCTCCAATAAAATGATGATCTTCGCAAAAATTTTCTCTCATATTATATATCATAACATTTATTCTATATGTCCCATTTACTTGTTAACAATTTTATTTTGAAATGTCCCATTCATTTGTTAACATTTCAAAATTTACTAAAAATAGTAAACTTTTAATATTTAAAAAATTCAAATGGAATCATTATTTCCCATTAATTTTTATTATCTTTTTAAATTATCACTTAAATATAAATGAGTTTGATCACTTTATTCATATACTTCCTTATTAATTTATTCTATTTTTTAATGTTTATTTCCAATTAAAATGTTAACAATTTAACACATATATAATATATCATACAAAAAAGTAGCTTCCTACATTTGTATTATATACATAAGGTGATTTGGTAACCGTTTCAATCGATCATAGTTTCATTTTAGATATTGGTTAGTCTGGTTGGAAGCATTCTTGTTGGGTTGATGTGTCGAATTATAACCTATGAGGTGTTTATTTTTAATCTTTGTTATTTTAAAAGGACTTTTATGTGTATTTATGTTTTAATTTCTAATTGGAAAATGCTACGGCTGTCGAAACCGTTTCCAAAACGGTTCCTAATGTTGAATTGTAAACACATGATTGATTATGTTTTTATAAATAAGATGGGTCTCTCGTGCATTAATATGAATCCTACAAATTAAATAATACCATGTATCATTCGGGAACACTTTTGAGAATTTTTTCGAGTTACGTAACATTACTCATATGTTATATTAGAGTTTGTACCATTATTATTCAGTTGAAATAGATTGGATATTGAATTCCAGATCCATGATCCTAATAAATCTGAATATAAATTGATTTATAAAAAATTTGATATTAATTTAATTTGATCCGAATCAAATATAAGAAAATGAATATAAATATGGACTTTAGTTAATCGACTTCAAATTCGATTTATTAACAAGCATACTCTAACAAGAATAAAGGATGGAAAAAGAAATATTGATATAATACATAATTATTTTTGTGTATAGGCAAGATATATTTAGGAGTTTTGTTCAACTATTACACTATCTTCGTCTTCGATCTTGAAACAAAGGCCAGGTAAATTTGTACTGAGACTAAAATATTTTTTCATACTCTCCTTTCTTTTTAAGAACGAAAGAAGTAAGTGTAAAATAATGCAAATTTTAAAGGACTTGCTACAAATACCTTTACTGCAAAAATTATAGGTATTTCCGCAAATGAAAGAAAGTGGGTAATGTTATAGGGAGAATATTGTATAACAATATTTTGGAGGTTTGCTGGATTATCGGAGCAAAATACGGATGTTTTGCTAATAAAAGAAGAACAAAGGGTGAGGGTTTGTGTGTATGAATGTGGCTGAGCTTGATAGGTGTTTGCAGGTAAACTGTTTCTCATCCGTATCAAGGTGCCTACGTACCCTATTTATAGGGATCAAGCCTGACGTAGTTCTTGGGCCACAAGTTACCTAGGCGGGCTAGGGTTTTAAGAGATAAGCCAAAGTCCAAGCCCATGTAGCTAGGGCTGACGTGGCAATGAGTCATCAATCCTATCCTTGATCCAGCTGTAGAAGCCCATGACCTCGAACGGATAGGTTTGGAATGAAAGATCCACCAGGGCCCTTGCATGCGACCTAGAGAGGTCAGGCCATGCGAAGCGAACCCTAGTGTCCAACTACTCATGCGACCTCGAGGGATCTGGCCATGAGCCTTCCAGTAGAGAGGAGATAGTGATCTCGCTGTAGTGACCCCGCATTGGAGGTTATGTGCGAAGCGATCCCTTGACGGGAGCCAAACGAAGCGATCCCCGGGTAGCGACCCCGGTAGATGCGACCCCGAGGATGAGCGGCATGAGAGGCGCATAGGCCTAGCGTGAGAGGCGCAGAGGCCTAGCGTGAGAGGATAGACAAGGTGCTCCTGTAGCGAGGTGGCCTTGTTGCTAGAGGTGGCCCTGTAGCGAGGTGGCCCTATAGCGAGGTGGCCCCGTAGCGAGGCGGCCCTGTAGCTAGGTGACCCTGTAGCGAGGCGGCCTTGTAGTGAGGCGACCTATAGCGAGGCGGCCCTGTAGATGCGACCTCGAGGCCGGGCTAGCATGAGACGCCTAGAGTAGCAGCAGGAGGTCATAGTGAGGCGACCCCTAGGGCGGGATCATGTCTTCGAGAGATTGTCTTCAGATAATATGATGAGATAAAGGTGAAGCGATCCCTGACCGGGCCTCACGCCTTGTTGATCCTTCTTCAATATTTAAACCCATTAGTAGATAATTGAGCCCTTTAAGAGAGGTGGTTGAGCCCATTAAGAGAGGTGGTTGAGCCCATTAAGAGAGGTGGGCCCCTTGCATAGTCGTTTGAGCCTGTTTAGGATCTATGCCGAGATTCGGGCATAACAGGTAAAAAAAATTTAAAATTTAATTACTATAACTTTATTATTTAAATAACAAAAACTAAGTTTTAATTTTGTAAATTAATTATATACTTTGTTTCTTCTTCAAGAGTAGATGAATATAAGTGTATTCAATTTAAATTTTAATGAATTAATAAAAATATATTGATTTTAAAAAATTATTATTGATTTTAATTCAAAGCGAATTCTAATAAAATTGATATAAAATCTTGTAAAATCTTACTAATTTAAATAAAATTTTCCACATTTTCTTCAAAAATTTCATGAATTTTAACAAGATATCAGGAAATATAAAATACAATAACAAATTCATTAAAATTTATCATTTTATCAAATAAAAAAAATTCATAAACTTTTAAATATCATAATTTTAATGTATTTTTTAAAATCAAAATTGAACATTATTAAATTTTAATTAAATTTTCAAAATCTAATAAATACCCCAAATTATGTAAAAACTTTTTAAAACTTATATCAAATACCATTCCAAATCGAACACACCATCTATTTAAAAATTATCTTTTAAAAAAAAATCAAGATTGAGTACGTGTCCTTAATTTGTATCCATGTTATAAAAATTGGAAATTGGTTCAACTCAATTTACTTCTGAAAAATTGAGTATTCAAAAATTGGTGAGTACTCAGATTGAATACTCGGATAACTAATCGAATATTATTTATATAATTTTTACTCAGAATATCAAATTCACATACCACAATACTTAACAATATTTTTGATCATGTAATAACATTAAAATTATTTGAGGTTTTTTGATAAATATATTACTAAAATTAAAATTTTGCATTTTTACTTTTTTTAAAAAGAGTAATTTCCAAAAATACTATATTGTATGTATTTATACTATATTCATAAAAAAGTTTGCAAAAATACGTTAGTATAGTTATTAGTTGCCGCGATCGTTATGTTAGTTATCTAATAACGAAACACTGATCTCAACTATTTCTCTATCAATTCATCACCGAAACAAGTGGATTCTGCAACAATCATATACGATTTTTTCATATTTCTGAAAAGGTATGCTCGATTCGCTAATCTGTATTTATTTACTGAGTTGAAAAATTGAGATACAAATTTGAAAGTTCAAATTCAGTTGTGTACTTAATTTGTATCTATTTGATATTGATTTGAGTTGATTGAACTGTAAAAACGAGTTGAGCAGATTCTCTATATTGTGTGTTTAATTTGTACAACTTTTTTGAAATTATAGACATAATATTATCAAAAACATGTAGAACAGGTTGTTTTCAGTTGTATTGAGTTGATTGAACTAGCAAATCGAATTGCAGAGAGTCTTGTAAATTGCCTCTGTAATTTTTACCTATTTTTTTTGAATTTTTTTGAAAGCGTTGAGATAATTTGATTAAAAAACATGTAGAACAGGTTGTTTTCAGCTGTATTTAGTTGATTCAACTGGAAAATCGAGTTGTGGAGAGTCTTGTAAATTGCCTCTGTAATTTTTACCTATTTTTTTGATTTTTTTTGAAAGCATTGAGATAATTTGATTAAAAAACATGTAGAACGGGTTGGTTTCAGTTGTATTGAGTTAATTGAACTGGCAAATCAAGTTGTGGAGAGTCTTGTAAATTGCCTCTGTAATTTGTACCTGTTTTTTTGAATTTTTTTGAAAGGATTGAGATAATATGATTAAAAAACATGTAGAACAGGTTGGTTTAAGTTGTATTGAGTTGATTGAACAGTCAAATCGAGTTACGGAGAGTCTTGTAAATTGCCTCTGTAATTTGTACCTATTATTTGAATTGTTTTGTAAGCATTTAGATAACGTGATTGAAAACATATAGAATAGGTTGTTTTCAATTGTACTGAGTTGATTTAACTGCCAAATCCAGTTGCGCACAGTCATATAAATTGCCTTTGTAATTGTACCTGTTTTTAGAACTATTTTGAAATGCTTGAGATAATGTGATTCCAAACGTGTAGAACAGGTTTCTGTGGGTTTTTTTTGTTGATTGAAATACAAAATCAAGTTGCAATTAAGTGAAATATATTTAGAATTTTAAAGCATTACCCTTCTTCACAAATTTTAGCTCTTTTTGAATGAATGGATAAACGAACCGGGAAAGAGTTATCTGTCTCTCAATGCGAAACTGGAATATACTTTTGGGATATCTCAAATCCTCTATATTTCACAGTTCTGATGCATCTACACCAACCATTTAACATGAATATGAATATTATACAAATTCAGATTCGTTTTAACAGCAAACTCCGAAGATCTCTAATATTACATAAATGTTGGATAAATTTCAAAATTTGGACGACTTTGACACCATCATCGAAAGGTTTTAAATCTAGATTTAAGTTTCATGTAATGCATTATTTAGATAATTTGGGTGTTATTTCAATTAACAATGTAATTAGGGCAGTTCAATATTTTTATTTTAGATTTGAAGAACATATTGTACAAATTCAGCAAAAAGAATCAATACAGTTTTTACTTTATTAAATGTTAGGTCCGGAATAACGTAGAAGGGGGGTTGAATGCGATATTCTAAAAATATTTCGATTTTTTATGTGGATATGAGATCAAAAATACTGAATCGAAATAACACAACTGTTTGGGAAATATCTTTGAATAGATAAAACCCGGAGGTTTGCTACACAATCTAATCCTATGGATCAGCTACAAAATCAAACACTCCTAGGATAGTTTAGGCACGAGGACCTTCTACCCGACACTTCCTGAAAGCGGGCTAAGCCGGCTTTCCTACTAGATGGACTGTCTAGCAGCTTACAAAGAGAAGATATAAGAGAAAGAAGAGAAAGTTGTGCGTTGAGGTATGTTTTGAAATGAAGTACAAGCCTATTTATAGGTTTTTGAAAGTCACTATGTTGTACTATGCTGTACTATTCATGTGGGCCCCACCTGCATAGTACTATTCCACCAACCATCTTTTGAAAATATTTTGGACGTGGGCCCCACCTGCATAGTAACCACTATTTGCACAGTAACCACTATTTGCACAGTAACACTATTTGTACAGTACCTGCATATTAACCGCGCATAGTAATCTTGCATAGTAATCTTGCATAGTAACTTTGCATAGTATTACTATTTTTGACTGCTTCTTTTAGGCTTCTCTCTTTTGTTTCAAATATTCTACTGAATTAATTCATCTCAGAAAATAGTTCAAGTACCAGATTAATTTAATTATTTATTATAAATAATTAATTAATCTGTTAGTTAATTTTCAGAGTAAATTAATTTTTGACAATACCTTGAGATATTATGTCTGTCCTTGATCGTCAATAGGCTTTGGCAATTCTTTCTATCAATTAATGTGTTGATCCTTCTCGTATGTGCTGACACTTAGTGCACTGGTCTGGTTCACAAATGACTAGCACTGATCTTGATCTTCACACCTTCGTTACATTCCAATTGATTAGCCTGCAACAGTATCTTCAAATAATATAAATACATGGAATCTTTTTGGCCCTTCAACTGAATCATCTGTACATCTTATTCTGTCACTGAGGCTTGATCATGTTAATGAACTTCTTTCAGCGACTTGATCCTTGTTGATGCCTGTTCTTCAAATTTCACGATCCATGTATAGAGTTAATATTATTTATCTTTTATCCTAGTTGAGTTATATATGTCCTCTATTACATATTACATTTCATTATACTTTACAATCTCCCCCTATTTGATTGTTAGGGCTGGACAAGCAAATTCATAGAGGATAACTCAACTGATACAACAACAAATAAAGTTTAAAGATAAATAATATTAAAGTGCATTCTGGATCATATATATACACATTTTCCAGATTTCTAAAATTAACCAAGTGAAAGACAATTGTTCCTTTAGACTGAACAAATCTTCAAGTTTGCCTTTGCTTTCTTTCCACATAGCACTAATACTCCCATTAGCTTTTCCTTTCCCAAAATAAAGTTAATTCCGTGTCAACAACCTTTTCCTTGCCCTTACGCCTAGTAGATTTTTCTTGGTCATCCACCTTCTTCCCCTCAGTTGGGTTATCCTCCAGAGTAGTAGGATGTGGAATTGGTAAATTAGACGAAGATGGCTTTACCAAGGAGTTGATTGCATCATTTAACTGGGTTGCCATGGTATTCAATTGAACCTGGAATACATCATGTTGAATAAGTTGCAAAATTTTGATTTCTGTAATGGACTTACAGATATTTGGCAACTCTTTCTCCATTGTTTGGACCCGTGTAAGGAGTCTGTTGTATTCCTTTCTGGTTACAGGTGCATGTGGTTGAGTAGGTTGCTCACTCGTACGTTCTGCAGGTGTTTCACTCAACACTTTATATTCACTCGGTTTAGTGGTTTGGGTTACACTTACATGTTCAGTTCGTGTTTCCCTCAACTCTCCTCCAGAGCTTCCACCGATATGTGTACCTGCAAATGAAATCATCCTAGCCCCTTTTTCAGAGGTCACGGATGGTGCAATGAAAGTTCGTGAGCTTCCGTCCTCGAGTGAAGTGAGTTGCCGACCACTTGTAAAGAGTGGTAAATATCGAAAGAGATCCAGAGATTTTCCCTCTGGGAGGTTAAACTTGAATCGATTAAATGGCACAAAACCCAAGTTTCCCTCGCACGTCTGTGAAGACACTTGGTTCATAAAAGAACCACCTACCGATGGATCTTTCCGTAAAATGGAAGATTCACCAGCAGTTATTGAGGTAGGTAATTCCACCTCGGATGCCCGTGAAGGCATTTGATCTTTAGAAAGATCATCAACCACTCTTATGTTTCGTGAAATGGAACTCAAGATAGTTGCTCCCGTCAATTCAACCTCATTTACATTTGCACTCATTGGATAAGAAAGAATTGTTTCACTAACAGTTGCCGTTACCTCAGGTTGATTGGGTTTACTTCGTTTAGAATGAGGTAGAGCGGCTGATGTAACTAACTCCTTATGTGGTGCTGCTAAGGCACTATCTCCCTTAATAATGTGGATGACTGGTCGTTTAAGTGACAATTGAGGTGTAGGAGTTTGTTGTGTTTGTGTTTGCATTTGTAGAATGAGCTCTTCGACCTGTGTTAGAGTCGGTGGGATTTCCTGCTCTTGGTCGGGTAAGATGGCCACTAAGGGCTGTAGAAATTGTATTTCCTGTGACACGACAGGGAATACAGAGGTTGGAATAGTAGGGATTGAAATATTACCTTGACGTATACCTGCTCTCACTGGTCTTGGTAACAACGGAAGTGAGACAGTCTTTAGATATTCAGTTAGGACTGTAGGCACATCCGTATAGTTCTTTTTGCTTATGTAATTAATTACATTCGTCTTCATGTAAGAACATTCCACTTTTCGACCATTTTCCAAGCGTACACTGTCTTCATCATTCAAAAAATCGTTTAATATTAGCTGTAGAAACCTTGGATATAGACATTTGACATTTTGAGTCCGAACATCTCTTCTTCCCAAGTGTTTCATCTTTAAAATGATTTGACCAAGCACTATTTTTCCAAAATTAATCCTCAAATTATTGGCGACCGCATACCCTATTTTTTGAATAAATTCAGGTATTCGATCTTGATTTGTTCTACCTGAGGAAAAAACATGGTTAAGAGTGTGAAAGAAGAAATTCCAGTACTGGGTTAGAAACGTTCTAGAAAGATTACCAATATTGAAATTGCCATCTTGGTACCTTATAAAACGAAAGAACATTTCAATCTGTTCAGGTGTAGGATCAGAAACAAGATTTTCAATAGGAAAATGAAGAATTCGACTAACATCTCGTTCAGTGACCCTAATCGACCTACCAAACAGTCGATATGTGATTGCACACCCGTCCTGTCCAGAATTGTTAACTGCACTGCAATATAGTTCACGCAATGCATCATGGTTAAGCTGCACTGGTGTAACTAAAGCATAGCGAATTAATGAATGTTCATTCAGAAATTATGTCCAAGCCCGAAATTGCTCATCAAGAATGGTTTCGATTTGTTGAATGGAAATAGGATTAACTTAAGCAATTAAAAAGCTTCCCTGCAATTCCATTTTCAAAACTTTGAGAAAATTCAAAAACAAGGGTTAGTTTTTATAAAGGATGATGTATAAAGCAAGAATATGAAATCCGATCTAAAAACCACCAGCTAGATTGAGAGATCTTTCCGATAAAAGCTCGAAATATTCAACAATTGTGTGTATATGCTCTGTATATCTGAAAAATGATGATGTTAAACACAAACAAAAACTCATCATTTATAAGGTTTCAAGAACTAGTGGGTTAGGTGAGAGCGTGACATGTTATGTTTGAAAAATTACACCGCTCAATAATTTCTCATCTAACAACCTACTTAGCCCAAAAACATCTTATCACCGAAACTTGTCAGCCGAAAAAACATCTTATCACCGAAACCTATCAGCCTATGTACACACACACATACACACTTATTATTTCTAATTATTGTGGATTTAAAATATCCAATCAATAATTCAGGAATTATTCCACAATAATCAGACAAACTCATAATTAAATAGACATAAAATTAGCAAAGTATCATTAATTGATATATGTCAATAAAATATTTATTTAATTATGCTACAATTGACACAATTATTTACTAACTAATTACCATAAAATATAGCATTTATAAGCATGGTAATTAATATAGAGATAACTGTAATATGAGGACTGGATGCAAATAAATTCACAAGTCCTAAACATATGGACATTTAAAATACATGTGACCTTATAATAAATTGCAGTAATTGATTATCCAAAATTAATTAGACAAATTTAACATCCTAAGTTCACCAATGAACCTGGAGAAAGTGGATTCATCCAGAGGTTTAGTAAAGATGTCTGCAATTTGTTGATCTGTGAAAACAAAATATAATACCACAGTTCCATTCATGACATGGTCTCGTAAGAAATGATATCTGATATCAATGTGCTTAGTCCTGGTATGTTGAACTGGATTGTTGGCAATGGCAATGACACTCGTGTTGTCGCATAGAATTGGAATTTTGTCCAACATGAGTCCATAGTCTTGAAGTTGATTCCTCATCCACAGGATCTGAGCACAACAACTACCTGCCGCAATGTATTCTGCTTCGGCTGTCGAGGTAGATACTGAGTGTTGCTTCTTGCTGTACCAAGATACCAACCTTCTTCCTAGAAACTGACAGCTTCCAGAAGTACTTTTTCGATCAATCTTACAACCTGCAAAATCAGAATCTGTATAGCCAACTAGGTCAAAATCTGTTCCTTTAGGGTACCAAATCCCTAGATTGGGGGTTCCCTTAAGGTATCTAAAAATACGTTTAACAGCTATAAGATGTGACTCTTTAGGGTCAGCCTGGAATCTAGCACATAAACAAGTTGCGAACATAATATCTGGTCTACTAGCAGTTAAGTATAAGAGAGAGCCGATCATACCTCGACACTTCGTGATGTTAACTGACTTACCAGATTTGTCTTGATCAAGCTTGATAGCAGTTGGCATCGGGGTCTTGGCAGTAGCTGCTTCTTCCATCCCATACTTCTTCAGAAGATCCTTTATGTATTTTGACTGGCAGTTGAAAATACCATCAAGCTTTTGAACAACTTGAAGTCCAAGGAAGAAGGACAACTCACCCATCATGTTCATCTCGTACTTACTCTGCATTAGCTTAGCAAATCTCTTGCATAGCAAATCATTAGTAGAACCAAATATTATATCATCCACATATACTTGCACCAGAATTATATCATTTTTATGCTTTTTATGAAAGAGAGTTTTGTCGATGATACCTCTTGTAAAACCATTTTCAAGTAAGAACTTGGAGAGAGTATCATACCATGTTCGAGGGGCTTGCTTGAGACCATAGAGAGCTTTGAAGAGAAAGTACACAAAACCTTCCAATTCCTTATCTTCGAACCCAGGGGGTTGTTCAACATAGACTTCTTCTTCTAGATCTCCGTTCAAAAATGCACTCTTCACATCCATCTGAAAAACCTTAAAGTTGGAGTGTGCAACAAATGCTAAGAACATTCTGATTGCTTGAAGCCTTGCAACTGGAGCATAGGTTTCATCATAATCAATTCCCTCTTCTTGAGAGTAACCCTTTGCTACCAATCTAGCCTTCTTCCTCGTAACAATACCATTTTCATCCAGTTTATTCCTAAACACCCATCTAGTACCAATTACAGATTTATCTTTTGGTCTTGGCACTAGCTTCCATACTTTCTGCCTTTCAAACTGATTGAGTTCTTCCTGCATTGCAGTTACCCAATCTGGATCATCAAGAGCTTCATCAACCTTTTTAGGTTCAATTTGAGATAAAAATCCTGTGAAATTGCATTCATTCTGTGTTGCTCTTCTAGTCTGTACACCCGTGTCCAGTTCACCAATGATCTGTTCAAAGGGATGCGCTCTACTCCATACCCTTTGTCTCGGCAAATTTGATCTTGATGATTCCCCAAGTTCATAATTGTGTTGAGTGTGGTGACTAGTAGATCCAAACTCATTGTTTGCTCCCCCTGAGCTGTTGCTTTCAGAGTTTGATGAATCATTAGCAGTAGATTCATTCTTTGATGTTTCTTCACTTGATTGGGGTTCATTTTCATCGTTCACTTTCTCCCCCTCAACATGTGCTGCAATCTGATCTACTTTTATAGATTGAATAGTATTGTCTGAAAGAGTATCAGAATTTTGTAGATCAACATTTATTTCTTCATTCTCAAATCTCAGCTGGTCATGTTCATCAAAATCTTCAAGTCCTGTTATCTTCTTATCATCAAAAGACACATGGATAGATTCCATGACCACTTTTGTTCTCAGATTGTAGACTCTGAATGCTTTTGTGGATAGTGGGTATCCAACAAAGATTCCTTCATCAGCTTTTAAATCAAATTTGGAAAGCTGTTCTGGATGAGTCTTAAGAACAAAACACTTACATCCAAACACATGAAAGTACTTCAGGTTCGGCTTCTGATTTTTCACCATCTCATATGGTGTTTTACCATGCTTGTTTATGAGTGTAGAATTCTGTGTGAAACAAGCAGCTTGCATAGCTTCAGCCCAGAAGTAAGTTGGCAGCTTTGCTTCATCAAGCATGGTCCTTGCAGCTTCTATGAGAGTCCTGTTCTTTCTCTCTACTACTCCATTTTGTTGTGGAGTTCCAGGTGCAGAGAATTCTTGCTTTATTCCCTTTTCTTTACAATATTCTTCCATGGCTGCATTCTTGAACTCAATGCCATTATCACTTCTTATGATTTTCACTGTATGCTTAGATCCTTTGTCCAGTTGTCTGACATGCTCTGTTAAGATTGATGCAGTTTCTTCTTTCTTGTGCATGAAATACACCCATATATATCTGGTGTATTCATCAATAATAACCAACGCGTATCTTTTCTTTCCAATAGACATTATATTTACTAGACCAAATAAATCAACATGCAATAAGTGATATTGCTCAAGAATTGAGGATTCAGTCTTATTTTTGAATGAAGTTTTCCTTTGTTTTGCCTTCTGACATGAGTCACATAGGCCATCTGGAGTAAAAACTGATTTGGGCAATCCTCTCACAATATCTTTCTTTACTAGCTCATTAATGTTGTTGAAATTTAGATGAGAAAGTCTCTTGTGCCAGTTCCAGCTTTCTTCAATTGATGCTCTACTCAGTAGACAGATTGTAGAGCCTTTAGAGTTTATTGAAAGCTTGGTTTCATAAATGTTACCATGCCTGTATCCCTTCAGAACAATTTTACCTGTAGATTTGCTTATAACTTCACAGTGTTCTTCAAAGAAATCCACATGATAACCTCTGTCACAGATTTGACTCACACTTAGCAGATTATGTTTGAGTTCTAAGACTAGAGCTACAGCTTCAATGATGACATTCCCTAGATTGATATTGCCATATCCCAGAGTCCTTCCTATGTTGCCATCTCCATAAGAAACACTTGGGCCAGCTTTCTTCACAAATTCTGATAGCAGGGCTTTATTTCCACTCATGTGTCCTGAGCATCCACTGTCCAGAACAAGGATATTTTTCCTGTTACCCTGCAATCACAAAAACCACTAATGATTAGTTTTAAGGACCCGAACTTGCTTGGATCCTTTGGCCTTATTAAGTCTGTTAGCTTTTGCAGCAGAAGTCTTATCAGAGTTTGTGCTAACATACTTTTTATCAGAATTTATACATGTAGAATCAATCTTGAATTTATTCAAAGAGGGTTTAAGTTCATAATAATCATAATACAAATTATGATACACTTTGCATGTATGAATAGAATGTCAAATACTGCCACAGTGAAAACAAGGCTTCTGTGGCTTAAACCTAACTGGACCACTCTTAGCTCCTGACTTAAGAGGTATAGAGTTTATATTTCTATTCTTCCTACAAAAAGTAGCAAGATGATTAGGATTTCCACAGTTGTGACATTTCTTCCTAGGAGCATTGGGAATAGGCATATAGTTATTGCTTTTATTGATGCCTACCTTTCCATTTCTGTTTTTCCTAGGTTCTTTTACATTGTTCACTCCTTTTATCTCCTTCAGCATGTGTTTAAGCTATTTCTGAGACATTAAGTCAATATTTACTGATTTGACTTCATCCTGTTTTGGTTTGTCAGATTTTGGTACAAACCTCACAAGATTAATTTTGGGCTTTGCAGCCCTTTCAGTAAATACAGGTTTAGAGGTCTCAGCTTCTAGGTTGGCAGTTTTCTTTTTATTAGTGTAACCTAGACCTTGTTTCCAACAACCATTCTCTAAGATACTCTGAGTAGTTTTACCAGAGTTAGTCCAAGTTTTAATAATGTTTCTTTATTTAGCAAGTTCAGATTCAAGATAAGCATGCTTTTTCAATAATTCAGTTTTAACAATAATAGCATCATCACTCTCTTTCTGAATTTTTAACATCTGGACTAATTCTAATTCTAGATAGTCATTTCTTTTTCTAAGGTCTAGACTTTCAGATTTTATTCTTTCATTTTCTAAAGTCTGATCTCTGTATCTAACATGCAAGTTTTTAAGAAAGAGTCTTAACTCAGATATATCAGTAGTATCAAAAGCTAGAGTAGAGTGAGGTACCTTGGTCTCAGTAGCTTCAGAAATACTATCAGCATTTGCCATTAAGGCATAGTTCACCTCATCTTCAAAGTCTGAAGTGTCAGCCCAGTCCTTCTTCTTTGTGATGTAAGCTTGTCCTTTCTCACCACAATTATAGCATTGGATCTTGGACTTGTCCACTTTCCCAGACCTGTCTTCCTTTCCCTCAGCTTTTCTGAAATTTTTCTTTTCAGAATTTGAATCTCTTCGTGTGAACTTCTTTTCTTTCCTGAAGTTCTTGTAAGCCATCTTCTTGAAGATTTTTACCATCAGGGCTGCAAGTTGTATCATCTCAGCATCACTGCCATCATCATCAAAGTCTGTGTGATTGTCAGAATTTGAGTCATCATCAGAGTTTGATGACGCAGTATCAGACTTTGTAATAAGAGCCTTTCCATTGGATTGATTCTTTTTCACAGTAACTTCTTTAGAAGCTTTCTCCTCAGCTTTAAGAGCAATTGACTTGGGCTTACCTCTATGCCTCTTGCTTCTTTGTTCCATCTCAAGCTCATGAGTCTTGAGCATTCCATAGATTTCATCAAGAGACATGTCTTCCAGATCATAATTGTCTCTGATGGTAGTGGCCTTTAAATCCCACTTCTCAAGAAGAGCCAACAAGAATTTCAGATTAGAGTCTTCAAGATTATACTTCTTATCTACCAGTGACAAATCATTCAGCAATTTCAGGAATCTGTCATATAGATCTATTAATGACTCATCAGACTTCGAGTCAAAGTGCTCGTACTCCTGTATGAGTATTGTTCTCCTGTTCTTCTTGATGGCTTTGGTTCCTTGACATCTGACTTCCAAAGCATCCCAAATATCTTTAGCATTTTTGCATCCAATGACCCTGTTAGACATAACATTATGAAGAGCGCTATGTAATAAATGCCTTACCTTGGCATCCTTGCTAATAGAGGAGATATCTTCAGGAGTGTAGTCTTTCTTCTCCTTTGGAATCATTTTCTGTTCCTCTTTATCAACTGCAACAGACAATTTGGTCGGCTTATGTGGACCATCATGGATTCTGTCTAAGTACTCTGGATCTGTAGCCTCCAGAAACATTTCCATCTTCACATTCCATATGGGATATTCTGATGCCCTGAGTATTGGAACTCTGATTGATTCATATCTACTTGTTGTTGGAGTTTGTGTTTTTTCTGTCATGATTGTATAGCTTTTTGGATCTTAACTGTTGTATAATAACAGAGTGGCTCTGATGCCAATTGTTAGGTCCAGAATAACGTAGAAGGGGGGTTGAATGCGTTATTCTAAAAATATTTCGATTTTTTATGTGGATATGAGATCAAAAATACTGAATCGAAATAACACAACTGTTGAGTATTGAATACAGTAAAAGAATACAGAGGGGGGGGTGAATGGATTGTTGAACTTTTCTTCGTTCTTGAATCTTTGCAGCAAGATATGTGTTGAGTGTGTGAGAAATGTAAGTGCGGATAACAAAAACAAACACAACACAATATTACTTTAATCTAATATTTTATTAGATAAAGATTTTGCTACAATCTGTGAATACAAATGATAGTATTCTCAGCTACGTTTTTCTCAGAGAGATATTTCTTGTGATGTATCTTGAAAAACTTATCTGCTAAAGAAGTGAGGCTGTATCCTTATAGACATGGATACACCTACTTACTACAAAATAAGGTAGGTAAACAAATTACTTTCCAGTCTGTTTATCTTATTTGAGTAAGAGTCCAAATGGTTACAGATTTGACTTTGCAAAGCCTGTTCAGATCCACTTCTTTAGCTCCTTGTCCCCTGTCTTATCTCTCCAAGCTTCTTTGTAGGCTTTCCAACGTGCTTTATAGTATATAGTCAAATAAAGCATCTTGGCTTGTTGCAGGTTTCTGACTTATACAATTCTTCAGTATTTTGTCTTCAAGAATGTATTCGAGAAGTGGCTAAGTGAGTGATTCGAGAACTAGAATTGACTTAATCGATAACTCTGAGTTCTCGAATAGTGTTATATTGACATATCGAATCACTTCTCGAATAGCTCTTTTCTCTGGGAGTCCTTGAGATATCAAATATAGCTTTGACTTGTTGACCCTTTTGAGAACTCGAATATCACCTTTGACCTGTTGACTCCTTGAGTTCTCGAACAGAGTAATAGACATATCGAATCTCTGAGATATCGAATGAGATATCGAACAGTGTATTCTGAGATATCGAATAGTGTCTTCTGAGATATCGAACCCCT
The DNA here is from genome assembly GCA_036435485.1 of Saposhnikovia divaricata. Taxonomy (NCBI): domain Eukaryota; kingdom Viridiplantae; phylum Streptophyta; class Magnoliopsida; order Apiales; family Apiaceae; genus Saposhnikovia; species Saposhnikovia divaricata. Next base: position 135,797,206 of record CM071600.1, read on the forward strand.
GACTTCTCGAATGCTAGACTTCTCGAATAGACAAATGTACTTCTCGAATTGGTACTTAGGCAAATTCTTCATTTCTTCAAATCCCAACTGTGATTATTTGGCAATCTTTATCTACTTGCTTGAGGCATGAACCTTGGAACTTCTTCCAAGCATTATTCTTGACTTAATAAGTACAGTTACACAGCTAGAATTTGATGCCTATTACAAGTACAAAACAAGTAGAAACTCTACAACTAGAGGTTCCCTCAGTTAAGAGGTCATGTAAGTAATGCATAGCATTACAAATAACTTAGGCTTGTTATTAGATGTATTCAGGCATGCCTCTGTGACTAACAATCTCCCCCAAATTGTGAGTCAGACCCTTAGTCATAATTTCATGTCTGATAACAAGCCTAACATACATAAAGATAAAACTTGACAGTACATGTATGAATTTTGATTAGCAATGTGGATAGAGCTACAGGGTGAGTAATCTTACAGCCTATGATGAAGTACTAGCCATTGTCATTTGTTTCCCTTTCCATAGATTTGGCTTGCAAATCATCATATGCTTTCTATCTTCTTTCTTTCTCCTTCCTTGTATTCTCATCCATAACTTTTATTATTTCTGCCATAGCATCCAATTCTTCAAGCAAAATTGAGTCTTTGAAATCTTCAAGTACTGGTTTCAGAATGTTTGCAGGATAGTGGTTGAGTAGGTTCATTCTGATGTGGACCTGATCCCCATTTCTCCTCCTATACTTCACCACATAGGGATTAAACTGAACTCTACACAATCCCTTTGCCCTTAGCTTTTCTGCTTCAATCTCCAGTCTCTCAATTTCTTTCTCCCTTGCTAACCATTTTTCAAGACACTCTTTTCTGATTCTCTGCTCATGATCTCTCTTCATCTTCACAAAATCAATTAGCTCCAGCTTCCATACATTTTCCACTTTATCTTCTGAGCTCAACAATGTAATGATTCTTTCTATGTCATGTAGCTTGCCCCAGTGTTGACATCCTCCTTGTTTGAATTTCTCCTCCCTTCCATCAGTATATTTGATCTCAAGGCAGTTATCAACAATGGCAACATGGTAGATTCTTTGAGCTTGTAAGAATTGCAGTTGGTCTTTATCAAAATCTTCATCTAGTGGTTGGAGTTTTAAGCCTGGATAGATTGTCAAAGTCCTTGATTTGGATAGCTTTGGTTTCCTTGCAGCTTGTTTGAATTTGATCCTTTTTACATGGTTGCCTGGCAGTAGCATGTGACTTTTGTTTGTAGACCATTGTAGTATTCCATTAGCAGTTTGCTTTTTGAAACATACAGATGGTTTCTTGACTTGAATAATCTTCTCTTCTTGAGGTGGCAAAACAGTTGTAGAAGCCATAGATGTAGATTTTGCTAGGTCACTACTAACAGTATTCACCCTAGACTTAGAGTCTTGTGTTGTGGTGAGGTTACTGTTAGCAATGCCTAAGGCTTGCTGTCTTCCACTTTTCCTCTCATAGACTTTACCTTGGTCATCATCATTTTTCTTATTATTGTCATCCTACTTCTTCTTCTTATCTTCATCACCCTTATCACTCCTGTGATGTCTTCTCCTTCCATCACTTCTGTCTCCATCCTTGTCTTGATCACCATCCTTGCTTGGGTTGAACTTAGCAGATTCAGGTACAATGCCAGTTGCAATGTATGACCTGAGATAAGATATAGCTTCCAATTCTTCTACTGTTCTTAAACCCTTCTTCTTGTTCAGCTACTCAATGATGGCAATAATGAGGTATTTGTTCTGAGGAATTAGATGCTTAGGGATGACCAGCTGCTTGATATCATCAATTCTTGTTGCAGCCTGATAGATGATGGTTCTAGGATTTGTGAATACTTCAGGTAGCCTTGTTGGTTGACCATCCCTTAACTCATCAAAGAGACTCTTGCTGTTTTCATCCCTTCTTTCAATTAGTCCAAGGAACACATCCACTTCTGAGTGCTTTAGACCCTGTAGAGTGTTGATGGTTAAGTGCCATATCTTATTCTTTCCTACCATCATTATCTCTTTGAGCCATAGGCCATCAACTCTCCTTGGTACTACAGTGAGATAGTCAATCTGACTCTTCAAACTCCTATGATATGATAAAGCATCACCAGCCTGTTCTCTTGAGACTTTCAGAAACTCCAAGAATGCATCATCATGATAGACATTTGAGTTTGCAATTTCTTGTAGCTTGGCCTTAGTGACCACCTTCACTTCTACTGGCTTGGCACTTTTAGATATGGAGAATGGAGGTTTGTCAGATGGCATACTCCCTGCAACCACTGTGGTTGTGATAGATTGCTTTTGACCACTAGGAGTAGTGATGTGCACAGTTGGTAGAGTGACAACTGGCAGAGAAGTAGGCTCACCAACTTTGGCTTTTCCTTTTCCAGGCACATGAGTTAAAGATTTATAAGCCCTTTGATGACCACCTTCATCGAATTTGATGCCCTTTACTGGTGATTTCTACCCCTTTGTATTTGAGTCCCTTGAAATCCTCTTCTCCCCCTTAGGCTTGTTGTCAGGCACAGAGGCTGTATGAGTGACCTTTGGGGTTGAAGATTCTTCAGGTAGAGGGAGACCCATGTGCTTCATCATTGTAGACAACATTGATTGTTGATGCAGAAGAACATCAGCTGTGGTGGTGGCTTGAGTGTTCAACTGCTCAGTTAGAGTGGTTACAGTGTCTGTAAGATGAGCATTAGACTGTTGGAGAGAAGCTACCTCCTTTTCAAGAGTATCCACTTTAGTGAAGAGCGCATTGGCCTTAAAAACCAGATAGGGATTGATCCTTCAGTCTCTGCACTTCAAACCTTGACATCTCATGCACAGGGACCTCAGTGACCAGCTTGTCTCCATATTGATTTGCAAAGAGGGTCCTGAGCATGGCATTGGCCTCAGTTGTCTGATCTATTAAGGATTGAAATTTGTGCCCTAGACCTGTGACAGCATCCTTGAGAATAGCCAAACCATTGTCCATCCTGGTGCATGTAGCCTTGCATGCCAAAATGTCCTTGATCACAGACTCCAACTGAGGAAATTTGGCATCGAAGTCCCTCTTTAGTTCTCCCACTTTTAAGGCTTTTGCATCACATACCATGTTGACTTATGATTTGACACCTTTACCCAGGTAGTGTGCAGCCTTGAGGAATCCCTTGTATGAGTCATTGATGGCTTCATACACTTCACCAGGAGTTAAGGATTTAGCATTGGAGCCTAGTGAAGTGATGTACTCCTCCCTCTGATACTGTAAGGCTTCATTGAGAGTGATATCATAAGTTCCTTGCATCCAGGCATCTACATTGCCATCTCTCTCAGCATCATCAAGTATCTTTGTTTTCTGCATCTCCACATCATCTCTATGGCAGAGCAATATTGCTTCATAATCTGGATTTGGCACATTGGAGGTGACCAAGTTCTGGGCTATCTTTACAAACTCAGGAATCTGATCCATAACTAAGCTTTGAAGTGCTTCAACCGTCAATTGTGGTGGAACGGATCCTGATCCTGAAGCACTGTCATGTTGCACAGGCTTCAGCCATTGTGACAGAAAGTCAGAGCTAGAGCTAGGCAAGCTAGACTCCTTAGTTACAGATGCAACTTCTGTAACCGGATGGAAAGACTCTACGACTGTTGTCTCTATAGGAGTGGGATGAGTTACAACAGTAGGTGACACAGGTACAGAGTCTCTAGTGAAGACTAGTGAATCCTCTGTGTTTGTGATGGTGTCATTAGGATATGTCCCAGCATGCATTCCCTGACCATCTAAATGTGGTACCTGGGTGGTGAGCAAGGTGTCATGCACCAAGTCACTTGAATCCATTGGCTCATCAAGAGAAAAGAATTCTTGATGATCAATGCCTTGCTCCTCAATTGCTTGAGTTGCAGGCTCCAAAGAAATTTGAGTGGTAGATTCTGGAAGAGAAGTGTGTTGTAGATTAGATTTTGGCAACTCCCCCTGAGAGATAGAGGGAGTTTCAATTGTGGTGTGGTCTCCACTCAGTGTTGTGCCAGCCTTATCACTCCCATGTGCTGACTCTGTACAAATAGGTGCATTGGGGAGGATGCTTGATTCTATAGATGCACCCTGTTGAGAGGATACATCTAGTGAGCTGTGTGCCCCTGATTTTACAACTTCAACCATTTGGGTGACTGAAGAGGTGGTTTTAGACTTCTTCTTCTTCTTTAGGATAATGATAGGTGACTCAGGTTCCTCACATTCTAAACCTAGTTCTACAGCCAAGGCTGCTTCAGTTAAGATGTTTAAAGGTTCAGAAACAACCTGTTTTCTCTTCTTTTTACTAACATCACCCTTTTGAGAGGATGATGTAGTTGGCTCTGTGTTTGGTAGAGTGTTTGTCTGAGAGGGTTGGTTAGCAAGCCTTGGGTTAGCATTTTGTTCTTCTTGCTTAGGCTGTGCTGACTGAGATTTAGATTCAAATATTGGCATGTTGTGGGGGTAAGACCTAAACAAACCCTCCATGTGGGGAGTTATCTTAAGCCTTATATCCACATCATTCCTAGTCTCCAAGTTACCAAAAATGAGTTTGGTCATGGATCAAGGATAGCCTATTTTACTTTTATCTATTCCAGGCAATTCAATCAATGAAACATTTTTAAAATTAAGTACTGATTGAATAAAGCAGGGAAAGAAAATTTCATTACCTCTCTTGGCTGTGTTCTTACCAAGTCTCCCATATAGCTCTTGTAAAATGAGATGTCCAACATCTATCTTTCTCCCATGAGCCAAGGCATAGGCCAGCTGCTGCACAGGTGTACTAATCTGGTCAAAGCTCGATTTCCTTGCAGTGAATACATGAAGGAGTGTAGCAAAAACATAGCTCCACTCTTTCCTCAAGTACTTCCTATTCAGCTTCCCAAGTTTAATAACATCTGAGTAGTTGATAAATTCAAAGAATTCTTCCAACTCAGCATCGGTGGCCAGGGAGTCATATGCCTCTTGCTGCAAATCCAAGGCTTGATTCATGTCTGCAGTAGTGATAGAAATATCCTCGCCTTGAATCTTGCAGTAGACAACATATGAGGTGATAGCATTCTCAAGGGCGATGACCTCCACAGTAGCTATCCTCCAGAATTGTTCTAATAAGTCTACGTACAGGGTTGGGTTGGCTGAGAGTGCACCCTTGATGTAAGATTCATACAACCATCGAACAAAGCACTTGAAATTAGCATTCGGTGCTTCCACATCACTGGTAATTGCGATGAAATTGGTTTGAGATGGGATGGTGAGTTGAGTGTTTGCCATTTGGGTAGAGAGGAAAAGAGAATTAAGGTTGAAGAAGAAATTTGCAGTTAGGGTTTTCAGAGGTTTTGGGAGTTTAGATGCTTGAGAAATCGAACGAAATGAGTTGAATAGTTGTGAAATTGTATATATATGAATAACTTGAGTTGTCGATTAGATATATGATCTGTATCGACAAGTCATTCGAGAAGTATAAAACAACTATTCGATAAGTCAAGAATGGCTTATTCGATATCTCAGGCAGTTTGTAACTCACAGCTGGCAGTTATTTAACTCAGAAAATAATTCTAAGCTAAATAAAATATGTTTTTATGAGCGAAATGAAATTTTGAATATAAATCCAAAAAGCGATTAAGTGTCAGCGAAAAATCAGTCTTTTCAAATGATTCGATAACTCAAATATAGTATTCGAGAACTCCATCATTAGAGAACTAGAATACTCTATTCAAGAACTCAGAGTGTGCTATTCGATTTCTCCAAAAGACACTATTCGAGAACTCAAGAGGGTTCTAGATAGGCCTATTCGAGAACTCGAGCCATGGCATAACAATGAACCATTCGAGAAGTCTGACTTATCGAACTATACTTTTCACTCATAAAATTCAATTTTCACTATCTTTTAAAATTTACCAGAAATATTCACTGAAGAATATTCTACCAAATTAAATAGTGATTCTCTCAAAATTTCACAGAAATTTCAAGCTAAAGATGTATAATTTTCAACATATGCAGCATTGTGGAATATTTATAAATCATACTCCAGCCAATACTTACTTCAAAATTATTGAGCATTTGATAAAGTAAGAATTTACTGCTGCAACAATCTAGTTGATATATTCACTTAGCCAGAATTTGAAGAATTCAGCATTCCAATCTCACTAACCAACCTTGTGAAGGTGGCTTCATCTAATGGCTTAGTGAATATGTCAGCTAGTTGTTTTTCTGTGGGAACATAATGTAACTCAATGGTTCCATTAGTTGCATGCTCCCTTATGAAGTGATATCTGATGTCAATGTGCTTTGTCGTAGAATGATTGACAGGATTGGAAACTATAGAGATTGCACTTGTGTTGTCACACATGATTGGAATTCTTTCCAACACAAGTTCATAATCTCTAAGTTGGTTTATGATCCAAAGCACTTGAGCACAGCAACTTCCAGCAGCTATGTACTCAGCTTCAGCTGTGGAAGTTGACACAGATTGTTGTTTCTTGCTGTACCAAGAGACTAACCTTTGTCCAAGAAACTGACAGCTACCTGAGGTGCTTTTCCTATCCACTCTGCATCCAGCATAATCAGCATCAGAATAACCAACCAGATTGAACCCTGTGTCCTTAGGATACCATAACCCCAAGTTTGGTGTGCCCTTCAGATATTTAAAAATCCTCTTTATTGCTGTCATATGTGATTCCTTTGGATTTGATTAAAACCTTGCACACAAGCATGTTGCAAACATGATGTCTGGTCTACTAGCAGTGAGGTAGAGTAGAGAACCAACCATGCCTCTGTAGATTGAAATATCTACCTTCTTGCCCTTAACATCTTCATCTAACTTGGTGGCAGTGGCCATGGGTGTCTTTGCAGGTGAGCATTCTTGTGACGCCCCCAGATCCGGGGTCGGAGATCTAGGCACTCACGGTCCATTTTCCATTAATAACATACCTGTTCTTGCACATAATATATATAACACAGCCATCGACCCCACAATAAACTCACACCGCACACACACACATAGGTTAGAGCCTCAGAAACGTCACAACATTGATTAAGCAGAAATAAAATTATCAGAGTTATTACAGACCGAATTAAATAGTATTTATGCTACCAGTAACACTTCGATATGAAGCGAAGTTGGCGGCTTGAAAGTTTGTTACGATACACTGCCTTGCACAGGTCATACTGATAAATAAAACGAACTAACAAAAGCTGCCAACCAATCCGGCTAATGGGGCCTACCGGTGGAATCTCAACTGATGGCTCGGGTCTAGTCACCTGCTTTCGAGCAGTCTGTCTGGTTCTTGCCATTTCGCTTAGCTTTTGTGTTGGTAAAGTTTGAAAACAAGCAAGAGTGAGCAACTATAGCTCAGCAAGAAATATATGTATAAGGTAAGCAATATAACATTTCTTATGATTGGCAGTTATTAAACTTGTTTGTATCAATCAGATATAAAATCACTTGTCATAGTTGATAAATTCCGAAGGTGCAACAATATGTGCCCTTGTTTTCAAAATAAACTTGCAGTTCTAGATACTGCATTGAGTCAACATCTTTCTCATCAAAATAGAACACTATCAGCAACTTGGCACAAAAGCCTAAGAAGCAGTGTCAAAGAATTTTTCCAAAATGGAGGAATGGGACTTAAAGAAAACACAAAACCTGACAAGGATTGACGATGATCAGTCGCCACATCCAAGTCCAATAATCCGCGGGTCTTCTCTACCGGTAGAAGGATAGAAACTACATCCGTAACTATCCCCGAGTGAAAACTACATCCGTAATCACCCTCGATGAAAACTACATCCGTAATCATCCTTCGGCAACACCTGGGCCGGAATAATAATTGATGGACCGCCTGGCTCACGGCCGCTTACACATCCCGGGAATCGTTCGTCAACGGTTCCCACACCTGCAAGAGTCCCCTTTTTATTTTTCTTTTTAAAACTTGATTTTGATTGAAAACAGAGTAGTTGAGGTTCGACATCAGTCGACCGATGATTCTTGAAATCATACAAGAAGCAGACCTTGACCGGGGGCTTTCGAAAATGTTTTGAGTTCGAAAGAGTTCGAGTTTGAAAGTATTAAATATATCTTTGATTAACTTTGTCTTTAAATAATGAACAATAATTAATAAACAATATTTTAAGATTTAATATTAATAATTAATAAAATAATTATTCGATAAAATAAACTTTTAATCCAAGGTAGGGTTTCGAGTATTTACGAAGATATGAACATAATATTTGAGTATACGATACTCCCCGAATGACCATTCGGGTTTTCGCAATCTAGATACGATATAATAATATACCGCTCCCCGGTCAATAGTATATACGGACCGCTACGACCTCTATTGCTAGAGTCGTTGTCCGAAGAAAACATTTCAGTCTAAGTTCAAGGGGTACAAGCATATATGTACTTATACAATCTCAATTGCATCAATACTTCGATAAACATAGCATTTGATATAATTGAAAACTACAAACACAACAGTGAAAGTCCTTGTATATGGATAAGTTTTGAAAAGTAAACTTGCCTTGGTTTGGTTGGGGTGGTCGAGCGTGCGGAGTCGAACGATCTATACATAAGCAATAACCGCTCGTTAGTACCTTAACAATATCTCTTTAATTACGGGGTTTTAGGGGGTACGAAATTAACTTAATGACTTCGTCTTATGACACTCTATCCCCACTATAGGTTCATGTCATCACTCGATTACGCTCGTCACTTAATCGACTTAATTTAGTTACCACATTCGAATCATAACCATCACCCTAGAATTATGCTCCACTAATCGACTTTTTCCCTTGCGCGAAATTTACTCTAGCATTTTTATAAAATCCAAAAATTCATATTTTAATCCAATTCTTTTTGGGTGGTCTTCACCACTGCATTCCCTAACTTCTCAAATTTTTTCATGATCCCACATATATTTTTAGGGGTTTAAACAATGTTCACAAGGGGGTCACTTAGCGGTTAGTTTTGATGACTCAGACTTGGAAGGGGTGAAGTTCCCCCATGACGACCCATTGGTCATAACTCCTGTGATTGGAAACTCGGAGGTGAAGCGAGTCTTGATAGACAATGGAGCTTCCGTTGACATTCTGTTTCATGATGCGTTTGTGAAGATGGGATACACTAATTCTTAGTTGACCCCCAATAACATGCCTATATATGGATTCAATGGAGTAGAATCCAAAGTTGAAGGGACTATTCAGCTGCCTGTAACTATTGGGCAAGAGCCCAAGGAGACCACTCAAATGTTGAACTTCCTCGTAATCAAGGCGGCTTCAACGTACAACGCTATCCTTGGAAGGACTGGACTTCATGCATTCAAGGCTGTTGCCTCAACCTATCATGTGAAGATCAAGTTCCCTACCAGGAATGGTGTTGGAGAACATAAAGGTGATCAGAAGATGGCACGAAGCTGTTATGTAGCCTCGTTAAGGCCTGATGGAGTCGGGGGGCAGGTCCTTCCGATTGAAGACATGGATGTCCACAGTGGTAAGGAACACAAAGAAAGGTCAGCAGAGGACATCACAAAGAAGCCTCGGACAGCCATTAAGGCTAAGGCGTTAACTGACTTTGTGGTTGAGTGTACCATTGGCAACCAAGAAGTCGGGGGGCAGGAGGTAGTACCCCATGTAGTAAGTGAACTTCAGAATAAGAATGAGGAGACCAGAAGGAGTGGTGGGTGCTCTATTTTGATGGAGCATCAAAAACAAAATCAAGTGGTGCAGACCTAGTCTTGAAAAGGCTCGATTGGGCTTAAGTTATCCTAGTAGGACTTAGCTTCATATTTATATAGTAGAAGTAGAAATAAGGTTCATTAAAATAATTGCAGAGCATGTCGCTCCGAGTAGGACAGTAGTACTCCTCCGGCCATAACTTAAAATCTGTACATCACCTAGCCATGAACCTTACATTTCCAGAAACTACAATCAATTATCTTTCCAACAATATATGGTAGGACATCAGGGGACAATATTTGGGGGTTCAAAACCGGGTTACAAGACAGGTCAATGCTCCTGGAAAAACTCAGCAAGCATATACTACTTAGATCAACCATTTTTCACAATTCCACAACACAACCAACACTTAATTCACTTAGTTCATGGTTTATAACACTCATGGAGATATATATACTATCCATAATCATAAAAGTCACAATCACAACATCAAAACTCAAGATCCATGTCATCCATTACTTATACAACCAAGATTAACTCATATATACATGGATCTACTACCAAACATTATAAACACTACAAAACCAAAAGGGTTTGAGATTTTTATACCTTCTTGAGCACCTAGGAGTCTTGGACAAGCCTTACATAACTTAATAACACCTTGAATGGTCTCCTACAACCCTTACAATCCAATATCTAAAAGAAAATCAAACATGATTACTATTCACCCAATCTTTAACAATTTATAACTTGAATTTGGATGGATGAAATGGCTTGAAACTATTAACATACCTTGTCTAGATGATGGAGAGGGCCTAGAATTTATGTTTTGATTTATGAGTGATGGGAAAGGGGGGAAGAAGAATTTTTCTTCTTCTCTTTTCTTCTTGGCCGAGAGCTATGAACAAGGGGGGTTGTGTTTTGGTTTTTCTGTTTGTTTGTTGGTTGAATAATTGATGTTAAAAGTGTTGGGTGATACATAATGTTTATGTATAGCAAGGTACTAGCATAGGTATGGTCACATGTACTACTTGTCTCCCCTTTTTGAAAAGCAAGCTAACTAGTTACTATTCCCCTTCCATTTGGCTAACTAGTTTGCTTATTCCTAACCACTTGGTTGCATGGGACTTGCATGCAATACTACTCCTTGTATCATTATTCTTCCACCAATGCTTGTCATTTAATCTTTAATTCGTATCGTATCTTAATTAATCTCTTGTAATAATATTTTGTCGCGTAGAGATTTCCCCTATAATTCCTTAAGTACTTAATTGTGTAAATCCCTCGAATATCCATAATTCCTCGTCATAATTCTTAATAAATCTTTTTAATACTCTAATCATTCTCAAACCCAAGTTTTATAAATCTTACTAACAATAAGACTCTTGCCTTCACAATCTTCCTTTTATCTTACATAGTGAATGTAACAACATAATTTCTCAGACAATCAATTCCATTAAACAACAAGGATGACTAGAAAGGTTCCAATTTGACAATGTCACATGATATTAAATAAAAGAAAATATTTCAAAAATTAGGGTTCTTACAGCCTCCCCTCCTTAAAAGGATTCCGTCCCGGAATCAGGTTGAAAACAGTTGGGGGTGTTTTTCACGCATCGCGCTCTCTAGTTCCCATGTTGATTCTTCGACATTCTGATTCCTCCACAAAACTCTCCCTAATTTGACAACCTTGTTCCTCAGCACCTGTTCTTTTCTATCCATGATTTCTACGGGTTGCTCCACATATGTTAAGTCTAGCTGCAGATCCACTTGATCATGTTCTATCACGTGTCGGAAGTCGGTATGGTAGGGTCGTAGCATGGACACATGGAACACATTATGTACTTGCTGCACGCTCGGGGGTAAAGCCAATTCATAGGCTAACTTTCCAACTCGTTTCAAGATCTCAAAAGGTCCAATAAATCTCGGGCTTAGTTTTCCTTTCTTACCAAATCTCATCAATCCCTTCCATGGTGATACTTTTAACATCACAAACTCTCCTACCTCATATTCTTTGTCCTTGCGGGTCTCGTCCGCATACTTCTTCTGTCTGTCTTGGGCCGCTACCAGACGTCCTCTTATGAGTTCGATAGTTTCTCTTGTCTGTTGGACCAGTTCAGGCCTTAAAATCTTCCGCTCTCCTACCTCTTCCCAACACAAGGGAGACCGACATCTTCGTCCGTACAAAGCTTCATATGGGGGCATGCCTATACTCGCATAGTAACTGTTGTTGTAGGAAAATTCGATCAACGGCAAGTGGTCATCCCAACTTCCCTTAAAATCAATGGCACATACCATCAACATGTCCTCGATGGTCTGGATGGTTCTCTCACTCTGTCCGTCTGTTTGGGGATGGTATGCAGTACTCATGTTTAACTTGGTCCCCACACAATCCAGAAAACTTCTCCAGAACCTGGAGTTGAATCTTGGGTCTCTATCTGATACAATGCTCACAAGAACCCCATGGCTAACCACAATCTCCTTTAAGTAAATATCTGCCAGCTTGTCGATAGTGTATCTCTCGTTGATTGGAAGAAAATGTGCTGACTTGGTCAACCTATATATAATTACCCAAATGGCATCATGATTAGTCTTGGTCCTTGGTAATCCGACCACAAAGTCCATCGCAATTTGCTCCCACTTCCACTCGGGTATCTCCAAGGGTTGCAACAATCCACTGGGCCTCTGGTGTTCGGCCTTTACTCTTTGACATGTCAAGCATTTACTTACCCACTCGGCCACGTCCTTCTTCATATTTGGCCACCAATAGTATTCTCTCAGATCTCTATACATCTTAGTGCCTCCAGGGTGAATTGAGTACCTCGAACTATGAGCCTCTTGCAAAATCTCGTCTTTTAATTCCTGAATGTTCGGGATCCATATCCTAGATGCGTACCTCATAATTCCATTCCCGTCCTCCTCACACTTAATTTCCTCGCCAGTCAAAATTTTCTCCATCGAATTCTTTTCTTCTTCTATCTTCTTTTCCTGGCATAACTTAATCTTTTCCAATAGCGGTGGTTGGACTCTTATTTCCATTAGACTCTCTTGTCCAATTCCTGGTAACCTCACTTCATTCTAGTGTTTCTCAAGGTCCTTGATCAACTCGTCCACTGACGTTATCATCTTGAGTTTCTCCTTCCGGCTAAGTGCATCGGCCACCACGTTGGCCTTCCCTGGGTGATAATGAATCTCACAATCATAATCTTTAATTAGCTCTAGCCATCTCCTCTGCCTCATGTTTAACTCTTTCTGAGTGAATATGTACTTTAAGCTCTTGTGATCCGTGTAGATTTCACACTTTTCTCCGTAAAGATAATGTCTCCAAATCTTCAAAGCAAAAACTATCGCTGCTAATTCCAAATCATGGGTGGGGTATCTTACCTCATACTCCTTAAGTTGTCTGGATGCATACGCGATCACTTTATCGTGCTGCATAAGCACACATCCTAAACCTTTATGGGATGCGTCGCTATAAATCACAAAATCTCCCTTATCATCAGGTAGGGCTAGTACTGGTGTTGTCACCAACCTCTTCTTCAACTCTTGGAAGCTCTCTTCGCATTTTTCAGTCCACACAAACTTCTCGGCTTTGCGAGTTACTCGGGTCAAAGGGGCTGCTATCTTGGCAAAGTCTTGGACAAATCTCCTATAGTAGCCAGCCAGTCCTATGAAACTTCTCACCTCTGTCGGAGTGGTTGGTCTCTCCCAATTTGATACAGCCTCTATTTTGGCTGGGTCCACTAGAATGCCTTGTTCGCTAATCACATGCCCTAAAAACTGAACTTCCTTCAACCAAAATTCACACTTCGAGAACTTAGCGTACAACTTTTCTTCTCTCAATGCTCCCAATACAATCCTCAAGTGCTCTGCATGTTCCTCCTTCGTCTTGGAATAAATCAAGATGTCATCGATGAAGACTATAACACACTTGTCCAAGTACTTCTTGAAGACTCGATTCATTAAATCCATGAAAGCTGCAGGGGCATTCGTTAGCCCAAATGACATCACTAGGAACTCATAGTGTCCGTACCGGGTGCGAAAGGCCGTCTTTGGTATATCTTCTGGCTTAATCTTTAACTGGTGATACCCGATTCTCAAATCAATTTTGGAAAAATAAACTGCGTCCTTTAATTGATCAAACAGGTCATCTATCCTGGGCAAGGGATACTTATTCTTTATAGTCACCTTGTTCAACTCCCTGTAGTCTATACATAATCTCATACTACCATCCTTCTTTTTCACGAATAACACCGGGGCTCCCCACGGTGACACACTAGGTCCTATCATCCCTTTATCCAACAACTCTTGTAACTGAGTGGCCAGCTCTTTCATCTCCACTGGGGATAGCCGATATGGGGCTTTCGAAATTGGGGCCGTACCCGGAATTAAGTCTATAGCGAACTCGATGTCTCTATCAGGTGGTAGTCTGGGAAGACCATCCGGAAATACGTCCGCGAACTCATTAACGACAGGGATTTCCTGTAGGTTTGATGCCTCCTTCTTGGTATCCTTCACATAGGCTAAATATGCTTCGCATCCTTTACGTAATAGCCTCTTAGCTTGAATCATAGTCAGGAACTTTTGGTTTTGCCGTTTCCCACTAAACACTACTTCCTCGTCCCCTGGCAGTTTCAAACTTACTTTCTTCTTTACACAATCAATCTGGGCTCCGTGGGTTGTTAACCAATCCATACCTACTATTACGTCAAACTCACCTAGTTTAAAAGGTATCAAGTCTACCCGAAAGTGTCGCCCTTCTATTTCTAGGTCACAACCTGGACATACTTGGCTAACGGGAATAATTTCATGATTAGCTATCTCTATTTGCAGTCTATCTTTCAATGGTTCAGTCTTAAGGCCTAACTGACATACAAAATCTAGAGATATGAAAGACTTGGTAGCTCCCGAATCAAATAAAACATTTGCCTTAACTGAGTTGAGTAGTAGAGTACCTGCAATCACATCCGTGTTCCTCACGGCATCCTGCACCGTCATGTTAAAAGTTCTTGCAGTAGGGGCCTTGTTAGAAGCAGTTCCACTCACTCTCGATGCAGCTGACCCAGAGGACATACATTCCCTCATTCGGTGCCCTGGTTTCCCACACTTGAAGCAATTACCTCCGGCACTGGTGTTGTTACTAGTTCCTCGACAGGCGTTAGCATAATGCCCTGTCAGCCCACACTTGAAGCACTTCACATCTTGCAGGTTACACACGCCCGCATGTTTCCTTCCACATTTATTACATTCTGGGGGTTGGGCTCGGGATGGGGTAGAGTAAGACGATCCCTGTGGTCGGCCGCTCTGGCCCACACACCAACTTTCAGCTCTCTTGGTTCCAAAGTTTCCGCTGGGTTGGGACATCGTTCCTCGCTTAAATTTGCTCGAAAAGCTCCCACCCGCAGAGTTTCCTTTTCGACTATCAAACTTCCTCTTCTTTCCTTCTCTCTCCTTCTGCATATGTTCACTCCCAGCTTCAACAATTGATGCTTTCTGTACCAGGGTGGCATAGTCTGTCAGCTCAAGAACCGCCACACGATTCTGAATCCATTGCTTTAGCCCTAATTGAAACCTTCGGGCCCTCTTTGCCTCAGAGTTTACACATTCCGGCACAAATCTTGACAACTCAGTAAATTTGGCCTCATACTCGGCCACCGTCATGTTACCTTGCTTCATTCCAAAAACTTCAGCTCCATTTGTGTCTCCATGAACCTAGGAAAGTACTTCTCCAAGAACAGCTCGCTAAATCTCTCCCAGGTCACCACACCTCTTCCTTCCAAATTCTTCTTAGCTTCCCACCAGTAGTTCGCCTCACCCTTCAGAAGGTAAGTGGCGAAAACAGTCTTCTGCTCCTCAGCGACACCTAGTATCTCAAAAGATTTTTCCATTTCCTTCAGCCAGGCCCTTGCCTCGACCGGATCGGCAGTTCCTTTAAATTCTGGGGGTTTCAGGGACTTGAAGTTCCGGAAAGCATTAGCATTAGCATTTTGGGGTGGTTGCTGAACTGGGGGACGGTCCAAGTTCTGCCTAAGTAACTCCATGAACTGTTCCATAGGGCCTCCCCTAGGACGTTCTGCCTCTCGGGTGTCATCACCAGCTTCTTCTTCTTCATACTCAGAGTCATCAAACAAGTTATGATCGTTGCCCTCACTCTCACTCAGGTTGACATTCTCCCCTTCACGGTTCTGGTGGCCGCCGGTTCCATGGTGGCTACCCTGGCCCTCAGAACTGATCGGGTGAGCTCGAGTGTTCATTCTTCTGGGTGGCATGATTCTGATAATAAAACAAGAAATGGGTTAGGGTTTTCCAATTACCTGACAGCGTTTGCACGGGTCAGGAGCGTATCGTTCCTCCTCATAAGGGTGGAAGTTGCAAAAGTTTTAATAATCCGATGTTGGAAATAAAATGTCAAACATTTTTGGGAAATCCCTTTGGGATGCGAAAACATTTACAAGAGTTTTCAAAATTTCGAAACCTCAAATTTTTTTTTTTTTTCGAAAAACTTATTTAAAAAAAATTGAAGGAACATTTTTGAAAATTGTAGAGAACAATTTGAAATCGCATATCGTAAATTTGAAACAGCATGGTTGTATTTGTGGCTTGTAGCAATTGTATAATCACAGTTGTATATCAAAACAGTAGAGCATGGCATCGGAAAGTAAAGCAGTTGAGGCAATATTAAGGAAACTGAAACTAAATAAGTACGGTACAAGGGTTATCACAAAGTTTGGATGTTAGAGCCAAATACATAGTTCCGATGTCAAAGTCTAGCAAAAGTGGAACAAATACAAGTACATCATCCGAATAGTCAGGGCTACACAAAAGTAGGGCTACATCCGTACATACTACCCGAAATCACATCTACATGTCAGTCCACTCATCCACTGGTCAGAAAGGATACCACTGCACAAGTCAACTATCCCGCAAAATTGACACACTAATGTCATCTGAACCTAGGGGACTGAGCTATCAGTAACACATCACGGGGCCGCACCGCGGCGGAGCAAGGTCCTCACTCGGGCAAATTCAGGACGCACAACACGCCTAGCATCCCTCGCCTGGATCACTCCGCCCCCGCGGATCCCTAAACCAAGAATCCTATCGCAACTCCTCCTCTCAATCCTATGGAGTCGAGCCCTAGTCCTCCTAGCAACAGCGGTCCTCATCTCAGCCTAGATCCTCAAGCGCGCCTCGCGCTCCTCCACTAGTGCCCGCCTCGCCTCGTTAAGTCGGGCCTCTGCAGATAGTAAGTCTCGGGTCAGGAACTGTACCACGTAAGCATCAGTACCCGACACTAGGGGTAGGTCCATCGGTGGAGGTGGTATGACAGGAACAGGAGCAGGTGCAGCAGCAGTAGCAGGAGTAGGAGCAGTAGCAGGGGTAGGGTCAAGCTCCTCCTCGCCAGAAGTATCATCCTCGGAGTCACCGTCTGATGAAACAGGGCTAGATGTCTATGGAGAAGGTGGGGGTGACACAACACGACCCTCACCGGATCTCACGCTCTCCTCATCAGTAGCTACAGGAGATGGGGTAACAGGCTCTGGCTCAGGCTCAGGCTCCTCAACGGGATCCTCATCATCAGTATCTCCTATCAGCATAATCCAGGGGCCAAGCTCGGAGTCAGTACCCATATCCTCCTCAGGATCCTCGGTATCTCGCATCAGTGCCTCATCATGCTCTCTCTCGAAAGCCTCAGGGTCTGGTATCTCCTCCATCCACATAAGGGAAATAAGGAGGGTCACTAACCAAAAAGAAAAGGTTTAGGAGTAGTTCCCTCACGGGCCTTAAAGTCAGGGCTATATCCGATAACCCGACTACAAACTCGATGAGAGTTCTAAGTATTATTAAGGTTGTTATTAGGGTTATTATTATTGTTATTATTATTAGGGTTGCTTTCTTAAATTACTATCGTTTCTGAGAACTGTAACCTCGCTCTGATACAATTTCTGTGACGCCCCCAGATCCGGGGTCGGAGATCTAGGCGCTCACGGTCCATTTTCCATTAATAACATACCTGTTCTTGCACATAATATATATAACACAGCCATCGACCCCACAATAAACTCACACCGCACACACACACACAGGTTAGAGCCTCAGAAACGTCACAACATTGATTAAGCAGAAATAAAATTATCAGAGTTATTACAGACCGAATTAAATAGTATTTATGCTACCAGCAACACTTCGATATGAAGCGAAGTTGGCGGCTTGAAAGTTTGTTACGATACACTGCCTTGCACAGGTCATACTGATAAATAAAACGAACTAACAAAAGCTGCCAACCAATCCGGCTAATGGGGCCTACCGGTGGAATCTCAACTGCTGGCTCGGGTCTAGTCACCTGCTTTCGAGCAGTCTGTCTGGTTCTTGCCATTTCGCTTAGTTGTTGTGTTTGTAAAGTTTGAAAACAAGCAAGAGTGAGCAACTATAGCTCAGCAAGAAATATATGTATAAGGTAAGCAATATAACATTTCATGTGATTGGCAGTTATTAAACTTGTTTGTATCAATCAGATATAAAATCACTTGTCATAGTTGATAAATTCCGAAGGTGCAACAATATGTGCCCTTGTTTTCAAAATAAACTTGCAGTTCTAGATACTGCATTGAGTCAACATCTTTCTCATCAAAATAGAACACTATCAGCAACTTGGCACAAAAGCCTAAGAAGCAGTGTCAAAGCATTTTTCCAAAATGGAGGAATGGGACTTAAAGAAAACAAAAAACCTGACAAGGATTGACGATGATCAGTCGCCACATCCAAGTCCAATAATCCGCGGGTCTTCTCTACCGGTAGAAGGATAGAAACTACATCCGTAACTATCCCCGAGTGAAAACTACATCCGTAATCACCCTCGATGAAAACTACATCCGTAATCATCCTTTGGCAACACCTGGGCCGGAATAATAATTGATGGACCGCCTAGCTCACGGCCGCTTACACATCCCGGGAATCGTTCGTCAACGGTTCCCACACCTGCCAGAGTCCCCTTTTTCTTTTTCTTTTTAAAATTTGATTTTGATTGAAAACAGAGTAGTTGAGGTTCGACATCAGTCGACCGATGATTCTTGAAATCATACAAGAAGCAGACCCTGACCGGGGCCTTTCGAAAATGTTTTGAGTTCGAAAGAGTTCGAGTTTGAAAGTATTAAATATATCTTGGATTAACTTTGTCTTTAAATAATGAACAATAATTATTAAATAATATTTTTAGATTTAATATTAATAATTAATAAAATAATTATTCGATAAAATAAACTTCTAATCCAAGGTAGGGTTTCGAGTATTTACGAAGATATGAACATAATATTTGAGTATACGATACTCCCCGAATGACCCTTCGGGTTTTCGCAATCTAGATACGATATAATAATATACCACTCCCCGGTCAATAGTATATACGGACCGCTACGACCTCTATTGCTAGAGTCGTTGTCCGAAGAAAACATTTCAATCTAAGTTCAAGGGGTACAAGCATATATGTACTTATACAATCTCAATTGCATCAATACTTCGATAAACATAGCATTTGATATAATTGAAAACTACAAACAAAACAGTGAAAGTCCTTGTATATGGATAAGTTTTGAAAAGTAAACTTGCCTTGGTTTGGTTGGGGTGGTCGAGCGTGCGGAGTCGAACGATCTATACATAAGCAATAACCGCTCGTTAGTACCTTAACAATATCTCTTTAATTACGGGGTTTTAGGGGGTACAAAATTAACTTAATGACTTCGTCTTATGACACTCTAGCCCCACTATAGGTTCATGTCATCACTCGATTACGCTCGTCACTTAATCGACTTAATTTAGTTACCACATTCGAATCATAACCATCACCCTAGAATTATGCTCCACTAATCGACTTTTTCCCTTGCGCGAAATTTACTCTAGCATTTTTATAAAATCCAAAAATTCATATTTTAATAAAATTCTTTTTGGGTGGTCTTCACCACTGCATTCCCTAATTTCTCAAATTTTTCCATGATCCCACATATATTTTTAGGGGTTTAAACAAGGTTCACAAGGGGGTCACTTAGTGCAGTCCGGAATCCAGAAACACAATTCACTCCTCCGGCCATAACTTAAAATCTATACATCACCTAGCCATGAACATTACATTTCCAGAAACTACATTCAATTATCTTTCCAACAATATATGGTAGGACATCAGGGGACAACATTTTGGGGGTTCAAAACCGGATTACAAGACAGGTCAATGATCCTAGAAAAACTCAGCAAGCATATACTACTTAGATCAACCATTTTTCACAATTCCACAACACAACCAACACTTAATTCACTTAGTTCATGGTTTATAACACTCATGGAGATATATATACTATCCATAATCTTAAAAGTCACAATCACAACATCAAAACTCAAGATCCATGTCATCCATTACTTATACAACCAAGATTAACTCATATATACATGGATCTACTACCAAACATTATAAACACTACAAAACCAAAAGGGTTTGAGATTTTTATACCTTCTTGAGCTCCTAGGAGTCTTGGAAAAGCCTTACACAACTTAATAACACCTTGAATGGTCTCCTACAACCCTTACAATCCAAGATCTAAAAGAAAATCAAACATGATTACTATTCACCCAATCTTTAACAATTTATAACTTGAATTTGGATGGATGAAATGGTTTGAAACTATTAACATACCTTGTCTAGATGATGGAGAGGGCCTAGGATTTATGTTTTGACTTATGAGTGATGGGAAAGGGGGGAAGAAGAATTTTTCTTCTTCTCTTTTCTTCTTGGCCGAGAGCTATGAACAAGGGGGGTTGTGTTTTGGTTTTTGTGTTTGTTTGTTGGTTGAATAATTGATGTTAAAAGTGTTGGGTGATACATAATGTGTATGTATAGCAAGGTACCAGCATAGGTATGGTCACATGTACTACTTGTCTCCCCTTTTTGAAAAGCAAGCTAACTAGTTACTATTCCCCTTCCATTTGGCTAACTAGTTTGCTTATTCCTAACCACTTGGTTGCATGGGACTTGCATGCAATACTGCTCCTTGTATCATTATTCTTCCACCAATGCTTGTCATTTAATGTTTAATTCGTATCGTATCTTAATTAATCTCTCGTAATAATATTTTGTCGCGTAGAGATTTCCCCTATAATTCCTTAAGTACTTAATTGTGTAAATCCCTCGAATATCCATAATTCCTCGTCATAATTCTTAATAAATCTTTTTAATACTCTAATCATTCTCAAATCCCAAGTTTTATAAATCTTACTAACAATAAGACTCTTGCATTCACAATCTTCCTTTTATCTTACATAGTGAATGTAACAACATAATTTCTCAGACAATCAATTCCATTAAACAACAGGGATGACTAGAAAGGTTCCAATTTGACAATGTCACATGATATTAAATAAAAGAAAATATTGCAAAAATTAGGGTTCTTACAATTCTTCCAAGTCAAATTTCTTCAATAGATCCTTGATGTATTTGGATTGACTTATAAAAATGCCATCCTTCCTTTGACTAACTTGCAGCCCAAGAAAGAATGTTAATTCTCCCATCATACTCATCTCATATCTGCTCTGCATGAGCTTAGAGAATTTCTCACAAAGCTTCTCATTTGTAGAGCCAAATATGATATCATCCACATAGATTTGAACTAAGATAAGATCATCACCATGTTTCTTGTAAAACAGTGTCTTGTCCAGTGTACCTCTAGTGAACTGATTCTCCTGTAGAAATTGTGATAGTGTGTCATACCATGCCCTAGGAGCTTACTTAAGTCTATACAATGCTTTAAGCAAACTGTAGACAAAGTGAGGGAATTGTGGATCTTCAAAGCCAGGTGGTTGTTGCACATATACTTCTTCTTCCAACTCCCCATTCATAAATGCACTCTTGACATCCATTTGATAAACCTTGAAATTAGAATGTGCAGCAAATGCCAAGAAAATTCTGATGGCCTCTAGTCTAGCAATATGAGCAAAAGTCTCATCACAGTCAATGCCTTCCTGTTGAGAGTATCCTTTTGCAACCAACCTTGCTTTGTTTCTTATGACTACACCATTTTCATCCATCTTATTCCTTATAACCCATTTTGTTCCAACAATGGTTCTATCCTTTGGTGCAGGCACAAGTTCCCATACTTTGCTTCTTTCAAATTGATTTAGCTCCTCTTGCATAGCAATTATCCAATCAGGATCCAACAATGCATCATCAAGTTTCTTAGGCTCAACTTGGGATAGAAAGCAACCATAGAGACATTCATTTAGAGTTGCTCTCCTTGTCCTCACTCCTGTATTTGGATCTCCAATTATCTGATCTGCAGTATGTGATCTACCCCATTTCCTTGTATGTTCAGATTGATTTCTCAGCCTTGATGTTGCTTTATCATCCAGATCATGATCATTTACATTTCCTCCCCCTGTGAAGTTGCCACTAATCACAGGTGTGTCTTGGATGCTTGTTTCTTCATTGTTGATTGACACAGGTTCTTCATTCACTTGAGTTTGTTGAATTGTGGGCTCAAATTCAGTTTCAATCTCCTCATCAGAATCATCTAGATTGTCAAACTTCAAAGGATCTTTATCTTCATCATTGGCTTCTTCTAATCCAGGTAGTTTGCTGTCATCAAATGTCACATCTGTGCTTTCCATAACTTTCTTTTGACTGATGACATAAACTTTGTATGCAATTCTTTCCATAGAGTAGCCAAGAAAAATTCCTTCAAATGCTTTTGCATCAAACTTTCCAACATATTCTGAATTGTCTTTTAACACAAAGCATTTGTTTCCAAAAGTATGAACATACTTTAGAGTAGGCTTCTTTCCAGTCATCAAGTTGTAAGGTGTCTTTCCAGTGTTTTTATTGATGAGGGTTCTGTTTTGGATATAGCATGCAGTGCTCACAGCCTCAGCCCAAAAACATGTAGGCATTTTTGCATCAAGTAACATTTTTCTAGCAGCCTCAATCAGAGTTCTATTCTTTCTCTCAACAACTCCATTTTGTTGTGGAGTCCTTGGAGCTGAGAATTGTTGAGAAATACCATTCTCTTTGCAGAATGCTTCAAGCATGGCATTTCTGAACTCTGTTCCATTATCACTTCTTAATGCAATCACACTTGCATTGTTGGCCTTAGCTTCCTTGTCAATTTTCTTTATATGCTCAATGATTACTTGTGGAGCCTCATCCTTTGATGCCAGAAATTCTACCCATGTATACCTTGTGAAATCATCAACCATCACTAGAGCATATTTATTCCTTCCTAGTGACATAATATTGATAGGCCCAAACAAGTCCATATGAATTAGTTGTAGGGGCTTGGTTATTGATGTCACTGTCTTTGACTTGTGGCTTGATCTTTTCATTTTTCCTTTTTGACAAGCCTCACACACTCCTTCTTGACAAAATTCAAGTGTGGGCATGCCTCTCACTAACTCCCTTTTGACTAGAGAATTAATGCCCTTTGAAGTTCAAGTGTGATAGCTTCTTGTGCCACAGCCAACTATCTTCATTTGATGCTTTTGAGTAAAAGCAACAAATTTTGTCCTTGTTTGCAGAGTTCATATTGGCTACAAACAGGCTTCCTTTCCTTACTCGAGATAGAGCAAAGTCACCAGTCTTCTTGTGGGTGATCAAACATTCATCTTTGTCAAAATTCACTTTGAAGCCTCTGTCAGTAAATTGACCAACACTCAGTAGATTGTGCTTGAGCCCCTTGACCAGTGCTACATTTTCAATGTTGACATTTCCAATTTCCAACTTGCCATATCCTAATGTGTTGCAAATACTGTCATCTCCAAAAGCAACCATTGGCCCAGCCTTCTCCTCATACTGTGATAGCAGGGCCATATCACCAGTCATATGGTTTAAGCATCCACTGTCCAAAATCCACATGACCTTCTTTTCACTTTCTTTGCCCTGCAAACACAAAGGTATTACTTCTCCTTTGGTACCCAAACAAGTTTGGGTCCATGTGGCTTAGCAACAGTTTTATCATAAACAGCATGCTTATCAATTTTCTTGATGTTAGTCTTCTTGTCACTGTTAGAAGTCTTAGAATCAGGGTTCTTAGACTTAGGTGACAGAGGTACCTTCCTAAATTTAGGAGGACTTGAAGACATTGCTCTTGTGTAGTGTGTGTGAACATTGTGACTGATGCAACCTTCCATGAATTGTCTTCTCAAATTAAAACAACTAGTCATTACATTCATGTTACATGGCATACAATCAAATTTATCACAGAAAGGAGAGTCTCTATGTCTTAAAGGCACAGAGCAATCATAGAATGGTTTAGCAACACTACCAGATGGTTTCTTGCATGCATGAGTTAAATGATTAGTGCTAAAACAGTTTTAACAAACTTTCCTAGGGGCATTTGGCACATAAGCATAATTGTTGTCCTTGTTAATCCCCAATTTACCATTCCTGTTTTGTTTCTTTTTAGCCACTTTCTTCTCAAACTCATTATTCCCAGCTAAAACAAACTTCACAAATTTCTCAGGTCTAGGTCTACCTCCTACTGGCTCCTTGGCTTTGATTTTGACATTCTCACTCTTAGAGGATGCTTGTTGTTTATTTGATTTTGCCTTATCTTCAACATCCAACATTTGATTAATGAGTAAGGCATCCTCATCAATCTCAAGTGTTGGATTTTTAAAAATTGGGTCCTCAGTCTTTTTCAAAACCTGAGGTACTTCCTCTTGAACAACAATGTCATCTTCAATGACTGCATGGCCTTTCCTCTGTTTAAGAGTGTCATAATCAAGTCCAATGGCAGCCTTAGGTCTAGCTAGATTTTTCTCATGGTAGGACTGCAATAGACTAGAGGAATTCTTGAATGTTTTCAATTTAAATTCATTTTCAGCTAGTTCATCCCTAAGAGCTTTCTCAACTTGACTAGCACATAGAACCTTATTCTTTAGATATTCAATTTCTTGTTTAAGGTTTTCTACTTGCATAGCAGTTAGTTCTAGTTCCTCATTTCTTTTGTTCAACAGTTCATTCTTAGTAGACAGTTTAGCAATTTCTTCATAGCAACAGTCATACTAGTATGAATATTAAACATCTCAACAGATAGTTGTTCAACCACAGATTTGTACTCAGAAACAGACATGTCTATGGTAGTGAGGGATGGTACCTGAGAGTCTGATGTAGATGGTTCTTCCTTGGAGTTGGCCATCAAGGCATAGTTGCAGAATTCTTGTTCTTCTCCATCACAATCAGAATCATCCCAACACTTCCCTTCAGCTATGTAGGCCTTACCTGGTGTATGCTTCTTTAGCAGAGCCTCATACTTAGCTTCAAGCTCAAGAAACTCCTTATCCTTCTTTTTAGGCTTCTTGCATTCAATGGCAAAATGCCCTAGGTCATTGCATCTATAACATCTCACAGATGACCTATCCACATAGCTGGTTTTGAATTTGTTTTTGTTTGCTTTCACAGGTGCCTTGCTCTTGTTGAATGAATGATTTTGAGATCTAGGCTTGAAGGGCTGATTCCTCTTAAATCTGATGTTTAGGAATTTTCTAGCCATAAAGCATATGAAGTATTTTTCATGGCATCCAACTCTTCAAGAGTGTAGAACTTATCTTCTTCCTTTTCATCAACCAGTTCAGTCACTTCTTCTTCAGTTTCTTCATCATCTACTATCTCTTATATTCTCAGCTGACTTGTAGATGCTTCCAGGTCTTGAACAGATTTGTTGACAATCAAGGCACAGGATATGTTTATCATTCTGCCTTGGTTGGCTTGGATAGCCCTCTTCTGAAGCAGCTCAAGCTCATGAGTCTTTAAAACCCCATAGAGCACATCATATGTCACTTTGTTCAAATCTCTTTCTCTTAGAGATATGACCCTTTGCTCTAGATGGTTTGGTGCAGATAGTAGAAACTTCATGTTTAATTCCTTAGTACTGTAAACCTTCCCATTCATTTGAAGCTCAGTCACCAGCTTGTGAAATCTCTCAAACATATCAGTAATACTTTCTTTGGACTGTGCCATGAAAGCCTCATACTGCGTGACTAGTATCTGTTTCATATTCTCTCTTACCTCCTCTGTCCATTCACATAACACCTCGATGTGGTTCCACATGTCCTTGGCTGATGTGCATGATGCTATGTTGGCAAACATCGACATATCCATGGAGTCTATGATTAGCAACATGAGATGACTGTCTAGGGCAACTGATAAGTGGATGTTATATCCACTTGGAATGCTTCGTATCGGCTTGAATTGATGACTTGAACTCAAGTATGTGGTATTTTTGATGTGTTTTTAGTGAATTTGTGCAGGAATAAGAGTCCGATGTGGGATGATGTTTTCCATGCTTAAATGGTGGGTTTTGAGCTTAAAGAATAACAGTACATCAATTTACGAGAGAGCCGGAAGAAACGGAATGAAAATCGGAGTTAAAACGAAGAAAATAGAGCAAAATCTACAAAATCAACGAAATGAACAGTAACGGACGCACATGAACAGTAACGGACGCCCATGAACAGTAGCAGTCAGCGGGTGAAAAATCAGCCAGAATTTCTGATTTTGTTTTGGCCATATCTTGAGTTCTACAAGTCCATTTTGGACGATTCAACTGCCCACACGAAGATAACGGAATTTTCTATCATTTTAAGGTGGTCCGGTGTCCAGAATTATTGAAGAGAATTTTCCTTCAAAACAGAATCAACAGAAATTGCAAGAATTCAATTCTAAACAGGAAATTGCCAGAATTCCTACTTCTAATAAGTATGGTAATTGCTCTGGGCGGCTAGAACATTTTAGAATCAGATCTACACATGGAATTTGCAATTCTATTCTCATTCAAGAAAGGAAATTGCCATACTCCTATTCCAACTCTAAAACGGCAATTGCTTGATGGAGAGGCAAATTGAGGCTATAAATACACATCTTGGGGGACAGAAGAAACACACACCATTACATATCAATTACTTAGTTTTATTTGTATCTTTTCATACTTTGTTTTTATCATGGTTTCATCCGATCCCATGATGACGAGAGGTTCGATTATGAACTAATCGTTGTCATGGGATTCTAACAGATTTATTTATGGAGCTTAGTATCTTGATTGTTTTAAAGATCTGTGTGTGATGTATATCTGATATCCTCGTATGGTTGTGCTTAATTGTTAGATGCGCAGCTAACATCTAATCTGTTAATCTCTTGTGAAGTGAAAGTGGATCTTGAGATTTAGAACTTGCCATGCTAGCATAGGTTCATGATTGTTTATCAACATGATTCGTAGTATGAGATGAAAATACTTATATTGCCCTGTGTGATCTTTATGGATAACTTGTTCTTCAACCGTTATGTTTTCAAATTCTATAGACATATAGGGTCTAAGCATAATTGGTGTATATTCATCTTCTATCTCTTTTGTGGATGTATGTTTAGTTTGGTATTTGTATACTGAGAAGTAGCGCATACTTGTTTCATGTTGTCCGATCAGATATCATAACCATTGCATATAGTGATTAAAGGCGTCAGATCTAAGCGAAGTATTTAATGAAGTTAGGATTCCATGGTTCATATTGCGTAAGTAATTTGATTTTAATTATCGTTAGTTAGTAAATTTTTAGTTGATAATTTGCATCTTAGTTAGTTTAGTTAATTAAAACTCAAATTTGTTATTTGTCTTAGCAGTGAGTAATAACCATACATTGTTGCATAGGTACAATAACTGAATTAAAACCATAACCAGATCTCTGTGGGAACGAACTCGACTTATTCATATATTACTTGTGACCACGTACGCTTGCGTGATTTAGTGCTAACAGCAACCTTTTCCTTCTCTGAGTCCGTCCATTCGGATGGCTCTTTTGCAACATATGATCTAGGAATGATTATTGTGCCCACTGTAGATTCAGCAATTTCTTTTTGTGGTACAAATGGACCATTCTTGAGGATGTCAGGGTAGAGAGGATTGGCAGCTTTGATGAACAACAACATTTTTATTTTCCAGAGGTTTTAATTCTCTTTGTCGAACTTAGGGACCTTTACCGTACCTGTAGTCTTTGGTGTATTCGAACTCATGATCGTTTTCTGTTTAGATTAAACAGCCTGCTCTGATACCACTTGTTGAGTATTGAATACAGTAAAAGAATACAGAGGGGGTGGGGGTGAATGGATTCTTGAACTTTTCTTCGTTCTTGAATCTTTACAGCAAGATATGTGTTGAGTGTGTGAGAAATGTAAGTGCGGATAACAAAAACAAACACAACACAATATTACTTTAATCTAATATTTTATTAGATAAAGATTTTGCTACAATCTCTGAATACAAATGATAGTATTCTCAGCTACGTTTTTCTCAGAGAGATATTTCTTGTGATGTATCTTGAAAAACTTATCTGCTAAGGAAGTGAGGTTGTATCCTTATAGACATGGATACACCTACTTACTACAAAATAAGGTAGGTAAACAGATTACTTTCCAGTCTGTCTATCTTATTTGAGTAAGAGTCCAAACGGTTACAGATTTGACTTTGCAAAGCCTGTTCAGATCCACTTCTTTAGCTCCTTGTCCCCTATCTTATCTCTCCAAGCTTCTTTGTAGGCTTTCCAACGTGCTTTATAGTACATAGTCAAATAAAGCGTCTTGGCTTGTTGCAGGTTTCTGACTTGTACAATTCTTCAGTATTTTGTCTTCAAGAATGTATTCGAGAAGTGGTTAAGTGAGTGATTCGAGAACTAAAATTGACTTAATCGATAACTCTGAGTTCTCGAATAGTGTTATATTGACATATCGAATCACTTCTCGAATAGCTCTTTTCTCTGGGAGTCCTTGAGATATCGAATATAGCTTTGACTTGTTGACCCTTTTGAGAACTCGAATATCACCTTTGACCTGTTGACTCCTTGAGTTCTCGAATAGAGTAATAGACATATCGAATCTCTGAGATATCGAACAGTGTATTCATAGATATCGAATAGTGTCTTCTGAGATATCGAACCCATGACTTCTCGAATGCTAGACTTCTCGAATAGACAAATGTACTTCTCGAATTGGTACTTAGGCAAATTCTTCATCTATTCAAATCCCAACTGTGATTATTTGGCAGTCTTTATCTCCTTGCTTGAGGCATGAACCTTGGAACTTCTTTCAAGCATTATTCTTGACTTAATAAGTACAGTTACACAGCTAGAATTTGATGCCTATTACAAGTACAAAACAAGTATAAACTCTACAACTAGAGGTTCCCTCAGTTAAGAGGTCATGTAAGTAATGCATAGCATTACAAATAACTTAGGCTTGTTATTAGATGTATTCAGGCATGCCTCTGTGACTAACAACAACTGTTTGAGAAATATCTTTGAATACATAAAACCCGGAGGTTTGCTACACAATCTAATCCAATGGATCAGCTACAAAATCAAACACTCCTAGGATAGTTTAGGCACGAGGACCTTCTACCCAACACTTCCAGAAAGCGGGCTATGCCGGCTTTCCTACTAGATGGACTGTCTAGCAGCTTACAAAGAGAAGATATAAGAGAGAGAAGAGAAAGTTGTGTGTTGAGGTGTGTTTTGAAATGAAATACAACAAGCCTATTTATAGGTTTTAGAAAGTCACTATGCTGTACTATACTGTACTATTCACGTGGGCCCCACCTGCATAGTAACCACTATTCCAACAACCAAAACGCGTCTGCTGAGAATTTTTGGACGTGGGCCCCACCTGCATAGTACTATTCCACCAACCATCTGTTGAAAATATTTTGGACGTGGACCCCACCTGCATAGTAACCACTATTTGCACAGTAATCACTATTTGCAGGGTAACACTATTTGCACAGTACCTGCATAGTAACCGCGCATAGTAATCTTGCATAGTAATCGTGCATAGTAACTTTGCATAGTATTACTATTTTTGGCTGCTTCTTTTAGGCTTCTCTCCTCTGTTTCAAATATTCTACTGAATTAATTCATCTCAGAAAATAGTTCAAGTACCAGATTAATTTAATTATTTATTATAAATAATTAATTAATCTGTTACTTAGTTAATTTTCAGAGTAAACTAATTTTTGACAATACCTTGAGATATTATGTCTGTCTTTGATCGTCAATAGGCTTTGGCAATTCTTTATATGAATTAATGTGTTGATCCTTCTCGTATGTGCTGACACTTAGTGCACTAGTCTGGTTCACAAATGACTAGTACTGATCTTGATCTTCACACCTTCGTTACATTCCAATTGATTAGCCTGCAACAGTATCTTCAAATAATATAAATACATGGAATCTTTTTTGCCCTTCAACTGAATCATCTGTACAACTTATTCTGTCACTGAGGCTTGATCATGTTAATGAAATTCTTTCAGCGACTTGATCCTTGTTGATGCCTGTTCTTCAAATTTCACGATCCATGTATAGAGTTAATGTTATATATCTTTTATTCTAGTTGAGTTATATATGTCATCTATTACATATTACATTACATTATGCTTTACATTAAATAATTCAATTGTTGAGTTATTTTCGGTTGATTTCTATAACAAATTTAGTTATATAGTGTATTTTATATTATTTAGTTAATGTGCGTTAGTATTTGAATTTATCTGAAAGGGTTGAGATAGTATGTTTGGAGTTGTTTATACGAGATTGGTCCGAGTTATTTTCAGTAGGAAATAAAGTTGCACGGGATCGTGTATATTTTTTAGTAATTGTGTAGTTGATATTTTAATTTTCTGAAAGTCTTGAGGTAGTATATATTCTGTTGTTTAGACAAGGTTTCTCGTAGTTGATTTCAGTTCTTTTCAGTACAAAATACAGTTGCGCAGCTTCATGCATATTGTGTACCTAATGTGTAAGAACCCCAAATTTTGGATATAATTAAAACTTTTTATTAAGCAATGATAAAATGAGGAACAATGATTCCGACAACAAGGTCACCAGCTCTAATGAATGGTGGTTGCAAAGAGCAATGATTGTAATGAATGGATATTGCTTTGGACAATGATCCTGATGCATTGGTATATTGTCATAATAGAGTAATTCGATGGTTGAGGACCTAGATAAGAATAATCTACCATCCAGGAAGGAGCTAATGGATCCTTGAAGGGAAATGAGTACGTGCATAGTGTTTCCCATGCGTGCATAGTATTTCCCATACGTGCATAGTATTTCCCGTACGTGCATAGTGTTTCCTGTACGTGCATAGTAATTTGGTGGATGAATAGTGATTTTGTAAGTTGGAAAACTTTTCACTCCACCCTATGTACGGGACGTGATATGGATGTTTCGAAGTCATATTAGTAATACGCGGAGGAAATAAGTGAATGCAGAGACGATCGGAATTCAGAAATTCCAAATTCTTTTCGGTATAATATTTGACCGGACAGTGGATTAAATATTATTATAATCCAAGAATTGAGATATCAACTTTGAGGATTTGATATTTTGGGATGTTATTATATTTGATTTAAGAATGAAGGTAGGAAACCACTGAGGAGTGGTTATGGCTACTATGTAATAATTGATATTTGGAAAGAATAAATGGAATTCGACTTTATTATTTCTATGTCTTGAAGAATGCTAAAGGGTAACAACATAGGTAAGAATAATCTATCTTCTAAGGGAATAAGATATGGCAATTTCAAGCAGGAAAATATTCTCATGTCATCTAGATCGGTAACGATTAATCCAGTAGTTCCGTAAAAAGGATAAGGAACGATCGAAAGAGAATACGGACAATTGTACCACCCTAAGAGAACAAGTAAAGAATACAGAATGAATAGTGTTTTGGTGGGAGTATATAATAATATGAGATGACACTATGTAGAAGCATTCGGAACGGATTTCCGAGTTCGTATTAGTGATCCAGGGGGAAAATAAGTTTATGTAAAAGCTGTCGGATTCTGAAAAACCGCACTTCTATTTTCTCTGAGAGTTCCCTGGACACTGATAGCCTTAAGTATTTAACGAATGGATTTAAGGAATATAAATTGGAAAGTTAGAATGAAAGATGGAGAATGAAAGTATTAATATTAAAAAGGATTCCCGGTAAACCCTAATTAGAAATCCGTGAAATATTCCTACGAACGATCAATCGAAACGGGTAATAACCGGACACAGAAATAAGCAGAGGACCAAAAGGTATGATGAGCTAGTGGAAGGAGACATAATCACTTTATGCAAGATAAGATCAAAGAGACCAAGCTAGTTACAAAGCTAACTAGCAATCTTAGCAATCAAACCAAGTACTTAGCATGCTTTCTCATCCTACCACACCAAATTAAACACTTGTCCACCAAGATGATGTATGCCATGACCTAGTACCTTTAATAAAGCAACTTTATGTTAGATATTTTCACAATAATGCAAGAGAGCAAGGAACCAAGCCAAGCAAACACCACCACTCTCCATTTTCCTTCCATTCGACTTCTTGCATAATTCAAGATCCAAAGTCCAACTTCCAACCATTGTTAAATCTCAAGAAAATTAAGGTGAGTCCTATATTTCATAACTAAGATATCCTATGAATTTCATCTTCAAATTCCATACCAATCTTGAGATATAAAATCAAGAAGATGATGATGAATAGTAACTTTTAAGTATTAACTTTGTGTTCTTGTTTTCTTTTGATTGATTCAAGTATACTAAGGCTACTTAAGGATCATTCAAGGCTTAACAAGTGTTATTCACTCTCCAAGGAAGGTATAAAGCTCAATAACCCTTAGTACTACTTTGAGTTTATGGATCTTTTTGGATGGATATGTGATGGAGAGGTGTTAGTATGCTTAGATCCGTGTATGCATAATTGGTTGTTATTGATATTTAATACTTGTTGGATTTGAGTTGTTCTTGAGATATCATGACTTAGAATAGATGAGAAACTTTAGGTCTTGAATTGGTTGTTGTTGGAGGATGATTTGATGATGATAAAAATTTGGAAAAGCGTGTAACATAGTCGTTATAATGCCCGATTTTACAATACCATGTTTTGTATGCCATTTTCCATGTCGAACCCCTACTGTCCAGAGACCTTATCTTCCATGATAGGATAGGTAATGTTCTAAGCTTCGTTTTGATATAAAGATCACGTGAAACGGACTTACGGTTTAGGATTTATGACCAAATTACTAAAAGTAGTTCGAATCCATAAACGAAAGTTCGTAACTGTAATTGAACCCTCGTAAACTATGTAACGTCATGGCGAATCTTGGTAAATAAATACTAGAGGTAAAAAGGAAGGTGTGAAAGAAAACCGTATGTCAAAAGGATCATTTTTCGATTTATTAAAAATGTTCGAGTCGAGGTTAAACGCGAACGAACCCCTAAAAGGCGACTCTTTTATAACTTCGGTAAAACACTTAGAAAACGGGCGATAAAACTCGGAGTATAGTATTGGTTCGTAACGATCGACTTTAGAACTCATATGACTTAAGTATGTCCCAAGTATAATTACAATGACATGTCGTATTAACGAACGAATGTTGGGTCGGATCAGTGATAAAAGTAATCCACTAAAAGGGGTATAACGAGATAACTCGAGAACGTGTTTCGAATTAAGTATAACTTAACTTTTAATATGTTAAGTGATTAATCCCGAATGCCTTGGCTATTTATAGATCACCAAGCTGAACCAGGACCCGCTACCACTACCCCTTACCGTACTCGACTACCAGGCAAGTTTCAATTCCCTTCTTTTAGGCTGTTGTTGTGATTGAATAAATATATATATATGATTGCTGATATACATATGCCATTGCATGCATGCCTACTTTCAAGTTGAATTGATATACTTGTTCCCTGAATGTTATTGTTGGCTTATAAGCTAGATAGTTATATATCAGTTATAAGCCGGTTATTGTAAGACCCTCATAGAAGGGCGTATACATCTTATTAATCAAATATAGACCGGGAGTCAATATTCCTTGATATATCGAGATTACCTCGTAGGAAAATATTTAAGTAAATATTTTCTATTATTTGGGCGACGAATATTATTTGAATATTCGTTCGAGATTATTTATTTAATGATCCTTACTTCAAATAATTATTTGAACGTAATCATTCGACGAATAATATTTCTCAATATTCATTCAGAGTCGGATTGATTATCGATTATTATTTCGAATATTCTTCTAAAGATGAGACTACTAAAGGAATATTATTTGGATATTCTTTTAGAATATTATTTTATTAAATAAATATTACATTTGAATATTCATTTAAGATATTGAATACTTGATGAATATTATTTTAATATTCATCTGAAGCTTGATTTAATTATCGAATATTATCTCGAATATTCCTTAAGGTTTTGATTACTAAATGAATATTACTTGATATTCATTTAGGATATTATTCATTGAATAAATATTACTTTTGAATATTCATTTAAATTCCTAATTAATTATGAATATTACCTCAAATATTCTTTTCAGGTCTTATTAATTAATGAATATTGTTTTGAGTATTCATTTAAATATTTATTTATTCAATAAATATTCTCCTGATATTTCTTCAGGGATTATTTTGAGAAATACTCTGATTAAAGATATTCTTTCATATTCCCAATTATTCTTTAAATATTTTAACTCAATAAATATTCTTTAAATATTTATTCCATACTTAGAATAACCTCGATAAGGTTTATCTTCTTCGATTATTACAGAAAATATTTTGAAGTCATATTATTATTAATCCTATATCAAGAAAGGTTCTCAGACATCATTCTTCTTTGAGTCTATCTCCCTAATAATAAGGGAACCTTACTTGGAAAATGATATTTATCTTGTCGACTTCCCGGTCATAAAGTATTCTCTTCACTCGCAACTCGGGTGCTATTGACTTATTAAGTCGTTGTTTACCTTCTCATCTTTCGAGGGGTAAGATGGTTGGAACAAGTTGATATTCGTTACCAAGCAATAGCTTGGAAGTTATTGGTGAATTTTCCTTTCCAACTAGATACGACTACTTTGTGGAGTCTTATCAACAAGTATTATACTTGGGGAAAGGGGGACGAACGTTACATTCAGAATCATGAATTCTATTTGAACTAGGAGTCGTGTAAGAGGCCGAGTAGCGCCGGTCCATCCCCTTTGGCCCAACCGTTGGCCGGGGAGAGCTAGTAAGGCGGTATACAAGTAAAGCCGTCAGTTATTCCTTCTACCGGTAGTAAATCTAAATTGAGCTGTACGATCTCGACTGATCATCAAGATTGGAACAGCGGGCGCGGTGAATACTCCATCATTGGTTCATCATCCAAACTTATTTATTTCCTGCAACATGATTACTGTTGGCAGAGCTGGAAAAGTGTTCATAACTGGAATTGCAACCTTTTCATGCAAGTTCCTCTTCTTTATAACAATGAAAATATCTCGCTTACTTTTGATGTAGCAGATATTTCTACAAACAAATACTTTAAGTTACCTTATAACTTCATCGTTCATATTATACTGGCATCATTTCCGTAAATGCATGGCATATGGTTTGAAAGATACTTTTGAACTGTTATACATTATCGTTCAGTTATATATTATTGTTGGTGGGCTATTGCTCACCCTTGCTTTATTATTATATCACAACAACAGCTAGACCAGATGACTCGCACAAGGCGCACTCGACGCGGGCGAGGACGATGAGACTACCAGAGCTGAAGAAGAAGCTATTGGTAGGGTATATTTATTCTTTCAGTACCAAGAATATGGTCTAGTATGACTTATGTAAATGGATGGCAAAGAGTATGTATTTATATTGAAATTCTTTTGGATTGTAAGAACTCTTAATGTGATTAATAAAAATTTTGA
This sequence comes from Saposhnikovia divaricata, assembly GCA_036435485.1. Taxonomy (NCBI): domain Eukaryota; kingdom Viridiplantae; phylum Streptophyta; class Magnoliopsida; order Apiales; family Apiaceae; genus Saposhnikovia; species Saposhnikovia divaricata. Next base: position 135,832,644 of record CM071600.1, read on the forward strand.
TTGTTACTCTGATTTCATCTCTGGGACTATAACGGGTGTGTTTTATATTGTTGTGTTGGGTTATAGAGACGTAATTTATTTTATGTTAAGGAAAGTTCAATTGTTGTGGACAGAATTGGAAACCGTAACCACCGGATCCCGGACCCCGGATCTGGGGGTGTTACCTAATGTGCAGGATATTTTTTAATTTTCACAAATGCTTGATTTCCTATGGTTTGAAATCTTTAGACAATGTTGCTTTTAGTTGTTTTTAGTATTAAATGAAGTGCCAGTGCATCATCTGTATTGATTGCATAACGTATATTTTATTTACCTAAAGAGCAGTAGACTTTTGAATTTTGACAAAGATTTGTGTTAGTTTTACTAAGTATTCTTCATTGGTTAAATTGTAGGAATTGATAATATTCCTATGATAGTGCAACACAGTGGTCATTGGGATGAGAATTCAATATATATAAACTTTCAAGCTTTTGGCATTCTCATTCCAACCAATTGCAACTATGCTACCTTGGAGTCTATCATATGCAATGAACTAAAGCTGCAACCAGATACAACATCAGTGAATATTGAATATCAAGTTAAACATGGTTACCCAGCTTTTAAAATAATTGATGATCACCATGTGAACTTCTATATTCAGCTTAAGAAAAGGGATGCAGACTTCACTAGGTATGTTAAATATAATTGATGTGTTTTGATCAGTGTTTAAGTGTTACAGGGAGTTATCAGAGTTTAGCTGGAAGCAGTCAGAGTTTGTGTAAACTCTGACAGTTGGAAGCTCAACAGAGTTTGTTAAACTCTGTTTGGAGGAAGCGCGTCTACTGTTCAACAGTGATTAAAGATTAATTATGGAAGCGATATCTTTGAAGATTGGATAGCTATCAAAGAGATCGAGTTGACATAGGAGACGTGTGACAATCTGTAATTGATATCATTGTATAGCTGATTATTAGGAATATCAATTAGAGATTGTATCGTAGCTGTATGTTATATAAATACAGATAGGTTAACCCTAGAAGGGAATCGATAACGAATTATCATTATTGTAACCTAGCAGCTCTTTGTGATATTTTACATCACGAAGAGGGTTTGAAATACAAGAAGTTTTTAAGTGCATAAACGCTTTTACTTGTTAATCTCTCATACAAAGTTGATTATTATTTGTGTATTCGGCCTAACAAGTGGTATCAGAGCCAATCTGTTACTTTATTACAGGTTAAGATCCAAACACAACAATAATCATGTCAGAAATTCCTCCACCAACACCTACTGTTTCTGAAAAGGCTCCTACTACTGTGAGTCGTTATGAACCAATCAGGGTTCCTATTCTGAGGCCATTAGAGTATGCTATGTGGAAGGTCAAGATGACTATGTTTCTGGAGGCTACAGATCCAGAATATCTTGACAGGATTTATGAAGGCCCTCACAATCCTACAAAGCTATCTGTTGCAGTTGCTGGTGAAGCAGCAAAAATGGTTCCAAAGGAAAAGAAGGACATGACTCCTGAAGATCTATCATCAATTGCTAAGGATGCAAAAGTTAGGCATTTACTACATAGTGCCTTAGACAATGTTATGTCTAACAAAGTCATTAACTGCACCACTGCAAAAGAGATATGGGATGCACTTAAAGTCAGGTGTCAAGGAACTGCAGCTATTAAGAAGAATAGGAGAAACATACTCACACAAGAGTATGAGCATTTTGAGGCTAAACCTGAAGAGACCATGACAGAAACATTTGATAGATTCTGTAAACTGATTAATGATCTGTCATTGGTCAACAAAGAGTATGATCTAGAAGACTCGAATCTCAAGTTTCTTCTTTCTCTACCTGAAAAGTGGGATGTGAAAACAACCACTATTAGAGACAACTATGATCTTGCTGAAACAGAGATTGATGAAATTTATGGACTGCTCAAAACTTATGAATTGGAAATGGAGCAGAGAAACAGGAGATCAAGCAGAAAAGGAAAGTCTGTTGCTCTTAATGTTGAAGAGAAGCCTCAGAAGAAAGAGGCAACACAAAGGAAAATGAAGGGAAAAGCTTTGGTCATACACTCAGAAAGTGATTCACCAAACTCTGATTATGATTCAAACTCTTCTGAATCATCTGACTCTGAGGATGATGAAGAAGAAATGAGAAAAATGGCTGTGCTGATGGTGAAAACTTTCAAGAAAATGGGCTTCAAGAATTTCAAGAAAGGAAAAAGGTTTTCTAGGGATTCAAATGAAGACAGGAAAAGCTACAGGAAGTCTGATAAGAGAGATTCTAAAGGGAAGAAGGATAAGTCTGAAATTCAATGCTACAAGTGTAAGGAGATGGGTCACTATGCTCCTGAGTGCAAGAAGGGTAAAACTGGAAAGGTACTCTACACTAAAGGCAGAGATTGGGCAGATACTTCAGATTCTGATGAAGAAGTGAACTATGCTCTCATGGCTACTACTGAATCAGAATCCTCTGAAAATCAGGTACCTCCAACTACCTATGCTTATAATATTGATGACATTGCTCAATTAAGAATTTTTCTTAAGTCATTGCATATAAGTTATAGGGATCAGACTTTAGAAAATGAGAGGATAAAAGCTGAAAATTCTGAACTTAAAGAGAGAAATAAACTTGTTGAAGAGAAACTTGAAAACATGCAACAAGTTCAGAAAGAGAGAGATGATGCTGTTTGCAAAGAACAGATTTTGCTTCAGAAGTATAACCAACTAGAATCTGAGTTGGAGGAAGCAAATAAAAAAATTAGGACTTGGACTAATTCTGGAAAGGACACTCAACAGATTTTTCAAACAGACACTGTTGGTCTAGGTTATAATGAGGGAGATGAACTTAGATTTCAAAATCAAGTTAAAGTCAGAACTAAATTTGTTCATGGAACCAGTAAATTTTTGTCTGAGAATGAAAAAGAAGCTGTCCAAAGAAAACCAGTAAAAACTAGTGTTAAACAGGTTAATATTGGTTCAATGACAGATAAACAACTCAAACATAAACTGAAGGAGTTAAAATCTGTTGAGAAAAAGAAAGTGTCAAACAAGAACAGAAATGGAAAAGTAGGCATTACTTCAGGAAATAAACCAATGCTTGCTAGTTATGCTCCAAGAAAGACATGTCATAACTGTGGTAGTACTAAGCATCTTGCAAATTTCTGCAAGAAAAATAAAAATATAAATTCTTTACCTACAAAGTCTGAGGTAAAGAAGGATTTTGCTAGAACTAAGCCACAGACTCTATGCACACACTGTGGAAGCACTTGGCATTCCATCTATACTTGCAGAAAATATCATGCTATCTATCATAATTACTATGAACTGAAACCCAATCTGAAATGGGTTAAAGTTGATACTGCAAGCGTAAACACTGATACTGTTAGCTCAAACTCTGATAATGTTAATTCCGCTGCAAAAGCTAACAAAGTTAAGAATGTCAAAGGATCCAAGCAAGTCTGGATCCTTAAAACTAATCCTCAGTAATTGTTTGTAATTGCAGGGTAACAGGGAGGCAACCCTAGTCGTGGACAGTGGATGTTCAGGACACATGACTGGAAATAAAGCCCTGCTATCAGAATATGAGGAGAAGGCTGGCCCAAAAGTTTCCTATGGTGATGGCAATATAGGAAGAACATTGGGATATGGCAATATCAATCTTGGAAATGTCATCATCAACAATGTAGCTCATGTCCCAGGACTCAAGCATGACTTGCTATCTGTGAGTCAAATCTGTGACAAGGGATATCATGTAGATTTCCAACCTGAATATTGTGAAATTATCAGCAAATCTACAGGAAAGGTTGTTCTAGTTGGTCACAGGCAAAACAACATTTATGAAATCAAGCTTTTGATAGACTCTGTTGGAAAAGCTGTTTGCCTGTCTACAAGAATGTCTAGTGAAGAGAGTTGGAAGTGGCACAAGAAACTCTCACATTTGAACTTGAACAACATCAATGAATTGATCAGAAAGGATCTTGTAAGAGGACTCCCAAAGACCCTGTTAAATGTTGATGGCCTATGTGACTCATGTCAGAAGGCTAAACAAAGGAAGTCATCTTTCAAGAGCAAAACAGAATCTTCTATCACTGATCCTCATCATCTTCTTCATGTTGATCTATTTGGTCCAGTAAATGTTATGTCTATTGCAAGGAAGAAATATGCTTTAGTCATTGTTGATGAATACACTAGATTCACCTGGGTGTATTTTCTAGCAAAGAAGGATGAAACTGCATTGACTCTGATGGAGCATGTGAAGCTTCTGGACAAAGGATCAAGCAACAAAGTTAGAATCATTAGAAGTGATAATGGAACTGAGTTCAGAAATGCAACAATGGAAGAATTCTACAAGGACAATGGAGTGAAACAAGAATTTTCAGCACCTGGTACACCACAACAAAATGGTGTAGTTGAAAGGAAAAATAGAACCTTAATTGAAGCTGCCAGAACTATGCTTGATGAAGCAAAATTGCCAACTTATTTCTGGGCAGAAGCTGTTCAAACTGCTTGTTTTACTCAAAATGCAACACTGATCAATAAGCATGGAAAGACACCATATGAGATGGTGAAGAAAAAGAAGCCTAACCTGAAATACTTTCATATTTTCGGGTGCAAATGTTTCGTTTTGAAGACTCATCCAGAACAGTTGACCAAGTTTGAGCTAAAGGCAGATGAAGGAATTTTTGTTGGCTATCCGCTGTCAACAAAGGCATTCAGAGTTTACAATCTGAGAACTAAAGTGATCATGGAATCTATACATGTTTCTTTTGATGATAAGAAGATAACTGGACTTGAAGACAAAGACGAATATGATCAACTGAACTTTGAAAATGAAGTTTTAAACTCTGATGAAGGAAACTCTGATGAAACAATTCTGACAGACTCTGTTGAAACAAACTCTGAACCTCTACTGGTAAATTCTGGAGAAACTTCTCAGTCACAACAAAGAGGAGAACCAGTTGAGGGGGAGCATGATCAAGATGAAGACTCAAACACTGATATTGAGTCAACTGAAAAATCTGGATCAAACTCTGATGCTTCAAACTCTGAAAATTCAAATTCTGACTCTGGACAGTCAAGTTCAGGGGGAGTCTCAGAAAACGAAGATAGATCACAACAGAATCAGGAGAGCATGGATCAAGGGGGAGGATCACATGCTGACAGAAGTCATTTGTCTTCTGCTAGGAAATGGACTAAATCACATACACCTGATTTGATAATTGGTGATCCAGATGCAAAAGTAAAGACAAGAAGTGCTACTGCAAGTGAATGTCTATTTCATGCATTCTTGTCTAAAAATGAACCAAAGAAAGTGGAAGAAGCTCTTCAAGATGCAGACTGGATAACAGCAATGCAGGAAGAGTTAAATGAATTTGAAAGGAATGAAGTTTGGACCCTTGTACCAAGACCAAAGAACAGATCTATTGTGGGTACTAAATGGGTTTTCAGAAACAAGACTGACAGTGAAGGTGTTATCACGAGGAACAAGGCTAGACTGGTAGCAAAAGGTTATTCACAGCAGGAAGGAATAGATTATGATGAAACATTTGCTCCAGTAGCAAGATTGGAGGCAATCAGAATTTTTCTAGCATATGCCTCTCACAAGAAATTCAAAGTGTTCCAGATGGATGTGAAAAGTGCTTTTCTGAATGGAAAGCTTGAAGAAGTGTTTGTTGAACAACCACCAGGATTTGTGGACCCCAAATATCCAGATTATGTCTACAGGCTAGATAAGGCACTATATGGACTTAAGCAGGCACCAAGAGCATGGTATGAGACACTTGCTCAGTTTCTTCTAGAAAGTGGATTCAACAGAGGAACAATTGACAAAACTCTGTTTTATTTCAATCAAGGAAGTGACCTCCTTTTAGTTCAAATTTATGTTGATGACATCATCTTTGGGTCTACTAATGATAAACTCTGTAAGAAGTTTGCCAAGCTCATGCAGTCCAGATATCAAATGAGCATGATGGGAGAGCTTAGTTACTTTCTAGGCCTACAGGTGAAACAAACAGAAGATGGAATTTTCATTAATCAAGAAAAATACAGCAGAAATCTTCTCAAGAAATTTGGTATGCTTGACTGTTTATCTGCATCAACTCCCATGGCAACAGCAACTAAACTGGACAAAGAAACAGGAGTTTCAGTGGATATGACAAACTACAGAGGCATGATAGGATCTCTTCTATACTTGACAGCTAGTAGGCCTGACATCATGTATGCAACCTGTCTTTGTGCAAGGTTTCAGGCAGATCCTAGAGAGCCACATCTGACAGCTGTGAAAAGAATCTTCAAGTATCTCAAGGGCACCATATCATTAGGTCTGTGGTACCCCAGAGAATCAGATTTTAAGCTACTTGGGTATTCTGATGCAGACTTTGCAGGCTGTAAGGTAGACAGAAAGAGCACTAGTGGAAGTTGTCAATTTCTTGGTGACAGACTTGTTTCCTGGTACAGCAAGAAACAGAAATCAATCTCCACATCTACAGCTGAAGCAGAGTATATTGCAGCTGGTAGCTGTTGTGCACAGATCTTATGGATGAAGAATCAATTGCTGGATTATGGATTGAGGTACAGTAATATCCCTATTTACTGTGATAATCAAAGTGCTATTGCTATGACAGGTAATCCAGTACAGCATTCAATGACCAAGCACATCAGCATAAGGTACCACTTCATCAGAGAACATGTGGAAGAAGGAAATATTGAACTACATTTTGTATCTACAGAACAACAGCTTGCAGATATCTTCACTAAACCATTGAGTGAAGCTACATTTACAAGACTGGTCAATGAACTAGGAATGGTCTCTGGTTCTGACTAGAAATGCTGGTTAGATTCAAACTTTACTTATGTGATGTATTAATCATATTTCCTGATTTGTTAAATGCTAAGTGTACTCTGTTGATTAAACTCTGTTATGCATACTCTGTTAAACTCTGTCAGCATGTCTGTATGTCATACACTATTAATAAGTTTGATAAACTCTGTGAACTTTGAGTTGATTTTTGTCTGAATGAAAACACCAATGAAGGAATATGTATGAAGCATGATTCTCAGCAATTAAATCATGAATCTTTCTGAGTTATTGAGATCTAATCTTAGATTGTGCAGAAAGTTAACACAGCATGATACTGGCTCATATTTATAGCATCTCTTAGTTTATTTTGTCCTAAACTTTGAGTCTATAAATACTGTGTGCATTACCTTTCATGAAGAACTACTGATGTTGATGAACTCTAAACTCTGTTAGTTATACTCTGATAAAATAAAATGTTTACTGCAATACCCCAAAGAAAATGTATATAGGTTATTATACTCCTTTGAGATTATGTTGGATACTAGGATGACCCAGGAACCTATTGGTATATAATATGTGCTAAAATTCTCTGATTTTTGGTGACTAGTTAAATACTAGGATGACCCAGGAACTTATCAAAATGATAAGGGCTAAAATTTTTGAATTTTTGGTGACTGGTTCCAACCTCTGATTACTGGAATGAAAAAAAAAATGAAAATAAAAAAAAAATAAAAAAAAAATGAAAAAAAATGTGTATATAAAGGGGGTATAAAATAAAAATTACTGTATAAAGTTTGATTACTTCAGAGTTTAGCTTTCATCATACAATCAGTGTTTACTATGACAGTTTGTGCATCCAGTGTTTATTGATTTACTTTATGGATTTTATGAAAAATTAGATGCTCTAAAAATTGACTTAGTAAACTCTGCTTCACACACACAAATACTCACAACTGTGCAATTTATGAAAGGGTTTCGGTGATAAAGTTGGAGAATTGACAAACGCTGTTGATTCGTGATTTGTACTCTAAGGTAAATTTTCACTTGGACAATTTGAAAGTCTTGGAGTAAGTAGGGTTTTTGACAACTGTTAATCAGTGGATAGTTGATGAATGTGTTCTTTATATGATTACTTTAATTAGTTTTCATATTCTCTTCTTGATGCGTTTTCTTGAAGAACAGTTCATATAACACAAATAACAGTTGCAGAACACAATGAATATGATTAGAAAAACAAAATTTTCATTGATAATAAGAAGAGACACAAAGCAAAACAAAACGGAAATCTCTTGAAGCTGTTTACACTAGAAGGGGGAAGAGAATGAAAGCTCGGGCAAACATATCTAAGTCACTCTCAGTGGTAGAACAAACTCCACCAACTAGTGAAGAAAAGTGATATTCTCTGATTCTGTGGATGAAGATATTGAAGCTCCAGAGGTTGTTTCACAGCAAACACCTCCTGTTGAGGTTGAGAAAGATGCAATACCTGCAAAGGATAAAATGCCTGCAGAAGAGGATGCAAGAGATGATGTTTCTCCAATAAATGTTGTTCCTGATTCATTTATGCCATTATCTGATCCTATCTCTAATATTGGTGTAGTTGATCAACCTACATCTGTTCCTTCTGAAGCTGTGGCATCTCATACTGAGATAATATCTGATGCTCACCACACTGTGGAAGAAGGTGAAGAAATTGATCAGGCAACCAAAGTAACTTCTCAGTCAATGTCTGTTGCTGAGCCTGAGCAACATGAAGAAAATCCTGAAAAGCCTACAGAAGATATTGCTAAACCTATGGCTGAAGATGAACCAGTTAAAGCTACAAGTGTTGAAGCTGAAGGTGACAGTAGTGCAAACTCTGATACTTCTCTGAGTGCACCAGTACAAACTGATGATAAACATACACCTTTTCCTCAACCTTGTACTTCTCATGAAGTTGAGAGAGCACAATTTGCCAAGAATGCTGCTGAATGGTACAAAGAAGATTGTATTTTTTTTCAACAGGAAGAGCAGCTAAGTTTGTTAAGCAAAGTGCTGATACTATCTCTAATCCAGAGATTCTTTCTTGCTTGAAAGCAACTATAGTTCAAGTTAAAACTCTGGATAGACGATTTGATGATACTAATTTGGCAATCACTTCTTTGCGAAATGAGGTTGTAGCTAGAGAGATGAAAATGGAAACACATTCAAAACTAGTGACTACAAAATTCTCTAAAGCTCAAGACAATATCCTTGCCAGACTGAGTAAAGTTGAAGAGAACCAGTCTGATTTATCTGCTAAAATTGATTCTATTGCTACCTCCCTGGAGTTAATTACTTCTATTCTTATGCCTGATGATGTCAAAAAGGGGGAGAGAGTTGTCAGAAGGGATAGTGCTGGAGATGGAGGGGCAAGTGACAAAGGAAAAGGAAAGAAAAAGGCCGAAGAGGTTCAAACTCTGAGAACTAGTAAGTCATCCAAATCACAGTCTGCTGGGAGAAATACTGATACTCAAGGAACTTCAAGGACCAAGAGTTTACTGTTATCTTCAAATCCACAAACTGATGAAGAGTTGGCTGCTAAGTTGTTCATTGAAGAGAATGAGGAAGGAGTAACGATTGAGGACATTGAAGCTGAGGAAAAGAGTTTACAAGAAGAACATCTTAAAGCTTTAAAGTCTGATAAGGTACAAAAAGAAAAAGCTCCTAGGCCTGTTCTTAAAGGCATTGTGATCAAGGAAAATGTTGATGCTGATCAAAGATCACATTTATCTAAGAAATCAACAGAAGCTGAAGCTAAACTCAAGCTGAAAGGCATTGCTATGGAAGGAGAAGATTCAAAGAAGAAAGATACAACCTCTGTTTCTACACAAGTTGTACAGAAGAAAGAAAACACAACCTCTGTTGCTACACAAGTTGTGTCTAGACCTCTATCTTCTCAGTTGAAATCAGTTTTTGGTAAAGGAACACTTCATGATCCGAATGAGTTATCTGGAGTCTCAATGAATATTTCTGATGGAAAAGCTTTATCTGGTAAGATTGGAAATAATAAGGCTGGACTAGGCTCACTTAGAGACAGAAGGCAATATACTGGTCCTAGAGATCCTTCTTCACTGGCTGTTCCAGGTCGTGGTGTACCTCAAGAGAGTCTGGATAGACTGGAATCAGTGCAGTTGGTTCATCAGAAGAGTTTAGACAAAGACTTTCTTCTTTACTTCATGGCTGATGGGACAGTATTCAAAGTTGGTAAGGATGATATTGGCTTGAAATATTGGGAAGAACTAGAGTATGTTCTATATCTTCTCAAGGTGAATAGTCAAAGGACTCAATCTGTTGCTAATGTACTAAGACAGAAGATGACTCAGAATCTGGCTATTAGAGGACAGAAATACAACAGCAGATACATTCCTAAGTACAGGGATTACCAAGGCAATCTCATTGAAATGAAGAAAGGTACTGCAAAGTTAAAAACTGATTTGGGAATCACAGTACTTGACTTCAATACTCAGGCAGAAAAAGACAGATTTATCAGACTGGGTAATGAAATGAGAAGAAACAAGATTTATGATCTTAGGGCTGCTATTTACCAAACAGATGAAAGTGATCCTCAACTCAGAGAAATCAAAGAAGCAATGAAGATTGAACTTGAAAATGCAGAAAGAAGATTGCTGATTGATTATCTCAGAACCATGCCAGATCTTGAAATGATTAGAGATTAAAGTTCTGTAAGAATTTTCTTATTCTCTATAGTTTTTAAGCTTAAACTCTGAATCTGTATAAACACTGTATTTATCTATTTGTTTTGACATCATCAATTACTGTCATTAACTTGTACATTTTTGATAATGAACAAGTTGGGGGAGATTGTTAAATATAATTGATGTGTTTTGATCAGTGTTTAAGTGTTACAGGGAGTTATCAGAGTTTAGCTGGAAGCAGTCAGAGTTTGTGTAAACTCTGACAGTTGGAAGCTCAACAGAGTTTGTTAAACTCTGTTTGGAGGAAGCGCGTCTACTGTTCAACAGTGATTAAAGATTAATTATGGAAGCGATATCTTTGAAGATTGGATAGCTATCAAAGAGATCGAGTTGACATAGGAGACGTGTGACAATCTGTAATTGATATCATTGTATAGCTGATTATTAGGAATATCAATTAGAGATTGTATCGTAGCTGTATGTTATATAAATACAGATAGGTTAACCCTAGAAGGGAATCGATAACGAATTATCATTATTGTAACCTAGCAGCTCTTTGTGATATTTTACATCACGAAGAGGGTTTGAAATACAAGAAGTTTTTAAGTGCATAAACGCTTTTACTTGTTAATCTCTCATACAAAGTTGATTATTATTTGTGTATTCGGCCTAACAAGGTACCCTCTGTGTCTGACTGTTACAAACAAAGATATGCAACCATCTTCAGTTTCAAATCGTAGTGGATTAACAGGTAGTGATGTTGGTTTTGAAATTGTAAATATAGAAAGAGTGTCATATAATATTGTTGATAACAACAATGAGGAAGCAAGTAAAGATAATATTGAAGATTACGTTGATTTTGCTGAAGAAGTTTCTCGACAAGTGATTAACATGTATCCTGAAGCAAGGACAGAGGATGAAACAGTATAAATTAGCAGCGATGATGTAATCACAAACAACCAGAAGCGGGAGATATCTTTGAATCAAATATATAAAGATAAAGAAACCTTGCAGATGGTTCTCAGTTTCTATGCAATCAAGAACAATTTTCTGTTTAAAGAGAATATTTACTTAAATGCTTTGACGAGGATTGCAAATGGTTGTTGCGTGCTTCCAGGAATTGAAACACAAGTTAGTTTATTGTTCGAAGGTTGGTAAATATTCATACTTGTTCTCTTGATATAAGGTTTAAAGACAAACGCCAAGCAACCACAAGTGTTATAGCAGATGTCATCATGCACAAATTTATAACTATTAAAACAAAATACAGTGTTGCAGATGTAATCAGAGATATGAAGCACGATCACAATATGGAAGTAAAGTACAACAAAGCTTGGAGATCTAAAGAAAAAGCTGTAGAATGAATCGTTTGCCGAGCTTTACAGTTATTTGTATATGCTCTACACTACAAATGCAGGATCGATAATAGAACTGCAACTAACTGAAAATAGTTGCTTCCTCTATGTTTTTGTTGCATTGAATTCGTCAATAAAAGGGTGGAATTATTGCCTTCCAGTTGTAGTTGTTGATGGAACTTTTTTAAAATCAGCATACGGAGGTACATTGTTGGTTGCAGCAACTCAAGATGTAGGTAGGAAAATTTTTCCATTAGCATTTGCTGTTGTTGATTCGGAGAATGATCTGTCATGGGAGTGGTTTTTTTTTTCAAAACTTTAGATAAGCTTATGGCGGAAGGGAGGATATGGTTATAGTATCAGATCGACATGAAAGCATTATCAAAGCAGCAAATAAAGTTTATCCAGAAGTACCAAATGTGTTTTGCATCTTTCATCTACTTGGAAATATAAAGAGTAAGTTTAAGAAGAATTTAAAAAAGATAAAAGACATATTCTTCTCTGTTGCAAATGCTTATACTTTGAAGAAATTTAAATATCATATGAAAGAATTAGAGAAAGTTGACCAGAGGGTTAGCTGTTTCTAGAAGAGGTGGGATATGACAAATGGGCCAAGGTTTATTCAATGAATAATAGATATTCAAATATGACATCGAATGTTGCAGAATATTTAAATTCAGTAATCATGGCTATCAAAGAGTTACCAATATGTACGTTGTTGGAAAGTATGCGAGCTTTGATACATAAATGGAGCTGGAGAAACAGGAATGAAACAAATGCAACCAGCACAAGATTAACTAGGAAATACGAAGAACTTTTGAAGAAAAACTATACCTTCTCTGTTGATTTCAATGTAAATTCTTCATACTCTCCTACAAATTTATTTTCTACTCTTTTATATTTGTTTCACTAAATTGCAAAGAAATTGATAGGTGAACTCCACAAACCACATATTATTTGAAGTGTAAAAAGGTGACAGAAAGAATGTGGTTGATATTGCTAAAAGAAATTGCACATGCAAAAGGTTTGTGCAATTACTTTTAATTATGTAGCTCTGAATGTCCATATTAGTGCATTATTTAATAGAGTTTCTTGATCACTTTGTTAATAAGCAGGTTGCAAATGGACCAAATTTCTTGTGCCCATGCAATTGCAGTTTTTCAAAAATCAAAGCTGGATCCTTATGATTTTTGTTCGACCTATTACCAAAAAGAAACTATGGTTGCAGCTTATAAAGAAAATGTGTATCCTGTTGGGAACAAAGATACGTGGCAAATACCTGAATCTGTGAAATCAGTGATACTACTCCTTCTAGAAGGAAGAATTCGAGTTGGAAGACCAAATAAAAGGAGACATAAGTCTAATTGGGAAAGAAATGCATACACAGTCAAAGCAATAAAATGTAGTAAATACAAGCAAACTGGACATAACAAGAGGAGTTGCAGAAATCCAATGAAGAACAATTAGTTGTTATAACAAGTAAATTTGGCATACATTGATGTATATAAAATTAACTTGAAGTATAACTTTGATTTATGTGGAGTAAATTTGGCATACTTGATGTATAGTTATTTCAAAATTTATGTGGAGTTTACATTTTTGGTTAAACATTGCTTAAACAAAATATGTTTAGTTACATTTTTGGTTTAAATTAAACCGAAACCTTAAAACCAAAGTCTAAAACACAACAAGCAACTAATTTCAACCAAAGATGCAAATATGTTCAACCCCATCAACTAGGGTCAAACACTTCACTGTAAAAAGGACAACCCTTAAAACGTAAACTTAAAACCAAAGTCTAAACACTAAATGTAACTAATTTCAACCACAGATGCAACTATGTTCAACCCCATTCAACTAGCGTCAAGCACTTCACTGTAAAAAGTACAACCTTTAAAACGTAAACTTAAAACCAAAGTCTGAAACACTAAAGGCAACTAATTTCAACCAAAGATGAAACTATGTTCAACCCCATTCAACTAGGGTCAAACACTTCACTGTAAAAAGGACAACCCTTAAAATGTAAACTTAAAACCAAAGACTGAAACACTGCATTCAACTAATTTCAATCACAAATGCAACTATATATAATCCAACATTCAACCAGGGTCAAGATTTTTGGTTTGGTTCGAACCGAAAACTTAAAATCAAAGTCTGAAACACTGCATGCAACTAATTTTGTTAGTCACAGAGGCATGCCTGTATACATCTAATAACAAGCCTAATTGTTTGTAATGCTTTGCATTACCTACATGATCTCTTAACTGAGAGAACCTCTAGTTGTAGAGTTTCTACTTGTTGTAGTACTTATAACAGGCATCAAGTTCTACCCGTGTAACTGTAATTAAAGTCAGAGAATAATGCTTGAAAGAAGTTCCAAGGATCATGCCTCAAGCTTGAAGCCCAAGACTGTCAAAATAAACACAGTTGGAATTTGGAGAATGAAGATTTGCCTAAGTACCAATTCGAGAAGTATGTTTGTTATATTCGAGAAGTCTAGCATTCGAGAAGTCAGGAATTCGACATCTCAAAAGACACTGTTCGATATCTCTGGAGGTCAACTAGTCAAAGCCTCGTTCGAGAACTCAGAGATTCGACATGTCTAATACTCTATTCGAGAACTCAAGAAGTCAACAAGTCAAAGCATCATTCGAGTTCTCTAAGAGTCAACAAGTCAAAGCTACATTCGATATCTCAAGGACTAAAGAGGCTATTCGATATCTCAGGGATTCGATAAGTAAAATGCTCTATTCGATATCTCAAGGATTCCTGGAGAAAAGACTTATTCGAGAAGTGATTCGATATGTCAGCTCAACAGTATTCGAGAACTCAGAGTTATCGATTAAGCCAATTCCAGTTCTCGAATCACCAACAGAGTTACTTCTCGAATACAATCTTGGAGACAAAATACTGAAGAATTGTACAAGTCAGAAACCTGCAACAAGCCAAGACGCTTTATGGACCACATACTGTAAAGTACGTTGGAAAGCCTACAAAGAAGCTTGGAGAGATAGTACAAGAGACAAAGAGCTAAAGAAGTGGATCTGAATAGAGTTCTATGAAGTCAATTCTGTAGCAGTTTGGATGTTTACTCAAATAGGATAGACACATTAAAAAGCGAATTTGTTTGCTACCTTATTTGTTGTAAGCAAGTTGTTCACGTGATATAAGTGAACAACCCTACTTCTTTAGCAAGTATCAAACAAAGTGATCTAGAGTTTTTACAAGTAATATCTCTCTAAGAAAGAAGCTGAGAATACTAACATTTGTATTCACAGATTGTAGCAAATCTTTATCTAATACAATATTAGATGAAAGTGATATCATGTTCTTGTGTTTATATTCCGCACTTACATAATCTGTTAAACACAAACACACACTCTGTTACATAATCAGATTCAAACTCTTAAGACAACCTTCACTTAAAACACTTATCTGAAGAAAAGTTTGAGAATACATTCACCCCCCTCTGTATTCTCTCATGTGTTCAATATTCAACTAGTGGTATCAAAGCAGGTTGTTTATTTAAAAAACAGAAAAAGATCATGAATACACCAAAGACTACAGGAACAGTGCAGGTCCCTAAGTTCGACAAAGAGAATTACAACCTCTGGAAGATTAAAATGTTGTTGTTCATCAAAGCTGCTAGCCCTCTATATCTTGAGATACTCAAGAATGGTCCCTTTGTTCCACAGCAAGAGATTCCTGAAAAGACTGTTGGAACTATAACCATTCCAAGATCTTATGTGGCTAAAGAACCATCCAAATGGATAGAGACAGAAAAGAAGATGGTTGCTCTCGACAGTCATCTCATGTTATTAATCATAGATTCTATGGAACTGTCAATGTTTGCTAACATAGCCTCTTGAAAAACAGCAAAGGAGATGTGGGATCATATTGAGGTGTTATGCGAAGGAACATAGGAGGTTAGAGAAAACAAGAAACAGATACTGGTCACACAGTATGAAGCTTTCATGGCTCAGACCAAGGAAAGCATTACTGACATGTTTGAAAGGTTTCACAAGCTAGTGACTGAGCTACAGATGAATGGAAAGGTGTACAGCACCAAGGAGTTGAACATGAAGTTTCTATTGTCTTCACCAAACCATCTAGAGCAAAGGGTCATTTCTCTAAGAGAAAGAGATTTGAACAAAGTCACATATGATGTGCTCTATGGGGTTTTAAAGACTCATGAGCTTGAGTTGCTTCAGAAGAGGGCTATCCAAGCCAACCAAGGCAGAATGGTAAACACATCATGTGCCTTGATTGTCATCAAATCTGTTCAAGACCTAGAAGCATCTACAAGTCAGCTGAGGATAGAAAAGATAGTAGATGATGAAGAAAATGAAGGTGAAGTGACTGAACCTGTTGAGGAAAAGGAAGAAGAAGAGTTCTATACTCTTGAAGAGCTAGATGGCATGGAAAACACTTCATATGCTTTCATGGCCAGAAAGTTTCCAAACATCAGATTCAAGAGGAACCAACCCTTCAAACCTAGATCCAAAAACCATTCATTCAACAAGAGCAAGGCACCTGTGAAAGCAAACAAGAATAAATTCAAAACCAGCCATGTGGATAGGTCATCTGTAAGGTGTTATAGATGCAATGAACTAGGTAATTTTGCCAGTGAATGCAAGAAGCCTAAAAAGAAGGATAAGGAGTTTCTAGAGCTTGAAGCCAAGTATGAGGCCCTTCTGAAAAAGCAGACACAAGGCAAGGCTTACATAGCTGAAGGGAAGTGTTGGGATGACTCTGATAGTGATGGAGAGGAGCAAGAATTCTGTAACTATGCCTTGATGGCTGATTCCAAGGATGAACAATCTCTATCTAACTCTCAGGTACCATCTCTCACTACCATAGATATGTCTGTTTCTGAGTATAAATGCATGGTTGAACAACTATCTATTGAAATGTTTAATATTCATACTAGTATGACTGCTTCTAATGAAGAGATTGCAAAACTCTCTGCTAAGAATGAATTGCTAAGCAAGAAGAATGAGGAACTTGAGCTAACTGCTATGCAAGTAGATAACCATAAGAAAGAAGTTGAATATTTGCAGAATAAGGTTCTATGTGCTAGTCAGGTTGAGAAGGCTCTTAGGGATGAACTAGCTGAGAATGAATTCAAACTGAAAGCATTTAAGAACTCCTCTAGTCTACTGCAGACCTACCATGAGAAAAACCAAGCTAAACCCAAGGATGCCATTGGACTTGACTATGGCACTCTTAAACAGAGGAAAGGCTATGCTATCATTGAAGATGACATAGTTGTTCAGGATGAAGTGCCTCACATTTTGAAAAAGACCGAGTCTCCAATTTTTAAAGAACCAACATTTGAAATTGATGAGGATGCCTTACTCATTAAGCAAATGTTGAATGATGAGGATGAGGCACAGTCTAGTGAACAACCAGCATCCTCTAAGAGTGAGAGTGTCAAGGCAAAAGCCAAGAAGCCAGTAGGAGGTAGACCTAGACCTGAGAAGTTTGTGAAGTTTGTTTCAGCTGGGAAAAATGAATTTGAGAAGAAAGTGGCTAATAAGAAACAAAACAGAAATGGCAAGCTAGGGATAAACAAGAATAATAATTATGCTTATGTGCCAAATGCTCCTAGGAAAGTTTGTCAAAACTGTTTTAGCACTAATCACTTAACTCATGCATGCAAGAAACCAACTGGTAGTGTAGCTAAGCCTTTCTATGATTGTTCTGTGCCTTTAAGACATAGAGATTCACCTTTCTGTGATAAACTTGACTGTATGCCATGCAACATGAATGTTATGACTAGCTGTTTTAATTTGAGAAGACAATTCATGGATGGTTGCTTCAGTCACAACATTCACACACACTACACAAGGCCAGAGTCTTCAAGTCCTCCTCGAGTTAGGAAGGTACCTCTGTCACCTAAGTCTTAGAATTTTCTAACAGTGACAAGAAGACCAGTCCTGAGAAAGATGATAAGCATGCTGTTTTTGATAAATCTGTTTCTAAGCCAAGTGGACCCAAACTTGTTTGGGTACCAAAGAAGAAGTAATACCTTTGTGCTTGCGGGGCAAAGAAAGTGAAAAGAAGGTCATGTGGATTTTGGACAGTGGATGCTCAAATCACATGACTGGTGATATGGCCTTGCTATCACAATATGAGGAGAAGGCTGGCCCAATGGTTGCTTTTGGAGATGACAGCATGGGTAACACATTGGGATATGGCAAGTTAAAAGTTGGTAATGTCATCGTTGAAGATGTAGCACTAGTCAAGTGTCTCAAGCATAATCTACTAAGTGTTGGTCAGTTTACTGATAGAGGATTCAAGGTAAATTTTGACAAAGATGAATGTTTGATCACCCACAAGAAGACTGGTGATTTTGCTCTATCTGGAGTAAGAAAAGGAAGCCTGTTTGTAGCCAATATGAACTCTGCAAACAAGGACAAAGTTTGTTGCTTCTACTCAAAAGCATCAAATGAAGATTGTTGGCTATGGCACAAGACGTTATCACACCTGAACTTCAAGGCCATTAATTCTCTAGTCAAAAGAGAGTTAGTGAGAGGCATGCCCACACTTGAATTCTATCAAGAAGGAGTGTGTGAGACTTGCTAAAAAGGAAAGATAAAAAGGTCAAGCCACAAGTCAAAGATAGTGACATCAATCACCAAGCCCCTGCAATTAATTCATATGGATTTGTTTGGGCCTGTCAATATTATGTCACTCTCAAGAAAAAAGTATGCCCTAGTGATGGTTGATGATCACACAAGGTATACATGGGTGGAATTTCTAGCATCAAAGGATGAGACTCCTCAAGTAATCATTGAGCACATAAAGAAAGTTGATAAGGAAGCAAAAGCAAACAATGCAAGTGTGATTGCATTGAGAAGTGATAATGGAACAGAGTTACTTGAAGCATTTTGCAAAGAGAATGGCATCTCTCAACAATTCTCAGCTCCAAGGACTCCACAACAAAATGGAGTAGTTGAGAGAAAGAACAGAACTCTAATTGAGGCTGCTAGAACAATGTTGCTTGATGCATAGATGCCTACATGTTTTTGGGCTGAGGCTGTGAGCACTGCATGCTACATCCAGAACAGAACCCTCATCAACAAAAACACTGGAAAGACACCTTACAATTTTATGACTGGAAAGAAGCCTACTCTAAAGTATGTTCATACTTTTGGAAGCAAATGCTTTGTGTTGAAAGACAATTCAGAATATGTTGGGAAGTTTGATGCAAAGGCATTTAAAGGAATTTTTCTTGGAGAGAATTGCATACAAAGTTTATGTCATCAGTCAAAAGAAAGTTATGGAAAGCACAGATGTGACATTTGATGACAGCAAACTACCTGGATTAGAAGAAGCCAATGATGAAGATAGAGATCCATTAAAGTTTGAAAATCTAGATGATTCTGATGAAGAGATTGAAACTGAAGTTGAAACTCTAGTTCAACAAATTCAAGTGAATGATGAAGCAAGAGAAGAATCTGATCCAACCAACAGTGAAGAGACTAGCATCCAAGAGACATCTGTGAATAGTAGCAACTTCATAGGGGGAGGAAATGAAGATGATCATGTCTTGGATGATGAAGCAACATGAAGGTTGAGAAATCAAACTGAGCACTCAAGGAAATGGGATAGGTCACACACTGCAGAGCAAATTATTTGAGATCCAAATGCAGGAGTTAGAACTAGGAGAGCAACTCAAAATGAGTGTCTCTATTGTTGCTTTCTATCTCAGATTGAGCCTAAGAAACTTGATGATGCACTGTTAGATCCAGATTGGATTGTTGCTATGCAAGAGGAGCTGAGTCAGTTTGAAAGAAACAAAGTATGGGAACTTGTGCCTGCACCAAAGAACAGAACCATTGTTGGAACAAAATGGGTTCTGAAGAATAAGATGGATGAAGATGGTGTAATAGTAAGAAATAAAGCAAGGTGGGTTGCAAAAGGATACTCTCAACAGGAAGGCATTGACTATGATGAGACATTTGCTCCTGTTGCTAGATTGGAAGCCATCAGAATCTTCTTGGCATTTGCTACTCATTCAAACTTTAAAGTCTATCAAATGGATGTCAAGAGTGCATTTCTGAATGGGGAGTTGGAAGAAGAAGTCTATGTGCAACAACCACCTGGCTTTGAGGATCCACATTTCCAAGAATTTGTCTACAGATTTCTTAAGCCATTGTGTGGACTTAAACAGGCTCCAAGGGCATGGTATGACACTTTATCACAGTTCCTTCTTGAAAATCAATTCACTAGAGGCACATTGGACAAGACACTGTTTTACAAGAAGCATGGGAATGATATTATCCTAGTTCAGATCTATGTGGATGATATCATATTCGGCTCTACAAATGAGAAGCTGTGTGAGAAATTCTCTAAGCTCATGCAAAGCAGATATGAGATGAGTATGATGGGAGAGTTAACATTCTTTCTTGGAATGCAAGTTAGTCAGAAGAAGGATGGTATCTTCATCAGTCAAACCAAGTACATTAAGGATTTATTAAATAAGTTTGACTTAGAAGACTGCTCACTTGTAAAGACACCCATGGCCACTGCCACCAAATTGGATGAAGATGTCAAAGGCAAGAGAGTAGATATCTCAGTCTACAGAGGCATGGTTGGTTCTCTACTCTATCTCACTGCAAGTAGGCCAGACATCATGTTTGCTACATGTCTGTGTGCAAGGTTTCAATCAAATCCAAAAGAGTCACATCTGATTGCTATAAAAAGAATCTTTAGATATCTAAAGGGTACTCCAAACTTGGGTTTATGGTATCCTAAGGACACAGGGTTCAATCTGGTTGGTTACTCTGATGCTGATTATGCTGGATGCAGAGTGGATAGGAAGAGCACCTCAGGTAGCTGCCAGTTTCTTGGACAAAGGCTAGTCTCTTGCTACAGCAAGAAACAACAATCTGTGTCAACTTCCACAGCTGAGGCTGAATACATAGCTGCTGGAAGTTGCTGTGCTCAAGTGCTTTGGATTAGAAATCAGCTTAGAGATTATGGACTTGTGTTAGAAAGAATTCCAATCATGTGTGACAACACAAGTGCAATCTCTATAGTTGCCAATCCTGTAAATCATTCTAGGACAAAGCACATTGACATCAGATATCATTTCATTAGGGAGCATGCAACTAATGGAACCATTGAGTTACATTATGTCCCTACAGATAAACAATTAGTTGATATATTCACTAAGCCATTGGATGAAGCCACCTTCACAAGGTTGGTTAGTGAAATTGGAATGCTGAATTCTTCAGAACCTGGCTAAGTAAAAATATAAACTAGATTGTTGCAGCAGTAAACACATACTTTATCTAAATTCTCAAAATTTTTGAAGTAAGTGTTGGCTAAAATATGATTTATAAATATTTTAAATCTATTGCATATGTTGAAAATCATATTCGAATTAGCTTGAAATTTCTATGAAATTTTAAGACTATCACTATTTAATTTGTTAGAATATTCTTCATTTGAATAATTCTGGTGAATTTTGAAAAGGTAGTGAAAATTAACTTTTATGAGTGGAAAGTGTAGCTCGATAAGTCAGACTTCTCTAATGACTTTCATGTCTATGGTCGACTTCTCTAACAAGTCTATTTGGAACACTCTTGAGTTCTCAAATAATGCATTTTGGAGAAATCGAACAGAGACTTGCTTGACTTCTCGAATAGGACATTTGAGTTCTCTAATGACTGAGTTCTCGAATAGAACATTTGAGTTCTCTAATGACTGAGTTCTCGAATAGAACATTTGAGTTGTCGAATCATTTGAAAAGGCTGAATTTTCGCTAAATCTTAACCGTTTTTGGATTTTTATTCAGAATTTTAAATCACTCATAAAAACATATTTTATTTAATTTGGAATTATTTCTAAGTTAGATTATAGCCAACTGTGAGTTACAAACTGCTTGAGATATCGATTAAGCCTTTCTTGACATATCGAATAGTTGATTTCTACTTCTCGAATGACTGACTTGTCGATACAAAACATATATCTAATCGACAATTCAAGTACTTCATACTTATACAGCTTTACATCTATTCGTTTCATTTCACTCAATTTCTCAAGCATCTAAAGTTCCAAAACCTCTGAAAACCCTAACTTCAAAAGCTAAATTTCTTCTTCAACCTTCATTCTCTTCTCTCGTCTCTCTGTGTAACAATGGCAAATACCCAACTCACAATTCCTAACCACACCAACTTCATTGCTATTACTAATGATGTGGAAGCACCCAATGCTAATTTCAAGTGCTTTGTTCGATGGATGTCTGAGTCCTACATCAAGGATGCACTTTCAGCTAACCCAACACTGTATCTAGATTTACTGGAACAATTTTGGAGGACTGCTACTGTGGAGGTCATTGCTCTTGAGAATGCTATAACCTCATATGTAGTCTACTGCAAGATTCAGGATAAGGAGATCACCATCACTACTGCAGACATGAATCAAGCACTAGGGCTACAACAAGGAGTGTATGACCCACTAGCCACTAATGCTGAATTGGAGGACTTCTTTGATTTTATCAACTACTCAGATAAAATCAAATTTGGAAATTTGAATAGGAAGTTCTTGAGAAAAGAATGGAGCTACGTCTTTGCCACTCTTCTCCAAGTCTTCACAGCAAGGAAGTCTAGCTTTGACCAAATCAGTACACCTGTACAACAAATAGGCTATGCCCTAGCGTATGGGAAAAAGATTGATGTTGGACTAATCATAATGCAGGAGCTGTATGGGAGACTTGGTAAGAACTCAACCAAGAGAGAAATAGAATAGGCTATCCGAAATCCATGACCAAACTCATTTTTGGTAGCTTGGAGACTAAGAATGATGTTGATGTAAGACTTAAAATAACTCCCCATATGGAGAGTTTATTTAGGACTTACCCCCATAACATGCCAATATTTGACTCTAAATCTGAGTTAGCTAGGCCTAAGCAAGTAGAACAAGATGCTAACCCAAGGCCTGCTAACCAACCCCATCAACCAAACACTCTACCAAACACAGAGCCACCTGCATCATCCTCTCAACAGGGTGGTGTTAGTAAAAAGGAGAAGAAGAGAAAATAGATTGTTTCTGAACCATTAAAAATCTTAACTGAAGCAGCATTAGCTGTAGAATTAGGTTTAGAAAGTGAGGAACCTGAGTCACCCTTACTAAGGCCAAAGAAGAAGAAGAAGAAATCTAAAACCACCTCTTCAGTCACACAAATGGCTGAAGTTGTAAAATTAGGGGCACACAGTTCACTAGATGTATCCTCTCAACAGGATGCATCTATAGAATCAAGCATCCTCCCCAATGCACTATCTTGTAATAAGGCTTGAACAACACAGAGTGGAGAGCACATCATACTTGAGGCTCCCTCTATTTCTCAGGAGGAGTTGCCAAAATCTACTCTAAAAGACACTACTCTTCCAGAATCTAACACTCAAATTTCTTTGGAGCCTGCAACTCAAGCAATTGAGGAGCAAGGCATTGATCACCAATAATTTTCTTCTCTTGGTGAGCGAATGGACTCAAGTGACTTAGTGCATGACACTTTGCTCACCACCCAGGAACCACATTTAGATGGTGAGGGAATGCTAGCTGGGGCATATCCTAATGACACCATCACAAATACAGAGGATTCACTAGTTTTCACTAGAGACTCTATGCCTGTGTCAACTACTGGTGTAACTCATTCCACTTCTGTGGAGACACCAGTGGTAGAGTCATTCCATCCAGTTACAGAAGTTGCATCTGTAACTGAGGAGTCTAGCTTGCCTAGCTCTAGCTCTTACTTTCTGTCACAATGGCTGAAGCCTGTGCAACATGACAGTGCTTCAGGATCAGGATCTGTTCCACCACAACTGACGGTTGAAGCACTTCAAAGCTTAGTTGTGGATCAGATCCCTGAGTTTGTAAAAATTGCCCAACACCTTGTCACCTCAAATTTGTCAAATCCAGATTATGAAGCCATTCTGCTATGTCATAAAGAAGATGTGGAGATGTAGAATGAGAAAATAGCAGATGAGGCTGAGAGAGATGTCAATGTGGATGCTTGGTTGCAAGGCAGGAATGACATTGGTCTATCAGAGGGTCTTCAATTTCTCAGAAAAGAATACATCACTTCATTAGGGTCAAATACCAAATCTTTAACCCCTAGTGAAGTGTATGAAGCTGTGAATGATACCTACAAGGGAACTCTGAAGGCTGCTCACTATCTAGGCAAGGGCCTTAAAACTGAAATTAATGAGGTATGTACAGCCACAGTCACGGAAGTAAATGAAATTAAGAGAGATTTTGACTCCAAGTTCCCTTCACTCAACTCTGTTATCAAGACCATTCAAGAATGCAAGGCTACCTGCACCAAGATGGACAATGGATTGGTCTTAGCTCAAAGTGCTATCAAGAATATGGCCACTCAAATGGAGAAACTGACAAATCAGATAACAGATGCAAATGCCATGCTGAGAACTCTCTTTGCAAATCAATATGGAGATAAGCTGGTGACTGAAGTCCCGGTTCATGAAATGACCAAATTTGAAGTGCAGAGACTCAAGGACCAATCTCTTTCTGGATTTAAAGCCTCTGAGCTATTCACCAAAGTGGATACTCTTGAAAAGGAAGTGAGGTCACCCAAGCAGTCAAATGCTCATCTTACAGACACAGTTGCAACTCTTACTGAGAAGTTGGACACTCAAGCTACCACCACAGCTGATGTTTTTCTTCATCAACAACTGATGCTGTCTGCTATGATGAAGCACATGGGACTCCCTCTACCTGAAGAATCTGTCAATCCCATCTCTTCCAACCCAAAGGCCACTACTGAAGCCTCTGTGCCTGATACCAAGCCTAAGGGGGAGAAGAGGACCTTAAGGAGCTCAAAACCTAAGGGGGAGAATAAAGAGGAGAGACCTAGGGAGAAAGGCATAATCATCTCTAAGGGTGGTCATTCAAAAATCTCAAAACCTACAACCTCTCATGTTCAAGGCAAGACTACCCCAAGTGACCAAAAACAAAACATCACCTCTACAGTGGTTGCAGGATCTATGCCAACTGAGCAAGCTAAAACCTCCAGAAATGAAGAAGATCATCCAGTTGAAGTGGATGTAGTTACTGAGGCCAAGCTGATAGAAGTAGCAAATTCAGAAACTTTTCATGATGCTGCCTTCTTGAAGCTTCTGCAAGTCTCAAAAGCAAAGGTTGGAGGGGATACATTGGAGTACAGAAGGAGTCTGAAAGAGCAAATCAATTATCTGACATTGATTCCAAGGAAGCTAAATCAAATCTATCTCAAGGAGATTATGATGGTGACCAGTAATAAAATATTGTATCTATCTTATGATACCTTGAAGGCTCTAAAATTCACAGAGATTGATGCTATCCTGGGGTTGATAGAGAAGATGGGAGAGAACAACAGAAGCCTATATACTGATCTGAGGAATGGCCAACAAGCTAGGTTGCCTGAAGTTTGCACTTATCCAAGAACAATTATCTATCAATCTGGCACAAGGATTGAGGATATCAAACAGCTGGTCATTCCCAAGGATCTCACTTTCCAGAATCACAGACTTATCATTGACATTATTGATAAATTACAAAAGAAGAATGGGATAAGAACTGGTGAAGAAGTAGAGGCATTGCACATTCTCAGAACATTCATTGCCACAGGTGAGATTCTAGAAATAGCAAAAGGAAGGAGAAATAAGGATGATGAAGATGAAGACAAAAGTGATGGGAGGAGAAGACATCACAGGAGTGATAAGGGTGATGAAGACAAGAAGAAGAAGAAGAAGAAGAAGGATAGCAAAGACAAGAAGGATGGTGATGGCCAAGGCAAAGTTTATGAGAGGAAAAGTGGAAAACAGCAAGCCCTAGGCATCACTAGCTGTAACCTCACCACAACACAAGACTCTAAGTCTAGGGTGAATACAGTTAGTAGTGACCTACCAAAATAAACCCATGGCCTCTGCAACTGTTTTGCCACCTCAAGAAGATGCAAATCAAGAAACCATCTGTATGTTTCCAAAAGCAAACTGCTAATGGTGTACTACAATGGTCTACCAGGAAAGGTCACAAGTTTCTGCCAAGCAACCAAGTGAAGAAGATCAAATTCAAACATGCTGCAAGAAGAGTGAAGCCATCTAAATCAAGGGCCCTAACTATCATTCCAGGATTAAACTCCAACCACTAGATGAAGACTTTGATGAAGACCAACTACAATTCTTATGGGCTCAAAAAATCTACCATGTTGCCATTGTTGATAACTGCCTTGAAGTTAAATCCACTGATGGAAGACAGAAGAAATTCAAGCAAGGGACATGTCAGCATTGGGGCAAGCTAGATGATATAGAAAGGATTATTGCTATGTTGGATTCTAAAAATAGAGTGGAAAGAGTATGGAAGCTGGAGTTGATTAATTTTGTCAAGATGAAGAGAGATCACCAGGCAGAACGGAAAAAGAAAAGTGAGGAGCTGTTAAAGAAAGGAGAGGAGGAGTTTGCTGCTATGGAAGCTAAGGCTGATGAGTTAAGAGCCATGGTTCTGTGTAGAGTCAGGTATAATCCTTACATTATTGAATACAAGAAATATGGAAGAACTGTGAAGATTATAATGGACTACATCAGTTCCTCCTCTGAGAAACAGCTGAATGAAGTTCTTAAAGATCTATCAGGCTCTCCTCTAATTGAGGAACTCACTGCTATAAAAGACATTTTTCTTGCTATGGAAGAAAATGCAAAGAAGAAAGATAAAGAAGCTGAAGAAAAGAAGAAAAATGAGAATCTGCAAGCCAAAGATCAAGAGATGAATCCAAAAGGATATGGCTAGTAATTCTTCATAACTTGTAAGGATGCCTCTTTGTATTTTCAATCAAGTTACATACCTGTACTTTTCAAGTTTTATCTTTATGTATGATAGGCTTGTTATCAGACATGAAATTGTGACTAAGGGTCTTACTCACAATTTGGGGGAGATTGTTAGTCACAGAGGCATGCCTGTATACATCTAATAACAAGCCTAATTGTTTGTAATGCTTTGCATTACCGACATGACCTCTTAACTGAGGGAACCTCTAGTTGTAGAGTTTCTACTTGTTGTAGTAATTATAACAGGCATCAAGTTCTACCTATGTAATTGTAATTAAAGTCAGAGAATAATGCTTGAAAGAAGTTCCAAGGATCATGCCTCAAGCTTGAAGACCAAGACTGTCAAAATAAACATAGTTGGAATTTGGAGAATGAAGATTTGCCTAAGTACCAATTCGAGAAGTATGTTTGTTATATTCGAGAAGTCTAGCATTCGAGAAGTCAGGAATTCGACATCTCAAAAGACACTGTTCGATATCTCTGGAGGTCAACTAGTCAAAGCCTCGTTCGAGAACTCAGAGATTCGACATGTCTAATACTCTATTCGAGAACTCAAGAAGTCAACAAGTCAAAGCATCATTCGAGTTCTCTAAGAGTCAACAAGTCAAAGCTATATTCGATATCTCAAGGACTAAAGAAGCTATTCGATATCTCAGGGATTCGATAAGTAAAATGCTCTATTCGATAACTCAAGGATTCCTGAAGAAAAGACTTATTCGAGAAGTGATTCGATATGTCAGCTCAACAGTATTCTAGAACTCAGAGTTATCGATTAAGCCAATTCTATTTCTCGAATCACCAATAGAGTTACTTCTCGAATACAATCTTGGAGACAAAATACTGAAGAATTGTACAAGTCAGAAACCTGCAACAAGCCAAGACGCTTTATGGACCACATACTGTAAAGCACGTTGGAAAGCCTACAAAGAAGCTTGGAGAGATAGTACAAGAGACAAAGAGCTAAAGAAGTGGATCTGAATAGAGTTCTAAGAAGTCAAATCTGTAGCAGTTTGGATGTTTACTCAAATAGGATAGACACATTAAAAAGCGAATTTGTTTGCTACCTTATTTGTTGTATGCAAGTTGTTCACGTGATATAAGTGAACAACCCTACTTCTTTAGCAAGTATCAAACAGAGTGATCTAGAGTTTTTACAAGTAATATCTCTCTAAGAAAGAAGCTGAGAATACTAACATTTGTATTCACAGATTGTAGCAAATCTTTATCTAATACAATATTAGATTAAAGTGATATCGTGTTCTTGTGTTTATATTCCGCACTTACATAATCTGTTAAACTCAAACACACACTCTGTTACACAATCAGATTGAAACTCTTAAAACAACCTTCACCTAAAACACTTATTTGAAGAAAAGTTTGAGAATACATTCACCCCCCCTCTGTATTCTCTCGTGTGTTCAATACTCAACAAATTTCAACCAAAGATGCAACTATGTTCAACCCAATATTCAACTAGGGTCAACATTTTTGGTTTGGTTCGAACCGAAACCTTAAACCCAAACATGCAACTAACTTCAACCAATAATGCAACTATGTTCAACCCCATTCAACTAGAGTCAAGGCTCAAACAATACATGCAACTAATTTCAACCAAAGATGCAACTATGTTCAACCCTATTCAACTATCAATAAAAATAAGAAAATAACTTGTGAAATAAACATCAAATTGAAAAAGCAGGGACCAAATATAGTGCAATGCATAATATGAGTTATAATTTGAAACTAGTAAAATGTAAGTAAGTAATTTTAAAATATTTAAACTTTTCAACCATAAGCAAATAGATAAAACTAAATCCATAGCTCATAAATTTAAAGTTAATACAAAGTTGAAGCAAAGACAGTACTGATAGGCCTGAATACATTTAAAATTGGTCCACATAAAACTTATATTGTTCTAATAAATCAAAGAAACTACATTGTCTATTTCTTCCTTTCCTTCTTGGTTTTTGGCAAATCATTTGTGACCTTTCTCTTTCTTACTTGAACTCTTCCAGCCTTTCTCTTCTTTGGTACAGAATCTTCATCTTGAGCATGAAAAAACTCAGGATCACTTTCATATGAATAAATCTGCTTCGCCATTCCATAAACATAAAATGAAAAGGAAATCCTAGTTCTTTGAGAAGTAACATCAAATGAATTTCTAGGAAAATCCTTTTACAAAACCAAATACTCAGCAATTGAGATCATCGCCACTCCACTGTCACTGAGTGAAATAAAGTAAAAAAAATCACAAGGTGAAAAAGTTATCAAAACCAACAAACCAAAAATTAGATTATTATATAATAGTACTCACATTGATTCTTCACAAATACATTCTTTATGCATTATCGATCGGAAATAATCAGTTTTACACTTTTCCGTATAGTACTTCGCTGAAAAATTGATATCGGTCCTAGAGTAAAACTATGTAAGCAACAAGTAATGAGGTAGTAGCGTAGACAATGGCAGCAGTGCATTCTTGATAATTAGTATAATGCCTTCACAAGACAATGTATTATGAACACAGATGAGCCTGTCTTTCAAACTTACTACAGCAAGAACCCAATGTTTTTTCTCAGCCAACCAAAGTGGAATTAGCACATTATCAACCAGATACCAAGGAGTATAGATAGGTAGGGAATATCCATTAATAACATCAAGGATATCTTGCTTTGCATTAATTATATTTGTAGATTCTGTAAATTTTGCGTATACAGAAGCAATTTTTTTATGGAACTGGCTGTCAGATGTACTAAATCTCATCCTACAATCAGGATTGTACTTCGAAAACTTCCTCAGGTAATACAAAAACACATCGACATTCTACAAAAAGAAAAAGAAAGAATCACTTACATGAACAATTAGGCAGACAAAAATTAGAAAGCTAAATAAACTACTTATGACATACTCCATACACCCTAAGCAACAATGTAAAATATTTAAACCACAAACAACTAAACAACGATAGCACTCAACAGTCCTTTTTCTAGCCAATTATAGTACTCTACGCTTATATCCATGTCTGGTAAATTCCCAATGTTGCCATCCAATGGGCATATACCTGTCAAATTATCAAAATCTTTTGGATCACTAGTTTAGTTTGAACTGGATCCAAAATTTTGCAAATATGGAGAATGCAAATATGTAGGAAGCTTCACAGATCTTTTTGGCAAAGCAGGAGTCACTTTGCCCAACCCACTCGTACTGCTTCCACCAACATTTCGCAACACAACAACTTTTGATTTGTACAAAAAACATGAAAAATTCTGTATTTGTATGATATGCAAATCCAGAAAAAATAGGAACTAAAAACAAGTTAAATGACATGGAACAAATATAACTGTAAAATGAAAAGATATATATATATAAATTTACCGCTCCTGCATCTTTCTTCTCAACATCAATTGATTTTTCGAATGCATTTTCAATATCATCAATCTTGTCATCACAAATATTAGCCTCGCTAATCTCATGTGCAACCTTTAACACAAAATTTTCAGCACTTTCTGCAACTAAATTAAAATCTGGTGCAATCACTTCGTCAACCCTAAAATTTGGTTTTGCAACGTCTGGATCAAATAAATCTAAACTATTTAAAACATGTTCAATGACCTCTGGAGGAACTTCAACTTCTTTTCTCTTATCTTTGATTTTGTCTGAAATATTTCTGTCATTAGCTTCAACTACAAAAACCTTCTCAGCAGGTAGACCTGAATTCTCCACAATTTTTGAAACCAAAACATCAATTTCATCCTCTGTAGCATTTGTTTGAACCTTAGGTGCAACCTCTACAACCTGTATCACATGTATATGTCAGAATCTAAGTAATAAAATAATAAAGCAAAAAAATGAAGACAAAAGAGTTTATAAGGAATTACTTATTCTGTTTTTCCCTTATTTGGATCTGTCTCTAATGTCTTCATGAGACTTTTAGCTTTTTCCATCGTTTCTGGTGAAAAACCATCTTCCAAAATTCGATCAATCTTGCATTGTTCATCAATTCCCTCATTTTCAAATTCTTCATCAACTGCAACATTTGGAGAAAAATCATCATCCAAAATTCGATCATTCTCGCATTGTTCGTTAATTTCGTCATTCTCAAATACTTCATCAACTGCAACATTTGGAGAATTGATTCCAACTTCCGTACCCTTAAGGGACACCTGTTTTGATTTAAGAAAAATAAAAATTAATTCTTAAACTACAAAACAAAATTAGAATACCAATGAATATCTCTAAATTTATAAGCTGAAAGGATATTAATTAAACCTCCTCTACAATGACGTCATTAAAAAAAACACCATCATCATTACGTTCACTATTTACTTTCTGACAATCATCAGCAACAACACCATCCTGAAAAAAATAATAACATCTTCATGCAAACATAAAGCAACAAACAGAACAATATTAAAACAGTGAGAGATTGAGGCAAAATATACTTGCAACTGAAATCAATCAAAATCAACCACATCTGCAACTTCCAATTATAAAACAATTAAAATTTTCCAATCTGAATGGGTGCCCCTGCGAGGCCTCAGTTTCATAAAATCTTTGCAACATTGTGTAAAAAGATGTGACCCTTGGTTGTTTTTTAAAAAATTGTTTATTGAATTTCAGGCTAAGATCGTATAAGTGAAAATATGTTTCCAACACAGTATAACTTTAAAAAAATTACAAAACTACGTATGGAAATATACTTGCAACTGAAATCAATCAAAATCAACCACATGTACAACTTCCAATTATAAAACAATTTAATTTTTTAAATCTGAATGGGTGCCCCTGCGGGGCCTCTATTTCACAAAATACTTGCAAAACTGTATAAAAAGATGCGACCCTCGGTCATTTTCTAAAAAACTGTTTATTGACTGTCAGGCTAAGATCATATTAGTGAAAATATGTTTACAACACTGTATAACTTAAAAAAATTACAAAATTACGTATAGAGGACAAGCCAATTTATACCTTCTTCAGCAATAGATCACGAAGTTTGGAGAATTCTATGTCAAAATAAGAACAATGATCATTGACAATACTTTTTAAATCCTTAACTTTATCTTCTAAAGTTTTCTGAGTTGCTTCAAGTTTTCGCATTCGACTTCGAATTCTCTGTAATGAAATGTCATTTTTAGAAACCCCTGATGATGAACCGGCAGCAGCAGCAGAGGGGGGAGCATGCAAAAAAAAATCATCATCACTTTCATTGGAAGTTATATTCAAAGAAGATGGCTTAGCTAACAAATCCTTCAACCGAAACTCCTCAATTTCTTCAGCAGTAGGAGTAAACTTGACAAGTTGCAACTACAAAAACAAATAAAAACAAAAATTGATCAGACTTGCAACATAACATTAAACCAAACAAAAAAGGAGGAAAAGTACCAAACTTAGCATGTAATGTATAGTTCAAAAGGCGTGGGATAGAGACAGTATTACGGTCACAGTACTTTCCATTCAAATATGGACAACACTCATAAAAGCAGACATTAAGGGCATAAGGAAACCCGATTAGTCTGTAATAATTGTCTTTAGAAGTAGTATTTGCATTACTTCTTAATGATTCAATAGTGAATTTAAAAATTTCTTTCCCCCACATATATTTACCTAAGTCCTCACCATTTAACAGATCAAGATCACCTTTGGGAATTACACAATCCGTACTTGAAGTAAGAAGAAAATGATGCAAGAAATATAATTTTGCCATCTTCACTACATCACTATCAGTCTTCCATTTTTTAGAGAAAAACAATTCTTCTATCAATTTTCCCAACACAGAGAAGTCCAATGACGGTAGCGAATTCCTCTATACCAAATTTCATTTTCATGCCACCAATGCCAATCCACAGCTCATCCGGATTAGGTTGCTTTAGTTGCCTAATAAGAAGATTGTGAATAAGCTGGTGCTGGACCTTAAAATGTGGCATTTTCATAAAATGCCCAAAGCAACTCTTAGAAAAATCCGATAGCTGTTCAGCAGACAACAACGCCATTAGGTCTGTAATTGGCTCGTACTTGTTTAGGGTGTTAATTTTCGCAGACTTATGATTATCAATAGGAATATCATACTTCATTCCCTATACAAATGAAAAATGATAGACAATGTTATTATTCTAATCAAACCAAATATATATGAATCCATTTTTTAAAAATTGATTGATAGCAACTAAAGTGTAAATGAATTTTACATTAGAAACCTAATGCACAAATGGAATACACTATAACACACTTTAACTATCACAATTGCAACTAAAATGATAAAAAAAAAAATCCAAGAGAAACTAGTAATTATAGTACAAACAGAGTTAAATTTCTAAGAAAACTCAAATACGAAAAACAGACTACACAATTTTTGAACACTTGCACAATAAAAACTCTAAATAAATCTTATAAACATGATTGAAAATAGACCAAAACCCACAAACCAAACCGTTAAAATTAAAATCAGATTATAAAGTTAAAATCAACCAAACATGCAACTAAAACACAAAACTAAGAATACACACACACACACACACACACACATATATATATATTGAATAAATCAGCCCCAAATATTAATTTTGACTTCTTATAGTTCACTGGTGATTTTTTATATGTTCTGCCCTTCAACTTCTTTGGGGATGCTTTGCCCTTCTAATTTTTTGGGGGAAACTTCAGTTTGCGTTTGGCATGAGATGCAGAGTTCTCCAAAATAGACCCAGAAGAGAATTGCGTATGAAGCATGTCGATTCTAAACAAAAACACTTCAATTAACCACACATTCACGACAACCAAAACATAATATAAATTGCATGCAAGAGGAAAAGCATGTTTGTGAATACTGATGAATATATGTTCATATAAAAAGCTTAATCATAAATTTGAAATCAAAAACCTAGAAATTGCCTGAATAAATCATAAGCTGAAAAGAGAGAGTTGAAAATACGAAGAACAAACAGCTCGAACGGAGAGAGACACTCGTAACGGATAGAGATTGATAGAGAGAGTACAGAGAGAGAAATAGTGAAGGATGAAGGAATAAAACGAGGTGGGTGGTTAGTCCGTATAAATGCAATGTAAAACTTCCTAATTTAAAAAAACGGTAAAATTGCAATTAATATGTTAATATGTTAAATTTGCAAAAACATACTCTAAGAATGGTATTTTTGGCAAATTCTCAAATTATATTACCTACTTAATAATATTTATCAATATAATCAAAAATAAGTTATGATAATCAAAAGGCTTAATGACCTTTTAGCCCTCGAAGTTTTATACGAAATACCTATCAGCCCTCAATGTTTCAAAACGTTCCTTTTTGCCCCTGAAGTATCCGTAAAGGTCCAATTAACCCTTGTACCGGTACGAAAAATTGTAACGGTACGTATCGGATGGGTAAAATGGACATTACATGTGTCCGTTACAGTTTTTTTTAATTTGTACCGGTATAAGGGTTAATAGGACCTTTCCGGATACTTCTGGGGCTAAAAGGTATAACGTATTAAACTTGAGGGTTTGATTGGTACAAAATGTCATTACTATATCTAGCTTTCTGGTTTCGAGTTTTGATCTGAGGGTGTTTGTCTCTGTTGCGTACGTTTAAATTGTAATTAGAAAATGATTCTTTTATGGAATAAGTTAAACCGACATCTGGAAATTATCGTGTAGCTTGCAGTTTGATACTTTAATTTAATGTCCTGTTTTTTTTTTCAATGAAAAACAAAACTATAACCTACCTGACATATAGCGTAAGAAACTTAATTAATTTTATAAACTATCTTATAACCCGTGCAATCTTTTCAAATATTTATAATTATATGAATTTTTTATGTCAATATTCAGATTATATATCTAAAAATTACAAAAAATGAAATATTTTTTCTAAAAGAATATTTAGAAGGATATGAGTACTTTTCTTAAAAAAAATCCACTTATTAATATTTTTAAGGATACTTAAGATTCCGTTAAGTGATTCGATAAAAATATAATTATTCTTTAAAAATTTGATCAATAAATATTTATCAAAAACTTAAGGGATCTCACATTGCCAATGTGTATTAAAAATATTTTAAAGAATTTCACTATAAGTCTAAAAACTACAAAAAATGAAATCTATTTTCTAAAAAAATTTTCAAAAGATATGAATACTTTTTCAAAAACGACAAATATTTATGATTATACGAGATTCTCTTAAGTGTTATATTAATTTTTATAACCTTTTACAAATTTTTTTTCCAAAGTGTTTTTAAAAGTATATATGACTATATTTTAAAATAATCATATAATATTTAAAATATTAAAATTTCATAAAAATTCTATTAAGTGTTTTTAAATTTATTGCAACTTGATTTTCTTACGTATTTAATTTCATATCAATTTGATCTGCTA
The DNA here is from genome assembly GCA_036435485.1 of Saposhnikovia divaricata. Taxonomy (NCBI): domain Eukaryota; kingdom Viridiplantae; phylum Streptophyta; class Magnoliopsida; order Apiales; family Apiaceae; genus Saposhnikovia; species Saposhnikovia divaricata. The sequence goes on from CM071600.1 coordinate 135,867,663, forward strand.
ATAGTCTAATAACGGAGCAAAGTACACAAGCGCCACGTAAACTGAATCCCAAATATTGAATTGAAATATCAATTAAGCTAATCTAATTAAACCAGATTCAAGACCATGTCTATTATCCTACATATTGTCTGTGATACGATGAATATAATCAAACGATGATGATGACTGAGTCATTTGGCTGCTGATGTTTAGATGATTTTAACAAAATAAATTGACTGGTCAAATATTACGAGATTCTATAAAGTGTTCTAAGTATTTTATGGAGTACCATGTCTTTCATTAATTTTTGAATTTATTATTACACACTTCCGAATAAATAGTGGGTAATGAAAAATATTAAAAAGAATAATTATGAAAAATTTAAAAATATGGGTGATAAAAAATATGGAAAGAAATACTCAAGAGATTAGATATGTAATCTTTTATATAAAGAATTGAAAAACGAGTGCATGAATTATGGGATTATATAATTTAGAAATCAATTATAAAAATTAGATTGATAACTGATATGTGGAAAGACTATATTTAAAAGTAACAGTATCTCATTAAATCATTGCAAAAATGACCTTTTGTACCCATCAAACCCTCAAGTTTAATACGTTGTACCTTTTAGCCCCTGAAGTATCTGGAAAGGTCCTATTAACCCTTATACCGGTACAAATTTAAAAAAAATTGTAACGGACACATGTAATGTCTATTTTGCCCATCTGATACGTACCGTTACAATTTTTTGTATCGGTACAAGGGTTAGTTGGACCTTTACGAATACTTCAGGGGTTAAAAGGAACGTTTTGAAACATTTAGGACTGATAGGTATTTCGTATAAAACCTCGAGGGCTAAAAGGTCATTAAGCCTAATCAAAATATATACATTGCAACATTACTAAAAATAATACTCCCTCAGTCCCACTATTATTGGCCTTCAATTTAAAACCATGTATTTAGCAATTACAATTAATCACCTAAAAGTTACTAAAAATATATTTTGTTTCCCAAATTTGCCCTCAATAATTTATTATTTTAATCAATATATGTCCTTAAAATGCTTCAGGATATGCCAAATTAATTCACCATCAAATCTTTAACAAATTATTGGCGGAAAGTTAAACAAAATTTGGAGCCAAAATGGAGTTAAAAAATTTAGACAAATTGAAGAGGGAAAAGTTACCTCCATATTTTCTCTGCAGTTCATTATATGCATCCTGTAAACTTATTCACATAAGTGAAGTACTCCATTTTCGTCAAACATTTTAATGGAGGCAAACTCAAACACTACTTCCAAATCAAGGAGGAAAAAAAAAATTTAACCAATGAAGAAAAGCAAAGGATTTATGAATTTTTGTTGCAAAAAAGTTTTGATGGCCGCACAGGTCATGGGCAATTAAAGAAGTTGTCACCATGTTCTCAATCTCCACACGTAAATGAAGAATGGAAATACAGACATACGGTAGATTTATCTTCTAAAAATGTTGGAAAGATCGACCGAAAGCGTGTGCACGTTAGTCCAACAAAAATTATGCAAGTTCCTCTGAATCGTCATTCCACTGTTCGATCTCTCGTAAAAGCCACTAAGGTACCAAAAACCACTGTTCATAGGCGAGTACAAGAAGGACTTATTCGTCCACATTCGAATGCGGTTAAACCCACTTTGACTGAGGACAATAAAATAACAAGGTTAGAATTTTGTCTATCCAAAATTGATCCTAATACTTTATTATTTTCAGACATGTTTAACACTATTCATATTGATGAAAAGTGGTTTTTCCCATAAGGTTTTTAATAAGGCACATACATCGCCAATTTATTTTCATTGCTACTCTATTCTTTGTCATTTTATGCAACTTATGTTATGTTGCATCTTTTTCTTTGCAACTTATGCTGATCCTTAATTCTTCTCTGTTGTGATCATAGTTGGTTTGTTGTTTTACTTTCTGTTTTTGCCTATGGGGATGAAATTTCAGAAAAAAAATTAAAGTATAGAGTTAATGAAGTTTTTGATGAGTAATTTAGATGTCGCTCCTCTTTAAGTAAAACTTTACTTATTGGTCATGATTTAGCATTGAATTTGGTTGCTTTCTTTAGACTAGACCTGGTTTAAATATTGATACTATTATGCCATATTTTGGCATGTCTAATAATCTCCCAAATTTTTAATAATATTAATTATTAATTCAGATTAATAATTATTGCTTAATAGCTAAGTTTTATCCTCTCTCTGAAATGAGGAAAGAATCAATCTTAAACAATCAATAACGGAAAATATCTCCAAACGATATTCTTCAAATCAGGAAGATATCACAACGATAAGATTAAATCAGATAAAATCAGTAATTACCCAGATTAACGAAGTTTATCCCTAAAGTCTCTAAGGAATAGACACAAATCAATTTCACAGAACTGCGTGGGCTTGATCCTATATAAACATATAGGTACGCAGGCATCTTGGCAGAAGATATGACCGATACACGAGACAAATCGAGACACCTACCGAGTCCAACCCCTCTCTTTTTTCATAAACCCTAAACCCCTAAAACAGCCATATTCGCTCTACTATTCCAGAACACCCTCCGATTTCGTGTTGTTACGAAATTCCTCCAACAAAATTTGGCGATAGAAGGAGGGCAATTAATTATTTGTGGAGGACAAATAATTTTCAAACAAAAATTGGTGAGGGGTTTTCGATTTGTTGGGTACACAAGTGGGCGACGGCAATCAAGGCATCGATAACCACTGCAAGGATGAAACGGAGCAAATAAAAAAAATAAATGAGACAAGTGAATCGCGGCAGCAGGAATTGTTTAAAGCGGCAAAGAAAAAAATGGCCGAAGGTTTTATTAACAACAGTCGCAGCAGGAACCAACCGAGGCAGTAATGGAATAAAAAGTCAACTAATAACTAAGAGCTTGATTTACACGTTACAAGAGGATATGATAATTCGTGGGACCAGGAAGAGAAGTTACACAAAGAAACCAAGCACTGCAGCATCAATAAAGAAAATAAAGGTTGAAGCAATACACGTGCATTAACAAGAATTAAGAAAAAAATCGATAAAGAATGAAGGCAGGGATCCACGCGCGACATGGAAGAGCAACATAGGGCTAAAGAAAAAAAAGAAGTGGAAACAATGGAATAAAAAGAATCAAGGATGTAATTATCCCAGGCCCTACGTGGAGTACACAAAAATTAAAAGAATTGGACAAGAAAAGCAAGAGCACAACAGCAAGAGAAAAAAAAGAAAAAAAAAAAGATGAACCAAAAAGCAGCAGGAGCACATGCAAGACAAATAATTTCGAAATTCTGGGAAATCACAATCAGCTAGCAATCTCCAAAATTTCTGGAATACCTCGGACAAAAATCAAAGATAAGTTTTTTATCTTTTAAATTTATTTTGTGCAATTAATTACAAATATCATGCATGCATACATGATTATGTTTTTAAATATTTTTCAAGAAAAATATTTAGTATTTTAAAATTCGTGCGAGTAATATATTTTTATGCTTGTAAAATTATTGCGATTTGGAAAAATATCGTACGAGATACTTATGCTGATTAATTGTGGATATTTACATATTGATGAATTGCGGATTTGTTTTAAAATCCCGTACGAGCTACATATTTTGAAGAAAAAATTATATACGCTAGACGCACAATTTTGTAAAAGATTTTGTACAAGAAAAAGGACATTATATTTATAGAAAATAAATGTCGCGACATTCTTAAAAGAGCATATTTATTATTGCATTTGAATTTGTAAAATATTTTCATATATCGTCGCGATAGTACATATATGTCAAAAATATTTTCAAACTTGCAAACTGAATTGTCAAGTAGGGTAGTGATGTGTCAAATTATACCTAACCGCAAGCGCACGGTGTCTATTGCTAGTACAGATGGCAAGCGGGTCGAATCCACAAGGAGACAGGTTCTACTAATTCCTTTTCAGTTATCGTTAATTGTTTCAAGGGTCAGACGAATATTGGAGAATATTAATTAACTAATTAAACAAGATTAACACTAATTAAACAGATGATAAACAAATTATTTAAAACCTAGGGCAATCAGGTCCACCATGCTTACACAATTGGCTATTAAGCTAAAGCAATCAATGTGATCCTATAACTAGAGTATGTTAATCTCTTTCAAGCATTAACACTCTCGAAACATTCAACACAATTAACCATTTTTATCCTGCAGAAAGTCTCCAAACAAGCATCAGTAAAATAAAATATGTCATTAATAAGAAATAGAGAGAGTGCTTGTGCAGTTTTGGAAAACTTTGTGATAAAACAGCGATAAAATTCGACACCATGAAAATATTGAACTCCCTGGACATAAGGTGGAGGTTCTGGTGGTGGCTTTTCTTCACTCCTCACTTTCACTGGAGCCATTCGGACATCTTGGATTATCACATCATTGGCTAATAAGACACTTCCATCTTCTCCCTCTTCTCGAGCTTGAAACGTATGAGCCACTTTGTATGGATCCTCAACCAGAATTTGAGAAATATCATCTTGGACAATATTTGTTATCACATCAACCTTGAAAAAAGTGTTCTTGAGCAAAGAAGCCTTGTAAGTAGAGGCTAGATCGAGAGCAAATTTATCAATACATGGTAGCTTAGGCACAGATTGTGGAAGAGAAACAACAACCATCTCTGTATTGCTTTCCTTTGTAGCCTCATCATCAGTCACATTGTTCTCGGTAGCAGCAACATCATTGATCTCATCATCGGTGGCATGCTCCTTCTCTTTATCAATGGCCTTATCATCAACATACATGGAGAAATTATCATATTCCTGATCGCTTGTGAGATTGATAGCAGTCAGGTCCTCTTCGGATCGGATAGATGATGATGGTAAATAGTCGAGCTGCCCTGTAGTAGAAGAGTTAGCCAACTTTGCAATTTGAGATTCAATCGCCAAACTTTGAGTTTCTAATTCTTGAAAACTCTTTAGCAGTTTATTCAAGATATCCCACATCTCATTTGTCTGATCAGCTTGCACATCTACGCTGGGTTGAGAAACATGTAGATCTTCTTGTAGAGGATGATATTGATATTCTTGATGTGGCGGCTGCTCATATGACTGATAATATTGTTGCTCAAACTGTTGCTGATTATGATATGAGAAATTTTAAGCACCATTGTCCTGGTAGTAGAAATCTGGTTGATTCACGAATTCTTGATCAAAAGTGTTTGAATACTGATTGTACCCATATCCTTCTTCAAAAGAATTCATTTGTCCCCACTGAGCACTCTGAGAATTATAGACATTGTAAGAGCATTCAAGACCATAGTGACCCTGGACACCACAAATTGGACAAAAATTGTAAGTTTTAGGGGCCACTTGTGACATCTCATTGATACTCATTGGACGCATAATGGGCTCTGTAGTCTTTGACATGGCAATCTCTCGAGTATGTGCCTCTACTAGGGAAGATAAGAGTGCAAAAGTATCAACTTCACCCATTGCAAACCTGTAGACACTCAACAAAGCCAAGAAAACGCAGTAAACTCTGCCTCAATTGGAACAAAGGTTCAAACGAGACAATGGAAACAATCTAAACAACCAAATTAAAATTAACAGAAACTTACTGTCTCCCCGGCAGCGGCGCCAAAAACTTGATGTGTCAAATTATACCTAACCGCAAGCGCACGGTGTTTATTGCTAGTACAGATGGCAAGCGGGTCGAATCCACAAGGAGACAGGTTCTACTAATTCCTTTTCAGTTATTGTTAATTGTTTCAAGGGTCAGACGAATATTGGAGAATATTAATTAACTAATTAAACAAGATTAACACTAATTAAACAGATGATAAACAAATTATTTAAAACCTAGGGCAATCAGGTCCACCATGCTTACACAATTGGCTCTTAAGCTAAAGCAATCAATGTGATCCTATAACTAGAGTATGTTAATCTCTTTCAAGCATTAACACTCTCGAAACATTCAACACAATTAACCACTTTTAGTAATTCAATCAATCAGGTAATTAGAGTCAAGTTAATCTCTTCCAAGCATTAACGCTCTCAGAAATCCAATGATGCTTCCGCACTCAAATTCAATTCTGCTAATCGTATGTGTGCCTCTAGTAAGTAAATCTCTCGATCCCTATTTGCATATAATTAATCCATGATATCGGCCGATTACACAAATTAATGATTAAAACATATCAATCAGAATTAACCATAACCAATCAAACCACTATGAAAATCATGCCAATATTAGTGCAAACATGGCTTCCCTTTAAGCCCTAGAAATAACTACTCGCTAATAATTAAATAAGTAAAACAACTAGTAAAACAAGAAAACATTATTAAACTGATAAGAACAAAGAAAAGATTAAGAGAACAAAACCTTCAAACTTCAATGTTGTCACCCAAAAGAAGAGTCATGGTGTTTCTCTACATCTCCAACTAATAATAATAATCTACTCTAAACTATATTATCTGATCTAATATTACATCCTTAATAAGGTATCCCAAGATGTGTTTATATAGGCTCTAGATCTCTTGCCCAGCAATAAATTACCTTCTAATACAATTAGAATTCAATTTAGGTACCAAAAACTGCCCAAAATACAATTAGAACTTGAAAAGGGCAAAACAGTAAATTCTCTGCTCCCATCAGTCTGCTTGTCGCGCAATCTGCGCCCACCACACGCAGCCTACGCGCGCGATCACTGTCCCAAGTTGTAGAAAATCTTCCAGGCTTCGCGTGGACAGCTTACGGGCCTCAAACGGACTTATAGAACTCCAGATATGGCCAAAACAGTGTAGACTGCGCAACCAGTCCAATAATTCCGAAATTTCATCTATTTTATCTCCAAATTTGCTCTTTTTGTTCCAAATCCTTCCAAGTTATGAATTCTTTATTTCCTACAATAAAACAATCAAATCTATTAACAAAATAAATACGAGAATAAAATCATCTAAAATATATATAAAAACATATTCTATCAGGTAGCCGGGACAAGCTATAAATTCTGCAATGCTACACGCTTGAGTAAAGTGCAGCACCCTATGGATTATTATTGAAGGCCCATGACCAGATCTTGAGCTCAAGGTCGCATGGGTGGGAAGGCATCCCTATGCAAAATATCTTTATGACATGCACAGCCAGCACGCGTGCAAAGTCACCAGAATTACATCCACATCTCTTAGTGAAGACTCCGCCAGACACATCCTTATGTGGTTGCATCAGACACTTGAAAAACGTGTATGCCAATTCGGGATATATACAAACGCCAAGGTCCTAACTAGACAACAAGGATCGCAAAGGATTTCAAAAATATTATTTATGCTCGCACATTTGAAAACCTTGGCAAATATCTATCCTATAATGGTCAATGCATGCTATCACACTTGCATCTTCATACGCCTAACGAACACAGTGGTGCTCTAAGTATTTTTCTAATCATCTATTTTCAGTTTTTTCAGCGACTCAAGAAATTTGGAAGCTTGAAGAATTCTTAGTTCTTCACTGCAGCAAGCTACACTGAAGAACTTGGGGCTAGTTGTTATGCCATATTTTGGCATGTCTAATAATCTCCCAAATTTCTAATAATATTAATTATTAATTCAGATTAATAATTGTTGCTTAATAGCTAAGTTTTATCCTCTCTCTGAAATGAGGAAAGAATCAATCTTAAACAATCAATAATGGAAAATATCTCCAAACGATATTCTTCAAATCAGGAAGATATCACAACGATAAGATTAAATCAGATAAAATCAGTAATTACCCAGATTAACGAAGTTTATCCCTAAAGTCTCTAAGGAATAGACACAAATCAATTTCACAGAACTGCGTGGGCTTGATCCTATATAAACATATAGGTACGCAGGCATCTTGGCAGAAGATATGACCGATACACGAGACAAATCGAGACACCTACCGAGTCCAACCCCTCTCCTTTTTCATAAACCCTAAACCCCTAAAACAGCCATATTCGCTCTACTATTCCAGAACACCCTCCGATTTCGTGTTGTTACGAAATTCCTGCAACAACAGATACATTTTGAGTTGCTTGTCGACAAAGTGATAATCCATATTTGTGACCTTTGAATAAGTTTTGCTAAGTTTTTTCGTTAAGAGCTGATTTGGAATTTTAGAGCTTTATCCATTTTCATGTTCATGTAAAAGGAGAAGAAAGAAAAATGTAAAATGATGCTAGTTTTATGTGGGGCTGTATATGCTTACAATTATGGAGATGGAAATTGTGTATGTTTTTATTTTTCTCTTATTAAATATTGTGAAAAAGAGAAGGGTAGAGTAGGAAATTAAACTTTTAATTTACCATAATTAATAAATGAGGCCAAAAGTTTTGGGACAAGTAAATATGAAAAAGTGACCATTATTAGCGGGACGGAGGGAGTAATAAACAATTGAACAATTCAAAATTGAATTTAATTCTGAATACTCAAAATTTGGTCGAATATTGATCAAATCTATACTATTATATAAATTCCGAAACATTAAAAGTTTTGGTACCTGTTTTTTGGTACTAAGTGAATTTACTTATTTACCCTTCATTATAAAGAAGCATAAATATACCTAAAATAAATAATAACATAATATAATTAATGGTAATTAGTCGAGATAATACCATTTATAAACACCTAAAAACATCAATCGTATCATATCTTTCCATCATTAATTTTTCCTTTCGAATTTAAACACGTTATAATTAATGATAATTAGTCGATTGCCTTTTTCATATTAATATAATAAAATTAATGGTAATTAGTCGATTGCCTTTTTCACATTTACTTTTAGTTGAACATATTACCTTTTATAAACACCTAAAAACATTAATCGTATCATATCTTTCGAGCATTAATATTTTCTTTCGAATTAAAACATATTACCTTTTTAATTTAAAACAAATCTAAATTAATGGTAATTAATAGATTACCTTTCACATTTAGTTTTAGTTGAACATATTACCTTTTATAAACACCTAAAAACATCATGCGTATCATATATTTCGATCATTAATATTTCCTTTATAATTAAAACACGTTATCATTAATGATAATTAGCCGATTAAGATAATAAAATTAATGATAATTAGTCGATTGCCTTTTTCATATTAATATAATAAAATTAATGTTAATTAGTCGATTGCCTTTTTCATATTTACTTTTAGTTGAACATATTACCTTTTATAAATACCTAAAAACATTAATCGTATCATATCTTTCGAGCATTAATATTTTCTTTCGAATTAAAACACATTACCTTTTTAATTTAAAACAAATCTAAATTAACGGTAATTAATAGATTACCTTTTCACATTTACTTTTAGTTGAACATATTACCTTTTATAAACACCTAAAAACATCAAGCGTATCATATATTTCGATCATTAATATTTCCTTTATAATTAAAACACGTTATAATTAATGATAATTAGCCGATTAAGATAATAAAATTAATGATAATTAGTCGATTGCCTTTTTCATATTAATATAATAAAATTAATGGTAATTAGTCGATTGCCTTTTTCACATTTACTTTTAGTTGAACATATTACCTTTTATAAATACCTAAAAACATTAATCGTATCATATCTTTCGAGCATTAATATTTTCTTTCGAATTAAAACACATTACCTTTTTAATTTAAAACAAATCTAAATTAACGGTAATTAATAGATTACCTTTTCACATTTACTTTTAGTTGAACATATTACCTTTTATAAACACCTAAAAACATCAAGCGTATCATATATTTCGATCATTAATATTTCCTTTATAATTAAAACACGTTACCTTTTTAATTTACAACAAATCTTACAATCATTAATATATACCCGAAAATATCACATCATATTTCTCAATTATTAATAAAATATATTAAAAATCGTATACATTGTTTATAATAAGGAAACATTAATATAATCTATAAACATGAGTATATTAAATAAAAATTAAAAAAAATTATTAAAAATAATGATTATACAAAAACATAATTATAATATTAAATAAAATTTATAATATCTAAACTATTATATAAAATCCGAAACATTAAAAGTTTTGTTACCTATTTTTTGGTACGTAGTGAATTTACTTATTTACCCTTCATTATAAAGAAAAATATGTATGATATCTATACTATTAAAACTTTTAAAATAAATAATAATATAATATAAATTAATGGTAAGTAATCAATTGTCTTTTTTCATATTTACTTTTAATTGAAGATATTACCTTTTATTAACACCTAAAAATATCAATCGTATCATATCTTCCAATCATTAATTTTTTCTTTTGAATTAAAACATGTTACCTTTTTAATTTAAAACTAATCTTACAATCATTAATATATACCCGAAAATATAACATCATATTTTTCAATTATTAATAAAATATATTAAAAATATGTATATGTTGTTTATAATAAGAAAACATTTGCCGAAACATTAAAAATTTTGGCACCTATTTTTTGGTATATATTTTTAGTATTTCGTGAATTACTTATTTAACCTTTATTATAAAGAAAAATATATACAATATCTATACTATTAATGCACCTAAAATAAATAATAACATAATATAATTATGTTAATTAGTCGATTGTGTTTTTCACATTTACTTTTAGTTGAAGATATTACCTTTTATAAACACCTAAAAACATCAATCATATCATATCTTCCAATCATATCATATCTAACAATAATTAATATATACCCAAAAATATCACATCATATCTTCTAATCACTAACAAAATATAATAAAAATCTGCATCCTACGAATAATGACCATTAGATTTTTAGTAAAAAATCAAAATCGTTAGATCTTATTATTAAATATATTATATTAAAGGTTCGAATTCTATCAACGACATATTTATTTTAAAATTTTATAATATAAGTTTCAAACCATGTATATCATTAATTAAATTTATATTAAATTATTAATATTAAAATAAAAATAAAATATTGTAAATAATGATTATATAAAAATATAATTATAACGTAAAATAAAATTTGTTACGTATAAAAAAATCCGTGCATCGCACGGATTATAAGCTAGTTATATAAAAATTGGATTTTGATTCGAATTGGTATAGACTCTCGAGTTATAAGCTAGTTATATAAAAACGAGTACTCTCGAGTCTCGGCCCGTTTTAGAACGGTGGTTTGTATAAGTAGCCCGTTTGCTTGATCGACAAGACGCACTTCTTGATCTTCAACTTCTTCTTCAAAGTAGGGCTGGGAATCGGATAATTAGGATACGAATTGTACTATATCCGGATCCGTATCCGGGAGTTTGAAATCATATCCGGATTCGTATCCGTATCCGGGAAATACAGAAGGAAAATATTCGGATTCGAATCCGTCGGATATATATCCGGATACGGATATTATCCGGATCCGTTTTTCAAGCATTCAAGCCATTTTTTTTCCCAGAATCCGACGGGCTCCCCAGATTCCGGCGACACTGCATAACTCCGGCAAGCGCCAAAACATTCCCAAAATCACATCAACACTTATTTTCTTCCATCTATTATCATTCTTACTAGTTTTAACAGTTCAAACCAAACATCAACAACTCGAACCAGAAACTGACATTCCGATCATAACCGTTCGTTTTCCGGCAACACAAAATCAATCCAAAAAAATCAACAAAAATATGATTTCACGTTTACATCCAACGATCTACACATACATGGTACTGAAAACAACAGCCGGGTATCCAAATCATTTTCCGGCGAGTCAAAAATTTTCCGACGAAATCAAAATTTCATCCAAACATAATAGTTTTAACATGACTCGATTAAAATCATACAACCCATTCGATTACGCCTATACAAACATTGGATTCGAATAGAAATCAATACGTTCAATACAAGAACGAATTGAAAATTACCCTTAAGGGCTGTGAATGATTTATCGAAGAGAAAGAGAGGCTGGGCTTGATGATTTTGACGTTCACGACTCGGGAGAGACGCCAAACGGTGCTGGGAAGTGGCGGTGGTGAAAAGGCGATGGAGATGGAAGAAGAAAAGAGAACAGGGGAGGGGAGGGGAGGGGAGGGGAGGGGAGGGGAGGGAATAACGGGGGAGAGAGAGATGTGGGAGAGATAAGAATGAGGGAGAGATAAGGATTAGAACCAATTATTAAACTATGAAAATATTACCCTGAACCAATTATTAAACCCCAAAATATTAAAACGGGTAAAATTTGTAAATCATTAATTCAGTAAATACTTAAAATAATTATTCATAATTCCTAATATAATTTAAAACTAATAATATATTATTAAATTTTAAGAAAATTATATATATATAATATTATATATATATATTTCGGATTCGGATATTTTCGGATACGAATATGCCTATATCCATATTCGTATCCGTATTTGTCGGATGCAGCTACGGATAATATCCGCTTTGTTACGGATACGGATAATATCCGCTTTTTCTCGGATACGAATGCAGATATTTCGAACGGATATCGGATTTTCCCAATTTTTTTCCGAGCCCTACTTCAAAGTTCCACAAACACAGACACACGCACTAGTCAGTCGTAATACAAGGCAAGTACAATATCAATGGCGACAGAACAAGGCCTAATGTCCGTAATTAGGGCTTCTCGTCCCACTTTCCGAGGCCCTCACGACAAACTCGCATACACTCTACACGCTGCTTTTCTCGCCGCCGGTTACTCTCTCACCGCCACCGGCACTTCCGCCTTCTCTGATGATGCTCTCACCTCTCCTTCCACCGGTAAACACCATATCCATCTTTTCCTAATTTAATTAAGTTTACATTCTTTAATTTTCGTGTGTTTTATTTGATGTTTTAGATGAAGTAGGAATCCAAGGTTGGAATGAATTTGAAGATAATTACGCTTTCGTCTACTCGAATCCCGACAAGGGTTGTAAAAAGATTTTAGTCAAGTGTCTTGCTTTGAATGATAGTTTGTTGGTTGATGCTTTCAAGGATGGTGATTCTGAGCCCTTGCATCTTGAAATCAAGTAATGTGTTTGTCTCTCTTATGTTTTTCGGGATTTTATTGTGTGTTTTGTGTCGGTTCGGTTTAGCTTAGGTTTTGTAATTGAGTGTGGTTGTATTGGAATTGGTAGTGTTAATGACTATGCTGTTGAGGGGGGAAGCGGTGGCAATTATAGTGCACAGTTCAAGGATTTGGGCAAGCTTGTGAGTAGTATTAATAGTGAAATATTGGGCAAACTTAATGGCTCTTCGGCTTCTAGCTCGGGAGATACCATGTCGAGGTAATGTAGTATGGCTTACTGATATTCTTTTTGGCTCATTCAGTGTCATTTGTCGAGTTTGTGTAATTGTTTTAGGTGTTTTGTTCATGTAATTGTTTTGTGATTACCTTGTCTGCTCTGGCTTTTATGTGTTCCAAAGTTAGAGATACGATTAGGCGATTATCTTGCCATTACTTTGGTAAACTTGAATTAAGTTTAGTTCGTTTTTACTTTACACTTAAAAACTAAATTGGGATCTTTTTGGATAATCACAATTAAGTGCGTAAACACTGGGTATGGTTTGTTTGGCTTCGTTCAAACATAAACATAATGAAGTCAAGACTAACCCCACTGAAACAAGTATAGGCAGGTTGTCAGTTTAAATAAGCTGAAGCAATTACAAAAGTATATTTAAATGGATAACGGTAATCAAATTTCCACCAGCATCCTAATTTTGGAAGTTAGATGTACACAGATAAGGCTGTAATTCGAGTCGGGTGGCTCGCGAGCCTACCCGGCTCGAACTCGTTTAACTGAACCCGGCTCGACTCGAGCTCGTAAACGAGTCGAGTTCGACAGCGATTTTAGGCTCGTTTATATAAACGAGCCGGTCCGGGTATGTGCCGAACTCGAATAAAACCCGGCTCGAAAACTCGAACTCGACCCGACTCGAGCTCGACCCGGCTCGAACTCGAATTCGAAAAATTTTCTATTGTTTTTCAAAATATTGTTTTTATTTTTTTAAAAATATTTCTCGACGATCCAACCGTACGGATGTCAAGATATATCTAATTAAATGATATTCCCAAATTTTTAAAAAATAAAAAATTAATTTGGTTGGAAATCTTAATAGAACACTACTATATTGTCTAGTACTCGTAACTAGTGCTTCATCCCAAATTATTGTTTCTATTTTTTTAAAAATATTTCTCGACGATCCAACCGTAAGGATGTCAAGATATATCTAATTAAATGATATTGCTAAATTTTCAAAAAATAAAAAATTAATTTGGTTGGAGATCTTAATAGAAGACTACTATATTGTCTAGTACTCGTAACTAGTGCTTCATCCCAAATTATTGTTTCTATTTTTTTAAAAAAATTCTCGACGATCTAACCGTACGGATGTCAAGATATATCTTATTAAATTATATTCCTAAATTTTTAAAAAATAAAAAATTAATTTGGTTGGAGAACTTAATATAACACTACTATATTGTCTACTACTTGTAACTAGTGCTTCATCCAAATTGTTGTTTCTATTTTTTTAAAAATATTTTTCGACGATCCAACCGTACGGATATCAAGATATATCTAATTAAATGATATTCCCAAATTTTCAAAAAATAAAAAAATTAATTTGGTTGGAGATTTTAACAAACAAAATAAGTAATTTTCAGAAACTCGTTAGGCTCGTTTAACAGCTCGTTAGGCTCGGCTCGTTTAACAGCTCGTTAGGCTCGGCTCGTATAACAAAAACTCGACCCGACTCGTATACAAAAACTCGACTCGACTCGTGAAGGGCTCGCGAGTAGCTCGACCCGACTCGTATAACAAACGAGCCGAGTTCGGCGGGGATTTTCTGCTTGTTCAGTAAACGAGCCCGGCTCGACTCGTCTGAAAAAGCTCGGCTCGATTTAAAGCTCGGCTCGAACTCGCCCGGCTCGACTCGAATTACAGCCCTATACACAGACCTTACCGTTACTTGTAAAAGTTGAGAACCCGTTTCTCTTAAGATTCCGGAATTTGACAGTGCTTGACTTTATTATAATTATAAGCTTCTATTGAATGCTGATTTATTTTGTACATTTTTGTCAAAATTTAATTTTGTTGGTCTAGAGATATTATGGGTGATTCTTTAGTAATACTAACTACACTACGGACTATTTTCTCCTTGAGGAATTTCACCTTCTATGGTATTTCTTGAGTGTTCTTTTGTAGTATATGCACTGGAATTTTCTTTCTTATAAGCAGCCTCTTGATGAAATTATTTGAAAACCATGTTTCAGGTCTGCGGCTAGAGGATCAACGGCTGATACATACCAGCCTGTTGAACCAGAACACCAACCATACAGTCCTTCCAGGTACTCTCAAATTAAGAAAGTTTTTACATTGATTTATTACTATAATCCGTCGCTTCGTTGTTGACATGACTATAAAGTTTGCATAGTGCTTCCACTACTGGTGTATATAAATTATTTTAAGTTTTTGGGATTGAATAGATTAAGGAGAAATGGTATGAAGAAAGTTTTTTTAATTTTAGGTTTGTCTGGCTGGGATTGCATTTTAGTTTGAATAAGCTAAATACTTTGTTATGAATTCTAGTTCCTTACAAATGGAACTGAAATGTTATTTACTTATTTTTACTGCCTCGTGGATTTAATATCCATTTGCCACTTGGCATCAGAATATCTGTGTAGTTTGAGTATCCCAAATGCAATTTTTAATGAGTTTGTTACTGTGTGCCCGTGGCTTATATATCTTTTATACGAAAATTTTCTAATATGTGATTTTTAATGTAGAATTGTTGTTCCTCCGATTTACCCTGGCATTGGCGGCAGTGATGCATTTCCTGGGCCTGGTGCAGGAATGTATCCCCCCAGGTACGTCACAGTTCATATATATTTTCTAATGTGTCATCAGTGTTAATTATTAAACTCATTAGACACGTGTCAACCTATTTTCAGGGGTGATTTTGGCAGTGGAGGAGGAAGCATAGTGGGTATGTTGACCTCTATCCTTTATATCTTTGATTATTGAGCTTTAAACTTTGCGAATCTAATGGTGCAATGTATTGTTAATTAAAGGACCGGACCATCCACTTTTCACTGGTCGGATTGGTGGACAGGAGCCTGGCTTTCCAGGAGCCCTTCCTCCGTAAGTATATTAATATTTTTTTTCCCAAGTATATTAATATTATTACAAACTCAATGAACTATTTCAGAAATATATAATCTTTTCTTGCATTAATATTTATAGTGATGATAAGATTTTGATGTATTGTGCTAAGCTTTTAATTAAGTAAATTTCTAAAGATGTTAATTTATTGATACAGGGGTGCTCCACCTGGTGCTCGTTTTGATCCATATGGCCCACCAGGTGTTCCTGGTTTTGAGCCCAATCGATTTGCAAGGTATTATCTAATACTAGTGTTTTGTTTCTGGGTATTTGCCATGTTTTGTCTTGGGTGTTGGCCCTCTATAGCACAATTTTAAGAATTAATGCCCTAAATAGCACAATCCAAAAATATGGCCCCTAATAGCACAGTAAAATGCTAAGGCATCTACGTTTCCATTTCAACAAAAACTAAAAACGTGCTATAAAGTAGCGTCTTCTTGGACCTATGTTTTTGAAAAACGTTACTTGTAAATTGTATTGATGTTTTTAATGAAGCAAAACAGATTTCAATACAACAATTTTACCTGGGCCCACACACATGTAGGTTGTGTACTTACCAATGAAAACAAAGAACGCATGGTACTTATGCTACTGCGGTCCAGTATATATTCTTACCTTCAATAGTTTAGTGAGAACACTGAATCAAAAGCATTGCCGATGTTAAATCACAAAAACGAAATATAATGTAACGTGTCTCTGTGCTATTTGGGGCCATTTTTTTCAGTTGTGCTATATAGGGCATTTCACCTTCAAATAGTGACATAAGGGGTCATTTCTCTTTTGTCTTTCACTTAGTCTTTTAAATTTTTGGTGCAAAATAATCATCACAAACACTCCCCCCCTTTTTTTTTCATATTCCGCCATCATGATCTGTCAATGGTTGCCTAAGAGCATTCACATCCCATCCCCCATCCCCAATCCCAAAAACTTATTAAAAATAGTAAATCCCCAAATAAAAATAATAAATCCCCAAAATTATCAAAAAGTTTCTACATACCATTCCCCATTTTCCATTTTCCATTCCCCTATCCCTATATTCTTTTTTATATTACTTCTTTCTCTCTCTTTCACTTACAATTTTAACCACCAAAACTCACCCACTACAAGAGAGATGATTTGGGGGAAGGTTTGCGGTAGAACAGTATTTTTGTAAAAATTGGGACTCAAACATGGTCTCTAAATCTATTCCTCAAAATGGGGGATGGGATGGAGCATGGGTTTTACTCAAAAGCTACAAATTCCCCTAAATAATAGGGATGGGGTTCAACATGCGGGCTGCTCTAATAAAAACTGGAAACAGGGTATCCCAGCATTTTTGTTTATTTAAACTGTCTTTTTTCTGTACGATTGTTGTCGTTTTGATATTTATTTCTCATGTATGTATTCTGCAGGAACCCACGCAGGCCTGGGGGTGGAGTCCACCCAGATTTAGAGCAATTTGGAGGGGATGACTACATATAAGTAGGATTGCCAGCTGGAATAATAGCTATTTATAACAGTTAAATGATTTTGTGGAATCTGTCAGTGCTAAAATAACAATCAAGTATAATTTTTGGGTTGTAACTTGTAATACGTCGATAGCTTCACCAGTGTTTCTTATAGTTGTTTAATCTGTTTACTTGAAGCTTTTTTTTTTTTCCCATGTAAGTCTAAATTGGTTCAAAGGTATATATATCAAATTATCAATACTAAGACGGTGGATTGTTATCGTTTTTTGCTGGTAATGTTTACCAATTATACACAATAAATATGGAGGTAAGTGTTGCGTGAATAGGTAGTTATGTACCAATGAAACCAGTTTAATGGTTGACTAGTTGACTGCAAACAAATTACTCCATTCCAATTGTTTGTACTACCAAACATCCTTTTCTAATTTCTTTTGACCTGCGAGTTAAACCAATATGCTATGCAATTTCCATCCATCTTAAGTATAAAGGGACCTCAAACATATTTTAATTATGAGAAATTACAGTTTCCAAATTTGTTTTCAATTTTTTTTTTTTAAATGATGAGGTGTTAATTTGTTGTTGGTCATTTTTTTTTAAAAATAAGATGGATCCGGGTATATTAATATGAGTTCCATCAATTAATCCATGTTAAATGTAATTTTTTTTTTTTTTGAGGAATGATAAAATTTGAATACACTATAGAGATATTTTTTTTGAAATCATTGCTTTTTATTATCTTATGCTAAATGTAATTTAAATACACTTTAGAGATATTTGCTCGGAATTCTTGCATTAGGAATAAGCAGTGCACAAATATGTTACATCAGTAGGGCTCGAAAGAACAAAGTTCCAACATAAGCAATTTTTAATTTTTTTTTCTTGAAGGACCGATATATGCAATTTAAAATGCCAAATCTTTTAAAGACATGTTTTTGGAATCTTCGCGTAGGCTACAAATGTCTTGATGGCCGGTTAACAAAATGAACAAAAAAAATTCGAGTTACAAAAATATTCTAGGAGTTGATGCAATTGTACTAGAAGGTAGCCCTACCAAAAGAAAGTAGGCCACCACCATGTAGAATTTTGATACCTCTCTTTAAAGTACGTTTAGAGTAACTTCTAGTACAAAATAACAAGAAGACTTTAACGATAATGAAAGACGTGTGGAGCTACCTTTATGTCCATCGTCTAGAAACTCACCATTTTTTATTAATTTAGTGTACTACATTTCAAAAACAAAGAGCCAAATTACCAACAACTGTTTCCATGTTATTTAAATTTATACTTGAAAAATGATATTAAAAAAAAAGGTAGCCTCCTTTCATTGTCTTCTAGACCTGAAAAAGTAACAATAAATAACACAAGAGAAGTACTACTAAAACATTAGTGAAACTTTGAGTTTATATATTAACATTATGTTTATAACACAAACACCACTTGGTTAGCCTACTTTATAAAATCACCAAGCCTTTTTTGTCTACACCCGGACCTATTTGATCCTTATTTACAGTATATACAGAGAGACTCTCACAAATTCAATCAAAGACTCTGTTTTCGGCATTGGGAGAGAATTACATATGGCTACTTCCAAGTCTTGTATGTTCTTGCTGGTGCCTTTGTTAGTAAGTATGGTTTTAGCAAGTACTGCACAAGCTAGGCCACTCTCTTCTTCTTCATCTGTACTCCTATCTAAACACTCTGAAGAAACTCTACTCCTTTCCACTCCTCGCGAGTTGAAAACAAATGAAAATAAGAATGTACATGTCGATACAAGAGGAGGATACTCAAAACTTTTTGGTACACTGGGAATGGTTTGCAAATGTTGCGATGGCAAGGGAGGAGAGTGCAAAACTAAATGGCTCGAGCCTTGCCCTAATCTCCAGTGTCATCCATGGAAGCAACCACAGTGATAGATGATACACTACATAATTTCTGTATTTAGTTTTCTTCTATCCATTTTTGTACAGAATTAGAGGGAAATGTTTTCTATCACATAAATGTTGTCTCAGACTGATTGTTATAGACTACCTTTCCTATACAAAGTAGCTGAGTGCCGGATCAGTAAAGATTTGTGAATGAAACAGGCTTTAGACATGCCTGATTTTGGAAGTTTCACACTTTTTCATTTCTCGACCAAAAAATCTAATAATTAGTCATATTCATCCACGCATCAAGCATTTTAAACAATTTTCTTAACTTTCCTTCTTGATCCAATTCAGAGTTCTTGTTTACTTTTAATCAATTTTAATGTGGTTATTTTGTCAAGAACTGACTTCAATATACCAGTAAGATAGATCAATAGAATCCACCGAGATTATATGGTTCATAAAACAAGTATCTAATTGACATAATAATAAATTGAGACTGAACGATTGTCGTGTTGATCCAGTGGTTTGGGTGCCCAATTCATAATTTGATACTCGCATCAGGCATTGTCGGAAGTCATTTTCTGGAAATAGCTTATCTACTCTCTTGATAAAATATAAAGACTAATTTGCACTTTGCATCCCCTTGGTTTGAGCTTATTGCACTTCGCACTCTGTAGTATAATTATATGCACTTTGCAACCCTTAACTTACTAACCCGCTACAGTTTGCATCCCATTGACGATTGGGCCAAAAAATTGACAGATTCTGTTTAATTGGTGAAGGGCATAAATGGAAGAAAAGATAGTAACGGTCAGATTGCAGTTTGTGGGGAGTATAACACTTCATAAATATATATCACACTAAAACATATGTATACAAAGCTTGGTTCTAACAAATTTTCAGAAATTCATGAGTGAAAGGTGTATATGCGGCAATTGGATCGTGCAGCAAACGGCTTGGACTGAAGCAAATGCAGGGCGAAGGTTCATCACTTGTTCTAATCGGAGGTGCAACTTGTCATTCCGGTGGGTGGACGAACCTCTATATGATCGAGCTCAAACTATCATCCCTGGATTGATTCGTAGAGTGAACAGATTGGAAGCTGAAAAAATTGAATTGGAGTTGGAATTGAAAGCACAAATAAGAAAAGAAAATGGTGGAAGTCTTCAGTGTAATTGGGCTTTGGTTTTGCTGATTTTGACATGGTTTCTAATCATCACCTACGCCATTTTGAAGAAAGATGAAGATGAGGAGTGTTGAATGATGTTAGTGTTAGTGCTGGGTAGTATAGTTAGTGCTGGGCAGTGTTAGTGTTGAATGATGAGGAGTGTTAGTGTTAGTGTTAGTCTATAGTTATATAACTACTGGACTAGTCTAACTACTGATGTAATGCTATGTTAGTGATCATTGTTGTTTGAAGTCATATTCCAAGACTTAATAAACATAAGCTTTTGTCCACCATTACAAATGTTCAGTTATGGT
Source organism: Saposhnikovia divaricata (assembly GCA_036435485.1). Taxonomy (NCBI): domain Eukaryota; kingdom Viridiplantae; phylum Streptophyta; class Magnoliopsida; order Apiales; family Apiaceae; genus Saposhnikovia; species Saposhnikovia divaricata. The sequence continues at coordinate 135,888,586 of CM071600.1, forward strand.
AGATTTGTTCAACATTACACTTCATAAATAAGTTGCATAGATGACTGCATTACAGAAAGCCAAAACAAATAGTGCCGTTACTACTTTGCAGTTCACTTAAATACATAGCATAAGTCCAAAATAAAAACAAAACTTCAATCAGCACTTAAATTGCTGCATCCATTTTCTTTCCAACAACCTTCTGTTTTTTGCACCTGGCCTCATCCAATTTTGTAGCTGAAGTCAGGAGTTGGCCTTCTTTCCCTACGTATGATTCGTAGTGAACACCTAATGGCCCAACCTTTGTAGGAGCTTTAAATGGCTTCATGACACCTCCATGTGTTGCAGAAATATGTGTCGCAGGCCCTTTCCCCTTGTTATTTCCTTTCTTTGTAGCCTCTTCAATGATCTGTGCTTGCTTCTCTTTCTTCTTGGTCTCCATATCAACTTTCTGAAATTGACCATAAATATCATTGTCCATGAGATGACTAAAATCAAGTAAAAAATAAGACAACAGTACTGAAAAACTAACCTTAGTTTTGCATGTCCTAGAGTTGTGGCCCTCCCCTTTGCAGTAATAACAAATGACAGGTTTCTTTACCAGATCAACTCCCTTCTTTTCTTTTTCCTGTTTTTGACCATAAGATCATGTAATAAGCCACCTAAAAATTGAAAGTAAATGCAAATAAAAGTAAATGCAAATACATGAGTTATACCTCTTGGTGACATGTCCTTGAATTGTGGCCATATTGATTACATTTTCCACATTTTAGAGTTGTCCCCTTCCTTTTCAACATTGTAGGGTCATTTTTTCTTGTTTCCACCACATCAGATGTTTTTTTCCTATTTTTTTTGGGCCTACCAGGAGCAACTTTAATAATAGGAGGTAGAGGTTCAGTTTCCTCTACCTGGTCCCAAAATTCTTCACCATTTATAGGTTTCTGTATAAATGCATCACACAGAACCTTTTTTCAGCTAATGGAAAGTTTGACTCAAGTGCATTTACTAAACCCTGAAATTGACATAAAAATGGATAAGTAACTGAAAATGGATTAGTAATTATTAACTACAAAATAAAGAAAAACATTAAATGCCACACCTTCTGCCTATCTGAAATAAAGGTGTAGGCTTCATCATTTTGCATCATAAGATCAGCTTTCAGCAATGAAAGGAACCAATTCCAACTACTAGTGTTTTCAGCTTCAACCTAGGCCCAAGCCAAAGGATACATCCCATCATTGGGATCGGTGGCAACAGCAGTCAATAATATCCCTTTGAAAGGGCCCTTGAGATGGCATCCGTCCAACCCTATTAATGGTCTACACCCAGACAAAAAACCAGCTTTAAGAGGTCCCAAACAGATATAAAACCTCTTAAATCTTCTTCTTCCATCTACCCCATCATTAGGCTCTGTCATCAGCTTAACTGTAGAGCCTGGCATTGCTTTCATTAACTCATTACCATAGTTATACAACTTCTTAAATTCTTCTTCATGTTTACCAAGAATTGTTTCCTTTGCTTTTCTCATGGCTCTGTAGATCATAGAGTAAGAAACTTGACATTTTAGGTCATTGATGACCTGATGGTGGAATGATGCCAGTTTCCAAGTTGGGTCATCTCACCAGGCCTACTTTGTTCTTGTTCTCCCATTTTTAGGTCATCTCACCAGGCCTACTTTGTTCTTGTTCTCCCATTTTTTCTACTTTTTCTTTCTCACATTCTTCTCTGATTTCATCAACTACTCTCTCTCTCTCTCATCTAATTCATATTGTGTGAATGAAAAGTCATAATCAAGTCCATTACAGGTTGGGGTTATGTATATGTTAAGAAGGGTAGAGTAGACATGAATCAAGTCACCAAACATTTGGACATGTAAGTCACTCTCAAGAGGCATTATTGAGGATGAGTGCAACTCTCTTCCAGGAAGTTGTAACCAAACATCAAAACTCCCATTTTCTAACCCTAATTCTTCCAACATCTCTTGCAACCCAGTCAATGACAAGTCAAAAATCGAAATGCAATCAAAAAACGCAACATCCCCACCATTATAATGTTCAAAAAGAGCATCGAACTCTCCACCATAAAACACTTTAAGAGTAAAAAACTCATTACCCACTACACATATAAAAGTACAAAACATATATTAATTAAAGGACCACAAAAGCTATATATATTACCAAAAAGGAGGCATATATTACCACAATCACAACCATATTATACTGTCATAGTATATATTCATGCCATATTTAACAATACAAAGCTAAATAGTTTATTCATCAGTCATGCATGGATAAGAAAGTGAAGTTTAGAAAGATTACAGTCAATTGCATAATCAGGAAGCTCTTCATCATCTTTCGCACATCCATCCTTCGATCGTCTAAGTTTGCCTTTCATAACTGCTCTTTCAGTGGTATTCAATCAGATTAGGGTTTTTCAGAATTGGGGGTAGGGTTTTTCAGAATTGGGGGGAGGGAATTGGGGGATAGTAGAAGGCGGGGAAATAATATTAGGACGGTAATTGATCGTAGGTTTATGTTTATGTATGAAATGTCTGAAATACCCCTGTTGACTGACGATAATGGTCAGATTTAACGGTGCAGTTACAAAAGAAGTGCAAACTGTATCGGGTTAGTAAGTTAAGGGATGCAAAGTGCATATAGTTATACTAAAGAGTGCCAAGTGCAATAAGCTCAAACCAAGGGGATGTAAAGTGCAAATTAGTCAAATATAAATTATAAGCTACCAGCAGAAAAGGGAATATAGTATTTTTGCATGACGATATATTGGTTTGAATTTTGGTCCTGTGTTCATTACTTAGTATTTTTCTAGCAACTCAAATTTCTTTTTTTATTGCCCCAGAACAGTAATGATCTCATAATGTAAGTTGAAAGTGTAATCATTATCACATGATTGGGACTGGGGAGAAGACAATGAATATTTGGGCATTGACCTAGTTGGGTTTGCAGCAGGTATTAGGTAGCAGTCTCTCTAGAAGGAAAGTGACAACTGGTAATTTAGTTTGATCAGGTCTTTAAAATTCATAAACCAAAACAAATTTGGAATTCACGTTGTCGAAATGAAATTAAAAGAAATACTCTATATACACTGAATCTCAACTTTTATTCTTAAGTAACATGCTGTAGGTATCGTAGCATAACTCATGTTTATCTAAAGTAACTGGTAATAACATTTTTTTTTTTTTTTTAATCTTCTGGTAGCTTACCTATCAAACTCTACTCCTCATAAATAGTTTCACCCTTGAGTTTCTTTACGGTTCTTAGTTCTTTCACAAAGCATAAACACTGGTAATGATAGTTGATTTCTATCAGTCATTATACTGATCAATTCTACAGTGTCTCACTCAAAATTCGATTTTTAGATGTAAAGACTAAAGAGTGGTGCGAGGATGATAACTGTCTTGAATTTTATAATTACTTTTGTTACTTTAAAAGGTGTAACAGTGGCGGAACCAGAACCTGAATCTAGTCGGGGCTCAAATAGCTTAGTGCCATCGGCGAAATTTTTATTTGGATCCAACACTATTGTCATCGACGGGAAAATTTTCTGGATCCGACAATGTTGCAACTATAAATGACTTATTTTTACTATTTGGACTATAAATGACTTATTTTTACTACTTGGACTATAGTTTTGATGTCAAGAAACAATCGAAAGAAAGCAGAGAGCGAGAGTGGGATGAGACTGTTGAGCTTGTGACTTATTTTTACTACCTGGACTATAGCTTTGATGTCAAGAACAAAGCACAATCAGGTCATCATCCGGGGCTAAAATAGTTTTGATGTTAAGAACAAAGCACAATCAGGTCATCATCCAGGAAATACCCCGGGCTAAAAAAAAAAAATTTACTTGATTTTTTTGGTTCGATCCGGGCTAGCCCCCTTAGTTCCGCCCCTGTTAAGTTATACCAGGTTCAATATATATTGTTGGATAATATATATAATTAGATAGTGGAGTATTACGGTTAGAAGCAAAGTCTAATATTAATATATTAACTAACAAATCAATCACAGGTAATCGTTTATGTTGATGCTTGTATTCCATTTACCTGAAGTATGTTTGATTTGGTCCAGGTCCACTGTATTAATTTTGTTAAGAATTAGAGTGTGGACAAGTTAGAAACTATCTAAAGCTTATATATATAGTTGTTGGTTAAGTAGTTTAAACCACCAGATTTGATGCTGGCATTAATCTGTCGGATCTAAAAATTACTTACTCCAGAATGTAACACCTTTACTTACTCCAGAATGTAACACCTATACTTACAGCATAAAGATTATCACATCTCTGACCTAGGGTTCTTGGGACTAAATGTATTAATTGGGTTTGCGAACATGTTTTGAAAAATATATGTGGTTTAGTGTGTACTGAAGGTTGGTCTTCAATGTTAATTACCGACTCAACCGTTCGATGCTTGCACAGTTGATTTTGTATGCAACGAAACATTACACCTTGTTGATATATAATAGCAGATTTAAGATCTTATACACACAGACTACTTAAACTTCATGTCTACTGTTTCAATACAAGTGCCTAGCGCCTTATGATAAAATGCAATGTTTAAATGCTTATTCGACTGAGGTATTTATGCATCATCTGCATTAAAACTTGAACACATTCAAATGTTGCTTAAATATTATTTCTGAACAATGTTACTGTTATGGATTTGTGAGAATCCACCCCTGATCATTCTAGTTTCTGTATTTGACAACATCATAGAGTAACTAGTTTTGGAAGGGGGAAAAAAAGTGATTGTGAGGATTGAGGAATAGCGCAGTGTCAAAAACTTGTCCCCGCTCCCTTGCCTCGTGACAGGACCATGGGTTCGAATTGTACCTCGCCCTGTCCTATTATTACAAGCCAAGTAAACTACCCGAGAAAAAGTAAAACAAAAAAAATATCGATTTCTTTCTTAACCTAATGCAAAAAATTGAATTGAATTTCTGGTACATGCCTACAGAGACGTATGCATTCCAAGCATAAAAAATTTCAGCTCAGTTATCTAGTATTGCACCTTCCTATGTCTTGGCTCATAAAGAAATAACTTGAAAGAAAAAAAACAAATTGTCATTCACATGTTATCTATGAGCTTCATGTTTGTCATATATCATATGTGTATGAGTTGCCTAGGACTAAAACAAGACCTCAACAAAGATTCTGCAGCCACGCAGGGCAATAGAGAGCGTCAACTCCGTTCCTGTGGGCTTCTGGTGAGCATTTTGTACCAAACATTTGGTATAAAGAAAATCAAACGGTGTAAAGTGAACTCATTCCCCACTTTTAGGGATAGAGAGGCAGAGACTCCTCAGAGTACAGAGGTATCCGTGAACACCCTGTTTTTTTTATTAGAACAAAATAATAATGATGTGAAAGTTGAAAAAATCATACAAATTTCTCAAAATGTTTTGAAGTTGCATTAAAAAACTACTGTTGCGTATGTTAAATAACATCTGTTTTCACTGTAAATTGTTATACCTGCGGTTTTTAATCCGTTGCTTGTTTATGTTGAGAACAGATCTGCCTTCTTTTTTAAGCTACTAATGCTCTTGTTTCATTAATCTGATTGAAAAGAAGATTAGTGCCTGCTTATAGTAAAAGCAACCCCTGATTACCAATAAACAGATTTTATTACTGGGATCCCATGGTGGATCCATTAGAGAATACCAGAGGAGAAGAAATGCTGAGACATATTACTTACAAGATTTTAGATTTGACAATGATTTTGTTTGATTAAACATTAAAAACTTCCTTTGTATTAACCTTGATTTCGATTATCACAACTTTTTGAGCAAGTTCTGTACTTTGTTGTTCATAGGCAAGAATAAGGTACATAATAATTGTATATCACTGACAAAATTCAAATTTATTAATTCTCCCTAGACTAGAATTTTGTAGTGCTTCTGTTTGAAGCTTACATTTAGGGTTTCATCCACAAATTTACCACATTAATCATGCATCTTCCCTATAGGTTGAGCTCATCGACAAGATAAAACCCTATAATTACATAACTAAGAACATATCTAACATATACAAGTTACTAAATTTACCAACATGAACAAGTGATGAGTAACTTTTAGCAGTTTTAAGATGTACATCGATCTTATCATGGGAAAAGCATGTGTTACTGGGCAAGCCAAGAGGACAAACTTTAGATAACTGGATCAAAATTAATTCTCAGGTATTCCAACAAGGCCCTGACATGGGGTGCTGACATCTTTTAGGCTCTCGAAGGATCCTACTACTGTCTGAGATCCTGATGGTTCTCGAACTGCATTTGAACACGAATTCGATCTTCTGAGTTGACCACCATAATTGTTCCTTTCTGTTTCAAGGCTAAGATAGTCTGTCAAAACCTCCTGCACACCAAATCCACGATTGGGAAGCATGCTCTTATCAAGTAATTGCGATCTATTACCCTTAACAGTGCAACTTGACTGTGTACGTGACAATTTTGGAGTGTTAACAGATGTTTTATAGGGAGTGCTTGTGTTGGACACTGTGAATGGAACCCCGACACTCTTTTGGGTCATTAAACCAACTTTAGGAATTGGCAATAATTGATCTGAATGATTTGTCAAGTCATCTACATAGAGTAGGTCATCGATACGTGCTACAAGATTGAATGCTAGGCTCTCCAAAACTCTTGAGTAGCTCTCTAAGATGGATTTTCCAACATCCTGTAAAATAAGCTTCATTGATTAATTATTACAGTGATATTTGATGTGTGAAAGAACCCTAGCAATATCAAAACAACGAGGCCTACAAGAGCTAGTAAAGCTGTATCACCTTGTTGCACTGGATTTTACTCATGTCCAAGGTGGTTTGAGGGAGACCCGGGAACCGTTGCTTCAAGCATAAAAGTAGGCTTTCAGCTCTGTCTGCAAGTACTTCCTTTTTGTCTGAATCAATAACAAGCTCCTTCACCATTGCCCATGATGATCTTGAATGGGATCTTCTCATGTTGCTTAAAGACTTTGGGTTTGTTTTTCTACGCCAAACATAAACTGATGCCTCCACTCGGTTCGCAATCTCCAGTGCTTGATGTTCTGAAGACAAGCCAATGCAATCTAGCAGACATTCAGGTGTAAACTGATCAGATGTAATATATCGATGTATAAGATCGCCCAAGCAAGCTCTCGCATTCTGCAACAAAGTCAAAGGAGAACATATATTAACAAGCGTATCCAGATATCTAGTTATTAATAACTTGTGCAATTTTTACCTTCGGAAGGCCTTCCAAGAACGAATCCGGTATTTCCATATCAGCTAAAGTGACACTGTTGATAGCCATGGCAGCTTTCAGTATTTGGTTCGTGCAGTCACGTTTGTGCTGCAACTGTTTTCTTGAATTCTCACTGAGGCCATTGGTAGGAACTCTTGGAACTGGCAACCACCATTTCTCCTCTTGGCGTTGGGGTTTCCTAAAAGAGGATGATCCATCAGCTTTGGGAGCCAAAATACCTTGGTCCACATACCAGAACTCAGTAGTTTCAAAGCTGTCTAATATTTCCTGCAACAAGAGATCAAAACTTAGACATGCTTACTTAAACTATAGGTTAATTAAGAAATATAAGGAGAATCTTACAAGAAGCAAGGTGTCTAATTTGCGGAGAGCTGGCAGATTTACATAAAGATCTGATCTGGGCCTGCAAGTCATTACCTAAATCATACCATATATTAATTAAATGGTGGAAAATCTAAAATATTCCTAATGTTTACATTAAAGAAATAATACCATCTCCTCAAACTTGATGCCGGTATTTTTTTATTTGAATGACTTTAGTTCAATTAAAGCATATATTTTCTATTTTCACGACTTAATGATGAACCATTTTATAAGTAGGACCAAACCGAGAGTCAGCACCTAAGAACTTTTTATGATAAAAAGTAGGATTAACAAATAGTACAGTTGAAACTTGAATACAATGAGGACATGCAATGATTTGTGCAAATTTTGTAGAGCTTTCATGAGCTAGGAGTAAGACCAAACCAAGACTCAGTAGCATTACTAGCAAATATGTGTCCAAGTATTATGAACGCAGACAAGGAAACAGAAAGGTAAATTTTGAATGAGATAGATACCTCAAGCTTGCTTCCATCAGCAAATGATTGCCATGATGGTATCAACTCCACAATGTGATCACTAACACAAAGAAGACACTCCATTTCCCTTTTCCACATTGATCTCTTCTCAGGTGGTAGAGGTTCTAATCTCCAAATTTGGCCAAAAAGGGTAGCTGAATATTTGATTCAAAATAGCAATATTTGTTATCAAATACAAAAATCAGATAGTATTAATCTACAATATATCACCTACATAACATACCACACAGATTAGTAATTGCATTTGAAATTGCCAACGCTGTACAAACCCCATTTCCGCAACCAGACATATCTTCCCCAAGCAACAACTTAGAGAATCTCTCCTTCATCATCTCAATCTCTGCCAAACCACACAAATGTACAATAAACAAATTATCAACACTATCAAAATAGGCAAACAAAAACCTCCAAAGACAAACAAAAACACATACCAGAAAATGTAAACCCTTGTTTCTCCAATTTAGGATTCTCCGAAACATCAACAGAAGAATCATGATCAAATGTAGAAGGAGATGAAAAGCCATGAGAGCTACAATGTAGTTCATTCACTGATGCCAAACAGTTGGAGCCTGAACTACTTTCCCCACATTCATCCACAATAACCCCATCTATGTTTTCATCAAAAACTTGACTTTTTTCACCACAACTCTCCTCCATATTGTTATAATACACAATGTGGTCAAGTACAATACACAGAGTTATTTACATGCTACACCCACGTTGTTAGAGTTCAATTTATAAATGATTTTGCAAACCACAAAGGAAATGAGCTAGAGTGTTTTAATGGGTGAGTCTAGCAGTGAATCCTGATTCTTCATATGGGTTCAAACATGACATATTTGAAATGGGGGGGAGATAAAGAAAATTTGAAAATGTAAATTTGAGTTTGAAAAATGATTAATGTTGGTGATAAATGATCAAACACCTGAAAGGCGTGATATGCAGGCCTGGCTTACAATAAATTCATACGCTCTCTTATTTCATTTTGTTTTTGAAAATCAGGGGGTCTCTTACAGTATTAGTATGGGCTAGTCCACTGTGTGTTCGATTTGGGTCAACCCAGATTTGTAGCATTCGTTGGTGATAAACAAACAAGGGGTTGAGTTGGCACAGTGGTAAGTGCCCAATCCGTGAACCGTGAGGTTACGGGTTCGATTCCTGTCGGGGGTCAAAAACCGGAAATAATCTCTCTACCATTGTGTAGGGGCATGATTTCGTACATCCTACCCCCCTTAGACCCTGCTCATGATTTCGTACATCCTACCCCCCTCAGACCCTGCTCATGCGGGATATACTGAGTACGTTGTGTTGTTGTTTTTGTTGGGAATAAACAAACAAGACTAGACTTGAGGTTGTTATCGGGATCTCTTATGATGTTAGAGCATCTCCAATGGGATCCCTAAAATATAATAAAATATTGGTTACCTAAAAGAGAAAAGGTCATCTTTATCACAATTTAAAGGTAAAATGCCCTAAATATAACAAATTGAAAAATTGGCCCTTATTATCACAGAAAAACGCAATGACGTGTGGCGTTTCTATTTTTCGGGCTGTAACGCAACTTCCAGTTGCGTTTTCTAATTTTTTTTTTTGAGTCACGCATCTTGAAGATCCGTTTCCCTCTTTTTTTATTTTTTATTTATTAGGTAACGCATCTTGAGGATGCGTGACTCAAATTTTATTTTTTTTATAAAAAATAAAATACGTTTTGAAAAATAAAAGGGACAAAAACGCCACACGACAATGCGTTTTTAAGAAACCCAACATTAAGTTGCGTTTTTCTGTGATATAAAGGGCCATTTCTGTGGGTTGTGAGATTTAGGGCCTTTTGACTCCAAATTGTGATAGTAAGGGCCAACACCCTACCTAAAATATAGGGAGCCAAAAAACTGTTTTACTCCAATGGTAATCCCTATATTGGTTCCCTATATTTTCAAAAGTAGTATTAATTTAGTATTTTGAAATTTGAAATACTAACGACTATATTTTAAACGAATATAATTTAATGTTTACATTTTTACAATTATTTATTCAAAAAATCCTAAGTATAATTTTATAAAATACTAGAATTTTACAACAATTTATGTAATTTTTCCAACTATTTATATATCTTTCATTTATCAAATATTAAATTTTAAATAATTAACTTATTAAAATAAAAGTAAAAATCAAATATGAGAAAACAAAACAAAAACAATAACAAAAACACACCCAGCTTATACACACACACCTTATATACACACTGACACACACGCAGCAGCAATACAGAAAAATAGGGCAAAAAAGTGGGAGAGAGGAGAAAAAGAGGGAATCAATCGGCGGGAGATGACATGGCCATATATAGGAGTTCAATTTTGGTTACCAAAATATGGGGCTGAGTTTTTTCTCACCTAAAATATATGAGGGATGGGGAGTAGTGTTGGAGGACTATTTTGTAGTACTAATCCCTAAATTTTGTCCAGCTAGGCTAAATATAGGTAAGGGACAAGTGCGTTGGAGATGCTCTTATAACACAAAGAGCTTATAAAATAAGTGGCCCCGTAGGGTCATTTTTGTAAATATCAATTTTTTCTCAGTAATTTACCTAAATATCCTTAAATTTGTATTGAAAATCTTATCTTTTAACCTCATGTAGAACTCTAGGTCACCCTCAGGCACATCAATCCCATAAATAGAAGTATAGAACCTTATAATTTATAGCCCATCCATTGCCCTCAAACCATAAATAGAAGTATAGAACATTATAATCTATAGCCCATCCATTGCCCTCAAAAAAAAAAAATCTATAGCCCATCCATTGAACATGCATAAAAAGCGTGGCCAGAAAATCTGGTCCGGTCTAATATGGTCAAATCCGATTTGTAAAATCCCGGCACGATCCAGATCGAGCTTAGGAACTTTAACGGAACATATATTTTACCCAAAACTCTGTCCAACCCGACCTAACAAAAGTTCGGGTTTAGATCCGGCCCCGTTATAAATCCGATTAAAGCCCCTATACAATAAGATTTTGATTATATATAGGGGTGATTTTTAGTAAAAAAAATATTTAAATATAAATTTGCAAATTATTTTTGTTCAACATCTATACTTACTATAATAAGTGAAAGAGGATATAGTATTTTGATAATCAAAACGAATTATAAGTAGAATTCATAAATATAATAGAATTTTCAACATAAAAAATTGTCAATTTTTTCTTCTTTTTTTTTTTTTTTGTTTCTGCGTAGATTTAATTGGAAAAATAATTGTTAAACCTTCACTAAATTAAAGATAATTTTATTAATTTCACGTGGATTGTAAAATCGTCCAAATCAAATTTTAAGAATTCAAGATAGAGTACAAATATAAATCGAACGAGTAAAATCTTATATATATATATATCACTTTTTTAACAACAATTTGATATGTAAATTAATAACATAGAAAATTTAATATAATTTTAGATATTAAAAAAGGTGGCGTGTGTTACACAGGTTATAAGCTAGTAATTTGTAGTTTGGTTAAGCCCTTTTTTTATTATCCCGTATTTTTGGTTATCCACTATTCACAATCATTAGATCTTCAAATTAAATAGATCATGTCCGTTAGATACAATAATACTAAAAGTTGTTATATACAGAGGTTTAAGGTTCGATTCCTACCAACAACATATTAATTTATATTTAATACTAAAAATTATTATATACAAAGATGTAAGATTCAAATTCTTACAATAACATATTAAAATTAATATTCATAATATCATGCTATACCATAAACAAATTATAAAAAATTAAAAAAGATTTGTGTTTTGCACGGGTTATAACCTAGTATATATAACTTTGATCCATTAACATTTATTAAGTAATAATTAAAATTTTATTAATACACATAAATTATAAAGAAAACATACTTGCAACATTTTACAATTTATTAAAACCATATTTGCAACATTTGTTTTTACCAAAAAATGATTCTTTTTTTTTTTAATAAAGTATTCAACAAATATATAACTTCAGTCTAACATCCTCTATTAAAGGATAGTTATACTTATTTAATTGTGTTGAATCCAAATATATAAAATAGTTTTACATTGGTATAATTAAGATAAATTTATTAAATAATAATATTTCATATTTTTATACCATAATGTTTTATTAGGGAACACCAGAATGAGAGTCGAGAATTATATAATATTTATTTAACAAATTTTTAACTACGGTTCAACATATCCTATATTAAACAAATACAAATTTTATACTTTTATATCCTAATTTGATATTGGTGAACCCTAGAAATATGGATAGACATCGGGTCATTTCGGGATCTACCCATTAGGCTGAGACTTATCAACTTCGCCTTAAAAGAAAATGCTAAAAAATGGTTGTATAGTCTACCCGTTAATTCTATTTCCACGTGGGAGGGATTTGTGGTAATTTTTCTAAAAAAATATTTTCCTAATCACAAGGCTATAAGAATTACAAATGAGATAAATCAATTTCATCAAAAAGGAAAATGAGACTTTTTGGAAATATTTTGATCGTTTTAAAAGTCTTTTATCACAATGCCCCCCACCACGGAATAGAAAAATGGAGACTTTGTAAGATTGCTTACGAGGCCTTAGATAGTCCGACAACCGCTTTGTTAGAGTCTATGTGCCAAGGTAAATTGATAGAGAAAGATGAGGATGAAGGGTGGGCATTTTTCGAGGAATTAGCCGAAAAGACTATCAGCCTGTTTGGCTGAGCTTTTTTAAGTCCTTATGGACTTATTTTCGGGTAAAAATTTCATATTTTGATAATTTTTTTTATACAAGTATTTAATGTATGTTTGAGATTCTATAAGTTGCAAAAAAAGTTAACTTTTTTCAGAAATAAGTTAGGAATCTCTAACTTTGTGTTAAAATAAGTTGACTTATTCTGGAAAAAAGTTCCCCCAAACACCCCATATATTGTGGGAGTCTACTAGGAAACCTAATAAGTCCAGCGAGTCGTCTAGCTCATCTAGGGATTTGTATTCGATTAGAAATTCGATTGCAACCGATGCCAAATTAGCTACTCTTACTAGACGACTTGAAGATTTAGAAACTCATAGTGGTCCCGTACCTATGTCCATGTACCCAAATTTTAATTCTTCGAACTTTGAGCCTCAACATTGTCCTGATTCTGAGCAAGTGAATACAATGTTTCAACCTAGGCCTAGGAATGACCCGTTTGCACCGACCTACAATCCCGGGTGGAAGAATCACCCGAATTTCTTTGGGAATCAAGGTAAAAACTACCAATCTCCGCTACATTCTCTTCAAAAGCCGAACTCTTACCCAACTCCAAATCACGGTCCATATCCAACTCAAGCTCCCACCCATCCTCCCGACTTTCATGAGGCGGATAAGAGAATTAACTCCTTGGAAAAGACTCTTGATGCGCTTTTAAAATGAACAACTAGTTTGGCTCAATCTCAACAAAACTTCATGCAAACCATGACTCAAGATAGAAAAATTTTGAATGCTAGTACTCAAGACATATCTAAGTTAAAGGTTCAAGTGAGTCAATTAGCCAACGCCATGTGTGAGCGAGAGAAGAACAAACTCCCGAGTTAACCTGAGGTCAATCCTAGATTTCCTCTCAATCAAAGACCTCATGAAAATGTTAATGCCATCATTTCTTTAAGATCGGGAAACCAAGTTGATAATCAATTAGGTGTCGAGTCTCCTGAAGACGAAAAGTCAGATGCTGAACCGAACCCTAGCCTTGATCACTCCACACAAATCCCAATTCCCGAGTCACCAAAATCTTCTCATAAACCACCTTCACCTCTTGAACCTTCATCTTCAAAATCCAATCCCGAAGAACCTAGTGAACGTGTCTTTAACCCTAAAGCTCCTTATCCTCAAATACTCATTTCTAATAAACAATTGGCTCAAATGGATAAGATTTTGGAAGTTTTCAAACAAGTCAAGATAAACATTCCTCTTTTAGATGCCATTCAACAAGTTTCTTATGCCAAGTGTCTAAAAGATTTGTGTACTCATATGCGATCCACTCATGTTCCTAAAAAAGTCTTTTTAACCTCTCATATTAGTTCAATTCTATCAAATCAAATTCCCGTGAAATATAAGGACCCCAGTTGTCCTACAATTTCATGTGTCATAGGCAATACCTTTGTGGAAAAGCTTTACTTGACTTAGGAGCAAGTGTGAATCGTCTTCCACTTTCTGTCTATCAAGCCCTAGGGTTAGGTGAACTTAAGAAAATGAACATGACACTTCAACTAGCAGATCGTTCTGTTAAAATGCCTAAGGGAATAATAGAAGATGTCTTGATTAAGATTGACGATTTTATCTTCCCGGTTGACTTTGTCATTCTCGAAACTCAACCCGAAACGAATCCTAAGAACCAAATTTCGATCATTTTAGGATGACCTTTTCTTGCTACATCGAATGCCTTGATTAATTGTAGGAATGGTTCGATGAAACTCACTTTTGGTAACATGACCATTGACCTTGACATTTTCAATATACAAAAGAACCCAACGAGCTTTTTGAGCAACCAGTAGGGGTCAATGTGGTCAACAAGTTTGTCACATGGTCTAGCTTTGAGGATAGTGAAATAAAGTCTCTTCTCAAAGAGGATTTCAAAGTCAACTATGCGTCTAGTCAAGAGTATAATGAGTCGTTAAAGGATATGACCTCGGACGAGATGTTGAGAGAGTTGGACGACATTTGTTCCCAGTGGGAGACCCCACACGAGGTTGTTAGTGGTGAGCCCGTTGTTAAAAGTCCCGTGGGAACACCTCCTGTATTTGACTCAACTTTGTATCATCCCGAGTTTGATCAACAGCCCTTAGGAGAAGATGGACCTTTATCTTATGTCATTCCTAGTGACTCAACCCATGACCAAACTTTCATTGTCTCTAATTTTCTTAGACAAAATGAAGAAGCCTTAAGTTGGTTTAGGGATAACTATAAGGTTGTCATTCCAATAAGGTTGAATGATTCCATGTTGCTTGAGAAAGTCTTTTCTAATCAAAATTTTCAAAAATGTCTTGATTCTTTCTCAAAGCTGCACCCCAATTTTCCCACCGGCATCGGCTGAATCGGTTTTATTCCTTTGTCTCCCCTCGTGAAAGATAGGTATGGGGAGAAATTGTGTGCGTAAGTCGTGTTAATTAGTTGTTTTTCATATTCGTTCGTCTCCATCATCCCTTGTCAGGTATTATCACCTCATTCTCCTTTACTCATTTCTCTTTCTTTTGCATACATTGAGGACATGCATGATTTAGGTATGGGGGAGGGTTTTAGTGTAAATACATAAAATTGAAAAATCCAAAAAATTTAAAAAAATCATAAAAATCCAAAAATAGAGATATTTTAGCTTAGTTGCCCTTCCCGCTCTTGAACTTTAGAACTAGTTGGTGTTAAATATTTTTCAAAAATTATATGTATAATACCTTTAGATAATTTGAACGTAGTCAAGTAAGGTTTTCCTCATGAAACTTGTGTTGAACAAATTTTTGCTTAAAAATCCAAGACAACACATTTTCACAAGACCTTTGGTGGAATGATTGTATAGGAATGTTATTCGATACCTGAGAGAGAACCCATATGTTAGAACAATGTCGAATCAAACCTTTGCGAAAATTGTTCCTATAGTGTCACAAAAAAGGAGAAAAAAAGAAAAAGAGAGTCAATAAATGTTTTTAGTTATAGAGTGCTAGTGGAAGATGTGACTATATTGGGCTCATTAGTACCCGAGCAGTTAAGTCTGAGGGGATTTTATGCCTACTACCAAAAGCCCTTTGAGGTTTGGGATTGCTGACCCAACGCTTGCTACATGGGTATTAGTGTTTAAGTCTTTTGGGATCTCAATCATTGCACGGTCATTTCAACCATTATTGTTAATAAATTTTTAAGTACTAATAAATTCTTAACAGGGAAATCGGCTAGGTTGGGCTCATTGATAACCCGAGTAAGTAAGTCTTTGGGGACTTCGTGCCTAGAAACATAAGGTCCTTTGTGGTCTGGGATTGTTGGCCTAAAGCTCGCTAAATGGGTATTGATGCATAAGTCTTTGGGACCTCAACCATTGCACGGTCGGTCTAACTACTAAGAGCGTGAAGTTTGGCTCGAACCTTGTTTTAATAGAGATTGGGTCAGTTCAGTATTGGTTGAAAAAGTGAAAATATTCGTATGCACTTTATCCATCAAAGGCCTTAAATTCACAACACACCTTGGGATTTTTTGTAAACTTTTAGAGTCTACTCATATGGAATGTGGGAACCTATAACGTGGCTATTTTTAGAATAATCTTTAAGGCATATATTTTCCTACAAAACTGTTTTGTTGACACCAATGAAAGCTAGATTGAAAGAGGAAAGTTGGATACTTGATAATTTATCTCAAAGATTTTATGGTATATCTTCTGTAAACCCTTAGGAGACAACACTCCTCTTGTAGAGATCGTCTATGAGTTAACGGGTTGGTAAACCTAAAATTACCTGTGATTCCTACAACAGTGAGTATAGGTTTTTCATTTTTCATTTTTCCTTTTTGTTTAACTCGAGGACGAGCAAAAGATAGGTATGGGGGCATTTGATAAGTGCATATTTTCGCATATTTTTATTACCTATTTATTGCTTGAACTCGTATTTTAATAAATTAATTTATTAAATTTCCGGAATTTCCAAGAATAAATAAAAAAATGATAAAAATAAAGAAAAATGGACAAGAAAGGGCAAAAGAGGAAGAAAAAGGAAGAAAATGAAGAAAGGCAAAAGAAAAGGGAGTTTGGTGCAAAAAGGAATCATTGGAAAGAGAAGAGGACACTTGGAGGGTGGGGATTCCACCAACACACCCCACATGTGTATGGTGGAGATCTACCCAACACACCCCAAAACCCTATTTCTACCCTATAAATACTCCCTTTTTCCCTTTGTATTACACACCTTAGTTTTAATTTAGTTACCGTAGCTGTAGTAGCCTCCATCTTTGTTTGTAGTAGCTTTCAAATCTTGTAAACAATTTCTTTTATATTAATGCAAGCATTCTCTTTTAATTTACATCTTGCTCTAATTTTCATCTTTTGGCTATAACTCATTTCGATTTCGACAAGTGATTAAAGTAGCAAATATGCTAATCACTTGTGGGTTGAAAGAAGCCCCTTAGATTTAATTTTATTGTTGGGGTTAATGTTCAAGATTTAATTTTGAGTTGTGTTAAAATTAATACTTTGAATTTCTAGATCTACTTTTATATTTTGCTTGTGTTCTTTAATTTTTTCGGCATCATTTACATTTTTCCGGTGACCTTATTCCGACACGAAATCAATTTGTGTTGGGGTTATTGTCTACTGTAAATTTCTGTCTGTTATATTATTCCTGCTTCCATTTCATAAACATTAGTTCACCACCTATAGCTTGTTTTGTGTCATGCCCTGTTCTCAATATTTTAGTTATTAGTTTTCACTGATCTAGTTTTCAGCCCTTTATATAATTTGACCCGTTCCTATTTCTGACCTTTTTACTTATTTTTCTTTATTAAATGCCGCACCCATTGTAGTTTAGCTGTTGCACTTCTCTTAAAAAAAAAGAAGAGGTTTTTTGATAAATATATTGTTAAAAGTATTTTTTTGCAATTCTACTTTTTTTTTAAGAAAAGCTATTTGCAAATTTACCATCTTAATTACAATTATACCAATTTCTTTTTAAAAATTACAAAAATACCAATTTAAACTATATTATTTGAATTAGACTTAGACTGAACCTGAAAAACATGGTGTAGGTCTGGCTCAAAAGTTTCTCAAGACATTTTTGTTCATTTTTGGCGAAAAATGAAATTTGAGTTGCTCACCTCATCTTAATTGTTAACCACTGATCTATATCTCGTAATATCTCGTTGATCGGAGAAGGTGGTGGTGGTCGGAGGATATCAGTTTAGATATCATCGTCGGAGGCTTGATATCAATTACATCAAGCCTGATCCAAACAACCGTCGTTGAGTGTGTCGTCATCCTCTCTGGCGATGGTGACGGTGTTGTGCCCTTGCGGTACCGTTGAAAAGAAAAAAAAAAGAGGTAAAGAGAAACAACGGAGATGGAGAAGGAGGAGGTAATCGGAGATGATCGAGGTTGGGTGGTCGGTGATGTGGTGGTGGTTATGGAAGTGGGGTGGGGTCGATGATGAAGCGGTGATAGTGATATTCATCAGAGGTGGCATCGAAGAAGGAGGTGGAGGCCGGGAGGTCGGGGTTGGAGATCGGAGGAGGTCGAGGAGATACTATCGAAAGAGATCGGAGAAGATGAGTCTGTTGGAGATTGATCGGGATCGGGAGAGGACTGTACTTTTACAAACCACATTCTTTTATATGTAAGAAACCGTATATATGCAATACTATCTAGAAGAACGTAAAGTGCAAAGCAAAGAATAAAAAAGCATATATTCGGCAAATTCTAAAAAAATGATTTTTGTTGAATTTCTTGTTTTACATTTTAGGTGATTTCTTTTGTTTTTGTAATTTTCTCCTTCTCAATTATTATTATTGTTAAATCATGCTTCTTTAATATTTCTTGTTAATATCCGATGCTTCATCTTTTAATTATTTATATTAGCCATGTTTTAGCTATAAAATGTTAGCTTTAGTAATCAAGTCATTTTTTTCCTTTCATTTCTTGTTGTTTGTTTAGATTTTATTTTAGTGCTAGATTAATAATTAGATTATAATTTGCTTGTTTGTCACTGCTGGTCTATGTCCTTTTTGCACCTCAAATTTATTCCATGATTTAAACTGCATGTTTTTTCCCCAATTATGATTCTGGCCCAAACCTTATTTTTCTTAAGTTTTACTTTTGTTAATCTCGTCCGTTAGTACCATTGCTAGCCCATGTTAGTTAGTTGGCCCATTTTCTAGTTTTTAGTCCGCATATTTCCTTTCTGCTTACAATTTATTCACTTACCATGGGTTATTTTCATTTAATTGATGTAATCATTACTGCCATCATTGTTTAATCATTAGTTAATTTATTAGTTAGTTACTAGCATAATAGCCCGTTCTGTAAAACTCAGATTAAAAATATTATGAGCAGAGTGATGAAATGCAATCTGCAATGTAACGACATGTTTATATTTCTTTAAATGAATTAAGACCTACATCACGATTTCTGATTTGATCTAGAGCATAAAAAAGTCATGCTTTCTGTAAGAACCCCAAATTTTGGATATAATTAAAACTTTTTATTAAGTAATGATGAAATGAAGAACAATGATTCCGACAACAAGGTCACCAGCTCTAATGAATGGTGGTTTCAAAGAACAATGATTATAATGAATGGATATTGCTTTGGACAATGATCCTGATGCATTGGTATATTGTCAGAATAGAGTAATTCGATGGTTGAGGACCTAGATAAGAATAATCTACCATCCAGGAAGGAGCTAATGGATCCTTGAAGGGAAATGAGTACGTGCATAGTGTTTCCCATACGTGCATAGTATTTCCCGTATGTGCATAGTGTTTCCCGTACGTGCATAGTGTTTCCTGTACGTGCATAGTAATTTGGTGGATGAATAGTGATTTTGTAAGTTGGAAAACTTTTCACGCCACCCTATGTACGGGACGTGATATGGATGTTTCGAAGTCATATTAGTAATACGCAGAGGAAATAAGTGAATGCAGAGACGATCGGAATTCAGAAATTCCAAATTCTTTTTCGGTATAAAATTTGACCGGACAGTGGATTAAATGTTATTATAATCCAAGAATTGAGATATTAACTTTGAGGATTTGATATTTTGGGATGTTATTATATTTGATTTAAGAATGAAGGTAGGAAACCACTGAGGCAGTGAAACAAGCGTTCTAGAAACCGCTAAAACGTTATAACGAGATTAATCAATAAAGCGAACGAATCCTAGATTACGGATTAAGTTCGTATCGAGATTAAATATCCTACATGGTCATCACGAGGTTTATATTAAGGATTGGGGAAGGTATTATGAATATCGAGAAATTTCCCGGTAAACCCTAGAGGTGAAACGACTTAGTTATTCGTCCGAACGATCAATCGAAACGGGCAATAACCGGACATAGAAACAAGCAGAGGAAGCAAGAGTATTGTGTAAGCTACTAGAATAAATATCTAGCAACCAAGTGGCTTAAAGTAACTAGCATACTTGGAGATGGAAGTACTACTTAGATATCAAACCAATACTTAGCATGAAAACCATTCAAAACTCAACACATGTCCATGCCAAATACATCATCTAGTACCTCATCACTTTATTAAAGCAACCAAGGATGAGATATTATGCAAAACACTTCACTTTGTGCATTATTTCAACAGCAACCAACAAAAATATCAAACTCTCTCCAAATATTCATCCATTCGGCCCATTTGGAAATTCCAAATCCAAAATCCAACTTCCAACCATTTGTTGATCTTGAAACTTTTATGGTGAGTTATATATTTCAAGAAACTAATCTCCTAGAAATTTCAAGTCCTAACTCTTTTCTTTCCATTTTCAAAAAAATCATTAAAATGGAGGGTGAATAGTGTTTTCATGAAAACTAATCTTGATTTTTCTTGTTTCATGGTTGATATAGCAAGCTTAAGCACTCCTAAGGATCATTCAAAGCTTAGTGAGGCTAGTAAACACTCTAAGGAAGGTATAAAACTTGAAAACCCTTGGTGCCCTTTTAAGATCTTATGAGTTTTATGGATGATTTAGTGATTAGTATGTTATGTTATGCTTAGATCCATGATTAGTAGTTGTTATGGTTGTGATTTGGTTTATGAACCATGTAATGGTTAAGAGGAGTTGTTGTTAGACTAGTCATGATGTTTATCATGTGTTTGGGTGGTTGATTTGATCTTGGTAAGATTGTGATAAAGTGTAAAAGCTTTGGAAAACGCGTAAACATAGTCGTTATAATGTCCGATTTTACAATATTATGTTTTGTATGCCATTTTCCATGTCAAGACCCTACTGTCCAGATACCTTTTCTGCCATGTTAGGATAGGTTATGTTATAAGCTTCGTTTTGATATAAAGAACGCGTGAAACGGACTTACGGTTTAGGAGTTACGGTCGGTTTACTAAAAGTAGTTCGAAACCGTAACCGAGAATTCGTAATTAAAAATGAACCCTCGTAAAATACGTAAGTCAGTGGCGAATCTTGGTAAATAAATACTAGAGGTAAAAAGGAAGGTGTGAAAGAAAACCGTATGTCAAAAGGATCGTTTTTCGATTTATTAAAATTATTCAAGTCAAGGTTAAACGCGAACGAACCCCTAAAAGACGACTCTATTATAACTTCGGTAAAACACTTAGAAAACGGGCGATAAAACTCGGAGTATAATATTGGTTCGTAACGATCGACCTTAGAACTCGTATGACTTAAGTATATCCCAAGTATAAGTACAGTGACATGTCGTATTAACGAACGGATGTCGGGTCGGATCAGTGATAAAAAGGAATCCACAAAAAGGGGTATAACGAGATAACTCGAGAACGTGTTTCGATTTAAGTATAACTTAACTTTTAAAATGTTAAGTGAATAATCCCGAATGCCTTGGCTATTTATAGATCACCAAGCTGACCCGGGACCCGCTACCACTACCCCTTACCGTACTCGACTACCAGGCAAGTTTCAATTCCCTTCTTTTAGGCTGTTGTTGTGATTGAATATATATATATATATATATATATATATATATATATATATATATATATATATATATATATATATATATATATATATATATGTTTTCTGTTATACATATGCCATAGCATGCATGCCTACTTTCAAGTTATATCGTTATGCTTGTTCCCTGATTGTTTATTGGCTTATAAATTAGATATCTAACATATCAATTATAAGCCGGTTATTGTAAGACCATCATAGAAGGGCGTATCCATCTTATTCATCAAATATAGACCGGGAGTCAATATTTCTTGACATATCGAGATTACCTCGAAAGGAAAATATCTAAGTAAATATTTTCCATTATTCGGGCGACGAATATTATTTGAATATTCGTTCGCGATTATTTATTTAACGATGCCTACTTCAAATAATTATTTGAATGTGACTATTCGACGAATAATATTTTTTTAAATATTCATTCAGAGTCGAATTATTTATCGATTATTATTTCGAATATTCTTCTAAAGGTTGGACTACTAAATGCATATTATTTGGATATTCATTTAGAATATTATTAGTTAAATGAATATTACTTTTGAATATTCATTTAAGATAGTAATTACCTGATGAATATTATTTTAATATTCATCTGAAGCTTGATTTATTTATCGAGTATTATCTCGAATATTCCTTGAAAGCTTGGATTACTAAATGAATATTACTTGATATTCATTTAGAATATTATTCATTAAATGAATATTACTTTTTCAATATTCATTTAAATTCCTAATTAATTATGAATATTATTTTGAATATTCATCCAGGGTTCTATTTAATCATCGAATATTATTTTAACTATTTTAAATATTCCTTTCAGGTCTTATTAATTAATGAATATTATTGCGAATATTCATTTGAATATTTAATTATGCAATAAATCTTCTCCTGATATTTCTTCAAGGATTATTTGAGAAATACTCTGATTAAAGATATTCTTTCTTATTCCTAAATATTCTGTAAAATAATTTAATTCAATAAATATTCTCTGAATATTTATTCCATACTTAGAATAACCTCAATAAGGTTTATCTTCTTTGATTATTACGAAAAATATTTCGGAGTCATACTATTATTAATCTTATATCAAGAAAGGTTATCAGACATCATTCTTCTTTGAGTCTATCTCCCTAATAATAAGGGAACCTTACTTGGAAAATGTTAATTATCTTGTCGACTTCCCGGTCATAAAGTATTCTCTTCACTCGCAACTCGGTTGCTATTGACTTATTAAGTCGTTGGTTACCTTCTCATCTTTCGAGGGGTAAGATTGTTGGAACAAGTTGATATTCGTTACCAAGCCATAGCTTGGAAGTTATTGGTGAATTTTCCTTTCCAACTAGATACGACTACCTTGTGGAGTCTTATCAACAAGTATTATACTTTGGGAAAGGGGGACGAACGTTACATTCAGAATCATGAATTCTATTTGAACTAGGAGTCGTGTAAGAGGCCGAGTAGCGCCGGTCCATCCCCTTTGACCCTACCGTTGGCCGGGGAGAGCTAGCAAGGCGGTAGACAAGTAAAGCCGTCAGTTCTTCCTTCTACCGGTAGTAAATCTAATTTGAGCTGTACGATCTCGACTGATCATCAAGATTGGAACAGCGGGCGTGGTGAATACTCCATCATTGGTTCATCATCCAAACTTATTTATTTCCTGCAACATGATTACTGTTGGTAGAGCTGGAAAAGTGTTCATAACTGGAATTGCAACCTTTTCATGCAAGTTCCTCTTCTTAATAACAATGAGAATATCTCGCTTACTTTTGATGTAGCAGATATTTCTACAAGCAAATACTTTAAGTTACCTTGTAACTTCATCGTTCATATTATACTGGCATCATTTCCGTAAATGCATGGCATATGGTTTGAAAAATACTTTTGAACTGTTATACATTATCGTTCAGTTATATATTATTGTTGGTGGGCTATTGCTCACCCTTGCTTTATTATTATACCACAACAACAGCTAGACCAGATGACTCGCACAAGGCGCACTCGACGCGGGCGAGGACGATGAGACTACCAGAGCTGAAGAAGAAGCTATTGGTAGGATATATTTATTCTTTCAGTACCAAGAATATGGTCTAGTATGACTTATGTAAATGGATGGCAAAGAGTATGTATTTATATTGAAATTCTTTTGGATTGTAAGAACTCATAATGTGATTAATAAAAAATTTGATTGTTACTCTGATTTCATCTCTGGGACTATAACGGGTGTGTTTTATATTGTTGTGTTAGGTCATAGAGACGTAGTTTATTTTATGTTAAGGAAAGTTCAATTGTTGTGGACAGAATTGGAAACCGTAACCACCGGATCCCGGACCCCGGATCTGGGGGTGTTACAGAAGTGGTATCAGAGCGTACGTTATAAACCCTAGAGATGAGGTGACGTTAAAACAATAAATTCAATAAGATAATAAGAACTCTTGCCAAGTTCATAGTCGGACTACTTAATGTAGTGATGACATATAAAACCCTTATGGGAACTCGTAAGTATCATGATAGTAACTTAGCTCGATATCGTATCGACGAGTAAGGCGACAGACCTTGAGGCATACGAGCAGCAGCGCGATGATGCTTTATATGCTGAAGATCAGCGGGTAATTCGATGGAGTACCCTACTGGAGACCCGAAAGAGGTTCCAGCAGATAAGGAAGATCCTGTTAGGATAAGGAGCTTACCCAAGGGTAATGAGGGTCGCAGCCAGAATGACTGTGATGATTAAGATATGGTGCTCAGAAAAGTGAGTATAAAGAATCGAGATATTAATAAGACATCTGAAGATGCATGTTGAATTCATAGCCGGACTACCAGATGTAGTACCAGCAAGAAAGAAGGATTGGAAGAATTACTTGAGATCTTATACGGAAATAGATGAGAATCCTTAGAGATTTTCATCTTAACAAAGAAAGAGCTAGAGGGATGTATGATTATCAAAGACAGTGATATAGGACAAGGAGCAGAGTCCCTAGGAATAGTTGAGAATGAGGCAGTAAGTGCCATATCATTTGATAAATGAATCAGTATGAATATTGTCAGTAATAATTCGCCACGAGAAGGTAGATGTCATAGGTTGTAATTTATGGAACCAAATTGAGGTTGATGAAGTTGTTTTATTCAGAAAAATGTCCATTTTATGAATGAATCAGTTAGAAAGTAAAAACATTTGGAAGTGACAGCATGATTGGGTAAAGTTATATAAGGAAGTAGTAAGCAAGACAATGATCTCAGAACCTACCGGGAGATAAGACCAGTAAGTCAAGATGAACTCGTAATGAGACTATTGTCAGAGACTAAGTATAGGGTTAATTTAACTCATTGAAATGATGAACCAGAAACGTTAGATGCATGTGATTCAGAGGAATATTAAATTCTTTCTTTTCTTTGAATGGATTATAGTAGTTACCTTAAGTTTGCTCCGACGCGGAATTATAACGGATCAAGTAATACGATCAGCAGTTAAAGAGAAAAATGTGAGAAAATCTTCCTGGAGCTAAAAGATGAAATTGGTAATGACCAAGGGTTGGCATTGTTTAATGGAAAAGGGAGACTTTGTGCTTCCAACAACGCTTCGCATAAAAGATTAGGATGTGTGCTTGCGCAGCACGACAAAGTACTTGCGGATGCATTCGGACAGCATGGTTCACCAGGTTCGGATGGCCTTAGTAGTGCCAATTTTTGTGGAACAACCAACTCCGACGGTAATGTTCCTTCTGAGACTGGTAGTCAGGTAGACTGACATTTGGTAATATTGAACATCAGGACGTATAGGTATCAGGACGTTGTGACAAGTTTCAGTTTAAAAAAACTGTTGATTCCCTTCTAAGGGATGTATATAATTGGTTCCTCTCCAGGGGTTAAACTTCCAACCCGATGACGATTACTTCGTTAATTATGACTGCTTACAGTTTTACCTACTAGGAGGTTCATAGAACTATTCTTCAGTTTTCGAAACTGGTCTCCTTAGTGTTACCAGTCGATGGATAGATTGACCAAAATTTCCCTAATTCTGGGAAGAACTTCAACGAATTTTGGCAAACCTTGTCTTTCTGATTATCAGAGAACATCATGGAAGAGAGTAGAAACTGGGGCAAATCCCATGAATTGGGTAAGGTAGCCGCTACATGGGTGGGTGGACAGACCCCGGTTATCGCGATTGATTGTAGAAATACAATGATGAAGTGAGATTTGACGAAAACAGGAAATGTAAGTAAGAAACCAGCCGGACTGAGAACCTCCGGGATTGACTTAAGTGAAAAGGCCGTTATGCCAGGAATGGTAAGCTTGCGTGGCACGTGGGATTGATAAGAATAGTTGTAAAGATAAAAGTAGAGGAAAGGTGACCAGAGACGGTGCCGAGAAGTCGATTAAGACTTATATGGAGTAAAGTTTTGGAAAGGTAGAAAGGTATCAAAGTAGAAGGCACTATGCCAGCAATTGCTAGAAAAGTAATGCTAAATTAGCCAACCCCTAAAATCATATATTTTTATTTTAGTGTGGTCAGTCGGGGCCAAGTCACGAAGGATTATCAAGTGACTAGACCAACAATGAAAGGACAAAGCAGGGTTGCTTCTAAGTAAGCACCGACTGCAAGGCCTTCTGATATAAAGGAAACATTAATGAGATCGTAGGAATCTTCTGCTGAACAGCCCATGTTTTGATTGGGAATTCACTAGACCTTTTTGGGATGGGGTCACCCGTACTAAAGTGATTCATGTGTATATGATTGCCCAAGATTATGAGTAAAAATAGAAGTATAGTGACTTGAGATGTATGATGTTAGGTTATTATAAATACCATAAATATTATGACTAAGGAAAGTAAACAATGAAGGTATAGGAAGAGAGTATAGAAATGGTCAGAAATTGAACAGTATGCTGTAGGAATTTTGTCTGAGGCAAGTACCTTTGCGAAGAACGATAAGCACTAAGAAATTCACGTTGAACTCGACCAATATCTTTCAGAACATCCTTGCTACCATTAACAAGTTCTGTAAGAGAGCAGATAGACATACGTTGTCTTTTGGAAGGTCAAATAGGTTGACAACTATCTGAAAGAAGAAATTAGCAGTAAGCTACCGATCGATTATCAAATAAGAATGATTGAAAAGAGACCATTATTAAGGATACATGATTTGATTGCCAATTATAGGATGCAGGAATTCCTTGGCAGTTGAATTAAGGATAGGATATCCATAAATTAAGACAAACCCTGGGGAATGCACAAGGGATGGCATTAACCCAAATAAAGACATTATGAATTCAGATGATATGAGTTGGACTTGCTAAGGCAACAATGACCGGTAAGGATTATTAAAAAGAGTTCTGAAAAGGACATAGATAGAATTATTAGAGTATTGATCAATGACGTTTTGATATACCCTGTACCTAGAAAATACAGGAGGAATGATGAGGACGACCTAAGAACCGTACAAGGAAAAGTTAATATTCTGAGTTTCCAACTAGAAGTTTGGAAGAGAATGTAAGACACAATAACAATAATGCCAGATGAGGCATGTATGAAACCATGATGAGGTATGGATGGAACCAAAGAAGGTTGAGATTATCCTAAGATAAGGAAAGAACGAAGAAAAGAAGTATCCTAAGTAGGATTGGGAATAAACGTGATAAAGTTCCCACGGGTAGGTGGAAGCAATGACTTATGGAAAAAGACTGATAGATATATTTTTCTCCTTCAGCAGAGCTTAAGGGAGAATGCTTTCACCCAACAGTGATGAGAATGAGGTAAATTGAAATGTATCCAGAGAACAAGGATTACCAGAAATTATTATTATCAGGAAAGGCCAATGAGGTGGCCAACAGTCTAAGTATAGAGGAATAATTACAAATGTTCATACCAAAGAAACGCAATGATATTTGGAAGGACCTTGAAGGTCATATCAGAGTGGAGGAATTTACATTCCTGCTGATGATTGTGTAAGAATCGACGGTAATAGTAGTTTAAATAAAGATTTGATTCCTGATGAGTCTTAAGCATATTACATATCTTAGAAGGTCCCATTTTGAGGCAAACCAGGACCATGATATAATATTGATGAAGTAAACCGTTAAGTTTCCAGTCTTTTATGGAAGATGCATAAGTGATAGTTTCATCAACTGGACCTAGCTGCGATGCTTGAAACTCTTCTGCAATTTTATCTACTTCATGTTATATCTACATCAAGTTCAGGAAGTGTTCCTATGGATAAGGAATAGTGATTACTTTGTCTCCATAAGGGATTTGAAACCCGTAGGGTTTGCTATTAATGCACTACGTAAACAACAAGCGATGGTGATTCTTCTAAGAAAGTAGATGACAATGTAAAGATAAAGAAAGTGCTGCCATTGATTAACTAAATGGCATGTTGATGAATGACAAACAAGTTTATGTTAGTGTACTTCTGCGCAAACAAGATAGAGAAAATGAGGTTGATGATTCATGATGTTAAAGATATTCCCATGGAAAGAATTAATGAGACTTGGAGGGAAGGGCGGTTGAGCCCGAGACTTATTGGGCCACCTGAGAGTTTAAAGTGTTCGGACGGCGGTATTCGAGCCAGCCTTACCTCCAAAACTTATAGCACGGTCATAACGGGTTTTCATGTGGCCAGGCTACGCCAGTAAAATGCAGATGTTCAACAGATGATAGGAGTACGAGCATGTAGATATACGACCTGGTCTGACTTACGAAAGACAACCTGTGGAAAACCACGGATAGAAAAGAATAAGTGATGAGAAACAAGGTTGGAAGAAGTAGATTATATGAATCTAAGTTAAAGGGATCGGGCCAGATTCATTTGGGAAAGTTTAAATTGGAATAACGTGATGATTATAGAATAAATGTGACGGAATACCGATAAAGAGGTACCAAGTGCAAAAAGGTGTCTCAATAAAGAGATGAAGGTGAAAGTAAATAATAGAAATGAGTAAGAATCAGATAATAAGAAGGATGTGATTGATAAAGAAAAGGCTGGGAAAGCAACTATGGAATGAGAAGCAAGGAATGTTATGAATTGGTTTTCTAATGAATTCTCAGGATGACAACATGATAGTGTCAATATTATAGTTATGAAAAAGCTAGTAACAGGATATGGGATGTCAGTAATAATGATGTCAAGTGAGAAATTTAAGATTTAACCTGAAAGGTTGAAGGATTTCCCGAATGTGAGTATCGCTAAGATTGAACAAGAGTATTTGTCCATAGAATAATGGACAAAGCAGCAAGATATGTTGACACGTGAGATTGCGATCAAATAGTATTGGATATAATTATGATTAATTTCTTCTTTGATAAACCTCTATAGTTCAGAGGTAAATTCTGAGTATGATATTCTACAATCATGAAAGCTTTCTATAATCCTTTAGAACTCTTTTCTCTTCTTCTCTCTTATTCATCTTCTGTATGAATTGAGAAGAACAACCCTTTTAGGAGGGGAGGTACTGCTACGTGACTATCTGTCTATGTGATATAAGTCTAAGTGGAATACCATGACTTGTTTAATTGCTTGTCAAGTACTAAAGGCTGGCCCCCTTCTGTACTAACTATGCAATATAACAAATGTTCAATTGATCATAGTGATCTCTCAATAAATCTTTCCACTTCTCTATATTGATCGAGATTGCGAAGATTAAAGCAATCAGGAAATGCACAGTACGAGCGAGGTTACCTCTGAATTCGTAGGGTGATAGTGATACCAATGTTACTGCAGGTATAAATAAGGATAAGACTGAGTAAGAGTATAACCCGGATAGTGAGTTGTACGAAAAGTAGCAACGTTGATGGAAAAAGGATACAGTATGGATTGTAGCACTAGAACATGTGCTGAGGAAGGGTAGAACGACTAAGAATTGACCGGGAAGCTAAAAAGGGAACGACAGGCAAACGACTCTTTGCTTCCTACCTGATTCCGGGACAGAATCCTTTTAAGGAGGGGAGACTGTAAGAACCCCAAATTTTGGATATAATTAAAACTTCTTATTAAGTAATGATGAAATGAAGAACAATGATTCCGATAACAAGGTCACCAGCTCTAATGAATGGTGGTTTCAAAGAACAATGATTGTAATGAATGGATATTGCTTTGGACAATGATCCTGATGCATTGGTATATTGTCAGAATAGAGTAATTCGATGGTTGAGGACCTAGATAAGAATAATCTACCATCCAGGAAGGAGCTAATGGATCCTTGAAGGGAAATGAGTACGTGCATAGTGTTTCCCATACGTGTATAGTATTTCCCGTACGTGCATAGTGTTTCCCGTACGTGCATAGTGTTTCCTGTACGTGCATAGTAATTTGGTGGATGAATAGTGATTTTGTAAGTTGGAAAACTTTTCACGCCACCCTATGTACGGGACGTGATATGGATGTTTCGAAGTCATATTAGTAATACGCGGAGGAAATAAGTGAATGCAGAGACGATCGGAATTCAGAAATTCCAAATTCTTTTTCGGTATAAAATTTGACCGGACAGTGGATTAAATGTTATTATAATCCAAGAATTGAGATATTAACTTTGAGGATTTGATATTTTGGGATGTTATTATATTTGATTTAAGAATGAAGGTAGGAAACCACTGAGGCAGTGAAACAAGCGTTCTAGAAACCGCTAAAACGTTATAACGAGATTAATCAATAAAGCGAACGAATCCTAGATTACGGATTAAGTTCGTATTGAGATTAAATATCCTACATGGTCATCACGAGGTTTATATTAAGGATTGGGGAAGGTATTATGAATATCGAGAAATTTCCCGATAAACCCTAGAGGTGAAACTACTTAGTTATTCGTCCGAACGATCAATCGAAACGGGCAATAACCGGACACAGAAACAAGCAGAGGAAGCAAGAGTCTTGTGTAAGCTACTAGAATAAATATCTAGCAACCAAGTGGCTTAAAGTAACTAGCATACTTGGAGATGGAAGTAGTACTTAGATATCAAACCAATACTTAGCATGAAAACCATTCAAAACTCAACACATGTCCATGCCAAATACATCATCTAGTACCTCATCACTTTATTAAAGCAACCAAGGATGAGATATTATGCAAAACACTTCACTTTGTGCATTATTTCAAAAGCAACCAACAAAAATATCAAACTCTCTCCAAATATTCATCCATTCGGCCCATTTGGAAATTCCAAATCCAAAATCCAACTTCCAACCATTTGTTGATCTTGAAACTTTTATGGTGAGTTCTATATTTCAAGAAACTAATCTCCTAGAAATTTCAAGTCCTAACTCTTTTGTTTCCATTTTCAAAAAAATCATTAAAATGGAGGGTGAATAGTGTTTTCATGAAACTAATCTTGATTTGTCTTGTTTCATGGTTGATATAGCAAGCTTAAGCACTCCTAAGGATCATGAAAAGCTTAGTGAGGCTAGTAAACAATCTAAGGAAGGTATAAAACTTGAAAACCCTTGGTGTCCTTTTAAGATCTTATGAGTTTTATGGATGATTTAGTGATTAGTATGTTATGTTATGCTTAGATCCATGATTAGTAGTTGTTATGGTTGTGATTTGGTTTATGAACCATGTAATGGTTAAGAGGAGTTGTTGTTAGACTAGTCATGATGTTTATCATGTGTTTGGGTGGTTGATTTGATCTTGGTAAGATTGTGATAAAGTGTAAAAGCTTTGGAAAACGCGTAAACATAGCCGTTATAATGTCCAATTTTACAATATTATGTTTTGTATGCCATTTTCCATGTCAAGAACCTACTGTCCAGAAACATTTTCTGCCATGTTAGGATAGGTTATGTTATAAGCTTCGTTTTGATATAAAGAACGTGTGAAACGGACTTACGGTTTAGGAGTTACGGTCGGTTTACTAAAAGTAGTTCGAAACCGTAACCGAGAATTCGTAATTAAAAATGAACCCTCGTAAAATACGTAAGTCAGTGGCGAATCTTGGTAAATAAATACTAGAGGTAAAAAGGAAGGTGTGAAAGAAAACCGTATGTCAAAAGGATCGTTTTTCGATTTATTAAAAATATTCAAGTCAAGGTTAAACGCGAACGAACCCCTAAAAGACGACTCTATTATAACTTCGGTAAAACACTTAGAAAACGGGCGATAAAACTCAGAGTATAATATTGGTTCGTAACGATCGACCTTAGAACTCGTATGACTTAAGTATATCCCAAGTATAAGTACAGTGACATGTCGTATTAACGAACGAATGTCTGGTCGGATCAGTGATAAAAAGGAATCCACAAAAAGGGGTATAACGAGATAACTCGAGAACGTGTTTCGATTTAAGTATAACTTAACTTTTAAAATGTTAAGTGATTAATCCCGAATGCCTTGGCTATTTATAGATCACCAAGCTGACCCGGGACCCACTACCACTACCCCTTACCGTACTCGACTACCAGGCAAGTTTCAATTCCCTTCTTTTAGGCTGTTGTTGTGATTGAATATATATATATATATATATATATATATATATATATATATATATATATATATATATATATGTTTTCTGTTATACATATGCCATAGCATGCATGCCTACTTTCAAGTAATATCGTTATGCTTGTTCCCTGATTGTTTATTGGCTTATAAATTAGATATCTAACATATCAATTATAAGCCGGTTATTGTAAGACTCTCATAGAAGGGCGTATCCATCTTATTCATCAAATATAGACCGGGAGTCAATATTTCTTGACATATCGAGATTACCTCGAAAGGAAAATATCTAAGTAAATATTTTCCATTATTCGGGCGACGAATATTATTTGAATATTCGTTCGCGATTATTTATTTAACGATGCCTACTTCAAATAATTATTTGAATGTGACTATTCGACGAATAATATTTTTTTTAATATTCATTCAGAGTCGAATTATTTATCGATTATTATTTCGAATATTCTTCTAAAGGTTGGACTACTAAATGCATATTATTTGGATATTCATTTAGAATATTATTAGTTAAATGAATATTACTTTTGAATATTCATTTAAGATAGTAATTACCTGATGAATATTATTTTAATATTCATCTGAAGCTTGATTTATTTATCGAGTATTATCTCGAATATTCCTTGAAAGCTTGGATTACTAAATGAATATTACTTGATATTCATTTAGAATATTATTCATTAAATGAATATTACTTTTTCAATATTCATTTAAATTCCTAATTAATTATGAATATTATTTTGAATATTCATCCAGGGTTCTACTTAATCATCGAATATTTATTTAACTATTTTAAATATTCCTTTCAGGTCTTATTAATTAATGAATATTATTGTGAATATTCATTTGAATATTTAATTATGCAATAAATCTTCTCCTGATATTTCTTCAAGGATTATTTGAGAAATACTCTGATTAAAGATATTCTTTCTTATTCCTAAATATTCTGTAAAATATTTTAATTCAATAAATATTCTCTGAATATTTATTCCATACTTAGAATAACCTCAATAAGGTTTATCTTCTTTGATTATTACGAAAAATATTTCGGAGTCATACTATTATTAATCTTATATCAAGAAAGGTTATCAGACATCATTCTTCTTTGAGTCTATCTCCCTAATAATAAGGGAACCTTACTTGGAAAATGTTAATTATCTTGTCGACTTCCCGGTCATAAAGTATTCTCTTCACTCGCAACTCGGGTGCTATTGACTTATTAAGTCGTTGGTTACCTTCTCATCTTTCGAGGGGTAAGATTGTTGGAACAAGTTGATATTCGTTACCAAGCCATAGCTTGGAAGTTATTGGTGAATTTTCCTTTCCAACTAGATACGACTACCTTGTGGAGTCTTATCAACAAGTATTATACTTTGGGAAAGGGGGACGAACGTTACATTCAGAATCATGAATTCTATTTGAACTAGGAGTCGTGTAAGAGGCCGAGTAGCGCCGGTCCATCCCCTTTGGCCCTACCGTTGGCCGGGGAGAGCTAGCAAGGCGGTAGACAAGTAAAGCCGTCAGTTCTTCCTTCTACCGGTAGTAAATCTAATTTGAGCTGTACGATCTCGACTGATCATCAAGATTGGAACAGCGGGCGTGGTGAATACTCCATCATTGGTTCATCATCCAAACTTATTTATTTCCTGCAACATGATTACTGTTGGTAGAGCTGGAAAAGTGTTCATAACTGGAATTGCAACCTTTTCATGCAAGTTCCTCTTCTTAATAACAATGAGAATATCTCGCTTACTTTTGATGTAGCAGATATTTCTACAAGCAAATACTTTAAGTTACCTTGTAACTTCATCGTTCATATTATACTGGCATCATTTCCGTAAATGCATGGCATATGGTTTGAAAAATACTTTTGAACTGTTATACATTATCGTTCAGTTATATATTATTGTTGGTGGGCTATTGCTCACCCTTGCTTTATTATTATACCACAACAACAGCTAGACCAGATGACTCGCACAAGGCGCACTCGACGCGGGCGAGGACGATGAGACTACCAGAGCTGAAGAAGAAGCTATTGGTAGGATATATTTATTCTTTCAGTACCAAGAATATGGTCTAGTATGACTTATGTAAATGGATGGCAAAGAGTATGTATTTATATTGAAATTCTTTTGGATTGTAAGAACTCATAATGTGATTAATAAAAAATTTGATTGTTACTCTGATTTCATCTCTAGGACTATAACGGGTGTGTTTTATATTGTTGTGTTGGGTCATAGAGACGTAGTTTATTTTATGTTAAGGAAAGTTCAATTGTTGTGGACAGAATTGGAAACCATAACCACCGGATCCCGGACCCCGGATCTGGGGGTGTTACACTTTCTATATCCTTTTCATGTTTGCGGCATTCGATCCGCTGTTAGATTGCAGGGAAAAAAAATCTTAAAAAATTTTAAACGAAACATGTAGTTTCTAAAATGTTAAAAAAAGTTAAACACAAAAAAAACAGCAAATGGTAAAATCAGTACATAACTTGTAATGGTTACCACACTTCTAAAATAAATACATAATGATGGTGCTCACAGCTTATTTGCAATTTAATTAATCATCTTCTCCGATAATTAATGAAAAAATTGAAGCAACATATAAATACCATAATATTTACTTCACCAATATACTAATCTCTCATTTGCACAACTCTTCTTCCCATAAAGTGATGACAAATGGATTATAACATTACTCCTGCATGTTTAGCTAATTTCGCAACATTTTCTGCAAGTATCGAACAAACAAAGATTAGTAGCATATGGGACACAACATATAGTAAAAAATGATAAATTATAACATCTCAGGTACAACTTGATGTGAAACTAGTTGTGAACTTTTATAATCAAAGGGGCACAGTCCCTACAAATTACACACATAAAAATCTGAAATCAGACAGTAAACTTATACTGATGGTATAAGCTACAATCCTAGCAGGCAAGACCAACTCATTCAATTGTACTGTAGTTTCATCATTTCCCACTTAAGTGTTTGGTTTTGAACTAAGTAGCAAGACCACTTCAATCGGTCATAATCCAGATGCACCCCTTCCAACAAAATAAAGTGTCCGCATTTGGACCAAGTGGATTTAAGAAAAAATTTCATTAAAAAATGAAGCGTTAGACTTTAGAGGCTTGAAATCAGCACCAATATGAATATACACTTTTCATGATATAGCACTAAAATGTGTGTGTATGTCTATGTATCTATCGATTTATTGATCATTGAGATCAAGTTGCGATATGTGACATAAAAAACTATCAGAGAGAGCTTACAATTTTTTTAGTTCAAGATTACCATAGATTCAGAAAAAAGGAAACTTTCCTACATTCTTCTGGGAGCATGCCATGTTAAGGTACTTGGTAGGAATTCACTTTGCATAAGATACATACGATTTAGAGCTACAGAAAATACTTACATAATATTATATTATCTACATAGATAAGTAATATAAGTAACATCAATTAGCATAAAGAATAATAAGAAGTTTTATGGTGTCCAATACAACTCCAACATTACCAAAAAAGAAACGTTTAGATAATTATTAAAGTTAATCATGGTATAAGTCATTCTATACAAAGTTTTAAGCGATTAAAAAGTATTTATCGAGAAACTTATATATAGATGTTTACAAAATTTTAAGCCCGCAGTTAAAAGAATCAATAACATTATTTTAAAATTTAAAAAGTAACACAAGCTGTCACCTAAATTGTGTACGACACAGTGTAGGCGCAGATTTGACCAATCCACGCATTTTAGATTTTTCACAAAATTTAGTGCCACCTACCACATAATTCTATGAACACTCGGTACCCCAACAATAGGCTTTGTTGTCCATGTTTCATTCCTATTTAAATAGAAATACAAATTATAAATCCTGCTCAGGTAGTCTAATTTAACACTTAAATAAAAATAAACTAACACTACAACATCTACTTAACCATGATTCATCAACTTTGCACAACCAAACAAGACTAAAAAAATTTTGACACAGTAAAAGCCTAAGGAGTTAAATAGATAGGTGCTCACAAAAGAGGGAAAAAAATTAAATTATCTTAGAGATGCATACATAATTCATTCTGGTTGGTATTGCGTATCATCTCTAAAGCAGTCGGAGATAGAAAGTTCTCTCTGGCATCAAAAACATCTTCCCCTTTTTCATTGAAATAGATGTCCTTGGCAGTGAGTACATTAACAGCTTCAGACAATCAGAAAGTCTACGATTCTCTAATTTAAACTTTGGATGATATCCTGCATAACCAGCGGTAGGGGTGCGACAATCCTTGCCTCACTGCATAATTATAACAATTATAGGGCAAATTTCAGTGTTTAGCTTGTACGGATAGCTGGTCAGATAACTAAACGCACTGGTATTGGTGTATCCTAACATAGCAAGTTTACATAGTTCCCTGAAACCCCAATTACAAAAGTACAACCCATGTTTTTTTAATATTTCTGGTTGAAGATATTAAAAATAAGAAAGTAGTTACCAATGACATAGCCAATGTATTCGGCAGCTTCGTACAAACGTCCCGCTGAAATATTAAAAATATAGAAATTTAATATGCTTATTTCCCAAAATAAATAAATTATAGTAATTAAATTTGATTTTTGACCTATATCTTTAAATATAGGTTTTAATTGGGCCCTACTAAATTGTGCAAACAAAGATGTTGTTCTTTGTGTGCATGTTCTACGAACCCAAGCAATCTGAAAACTACAAATGTGAAACTTGCAAATATTTCGGTAGCAACATGCATTT
Organism: Saposhnikovia divaricata; assembly: GCA_036435485.1. NCBI lineage: Eukaryota > Viridiplantae > Streptophyta > Magnoliopsida > Apiales > Apiaceae > Saposhnikovia > Saposhnikovia divaricata. Next base: position 135,925,570 of record CM071600.1, read on the forward strand.
GACTGATGTTTTTTTAGAAAGTCTATTTTTAACAGATTAATACCTTTACATCTTTTAACAGTTTCAATAATTATGTATAAGGCACTATCCATGATTCCTCAATTCAAATGAGAATATTTTATACCTGTTTCAGCCTTGTTCGAACAGAGTAGAGGAAACCAACTACAGAAAACACGCCACGGCACTAATGTGTCCTTGATAGTAAGAGAGTCAAGAATAAACATGAAGATATGGTATACCCAAAAAAATCTAGAGTATAACTGTTAGGTCCCGAAGTATCGTAGAAGGGGGGGTTGAATACGATACTACCAAAAAAAAAAATTTAGAGAATATATCTTTATTGATAATAAACTCGAAGGGGTGTTACAACTTCTAATCCAATGGATTAGCTTCAAAACCAGAACACTCCTAAGGATGGTTTGGGCACGAGGACCTTCTACCCGATACTTCCTGAAAGCGGGCTAAGCTGGCTTTCCTACTAGATGGACTGTCTAGCAGCTTACACAGAGAAGATATAAGAGAGAGAAGAGAGAGTTGTGTGTTGAGGTGTGTTTTGAAATGAAATACAATAGGCCTAGTTATAGATCATAGAAAGTCACTATTTGACACTATTCCAACAACCCCCAAATAGTAACCGAGCACTATTCCAACAACCCCCAAATAGTAACCGGACACTATTTCACCAACCCCAAATAGTAACCGGGCACTATTACACCAACCCCAAATAGTAACCGTGCATAGTAACCGTGCATAGTAACTTTACATAGTAACTTTGCATAGTAACTGCGCATAGTAATACTATTTTTGTATCTCTTGGGCTTCTGTCTTCTGTTTTATTCTGCTGTTTTAATTCATCTCTGAAAATAATTCAAGTACTAGATTAATTTAATTATTTGTTATAAATAATTAATTAATCTGTTACTTATTTAATTTTCAGAGAGTAAATTAATTTTTGACAATACCTTGAAATATTATGTCTGTCTTTGATCGTCAATAGGCTTTGGCAATTCTTTCTGTAAATTAATGTGTTGATCCTTCTCGTATGTGCTTACACTTAGTGCGCTGGTCTGGTTCACAAGTGACTAGCACTGATCTTGATCTTCATACCTTCGTTACATTCCAATTGATTAGCCTGTAGCAGTATCTTCAAATTATGTAAATACATGGAATCTTTTTGGCTCTTCAACTGAATCATCTGTACATCTTATTCTGTCACTGAGGCTTGAACATGTTAATGAACTTCTTTTAGCGACTTGATCCTTGTTGGTGCCTGTTCTTCAAATTTCACAATCCCTGTATAGATTTAATATTATTTATCTTTTATCCTAGTTGAGTTATATATATCCTCTATTACATATTACATTACATTATGTTTTACAATCTCCCCTTATTTGATTGTTAGGGTTTGACAAGCAAATCCCTAGAGGTTAACTCAACTGCTACAACAAAAATAAAATACAAAGATAAATAATATTAAAGCACATTCTGGATCATATATATACATTTTCCATATTTCTAAAATTAACCAAGTTTAAGAAAATTGTTCCTTTAGACTGAACATATCTTCAAGTTTGCCTTTGCTATCTTTCCACATAGCACTAATACTCCCATTAGCTTTTCCTTTCCAAAAATAAAGTTAATTCCATGTCAACAACCTTTTCCTTGCCCTTATTACGCCTAGTAGCTTCTTGCCCATCCACCTTCTCCCCCTCAGTTGGGTTATCCTCCAGAATAATAGGATGTGGAGTTGGTAAATTGGATGAAGCTGTCTTCACCAAGGAATTAATTGCATGACTAAACTGGGCTGCCATGGAACTTAATTGAACCTGGAATGCATCATGTTGAATAAGTTGCAAATTTTTGATTTCTACAATGGACTTACAGATATTTGACAACTCTTTCTCCATTGTTTGGACCCGTGTAAGGAGTTTGTTGTATTCCTTTCTGGTTACAGGTGCATGTGGTTGAGTAGGTTGCTCACTCATACGTTCTGCAGGTGTTTCACTCAACACTCTATATTCACTCGGTTTAGTGGTTTGGGTTACACTTACATGTTCTGTTTGTGTTTCCCTCAACTATCTTCTAGAGCTTCCACCGAGATGTGTACCTACAAATGAAATCATCCTAGCCCCTTTTTCAGAGGTCACAGATGGTGCAATGAAAGTTCGCGAGCTTCCGTCCTCGCGTGAAGCGAGTTGCCGACTACTGGTAAAGAGTGGTAAATCTCGAAAGAGATCCAGAGATTTTCCCTCTGGGAGGTTAAAATTGAATCGATTAAATGGCACAAAACCCAAGTTTCCCTCGTATGTCTGTGAAGAGACTTGGTTCATAAAAGAACCACCTACCGATGGATCTTTCCGTAAAATGGAAGATTCACCAGCGGTTATTGAGGTAGGTAATTCCACCCCGGAAGCCTGTGAAGGCATTTGATCTTTAGAAAGATCATCAACCACTCTTATGTTCCATGAAATGGAACTCAAGATAGTTGCTCCCGTCAATTCAACCTCATTTCCATTTTCACTCATTGGATAAGGAAGAATTGTTTCACTAACAGTTGCCATTACCTCAGGTTTATTGGGTTTACTCCGTTTAGAATGAAGTAGAGCAGCTGATGTAACTAACTCCTTATGTGGTGCTGCTGAGGCACTATCTCCCTCAAAAGTGTTGTTGGATGGTCGTTTAAGTGACAATTGAGGTGTAGGAGTTTGTTGTGTTTGTGTTTGCATTTGTAGAATGGGCTCTTCGACCTGTGTTAGAGTCGGTGGGATTTCCTGCTCTTGGTCGGGTAAGATGGCCACTAGGGGCTGTAGAAACTGTATTTCCTGTGACACAACAGGGAAAACAGAGGTTTGAATATCAGGGATTGAAATATTACCTTGTCGTATACCTGCTCTCACTGGTCATGGTAACAACGGAAGTGGGACAGTCTTTAGATATTCAGTTAGGACTGTAGGCACATCCGTATAGTTCTTTTTGCATATGTAATTAATTACATTCGTCTTCATGTAAGAACATTCCACCTTTTGACCATTTTCCAAGCGTACCCTATCTTCATCATTCAAAAAATCATTTAATATTAGTTGTAGAAACCTTGGATATAGATATTTGACATTTTGAGTCCGAACATCTCTTGTTCCCAAGTGTTTCATCTTTAAAATGATTTGACCAAGCACTATTTTTCCAAAATTAATCCTCAAATTATTGGCGACCGCATACCCTATTTTTTGAATAAATTCAGGTATTCGATCTTGATTTGTTCTATCTGAGGAAAAAAACATGGTTAAGAGTGTGAAAGAAGAAATTCCAATGCTGGGTTAGAAACGTTCTAGAAAGATTACCAGTATTGAAATTGCCATCTTGGTACCTTATAAAACGAAAGAACATTTCAATCTGTTCAGGTGTAAGATCAAAAACAAGATTTTCCATAAGAAAATGAAGAATTCGACTAACATCTCGTTCAGTGACCCTAATCGACCTACCAAACAGTCGATATGTGATTGCACACCCGTCCTATCCAAAAGTGTTAACCGCACTGCAATATAGTTCACGTAATGCATCATGGTTAAGCTGCACTGGTGTAACTAAAGCATATCGAATTAATGAATGTTCATTCAGAAATTGTGTCCAAGCCCGAAATTGCTCATCAAGAATGGTTTCGATTTGCTGAATGGAAATAGGATTAACTTTAGCAATTAAAAAGCTTCCCTGCAATGCCATTTTCAAAACTTTGAGGAAATTCAAAAACAAGGGTTAGTTTTTATAAAGGATGATGTATAAAGCAAGAATATGAAATCCGATCTAAAAACCACCAGCTAGATTTGAGAGATCTTTCTGATCAAAGCTCGAAATATTCAGCAATCATGTGTATATGCTCTGTATATCTGAAAAATGATGATGTTAAACACAAACAAAAACTCATCATTTATAAGGTTTCAAGGTTTAGTGGGTTAGGTGTGATAGTGACAGGTTATGTTGAAAAAAAAAATAACACCGTTCAATAATTTCTCACCTAACAACCTAATTAGCCGAAAAACATCTTATCACTGAAACCTGTCAGCCGAAAAACATCTTATTACCGAAACCTATCAGCCTATACACATATACACATATTTAATACTTCTATTTATTATGGATTTAAAAATAATCACGTAGTAAATCAAGAATTAATCCACAATAATCGGATAAACTCACAATTAAATAGACATAAAATTAATAAAATATCATTAATTGATATATGTCAATAAAATATTTATTTAATTATGCTACAATGATATCTCCAGAATAATCATGCAGATAAGTAAATAAAACAAATAAAATCCAGAGAATGAAATTCACTGGCTGCAAGCAAATTGAACAGACATTTTAAAAGATCATGCGAAATTTAACATACCAAGCTCACTTACCAACCTTGAAAAGGTTGCTTCATCCAAAGCTTTAGTAAAAATGTCTGCCAACTGTTTTTCACTAGGAACAAAATGCAGTTCCACAGTGCCTTTCATCACATGCTCCCTGATGAAATGGTATCTGATGTCTATGTGCTTGGTTCTAGAATGCTGCACTGGATTCTGTGATATTGTAATTGCACTAGTGTTATCGCAGAAAATTGGGATCTTTTCAACTTTAACTCTATAGTCAAGTAGTTGATTTCTCATCCATAGAATCTGTGAACAACTCCTAGCTGCTATGTATTCAACCTCTGTAGTTGAGGTAGATACTGAGTTCTGCTTCTTACTGAACCATGAGACCAGCTTGTTTCCCAAGAATTGATAGGTTCCTGTGGTACTTTTTCTATCCATTTTGCAACCTGCATAATCTGCATCTGAGTAACCAATTAGATCAAAACCAGAATCTCTAGGGTACCAAATGCCAAGGTTTGGTGTTCCCTTGAGATATTTGAAAATCCTTTTAATAGCTACTAAGTGAGATTCCCTAGGATCAGCTTGAAATCTAGCACATAAACATGTAGCAAACATAATATCAGGTCTACTAGCTGTTAAGTATAAAAGAGATCCAACCATGCCCCTATAGCTTGTCATTTCCACCTTCTTTTACTTAGTATTCAGTTCAAGCTTAGTGGCAGTGGCCATGGGTGTTTTTGCAGAAGAGCAATCTGCTAAATTAAACCTATTTAAAAGATCATAAATGTATTTTGTTTGACTTATAAAAATTCCCTCATTCACTTGTTTAACTTGTAAACCAAGAAAATAAGTTAATTCACCCATCATACTCATTTCATATATACTTTGCATGAGTTTGGCAAATCTCTTGCAAAGTTTCTCATCTGTAGACCCAAATATTATATCATCTACATAAATTTGGACAAGTATCATAGAGCCATTGACATTTCTATAAAAGAGAGTTTTATCAATAGTACCTCGAATGAAGTGATTCTCTATAAGGAACTGTGAGAGTGTGTCATACCAGGCTCTAGGTGCTTACTTCAGGCCATAGATTGCTTTGAGTAGAAAGAACACATATTCTGGAAAGTCTGGATCTTCAAAACCAGGCGGTTGACTAACATACACCTCCTCCTCCAGAATACCATTCAGAAATGCACTCTTGACATCCATTTGATAGACTTTGAAATTGGCATGCGCTGCATAGGCCAGGAAGATCCTTATTGCTTCTAGCCTTGCCACTAGAGCAAAGGTTTCTTCAAAATCAATTCCTTCCTCTTGACAGTAGCCTTTAGCAACTAATCTAGCTTTATTCCTTGTGACTATGCCATTCTCATCCATCTTGTTCTTGAATACCCACTTAGTGCCAATCACTGATTTGTCTTTAGGTTTGGGTACAAGTTTCCATACTTCATTTCTTTCAAACTGGTTTAGCTCTTCTTGTATTGCTAAAACCCAGTCTGGATCCAGAAGAGCATGTTCAACTCTCTTTGGTTCCTCTTTGGATAGAAAACTGCTATATAAGCATTCTTCTTGAGTTGCTCTTCTGGTTTGGACCTTGGCATTAGGATCTCCAATGATAAGCTCAAATGGATGATCCTTGGTCCATTTTCTTTATGGTGGTAAGTTTGACCTTGATGAAGTGGCTTCATTTTCTCTGTGTTGATCATTGTGGCTTGTTGTTGAGTTTTGACTATGAGAAACTCCCCCTGAGTGTATGGCCCTCGAGATTGATGGAGTTCTTGCAGATTCATCAACAGATGCTTCTCTTTGATTTCCAACTGATGGTGTAAGTTGCTCTTCAACAGGTGGTTCATTCTGCACTTCTGTAAGAACCCCAAATTTTGGATATAATTAAAACTTTTTATTATGTACTGAGGTAATGGTGAATAGTGATTACGACTACGATGTAACGATTGAGATAATGAATGAAAGGAATAGATTTGGATTCAAATGTTTAAGAATACTATTGGTTGACACTTTAGATAAGAATTATCTATCTCCTAAGGAATTAAGATTTGATAATTCCAAGGGGGAAGGTTATTCTTATGTCATCCAAATCGATATCTGTTATCAGTCCAGTGGTTCCGTAAAAGGGTTAAGGAACGATCGAAAGAGAACCGAGACATCTATATAACCTTAAAAGAATAAGTGGTGAATAGTGATTTTGGTGGAATTATGAATATTATTAGACGATGCTATATAGAAGTACCCGGAACAAAATTCTGAGTTCGTATTAGTGATCCAGGGGGAAAAAGAGTGTATGTAAAAGCTGTCGGATTCTGAAAAATAGCAATTTTATTTTCCCCGAGATTTCCCTGGACACTGAAAGACTTAAGGAATTATTGAAGGGATTTAAGGAAAATAGGTTCAAGAATTATTAAAGAAAATGGAGGATGATAGTATAAATATTAAGACGGTTTCCGGTAAAACCCTAACTAGAAACGAATGAGTTATTCCTCCGAACGATCAATGAATTGAGCAATAAACGAACAAGGAAACAAGCAGAGGAAGCAAGGTGCAGGCATGTGTTATTAGAAAATATCTAGTAACCAATTAGTTACATAAGTAACTAGCACACTTAGCATCAAACCAAGTCCTTAGCAATTCCTTCTCATCCAACCACAAAAATCTAACACTTGTCCATGCAAAAGACCTCATCCATGACATAATCCCTTTATTAAAGTCACTTTACACAAGATATTATCTAAACACATATCAATAATTCATTTTGGGATGAGATCAAGGAAAGAGAGACCAAGCAAACTTCATTTCTCTCCATTTGTATAAACTGCCCAGCAAGAACACTCGTGAGAAGAAAATTTATATCTCCATTTCTATCCATGATGAAATCACCAAATTTTAACCAAAGTCTCTCCACTCCATGGGTAATATTCTCCCCAAATTTCATAGCAATCCAAGTAGTATAGCCTAGGCAAATCACCTCCCCAAGTGAAGAAACCAAACTGCCAGAATTCGTAACAGCTTCTGTACTGATTTTCGAACGGCCATATCTCCTTCGTTTCTCAATGGAATTTGGTGTTATTTAGCTTGTTGGAAAGCATGATTATGTAGTAGATTTAATTGATTTAAGAGATATGATGTATATGGTGGTGAGATCAGTTGTATTATGGACTGGTTATGATGTATGAATGCCCGGTGTGGCTTGGTTAATGTTTGATCGTGAATTAAAGATTTGGAAACGTTCGATTTATAGCCGTCGTAATGCCCGATTTTCATTAGACCTTAACAATTCGTGCCTAACAGTTAGAATAAATTTCTGACCTTAGTGATTACTTGACTTGTCCTTGTAGATCTCGAGCCATAGATCGTTTTAGCGTGAGAATCGAAACATTCTGATTTACGGTTTAGGAGTTATGGTCAAATTACTAAAATTGGTTCAGAACCGTAAGTAAAAGTTCGTAACTTCAATTGAACCCTCGCAAAGCTTGTTACTCAGTGGCGAATCTTGGTAAATAAATAATAGGGGTCATAAGGAAGGTATGAAAGAAAACCACATATCAAACGGATCATTTTCCGATTTTATAAAAATGTTGGAATCGAAGTTAAACGCGAACGAACCCCTAAAAACCCGTTTGGTTATAACTTTGGTAAAACACTTAGAAAACGAACGATAAAACTGGAAGTATAATCTCAGTTCGTAATCGATCGACTTTAGAACTTATATGACTTAAGTATATACCGAGTGTGGGTACGATGACATGTCGTAATAACGAACAAATGTCGGATCGTATCAGTAATAAAAAGAGTTACACTAAAAGGTGTATAACGAGATAATACGAAAACGTGTTTCGACTTAATTGAAGTTTATACTTAGACTTTTAAAAGGTGTTAAGTGGTTAATCTCGAATGTTCTGATTGTTTATAGATCATCGAGCAGACCCAGGACACGCTATCTCTACCCACACCCGATTACCAGGCAAGTGTTCAAAACTTTGAACCTGTTGTTGTGATAATATATATATGTGATTGTCGGTTTACATATGCCATAGCATGCATGACTATTGCCAAATTATATTATGATACCTGTTCCCTGAATTGATATTGGCTTATAGACTAGATACGAATTATCAGTTATAAGCCGGATTGTTTTGATAAGACCCTTAGCGAAGGCCATATGATATTCATTCTTAAGTATAGACCGGGAGTCTGTATTTTGAGATATAGATAGTCGTGGAAACCCGGAGGGATTCCAACGACAGATTATTATTTATCTTGAGGAATGTTATTATTAAACGTTATTTATATTTCCATAAAGTATCAATTACTTGGAAATCTTTCGAAGAATGTTATCTGAGTATTAACTCAGTCGAGAAATATTAGGTAAATATTATTTTTGAATATTCCCTTAGAGTTTGATTATTTAACGAATAATTACTTGATATTCATTGGAATGTTATTTATTAAATGATTATTACTTTCGAATATTCATTTAAGGTTTTATGTACTTGATGAATATTATTTTAAAATATTCATTGGAAGTTCTATTTACTTAAGGAATATTATTTCGATTATTCCTTTAAAGTTTCGATTTCTAAATGAATATTATTTGGTTATTCATTTAGAAAATTATTTATTAAATGAATATTAATTTCAAATATCCATTTAAGGTTTGACTTATTTATTGAATATTATTTCAAATAATTATTGGAGTTTAATTATTTAATGAATATTATTTTGAATATTCATTTAAGGAGGAATTTATTTAGTAAATAATTCTATATATTCATTCGAGGATTACTTACTAGCAGTACTATGATTTACTAATATTCCGTAATTATTATTGAGTTAATAAATATTCTTGGAATATTTATTTAATTATTTTAAATTCTTTTTAAAATGATTTATATTATCTGGAGATTATCTTTCACCTCCAGATATTATGTAAAATATTTCGGAGTCTTTTTACGACTATTTTATCAAGGAAAGGTTCCCAACTCTTTTTATTCTTCATTTAAATCTATCTTAAAAGGATTTAAATGCTCGCTCAAACTTCCATATTATAGGGGAACCTACTTGAGCAATGTTATTTATCTTGTTGACTTCCCGGTCATAATTTATCCTTTTCACTCGCAACTTGGTTGCTATGGACTCATTAAGTCTGTGTGTACCTTCTCATCATTCGAGGGGTAAGATTGTTGGAACAAGTTGATATCCATTAACAAGCAAAAGCTTGGGAAATGTTGGTGAATTTTCCTTTCCAACTAGATACGGCTACTTTGTGGACTCTTATCAACAAGTATTTCACTTGGGGAAGGGAGGACAAACACTACATTTCAATGCTGTGGATTTATTCGCACTAGGAGTCGTGTGTAAGAGGTCGAGTCGCGCGGTCCATCACAAGGCGTAACCATTGGCCAGGGAGTTACCATTAAAGGCAATCGACAAGTGGAGCCGTCAGTTCTTCCTTCTACCGGTAGTAAACTATATTGGGATGTACCATCCCCGACTGATCATCAAGGAGTGGGACAGCTGGCGCGTGATAACTCCAGTATTGGTTCATCTCCCAAATTGGGAATTCCCTGCAACACGTATCGAAGAGACTTCTTTCAGGTTGACGGTGTCTTCCGCAACACGTATCGAAGAGACTTCTTTTAGGTTGAAGGACTTCGAAAAATGTTAATAATTGGAATTGCAATATTTTCCTTGCAAGTTCCTCTTTATATGATAAATGATAATATCTGGCGTATCTTTGACATAGCAGATATTCCCACCTATATATGCATTTTGAGTTACCTCGTAACTTCATCGTTCATGTTATTCTGGAATCATTTCCGTAAATGCATGGCATATGGTTTGAAAGATACTTTTGAACTGTTATATATTATCGTTCAGTTATACATTATTGTTGGTGGGCTATTGCTCACCCTTGCTTTATTATTATATCACAACAACAGCTAGACCAGATGACTCGCACAAGGCGCACTCGACGCTGGCGAGGACGACGAGACTACCAGAGCCGAAGAGAAAGCTACTGGTAGGATAGATTCATTCTTTCAATACCAAGTATATGGGCTAGTATGACTTATGTAAATGGATGGCAAAGAGTATGTATTCATATTGTAACTCTTTTGGGTTGTAAGAACTCATAATGTGTTTAATAAAATTTGGTTGTTACTCTGATTTCATCTCTGGGACTATAACGGGTGTGTTTTATATTGTTGTGTTGGGTCATAAAGATGTAATTTATTTTATGTTGAGGTAAGTTCAAGTGTTGTGGACAGAATTGGAGACCGTAACGACAGGATCCCGGACCCCAGATCTGGGGGTGTTACAGAAATGGTATCAGAGCGTACGTTATAAACCCCAGAGATGAGGCGACGTTAAAATAATAAATTCACTAAGATAATAAGAACTCTTGCCAAGTTCATAGTTGGATTACATAATGTAGTGCTGACATATAAAACCCTTATGGGAACTCTTAAGTATCATGATATTAACTTAGCTCGATATCGTATCGACGAGTAAGGCGACAGACCTTGAGGCATACGAGCAGCAGCACGATGATGCTTTATATGCTGAATATCAGCGGGTAAATTCGATGGAGTACCCTACTGGAGACCCGAAAGAGGTTCCAGCAGATAAGGAAAATCCTGTTAGGATAAGGAGCTTACCCTTGAGGAATGAGGGCCGCAGCCAGAAAGACTGTGATGGTTAAGGTATGGTGCTCAGAAAAGTGAGCATAAAGAACTGAGCTATTAGCTAGAGAACTGAAGATTCATGTTGGATTCGTAGCCGGACTACTGGATGTAGTACCAGCAAGTAAGACGGATTGAAAGGATCACTTGAGATCTTATACGGGAATAGATGAGAATCCTTAGAGACTTTCATATTAACGAAGAAAGAGCTAGAGGGATGTATGATTATCAAAGACATCGATTTAGGGCGAGAAGCAGAGTCCCTAGGGATTAGTTGAGAAGGAGGCAGTAAGTGCCATATCATTTGATAAATGAATTAGTATGAATATGGTCAGTAATAATTCGCCATGAGAAGGCATGTCATAGGTTGTAAATTATGGAACCGAATTGAGGTTAATGAGGTGGTTTTATTAAGGGAAATGTTCATATTATGAATGAATCAGTTAGAAAGTAAAGACATTGGGAAGTGACAGCATGATTGGATAAAGTTATATAAGGAAGTAGTAAGCAAGACAATGATCTCAGAACCTACAGGAAGATAAGACCAGTGAGTCAAGATGAACTCGTAATGAGACTACTGCCAGAGACTGAGTATAGGGTTAATTTCAACTCAGTAAAATGATGAACCAGAAATGTTAGATGCATGTGATTCAGAGGAATATTAAATTCTTTCTTTGAATGGATTATAGTAGTTACCTTAAGTTTACTCCGATGCGGAGTTATAATGGATCAAGTAATACGATCAGCAGTTAAAGAGAAAAATGTGAGAAAATCTTCTTGTAGCTAAAAGATGAAATTGGTAATGACCAAGAGTTGGCATTGTTTAATAGAAAAAGGAGACTTTGTGCTTCCAACGACGCTTCGCATAAAGGATTAGGATGTGTGCTTGCGTAGCACGACAAAGTACTTGCGGATGCATTCGGACAACACGGTTCACCAGGTTCGGATGGCCTTAGTAGTGCCAATTTTGTGGAACAACCAACTCCGACGGTAATGTTCCTTCTGAGACTAGTAGTTAGGTAGACTGACATTTGGTAATATTGAATATCAGGACATATATGTATCAGGACGTTGTGATAGTATCCAGTTTGAAACTGTTAATTCCCTTCTAAGGGATTTATATAATTGGTTCCTCTCCAGTGGTTAAACTTCCAATCTGATTACGATTATTTCATAAATTATGACTGCTTATGGTTCTACCTGCTTGGAGGTACATAGAACTATTCTTCAGGTTTCGAAACTGGTCTCCTTAATGTTACCAGTAGATGGATAGATTGACCAAAATTTCCCTGATTCTGGAAAGGAATCCCGAGAATTTTGGCAAACCTTGTCTTTCTGATTATCAGAGAACATCATTGAAAAGAATGGAAACTAGAGCGAACCCTATGGATTGGGTAAGGTTGTTGTCATATGGGTTAGTAGACGGACCCTGAGTATTACAATCGATGGTAGAGATAAAATGATGAAGTGAGATTGGACGGAAATAGGAACTGTAAGTAAGAAACCAGTCGGACTGAGAAACTCCGGGATTGACTTAAATGAAAAGGATGTTATGCCAGGAATGGTAAGCTTGCGTGGCACGTGGGATTGATAAAAATAGTTGAAGAGATAAAAGTAGAGGAAAGGTGACCGGAGACGGCGCTGAGTAGTCGATTAAGACTTATATGAAGTAAAGTTTTGGAAAGGTAGAAAGGTATCAAAGAAGAAGACACTATGCTGGCAATTGATAGAAAAGTAATGCTAATTAGCCAACCCCTAAAATCATATATTTTTATTTTAGTGTGGTCAGTTGAGGCCAAGTCACAAAGGATTATCAAGTGACTAGACCAGCAATGAAAGGACAAAGCAGGGTTGCTTCTAAGTAAGCACCGACTGCAAGGGCTTCTGATATAAAGGAAATATTAATGAGATCGTAGGAATCTTCTACTGAACCCTTTGCAACCCATGTTTGGATTGGGAATTTACTAGACTGTTTGGAATGGGGTCACCCGTACTAAAGTGATTCATGTGTATATGATTGCCCAAGATTACGAGTAAAAATGGAAGTATAATGACTTGAGATGTATGATGTTAGGGTATCATGAATACCATGAATATATTATGACGGAGGAAAGTAAACAATGAAGGTATATGAAGAGAGTATAGAAATGGTCAGAAATTGAACAGTATGCTGTAGAAATTTTGTCTGCGGCAAGTACCTTCGCGAAGAACGATAAGTACTAAGAGATTCATGTTGAACTCGACCAATATCTTCCAGAACATCCTTGCTACCATTAACAAGTTCTGTAAGAGAGCAGATAGACATACGTTGTCTTTTGGAAGGTCAAATAGGTTGACAACTATCTGAAAGAAGAAATTAGCAGTAAGCTACCGATCGATTATCAAATAAGAATGATTGAAAAGAGACCCTTATTAAGGATACATGATCTGATTGCCAATTATAGGATGCAAGAATTCCTTGGCAGTTGAATTAAGGATAGGATATCAATAAATTAAGACAAACCCTGGGGAATGCACAAGGGATGACATTAACCCTAATAACGACATGATGAATTCAGATGATATGAGTTGGACTTGCTAAGGTAAAATGACCGGTAAGGATTATTAAAAAGAGTTCTGGAAAGAACATAGACAGAATTATTAAAGTATTGATCAATGACGTTTTGATATATCCTGTACCCAGAAAATACAGGAGGAATGATAAGGATGACCTAAGAAACCTTACAAGGAAAAAGGTAATATTTCGAACACAAAAATGGAAGTTTGGTAAGGAATGTATGACATAGTAACAATAATGCCAGATGAGGCATGTATGAAACCCTGAGGAAGTATGGATTGAACCTATAAAGGTTGAGATTATCCTAAGATAAGGAAAGAACTAAGAAAAGAAGTATCCTAAGTAGGATTGGGAATAAACGTGATAAAGTTCCCACGGGTAGGTGGAAGCAATGGCTTATGGAAAAAGATTGATAGATATATTTTTTCTCCTTCAGCATAGCTTAAGGGAGAATGCTTTCACCCAAGTATATCAGGAATTGGAGTGTATCCAGAAAACATGGATTACAAGGAATTATTATTATCAGGAAAGGCCAATGAGGTGGCCGACAGTCTAAGTATAAAGGAATAATTACAAATGTTCATACCGAAGAAACAAAATGATATTTGGAAAGACCTTGAAGGTCATATCGGAGTGGAGGAATTTACATTCCTTTTGATGATTGTGCAAGAATCGAAGGTAATAATAGTTTAAATAAAGATTCGATTCCTGATGGAGTCTTAAGCATATTACGTACCTTAGAAGGTCCCGTTTTGAGGCAAACCAGGACCATGATACAAAATTGACGAAGTAAACTGTTAAGTTTCCAGTCTTTTATGGAAGCTGCATGAGTGATAGTTTCATCTACCTGACATAGCTGCGATGCTTGAAACTCTTCTGCAATTTTATCTACTTCATGTAATATCTACATCAAGTTCAGGAAGTGTTCCTTATGGATAAGGAATAGTGATTACTTTGTCTCCCTAAAGGATTAAAACCCGTATGGTTAGCTATTAACGCACTACGTAAACGACAAGCGATGGTGATTCTTCTAAGAAAGTAGATGATAACGTAAAGACAAAGAAAGTGCTGCTATTGATAAGCTAAATGGCATGTTAATGAATGACAAGCAAGTTTGTGTTAGTGTACTTCTGCGTAAACAAGATAGAGAATATGAGGTTGATGATTCATGATGCTAAATGTATTCCCGTAGAAAGAATTAATGAGACTTAGAGAGAAGGGCAGTTGAGCCCGAGACTTATTAGGCCACCTGAGAGTTTAAAAGTGTTCGGAAGGTGGCATTCGAGCCAGTTTTACCCCCAAAGCTTATAGCATGGTAGTAACATGTTTCATGTGGCAAAGCTACACCAGTAAAACGCAGATGCTCAACAGATGATAAGACTGCGAGCAGGTAGATGTACGACCTGGTCTGACTTACGAAAGACAACCTGTGGAAAACCGCAGGTAGAAAAGAATAAGTGATGAGAAACAAGTTGACAGAAGTAGATTATATTGAATCTAAGTTAAAGGGATCGGCCAGATTCATTTCGGAGAATTTAAATTGGAATAATGTGATGATTATAGAGTAAATGTAACGGGATACCAATAAGGAGGTACCAAGTGCAAAAGATATCTCAATAAAGAGATGAAGGTGAAAGTAAATAACAGAAGTAAATAAGAATCAGATAATAAGAAGGATGTGATTGATAAAGAAAAGACTGGGAAAGCAACTATGGAATATGAAGCAAGGAATGTTATGAATGGATTAATAAAAGGGTTTTCTGATGAATTCTCGGGATGACAACCTGATAGTGTTAATATTATAGATATGAAAAAGCTATTAGCGTGACATGGAATGTCGGTAACAATGGTGTCAAGCGAGAAACTAGGATTTAACCTGAGAGGTTCAAAGATTTTCCAAAAGTAAGTGTTGCTAAGGTTGAACCAGAGTACAGGTCCAGAGAATAGTGGACAAAGCAGCAAGATATGTTGACACGTGAGGTTACGATCAAATAGTATTGGATATAATTCTGATTAATTTCTTCCTTAATGAACCTCTATAGTTCAGAGGTAAATTCTGAGTATGATATTTTACAATCATCAAAACTTTCTATAATCCTTTAGAATTCTTTTATTTTCTTCTTTTTTATTCATCTTCTTTATGAATTGAGAAGAACAACCCTTTAAGGAGGGGAGGTACTGCTACGTGACTATCTTTCTATGTGATAGAAGTCTAAGTGGAATACCATAACTTGTTTAATTGCTTGTCATGTACTAAAGGATGGCCCCCTTCTGTACTAACTATGCAATATAACAAATGTTCAATTGATCATAGTGATCTCTAAATAAATCTTTCCACTTCTCTATATTGATCGAGATTGCGAAGATTAAAGCGATCAGGAAATGCACAGTGCAAGCGAGGTTATCTCCGAATTCGCAGCACGATAGTGATACCAAAGCCACTGCGGATATCAATAAGAACAATAAGGATAAGACTGAGTAAGAGCATAACCCGAATAATATGTTGTACAAAAAGTAGCAAAGTTGATGGAAAAAGGATAAAGTACGTATTGTAGCACTAGTAGATGTGCTGAGAAAGGGCAGAACGACTAAGAATTGACCCGGAAGCTGAAAGGTGAAACGACAGACAATCGACTCTTTGCTTCCTACCTGATTCCGGGACGGAATCCTTTTAAGGAGGGGAGACTGTAAGAACCCCAAATTTTGGATATAATTAAAACTCTTTATTATGTACTGAGGTAATGGTGAATAGTGATTACGACTACGATGTTTATATGCCATGAAGAATACTATTGGTTGACACTTTAGATAAGAATTATCTATCTCCTAGGGAATTATGATTTGATAATTCCAAGGGGGAAGGTTATTCTTATGTCATCCAAATCGATATCTGTTATCAGTCCAGTGGTTCCGTAAAAGGGTTAAGGAACGATCGAAAGAGAACCGAGACATCTACATAACCTTAAAAGAATAAGTAAAGAATAAATGGTGAATAGTGATTTTGGTGGAATTAGGAATATTATTAGACGATGCTATATAGAAGTACCCGGAACGAAATTCTGAGTTCGTATTAGTAATCCAGGGGGAAAAAGAGTGTATGTAAAAGCTGTCGGATTCTGAAAAATAGCAATTTTATTTTCCCCGAGATTTCCCTGGACACTGAAAGACTTAAGGAATTATTGAAGGGATTTAAGGAAAATAGGTTCAAGAATTATTAAAGAAAATGGATGATGATAGTATAAATATTAAGACGGTTTCCGGTAAAACCCTAACTAGAAACGAATGAGTTATTCCTCCGAACGATCAATGAATTGAGCAATAAACGAACAAGGAAACAAGCAGAGGAAGCAAGGTGCATGCATGTGTTATTAGAAAATATCTAGTAACCAATTAGTTACATAAGTAACTAGCACACTTAGCATCAAACCAAGTCCTTAGCAATTCCTTCTCATCCAACCACAAAAATCTAACACTTGTCCATGCAAAAGACCTCATCCATGACATAATCCCTTTATTAAAGTCACTTTACACAAGATATTATCTAAACACATATCAATAATTCATTTTGGGATGAGATCAAGGCAATAGAGACCAAGCAAACTTCATTTCTCTACATTTATACAAACTGCCCAGCAAGAACACTCATGAGAAGAAAATTCATATCTCCATTTCTATCCATGATGAAATCACCAAATTTTAACCAAAGTCTCTCCACTCCATGGGCAATATTCGCTCCAAATTTCATAGCAATCCAAGTAATATAGCCTAGGCAAATCACCTCGCCAAGTGAAGAAACCAAACTTCCAGAATTCGTAACAGCTTCTGTACTGATTTTCAAACGGCCATATCTCCTTCATTTCTCAATGGAATTTGGTGTTATTTAGCTTGTTGGAAAGCTGGTTGGATGCTCTACAACTCTCCTTTAGAAGCCTTGTCCAGAAAATCTCGGTAAGGCCCTCGTTTTTCGTGTTCTTTCAACTGAGGTATAGCAGTTCCGAAAATTCTAAGAATGTTCTTGATGTGTCTTGCTAGTTTAAGGTTGTCAAGGAGTTCTAAGGACTAGATCAAGGCTTTTTAGGCTCATTTACACACCAAGGAAGGTATAACTCTCTTGAAACCATAGCTCTTAGTTTAAGTTTTGATGATTGTTGAATGGTTTTAGATTAGTTAAAAGTATGATGTTAATACAAGCATGAAAGCATGATTATGTAGTAGATTTAATTGATTTAAGACATATGATGTATATGGTGGTGAGATCAGTTGTATTATGGACTGGTTATGATGTATGAATGCCCGGTGTGGCTTGGTTAATGTTTGATCGTGAATTAAAGATTTGGAAACGTTCGATTTATAGCCGTCGTAATGCCCGATTTTCGTTAGACCTTAACAATTCGTGCGTAACAGTTAGGATAATTTCTGACCTTAGTGATTACTTGACTTGTCCTTGTAGATCTCGAGCCATAGATCCTTTTGGAGTGAGAACCGAAACATTCCGACTTACGGTTTAGGAGTTATTGTCAAATTACTAAAATTGGTTCGGAACCATAAGTAAAAGTTCGTAACTTCAATTGAACCCTCGTAAAGCATGTTACTCAGTGGAGAATCTTGGTAAATAAATACTAGGGGTCATAAGGAAGGTATGAAAGAAAACCACATATCAAACGGATCGTTTTCCGATTTTATAAAAATGTTGGAATCGAAGTTAAACGCGAACGAACCCCTAAAAACCCGCTTGGTTATAACTTTGGTAAAACACTTAGAAAACGAACGATAAAACTCGAAGTATAATCTTGGTTCGTAATCGATCAACTTTAGAACTTATACGACTTAAGTATATACCGAGTGTGGGTACGATGACATGTCGTAATAACGAACAAATGTCGGATCTTATCAGTAATAAAAAGAGTTACACTAAAAGGTGTATAACGAGATAATTCGAAAACGTATTTCGACTTAAGTGAAGTTTATACTTAGACTTTTAAAAGGTGTTAAGTGGTTAATCTCGAATGTTCTGATTGTTTATAGAACATCGAGCAGACCCAGGACACGCTATCTCTACCCACACCCGATTACCAGGCAAGTGTTCAAAACTTTGAACCTGTTGTTGTGATAATATATATATGTGATTGCCGTTTTACATATGCCATAGCATGCATGCCTATTGTCAAATTATATTATGATACCTGTTCCCTGAATTGATATTGGCTTATAGACTAGATACGAATTATCAGTTATAAGCCGGATTGTTTTGATAAGACCCTTAGCGAAGGGCATATGATATTCATTCTTAAGTATAGACCGGGAGTCGGTATTTTGAGATATAGATAGTCGTGGAAACCCGGAGGGATTCCAACGACAGATTATTATTTATCTTGAGGAATGTTATTATTAAACGTTATTTATATTTCCATAAAGTATCAATTACTTGGAAATCTTTCGAAGAATGTTATCTGAGTATTAACTCAGTCGAGAAATATTAGGTAAATATTATTTTTGAATATTCCCTTAGAGTTTGATTATTTAACGAATAATTACTTGATATTCATTGGAATGTTATTTATTAAATGAATATTACTTTCGAATATTCATTTAAGGTTTTATGTACTTGATGAATATTATTTTAAAATATTCATTGGAAGTTCTATTTACTTAAGGAATATTATTTCGATTATTCCTTTAAAGTTTCGATTTCTAAATGAATATTATTTGGATATTCATTTAGAAGATTATTTATTAAATGAATATTAATTTCAAATATCCATTTAAGGTTTGACTTATTTATTGAATATTATTTCAAATAATTATTGGAGTTTAATTATTTAATGAATATTATTTTGAATATTCATTTAAGGAGGGATTTATTTAGTAAATAATTCTATATATTCATTCGAGGATTACTTACGAGCAGTACTATGATTTACTAATATTCCGTAATTATTATTGAGTTAATAAATATTCTTGGAATATTTATTTAATTCTTTTAAATTCTTTTTAAAATGATTTATATTATCTGGAGATTATCTTTCACCTCCGGATATTATGTAAAATATTTCGGAGTCTTTTTACGACTATTTTATCAAGGAAAGGTTCCCAACTCTTTTTATTCTTCATTTAAATCTATCTTAAAAGGATTTAAATGCTCGCTCAAACTTCCATATTATAGGGGAACCTACTTGAGCAATGTTATTTATCTTGTTGACTTCCCGGTCATAATTTATCCTTTTCACTCGCAACTTGGTTGCTATGGACTCATTAAGTCTGTGTGTACCTTCTCATCATTCGAGGGGTAAGATTGTTGGAACAAGTTGATATCCATTAACAAGCAAAAGCTTGGGAAATGTTGGTGAATTTTCCTTTCCAACTAGATACGGCTACTTTATGGAGTCTTATCAACAAGTATTTCACTTGGGGAAGGGAGGACAAACTCTACATTTCAATGCTGTGGATTTATTCGAACTAGGAGTCGTGTGTAAGAGGACGAGTCGCGCGGTCCATCACAAGACCTAACCATTGGCCAGGGAGTTACTATTAAAGGCAATCGACAAGTGGAGCCGTCAGTTCTTCCTTCTACCGGTAGTAAACTATATTGGGCTGTACCATCCCCGACTGATCATCAGGGAGTGGGATAGCTGGCGCGTGATAACTCCAGTATTGGTTCATCTCCCAAATTGGAAATTCCCTGCAACACGTATCGAAGAGACTTCTTTCAGGTTGACGGTGTCTTCCGCAACACGTATCGAAGAGACTTCTTTCAGGTTGTAGGACTTCGAAAAATGTTAATAATTGGAATTGCAATATTTTCCTTGCAAGTTCCTCTTTATATGATAAATGATAACATCTGGCGTATCTTTGACATAGCAGATATTCCCACCTATATATGCATTTTGAGTTACCTCGTAACTTCATTGTTCATGTTATTCTGGCATCATTTCCGTAAATGCATGGCATATGGTTTGAAAGATAGTTTTGAACTGTTATATATTATCGTTCAGTTATACATTATTGTTGGTGGGCTATTGCTCACCCTTGCTTTATTATTATATCACAACAACAGCTAGACCAGATGACTCGCACAAGGCGCACTCGACGCTGGCGAGGACGACGAGACTACCAGAGCCGAAGAGAAAGCTATTGGTAGGATAGATTCATTCTTTCAATACCAAGTATATGGGCTAGTATGACTTATGTAAATGGATGGCAAAGAGTATGTATTCATATTGTAACTCTTTTGGGTTGTAAGAACTCATAATGTGTTTAATAAAATTTGGTTGTTACTCTGATTTCATCTCTAGGACTATAACGGGCGTGTTTTATATTGTTGTGTTGGGTCATAAAGATGTAATTTATTTTATGTTGAGGTAAGTTCAAGTGTTGTGGACAGAATTGGAGACCGTAACGACCGGATCCCGGACCCCGGATCTTGGGGTGTTACAACTTCAACTGATGATCCTTGTATGTTTCTCACACCGTTTGATCTCCATTCTTCATCATCATCTTCACTTTCTTCACCACTTCTCTCATTCTCAAATGAGAGAGACTCATGAAAACCTTCATCTACTAGACCTGATATTTTCTTGTCATCAAAAACAACATGTATGGACTCCATTACAATGTTTAGTCTTAGGTTGTAGACTCTGTAGGATTTTCCAGCTTAGTATCCAACAAAGATAGCTTCATCTGCCTTTGAATCAAATTTTCCAAGATGCTCACCATGATTTTTCAGTACAAAGCATTTGCATCCAAAGACATGCAGAAAGTTGATTGTTGGTTTCTTGCCTTTGAAAAGTTGATAAGGTGTCATGCCTTTTGCTTGATTGACCAAAGAAATATTCTGAGTGTAGCATGCAGTGTTTATAGCTTCTGCCAGAAGTATGTTGGTAGCTTAGACTCTTCAAGCATTGTTCTTACAGCTTCAATTATAGTTCTGTTCTTTCTTTCCATTACACCATTTTGTTGAGGAGTTCTTGGTGCAGAGAATTCTTGGATAATTCCTTCTTCTTCACAAAACTCTATTATTACAGAATTCTTGAACTCAGTTCCATTGTCACTTCTGATTCTCCTTACTTTGAGTAAAGAATTGTTGTTGACTATCTTGATGTGATTTATAATGACCTCATATGCCTCATCCTTAGAGTGCAGAAAGAATGTCCAAGAGAATTTTGAGAAATCATCAATAATCACAAGACAGTATTTCTATTTTGAGATTGACAACACATTGACTGGTCCAAAGAGATCCATGTGAAGTAGTTGCAAGGGTTGATCAATTGATGACATTGACTTTGATTTGAAAGAGGCCTTCTTCTGCTTCCCTTTCTGGCATGCATCACACAATCCATCCTTGGAGTAATCCAATTTTGGAATACCTCTAACCAAATCCTTCTTTACTAACTCATTCATTGCTTTAAAACTCAAGTGTGACAGTCTTTTATGCCAAAGCCAACCTTCATCTACACTTGCCTTGCTGAGAAGACATGTAGTCATGTTTGCATTTGTTGAATTGAAGTCAGCAATGTACACATTTCCTCTTCTATCTCCTGTCAACACTACCTTGTTGTCACTTTTCTTGAAAATGACACAAGCTTCAGATGTGAACCAGACATTCTGGCCTATATCACACAGTTGGCTGACACTTAGCAAGTTATGCTTAAGTCCATCAACCAGTGCTACTTCTTTAATGACAACATTCCCTTGTGAAATCAAGCCATATCCTCTAGTATATCCTTTGCTGTTGTCTCCAAAGGTAATGCTAGGGCCAGCTCTCTCCTCAAGCTTAGTTAGCAGGGTAGAATCTCCAGTCATATGCCTAGAACAACCACTGTCCAGATACCAAAGATTCTTTCTGTTTCCCTACACACATCAAAACAATATCAAGTTGATTTTGGTACCCAAGTTTTCTTGGGTCCTACCTTGTTAGCCAATTTCTTATCCTTCAAATCCCTTTTAACCGAAAGTTTAGATTGAGTTAAATCAATTTTGACTTTAGGTTTGGGCCTTTGAGAGACAGAATTTGATACTTGCTCATATTTGTTATAGTTAATAGCTTTGTTAGGCATAGTCTGTGCAAACATGTTATTCATCATCCATGGCATTTGTGGCATATTAAAAGCATTGTAGTATGGATTATGCATGAATGGCATGTTAGCATATTGACTAAATGCATGAGCAGAGGGAGCATACATATTTGGCATAACATTCATAGCAGGCACAAACATAGGCATGTTAGGCATCAAAGGATTTTTCATAGCTTTGCAGTTGGTAGATAAATGATTAATACTTCCACACTTTGCACATTCTTTCGTAGGAGCATATTTATCAGGTGTGTAATTTTTGTGTTTGTTAATCCCTACCTTACCATTTCTATTCTTTTTCTTGTCCTTAACACCTGACTTAACATTTTCTAGCTTGTCCTTCAATTGCTTGTGGAACAAGTTGCCTATGTTTCTTTTCTCAGCTGATTCAGTATTGCTACATTCTCCATTAACAAAGTTCTTATTGACAGACCCGTACTTTTTATTCAATTTAGTTAAAGTTGCTTTGCTAACAGGCTTAAGTCTTAAAGAACATTCTTTTTCGACTAAATCACGGTCTGAAGTAACTTCCCTATCAACATCTAACTTAGTTTCTGCTAATTTGCAGAAAGAATCAATTCCTTGAACATTACAAATTTCCGCAGTTACAACTGTTGATCCTTTCCACTTAGCAATCAGATTCTGTTTCTCTACTAACTGTTTCTTTAAAACTTCCTCTCTCTTTATAGCCTCAATCATTTCATTTTTAGCATCCAAGCAATCTCTTCTCAGAGTTTCAAACTCAATCAACTGTGTTTCTATTAAAGCATTCCTATCACTTAACTTTTCATTAAGGTCTTTAATCCTCTTATTCTCTCCGTTAAGTGATTTTAAGGTAACATGTATGTTATACAATTCAATAGACATTTCATCAATTGTGCTAGCACATTCAGCTTTAGAAAGATCAGTTAAGACTGAGAGAATACTTGGTTGCTTGCTGAGCTAGCTTCTTCATCAGTTTCGTTTGCCATGAGTGCAAGATTGACAAACTCCTCTTCTGCATCTGAGTCACCTCCAGCAGCCCAGTCACTGTCTTTTGACACGAATGCTCTCCCTTGTTGCTTGAGAAGATCAAAATATTTCTTCTTATAATCAACAGTCTTGAACTGTTTCTTCTCTTTCTCAGCTTTGGATTTTATGCATTCATTGGCAAGGTGACCAGTAATTCCACAGTTATAGCATTTGATCTTTGATCTTTCAACCACATCCTTGTTCGGTTGATAGCTTTTCTTGAATTGCCCTGCTCCTGCTGGATTATTCTTGAATCTTAGCTTCAAAAATCTCTTTGACAGAAATGCCAAATACTCATCTAGATCTTCAGCTTCATCCTCACTTAATGCATCAGGTTCTTCAATCATCTTGCTTTTACCTTTGCTAGTTTCAGCTTCACCTTCACAAGTTTTTAAACTTATCGTGGCTTTTACACTCTTCATTCTTCCACCACCTTGGATTGTTGGAATATTGGCCACCAAGGCAACAGATCCACCTTTCTTCTGGATTTTCTCCACTTCCTCATCTAGCTGCATTTCAACCTCATAGGTCTTCAGGATGCCATACAGTCTCTCAAGTGTAAAATCTTTGTAGTCCTGAGAGTTCCTCAACGAGACTGTCACTGGATTCCATTCCTTAGGAAGAGATCTCAGAAACTTTAGGTTGGAGTCCTTGGTTTCATATTTTCTCCCATACAACTTTAGACCATTCAGTAACTTTTGAAATCTACTGAATATGTCTGTTAGATTTTCACCAGAGGAGTAGTGAAAATGCTACTATTGTTGTATTAGGAGCTGCATTTTGTTCTCTCTGACCTGCTCAGTTCCTTCACAGATGGTTTGGATAATGACCCACACTTGCTTAGAAGTGGTGCAGTTAATGACATTATCAAACATATCTTGATCGATTCCATTGAATAAAATGTTCATGGTCTTCCTATCTTTGTGAATCTCCTCCAAGCCTTCATCTGTGTACTCAACTTGATTCTTTGGAATAGGCCTTCCAGCAGCTACATTGCCAGCATCTTGACCAATCCCAGAGTTGGCCTTCATTGGAACATGAGGTCCTTTTTTATGCAATCTACGTAGCCTTCATCGATGGCTGAGAGATGAATGTGCATTTTTACTTTCCAGTGAAAGTAATTATCTTTGTCAAGCATTGAAATCTTCATACCTGTATCCTTCCTTCCCATGGTTTTGATCTTTAGACTTCTTGTATGCTAGAAGTTTGTTCTGATACCAATTGTTAGGTCCCGAAGTATCGTAGAAAGGGGGGTTGAATACGATACTACAAAAAAATAATAATTTAGAGAATATATCTTTATTGATAATAAACTCGAAGGGGTGTTACAACTTCTAATCCAATGGATTAGCTTCAAAACCAGAACACTCCTAAGGATAGTTTAGGCACGAGGACCTTCTACCCGACACTTCCTGAAAGCGGGCTAAGCCGGCTTTCCTACTAGATGGACTGTCTAGCAGCTTACACAGAGAAGATATAAGAGAGAGAAGAGAGAGTTGTGTGTTGAGGTGTGTTTTGAAATGAAATACAATAGGCCTATTTATTGATCATAGAAAGTCACTATTTGACACTATTCCAACAACCCCAAATAGTAACCGAGCACTATTCCAACAACCCCCAAACAGTAACCGGACACTATTTCACCAACCCCAAATAGTAACCGGGCACTATTACACCAACCCCAAATAGTAACCATGCATAGTAACTGTGCATAGTAACTTTGTATAGTAACTGTGCATAGTAATACTATTTTTGTATCTCTTGGGCTTCTTTCTTCTGTTTTATTCTGCTGTTTTAATTCATCTCTGTAAATAATTCAAGTACTACATTAATTTAATTATTTGTTATAAATAATTAATTAATCTGTTACTTATTTAATTTTCAGAGTGTAAATTATTTTTTGACAATACCTTGAAATATTATGTCTATCCTTGATCGTCAATAGGATTTGGCAATTCTTTCTGTAAATTAATGTGTTGATCCTTCTCGTATGTGCTGACACTTAGTGCACTGGACTGGTTCACAAGTGACTAACACTGATCTTGATCTTCACACCTTCGTTACATTCCAATTGATTAGCCTGTAGTAGTATCTTCAAATTATGTAAATACATGGAATCTTTTTGGCTCTTCAAATGAATCATCTGTACATCTTATTATGTCCCTGAGGCTTAAACATGTTAATGAACTTCTTTCAGCGACTTGATCCTTGTTGGTGCCTGTTCTTCAAATTTCACGATCCCTGTATAGATTTAATATTATTTACCTTTTATCCTAGTTGAGTTATATATATCCTCTATTACATATTACATTACATTACATTATGCTTTACAATAACATATTATATTTTTCTTTGGCAATCCTCTCTAATAGTCGACCAAAGACAAAACTGGAGATTTCATGAATCAAGTAGAGAAACAAAGGGTTGCACCTATCTTTCCTCCACAGAAACCTAAAAGCTAACATGTTGCCTCCAATTTATATACATAATCTCAATAATAATATGGCATTGCAAGGTTTTGTCGTGGCAATTAAATATCTTCAGTTTCAGCTCAACAACAAGATTTTTCATGAGCCCCCTATTTACCACAAAAGGCTGAGAAAATCCCGGTTGAGAAGATGGGACAAGAATCAACTAAATTTTTAAAAAAATTTGTCCTATTTACCATAAAAGGCTGAGAAAATCCCGGTTGAGAAGATGGGACAAGAATCAACTAAATTTTAAAAAAATATGTTCCAAGCAGTTTTTATCTTCGACTGAACCTTTATTACCATCCCCTATTTTTAAATCATTTCGGATTGATGTCACACACAAACATGGATTTTCTAGATATATTGCATCAGGATCAAATTGGAGGACTACAATATCGGTATAATTTTCATTATCTTTTCTTGAATAGCTCTGCGAGCACAAGTGTGATATTTAAAAGATAAACTTAAGATCCTCGGTTACATTGTCTTCTACATTTAATTAAATATTTTTATGCATTTTCTATAATGATTTTGAGACCATATTAATTTAATGTAGCCTTGAATCTTGGTTTAACTGTATTCATCTATATATGTCTACAGAAACAGAGTTCATACCTTTATGTTTTGGTCTATCTCACTTATAGTTACAAACCAGAAATTGTTATCAGGCTCCTACTTGCTCACAGGGGCGGACGCAGGCTGCCGGGGCCAAAAAATCTGGGAGGGGCCAAATCTTAAAAAAAAAATACATGGTGAATTTTCTTTTTTTTTTTTTAAAAAAAATTTACATGGTGAATTTTGGCAATTTTTCAGTAGTGGGGGGGCCAAGGCCACCCTTGGCCTTACAATAGGTCCGCCCCTACTTGCTCAAGACATCCTTCAGTTCATCTGTTTGCTTCTCTGATCTGAGTACAACCAAAATTTAGTTAGAGAAATAGCTGTAACATGATCACGAGTTGCATATAACAGATTCATTGAGAATAACAACAACAACTACATGAGACACGAAAAATATAGAAGATGCTCAAGAAATTATACTAAATCTATATAAATACTATCGATCAACCTTTAAATATATTCAGCAATTAGCATGGTAATTAGCATGACGCAAGATAAGTGGAAAATTCTCAATCAAGTCAATAATGGTAATGTATTTCCCACTTCATAACTCCTTCCTCCTCGAGTCTCTTATCCTTAAGAGGCCACATCCTCTGACATAACTATAGGTTAAGAGTGTTAAAAAAAATTTGCGTTGTATATTCTATAAAATGTTATTTTTGATTAAGTTATGGGGCAGAAGTAAT
This sequence comes from Saposhnikovia divaricata, assembly GCA_036435485.1. Classification (NCBI taxonomy): domain Eukaryota; kingdom Viridiplantae; phylum Streptophyta; class Magnoliopsida; order Apiales; family Apiaceae; genus Saposhnikovia; species Saposhnikovia divaricata. The sequence goes on from CM071600.1 coordinate 135,953,037, forward strand.
GACGACACCTGGAAGTATTATTTTGTACTTTTTTTATTGCATCCTCAAGCGCAGCAAAACCTGTAATTGCACAATTAACTATAAGAGATACTCGCATGGTACTAAGCTTCAAAACAAATTGCTTATCATATATCGGATAGATAACAGCAGATGAAGATGTTATTCCTGATGCAGAAACCTTAAAAAGCACACAAGTTTCGAGTAAAAGATTATAAAATATATGACATATGTGTTTTTATATATGATATTAATGTAGAGTATTTTTTTTTAATTTGTTGGTGCACTTTATTGATCATTAACTACCAGGTTAGAATCTTTCCAAACAACTTACTTTTCTTGCTTTCATCAACTTCAAATGTATAATTGATATTGGCATTGTTTCTCTGATCCCAGTTCAGGAGCCTCATCCCACCTGCACCTTCACTAAAAGCCATCTGTTATGTTTGGACACCATACATAGGCAGTGTTTCCCTACCTCTACAAACTTAGGTAGATATTTTCTTTCTAACATTTATTTAGCATAATGAACCATACTTGTGAAGAAAGCATCCTCTTAAATTGCTGGCGTTGATTATGCAAATGTAAAAAATAAGTTAGAAATGTTGTAGCATTAATGATATTAGTTGTCTGAATTGTAAAAGCAGGAACTAAAAATAAAAAGCACATAAATTTCGAGCAAGAGATTATAAAACATAGAACCATTCATAATATGTAGGTATTTGGCATACAATGCTTCCATATAAACCTTGTTTTGTAGCTGTAAGCAGACGCAAACATCAACGCCAAATTGGAAAACTTTAATTTCCTTTTTCCTTGATCACGTTTTCATAATTCTGATTCCTGAGCGCATACATCGATCGGAGGAATCCTGAAATATGAGAAGGACAGTATATACAAAATTTTTAATAAATATAAAAGCCCAAAGATGGTAAAATGTACGGTACTCGCAAGCGGTAGATAAAGGCACATGCAATAAGTAACAGTCTTAGAAAATGTAGGTAATGTAAAAACTAAGTATCAGGATTCTCGATACCATGTTTAAAATCACTGGCGAGGGTTTTCATTAAATTTACAGGTCGTAGCTAACATTTATACGCAAATACAACTTATTGTAAACATGTAATTAAAATTGAGATTGAGCCAAAACAGTAAGATTACCAGTGCAATTGAAGGAGGTCGGAGGATTAGCCGTGAAATTGAAGATGGAAAAGTGAGGAGAAGGTGGAGACCATTGACAACCGTCTGAAAATCAATCGCACAGAGTAAATACCCACAAGAAGCACCAGGATTGGGGCGGCATGTAGATTTGCAACGGTGGTAGGTATGTGATTTTTTGAAAAGAAGGAGTATTGCAGTCATTTTACAGGGATAACACAATTACAAAGAGAATAACACAATATTCTTAGATCACTAAATTATACCAGAAAATCAACTAAAATTATCATAAAAAAGGCAAAATTAAACTAAATGATCCCATATATTTACATTCCTTGCTCAAATTGGAACCCAAATTACCCATGCTTCCACACAAACAAATATAAACCATCATCACATATGTAAATATCAATTGAAATTAAGATTAGAAAAATGTAAACCACCAAATACATATGCAAACATCAATAGAAATTGAGATTACCGGATTAGCCATGATAATAGAGGGCAAAATTCAAATTGAAGTTCGATATGGGATTCGACGATGAGATGATAACAGCATAATGAATCGCTAAAAAATGATATCGAAGGTTTTGTATCGGTGGACTGATTTGCATCAGGCGTGGCTGATTGTTTTTTTAGGAATGGTAGACTTGTAGTTCTGCAAAAAAGTAGGGGTATTTTAGTAACTTCATAGGGATTATTTTTGCTATTTTTACCCTTATGTTCTCCTATTATAGAGAGAATAGATTACTTAATCATTAATTTACTTATTTTCCTTTTGTGGTTCACCAGTAGCTAAATTACAAGTAGCGTCCATGCATTTGCATCATTAATTTAATAAGTTTAATTTATAAACTATTTTTTTATTTTTTAACTTAACTTAAAATTAATCAACTCAAAATTTTGTGCTTAGTTCGTCTAAATTAAAAATTAAAAATTTTAAAAATATATATTCTCTGTGGATCGAATCTTAAATATTAAAATGATGATCGTACGCTTGCGATATTAAAATGTTTATTTTTAGCACATCAACATTAAATAATAATAAATTACCTCATTTTTCAAGAGGAGTCAATCAACTGTGATAACACATTAAAGATTACAGTGTCTTAGGAGCAAGTCTATTTCTTCTTTCACACAACACTTTACCACTTGTACTAAAATCCAACTCGGATGCAATAGTAAAAACATGTACGACCAACATTAAAGATTCCAGTGTCTTAGGAGCAAGTCTATTTCTTCTTTCACACAACACTCTACCACTTGTACTAAAAGCCAACTCGGATGCAATAGTAGAAACATGTACGACCAACACATCCTTAGCTATGGGTTGCAATGTAAGATACTTTAAGCCATTGAGTTTTCCCCACATATCAATATATCAAACTCCTCCACCAAATATCTATCCAACTTCAAAATGACATGCGAACTTTTTCCTTTTTTTCTTGATTTAGAAATACTTCAAAATCATTAAAAGAGTCAGATGCTCCTCTATCCCTTGAGGAGATATAATGAGTATTCAATGACATATTAGATTCACTTTCACCCATATTCTTCATTTTAGTTTCATAGATTGTAAGCAAGTCACAGCAATTTTTCTTAACTTTTTCCACCATCTCAAGTCCAAATTGCCCATACATTTTCATGTAGTAGTATTTAATAAATTTTAGCTTGAATCACAGAACACTCTACCACTTGTACTAAAAGCCAACTCGGATGCAATAGTAGAAACATGTACGACCAACACATCCTTAGCTATGGGTTGCAATGTAAGATACTTTAAGCCATTGAGTTTTCCCCACATATCAATATATCAAACTCCTCCACCAAATATCTATCCAACTTCAAAATGACATGCGAACTTTTTCCTTTTTTTCTTGATTTAGAAATACTTCAAAATCATGAAAAGAGTCAGATGCTCCTCTATCCCTTGAGGAGATATAATGAGTATTCATGACATATTAGATTCACTTTCACCCCTATTCTTCATTTTAGTTTCATAGATTGTAAGCAAGTAACAACAATTTTTCTTAACTTTTTCCACCATCTCAAGTCCAAATTGCCCATACATTTTCATGTAGTAGTATTTAATAAAATTGAGCTTGAATCTTGGGTCTAACATAACCACAATCGCTAAAAAACCATGTGAACCATCCCAACTTTTCATTATATTTTTCATTCATCTTGCTTGCCATTTCTTCCACCACATCAATTGATCAATATCACATATAGACCACACATCCAATCTAATCTTAATATCACACATATCAGCAAATAATAATTGGAAGTGGGATAATTAGTACCACTAAACAACAAAGTAGCCTTATAGAATATTTTCAATCTCGCACATTATCTTCAACCATGTTCTAATCATCATCACTTGGACAACATTTATATTGAGATTCTTTGCGTTTCAATCTACTAAAAACATTCCTATATGTTATGGCGATTTCAAGCATAAAAAATGTTGAGTTCCACCTTGTAAGACAATCAAAGGGTAGATTTTTACCATCTTTAACTCCCACTTGGTGAGCCGCCTCTTTAAACTTAATCCCCCTCTTTAGAATAGCGGCCCAATAATCTATGTTATCTCTCACTTTTCCAAGTGAATGTTCAATAACTTCCAAACCTTCCTTCACTATTAGGTTAAAAATATAGGTAGTACTCCCTCTGTCCCATATTTCTCGTCTTGTTTGACTTTTACGCATATTTTAAGGTGCTTTGACCGCATACCTACACAAATTATATTTAAAATTTTCTTTTTGTAAATAAAAATTTAAATATTAAATTTTTATTCAGAAAAAGAAAATTTTAAAAATAATTTGTGTAACTATGCGGTCAAAGCACCTTAAAATACGCGTAAAAGTCAAACAAGACAAGAAATATGGGACAGAGGGAGTACATCGCATATGGAAGAAAGATTTTAACCAAATTTGATCAGTTTCAAACTTATCCAGTAAGAGACTATTTATTGCATCATTCATAGTACAGTTATCAACAGTTAAAGTAAATAACTTACTACTAATATTCCACTCTAAAAAAGTGTCCATAAAAACATCACTTAAGACTTTAGTTGTGTGAGGACATTGCACATATGCAAACCTATTATGATACAATTAAAACAGTTAAAAAGTAAATGAAAGATCAATGCAATTATTGTAATAAAATAAAAAAAATAAAAATGATAATTTAAAAAAAAAAACCTTATAATGCGATTCTCCAACTTTCATTTATCATTGATGAAATGTGCAATGATGACCATGAACCCCCCTTTTTTATTACTAGATGTCCACATATCTGTTATAAATGAAATTCTGTCCTTGATTCTTTTCATATATCTCATAATTTATAACTTTTCAAAATCATATATCTTAAAAATGTATTTTTTCAAAGTGGCTCGTGAGATCATTTTAAATGTCGGTTGCAAATCATGAAAAAAAAATTCTAAACTCGGCATGTTCCATCATACTTAGTGGGTATTCATGTATTATGATCATATAAGCTAATTGTTTCCCAGAAACTTTTGGATCAAAGTTATAAGATTGTAGGTTAGCCTCTTTTCCCTCACCCATCACAAAATTAGGTGCCAAAATTTTTTCTTTGCTATTGACCACTTTTTTTTCAAACATGATTTAGAATGGTCAGCTAGATATCGTGTTCCACTCTTAGCATCTCTAACTAACTTTTTTTTATGAAACAAACACCTAGCTTTGATAGCCCCTGTCCCTTTTATTTTGATTTTTTGAAAATTATTCCACCATTCACTCTTACATTTAGCTTTTGACAGAATCTCATCACCTTCCAAATTATATACCAATAGCTTGTTCATTTTCAACTTCATAATTCTCTTGAGTTGGTGGTTGTGTTTCACTTGATATAATCAGATTCGGATACTGCACAACATAATGTAATTAATATTATCCAGATAAATTGAAAAAATATGTGCCAAATAAACAAAAATAATATTGTAGCCAATATTGTACAATATTGTACTAATATTGACAACTAATATTGTTACTGAGTTGGTGATAGTGACAACTAATATTGTACTGAGTAATTGCAAAAACATGAGCCAAATAAACAAAAATGATAATGATGAGTAAACACTTACAGATCACAACCAGAATCCATGGAACTTCTCTTTTATCGCACGATTCTACAAATTCCGGAAAGGAGGAGACACTTTTTTTTACAAATGGGAATGAAGGCATTTAATAGACACTGAAGCGGAGAGACTTTCTAAATTCTAAACCTATTTTATCTTACTCGTAACATCAAAAGAATAAAAATAATTAAATTATAATATATTTATGTAATAAACAAAAATTATTTATAAAAATTATGTAAGTGACAAATAAAATGGAAATATTAAATTATTTTATAAAAATAAGCAAAAATATATTTAGTTTGAATCTTAGATTCTTGGGTTATTTTGATAAGAGTTATATATATATATATATATATATATATATATATATATATATAATCTACTCTAGTGAGAACCTTTTAGAATGAGAACTTAGTCCCTAAAGCAAATCACCAAAATCCAGCAGAATCACCAAATCACAAAAAATTATTATTTTCTACTGCCACGTCACTGTTGACGTCAGCATGATGACGTGGTAGTGGGGCCCACAAAAATATTTGTTCTTGGGCAAAAAAAATTTTTTGGGGGGGGGAATTTGCCAAGTCACCATTTTTTGGCGGGAAATTTTCCCAAATCACTTTTTTTTGGCGGGAAATTTTTAAAATTCAAATTTTGTTTTTTTACTAAGTTCGAAGGCCTAAATTTTAAAAAATCGGAGGCCAACCCCGATTTTTTAAAAATCAACCCCGATTTTTTAAAAATCAGGATAAGTTAGGGTTTTGGGTTGTTGTAAACAACCCTAAACCCTAAGTCCATATACGGTTTATTCGTCATTCTGAATATTTCTAAAAGTCAAAATGGAACTGTTGAACCCTAAAGGTTTATTGTTGTGTTTAGGGAAAACGATAATCTAAGTGATTTGTGGATCACCATTTTTTGGCGGGAAAACCTACCAAAGCACCATTTTGTTGGGAAAAAACGTGCCAAAAAAAAAATTCTTAATTTTACTGGCGGGAATTTTTTTTTTTTGGGGAAAAAATTGTGGCGGGAAAATTTGTGCCACGTCAGCATTCTGATGTCAGCAGTGACGTCATCATGCTGATGTAAGCACTGACTTGATTTTTTATTTATTTTTTATTAATTTTAACGATTTGGTGATTTTTCTGAATTTTGGTGATTTGCTTTGGGGACTAAGTTCTCATTTTAAGAGGTGGTTCTTATTTGAGCACTTGCGTATATATTTATATAGGTTAATGATCAAATAGAAACCAAGGATTAAATAAAAAATAGAAATTAATATAAGCTCTTAGATTAATCTAATAGTTCTTAAAAGTAAGATTTTCAAAAGCAAAAGTGGTTAACATAAAATTATAAATATATATATATATATATATATATATATATATATATATATATATATATATATATATAGTAAATTCAAAAGTAAGATTTTCTAGCTAGGATGGTTCTTAATTGTTATGCAAAAGTGGTGGCATGTGTTCGATTCCTACCGCTTCCAATCTTCCATACTTTTTAAAAATATTCAAACAATACTAGAAACATGCAATTTAAAAATCCAAGTTGATATATCATAAAAAGGTTAACATAAAATTATATATATATATATATATATATATATATATATATATATATATATATATATATATATATATATATATATATAGGCAAGTGCTCAAATGAGACCCTGTATTAAAATGAGAATTCAGACCAAATCTTAGCCTTACATTTCTAATAATTACTTTTAATCTGGACCACAAGCTTTCTCGAACCCCCTCATACGTTCTTCCCGTCTCTCTCATGTCTTCCCTTTACTTTCAAAACATACCATCTCTTTCCTCTTAATACGCACACATACACACAACACATAAATGTATAGTGTTGTGTGTATGTGTGTGTATTAAGAAGAAATAGATTATGTTGAAATAATCGATTCACGATTATGTTGAAATAATCGATTTACGATTTATCGGGTGATTCGGTTGAAAAATCGACGATTTATCGGCGATTTTTGCAAAATCGGCCGAATCGGTTCCAAAATTTTGACCGATTTTTGGTCGGTTTATCGGCGATTTTTCAAAAATTGGCCGATTATAAAGAAACATATTACTTATTGAATTTACTTATTTACCCTTCATTATAAAGAAACATAAATACACCTAAAATAAATAATAACATAATATAATTAATGGTAATTAGTCGAGATAATACCTTTTATAAACACCTAAAAACATCAATCGTATCATATCTTTCCATCATTAATATTTTTCTTTTCAATTAAAACACGTTATAATTAATGATAATTAGTCGATTAAAATAATAAAATTAATGGTAATTAGTCGATTACCTTTTTCACATTAATATAATAAAATTAATGAGAATTAGTCGATTGCCTTTTTCACATTTACTTTTAGTTGAACATATTACCTTTTATAAACACCTAAAAACATCAATCGTATCATATCTTTCGGTCATTAATATTTTATTTTGAATTAAAACACATTACCTTTTTAATTTAAAACAAATCTAAATTAATGGTAATTAATCGATTACCTTTTTCACATTTACTTTTAGTTGAACATATTACCTTTTATAAACACCTAAAAACATCAAGCGTATCATATATTTTGATCATTAATATTTTCTTTATAATTAAAACACGTTACCTTTTTAATTTACAACAAATCTTACAATCATTAATATATACCCGAAAATATCACATCATATTTCTCAATTATTAATAAAATATATTAAAAATGGTATACATTGTTTATAATAAGGAAACATTAATATAATATGTAAACATGAGTATATTAAATTATATTAAATAAAAATTTAAAAAAATAATTAAAAATAATGATTTTACAAAAAAATAATTATAGTATTAAATAAAATTTATAATATAATACAAGAAACCCATGCATTGCACGGGTTATAACCTAGTATATATATATATATACATATATATATATATATATATATATATATATATATATATATAAGAATTCATCTGATGGGATATATCAATGTTCTAAGAATCTGATTCCAGTGAGATATTCCGATGAATAAAATCAATCATCTTTTGCATATACACTACATCACAATGAACATTACACCACAATAAGGATGGTTCAAATTTGACAAAGGAGTGCTGGTGATGGTGCCAGGTGAAATGTTGGTAGTATAGGAATTATTATGATTATATTTTTTGGTGATTTGGTGATTCGGTCTCAGTTCTCATTATAAGTAGGGTCTAATTTAATGAGATATAAAAAATGAATGGATTAGATTAGTTTCTAGTTTTTATTTCAAAATTGGTTTCTATTTGATCATTTACCTATATAATTATATAGAGTTCGGAGTTTCTAAAGACTACCATGGAAAACTTTTCTATTAATGTGGCTTATAATCAAATTTAATAAATGTTTTTTAACGAGTCGACCGTACGGATGTGAAGATTATGTCAAAATGTTGTTGTAGAATATTTTTTATAACGATATTATTTTCTTTTATAATATTGACGGTAAAGATTGATCGATTATTTTGTTTGAAAAAATGATTGATCCAGATCACCAATTTAGTTGAAAATTTGCATATTTTTTTTCTTACTAGATAATTACATCTGTATGCTTGGATTTGAAATTAAACGTCTAAATATTGTGAATTCATGGTGCACTAATAGAAAAAATTTTTCTATTATGACCTTTAGATTCTCTTTTACGAATTATATATTGCTCGGGATAATCGGGCCGTGGAATTGGGAATCGGATCGGGGATGGGCCGGGATGGACCGGGAAGACATAGAAAATCGGATGGACTGGGAAGACATAGAAAATCGATCCCCGTCCAATCGGCATCGGCCCAAGCCCAATCCCCAATTTTTTTTAAAGTTGTCCCCATTCCGGGACTTGTACCCAAAAAAATCCTCAAATCCTCGTCTCGTTCGGTGCGAGGATCGGATCGGGATCGATCGAGCCGGAGTCGATGCATATCTTTACAAGCAATGTGGTCTTTCTCAAAAATCGTGCACCAACCACGTATGTGATTTGGACAATTTATTAAACTGTACCTATATCGCACGAGTTTTAAACCGTACAAATCACACTACGAAAATTGGTATAGTGCTATTTACATATTTAAAATTTACAAAACTTTTAAATAAAAAAATTATCAAAATACTAGGTAATTCACTAATTTTTCAAGCATTAAATTTGTTAGTCACAGAGGCATGCCTGAATACATCTAATAACAAGCCTAAGTATGTGTAATGCTATGCATTACCTACATGACCTCTTAATTGAGGAAACCTCTAGTTGTAGAGTTTCTATTTGTTCTGTACTTGTAATAGGCATCAAATCCTAGTTGTGTAACTGTACTTATAAAGTCAAGAATAATGCTTGAAAGAAGTTCCAAGGTTCATGCCTCAAGCAAGGAGATAAAGACTGCCAAAAAATCACAGTTGGGATTTGAAGAAATGAAGAATTTGCCTAAGTACCAATTCGAGAAGTACATTTGTCTATTCGAGAAGTCTAGCATTCGAGAAGTCAGAGATTCGATATCTCAGAAGACACTATTCAATATCTCTGAATACACTGTTCGATATCTCATTCGATATCTCAGAGATTCGATATGTCTATTACTCTATTCGAGAACTCATGGAGTCAACAAGTCAAAGCATCATTCGAGTTCTCTAAGAGTCAACAAGTCAATGCTCTATTCGATATCTCAAGGACTGAAGAAGCTATTCGACATCTCAGGGATTCGAAATGTCAAAATGCTCTATTCGATATCTCAAGGAGTCCCAGAGAAAAGAGCTATTCGAGAAGTGATTCGATATGTCAATATAACGTTATTCGAGAACTCAGAGTTATCGATTAAGTCAATTCGAGTTCTCGAATCAATCACTTAGTCACTTCTCGAATACATTCTTGGAGACAAAATACTGAAGAATTGTACAAAGTCAGAAACCTACAACAAGCCAAGACGCTTTATTTGACTATGTACTATAAAGCACATTGGAAAGCCTACAAAGAAGCTTAGAGAGATAAGACAAAGGGACAAGGAGCTAAAGAAGTGGATCTGAACAGGCTTTGCAGAGTCAAATCTGTAGCCGTTTGGACTCTTACTATAGACATACTGGAAAGTAGTTTGTTTTACCTACCTTATTTGTAGTAAGTAGGTGTATCCATGTCTATAAGGATACAGCCTCACTTCCTTAGCATATAAGTTTTTAGAGATAAGATTTTCATATACATCAAAAGAAATATCTCTCTGAGAAAAATGAAGCTGAGAATACTATCATTTGTATTCACAGATTGTAGCAAAATCTTTATCTAATAAAATATTAGATTAAAGTGATATTGTGTTGTTTTTGTCTTTGTTATCCGCACTTACATATCTCACACACTCAACACATATCTTGTTGCAAAGATTCAAGAACAAAGAAAAGTTCAAGAATCCATTCACCCCCCATCTGTATTCTTTTACTGTATTCAATACTCAACAAGTGGTATTAGAGCAGGCTGTTTAATCTAAACAGAAAACGATCATGAGTTCGAATACACCAAAGACTACAGGTACGGCGAAGGTCTTTAAGTTCGACAAAGAGAATTACAACCTCTGGAAAATAAAAATGTTGTTGTCCATCAAAGCTGCCAATCCTCTCTACCCTGACATCCTCAAGAATGGTCCATTTGTACCACAACAAGAAATTGCTGAATCTACAGTGGGCACAATAGTCATTCCTAGATCATATGTTACAAAAGAGCCATCCAAATGGACGGACTCAGGGAAGGAAAAGGTTGCCCTAGACAGTCATCTCATGTTGCTGATCATAGACTCCATGGATATGTCGATGTTTGCCAACATAGCATCATGCACATCAGCCAAAGACATGTGGAACCACATCGAGGTGTTATGTGAAGGGACAGAGGAGGTAAGAGAGAATAGGAAACAGATACTGGTCATACAGTATGAGGCTTTCATGGCACAGTCCAAAGAAAGTATTATTGATATGTTTGAGAGATTTCACAAGCTGGTGACTGAGCTTCAAATGAATGGGAAGGTTTACAGCACTAAGGAATTAAACATGAAGTTTCTACTATCTGCACCAAACCATCTAGAGCAAAGGGTCATATCTCTTAGAGAAAGAGATTTGAACAAAGTCACATATGATGTGCTCTATGGGGTTTTAAAGACTCATGAGCTTGAGTTGCTTCAGAAGAGGGCTATCCAAGCCAACCAAGGCAGAATGATAAACACATCCTATGCCTTGATTGTCAACAAATCCGTTCAAGACCTGGAAGCATCTTCAAGTCAACTGAGAATAGAAGAGATAGTAGATGATGAAGAAACTGAAGAAGAAGTGACTGAACCTGTTGATGAAAAGGAAGAAGATGAGTTCTATACTCTTGAAGAGTTGGATGCCATGGAAAACACTTCATATGCTTTTATGGCTAGAAAATTCCCAAATATCAGATTTAAGAGGAATCAGCCCTTCAAGTCTAGATCTAAAAATCATTCTTTCAACAAGAGCAAGGCACCTGTGAAAGCAAACAAAAACAAATTCAAAACCAGCTATGTGGATAGGTCATCTGTGAGATGTTATAGATGCAATGACCTAGGGCATTTTGCCAGTGAATGCAAGAAGCCTAAAAAGAAGGATAAGGAGTTTCTTGAGCTTGAAGCTAAGTATGAGGCTCTTCTAAAGAAGCATACACCAGGTAAGGCCTACATAGCTGAAGGGAAGTGTTGGGATGATTCTGATAGTGATGGAGAAGAACAAGAATTCTGCAACTTTGCCTTGATGGCCAACTCCAAGGAAGAACCATCTGAATCAGACTCTCAGGTACCATCCCTCACTACTATAGACATGTCTGTTTCTGAATACAAATCTATGGTTGAACAACTATCTGTTGAGATGTTTAATATTCATACTAGTATGACTGCTGCTAATGAAGAAATTGATAAACTGTCTACTAAGAATGAACTGTTGAACAAAAGAAATGAGGAACTAGAACTAACTGCTATGCAAGTAGAAAACCTTAAACAAGAAATCGAATTTCTAAAGAATAAGGTTCTATGTGCTAGTCAAGTTGAGAAAGCTCTTAGGGATGAACTAGCTGAAAATGAATTTAAATTGAAAACATTTAAGAATTCCTCTAGTCTATTGCAGTCCTACCATGAGAAAAATCTAGCTAGACCTAAGGCTGCTATTGGACTTGATTATGACACTCACAAATAGAGGAAAGGCTATGCAGTCATTGAAGATGACATTGTTGTTCAAGAAGAAGTGCCTCAGGTTTTGAAAAAGGCTGAGACCCCAATATTTAAAACACTAACACTTGAGATTGATGAGGATGCCTTACTCATTAAGCAAATGTTGGATGATGAAGATAAGACACAATCAAATGAACAACAAGCATCCTCTAAGAGTGAGAATGTCAAAACCAAAGCCAAGGAGCCAGTAGGAGGTAGACCTAGACTTGAGAAATTTGTGAAGTTTGTTTCAGCTGCGAATAATGAGTTTGAGAAGAAAGTGGCTAAAAAGAAACAAAACAGGAATGGCAAATTAGGGATTAACAAGGACAACAATTATGCTTATGTGCCAAATGCCCCTAGGAAAGTTTGTCAAAATTGTTTTAGCACTAATCATTTAACTCATGGATGCAAGAAACCATCTGGTAGTGTTGCTAAACCATTCTATGATTGCTCTGCGCCGTTAAGACATAGAGACTCTCCTTTCTGTGATAAATTTGATTGTATGCCATGTAACATGAATGTAATGACTAGTTGCTTCAATTTGAGAAGACAATTCATGGAAGGTTGCATCAGTCACAATGTTCACACACACTACACAAGAACAAAGTCTTCAAGTCCTCCTAAAGTTAGGAAGGTACCTCTGTCACCTAAGTCTAAGAACCCTGATTCTAAGACTTCTAACAGTGACAAGAAGACTAACATCAAGAAAATTGATAAGCATGTTGTTTATGATAAAATTGTTGCTAAGCCACATGGACCCAAACTTGTTTGGGTACCAGAGGAGAAGTAATACCTTTGTGCTTGCAGGGCAAAGAAAGTGAAAGGAAGGTCATGTGGATTTTGGACAGTGGATGCTCAAACCATATGACTGGTGATATGGCCCTGCTATCACAGTATGAGGAGAAGGCTGGCCCAATGGTTGCTTTTGGAGATGACAGCATTGGCAACACACTGGGATATGGAAAGTTGGAAATTGGAAATGTCATCATTGAAAATGTAGCACTGGTCAAGGGGCTCAAGCACAATCTACTGAGTGTTGGTCAATTTACTGATAGAGGCTTCAAAGTGAATTTTGACAAAGATGAATGTTTGATCACCCACAAGAAGACTGGTGACTTTGCTCTATCTGGAGTAAGGAAAGGAAGCCTGTTTGTAGCCAATATGAACTCTGCAAACAAGGACAAAATTTGTTGCTTTTACTCAAAAGCATCAAATGAAGATAGTTGGCTGTGGCATAAGAAGCTATCACACTTGAACTTCAAAGGCATTAATTCTCTAGTCAAAAGGGAGTTAGTGGGAGGCATGCCCACACTTGAATTCTGTCAAGAAGGAGTGTGTGAGGCTTGTCAAAAGGGAAAAATGAAAAGATCAAGCCACAAGTCAAAGACAGTGACATCAATAACCAAGCCCCTACAACTAATTCATATGGACTTGTTTGGGCCTGTCAATATTATGTCACTAGGAAGGAAAAAGTATGCTCTGGTGATGGTTGATGATTTCACAAGGTATACATGGGTAGAATTTCTGGCATCAAAGGATGAGGCTCCACAAGTAATCATTGAGCATATAAAGAAAATTGACAAAGAAGCAAAGGCCAACAATGCAAGTGTGATTGCATTAAGAAGTGATAATGGAACAGAGTTCAGAAATGCCATGCTTGAAGCATTCTGCAAAGAGAATGGTATTTCTCAACAATTCTCAGCTCCAAGGACTCCACAACAAAATGGAGTTGTTGAGAGAAAGAATAGAACTCTGATTGAGGCTGCTAGAACAATGTTACTTGATGAAAAGATGCCTACATGTTTTTGGGCTGAGGCTGTGAGCACTGCATGCTATATCCAAAACAGAACCCTCATCAACAAAAACACTGGAAAGACACCTTACAACTTGATGACTGGAAAGAAGCCCACTCTAAAGTATGTTCATACTTTTGGAAGCAAATGCTTTGTGTTAAAAGACAATTCAGAATATGTTGGAAAGTTTGATGCAAAAGAATTTGAAGGAATTTTTCTTGGCTACTCTATGGAAAGAATTGCATACAAAGTTTATGTCATCACTCAAAAGAAAGTTATGGAAATCACAGATGTGACATTTGATGATAGCAAACTTCCTGGATTAGAAGAAGCCAATGATGAAGATAAAGATCCTTTGAAGTTTCACAATCTAGATGATTCTAATGAGGAGATTGAAACTGAATTTGAGCCCACAATCCAACAAACTCAAGTGAATGAAGAACCTGTGTCAACCAACAATGAAGAAACAAGCATCCAAGACACACCTGTGATTAGTGGCAACTTCACAGGGGGAGGAAATGTAAATGATCATGATCTGGATGATGAAGCAACATCAAGGCCGAGAAATCAATCTGAACATACAAGGAAATGGGATAGAGCACATACTGCAGATCAAATAATTGGAGATCCAAATACAGGAGTGAGGACAAGGAGAGCAACTCTAAATGAATGTCTCTATGGTTGCTTTCTATCCCAAGTTGAGCCTAAGAAACTTGATGATGCATTGTTGGATCCTGATTGGATAATTGCTATGCAAGAGGAGCTAAACCAATTTGAAAGAAGCAAAGTATGGGAACTTGTGCCTGCACCAAAGGATAGAACCATTGTTGGAACAAAATGGGTTCTAAGGAATAAGATGGATGAAAATGGTGTAGTTATAAGAAACAAAGCAAGGTTGGTTGCAAAAGGATACTCTCAACAGGAAGGCATTGACTATGATGAGACTTTTGCCCCTGTTGCTAGACTAGAGGCCATCAGAATTTTCTTGGCATTTGCTGCACATTCTAATTTCAAGGTTTATCAAATGGATGTCAAGAGTGCATTTCTGAATGGGGAGTTGGAAGAAGAAGTATATGTGCAACAGCCACCTGGCTTTGAGGATCCACAATTCCCTCACTTTGTCTACAGATTGCTTAAAGCATTGTATGGACTTAAGCAAGCTCCTAGGGCATGGTATGACACATTGTCACAATTTCTACTGGAGAATCAATTCACCAGAGGCACACTAGACAGGACACTGTTTTACAAGAAACATGGTGATGATATTATCTTAGTTCAAATCTATGTGGATGATATCATATTTGGCTCTACAAATGAGAAGCTGTGTGAGAAATTCTCTAAGCTCATGCAGAGCAGATATGAGATGAGTATGATGGGAGAATTAACATTCTTTCTCGGGCTGCAAGTGAGTCAAAGGAAGGATGGCATTTTTATAAGTCAAACCAAATACATCAAGGATCTATTGAAGAAATTTGACTTAGAAGAATGCTCTCCTACAAAGACACCCATGGCCACTGCCACCAAGTTAGATGAAGATGTTAAGGGCAAGAAGGTAGATATCTCAATCTACAGAGGCATGGTTGGTTCTCTACTATACCTCACTGCTAGTAGGCCAGGCATCATGTTTGCAACATGCTTGTGTGCAAGGTTTCAATCAAATCCAAAGGAATCACATATGATAGCAATAAAGAGGATTTTCAAATATCTGAAGGGCACACCAAACTTGGGGTTATGGTATCCTAAGGACACAGGGTTCAATCTGGTTGGTTATTCTGATGCTGATTATGCTGGATGCAGAGTGGATAGGAAAAGCACCTCAGGTAGATGCCAGTTTCTTGGACAAAGGTTAGTCTCTTGGTACATCAAGAAACAACAATCTGTGTCAACTTCCACAGCTGAAGCTGCGTACATAGCTGCTGGAAGTTGCTGTGCTCAAGTGCTTTGGATCAGAAACCAACTTAGAGATTATGGACTTATGTTGGAAAGAATTCCAATCATGTGTGACAACACAAGTTCAATCTCTATAGTTTCCAATCCTGTCAATCATTCTAGGACAAAGCACATTGACATCAGATATCACTTCATAAGGGAGCATGCAACTAATGGAACCATTGAGTTACATTATGTTCCCACAGAGAAACAACTAGCTGACATATTCACTAAGCCATTAGATGAAGCCACCTTCACAAGGTTGGTTAGTGAGATTGGAATGCTGAATTCTTCAAATTCTGGCTAAGTGAATATATCAACTAGATTTTTGCAGCAGTAAATACTTACTTTATCAAATGCTCAATATTTTTGAAGTAAGTATTGGCTGGAGTATGATTTATAAATATTCCACAATGCTGCATATGTTGAAAATCATACATCTTTAGCTTGAAATTTCTGTGAAATTTTGAGAGAATCACTATTTAATTTGGTAGAATATTCTTCAGTGAATATTTCTGGTAAATTTTAAAAGATAGTGAAAATTGAATTTTATGAGTGAAAAGTATAGTTCGATAAGTCAGACTTCTCGAATGGTTCATTGTTTTGTCATGGCTCGAGTTCTCGAATAGGCCTATCTAGAACCCTCTTGAGTTGTCGAATAGTGTCTTTTGGAGAAATCGTATAGCACACTCTGAGTTCTCGAATAGAGTATTTTAGTTCTCTAGTGATGGAGTTCTCGAATACTGTATTTGAGTTATCGAATCATTTGAAAAGGCTGATTTTTCGCTGACACTTAATCGCTTTTTGGATTTATATTCAAAATTTCATTTCGCTCATAAAAACACATTTTATTTAGCTTAGAATTATTTTTTGAGTTAAATAATTGCTAGCTGTGAGTTACAAACTGCTTGAGATATCGAATAAGCCTTTCTTGACTTATCGAATAGTTGTTTTATACTTCTCGAATGACTGTCTTGTCGATACAAAACTTATATCTAATCGACAACTCAAGTTATTCATATATATACAATTTCACAACTGTTCAACTCATTTCGTTTGATTTCTCAAGCATCCAGACTCTTAAAACCTCTGAAAACCCTAACTGCGAATTTCTTCTTCAACCTTAATTCTGTTTTCTTCTCCACCCAAAATGGCAAACACTCAACTCACTATACCATCCCAAACTAATTTCATCGCAATTACTAGTGATGTAGAAGCACCAAATGCTAATTTCAAGTGCTTTGTTCGATGGTTGTCTGAATCTTACATCGAGGGTGCACTATCAGCCAACCCAACCCTGTACATAGACTTATTAGAACAATTATGGAGGACAGCTACAGTGGAGGTCATCGCCCTTGAGAATGCTATTACCTCATATGTTGTCTACTGCAAGATTCAAGGCGAGGATATTACTATCACTACCGCAGACATGAATCAAGCCTTGGATTTGCAGCAAGAGGCATATGACTCCCTGGCCACAGATGCTGAGTTGGAAGAATTCTTTGAATTTATCAACTACTCAGAGGCTATTAAACTTGGAAAGCTGAATAAGAAGTACTTGAGAAAGGAATGGAGCTATGTTTTTGTTACACTCTTTCATGTATTCACTGCCAGAAAATCGAGCTTTGATCAGATTAGTACACCTGTGCAGCAGCTTGCCTATGCCTTGGCTCATGGGAGAAAGATAGATGTTGGACATCTCATCATACAAGAGCTATATGGGAGACTTGGTAAGAACACAGCCAGGAGAGGTACTGAAATTTTCTTTCCCCGCTTTATTCAATCAGTACTTAATTTCAAAAATTCTTCATTGATTGAATTGCCTGGATTAGATAAAAGTAAAATAGGCTATCCTAGGTCCATGACCAAACTTATTTTTGGAAACTTGGAGACTAGGAATGATGTGGATGTAAGGCTTAAGATAACTCCCCACATGGAGGGTTTGTTTAGGTCTTACCCCATAACATGCCAATATTTGAGTCTAAGTCTCAGTTAGCACAGCCTAAGCAAGAAGAACATAATGCTAACCCAAGGCTTGCTAACCAACCCTCTCAGACAAACACTCTACCAAACACAGAGCCAACTGCATCATCCTCTCAAAAGGGTGATGTTAGTAAAAAGAAGAGAAAACAGGTTGCTTCTGAACCTTTAACCATCTTAACTGAAGCAGCCTTGGCTGTAGAACTAGGTTTAGGAGGTGAGGAACCTGAGTCACCTATCATTAGCCTAAAGAAGAAGAAGAAATCTAAAACCACCTCTTCAGTCACCCAAATGGCTGAAGTTGTAAAATCAGGGGCACACAGCTCACTAGATGTATCCTCTCAACAGGGTGCATCTATAGAATCAAGCATCCTCCCCAATGCACCTATCTGTAAAGAGTTAGCACAAGGGAGTGATAAGGCTGGCACAACACTGAGTGAAGAGCACATCACAATTGAAACTCCCTCTATCTCTCAGGGGGAGTTGCCAAAATCTAATCTACAACACACTTCTCTTCCAGAATCTACCACTCATATTTTTTTGGAGCCTGCAACTCAAGCAATTGAGGAGCAAAGCATTGATCATCAAGAATTATTTTCTCTTGATGAGCCAATGGATTCAAGTGACTTGGTGCATGACACCTTGCTCACCACCCAGGTACCACATTTAGATGGTCAGGGAATGCATGCTGGGGCATCTCCTAATGACACCATCACAAACACAGAGGATTCACTAGTTTTAACTAGAGACTCTGTGCCTATGTCAACTACTGTTGTAACTCATCCCACTCCTGTGGAGACAACAGTAGCAGAGTCTTTCCATCCGGTTACAGAAGTTGCATCTGTAACTGAGGAGTCTAGCTTGCCTAGCTCTAGCTCTAACTATATGTCTCAATGGCTGAAGCCTGTGCAACATGACAGTGCTTCAGGATCAGCGTCTGTTCCACCACAATTGACGGTTGAAGCACTCCAAAGCTTAATTGTGGATCAGATCCCTGAGTTCACAAAGATTGCTCAGCACCTTCTCACTGCAGACATGCCCAATCCAGACTATGAAGCTATCCTCTTATGCCACATAGATGATGTAGAAATACAGAAGGCTAAGATCATAGATGAAACCGAGAGGGATGGAAACGTAGATGCTTGGCTACAAGGAAAGAATGACATCTCTCCCTCAGAAGGTCTCCAGTACCTCAGAGAAGAATACATCACTTCACTAGGGTCCAATGCCAAATCTCTCACCCCTACTGATGTGTATGAAGCACTGAATGACAGCTACAAGGGCATTCTCAAGGCTGCACACTACCTTGGCAAAGGTCTAAAGACAGAAGTTAATGAAGTGTGTTCAGCCACAACCAAGGAGGTGCATGAGATAAAGAGCACTTTTGATTCCAAATTCCCTCAATTGGAGACTGTAGTCAAGGACATTCTAGCCTGTAAGTCTACCTGCACCAAGATAGACAATGGTTTGGCTATTCTCAAGGATGCTGTCACAGGCCTGGGGCACAAATTCCAAAATCTCACTGATCAGACAACTGAAGCCAATGCCATGCTCAGGACCCTCTTTGCAAATCAATATGGAGACAAGCTGGTCATTGAGGTCCCTGTGCATGAGTTGTCTAGGTTTGAAGTGCAGAGACTCAAAGAACAATCCCCGTCTGGCTTCAAATCCACTGGATTGTTCAGCAAGGTAGATGCACTTGAACAGGAGGTAGCTACTCTCACTCAATCTAATGCTCATCTTACAGACAAAGTACAAACTCTTACTGAGCAGTTGAACACTCAAGCCACCACCACAGCTGATGTTCTTCTGCATCAACAATCAATGTTGTCTGCAATGATGAAGCACATGGGTCTCCCTCTACCTGACGAATCTTCATCCCCAAAGGTCACTCCTACAGCCTCTGTGCCTGACAACAAGCCTAAGGGGGAGAAGAGGACATCAAGAAACTCAAATACAAAGGGGGAGAAACCACCAGTAAAGGGCATCAAAATCATTGAAGGTGGTCATCAAAGAACTTCAAAATCTCTAACTCATGTGTCTGGCAAAGGAAAGGACAAAGTTGATGAGCCTCCTATTTCTCTGCCAGTTGTCACTCTACCAACTATGCACATCACTACTTTCAGTGGTCAAAAGCAATCTATTACAACCACAGTGGTTGCAGGGAGTATGCTATCTGACAGACCTCAAATCTCCATATCTTAGAGTGCCAAGCCAGTAGAAGTGAAGGTAGTCACTGAGGCCAAGCTACAAGAAATTGCAAACTCAAATGTCTATCATGATGATGCATTCTTGGAGTTTCTGAAAGTCTCAAGAGAACAGGCTGGTGATGCTTTATCTTATCATGGGAGTTTGAAGAGTCAGATTGACTTTCTCACTGTAGTACCAAGGAGAGTTGACGGCCTATGGCTCAAAGAGATAATGATGGTAGGAAAGAATAAGATATGGCACTTAACCATCAACACTCTACAGGGTCTAAAGCACTCAGAAGTGGAGGTGTTCCTTGGAATGAATGAAAAGAAGGATGAAAACTGCAAGAGTCTCTTTGAAGAGTTAAGGGATGGTCAACCAGCAAGGCTACCCGAAGTATTCACAAATCCTAGAACCATCATCTATCAGGCTGCAACAAGAATTGATGATATCAAGCAGCTGGTCATCCCTAAGCATCTAATTCCTCAGAACAAATCTCTCATTATTGGCATCATTGAGCAGCTGAACAAGAAGAAGGGTTTAAGAACAGCAGAAGAATTGGAAGCTATATCTTATCTCAGGTCATACATTGCAACTGGCATTGTACCTGAATTTGCTAAGTTCAACCCTAGCAAGGATGGTGATCAAGACAAGGATGGAGACAAAAGTGATGGAAGGAGAAGGCATCACAGGAGTGATAAGGGTGATGAAAATAAAAAGAAGAAGAAGGATGGTAAGGAGAAAAAGAATGATGATGACCAAGGTAAAGTCTCTGAGAGGAAGAGTGGAAGACAGCAAGCCTTAGGCATTGCTGACAGTAACCTCACCACATCACAAGACTCTAAGTCTAGGGTGAATACTGTTAGTAGTGACCTACCAAAATCTACATCTATGGCTTCTACAACTGTCTTGCCACCTCAAGAAGAGAAGAAGATTCAAGTCAAGAAACCATCTGTATATTTCAAAAAGCAAACTGCTAATGGAATACTAAAATGGTCCACAAATAGAGGTCACATGCTACTGCCAGGCAACCATGTAAAAAGGATCAAATTCAAACAAGCTGCAAGGAAACCAAAGCTATCCAAATCAAGGACTCTGACAATCTATCCAGGCTTAAAACTCCAACCACTAGATGAAGACTTTGATGAAGACCAACTGCAATTCGTACAAGCTCAAAGAATCTACCATGTTGCCATTGTTGTTAACTGCCTTGAGATCAAATATACTGATGGAAGGGATGAGAAATTCAAACAAGGAGGATGTCAACACTGGGGAAAACTACATGACATAGAAAGAATCTTTGCATTGTTGAGCTCAGAAGATAAAGTGGAAAGAGTATGGAAGCTGGCGCTAATTGATTTTGTGAAGATGAAGAGAGATCATGAGGAGAGAATCAGAAAAGAATGTCTTGGGAAAGGGAGAAAGAAATTGAGAGACTGGAGATTGAAGCAGAAAAGCTAAGGGCAAAGGGATTGTGTAGAGTTCAGTTTAACCCCTATGTGGTGAAGTATAGGAGGAGAAATGGGGATCAGGTCCACATCAGAATGAATCTACTCAACCACTATCCTGCAAACATTCTGAAACCAGTACTTGAAGATTTCAAAGACTCAATTTTGCTTGAAGAATTGGATGCTATGGCAGAAATAATAAAAGCTATGGATGAGAATACAAGGAAGGAGAAAGAAAGAAAACAAAAAGCATATGATGATTTGCAAGCCAAAGCTATGGAAAGGGAAACAAATGACAATGGCTAGTACTTCATCATAGGCTGTAAGATTACTCACCCTGTAGTTCTATCCACATTGCTAATCAAAATTCATACATGTACTGTCAAGTTTTATCTTTATGTATGTTAGGCTTGTTATCAGACATGAAATTGTGACTAAGGGTCTTACTCACAATTTGGGGGAGATTGTTAGTCACAGAGGCATGCCTGAATACATCTAATAATAAGCCTAAGTATGTGTAATGCTATGCATTACCTACATGACCTCTTAACTGAGGAAACCTCTAGTTGTAGAGTTTCTATTTATTCTGTACTTGTAATAGGCATCAAATCCTAGTTGTGTAACTGTACTTATAAAGTCAAGAATAATGCTTGAAAGAAGTTCCAAGGTTCATGCCTCAAGCAAGGAGATAAAGACTGCCAAATAATCACAGTTGGGATTCGAAGAAATGAAGAATTTGCCTAAGTACCAATTCGAGAAGTACATTTGTCTATTCGAGAAGTCTAGCATTCGAGAAGTCAGAGATTCGATATCTCAGAAGGCACTATTCGATATCTCTGAATACACTGTTCGATATCTCATTCGATATCTCAGAGATTCGATATGTCTATTACTCTATTCGAGAACTCATGGAGTCAACAAGTCAAAGCATCATCCGACTTCTCTAAGAGTCAACAAGTCAATGCTCTATTCGATATCTCAAGGACTGAAGAAGATATTCGACATCTCAGGGATTCGATATGTCAAAATTCTCTATTCGATATCTCAAGGAGTCCCAGAGAAAAGAGCTATTCGAGAAGTGATTCGATATGTCAATATAACGCTATTCGAGAACTTAGAGTTATCGATTAAGTCAACTCGAGTTTTCGAATCAATCACTTAGCCACTTCTCGAATACATTCTTGGAGACAAAATACTGAAGAATTGTACAAAGTCAGAAACCTGCAACAAGCCAAGACGCTTTATTTGACTATGTACTATAAAGCACATTGGAAAGCCTACAAAGAAGCTTGGAGAGATAAGACAAAGGGACAAGGAGCTAAAGAAGTGGATCTGAACAGGCTTTGCAGAGTCAAATCTGTAGCCGTTTGGACTCTTACTCAAATGAGATAGACATACTGGAAAGTAGTTTGTTTTACCTACCTTATTTGTAGTAAGTAGGTGTATCCATGTCTATAAGGATACAGCCTCACTTCCTTAGCATATAAGTTTTTAGAGATAAGATTTTCATATACATCAAAAGAAATATCTCTCTGAGAAAAATGAAGCTGAGAATACTATCATTTGTATTCACAGATTGTAGCAAAATCTTTATCTAATAAAATATTAGATTAAAGTGATATTGTGTTGTTTTTGTCTTTGTTATCCGCACTTACATATCTCACACACTCAACACATATCTTGTTGCAAAGATTCAAGAACAAAGAAAAGTTCAAGAATCCATTCACCCCCCCTCTGTATTCTTTTACTGTATTCAATACTCAACAAAATTCAAATAGTATATTTCAATAACAAGTATATGAAATATTAAAATAATATCATGTTCTTGGGATCATCTCAGAAAATTACCTGAGATTATAAAGATTTTCCCATATAAATATACGTGGGTATAATTGTAATTATAAAATAATTTACATGTCATATTTACAAAATTGTCATCATTTTATTTTGTACTAAAATAACTCTAATCTATGGTAATTTTCCTAATATTAATTTCAGGATGTACAATCTTTAAACTAGTTAATTTGAAAGTATGAACTAGATTTAATGTCAGGAGTTGGGTAAGTGAACAAGTTATTAGACTAAACGATACATATTAATGAAAGTTCTTTACATACGAAGAAATTGATCTCCCAAATAACTTTCAAATTTTGCCTATTAATATATTTTTCTAATATTTATTATAAGAATTAAAGGTAATCATCTTGATATGATTGAAAAGATAGAGATGACTCTAACGACTTTTAAGACTTGTTAGGAAAATGATTTCTTTTTATTGAAAAAAAGGTACCATGTCAAAAATGCTATGAAATTAAAAAAAATTTCCAAAAAAATTCTCAAATATAACATGTTTCCCTCTCATTGATCGTAAAAATAATAAATGTTTCAAAAATGATGTGGTAGATGGTGAGGTGCTAAAATGGGGATTTTTAATTAGGGGATTCATGTGAATGCATGCAGGATCCATCATATTAATTATTTTATCGATCAATGATAAAAAAACATGTGACATTTGGAAACATTTTTTTTGATTTCCTAGCATTTTTCTTACATTATTTTGATTTACTAGTGTTACTATTACCAAGTAGAAAGCATACAAATCGTTAAAGAAAATGCAAATTTATCTTATTCTATTTTTCCTTGTTTGATGGTTGTCTTTTTTGTTGTCAGCTGGGCGACTGTGCTTTCGTACTGGATTTTTTATTCCCCCCAATTCAGGAAGATGAGAGGAAAAGGGGTTTAGGCTATCCATCAAAAATCCGGAACTAAATAACTACTTCAACTGTTAAAATAATGTCTTGAATGTGTGTACTATTCTGTTTTTCAGGAGAATAAGGTAGCGCACCTGCGCCGTGCCATCTTTCCAGAATTAATTCTTTCCAGAATTAATTTTCTGTTCTGTTTTGGTAATTGCTTTGCTTTGGGTCCAAGTCTTCCGGATCCTTCTGTAACCGCCTAGAGAGTATTATATAAACTCTCTAGGGCATAGCCTAGTATAGATGTCTGAAATCTGAGTCGGAAAATCTGAGTCTGTTCTGTAATCTGAATCATATCTGTTATCAATTAAGTCTGTCAGATCTAAAGTCAATTAGATCTGAATCTGAATCTGTATTCTGTAATCTGTATCCTCAAGATCAATAAAGTTTTCTCTTCTACCAATATGTGTTCTTCCTTTACGTTTATTATAATCTCTTTTGTGCTTCCGTTATAACAAACTAGTATCAGAGCTTGGTTTTCGGAAAGCTATGTCTGGATTCGGTGGTATTAACGTGAAGGTTGACAAATTTACTGGGCGGAATAGTTTCAGTCTGTGGCAGATCAAGATGCGTGCTTTGTTAAAGCAACAGGGGCTCTGGGCGCCGTTGAACAAGAAATCGGCTGCTGTTCTACAAGGGCTGAGATGGCCACTCTGGAAAAGAAGACACATTCAAAAATTCTGTTGTGTCTTACAGATGATATTATTACTGAAATCGCGGAGGAGGATACCGCGTCTGGTCTGTGGCTGAAGCTTGAAAGTCTCTACATGACGAAGTCTTTAACAAACAAGTTGTTGCTGAAGCAACGTCTGTTCAGTCTGCGAATGCAGGAAGGTATGCCTCTTCGAGATCACTTAGATCAGTTAAACATAATTTTATTAGAATTGCGTAATATTGATGTTAAAGTTGAAGATGAGGATGCTGCATTGATTTTGTTAGTTTCTTTACCATTATCATATGAGAATTTTGTACAGTCTTTTAATGTTGGTAAAGATACTATTTCTCTAGAGGAGGTTAGATCTTCTCTCCATACTAGAGAGCTGCGCCACAAGGCGGCTGGTACAGGTGCAGATAATTAGGCTGTTGGATTTGTAGTTAGCGGGAGTACCGGACATAAAAAGTTGGGCAGAATAAATTCAAGAAACCAGCTCCGAAGGGTCCAAAACCTAATGATATCTGCAATTACTGTAAAGAGAAGGGACATTGGAAATCTGACTGTCCCAAGAAAAAGAATCAACAGGATAATTTGATAGATACTATTGCTGTAGCTGATATCAATTCTGAAGAAGATATTGCTCTTGTTGCTGCTGATCACACGCATCATTCTGATGTGTGGATTCTTGATTCTGGAGTGTTTCACCATATATGTCCGCACAGGGAGTGGTTTACAACCTATGAGCAAGTAGACGGTGGCAATATTTCTATGGCTAATAGTTTTTCTTGTGAGACGGTTGGAATAGGCTCGATTAAAATTCGGACACATGTTGGTAAATTCTGCACATTGAATGATGTTAGGCATGTTCCACTTATGACAAAGAATCTGATATCTTTAAATATGTTAGATAGTAAGGGTTTTAGTTTTCAAGGTGAAGGTGGAGTTTTACATGTCTGCAAGGGTTCTAATGTGGTCTTGAAAGGTGTTAAACGTGGTACCTTGTATCTTCTTCAAGGTTCTACGTTATCAGGTTCTGTTGCTGTTGCGACCTCGAAGATTGATAAGATATACATGACTCAGCCGGATGGGTTTCAGGTTCCTGGTAAGGATGACTATGTTTGCAAGTTATTGAGGGCTTTGTATGGACTAAATCAGTCTCCGAGGCAATGGTACAAGAGTATTATGGTGAGCAAAGTGGGTATTGCAGATAACCCAGCTGATATGGTCGCCAAGCCGGTTCCACATAGCAAGTTTCAACATTGTTTGAACTTGATAAATGTTCGGAGTTCTTGACTGCCCTATTGAGGGCAAAATCTGAGCCAGAAGAGTTTTATCTGGTACATCTGGCATTAATATGGTGCGTCTGGTACATTTATTTTTCTGGTACATCTGGCATTATTATGATGCATCTGGTACATCTGTTATCTGTTATTTGTGAGAGGATTCATGTCAAGGTGGAGATTTGTTAAAATACTGCCTTGAATCTGTGTACTATTCTGTTTTTCAGCAGAATAAGGCAGCGCGCCTGCGCCGTGCCATCTTTCCAGAATTAATTCTTTCCAGAATTAATTTTTTGTTCTGTTTTAGTAATTGCTTTGCTTTGGGTCCAAGTCTTCCGGATCCTTCTGTAACCGCCTAGAGAGTATTATATAAACTCTCTAGGGCATAGCCTAGTATAGATGTCTGAAATCTGAGTCAGAAAATCTGAGTCTATAAGTCTGTAATCTGAATCATATATGTTATCAATTAAGTCTGTCAGATATAAAGTCAATTAGATCTGAATCTGAATCTGTATTCTGTAATCTGTATCCTCAAGATCAATAAAGTTTTCTCTTCTGCCAATCTGTGTTCTTACTTTACGTTTATTATAATCTCTTTTGTGCTTCCGTTATAACAAACGCTTTTCTATTATATTCAGCTCAGCTATCTCCTTCAAGTTTACATACATATTGTTGTGGAATAAAAAATGAGGGTTTACTTGTATTTAATGCTAGGGTTGGTGTGCTTCGAGCTTTAATGGCTGTTCATCGAGACTGAGTGGTCCTTGTAAGATGCATACCTATCTCTGTATTGCTAGAGAATCAAGCCAACATAGTTCTGAGAATGATGGATCATGCCCTTTATATAGGCGTTGAAACCCTAAGATTTAGAGTAGGGTTAGGAGACTTGGTGGACAAGTCACCTCCTTGGGGAAGGTTCTAGACTCCTACCTTGTAGGAGTCCATTTCCTTGTATGATTGGGTGCCTTGAAGACCAAGTCTTTCTCAAAGTCGGTGGTTCCAATTTGTGTCAATCAAGGATTCAGTTTCCTTGTAGATTTCTGAATTCCAAATCAAAGATTCTAGAAGCGAACCTTGTATTGGGCATTCCTGATACAGGTCGCATCCCTGATCCATGTATAACGAGTTCAAGCCCAACTAGGGTTCAGGCCTTCTTATTTGGCCTTATTTATTACATAATTAATGCTATATTAATTACATTTTTAGGGTTTTATTTCTACCCATATCACATACATACACCCTTACACATATATCTGTTTGTTTCTCTCTACATATGTGGATATATTTTATAGCTACTGCTTCATTATTGTTTATAATTATAATCTAACATTATAATGGAACCTAAATTGTTGATGTTCTCTCCCAAAACATCACCAATTTTTTCTTTTTCATAAAATTCTTCTTTGATTCAAACTTCAAAACTTGTCTCTGTTTGTGCACAAAAATCAAGCTTTTTAGGTACAAATTTGGTTTTGGATCATAATCATTTAAGAAAACCCCATGTCGCATTTCCTCCTATTAGATTAGTTGTCAAGAGAAAAAATGAGCTTTCTTTCGATTTATTGCGTTACTCAAAAAATTTCAAAGAGTTTTTGAGATTGATAATCAAGGGATTTAAGTTCAAATTGACACCTGAGTTTGAGTAGCTTTACTTGGAGGAGTTAAAAGTTAGAAATGGAAATGGTGTCACGAAAAGAGAACTCTAATGAATCTTCTTACTCATTTTAGAGAGGAGTTTAGATTCTTCTAGCAGCTTAGGGGGATGCTGATAAGGCACCCTGATATGTTCTATGTGTCAGTGAAAGGTGACAGGGATTCTGTTGTCCTCGGGGATGCTTATCGTGATTCTCATCTTGTTGAGAAGAATAAATTGTTGCTTATCACAGAGAAGCTCGATTCACTTGTTGCTATTCCATGAGTCAGGGGGTCTATAAAACCTGATACTCGTGACTCGTGATGATCAAGAAAGTAACGAGGCAGAGGATGGAAGTGGTAGGGAAGATAAATATTGGTCTGACATTGATAATTTGATGAGGGGAGATGACGATGAAGATGAGGATAATGAATATTGGAGTGATGATGATATATTGATATGCCACCAGATTTCGATGAAGATGATGAAAATTTGAAGCTTGAACTAAGAAAACAAGCTAAACAGGTAGCTGGCTATACTAAGAATGAAGACAAGGCTCTTGCTCCCATGTTCCCTGGTGGTCATCCTAGAGAATGCTGGTAAATACAATAATATCATCATCATGCATGGTCTTAAGGACCGGATGGTCATGCGTGACTAGAAGGTCGTTCTTATTTGCATGTGGCTGGAGGAGCTAAAGAATTTGTTGTCCTTGGATGAAGAAAACATTTGGTCATATTTGAGATTTGGCATATATTTTTGACTTTCAGTTCTTTCTTGTAGCCAAATAGGTAAAATGCTTTAATAACAGATGATGTTTTTATAGGGTCCTGGCCCCTGACAATCAATTGTCAGGGACCAGTTATTTAACAATTCACTTCCCAGCCGTTGGATCAAGAACGGCTAGGATTAAAAAAAATATCCAGTCTGTCCGTGCTTTTTTCCCGCGGAGTGCTTGCCTGTTTGCGGTTATTTTATGCGGAACGGGAAATTACCATTTTTACCCTTATATTCAATTCACGATAAAAAAGCATAGAGTGGCTGGAGATAAAAGTATGTAGAGTTTGACCCGAATTATATTTCGCCGACCCAAAAATTCAAAACAATCAGAGAGGCGATTTGGAGGTGATTGTGTACGATTTAGAGGCGATTGTGAGCGATCGAATGGAAGAGGTTAAAAACCCTATGAACGACGTTGAATATCTTCCCAGGTATGTAAATTCTAGCGTTTGATTTGTAGTCTTGCCAAATTTGGTGTTTAGGGTTAGGGTTTATGTTATAGTGCCGAATTGTTTGATTTTTTGTTCGAATTAGGATATCTCAGTATGTGTATGTATCCCTTTGTGTATGTAAGTCAGTTTGTGTATGTATGATTCGAATTGGGATTATTTATTTTTTCAAATTGAATTGAATTGGTGTTATATCAGTTTGAATTGAATTGGATTGGATATACACTCTATTAACAAGGTTAATGTTATTAGTGTCTCTGTTTGAAATATTTGTATGAAGTAAATGGACTCTTCAGTTTATATACTAGTATCTCGTTCTTGGATAGTTGGATAACACTAATCCAAAATTACCTTCAGGTATGCGATCCGATATGCAAGACGAGGCTATAAAACATTCCTCTAAATTCACTGCACAAGTGTGTAATTGTCTAGTTTACATTATGTATGTTCACCGTACTTGCATAACTTCTGATTCCAACATTCCTGGCTAAAATGCTACTAGTATAGAATTGTATAAACAAGATAAACGTTTTCTAGCCAAATTCAAGACAAAACAAGTAGAGTTCTGTTTTGTCCGACGACTTTGTTCTGTTTACTTTATTGTTCGACTGAGATAATGCTAGTCTCTGCCATGATTCTGTGAATTATTAGTTGTATATGGAAATGACCATGTTTTATTATTGCTAATAATTATTCATGAATTTTATTATTGTTTTTTTAGTTAGCTTCTGTGTTATTCATAATTATATTTATTCATGAATTTTATTATTGCAAGTAAGAAACTTACGTAATTTGTATTTTGACATGTCTTGATTGCAAGTAATATTTTTATCTCATGTACATGGGTAGAAAGCCTAAGAATGTTGGTTGTTCTTAATTATATTTATTTTTCTTTTACTTGCATTGTTGCAATAGCTAATTTTTCATATTCATTTCTATATTCAATACATGAATAAGTGGACCCATTGTTTAATCAATTTATGCATTTTTTTATAACTCATATGTGAAGTATTGTCGTTTAACGATTTTCTATCTCAAAATTTCAGGATGGATGATATTTTGCCCGACCCTTTCAGCCATACCGTTATATTTGATAAACGGTATCATGTTAGTGAGGATGTTTGGGAGGGGCATGATCGGGGTAATTTGCAATGCTTTTATGGAAGTAGATTGATGCGTTCATGGAAGCTTTCGGATGCTCAAAAGGGGTTATTGCATGCCATTGGATTTGGGGTGTTTGCAAATAATGATGTCGTCCTTCAAATTGATACTGCACTTATCACAGCCCTAGTAGAACGGTGGCGTCCGGAGACAAACACTTTTTTATGAGGCAGGGTGAGATGATTGTGACCGTGGAGGATGTTGGATACATGTGGGGTTACCTACTATTGGTTCGCCATTGGTCGGTGGTGCTATTAGGATTCCTAGGTCATATTTTGCTTGAAATTGGTTTGAGGAACTTAAAGAGGATGATGTCAAGGAAGCTGTTGGTAAAAGACGGGGCGTGTAGTACACATGGTTATATAGACGGTATGGGGGTCTTCCAGGTGATGATCCGGATAGAATTGTTGTACATATACAGGCGTATTTGATGTTGGTTGTCAGCTACGTATTGTTTCCTACTAGTAGTAGGAATGTGGTGCATCCGAGGTATTACTCCTTTACGATATCTTAGTAGAGTGCATACATATTCTTGGGGTTCTGCAGTTCTTACGTACTTATATAGGGGGTTGGAGCATGCTTCGAGGAAGGGAGCTGTTAGATATAATTGATGTGAATAATAATCAGAGTTTAGCTGGAAGCAGTCAGAGTTTAGTTAAACGCTGACAGATGGAAGCTCGACAGAGTTTGTTAAACTATGTCTGGAGGAAGCGTCTACTGGTCAACATTGTTTGAAGAATTATTGAAGATAATTATGGAAGCAATATCTTTGAAGATTGGATATCTGTCAAAGAGATTGAGTTGACTAAGGAGACGTGTAGCAAACGTAATTGATATCAATTGTATAGCTAATTTATAGGAGAATCAATTATCGATTGTATAGCAGCTGTATATCTTATAAATACAGTTAGGTTAACCCTAGAAGGGTATCGTGCAACGTAATATTATTCATTGTAACCTAAGCAGCTCTCTGTGATATTTTACATCACTGAGAGAGGAGTTATTAATTCTAAACAGTTTTTAATTGTTTAAACGTGTGTTTTCTTGTTAATCTCTCATACAATCTTGATTATAATTGTGTATTCGGCCTAACAATTGGTATCAAAGACAATCTGTTACGTTAATACAGTTTAAGATCCACACACAACTATAATTAATGGCAGAGATACCTCCTCCATTAGGTTCTAGTGCAAGTACTGAGAAGGCTCAACCTACTACTGTGAGTCGTTATGAGACAATTAGGGTTCCTATTCTCAGGCCGGCAGAGTATTCAATCTGGAAGATGAAGATGACCATGTTTCTAAAGGCTACAGATCCAGAATATCCTGACAGAATTTATGAAGGTCCTCATAAGCCTACAAAGATATCTGTTTTTGCTGCTGGTCAAGAAGCTAAATCAGTCCCAAAGGAGAAGAAAGATCTGACTCTTGAGGATATTTCATCTATTGCTAAGGATGCAAAAGTTAGGCATCTACTTCATAGTGCCTTAGACAATGTTATGTCTAATAAAGTGATTAACTGCACTACTGCCAAAGAAATATGGGATGCCCTTGAGGTTAGATGTCAAGGAACTGCTGTTATCAAGATGAATAGAAGGAACATACTCATACAGGAGTATGAGCACTTTGAGGCTAAATCTGAAGAAACCATGACAGAAACATTTGACAGATTCTGTAAACTGCTCAATGATTTGTCACTGGTCAATAAAGAGTATGATCTAGAAGATTCAAATCTCAAATTTCTTCTTGCTCTACCTGAAAAGTGGGATGTAAAGACAACCACTATAAGAGATAATTATGATCTTGCTGAAACTGAGATTGAAGAAATCTATGGGTTGCTCAAAACTCATGAACTGGAACTGGAACAGAGAAACAGGAGATCAAGCAAGAAGACAAAGTCTGTTGCTCTTAAGGTTGAAGAAAAACCCTTGAAGAAGGAAGCATCAATGAAGAAAGCTAAGGGAAAAGCTTTGGTCATACATTCTGAAAGTGAGTCATCTAATTCTGATGTTGACTCAAACACTGATGAATCATCTGACTCTGAGGATGATGAAGAATAAATGATGTAAATGGCTACTTTGATGGTGAAGACCTTCAAGAAGATGGGTTTCAAGAACTTCAAGAAGGGAAAAAGGTTTTTTAAGAAAGATTCAAATTCTGACAGAAAGAGTTTCAGAAAGTCTGAGAGAAAGGATACCAAATCTGGGAAGAAAGACAAGTCTGAGATTTAATGCTACAAGTGTAAGGAGATGGGTCACTATGCTCCTGACTGTAAGAAGGGTAAAACTGAAAAAGCACTCTTCACAAAAGGCAGAGACTGGGCAGACACTTCAGACTCAGATGAGGATATTAACTATGCTCTCATGGCCACTAATGAGAATGAATCTGAAGATTCTGAAAACAAGGTACCCCTAACTACCTATGCTTATAATACTGATAATATATCTGAATTGCAAATTTATCTTAAGTCTTTGCATATCAGTTATAGGGATCAGACTTTAGAGAATGAGAGAATCAAATCTGAGAATTATGAACTTAAAGAGAGAAATAAAATTGTTGAAGAGAAACTTGAAAACATGCAACAAGTTCAGAAAGAAAGAGATGATGCTGTTTATCTAGAACGGGATTTGCTATGAAGATATAAGCAACTAGAATCTGAATTGGAGAAAGCAAATCAAATAATTAAAAATTGGACTCATTCTGGAAAAGACACTCAAGAGGTTTTTTAGTCAGACACAGTTGGTTTAGGTTACTGTGTGGAAGATGAACTTAGGTTTCAAAATAAGGTCAAAGTTAGAACACATCTTCCATCTACAAAATTTGTTCATGGAATAAATGAACCTAAGTCTGAAGCTGAAAAAGGAGCTGTTAAGAAAGAACCAGTAAAAACTAGTGTTAAACAGGTTAATATTGGTTCAATGACAGATAAACAACTCAAGCATAAGCTTAAGGAGTTAAAATCCGTGAGAAACAGAAAGTGTCTAGGAAGAATAGAAATGGTAAAGTAGGCATTACTCAAGGTAATTATCCAATGCTTGCTTCTTTCGCTCCAAGAAAGACATGTCATAACTGTGGTAGCACTAACCATCTTGCTAGTTTCTGCAGGAAGAATAAAAACATTAATTCTTTACCTTCCAAGTCTGAAGTAAAGAAAGATTATGTTAGAACTAGACCACAGACTTTATGCAAACATTGTGGAAGTACATGGCATTCTATTTATACTTGCAGGGATTATCATGCTATCTATCATAATTACTATGAACTTAAGCCCAATTTGAAATGGGTTAAGGTTAATTCTGCAAGTGTAAACTCTGAAAATGTTAGCTTAAACTCTGATAATGTGAATTCCGCTACTAAAGCTAACAAAGTTAAGAAAGCCAAAGGATCCAAGCAAGTCTGGATCCTTAAATCTGACCTTCAGTGAATGTTTGTGATTGCAGGGCATAAGGGAGAGTACCCTAGTCATGGACAGTGGATGTTCAGGACACATGACTGGGAATAAAGCCCTGCTATCAGAGTATGTGGAAAAGGCTGGCCCAAAAGTTTCCTATGGGGATAGCAACATAGGATGTACTCTGGGATATGGCAATATCAACCTTGGAAGTGTCATCATCACAAATGTAGCTCTGGTTCCAGGACTCAATCATGATCGGCTATCTGTGAGTCAAATCTGTGACAGAGGATATCATGTAGATTTTCAACCTGAATACTGTGAAATCATCAATAAATCTACAGGGAAAGTTATTCTAGTTGGATACAGGCGCAATAATATCTATGAAGCAAGTTTGTTGACAAACTCTGATGGAAAAGCTGTGTGCCTGTCAACAAGAATGTCTAGTGAAGAGAGTTGGAAGTGGCATAAGAAACTCTCTCATTTGAATCTGAACAACATCAATGAGTTTATTAGAAAGGATCTTGTAAGAGGACTCCCAAAGTCTTTATTAAATGTTGATGGCCTGTGTGATTCCTGTCAAAAGGCCAAACAAAGGAAGTCATCTTTCAAGGGCAAGTCTGAATCTTCAATTGTTGATCCTTATCATCTTCTACATGTTGATCTATTTGGACCAGTGAATGTCTTGTCAATTTGAAGAAATAAATATGCTCTAATCATTGTTGATGAACACACCAGATACACTTGGGTGTATTTTCTAGCAAAGAAGGATGAAACTGCATTAACTCTGATGGAGCATGTAAAGCTGCTGGACAAAGGATCAACTCACAAAGTCAAAATAAACAAGAGTGAAAATGGAACTGAATTTAGGAATGCAACAATGGAAGAATTCTACAAAAACAGAGGAGTGAAGCAAGAGTTTTTTGCACCTGGTACACCACAGCAAAATGGTGTAGTTGAGAGGAAGAACAGAACCTTGATAGAAGCTGCCAGAACTATGCTTGATGAAGCAAAATTGCCAACCTATTTCTGGGCAGAAGTAGTTCAAACTGCTTGTTTTACTCAAAATGCTGCTTTGATCAACAAGCATGGAAAAACACCATATGAGATGGTGAAGGAAAAGAAGCCAAACCTGAAATATTTTCATATTTTTGGGTGCAAATGCTTTGTGTTGAAAACTCATCCTGAACAGTTGACCAAATTTGAGTTAAAAGCTGATGAAGGAATTTTTGTTGGCTATCCGCTATCAACTAAGGCATTCAGAGTTTATAATCTGAGAACCAAGGTAATTATGGAATCGATTCATGTGTCATTTGATGACAAGAAAATAACTGGACTTGAAGATGTAGATGAACATGATCAACTGCGATTTGAAAATGAAGACTTAATCTCTGATGAAGTAAACTCTGATGAAACTGAGCTGACAAACTCTGTTGAAGCATACTCTGAACCTCTACTGGTAAACACTGAAGAAACTTCTCAGCCAGAACAAAGAGGAGAACCAGTTGAGGGGGAGCATGAAGGATCACTTCAAAATGATGACTCAAATACTGAAAGTGAGTCAGCTGAAAAATCTGGATCAATCTCTAATGACTCAAACTCTGAAAGTGCAAATTCTGACAATTCAAACTCTAAGCAGTCAAATTCAGGGGCAGCCTCAGAGACTGAAGAAAGGCAACGAGAAAATCAGGAGAACATGGATCAAGGGGGAGGATCAAATACTGATAGAAGTCATTTACCTTCAGCTAGGAAATGGACAAAATCTCATACACCTGATCTAATTATTAGAGATCCAGATGCAAAAGTGAAGACAAGGAGTGCTAGAACAAATGAATCTATGTTTCATGCATTCCTGTCGAAATCAGAACCAAAGAAGGTAGAAGAAACTCTTCAAGATGCTGACTGGATAACAGCAATGCAAGAGGAGTTAAATGAATTCGAAAGAAATGAAGTATGGACCCTTGTACCTAGACCAAAGATTAGATCTGTTGTTGGTACTAGATGGGTTTTCAGAAATAAAACAGACAGTGATGGAGTTGTTACAAGGAACAAGGATAGACTTGTGGCAAAAGGCTATTCACAGCAGGAAGGAATAGACTATGATGAAGCTTTTGCTCCAGTTGCAAGATTGGAGGCAATAAGGATTTTTGTAGCATATGCCTCTCATAAGAAATTCAAGGTTTTTCATATGGATGTAAAAAGTGCTTTTCTGAATGGGAAGCTTGAAGAATAAGTGTTTGTTGAACAACCACCAGGATTTGTGGACCCCAAATATCCAGACTATGTCTACAGGCTGGATAATGCTCTCTGTGGACTTAAGCAGGAACCAAGAGCATGGTATGAAACTCTGGCTCAATTCTCCTAGAAAGTGGGTTCAACAGAGGTACAATTGATAAAACCCTGTTCTATTTTAAATATGGTAGTGACTTGCTTTTAGTTCAGATATATGTTGATGACATAATTTTTGGTTCTACTAATGATAAACTCTGTAAGAAGTTTGCCAAGCTCATGCAGTCCAGGTATCAAATGAGCATGATGGGAGAGCTTAGTTATTTTCTAGGTCTACAAGTGAAGCAAACAGATGATGGGATTTTTATAAATCAAGCAAAATATACCAGAAATATTCTCAAGAAATTTGGTATGCTTAACTGTTCATCTGCAACAACTCCCATGGCAACAGCAACAAAGTTGGACAAAGACACAAGAGCTCCAGTAGATATGACAAGTTACAGAGGCATGATAGGGTCTCTTCTTTATCTAACAGCAAGCAGCTGATATCATGTATGCAACTTGTCTCTGTGCAAGGTTTCAGGAAGACCCCAGAGAACCACATCTAACAGATGTGAACAGGATTTTTAAGTATCTCAAGGGGACCGTAACCTTAGGTCTGTGGTATCCTAGAGAATCAGATTTCAAGCTACTTGGTTACTCTGATGCAGACTTTGCAGGTTGAAAGATAGACAGAAAAAGTACCAATGGAAGTTGTCAATTTCTGGGTGATAGACTTTTTTCTTGGTACAGCAAGAAACAGAAATCAATTTCTACATCTACAGCTGAAGTAGAGTATATTGCTGCTGGTAGCTGTTGTGCACAGATTTTGTGGATGAAGAATCAATTGCTGGATTATGGATTGAGGTACAGTAAAATACCTATTTACTGTGATAATCAAAGTGCTATTGCTGTGACAGGTAATCCAGCGCAGCATTTAATGACCAAGCACATCAGCATAAGGTACCACTTTATTAGAGAACATGTAGAGGAAGGGAATATTGAGCTTCATTTTGTGTCTACAGAACAACAACTTGCAGATATCTTCACCAAACCATTGAGTGAAGCCATTAAGGGAATATTGGGTTTTACTTTTTCATTACAACTCTAATCATTTTTACATACACGGTTATTTTCTCTGCACACAAGCCACTCACAGTCACTTGTTATTTCACTTGCAGATTTTCACAAACACCTTTCCTACATATCTTCTTCACTGATATTTTCTTCTCACATCGATTCTAATGGCCACCAAAGCTTTTACTGCTCAAGGGTTATTGTTTGTTCCTAATAATTATGCAGCCCCATTGAACAATGCAAACGTTCCAAATGCGTTTCATTTGATTCACACTTTCTTGAGAGATTCAGAGATAGGTCAAGCCCTAGTCGAACCACCAACGTTTTCTGCCATGCAGATTGCTACTTTCTGGGAGAACTCTACTTATGACGATGTAGGAGAGGATGGGACTCCTTCAATCATTTTTACAAATGACGAGACAGAGTATGTTATTACTCTAACTACAGTCAGAGAAACCATGGGTTTTGATACACACACTTCCTACAGTGTTGCTTCTGACAATACCCTGAAAGAGATGTTGCAGCAAATTGGGTATTTAAGTCCTTTGGATAAACTTGGTCAAGTGAAAAGACCATTTCTGAGGAAGGAGTGGATTTTCTTCTTCGATTGCATAACAAGGGCCTTTGGAAAGAAAGTCACAAATTGGGATGCTATCCCTACTGACAGTCTACAAATCGGGTATTCTCTTCTCTATGGAAGTAATTTCAATTTTGGTAGACTTGTTTTAATGAACGTAGGTGATAGATTGTCAGAGTCTACTACTGTATACTTTGCTAGATTCTGTCAATTATTGTTTACTGCTTGTGTGCCTGGCATTGCAATTGCTGAGGATGATGTTATTCAGCCTTTTAAAGTCAATAAGCGAATATTCTCTGATTTGACTAACAAGGATACCAACAAGGAGCAATTACCTGACTTGGTTTTGCCTCTTGCTCTTCAAAGTTTCCTACATCAACCTCAAGAACCACAACAGCATGAACCTGTAAACACTGAATAAAATCCAAACACTGCACCACAACAACCTACAAACACTCACACTCAAACTCAACCACAAACTCAACCTCAAGCTCAACCTCAACCTGAACAACAACCACCACCTACACAGACCAAATCAAAATGTGGAGGTAGAACAAAGCACACAGCAGAAAATACACAGCATAGATCTGCTAGAGCTATAAAGGAATCTGCTAAAGCTAAAAAAGAGTCTGTCAGGCCTAGAAAGGCAAGAAAGGAAAGAGCAAACAAACCTCCATCACCATCTATTCTTGAAGATGAGTCTACTGAAGAAGAAGTGACAGTTGAGGTGCCTCAATCTAAGAGGAGAAAGTTGATACTTGATGAGTCTGATGAGGAGATGAACATTGAAGCTCCAGAGGTGATTTCTAAAGAAATACCTAATGTTGAGGTACATACTGCAGAAGAAGCTCACCATACAACTGAAAATGTACAGATGGATGTGGACAACAGAGA
Source organism: Saposhnikovia divaricata (assembly GCA_036435485.1). Lineage (NCBI taxonomy): Eukaryota > Viridiplantae > Streptophyta > Magnoliopsida > Apiales > Apiaceae > Saposhnikovia > Saposhnikovia divaricata. Next base: position 135,991,817 of record CM071600.1, read on the forward strand.
TGGTTCTGCTGCAATGGATGATTTTGTTGAGACATTCATTCCATTCTCTGATCACATTGATATTCCTACTTCACCTATTGCTGCTAATTTTGGAGAAACTGGTAGAGTTGATCAGCCTACTGTAGTACTTGATGAAACAGTAGCATCACACACTGAGCTATTCTCTGATGCTCACCAGGTTCTGAAAAAGGTGAAGAAGTTAAGAAATCAACCAAGGTTGTACTTTCTGAGCCTATGGATATAGTTCTTGAAGTTGCAAATTCTGTTGATAAGACTGTTGAGTCTGCAGAGCAAGTTGATGTTGAAACTGCAGAGAATGTTGTAGAAACTGTTGCTAAAAATGTTGCAGAGCCTATTGATCCAGTTGAAGATACAACTGCTGATGCTGAAGATGAAGGAAGTGCAGAGTCTAACTCTTCTCAGAGTATACCAGTGCAAACTGATGGAAAGCACACACCTTTTTCTCAACCTTCACATGCAAATGACATTGAAGCAGAACATTTTGCCAAGTATTCAAAGGATTGGTATAAATCAGATTGTATTTTTAATACTGGAAGAGCAGCTAAATTTGTGCATCAATCTCTCAAATCTGCAAGAAAATATTGTTCAAGTCAAGACACTGAATGAAATGTTTGATGATTCTCAAAAATCTATTACTGATCTAAGAGCTGAAGTTGTTGCAAGAGACATGAACATGCAAAGAGATAATCAAATAAAGCTTAAGACCTTTTCTAAAGCTCAAGAAACTCTGTTTCAAAGGCTAGGTCAAGTTGAACAGAATCAGACTGTCTTGTCTGGTAAGATTGATTCCATTGCTACCTCTTTGGACTTGATTACATCTATATTGATTCCTGATGATGTCAAAAAGGGGGAGAGAGTTACTAAGTCTAAATGCAGGCAATCTCAAACTCTGACTAAGAAGGATGATACTGAAGATGGAGGAGCAAATGACAAAGGCAAGAGATTAAGAGCTGATCAAAATCTAAGTCTGAGATCTGGCAAGTCTTCTAAATCAAAGTCTGATGGAATAAACACTGATGCTCAGGGTACTTCAAAAACCAGGAGTTTGTTATTTACTGAAAATCCACAGACTGATGAAGAATTGGATGCCAGATTGTTTCTGGAAGAAAATGAAGAAGGAGTTACCATTGAAGACATTCAAGCAGAAGAAAAGAATGTACAAGAAGAACATCAGAAAGCTTTGAAGTCTGGAAAATTCAAGAAGCAAGAAAAAGCTCCTAGGCCTGTTCTTAAAGGCATTGTTATTACGGAAAATGTTGGTGCTGATCAAAGGTCACAAGTGTCTAGGAAACCAACAGAAGCAGAGGCTAAACAAAAGTTGAAAGGCATTGTTGAAGAAGGGAATGTTTCAAAGAAAGTGAATACAACCTCTGTTGCTACACAAGTTGTATTGAAACCTTTATCTACCCAGATGCAAATGGTTTTTGGAAAACCAACACTTCATGATCCAACTCTGATGACTGGAGGTACTACTGATTTTCTACATGGCAGAGCCTTAATGGGTAAGCTAGGAAGAGATAAAGCTAGCTTAGGCTCACATAGAGAAGTTAGAATGAATACTGGTCCTCGAGATCCTTCATCACTGGCTGTTCCAGGTCAAGGTATTACTCAGGAGAGTTTAGACAGACTGGAATCACTACAGTTGATTCATCAAAGAAGTTTGAACAAAGATTTTCTACTGTATTTCATGGCAGATGGAACTGTGTACAAAATTGGTGAGAATGATCTTGATTTGAAGCTATGGGAGGAATTAGAATATGTTCTATATATCTTCAAAGTGAAAAATCGAAGGACTCAGCTAGCTGCAAATGTGCTAAGAAAGAAGATGCTGCATAATTTGGCAGTTAGAGGTATAAAATACAACAGTCAGTATGTCCCAAAGTACAGAGATTATCATGGGAATATTGTTGAGATGAAGAAGAATAGTGCTAAACTAAAGACAGATCTGGGTATAACAGTTCTTGATTTTAACTGAGAGTCAGAGAAAGCACAATTCATCAGACTGGGTAATGAAATGAGAAGAAACAAAATCTATTCTCTGAGATCTGCTATCTACCAAACTGGTGAAGATGATCCTTGATAAATGGATTTTATATCTACTTAGAGCGTTCCATATCGGCTTAAATTGATTGACTTCGACTCAAGTTTGTTGTATTTTTGATGTGTTTTGTGTAGTTGTGCAGGATTGTAGCTATTGGTTAGTGTTGGTGTTTCTAACCGTTATTAGAGTGGAATTAAGCATTGGAATGAAGATTGGACATTTGTGTTATGCTACCAAGGAGTTATATGCATCATGATATTGAAGATGTTAGCTAATGCAAAAGACACGGAGGAGAAAAGAGCAAATTTGTGTAAAATTCGGATTTTCCAGGAAGGTTGCGTAATCTACACTGTTTTGGCCATATCTGGAGTTCTAGAAGTCCGTTTTCAGTAATCTTACAGCTCACACGAAGCTTGAGAGATTTTCTACAAGATGGAAAAGATAGCAGGATCAGGGGACGTTCTGGTCAAAATCGCACACGTATTCTTTGAGAACCAGGCTGGAAGATTACTGTTTTGTCATTTTTATAATTCTAATTGAATTTTAGGTAGTTTCTTGCACCTAAATTGAATTCTAATTGTATTTTAGGGTGTTTCCTTGTTGGGAAAGACTTTTAGAGTCTATTTAAACACATCCTACCATGTAATTTGTATCAGATTTTTATTATTATAACATAGAACTGCAAGAGAGAAAAGTGGATAAGGATTCAACGCTCGTGACAAGCAAAGATCTAGATCTACTTCATCTTTTGTGTTATTCTGGATTCTAGATTTGTTTTCTTAACTCTTTGTTTTATTAATAATATTACTTCTTTCATTCATATCTTGTTTTATATCATGGTTTCATCAGATCCCATGATGACGAGTGGTTCGATTATGAACTAATCGTTGTCATGGGATTCTAATGGATTTATCTATGTAGCTTAGTAGTTTGTATGCTTTAAAGATTTATGTGTGGTGAATTCTTGATATCCTCGTATGGTTGTGTTTCATGTATTTAGATGCGTCGCGAACATCTAATTTGTTAATCTCTTGCGAAACGAGAGTGGATCTTGAGATTTAGAACTTGCCATGCTAGCATAGGATAGGTTGATGTTTTAACATCATGATTTGTGGCATAAATAGAGATATTATGCTACACTATGTGATCTAAGTGGATAACTTGTGCTTAAACCTTTATGTTTTCAAATTCTATAGAGATATAGGGTCTAAACATAATTGGTGTCTACCCATCTTCTATCTCTTTTGTGGATGCATGTGTAGTTTGGTATTAGTATACTGAGAGGTAGCTTTTACTTGTTTCGTGTTATCCGATCAGATATCAAAACCATCATATGTATTGATTAAAGGCATCGACTCTAAGTGAAGTAGATAATGAAGTTAGGATCCCATGTTTTTATTCTTATAAGTAATTCAGATTTAATTCTCATTAATTAATTAGTTCTTAATTTGCATCTTAGCTTAATTCAGTTAATTAAAATCTCAATTTATTTATTGTCTTAGCAGTGAATTAAAATCATACATTGTTGAATAGGTGCATTAACTGAAACGAACTTAACCAGATCTCAGTGGAACGAACTTTAATTGTATTACTTGTGACCACGTATACTTGCGTGATATTGTGTAAACAAGTTTTTGGCACCGCTTCCGGGGATCATCGGTGTTTAATTTAGTTTATGTGCTTGTCATCAGTGATCGTTAGCGTTCACTGACTCGGATTTTCTTACTTAATTGTTGTTTCTTGGTGTTTCAGGTACTTGAACGTGTATGCGAACACGTTTGCAAACTCGTAAACTAGCAGAAGAAGAACTTGCAGCAGCAAAAGAGATGGCAGATTTACCTGTAGCAGCAAAGGCTTTGAAGGATTATTCTCCGCCTAAGATCAATGATATTCAGTCTAGCATTGTCAGGCCAGCTATTGCAGCTAATACTTTCTAAATCAAGCCGGGCACGATTCAGATGGTGCAAAACTCAGTTTAGTTTGGGGGTGCTTCTACGGAGGATCCTAACATGCATATTCGGGACTTTATCGAGATCTGTGATACTTTCAAGTTCAATGGTGTGCCGGATGATGCGATGAAATTGAGGCTTTTCCCATTCTCTCTGAGGGATAAGGCTAAGGGCTGGTTACACTCTTTACCAGCCGGTTCCATTACTACATGGGAGGATCTTGCTCAGAAGTTTCTTACTAAATTCTTCCCTATGGCGAAAACTGCAGTAATAAGGAACCAGCTAACTCAATTTCAGCAGCAATCTGGTGAATCTTTGTGTGAGGCTTGGGAACGTTATAAGGAGATGCTTCGTAGGTGTCCACATCATGGAATGCCTGATTGGATGGTTATCAATGGTTTCTACAATGGGTTGGGAGCACAGTCTAGACCTTTGTTAGATGCAGCATCAGGTGGAGCTCTGTGGGCTAAGAGCTATGATGAGGCTTATGATCTTATTGAGACGATGGCTGCTAATGAATATCAAAACCCAACACAGAGGCTTTCTCAAGGCAAGGTAGCAGGTGTTCTTGAAGTTGACGTAGCTTCAGCTATTGCAACTCAGTTGAAGGCTCTTACGATGAAGGTGGATTCTCTTGCAAATTATGGAGTTCAGCAGGTTGCTAGTATTTGTGAGCTATGTGCGGGCGCACATGAGACGAATCAGTGTGCTAACTCTTCTAAATCAACACAGTTTGTAAGTAATTTTCAGAGACCTGCTGCACCAGTTCCAGCCACCTATCATCCAAACAACATGAATCATCCTAACTTCGGCTGGAGCAACAACCAAGGTGCTCAACAGCCTCAACAGCCCTATCAGCAGTTTCAGAGTCAGCAAGCAAGGCCATTCAATCAAGGTTATCAGCAGCAGTATGCTCCAAGGCAACCATATCAGCCTCCGGGATTTCAGCAACAGCCCCAGGCTAATGCAGGGCAATCTTCTAATGAAAAATCAGAAATGGATGAGTTGAGGATGATGATTAAAAGCCTGTCAGTTTCTCAAAAGACCTTGGAGAACCAGATGGGGCAACTTGCTAATGCTTTACTTAGTAGGCAGCAAGGAACTCTGCCTAGTGATACGGAGGCTGATCCAGGTAGAAGGGAAAGCAAAGAACAGGTGAATGCAGTAACTTTGAGATCTGGAAAAGTCACGAGGGATCCTAAATCAGCAGCTAAGGAAGATGAAGATTTTCAGAATCAGCAGGTTGAAAAATCTGCAGTGCCAGAAATTGAGAAATCTGATTTAGTGGATGATCAGGTTGATGGTGAGAAGAGCAAGAAACCTGTTGAAAAGTCTACTCCGGAGCAATCTTCAAAGAATAATCAGATCTATCCTCCTCCTCCATATCTTGGACGCTTGCAGAAATGTCAAGAGAAACAGTTTCAAAAGTTTATGGATGTCTTCAAGAAATTGTCCATTAACATTCCTTTTGTTGAAGCATTGGAGCAGATGCCGAGATAAGCAAAGTTCATGAAGGATATTTTGGCACGAAAGTGAAGGTTGGAAGAATTTGAAACAGTGGCTTTAACGGAGGAGTGTAGTGCCATTTTACAGCAGAAGTTGCCACCCAAACTTAAAGATCCCGGGAGTTTCACTATTCCATGCACCATTGGAAAGTTGTCTTTTAGCAAGTGCTTGTGTGACTTGGGAGCTAGCATCAATCTCATGCCTTTATCTGTGTTCAAGCAACTTGGTCTGCCGGAGCCAAAGCCAACCAATATCTCTTTGCAGTTGGCTGATCGAGCTATCACATATCCAAGGGGCATAGTGGAGGACGTTTTGGTGAAAGTTGATAAGCTTATCTTCCCAGCTGATTTTGTTATCTTGGATTTTGAAGAAGATATGAAGATTCCCATAATCTTGGGAAGACCGTTTTTAGCTACGGGCCATACTTTGATTGATGTGCAAAAAGGAGAGCTTACAATGAGGATGCAAGATCAGAATGTCACCTTTAATGTCTTCAAGGCCATGAAATTTCCGACATAGGAGGAAGAGTGTTGCAGTGTGGAATTAGTTGATACGGGTTAGAGAAAGAAGTTTGATCAGTTATTGAGCAAAATGTCGGACACACACATGCTAAAGCATCACATCAGTGATTCCATTGACGGTTCTTCAATTCGAGATCTTTCGAGTGTAAAGCTTGGGAAACTTCCATCACATTTGAGGTATGTCCTTTTGAATAATGAGCTAGTGATTTTTGAAGAGGGGCATGATAATGTGTTGCGAAGGTGGAAAACTGATGATAAGGAAGAAGAAAGTGTTGTTCAGCTGTTCGAGTTGGAAAGGCACCTTAGAGGTGTGAAGAAAAAGAAGAAGATTAGGCTGTTGGATAGTAAAATTAGGTTGAAGTCTGACGGAAGAGATTTATGGAAAGCAAGCAAACAAGATGTCAACGTTCATATGAATGGTCCTTATGTTGAGGACGGTTTAGTTATTCTTTTGAAACTGCCATGAGTTGAGGAAGTAACGTCAAGCTATTGACGTTAAAGAAGCGCTTCGTGGGAGGCAACCCACGCATTAGTGTAGGAAAAAAAAATTGCAGAAATTTCTACACGACATGGCGCCAATTCCAAGAGGTAGCGTGGTAAATTGTCTGTTCAGGAGGTGTACAAGTCTGTTGTGCGGTTTTATAAAAAAAAATATGTTAACAGCAATCTCTCCGTGCCACAGCGCCAACATGGCGCCGCATCCTCCAGAATTTTCTGTCCGTGTATTTCAACAGTCCCTTGTCCGTCCGTGTGTATATATGTGTTAACACATATAAAAAAAATGTTACCAGACGTTTCAACGCGCCACAACGCCATCCTACCAACAACTCTTGTCCGTGGCCTTTTGTTGTCCGTGTATGTGGTTTACACATATATAAAAAAAAAATTTGAAACAGAAATTCTCACACGCCTTAGCACCAACTGAGCGCAGCATCTTATCCAAATTCCTGTCTAGGCACCCTTGTTGTACGAGGTATGTGTGTTTAACGCACATATATATAAAAAAAATTTCCAATCCCTTTTCTAATTAATTTCTCCACCTAAAATCCTAATTCTAGTCCTATATTCATTCCAAATCATTCCCAATCCATCTCCTATTTTATATTTCTTTCCCAAATCTACACAATTAAACCTCTATATATACACCTATATATACACACCAATCCTACCCCATTCCAATTATATTTCACTACAATCAATTTCAAGGCTTCAAGATTCAAGTTTGGGGGGATTTTTAATTGCAAGCTTCAGCTCTCCGGTTCGTATTTGGGGTATATTTCTTCCTTTTATTTTGATATTACGAATTGTGTTCTTGCATTATTAGGGTTATGTGTTCTTGATTATTTGGGGGTATTTGTGAATTCGAATTTTTTATGGATTTTGGTGAATTTTGTGAGTTGGGTATTGATTCTTATGGCTCCTAAGCGTGGGAGAGGTGGTGCTAGTGTTGAAAAATTTTTGTCTTTGATGGTGGAGGTTGAATTTAATTGGTTGTTGTTGAGGCCAATTGCTAAAGAAAGGGGATTTTTGCTGAACAAGCATGTTGAGTTGCGATGGGGAAGGATATGTAAGGCGCTTTGTAGGTATGTTTTCTGCTATCCCTCGTATTTACTTCCATTCAATGCGAACATTGAATTTTTAAGTTGGGGGTGGTTTGAGGGATTTGTAGTTGTTGTTGTATTATGTGTTCATGTAGGATTTCATGCTTTGCATATTATTAGTAGTAAATTATGCATTTATGTTCGTGTTATCTATGTTTGTTTCATATAGGACATTCTGTTTTTGTTTCGTATACCATGTTAGTTCATATTAGTTGCATTTGCATAGCATGCATATTTCATGATCCCTTAGAGCGAGCTAATTCTGATTGGTAGGTAGGTTTCTAATTGAGTGTGGTAATGATGAATAGAGGGTTGACTTATAGTTTCTATGAAATTGACTTATGTGTTTCAGAAACAAAACTAATTACACAGTCTCATTGGGTGCTTTTGGGCTAGGTTAGGGTCATGCTTGTTTGGATGTTTTGAGATTTAATCATTTGTTTATATTTAGAATTTTCGTTATTCCCTTTATAGCGTAGGAGCACTTAAGTCTAAGTTTGGGGGAAAACAGGGATTTCATGCTAAATTGTAAATAATTGTCAATAATTGTTAGATGTCAAATGGCTAATAGCTGGCTCATATTTATATGAGTAGTCTAGGGTTGGAATTGAGAATTCTCATTCCAGATTGCATAGAAAAAAAAATAGGAAAAAATAGGAAACAAAATGATGAAAAAAGAAAAAGAAAAGAGTCAAAAGTTTCAATTGTTTATATGCAAAATTAACTAGGGTGAGTTGTTTAATACTCGAGCTATTAAGTTCGCGAGGACTTTGTGCCTAGTGACCTAAGGCTTTTATAGTCTGGGATCCACTAACCCAACGCTCGCTACATGGGTATTATTGTATAAGCCTTTTGGGGTCTCATCCATTGCACGGTTAAATAAGCATGCTTGTATATATGTGTCGTAGTAGTTAGTAATAAAGCATGAATTTCTATCTACCTTGGATAAGGATGGAGGTGTTTCTAGGTTATGAAGTGTCTACAGTCTATTCTATTTATAAACTTGTGATTGTCTTAACGAAGAGCATGTATGATTTTGATCTAGTGTTGGGAGTATTTCTGATGAGCATTACACACACGCACGTTTCTGTTCATGTATTGTTAGTATACGGGAACTTGGTCGAGCTCTATTTGGATTTAGTTGCATTCTCTAAGATATTTGCTTGCTAGTTGGTTTTGGTTAGTATGAAGGGGATCGTTGCATTTTCATTCTAGTTGCATTCATGCATTGCATTGTGTTTGCATTGTTTAGTTAGATGGATTTTGTGGGTACATTCGCTATAGGCCCTCACGAGACCTTACTCGTCCACTAGGGCTGCCTAGGGGTTTAAAGGGCTTGTTGCATATGCCAAATGCAACCGTGATCACCTACGGAAATGGTACTAGTTAGGTAGTGTTAGTTGTTTATGCTTGAGGACAAGCATCGGTTTAAGTTTGGGGGTGTGATAAGTGGATTTTATATCTACTTGGAGCGTTCCATATCAGCTTAAATTGATTGACTTGGACTCAAGTTTGTTGTATTTTTGATGTGTTTTGTGTAGTTGTGCAGGTTGTAGCTATTGGTTAGTGTTGGTGTTTCTAACCATTATTAGAGTGGAATTAAGCATTGGAATGAAGATTGGACATTTGTGTTATGCTACCAAGGAGTTACATGCATCATGGTATTGAAGATGTTAGCTAATGCAAAAGAAACGGAGGAGAAAAGAGCAAATTTGTGTAAAATTAGGATTTTCCGGGAAGGTTGCGCAGTCTACACTGTTTTGGCCATATCTGGAGTTTTAGAAGTCCGTTTTCAGTGATCTTACAGCTCACGCGAAGCTTGAGAGATTTTATACAAGATGGAACAGATAGCAGGTTCACGGGACGTGCTGGTCAAAATCGCGCACGTATTCTTTGAGAACCAGGCTGGAAGATTACTGTTTTGTCCTTTTTCTAATTCTAATTGAATTTTATGTAGTTTCTTGCACCTAAATTGAATTCTAATTGTATTTTAGGGTGTTTCCTTGTTGGGCAAGACTTTTAGAGTCTATTTAAACACATCCTACCATGTAATTTGTATCATATTTTTATTATTGTAACGTAGAACTGCAAGAGAGAAAAGTGGAGAAGGATTCAACGCTCGTGACAAGCAAAGATCTAGATCTACTTCATCTTTTGTGTTATTCTGAATTCTAGATTTGTTTTCTTAACTCTTTGTTTTATTAATAATATTACTTCTTTCATTCATATCTTGTTTTATATCATGGTTTCATCAGATCCCATGATGACGAGTGGTTCGATTATGAACTAATCGTTGTCATGGGATTCTAATGGATTTATCTATGTAGCTTAGTAGTTTGTATGCTTTAAAGATTTATGTGTGGTGAATTCTTGATATCCTCGTATGGTTGTGTTTCATGTATTTAGATGCGTCGCGAACATCTAATTTGTTAATCTCTTGCGAAACGAGAGTGGATCTTGAGATTTAGAACTTGCCATGCTAGGATAGGATAGGTTGATGTTTTAACGTCATGATTTGTGGAGTAAATAAAGATATTATGCTACCCTATGTGATCTAAGTGGATAACTTGTGCTTAAACCTTTATGTTTTCAAATTCTATAGAGATATAGGGTCTAAACATAATTGGTGTCTACCCATCTTCTATCTCTTTTGTGGATGCATGTGTAGTTTGGTATTAGTATACCGAGAGGTAGCTTTTACTTGTTTCGTGTTATCCGATCAGATATCAAAACCATCATATGTATTGATTAAAGGCATCGACTCTAAGTGAAGTAGATAATGAAGTTAGGATCCCATGTTTTTATTCTTATAAGTAATTCAAATTTAATTCTCATTAATTAATTAGTTCTTAATTTGCATCTTAGCTTAATTTAGTTAATTAAAATCTCAATTTATTTATTGTCTTAGCAGTGAATTAAAATCATACATTATTGAATAGGTGCATTAACTGAAACGAACTTAACCAGATCTCAGTGAAACGAACTTTAATTGTATTACTTGTGACCACGTATACTTGCGTGATATTGTGTAAACAATCCTAAGCTGAAAGAGATCAAGGAAGTTATGCAGACAGAACTTGAAAATGCAGAAAGAAGATTACTTATAGACTATCTCAGATCAACACCAGATGTTGAGGTAATTAAGGATTAAAGCTCTGTAAGAATTTTCTTGTTTTTTTTAGATTTTGTTAAATAGAAGTTTAAACTATGTTTGTATATTAAACACTGTATTTGTTTATTTGTTTTGACATCATCAATTATTGTAAACTTGTGCATTTTTGCTAATGAACAAGTTGGGGGAGATTGTTAGATATAATTGATGTGAATAATAATCAGTGTTTAAGTGTTACAGTGAAATATCAGAGTTTAGCTGGAAGCAGTCAGAGTTTAGTTAAACGCTGATAGATGGAAGCTCGATAGAGTTTGTTAAACTCTGTCTGGAGGAAGCGTCTACTGGTCAACAGTGTTTGAATAATTATTGAAGATAATTATGGAAGCAATATCTTTGAAGATTGGATAGTTGTCAAAGAGATTGAGTTGACTAAGGAGACGTGTAGCAATCGTAATTAATATCAATTGTATAGCTAATTTATAGGAGAATCAATTATCGATTGTATAGCAGCTGTATATCTTATAAATACTGAGAGAGGAGTTATTAATTCCAAACAGTTTTTAATTGTTTAAACGTGTGTTTTCTTGTTAATCTCTCACACAATCTTGATTATAATTGTGTATTCGGCCTAACAGGAGCCAGCAGTATTAGTGGTTGCTTGTTGTTGTTGATGTTGTGGTCTTATGAGCATTTCGATATCGGGCTTCCGATTGCAGATCCTACAAGGGATAACTATCCGGTTGCTGAGTATTGGGGTAGATCGATAGTGGTAAAAGAGAAGGGGAAAGGGAAGGTTAGTGAAGAGGAGGAAATTGAGATTGAGGCGAAGGGTCAGAGGAAGGGGAAGGGGAAAGGGAAGGGGGCTGAAGTGGAGCTTGTTGCGGGGAAGGGGAAGGGGAAGAAGGGGAAGGGGAAGGAAAAGGCCATTGATGATAATTTTTTGATGGAGGAGTTATTTGGAGAGGGGGGGGAGTTGATAGAGGAGAGGCCGGTTTTGGGAAAACGGAGTAGGCGTGATGTGACGCCCTCCCAATCTGGGGCCTAGATCGGAGAGTCAATAACACTCTAGATACCAACAATCCTAAAATAATAAACATAAATATAACATGCTGACTGGCCCCAACTTTACTATCCAAGATCTTTCACAGGTAATGGTATGAAACAAGCAAGGGGGCTGAAGTGGAGCTTGTTGAGGGGAAGGGGAAGGGGAAGAAAGGGAAGGGGAGGAGTTGATAGAGGAGAGGCCGGTTTTTGGGAAAACGGAGTAGGCGTGATGTGACGCCCTCCAAATCTGGGGCCTAGATCGGACAGTCACTGAAACTCTAGATACCAACAATCCTAAAATAATAAACATAAATATAACATGCTGACTGGCCCCAACTCTACTATCCAAGATCTTTCACAGGTAATGGTATGAAACAAGCAAGCCAACATCTATCTACTTATTATTACAAGCCATAATCAAATTATTATTACAAACCTTGAATTCAAATTCTCAAACCAACTAGTTCTCACACCTCACTTAGAAACCAACTACAGAAATCTCCTTGCTGAGCTGTTATTGCATCTACCTCAGGAGCTATCTTAAAAGAAACCACAACAGGGTCACGGAAGGTGCGCTTCCTCGCAGTCTGTCTAGTACGAGCCATGATTCTTATGCTACTGTCAAAAGGGTTAGACAAAAATAATAATGAGCCAACGCTCAGCAAGTAACTAAAGATTTTAAACTGAAAGTAGTATAGCAGGATATCACAAGAGTGACAGTAAAATGAGATATGACATAAGTATACTGGAATAGTAAAAGAAATATGGCATTTGATAATGATAGGATATCAACAAATAAACAAGATAGTAATAGTTAACTCAAAACTGTGTAAAGCAATTGACATTTCAATTTATAAACCAATTTCATTTCGCAGTATTTAAAATTAATAATTTACTTTAAGAAAACTGATTGGAGGTTTTATTTCACATAAGCAATACGGGTGATCAGCCCATAAAGTCCCCATAACGGACACAAAGTCCCTGTGGATAGTAATCCTTTCATTAGGATAGCTTGGATTCCCAAGAGGCAACACATTGGCCTATAAGGGTGTTGGACTGGACAGACCAGAACTACACCATAATACACACAAACAGGCGAAATCGGCATTACCCGTTCGCTCACGCCTCTCCATTTGTTAGGAATTCGTAGAAACCATTTTGACGGAGTTCCTAACATTTTATAAATCATATTCTGAAAACATTTAAAATTTAGAAAACCTATTTTTTTTTAAAATTTGGAAAACACTTGAATACTTAAAACCTTTCAAAAACCATTACCCCGAAGTACCTTCGACTCACTGATAATAGATCAGCCCAGTCTAAGTAACTTCAAAGTATTTTAAGAAAAAAACTCATTTTGATTTGCAATGATAAAAGTCAAAAGGTTTGACTAAATCCTCTGATATCAAGGAAACAAAGATACAAGCCTGAATCTAGAAGATATAGACTCAAAAGTAATCAAGGCTTTGATCAGGGTTGTAGGAATGAAATTTAAGTCAAAGGTCAAAGAGGTGAATTAGGACTAGTTTAAAAGTAACTGATCAATTGTAGGGTTTAAGAACAATAATATAGGAATAAAGTTTTTAAAACAGTGATTAGGTCATAATGAAGTTTTATAAGTTTTAAAGATCAAAATAGGTTCAACTGGCTACGGACAGAGGTTAAGTAGAACACTGGTTTATCCATCAGTCAATTTGGTTTAATTATGGAAAGCTGTTGGACATATATGGTCAAGAAGCAATTAGAAAGAATTATGCTATTTTAGGGTTTTTAAGTTGTTTGGTAGTTGTTAGCAGAATTTTGGGTGCATGCAAAGATAGGTTCAACAAGGTTTATGATCAATATAATGTAAGATAGGCATGCTGGAATCAACAGGATATGACAGCTCAAGAATATAAACTTCAAGAAAAGACAGAGTTACTTGCCTCCGGTAGAATGCAACAGCTAACAGCTCAGTCAATGATACTCAACTTTAGCTTTCCCTTTATCACTAGGGCCTACGTCCTTCTTATCTACATAAACCATATCACTACTTTAGAATACAATACTTCTAATACGTCTAATCCTATTCTTCCCAAACGATTCTTATAACGCGTTAACACTTAACCTATAACACATACTCACCCAATAGTTTACTATAATCAGACAAGCACATAATCATATAGCATCTATAACATGCAATCACATAAGTCACCTAGACACTTATCACGTCATACCTGTTTAACTTGTAATCAACTTATAACTTTATGTAATATCCCAAATTTTCGGTAGAATTAATACTTTTCTTATTACGATTAAGTACATCAATGAATAATGATTTCAATGAACAATGGTAGCAATGAATGGATATTTCTATGGATAATGATCCCGATACATATGTGTATTTTCTGAACAATGGAATTCAGTGATTGACGACATAGATAAGAATAATCTATCGTCCAAGAGATAAGTTGATGTACCCTAGAGGAGAGATGATAAGTGAGTTAGAAGTAGTCACAATAATAATTACGAAACAAGGAGAATAAGTATGTACTAGTGAAGTATAGAGAGAATGTACGTATGTGAAAGAAGTTAGAATTCAGAGAATCCAAGCATTGTTTATTCCATCATTGATAGGAAAGTAAGGAATATAATAATTGGATTATAAATTAAGGATATTAAATATTAGAAGTCCCTGGGAGGATATATTATGATATGGAAAGAGGATTGAGAATATAATCCTAGAGCAAAGAGAATGCAAACGAGTTCGAGAACGCTTGAGAAACCGGAAGAGAAACCGGGAGAGCAAATTCTGAGATAAAGAGAATATACCATGGATATTGAATTTAATATCTACTTGAGGATTAGAACCACCGTAACACACTAATATATAATGTGGGAAAGGATAATATATATCCAAGAGATTTACAGAGGAGAAACCACTGAGACGATCACAGAAATCATTAGATGAAGCAAACGACGAGAGAACTTGCACAAAGCCCATCCAAAAGCCCTAAAGCCCTATAAAAAAGCCCATGCTCAGCCCAAGCTCTTCAAGGAGCTGCATTTACAAGTTAAATAAGTGAGTGGCTCATGGAATTATGAAGGGGAAAGGCTAGAAGAGCAATAAGAACCAAGGGGCAAGGGTACACTAGTCATTGAACAACAAAGTGGAGTAATGTGCTTAATGACCAACATATGGCTTAATATCATTGGTGCACTTCAAATGCAATTCATTAAGAGATAAGGGCTGATGTTAAAGGGATAGAAACAAGTCACACAAGTCATTATCCAAGAGAGAAAAGAAAGCAAAACATAAAGCCACACAAACTGCCAGCAGAAACCAAGCTCAAAGAAAAATCCATATCTCCACCTCTACCCATTCATAAATCACCAAATTTGAGCCATAGATTCCTCAATATATGAAGAACATTCGTTCAAAATTTCATGGCTAACAAAGGAGTATAGCCTAGTCAAATCCTTTCCCCAAGTTGAAGAACCGAACCAGCCTAGTCCTTCACAGTTTCTGTCCAGCAGGAAAAACGGGTTCAAAACCATAGCTACCAAGCTTCAAATTTGATGATTTATAGCTTAAAACAAAGCTTATGAGGAGACCAAGATGTGGTAAAAATTTGGTGACAGCCAAAACTCTTATTTTTTGATTTTCTATGAGTTTTACAAAGTGATGATGAATAGTGATGAATAGTGTTTTAAGTTCGTTTCATGTTTTGATCATGTCTTTTAGGCTTTGTTAAAGACACCCAAGGCTATCCCAAGGTGTGACAAGCTTTGATACTGTTCCTAGAGCAACCAAGAAGGTAAAACCCTAACCCATGTATGAGTTATATTGAGTTTTAAGAGAGTTTATGCAAATAGTGTAAAGATTAGTGCTTAATAAGAACATCCATGTTTATTTAGCTTTATTTTGAGATGTATATGTTCAGTGGTGATCAAAGGACCTTACCACCGACCTTAGAGGTGTATTATGGTTGTTTGTTGATGTTGGGGATGTATGGTATGCCCGGTGTGGCTTGGTTATGTTTTGACAAAATGGAAACTTCCGAGTTATAGCCGTCGTAACTAGGCTAATATAAGGAAGTGGATTAACAAACGAAAATAAATTACTTGTAAACTTTAACACTGTAAGAACCCTAATTTTGGTAATATTTTCCTTTATATAATATCATATGACATTGTGAATTTGGAACCTTTTTAGTCATCCCTGTTGTTTAATGGAATTGATTGTCTGAGAAATTATGTTGTTACATTCACCATGTAAGATAAAGGGGAGGTTGTTGAAGGCAAGAGTCTTATTGTTAGTAAGAATTATAAAACTTGGGATTTGAGAGTTATTGGAGTATTAAAAGATTTATTAGGAATTATGACGAGGAGTTATGGATATTCGAGGAATTTACACAATTAAGTACTTAAGGAATTACAAGGGAAATCTCTACGCGACAAAATATTATTACGAGAAATTAATTAAGATATGATACGAATTAAAGATTAAGTGGCAAGCATTGGTGGAAGAATAATGATACAAGGAAAGATATTGCATGCAAGTCCCATGCAACTAGGTAGTTAGAAAAGCAAACTAGTGATACAAAGATAACAAGAGGAATAGTGACTAGTTGAGGTGCATTGTCCAAGGAGACAAGGAGGTATGGCCTAGGCACTAGACTTGCAACATGTGATGCATTATACATACACCTAATACATATCACCCAACACATCTTACTTTATTCAACCAACACCAAAAAACAAAACAAAAACTCTCTCTCCCCCCCCCCCCCCCAAGATCTTGTTGCTCTCGGCCCAAGCTCTAGAAAGGTGAAGAAAAATTCTTTTCTTCCACTTCTCATCACTCTTAATTCAAGACAAAAATCCTAGGTACTATACACCATATAAGAAAGGTATGCTATGAATTCCAACCTCTTTCATCCACTAGTTTTCAAGTTATGAATTGTGAAGTTTTGATGAATAGTAACAATGTTTAGTTTTCATTTAGATCTTGAGTTGTAAGGATTGTAGGAGCACATCCAAGGTGTTCTTGAGACTTGTAAGGCATACCCAAGGCTCCTAGATACTCAAGAAGGTATAAAAACCCTAACCCCTCTTGGCCATGTATTATTTGTGGTGTTTAATGTTAGATCCATGGATATTAGTGTGAATCTTGGACAAATAAGTTATGGATGATGTAGATCTTGAGTTTAAATGTTGTGGTTGTGATTTTTAAGCTTGTGGTTAGTGTATGTAACTCCATGTATGCTATAGAGTATGATCTTGGTGGTTTAGATGATGGTTGTGATGTTTATATAAGATTCTTGAATGATTAAGTGGTATAAGCATGCTGAGTAATTTTCCAGGAACTTGTACTGTCTTGTAGGAGGGTTTTGAACCCCTAAATCTTGTCCCCTGAAGTCCTAATATATGTTTATGGAAACTTATTTGAATGTAGTTTCCAGAAATATAAGGTTCATGACTAGGTGATGTATAGATTTTGAGTTATGGCCTGAGAAGTGAAACGTGTTTCTGGAATCCGAACTGCACTAAATGGTCCCCTTGTGAACCTTGTTTAAACCCATAAAAATTTATGTAGGATCATGGAAAAATTAGAGAAGCTAGTAAATGCAGTGGTGAAGACTACCCAAAAAGAATTGGATTAAAATATGTATTTTTCAATTTTATAAAAATGTTAGAGTAAAATTCGCGCAAGTGAAAAAGTCGTAAGTGGAGTGTAATTTAAGGGGGAATGGATATGATTCGGATATGGTAACCAAATTAAGTCGAATAAGTGACGAGCGTAATCGAGTGATGACATGGACCTATAGTGGGGCTAGAGAGTCATAAGACGAAGTCATTAAGTTAATTTTGTACCCCCTAAAACCTCGCAATTAAAAGAGATATTGTTAAAGTACTAACGAACGGCTATTGATTATGTATAGATTATTCCACTCCGCAAGCTCGACCACTCCAACCTCACCAAGGCAAGTTTACTTTTCAAAACTTACATATATAAGGACTTTCACTGTTGTGTTTGTAGTTTTCAATCGTACCAAATGTTTATGCTTATTGAAGTATTGATGAAATTGAGATGTATAAGCACTTATATGTTTGCACCCCTTGAACTTAGAATGAAATGTTTTCTTCGGACAACGACTCTAGCAATAGAGGTCGTAGCGGTCCATATATACTATTGACCGGGGAGCAGTATATTATTATATCGTAACTAAATTGTGAAAACCCGAAGGGTCATTCGGGAAGCATCGTATACTTAAGTAATTATTTTTATGTCATCATAAATACTCAAAAAATACCTATCTTGGATTAAAAGCTAATTTCAATTAATTATTATTTTATTATCAGTATTAAATCTTAAAATACCATTTACTAATTATTGTTCATTATTTAAAGACAAAGCTAATCCAAGATACCTTTAACACTCTCAAACTCGAACTCTTTCGAACTCAAAACATTTTCGAAAACCCCCGGTCAGGTTTTGCTTCTTGTACGATTTCAAGAATCAATCGGTCGACTGATGTCGGACCTCAACTACTCAGTTTTCATTCAAAATCCAGTTTTAAAAGAAAAAGAAAAAGGGACTCTGGCAGGTGTGGGAACCGTTGACGAACGATTCCCGGGATGTGTAAGCGGCCGTAAGCCAGGCGGTCCATCAATTATTATTCCGGCCCAGGGCCGGAGGATGATTACGGATGTAGTTTTCATCGAGGGTGATTACGGATGTAGTTTTCACCCGGGGATAGTTACGGATGTAGTTTCTATCCTTCTACCGGTAGAGAAGACCCGCGGATTATTGGACTTGGATGTGGCGACTGATCATCGTCAATCCCTGTCAGGTTTTATGTTTTCTTTAAGTCCCATTCCTCCATTTTGGAAAAATGCTCTGACACTGCTTCTTAGGCTTATGTGTTAAGTTGCTGATAGTGTTCTATTTGAATGAGGAAGATGTTGACTCTATGCAGTATCTAGAACTGCAAGTTTATTTTGAAAACAAGGGCACGTATTGGTGCACCTTTGAAATTTACCAACGATGACAAGTGATTTTATAACGGAATGATATAAACGAGTTTAATAACTGTTAAAAACATGTAATGATATATTGCTTATCTCATACATATATTTCTTGCTGAGCTATAGTTGCTCACTCTTGCTTGTTTTCAAATTTACAAACACAACAGTTAAGAGAAATGGCAAGACCCAGACAGACTGCCCGAAAGCAGGTGACTAGACCCGAGGCAGTAGTCGAGATTCCACCGGTAGGCCCCATTAGCCGGATTGGTTGGCAACTTTTGTTAGTACGCATTATTTATAAGTATGACCTGTGCAAAGCAGTGTACCGTAACAAACATTCAAGCCGCCAACTCCGCTCCATATCGAAGTGTTGCTGGTAGCATAAATGCTATTTAATTCGGTCTGTAATAACTCTGAAACTTTTACTTTTTCTTAATCAAGTGTGTGACGTTTCTGAGACTCTAACCTCTGTGTGTGTTTGCGGTGTGAGTTTTATTGTGGGGTCGATGGCTGTTTTATATATTGTGTGCAAGAACAGGTATGTTATTAATGGAAAATGGACCGTGAGCGCCTAGGTCTCCGACCCCGGATCTAAGGGCATCACAAACACTAATGCAAATCATACAAACATGGCTGGTCAGAAAACACTGTACCATTAAAAACCAAGTGCAACATAATTCAATAATTAAAATTAAAATATTGATGGTGAAAAAAAAGATATAAATATAAATATAAACTACACAAAACATTACTTAACATAGCATAATGCAAATCTTAGATTTATTAAATGCAACTAAATTAATGCAAGACTTGAATTCGGCTTTTTGTATAAAAATTGAAACTAATAACAAAAACCAGTTAATGTCCGAGACCATAAATTCATTTTTAGCATCACCACTGCCTATGGTTACAAAGATATGGTTGTCTAGTTTATTTTGACGCAAGAATCGCATTAAAAGAGTTTACGGTCTAGGAGTTATGCTAGTTTTAGTGAAAGTGTTTCGAGAAATTTCATCGCAGAAATGTAACCACTTTGATGCTAAGTTCGAGACCCTTAATAGTTGTTCTAAAATGTGAAATTTGGTGATATAATGCTAAGGACAGTTAGCAAAGTATTTGCGAAGGTTTCCAGTCAAAAAGATTATTTTTCGATTTTATAAAAATGCGTAAGCCGAGGTTACGCAAGTGAAAACCCCTAAGGACGTGACTTTGAAACCAACCTAATAAGTGGTTTAGAATTCGAGGATCGGTTTTGAACCAAACTTATGACTTAAGTATTTGATGAGTAACATGGACTTAGTACGAGTCTAGATTAAGCTATTAAGTGTGTTGATTGTGAATTGCTTAAGTACACGGGCATTTATTTATAAGTGCATCGTCTAGGGGTTTAATCGTATGTTCTTGACCTTGTTAGATTGTCGAACATCGTCGCAGACCCCTACTACAACCAGAGCATCAGGTAAGTTTTCAAAACTTGTACTTTTGAAGTATTGTTGTATAATACTACTCTTGCCATGTATAGTGTTATACAGTTTTGCGATAATTGTTATATCATGTTAAATTGAGTTTGACTTTTGGTTTCACTACACCAAACTGGCAAATTACTAACAGATAAAAAAAGCCATTAGTAACGGATATCCGTTACTAATTAGTAACGGATATATCCGTTACTGATGGCATTAGTAACAGATATATCCGTTAACGGATATATCCGTTACTAATGGGTCAGATATCCGTTACTAATTAGTAACGGATATATCCGTTACTAATTCTATGTATCCGTTACTAATTAGTAACGGATATATCCGTTACAAATATTAAATATCTGTTAATAATTAGTAACGGATACATAGAATTAGTAACGGATATACCCGTTACTAATTAGTAACGGATATATCCATTACTAATGCACATATATCCGTTACTAATTAGTAACGGATATATCCGTTACTAATTCTATGTATCCGTTAATAATTAGTAACAGATATATCCGTTACTAATATAACTAAAATATTAACAGCCGTACGGTTGGATCGTCGAAAAAAGATTTTATAAATATTGTTTTGTGCAATCGGAAGTATACTAGTTATCGCGAGTATTGTTTTTTGGAGATTTATATTATAAAATCACATCAAATAAGCTTGTAATTTATTAATTTTTTGTGTATATCACAAAAATCCTTAGATATTAACAGCCGTACGGTTGGATCGTTGAAAAAAGATTTTAAAAATATTGTTTTGTGCAAATGGGACGATACTAGTTATCGCGAGTATTGTTTTTTGGAGATTTATATTATAAAATCACATCAAATAAGCTTGTAATTTTTTAATTTTTTGTGTATATCAATAAAATCCTTAGATATTAACAGTCATATGGTTGGATCGTCGAAAAAAGATTTTAAAATTATTGTTTTGTGCAATCGGGACGATACTAGTTATCACGAGTATTGTTTTTTGGAGATTTATATTA
The DNA here is from genome assembly GCA_036435485.1 of Saposhnikovia divaricata. Lineage (NCBI taxonomy): Eukaryota > Viridiplantae > Streptophyta > Magnoliopsida > Apiales > Apiaceae > Saposhnikovia > Saposhnikovia divaricata. The sequence continues at coordinate 136,013,092 of CM071600.1, forward strand.
TAAAATCACATCAAATAAGCTTGTAATTTTTTGTGTATATCACTAAAATCATTAGATATTTACAACCTTATGGTTGCATCGTCGAAAAAACATTTTAAAAATATTGTTTTGTGCAATCGGGACGATACTAGTTATCGCGAGTATTGTTTTTTGGAGATTTATATTATAAAATCACATCAAATAAGCTTGTAATTTTTTTAATTTTTTGTGTATATCACTAAAATCATTAGATATTAACACTCGTACGGTTGGATCGTCGAAAAAAGATTTTAAAAATATTGTTTAGTGAAATCGGGACGATACTAGTTATCGCGAGTATTGTTTTTTGGAGATTTATATTATAAAATCACATCAAATAAGCTTGTAATTTTTTAATTTTTTGTGTATATCACTAAAATCCTTAGATATTAACAGCGGTACGGTTGGATCGTCGAAAAAATATTTTAAAAATATTGTTTTGTGCAATCGGGACGATACTAGTTAACGCGAGTATTGTTTTTTGGATATTTATTTTATAAAATCACATCAAATAAGCTTGTAATTTTTTAATTTTTTGTGTATATCACTAAAATCCTTAGATATTAACAGCCGTACGGTTGGATCGTCGAAAAAAGATTTTAAAAATATTGTAATGTGCAATCGGGACGATACTAGTTATCGCGAGTATTGTTTTTTGGAGATTTATATTATAAAATCACATCAAATAAGCTTGTAATTTTTTAATTTTTTGTGTGTATCACTAAAATCATTAGATATTAACAACCGTACGGTTGGATCGTCGAAAAAAGATTTTAAAAATATTGTCGTTTTTTTAAAAAAATAATTATTTTCGATTTTTAAAAAAAATAATTATTTTCGTTTTCTTAAAAAAATAATTATTTTCGATTATTTTTAAAAAAAAATTATTTTTCGATTTTTTTAAAAAAAATTATTTTCGATTTTTTTAAAAAAATAATAATTTTCGATTTTTTTTTTAAAAAAATATTTTCTTTTTTTTTAAAAAATAATTATTTTCGATTTTTTTAAAAAATAAATATTTTCAATTTTTTTTAAAAAAAAATTATATTCGATTTTTTTAAAAAAATAATTATTTTGATTTTTTTAAAAAAATTAATTATTTTCGATTTTTTAAAAAAATTAATTATTTTCGTTTTTTAAAAAAAATAATTATTTTCGATTTTTTTAAAAATAATAATTATTTTCGATTTTTTTAAAAAATAATTATTTTCTATTTTTTTAAAATAAATAATTATAACGAATTTTTAAAAAATTAAATTTTAAAAAATATGTAAAATTAAATAGAAACGAATTTTTTAAAAAATTATAATTTTAAACGAATTTATAAAACAAAAACAAGTAAAAGTTCATAGTATAAGGATTGTATTTCCATATATATCACAAATACTCGCGTGTCACAGTTGGTTGAGTGGGTGTACTACCTCACAGGAGGTCAGGGGTTCGAAACCTTACTTCAACAAATCTGGAAAAATTGAGGTTGGGTGAGAGGTGGGGGCGGCTGTGGTGGCAGCCTCTAATTGGCTGAGAGTACAAGTGGAGTGATGTGATTGGCTGAGAGGTGGGGGCGGCTGTGGTGGCAGCCTCTGATTGGCTGAGAGCTTATTAAAGTGTACTACCTCACAGGAGGTCAGGGGTTCGAAACCTTAGTTCAACAAATCTGGAAAAATTGAGGTTGGGTGAGAGGTGGGGGCGGCTGTGGTGGCAGCCTCTGATTGGCTGAGAGCTTATTAAATTTTTTTAGAATTAGTAACGGATATATCCGTTACTAATTCTAAACATCTGTTACTAATTAGTAACGGATATATCCGTTACTAATTCTCAACATCCGTTACTAATTAGTAATATCCGTTACTAATTCTAAACATCCGTTACTAATTAGTAACGGATATATCCGTTACTAATTCTCAACATCGGTTACTAATTAGTAACGGATATATCCGTTACTAATCGTCCGTCACAATTGGTTTTTCTATTTTGTAACAGATATATCCGTTACTAATTACTAATTAGTAACGGATATCCGTTACTAATTTCAGACATCCGTTACTAATTTGTAACGGATATATCCGTTACTAATCTATTATATCCGTTACTAATTTGTAACGGATATATCCGTTACTAATCTATTTGTAACGGATATATCCGTTACGGATATATCCGTTACTAATTAGTAACGGATATATCCGTTACTAATTCCAGATATCCGTTACTAATTAGTAACGGATATATCCGTTACTAATCTATTTGTAACGGATATATCCGTTACTAATTAGTAACGGATATATCTGTTACAAAATAAAAAAAAAAGCAATTTTGACGGACGATTAGTAACGGATATATCCGTTACTAATGTCATTAGTAACGGATATATCCGTTCCTAATGGCCAGTTTTGGTGTAGTGTTTATATACTAGCTTCGAGATAAATAGTTATAAACCGGTATACCTTGTAGCTCTAGAGATAAGAGCATAGTTGTTATTTTCGACTCTAGACCGGGAGTCAGTATTTCGAGATTGTGTGGGAAACCCGAGGGATTTCCAGGGACAAGATTATTATTTTATTTTGAGAAATGTTTTGATAAACATTATTTATATATCTATAAATTATTAATTACTTGGAAATGATTCGAGAAATATTATTTGAATATTTCTTCTGTTATCGAAGAATTATTTTTAAATCATTATTTTATTATAGAGATTTGTTTAATAAATATTTATTAAATATTTATTAAATCTCTTTAATTGATTTAAAAATCATATTATTTGTTTAAAAAAAATCATTTGAGGTCTTTGAAAATTATTTTAAATATTTTCTAACCTTCAAAAATATTTTCAAAAATTATGAGGATTCCCAAATATTTATTCTTGATTATTATCAGCTCACTTGAGCCATCTAAATCTAAATACTTTCAATACCATTGAGACTGGGAATCCAGAGTTTGAGGGCCATTGTTGATTTCTCTTCGTTGATATCTTAAAGTGTATTCTGGGATTATAACTCTACTACTAAGGGTTCCCATTTCATCAAACGAGTGCAATGATCTAGTCTTGATTTCATGAGTACTATTGGTCGCTCAAACAGAGATTTCGGCTAAAGGCCAATGAGTAATTATCGGTTAGCTTCCATTTGATTCCGGGAGTAACCAAACCATACTAGTAAGATCTGCGAATGGACGTTTACCCCGGGGGCTCTGGCAGTGAAGGACCGTCAACGAACGATCCCAAGCTTAGAATAAGAGACCGTTAGCCCGGCGGTCCATTAATTATTATTATTTGGCCCAACTTGTGCCAGGATGATTGCAGATGGAGCTTTCATTCAGGATGATTGCGGATGGAGCTTTCATCCAGGGTAATTACGGATGGAGCTTTACCCAGGGTAATTGCGGATGGAGCTTTACCCAAGGTAATTGCGGATGGAGTTTTACCCATGGTAATTGCGGATGGAGCTTTTACCTGAGGGTAATTACGGATGGAGTTTTACCTTTCTACTAGTAGAGAAGACCTGCGGTGGACCTGGAAGCAGCGACTGATCATCGTCGATCCACGTCTAGTATTATTATGTTGTGAGTAAGTCCCCACTCCTTCCATTTTGGAATTGATTGAACACTGTAATGAAAGCCCAGACGTTGAGTTACCGATATTGTTTCAATGGACGCAAAGCACGAGTGCTATTATTTCAATATCTAGAACTGTTGATTTTTTTTTCCCAAGGGGAGTCTTGCATCTAGATTCTATCAAATTCCGATAAGGGGAATAATCGAATTTTTCAATAAAGGATGCATGTTATTATAAATTGCTCGGCAAATATGAGTTTCGAATATCTTTCGTATAAAGATAAGTATTTGATAATTGAAGTACTGAGATAATACTGTTTTAGGATATTTTCTTATAAGGATATAAATTCGAGTTATTGGATTATAAGAGATAATAACGAGTTTATTTATTTTCTGGTAAAGGAAATGATTTCAGAGATAAGATATTTTGACAATAATTGTCTTGTATAGGTTTATACTAAAACTTTCATTCATAGGCAGAGTTATGCCATACTTTCATTACCTTGCTGAGCTATTGCTCACTCTTGCTATTGTTTTATATATATTATAGAGCAGTGAAGCAGGATGTCAAGGATACAACACATACCACGCCATCGAGTGGCAATCGCAAGACGTTTTCCAGAAGCAGCTTCTAGCAATAATCCCAGGAGTAGTATGAACCAGTCGGATCAGACTGTAGTTTGTATTCATCTTATGTATAAATATGAATAGTATGAGAGGATTGTAAGCATCAGAAGACATTTGGGTATAGTAATAATAATCATTTATTCTGCAGTTGTTATATTGTGTCATTTCTTAGACTCTAACCTGTGTGTGTGTGTGTGTGAGAGAGAGAGATATATATTGTGGGGTCACAAGTAGTTGAATTGTGTACATTGCAAGTAATACCGGTAAGGCAAGGAGTAAATGGATCGTGACTACTCTAAATCCCTGACCCCGGATTTGGGGCTGTTACAGAACTGGTATCAAAACGTTAGGTTATAGTCCTCTGAAATGATAGGAGATCAAGTCTTACAATACCCTTAAGAATGATGACAATAACTAGAGTTCAAATCAAGTTCGTAGTCGGGTTAGAGGACATGACCCTGACTGTTTTAGATGAAGCCCGAGAGGGGACTTCTTCTGGGAAACCATAGTTAGGACTTCATGGTTAGTAACCTCGACTCATATGAGTTATAGATGGATGGGATTCTGAGATACCATATCTCGAGGCCTTTGAGTAGGCATTTGATGATGCGCTCCTTGAGATGGACGGAGACCCGATAAAGGAAGATCCATAGGAGGATCTAGAGGATGACCTATGGTGGGTCAAGAGAAGAATCTTGTAGAAAACGTGTCAATTGATAAGGATGTGGTATGTTACTTGAGGTCTTATAATAAGACCGAACGAACTTTCAGAGGTCAAATAAGTGACGAGACGAGAGTTTAGAATCGTTTATGATTCATCAAGAGGTATGACGAAGAAAATGAAGTAGAGTCTCCAAAATAGAAGAGGTAGAGGCAGTATAGCCAATACCGGTGGATTGATTCAACTTGAACGACACCTGTTGCTCGTAGTCTGTTGCAGTGCCTAGGGAGGCAGCATGCGTAAGAACGGAGACGTTCGAACTTCGTTTATGATTAAGGGTACTTAGTTACCTTAAATAATAGAGGCATTACCTTATTTATGGGGTTTAAATCCCCACGATCAGCAATTCCACCAAGGACGGTGTTACTAAGGAATTGAGGCATCTTATTACCTCGAGAAAGATGTTATATGTACGTACTACGCAAAGCGTTATTGTAGCACAAGTGCGCTTAGACGAGACCGTGGATGGGTTGGTCCGTAAGGGATCAATATCAATGTTTGAGGTGGAGTAGATAATTGTGAAGGCTATGGTGAGGATGCTAGCTCCGACTCGTTCCGCAGATAGCTGTGTTAGGTTGGTGGACAGACACCGATCATTTCAGTTGATAGTAGAAATAAAATGGTGAAGTTGGGATTTGTCAATAAAGACGAGATATATTTTTAGAACCAAGATGGACTAAGAAAGTCTGGGAAAGACTTAAATAAGAAGGCTGTTATGCCACAAGTATTAAGCTTATGTAGCACACGGGATTGATACAAGAAAAAGAATGTTTGGTATGAAGACGGTTATAATAGTAGTTGGGTTTAAGCATGTAGTTTCTAACGATCTTCCGGAGTACCGCCCAGTCGACATGTGGAATTTGTCGTTGCTATGGGCAACAACGGTATCGAAGTCTTCTTATAGGATAGAACACTTGCTTGAGATGCTTGCGCCTAGTCGAATAGAATTCCCTGCGATTGCAAATGTCGATGGTTGGATCCTTAGCAACTATTATGAGTCGGCAATTACGCAAGTATCGAGCACCTTAGGGTGTGCATGGAGAAGAAAAACTTTAGAATTGAACGATTATTCGTCAGAGAAGCCGACATAAAAAGGCATCCGTAGAGACTTTGGCAAAACCTCCCCAATCTATAATCTATCATGGCATCTTCTTAGAGAGAATTTCGATAAAAGATATACTCCTTCTTCGAAGTTGTTTTATAACACTTGTGTTGAACCATATTCAGTTTCAATTGTGCCAGAGGCTGTCACGATGCCTACTTTCAGGTTTTCGAAGCCCTGTCAAATGATGTTATTCAACTTTCACATTTCTTCAAATAATGAATGACCCTATGGTGATACCTCACCACTTGATTGTTGAATACCAGTATCTTTCTGGCTATCCTTTTCTTGTAAATCGCACCTTGGAATCTGTTCAATTTTTTTTAATTTATCCAAGGTGTCCATTTGAGAATTATTTGTCGAAAGAGGATAATTAATAATTTGACTTTGAATTGCTTTCACACTTCTCAACTTCCACTGAGACGAACAACCCTATATTTATAGGGGCCACAAGGACTATCTGTCTGTGTGATAGAAGTCTGACGGGACGCCGTCACTTGTGAGTTGTGAAATATAAGAAGGCTAATTACCTTCAGTAATGTCTTAATTGAGACATGCAATATTGAGTTCTTATGATCATATTGATCTCTCAGTAAATTCTCTCATCTCAAATAAGGTTACCTTAAAACTCATAACCTTATGATCACTAGTGTGTGACATTTTCCTTGATATGGGAGCTATCTTTTCAAAGCTCCATGATTCTTGTTATCTTTATTGAATCCCAAGGGGAGGCCAACCAGGTCAAATAATTCAAAATTCGCTTATAGGAATTAGATTCGCAACGAAATAGCCTTTGACAAGAGCGGATCCCTAAGACGAATAGAATATCGGGGACATATCAATGAAATTAGTTTATTCTCTCTCTCTCTCTCTCAAGGATATTATGATAGTAGAAAGTCGGTCAAACGATATATGTGAAAGGAATAGCGAAGGTGTCGTGAAACTCCAATAATAACGGTGTCAGAAAGAAACCCACAGAATTCCATGGAACCACCGACCAGAGCTTGGCTTAAAGAGATAGAGAAATAATATGAGATACTGAGTATTGTAGAGAATCAGAAAACGATGTTCGCCGCCTACCTGAAGGGAGAGGCGAACCACTGTCGTGACTTGGGAGAGATTCAACTGGTTATTTTAGGGATTCCAGAAATATATGGAGACCCAGATGGAAATATAAGTTTCTATAGTTAAAACAAGGAACCATGACAATAGCAAAGTGTCAAGCCAAGTTATCCGAGTTGTTGAGGTTTGTTCCAGAGTTGTGGACACAGAAGAGAAAAGAGTCCGCAGGCTTCAATTAGAGCTGAGACAATGGATCCAGAATCACGTGGTGATGTTGGAATTAACAGATTATGCTACATTAGTGCAAAAGGCATCGATTGTGGAAAGCTTGGACACTAGGCTAAAAAATGTCCATCTACTGGGCCATCTATACCCAGAGTTAATAAGGCTACCTCCAACAAGCAGCCCCTTCCAAGACTTTCAAAATGACCTTGCGAGGTGCCGTGAGAAACACGGACACGATAGCAGGTACCCTCCTACTTAAACTAAGTTGGTATTAACATTTTATTCCAGAACTGCTAAGAACTTTGCACCTCAAAATTATGCATGACAATTAGACCTTAAGGTTGAACCCTAACAGAGTGATTGCAAGTAAAGATGGTCGATCAAGAGTTTTTCCCGTAGAATTGGTACATCCAGGTGGTAAACCAGAAATATGAGGTCGACCCTTTTAATAGATTTAATTCCTTTCGAAGTTGGGAGAATTTGATATTATAATAAGGATGGATTGGTTGGCACCCAATGAAGCCAATTAATTGTAAGGGAAGAGAGTAATAATTAAGGGACGGAGATAGATTCAGAGATTCTTGAATATAATTCAAACTAAGAAATTATTACGCCAGAGATAAAGCTTATTTAGCTCTTATAGTTGACGCCTAGAAAAGAGACACCAAGTATAAAGGAAATTACATTGGTTTTGGGAGGCTGTACAAGGTTTTAATGTGCTACCAGATATCGATTTGGATGACATGAGCTACCGAATATCGATTTGGATGACATGAGAATGAATACCGAGTATTCAGGGTACAGTGCCGCATCTCCTGTTAGCCCCAGTAGGAATGAAAGAGTTAGCGACTCAGTTACAAGAGTTGCTGGGCAAGAGTATGATAAGACCTAGTGTACCACCGTGGAGAGCCCCGGTGTTGTTGCGAGAACGATGTTAGCATGAGATTGTGCATCGAACATTGAAAGTTGAACGAGTTACCATTGAGGATGGGTACCCATTACCGAGGATAGGTGATTGTTTGACCCGCTGAAAAGTGTTGTGTATTTTTCCAAAAATTTACTTTAGAATTGGATATCACCAGTTGAAGATTAAATCCGAGGATATACCCAAGACTGCGTTTCTCAATAGGTATAAACACTACGAATTTTAGAGATGTCGTTTGGGTTGACTAATGCACCCGCAACTTTTACGTATTTAATGAATTGGTTTAGAATTAGTCGTGATAGTTTTCGCCCTAAAAGATTTGGAGACCGTATTAATATGGAGAAAAGTGCGAGATCTATGTTGATCGCAAGAACTGGAGGTATATGTATATATCCACCCAGAAAGAGCTAAACATGAGATAGCGAAAATGGCTAGAATTGATATAGGATTATGACTGTGAGATACACTACCATCCGGGGAAGGCCAATGTGGTGGCCGATACCCTTAATCAAAAAGAGAGAGATGGATTCCGAATGTTCAGGAATTAAAGGATGAGATTTTATACGAGGCCCGATATGGAAGAAGTTGTCATTCTCCTTTGTGTGGGAGGAGGTTGGCGAGAAAAAGATATTGGGACCTGAGTTAGTCCAACAAACCGGAGAGACAAAAGATTTCACCAACAAGCGGCTAGCGACAACCCAAGACAGACGGAGAAAGTATGCGGACCAAGCCCGCAAGGATAGAGATAGTGCTGCTATTTCTAAGCTAAACGCCATGTTGATGAGTGAAAAGCAAGTTATGTTGGTCTACTTCTACACAAACAAGATAGAGAATATGAGGTTGGAGATTCGTAATGCTAAAGGTATCCCCGTGGAAAGAATTAATGAGATTTAGAAAGAAAGGGAAGTTGAGCCCGAGATTCACTGGGCCATCTAAGATTTTAAAATGCGTTAGGAAGGTGGCCTACGAGCCAGCCTTACCCCCAAAACCTGTAGAATGGTCATAACGTGGTTCATGTGTCAATGCTACGTCAGTATACTATAGATTCCCAGCATATGATAGAGTACGAGCAGGTAGATATACAACCTGGTCTTACTTACGAAGAACAACCTGTGGAAATCGTGAATAAAATAGAGCAAGTGCTAAGGAACAAAGTGTTGGACTTGCTAAGCACGCCTTAACTCCACATTAGTATGATATTGTCCTCTTTGGGCCGAGCCCGCACGGATTTGTCTTTGGGCACATCCCAAAAGGCCTCATACTAATGAAGTTATCTGGCTACTTATTAACTAGCAATCTGCCCTCCCACAAACGATGTGGGACAACTCCTAACAATCTCCCCCTTCACACATTGGGATTTTAGGTAACTTGGTGTATCTCTTGTTGCTCTGATACCACTTGTTGGGCTTGCTTAAGCAGGTCTAACTCCACATTAATATGATATTGTTCGCTTTTGGTCCAGCCTGCACGGATTTATTTTTGGGCTCCTCCCAAAAGGCCTCATACTAATGGAGTTATTTGGCTACTTATTAACTAGCAATCTGCCCCTCCCACAATCGATGTGGGACAACTCCTAACAATCTCCCCCATCACACATCGGGCTCGACACCTATCGAATCTGCCTCTTTTTGTGTGATCTGGCTCCCCCTTGACCCATACTGGAAATCCATCTGGCTACCTGGCTCCCCTAGGCCCATACTGGAAGGCCCACCTGCTCCTTCTTAAGCCCATCCTGGGATAGCCCATATGCCTCTTCCTTGGATCCATTTTGGAGCCCATTGAGATCCTTATGGACCGTTATAACCATAGCTCTGATACCACTTGTTGGGCTTGCTTAAGCAGGCCTTAACTCCACATTAGTATGGTATTGTCCGCTTTGGGCCGAGCCCGTAAGGATTTGTCTTTGGGCACATCCCAAAAGGCCTCATACTAATGGAGTTAATTGGCTGCTTATTAACTAGCAATCTGCCCCTCCCACAAATGATGTGGGATAACTCCTAACACAAAGTTGTCAAGCTAGTTAGGAATTGTGGAAAAGAAAATCAAGAAGTGGAAGAATCCACCTGGAAGTTAGAGAGAACAAAGAGGGAGAAGTACCCCCAGCTATTCCTAAATTGATTCCGGGACGGAATCCTTTTAAGGAGAGGAGACTGTAATAACCCAAATTTTTGGTAGAATTAAAACTTTTCTTAATATGATTAAGTAAATCAGTGAATAATTATTTCAATGAACAATGGTTGTAATGAATGGATATTTCTATGGATAATGATCCCGATACATATGTGTATTTTCTGAACAATGAAATTCAGTGATTAACGACATAGATAAGAATAATCTATCATCCAAGAGATAAGTCGATGTACCCTAGAGGAGAGATGAGAAGTGAGTTAGAAATACTCACAATAATAATTGCAAAACAAGAAGAATAAGTATGTACTAGTGAAGTACAGAGAGAATGTATGTATGTGAACGAAGTTAGAATTCAGAGAATCCAAGCATTGTTTATTCCATCATTGACAGGAAAGTCAGGAATATAATAATTGGATTATAAATTAAGGATATTAAATATTAGAAGTCAAAGGGAGGATATATTATGATAGGGAAAGAGGATTGAGAATATAATCCTAGAGCAAAGAGAATGCAAACGAGTTCGAGAACGCTTGAGAAACCAGGAGAGAAACCGGGAGAGAAAATTCTGAGATAAAGAGAATATACCAAGGATATTGTATTTAATATCTACTTGAGGATTAGAACCACCCTAACACACTAATATATAATGTGGGAAAGGATAATATATATCCAAGAGATTTACAGAGGAGAAACCACTGTGACGATCACAGAAATAATTAGATGAAGTAAACGACGAGAGAACTTGCACAAAGCCCATCCAAAAGCCCTAAAGCCCTATAAACAAGCCTATGCTCGGCCCAAGCTCTTCAAGGAGCTGAATTTACAAGTTAAATAAGTGAGTGGCTCATGGAATTATGAAGGGGTAAGTCTAGAAGAGCAATAAGAACCAAGGGGCAAGGGTACACTAGTCATTGAACAACAAAGTGGAGTAATGTGCTTAATGACCAACATATGGCTTAGTATCATTGGTGGACTTCAAACACAATTCATTAAGAGATAAGGGCTGATGTTAAATGGATAGAAACAAGTCACACAAGTCATTATCCAAGAGAGAAAAGAAAGCAAAACACAAAGCCACACAAACTGCCCAGCAGAAACCAAGCTCAAAGAAAAATCCATATCTCCACCTCTACCCATTCATAAATCACCAAATTTGAACCATGGCTTCCTCAATGTAATTAGAACATTCGTTCAAAATTTCATGGCTAATAATGGAGTATAGCCTAGTCAAATCCCTTCCCCAAGTTGAAGAACCGAACATGCCTAGTCCTTCACAGTTTCTGTCCAGCAGGGAAAACAGGTTCAAAACCATAGCTACCAAGCTTCAAATTTGATGATCTATAACTTAAAACAAATCTTATAAGGAGACCAAGATGTGGTAAAAATTTGAGAGCCACACTCTTATTTTTCGATTTTCTATGATTTTTACAAAGTTATGATGAATAGTGATGAATAGTGTTTTAAGTTTGTTTCATGTTTTGATCATGTCTTTTAGGCTTTGTTAAAGACACTCAAGGCTATCCCTAGGTGTGACAAGCTTTGATATTGTTCCTAGAGCAACCAAGAAGGTAAAACCCTAACCCATGTATGAGTTATATTGAATTTTAAGGGAGTTTATGCAAGTAGTGTAAAGATTAGTGCTTAATAAACATCCATGTTTATCTAGCTTTATTTTGAAATGTATGTGTTGAGTGGTGATCAAAGGACCTTACCACCAACCTTAGAGATGTATTATGGTTGTTTGTTGATGTTGGGGATGTATGGTATGCCCGGTGTGGCTTGGTTATGTTGTGACAAAATGGAAACGTTCGAGTTATAGCCGTCGTAATGGCGCAATTTCGTTAACCCTTAAAAATAGTTAATGTCGAGACCATAAATTCATTTTTAGCATCACCACTGCCTATGGTTACAAAGATATGGTTGTCTAGTTTATTTTGATGCAAGAATCGCATTAAAAGAGTTTAAGGTCTAGGAGTTATGCTAGTTTTAGTGAAAGTGGTTCGAGATATTTCATCGAAGAAATGTAACCACTTTGATGTTAAGTTCGAGACCATTAAAAGTTGTTCTAAAATGTGAAATTTGGTGATAAAATGCTAAGGACAGTTAGCAAAGTATGTTCAAAGGTTTCGAGTTAAAAAGATTATTTTTCGATTTTATAAAAATGCGTAAGCCGAGGTTGCGCAAGTGAAAACCCCTAAGAACGTGACATTGAAACTAATATTATAAGTGGTTTAGAATTCGAGGATCGGTTTTGAACTATGACTTAAGTATTTGATGAGTAACATGGAATTATTACGAGTCTATATTAAGCCATTAATTGCGTTGATTGTGAATTGCTTAAGTACACGAGCATTTATTTATAAGTGGATCGTCTAGGGGAATAATAGTATGTTCTTGACCTTGTTAGATTGTCGAACATAGTCGCAGACCCCTACTACGGCTAGAGCATCAAGCAAGTTTTCTAAACTTGTACATTTGAAGTATTGTTGTATAATACTGCTCTTGCCATATATAGTGTTATACAGTTTTGCGATAATTGTTATATCGTGTTAAATTGAGTTTGACTTTTGGTTTATATGCTAGCTTCGAGATAAGTAGTTATAAACCGGTATTCCTTGTAGCTCTAGAGATAAGAGCATAGTTGTTGTTTTCGACTCTAGACCGGGAGTCGGTATTTCGAGATTGTCAGGGAAACCCGAGGGATTTCCAGGGACAAGATTATTATTTTATTTCGAGAAATGTTTTGATAAACATTATTTACATATCCATAAAGTATTAATTGCTTGGAAATGATTTGAGAAATATTATTTGACTATTTCTTCTATTATCGGAGTATTATTTTTAAATCATTATTTTATTATAGAGATTTGTTTAATAAATATTTATTAAATCTCTTTAATTATTTTAAAAATCATATTATTTGTTTAAAAAAATCATTTGAGGTCTTCGAAAATTATTTTAAATATTTTCTAACCTTAAAAAATATTTTCAAAAATTATGAGGATTCCCAAATATTTATTCTTGATTATTATCAGCTCACTTGAGCCATCTAAATCTAAATACTTTCAATACCATTGAGACTGGGAATCCAGAGTTCGAGGGCCATTGTTGATTTCTCTTCGTTGATATCTTAAAGTGTATTCTGGGATTATAACTCTACTACTAAGGGTTCCCATTTCATCAAACGAGTGCAATGATCTAGTCTTGATTTCATGAGTACTATTCATCACTCAAAATGAGATTTCGGCTAAAGGCCAATGAGTAATTATCGGTTAGCTTCCATTTGATTCCGGGAGTAACCAAACCATACTAGTAAGATCTGCGAATGGACGTTTACCCCGGGGACTCTGGCAGTGCAGGACCGTCAACGAACGATCCCAAGCTTAGAATAAGAGACCGTTAGCCAGGAGGTCCATTAATTATTATTATTTGGCCCTACTTGTGCCAGGATGATTGCGGATGGAGCTTTCATTCAGGATGATTGCGGATGGAGCTTTCATCCAGGGTAATTGCGGATGGAGCTTTACCCAGGGTAATTGCGGATGGAGCTTTACCCATGGTAATTGTGGATGGAGCTTTTACCTGAGGGTAATTACGGATAAAGGTTTACCCTTTTACTAGTAGAGAAGACCTGCGGTGGACCTGGAAGTGGCGACTGATCATCGTCGATCCACGTCTAGTATTAGTATGTTGTGAGTAAGTCCACACTCTTTCCATTTTTGAATTGATTGAACACTGTAATGAAACCCTAGGCGCTGAGTTATCGATAGTGTTTCAATGAACGCAAAGCACGACTGCTATTATTTCAATATCTAGAACTGCTGATTTTGTTTCCCCAAGGGGAGTCTTGCATCCATATTCTATCAAATCCCGATAAGGGGAATATTCGAGTTTTTCAATAAAGGATGCATGTTATTATAAATTGCTTCGACAAATATGAGTTTCAAATATCTTTCGTGTAAAGATAAGTATTTGATAATTGAAGTACTGAGATAGTACTATTTTCGGATATTTTCCTATAAGGATATAAATTCGAGTTATTGGATTATAAGAGATAATAACGAGTTTATTTAGTTTCCGGTAAAGGTAATAATTTCAGAGATGAGATATTTTGACAATAATTGTCTTGTATAAATTTATACTAAAACTTTCATTCATAGGCAGAGTTATGCCATACTTTCATTACCTTGCTGAGCTATTGCTCACTCTTGCTATTGTTTTATATACATTAACGAGTAGTGAAGCAAGATGTCAAGGATACAACAAATACCTCGCCAGTGAGTGGTAGCCATAAGACGTTTCCCAGAAGCAGCTTCTAGCAGTAATCCCAGGAGTAGTATGAACCAGTCGGATCAGACTGTAGTTTGTATTCATCTTATGTATAAATATTAATAGTATGAGAGGATTGTAAGCATCAGAAGACATTTGGGTATTGTAATAATAATCATTTATTCCTTAGTTGTTATATTGTGTCGTTTCTGAGACTCTAACCTCTGTGTGTGTGTGTGAGATATATATTGTGTGGTCACAAGCAGTTGAATTGTGTACATTGCAAGTAATACCGGTAAGTCAAGGAGTAAATGGATCGTGACTACTCTAAATCCCTGACCCCGAATTTGGGGCTGTTACACTTTATATCATAGATTTACAACTTATAATTCTAATGAAAATCGGGCAGCACTTCCTCTGTATATAGGACTAGCCCATCGGAACATAACCGACTCAATTCACAATCAAATCATCCGATGGATTTCAAATCCACCTACAAACCCAAAGTTATACTATTTACATTAATACGCAATCTGAAATCACTAATCAACTACCGACAATTCATAACTTAACTCATTATTAGATGAAATCATTAACTATATATACTATATCACAAAGATCATATAACTAAACTTTTAATCCAAGAATTCGAATACTTAGCTCATAGAAGTTCTAAAAATCACACTTAGCATATAATCAAAGATCTTTTAACACTTAATCACGAAAAGAATCGATTCCAAATTACTATTTATAATTGTAAACATTCAAATTAAATCATTTTAATCCACACGGTTCGAATTACATACTTATCAAATTAAGAAATCATTCATGCTTGCTAAATATCAACTAATTCACACTACCAACCATTCTAATCTCAAGAATCAAACATCTAATTATTTATTCGAATTATAATTTCAATAAATAATTCGAATTAATTACATATAAATTACAAATTCAAACATGCACATCTATAAATTCATACTAAATCCATAATCAAGAATCTATAATCAAGAACATCTCTAAACTCAAGAATCAAACTCCAAAATTCATATTTATACATGAATTTATTCGAATAAAATCAAAAATATGAAACCCACTTGCATGCAATCAGTTTGGCTCTCATATATGAACTCTAAATCATTTATAAGAGTGTATAAACCAACTACACAACTCCCACCGGCCGGCCAGTGACCGAAATCGCCATGGTCGCCTGTGGGTTTGACCAAAAACTCGACCCTAGCTCTAATTCAAACTAAACTTAGACTTTATTACATAATTAACATTATATGATCATTTAACCACTGAATCACCAACCAAATGGACTTGCATGTCGAATCTCAGCCATATACATACACGAACGAACATATATGCATATATAAACTCACACCAAACTTATATCAAATGCTAAATAAGCTAAGAAACACAATTTGGGGAATTAAGACAGTAATATAGAAATGGTTTAATCTTGAAAACAAGAAAGAAATGAGAGAGAAGAGAGAGAAACCGAACCCAGCTGAAGAAAACTCGCACAAAGAAGAAGTAAGTGGGCGGTGATGTAATATATACTGCCAGGGGTATTTTCGTAAATGATTAGTTGTAAAATCTATTTCTTTTCTAAAAACTGATTTTAATCAATCTAAAATCGAAATAAATTAGAAAATTAGTAGAAAAATAAATTTTAAAATTTTAAAATAAATTTGATTAAATTACAAGACTCCCCATTTTTTTAAAATAATTTTAGGCTCAAAAATGAATTTTATACGAATTTTTGAAATAAAGAACCTTTAAAAGAAATAAAGCTTTTTAAATAATTTTAAAATACCATAACACACAATCAAATTCTCACACTAATTTTAAAAACTAATTAATATCACGAAGATAATAATTCAAAAGATTTCATGATTTAAAACAACTCCAATGATTTTATATGATTTTTGAAAGATTAAAAATGCACTTTAAAAATACTTTTAATGCTCCAAAATACAAATAAAATTCCACGGACATATACGACACATACCAGTCATCATATAAACACAAAGTCATAATTTCACACATAACTTGTCTTCACAAAAATATATCCATCACATAGATCACATAATTCATCTTTAATAATTAAATAAACACTTATATATTTGCAAAAATTCTAGGTCATTATACGTGATATTAGTAAGGGGCCTCACCATAGTTTACCACATTAACGGGGTGAGTTTGATGGAGTTGGGTCAGATAATGTAATTTGGACACCTTATGCCCAATTTCAAGAATCAGATGAGGATCCATATGGTGATGTTAATTATTCCGAGGAGGATTGGTGTGATAACCCTAATTTTTGCGAATATTTGAAACTTGGATGAATAGTGATTTTATTGATGGACAAAATTTTTTTACAACCCCGCTATATACGAATTATTAAGTGGAGATTTCGAATTGATATTACGTCTTTACGATGCAAATAAGTGTATGTAAAAGTTGTTAGTTTTCGACGAAACCCATTGTTTCAAATGGTTATATTTTATGAGATACTATGGAATACGAAGGTTACATTATGAAAAGGAGAATTATGGATTTAGAATTCCACCATTTAAATGAATTACAAGTGTTTGCAATGGTAAGGAATTTTGATAAAAAGAATAGTATTGCGGAATGTTTCGGATATTAATCGCAATTACAAAAACAATTACGTGACAAGTGTTAAGTTGGCGAATAAGTGTCCCATGCAAGCTAAGTGCCATGCAAACTAGATACATAGGAATCCAACCAACCTAGGTAGATACTAACTAGAATAGTGCAAGGGACAAGTTCCATATTTCATGGAAAAGTAGCCAAGATTGTCAAGGACTCTAGCAAATCTATAAAGCTTGCCATAGCCTAGCCTTTGACAAAAAGAAACCAGCTGCATACCTTGATAAAAACCACACAAACAAATAAATCTTATCACTTTAACATTTACCAAAAGATAGCAAAAGTTCTCCACTTCCATTTTCTCTATTTTCGTCCAAAACAGCAGCAGTCACTTCAAACATCAATAACTCCTTCATTTTACTCAAATTTTGTGTTCTATAGCTTGTTGGAAAGGTATTGAGAAGCTCTACAACTCTTCTTCAGGAGCCTCGTCCAGAAAAGCATGGTAAAGCCCTCGTTTTTCCATTTCTTTCAGGAGGGGTATAGTAACTCCGAAAATTACTAAGTGTGTTCTTGATGTTTCTTGTTAATTTAAGGTTTGTTAATGATAGATCAAGCTTCTCCAAGGTTGCTACACCACTCCTAAGTGTTTTAAGGATTCAAGAAAGGTATAACCCTCATCCATACTTTGGTTTATGTTGAGATATAAGTTGGGATTCAAGTATATGTTGACCTATGGAGTTTGGAGTATATATAATTGGATTTTGATAGTTGTTGGTTATGGGTTGATGTTAATGATGAGTTCTTGAAGATTATAAACTGATTATGATGTTAAAATTATTGGTTGTGTTGGTTAATGGATTTAACATAGTTAAATTCGGGAATCGTTACGATTATAGGCGTCGTAATGCTCGTTTGATTTTGGGGCTGTTTTAAACAAGATTTTCTAACTGTAAAAAAATAGACTTTTGAACACCACTGGATATAAAAGTGTAGAGCTTGTTTTGTAGTGTGTATTCATATAAAGATCGTCTCGAGATGATTTACGGTTTAAGAGATACGTCCGTTTTAGTAAAGACGATTCGGAAACGAAACTGCTATGAAGTATCAACTTGTAAAATATATTCGGACCCCTTAGAAATATTTAAACCTCATGAAATCTGGATGGTATGAATTTTGTCGGTGGAGAAGATAATCCAAAAAGAATCGTACAAAAATATTAATTTTTCGATTTTATAAAAATGTCGGAACAAAAGTTGCGCGACGACACTAGTCACTGTAAAGCTTCTGCATAGTTCCGTAAAATTCGAATTATTTGTCTTCTGTTCAGAACCGAATTCTTGATTAATTACAAAGTAGACGTTCTCTAGATCGTACACATGAAAACGTTGCATCATTTTAGTAAACGGTTAAGGAGTTATGAGCGTTTTCGTGAAACTAGCGCAAATAGTACCACTCCGTAGTTGACCAAGTTTCTAAAATGTGTTTCACCTATCTAGCTCGTGTTTTCCAAATCCAAGCAATTTTAAAAAATGTTACAAACACTCAAGAAGCTCCTTGAGGTGGTTTCGTAATTAATTATGGATTTTTCAATTTACTAAAAATATTGGAGCGCGAGTCGCGTAATAGTAACTTCCCGAGAAGTCAACTCTAAATGCACTATTATGACGAGCCATTTTGGCCAAGATAAAAGTATAATTACAAGTCGGTTAAAACACGGAAGTTGTTGAGGGACATCATGACTACACGTTGGAGTAAAGATTTGGATTAAAGGTCATTGATAAGATAGTTTTACGAATGGTTAAAATAGACCCGAGGAGGTGAAATGCCGGGCAAAGATAAGCGTTAATGGAAATTGACTATGGACACGTAAAGACAAAAGATGTAGCAATTACGTAGTCGGACAATGCAGTTGAGTGTACTTACTATTGGTATATGTAGCTATTCGATTAAGAAGGCTAACCGAGATTTTATATCGGTTTCTAGAACTATCCGGGACAAGTGGAACCTAAGGGGATGTACTTTGGATTCCAGGAAAGTTTTCCAACCCTAAGCTTTTGTTTATGAAATATTATATTTTAATCCTACCTATGCAAGTTTTTGAAACTCTACCTTTAAGTATTTTGTAAATTGCTGATGTTGTGATAAACCTGCTATGAACTATTTTAAACTGTTTTGATGAATTATCAATTGTGGTTCAGTTTATATGCCTAAGGGATATAAACCAGTGGAAGTGTATAATTTTAAATATATATATATATATACATAAAGGCTCTAGATTAAAGCGTACCCATATTTTCTTAAATCGGGAGTCGGAGATATTTTATATTAATACTGTAGTAAAAACCTGGGGGTCGTCGTAGCCAGATTATTATTTAAATATTTGACATGGGCTAAAAGTAAGCCCTAAAGACACAATTAATGTTGCATTAATTAGACCCAACCTGGTCCAAAGATGAAGCCCATTAATGAGACCTGAAACCCCAATTAAATATTAATTTCGTAATTAATGTTAGGGGCTAATTAACAGCTTGCAAATAAGAGTCAAATAAGGATACAATATATTTATGAGTAGCCTCCAAGGAATACAGTCATACAAGGAAACGGACTCCTACAAGGTAGGAGTCTAGAACCTTCCTCAAGGTTGACTTGCTGACCAAGTCACCTAACCCTACTACGATTCTAAGGCTTCTCAGCCTATATAAGGGTCTGACCCCTCATTCTCAGAACTACGTCTTGGATTAATCCTCGAATAATTAAGGACATAAAAGCCACTGCGTCGTTGGTGTACCCTTGCCGCCATAGCCCCGAGTGCATCACCAAGAACTACGTCTTGGCTTAATCCTCGAATAAGGACATACAAGCCACTGCGTCCTTGGTGTGCCCTTGCTGCCATAGCCCCGAGGGCATCACCAAGAACTACGTCTTGGCTTAATCCTCGAATAAGGACATACAAGCCACTGCATCCTTGGTGTGCCCTTTCTGGCATAGCCCCGAGGGCATCACCAAGAACTACATATTGGATTGATTCTCAATAACGAGATACGTAGGCACTCTGTGAGGACCGATCTGTCTCGAACACGAAAATAGCCATTAAAGCTCGAAGCTCACCAACCCCTTTGCGTTAAATACGCACAAACCCTTGCCGCAATCTCAAACCCTCATTTTTATTCCACAACATTTGGCACCGTCTATGGGAAGATAACATCAACCATGGTTCAAACACGGAGAATAACATCAACCTCGACTGAGGCCATACCCCTTAGCTCTGCCCCACCAACCACTTCTGATCCGCCTATCACTACTGAAGAAGGGCAAGTACCCCCATCAACAGGGGCGATCATTCAACCTCTAGTCTCTCAAACCCCTGGGACGATTCCCCATATTGAGGGAACTCTACCGGTGTGGTTGTCCATCAAAACCAAGAAGCTAACCCTATTCAGATGGTGGTTTCTTCTCTTGATAATGTTAGTCGCACGCTACCCCTAGGGGTACGGATCCATACTACGGATCTCCCCGCAAATACCAACCCGATGTATGGTCTGCCTAACTACCCTCCTGCTACTCGAGGTGTTGGAACAAGCGGTCATGCCTTATTAATTCAGGAGCCTCCTTATAATAGGGGGTTTGGCCGAAACCAGGATACTATGATTACTCTAGTCCTTATACTGAGGACTCATCATCTGAGGATGACGATCGTGATGAAGCCCCGAGGAGGCGACGTGCTAGTAGAGAACCTCGAAGGGGGAATCCAGGAACTCATGATGAACCTCCCCTGACAACTGCTGAGAGAATCAAGGCTCAAGATGCTGAGATCCTAAAGCTGAAGGACGACATGGCGAGAGAGCTAGCAAGATTGAATCAGAATCGACCTCCTCCAACTTCAGGAGGGATTCCCTTTGTCGATTTGGAGAGATCGTCAAGAAGACAAAGAAGGGCTGATGCCCCAACAGGAAGAACAACAAGGGTGGAAACCCCCAAGGGAAACCCCAAAGATCTAATGCCTCTTGGAGATCCTGATGATCCCACACCCCCGTTTACTGAGGAGGTGATGAATGCTCGTATTTCTAGGAAGTTCAAGATGCCGGTAATTAAGGCTTTTGATGGAATGGGTGATCCTGCAAATCACATCTGGACATTCTCAGACGCACTGATGTTGCAACTTGCAAGCGATGCTCTAAAGTGTAGGGCATTTCCTCAAACCCTGTCGGGCATGGCTCAAAGATGGTATAGCCGATTACCTGCAAATTCGATTGGCTCCTTTAAGGATATAGTGCCGCTTTTGTCAGCCAATTCATTAGCGGAAGAACTCATGAGAAAAGCTCTGTATCTCTTATGTATATGGTACAAGGAAAGAATAAGAATCTGAGGGATTACCTCAAGCGATTCACTAAGGAAACACTGAATATCACTGACTTGGAGAACAAGGTGGCCATGGTAGCCCTGGAGCATGGAAATACTGATCTCTTCTTTAAGAGGTCATTGGCAAAACATCCCCCTGAGAATATGGTTGAGCTACAACGAGGGGCTGATAAATATATTAAGGCTGAGGATGGCATGAAGAAAGAGGCCACAGTAGGTAATGGAGGGAACAATAACGACTATAAGAAGCGAAAGCAAGATCAAGAGTATGATGCTAGGGACAAATATCCCCGAACTAGCAAAGACTCTAACTCTACACCTAAGAAGAGTCTGGGACCAAGATTTTCTGAATATGCAAGGTTGAATGCTCCTAGGAGTCAGATCTTGTTATAGATCGAGAAGGATAAGGATTTTCGATGGTCGAAGCCACTTAGGGGTGATCCCGCAGAGAGAAACGAGAATCAGTATTTCAGATTCCACAGAGATGTGGGGCATGACACTGATGATTGCAAGCAACTCAAAGATGAGATCGAGTTTTTGATCCGAAGAGGGAAATTGAGCCACTTCACTAAGGGTAAAGATCATGTTAATCAAATAAGAGATTATAATAGAAGGGATGATAATCAAGATCGCAGCCCACAGCCCCGAGGGCCAGTAATCAACATGATCTCCGGAGGCCCGACAGCGCCTGGGACAACCAAGAACTCTCGAAAGGCTTATGCCAGAGAGGTAATGCACGTTGTTGGAGAAAAATCGAAGCATGCAAGAACTGAGATGGCAATCAAATTCGATGATTCAGACCTCGAAGGGGTGAAGTTCCCTCATGACGACCCGCTGGTCATAACTCCCGTGATTGGAAACTCAGAGGTGAAGCGAGTCTTGATAGATAGTGGAGCTTCCATCGACATTTTGTTTCATGATGCGTTTGTGAAGATGGGGTACAATGATTCTCAATTGACCCCCAATAACATGCCCACATATGGATTTAATGGAGTAGAATCCAAGGTTGAGGGGACTATTCAGTCGTTTATAACTGTTGGACAAGAGCCCAAGGAGGCCACTCAGATGTTGAACTTCCTGGTTATCAAAGCATCTTTAACATACAACGCTATCCTTGGAAGGACCGGACTTCATGCTTTTAAGGTTGTGGCCTCAACCTATCACATGAAGATCAAGTTTTCAACCAGGAATGGTGTAAGAGAACAAAAGGGTGACGAGAAAATGGCTAGGAGCTGTTATGTAGCCGCATTAAGGCTTGATCGAATCGGGGGGCAGGTCCCTTCGATTGAAGAAATGGATGTCCGTAGTGATAAGGGACACCAAGAAAGGCTAGCAGAGGACATCACACATAAGCCTCGGACAGCCATTAAGGCTAAGGCGTCAACTGACTTCATCGTTGAATGTACCATTAGCAACCAAGAAGTCAGGGGGCAGAAGATAGTACCCTAAGCAGGAAGTGAACTTCAGAATAAGAATGAGGAGACCAAAAGGAGTGGTGGGTGCTCTATTTTGATGGAGCATCAAAAACAAAATCAAGTGGTGCATGCCTTGTCTTGCAAAGCCCCGATTGGCTAAAATTATCCTAGTAGGACTTAGCTTCATACTTATGTACTAGAAGTAAAAATAAGGTTCGATGAAACTATCGTAGAGCATGTTTCTCCGAGTAGGACAGTAGTACTCTATGTAAGGGTTGAGCCCATTTCAAGTTATTAATGCAAGTTTGTTTTCCATTCATTGATTATGTGATTTTATTTATGTACCAAGCACCTAATGTGTCTAAGTCAAAGATGACCAAGTGCCGAAAATAAAAGAATACACGAATGGAAACAAACAAATGCATAAATAAAAAACGCGAAGGGTCAAGAGTTAGGTTACAGCACAACCAAATAAGTGTTTAAAGTCCATAAATGACCTTGGATGTAAGATAAGATGAACAATTAAGCCACATGTGGCCACTTAAGCCATGAAAGGCCAACAAAAAACCTTGAATCTCAACCAAGGATCAGGGAATCCAAGGGCATCCTTGATCAAGGCAAAGGAGTCCAAGAAAACCAAGAAGGTCTCATAACTAACTTTGGAACCTTGTATTTATCTTTGGTAATCTCTGAGCAAGCATTGAGTGTCGTCCTCATTAAGGAGGAGAGCAAGGTTCAGAAACCTATTTACTATGTAAGCAAGGTGTTGCATGGAGCTGAGTTGAATTACCCAGCTAACAAAAAATTTGTTTTGGCATTAGAAACAGCATCAAGGAAGCTATGACCATACCTCCAAGCACAAAAAATTGAAGTCCTGATGGACCAACCATTAAGGAACATAATCCACTGCCCAAAAACCAGTGGTATGCACATCAAGTTGGCAATCAAACTAGGAGAATTCGATGTTAAGCACAAGCCTAGGACGGCCATCAAAGCCCAGGCTCTAGATGACTTTATGGTTGAATATAGCATTGACAACCAAGAAGTCGGGGGCAGGAGGTAATAGACCAGAAAGGTCAGCAAGAGGGGAAGCCCCTGGAAGATAAGAAAAAGTATTGGATGCGCTATTTTGATGGGGCATCAAAAACAAAAACCAGTGGTGCAGGTTTAGTTCTACAAAGCCCCGATGGATTTACAGTTGGGTATGCCTTGAAGTTGGACTTCCAAACAACCTACAGCGAGGCAGAGTATGAAGCTCTGATAGCCGGTCTTGGATTGACAAGAGCCCTGAGGGTCAAGAACCTGAAAGTCTGTGGAGACTCAAAGCTGGTAGTCTCACAAGTCAATGGAGAATTTGAGGCTAGAGAAAAGAATATGGCTAAGTACTTGAGGATTGTGAAAGCTACGGAAGCCCAGTTCAACGAGTGCCACGTTGAGTATATCCCAAGGGAGGAAAATACAAAGGCTGACGCCTTCTCTCAGTATGCTTCTTCAAAGGTCGAGACCCATTCTGGAAGCGTCTACTTCCAAGTTCTGAGAACCCCTACAATTAATTCTAAGCTTATTGCTCCTGTCGGAACAGGAGGGTGCTGGATAGATCCTATCAAAGCACACCTTGAGAATGGCTGGTTGCCAGACGGAAGCTAGCTGTAAGGAGCTAAAGGCTCGAAGAGGCCACGTTCCATCCAAATGAAGGCCTTTATTTCGATCAGAATCCTGGTCTAAGGGGTCAGGATTCCTGATCGAAAATCCTTTCCACTAAGAAGCCAGGAGGCCCTTATTTAGATCAGAATCCTGGTCTAAAGGGCCAAGATTCCTGATCGAAAATCCTTTCGACCAAGAAGCCTGGAAGGCCCTTATTTCGATCAGAATCCTGGTCTAGGGGGTCAGGATTACTGATCGAAAATCCTTTCGACCAAGAAGCTAGGAACACCCTTATTTCGATCAGAATCCTGTTCTAAGGGGTCAGGATTCCTGATCGAAAATCCTGATCGAAATCCTGATCGAAGTCCTGGTCCAGAATCCTGATCTAAAATACCACGAATCCTGGTACAAAAAAAGAGGTATATGATGAAAATTTATATGTGCCTAGAGTCATGAATGACCTCAATTCAGGACGAATTTCATAGATTTGGGAGCCAATAAGACCAAAAATACGATCTTAAATTACGAAAATATTAGGGCTGAGGACCCCTCTAAAATTACAAATATATTATTACTGACAATAATAATAATAATTATTATTATTATTGTTAAAAATAATAATGATAAAATCTGGGTCGGACTTTATTTGAGTGAAATTTTATCCAAGCGGGACACCTCCGATTTGGGGATCAAAATTATCCGAGATTCGGACAAAAGAAATATTATTATTGAATAATCATATTCAAAAAAAAAAAAAATCAATCGACCAAAATCCTGGTCGAAAAAGACCAGGATCCTGATCGAAAAAAGCTTCAACCAGAAAGAAAAAGTGGCCTTATTTCGACCAATTCCTAGTCGACTTCGACCAGGTTAATGATAAAGTGCTAAAAGGCCATCGAGGTTTTGAAACTCTTGCAAAACGATCCTCGTGTTTTAAAGATGATAGAAAGGCCCCTATACTTCGTATATGGACAGAAAAGTTTTTCAACTTTTCAAATTTACAAACAGGTCCCTGCAAAATTACATGATGACCCTCATAAAATGCATGCTTGCATAGATTTAATATTTTCGATTTAAATATTCAAAAATAATTTCAGAAAATTGTCCGACAACACAAAAAAATTTACGAAAATTTTAAATTTCGTAGGATTGAGGTCCCATAAATTATTTTAAGTCTCGTATAAGACCATATAATTCATGAATGGCATATTTAAATTGTCAAGAATGATCCAAAAAATACCTTTGGGTACACAAAAATTCGTAAATTATTAGGAATAAATAAGAAAAATACCTGTGGGTACATAAAAATTCCTAAAATATTAGGATAATTGAAATAAATACCTGTGGGTACGTGAAAATTCCTCAAATATTAGGAGAAGTACAGAAAAATATTAGGAAAATTATAGAAATATTTTCTTGACAAATTGAGTAACAATTTATGCTAATAATGTATAAAAGCCCTATGAAAGTGCCGAAATTGCTAAAAGCAAGAACAACTTAAAGCCTCGAATAAGGCCAATCGTCGTAAATGTGTAGGTCACTCCACACTCTACAATAAGGCGATATATGTGAAACACTAGTGTAAACCAAAATCCCCATATAAGGGTAGGAAAATTAGGAAGTCCCAGGTAAGGGACAAAAACGACCCCGAGTCTCGATTAAGGCAAATATAACTTCTAAGAAAACCTGATCAGTTTTCCTAGAAGTTGGGGTAGCAAAATGATATTGGCTAAAAGTAAGCCCTAAAGACACAATTTATGTTGCATTAATTAGACCCAGCCTGGTCCCAAGATGAAGCCCATTAATGAGGCCCGAAACCCCAATTAAATATTAATTTCGTAATTAATATTAGGGGCAAGTTAATAGCTTGCAAATAAGAGTCAAATAAGGGTACAATATCTTTATCAGTAACCTCCAAGGCATACAGTCATACAAGGAAACAGACTCCTATAAGGTAGGAGACTAGAACCTTCCTCAAGGCTGACTTGCTCACCAAGTCACCTAACCCTACTACGATTCAAAGGCTTCTCAGCCTATATAATGGTCTGACCCCTCATTCCCAGAACTATGTCTTGGCTTAATCCTCGAATAAGGACATACAAGCCATTGCGTCCTTGGTGTGCCCTTGCCGCCATAGCCCCGAGGGCAGCACCAAGAACTACGTCTTGGCTTAATCCTCGAATAAGGACATACAAGCCACTGCGTCCTTGGTGTGCTCTTGCCGCCACCGCCCCGAGGGCATCACCAAGAACTACGTCTTGGCTTAATCCTCGAATAAGGACATACAAACCACTGCGTACTTGGTGTGCCCTTGCCGCCATAGCCCCGAGGGCATCACCAAGAATTACGTCTTGGCTTAATCCTCGAATAAGGACGTACAAGCTACTGCGTCCTTGGTGTGCCCTTGCCGCCATAGCCCTGAGGGCATCACCAAGAACTACGTCTTGGCTTAATCCTCGAATAAGGATATACAAGCCATTGCGTCCTTGGTGTGCCCTTGCCGCCATAGCCCCGAGGGCATCACCAAGAACTACGTCTTGGCTTAATCCTCGAATAAGGACATACAAGCCACTGCGTACTTGGTGTGCCCTTGCCGCCATAGCCCCGAGGGCATCACCAAGAACTACGTCTTGGCTTAATCCTCGAATAAGGACATACAAGCTACTGCGTCCTTGGTGTGCCCTTGCCGCCATAGCCCTGAGGGCATCACCAAGAACTACGTCTTGGCTTAATCCTCGAATAAGGACATACAAGCCACTGCGTCCTTGGTGTGCCCTTGCCACTATAGCCCCGAGGGCATCACCAAGAACTACGTCTTGGCTTGATTCTCAATAACGAGATACGTAGGCACTCTGTGAGCACCGATCAGTCTCGAACACGGAAACAACCATTAAAGTTCGAAGCTCACCAACCCCTTTGCGTTAAATACGCACAAACCCTCGCCGCAATCTCAAACCCTCATTTTTATTACACAACAATATTGATTTGAAAATATACCAATAAATATAAATTGGATATATTTAGATTAAAGATTATATTGAATTATTTTAATAAATATTAATTAAATATTTATTAAATATTCCAAAATTTTTTGAGAACCATATTAATTATTTAAAAATTTATTTAAGGCTTTCAAAAATTATTTTTAATATTTTCTGACCTACAGAAAATTATTTTAAAATAGCAGGGGTTCCCAAATGACATTTACACCCTAAATCCTTAGACGAAAAGCCTGCAACCACTTTTCAACTTATCAAAACTTGGGAACCCAAGGTTTTGGGAGTAAAAAAAGTGTTTTCTCCCTTCGCTAATTACATGAACAATTTTAAACTATAACCTACCTAGTAAGGAGGTTCAGTCTTAACGTCAATAAGAAAAAACTCCGAATAACTCCCAAACAAATTTTGGTAATAATTTCCTGAGTAAAGAGAATCTGTTGACCAAGGTCAACCCACATGATGAACATACTTCCTCATTTTCTTTCGGAAGTAAAGATTTAAAAAGGTTTCTTTCCAAAGCTGGTCTAAAACGACTCTGAGGACTGAAGGGTGTTAAGGTGTAAGAGGCTTGCAGGTAGGCAGGTCCATCCAGATACACATATATCGAAGTATTAGAGGCCCGCAGGTAGGCGAGTCCATCAAGATATATGTACAAGTGTAAGAGGCTTGCAGGTAGGCAAGTCCATCATAAGACCCGAATGCGGTTAGGGCCACGACCTCCATAGTAGGTTCGTCTCCCGTCTACTAGTAGCGAAGTTTTGTACGATACAATGGCTGATCACCAAGTGTCGGGTTGTACTCTGGAATAGTCCCATTCTTCCAATTGGAATTGTATTGTAATATTGTAACGAAAGCCCAGGTGCTGAGTTACCGATAATATTGACAGTGGTTGAATAATGTATTCCCTGTTCAGAATATTGAACTATATGGTGTTTTGACGAAAATGATATACGTATATGTATATATTTTCAAACTTGAGAAATATTGAATTGGAACCTTATAAATGGTTCGGTTTGCGTTTGATGAAAAGCAATTATCACTATACCATATATGGTCTATTGCAACGCCAAAAAAGTGTCATATTAGACCCCAAAACAATAGAGGTTTTTGCAACGTTTTTGCCAAAATTCAGCGTTGCATCTGCTACCGTTGCAATAGACCCCTATAGCAACGTTTTATGCACTTATTGCAACATTTTTCAAGTATTACAATAGCCCCTTTAGTGCAACACTTTTGCCTTATTTAGTGACACTTTTATGATGTTGCAATAGAATATTGCAACACCATTTTGTAACATATTTTAGTTAAAAGTGTTGCTAAGTCAATTTATTGCAACATTTTCATGTAACATTTTATCCCCTACTGTAATGCTTTTCATTTTTTAGCAACATTGATGTGCAACACTTTTGTTCCTATTTTTATAACATATTTTTGCAACACTTTGTGTTTGTCCAGTTTGCAATATCCTGATTGAAATGTCAATAAACCAACAAAAAAGCATATCGAACCAGGAGATAGCAAATCCAATATAATATATGTCAATAAAGCCCAAACAAAGTCGATCGGCTTAAAACATAAGATCATATTACATGTTAAAGTACCAAGCTAATTTATGAAAACCTATAACACAATGTAATGAAAAAATTACATGTATATCCCTTTCTATACTCTGCAAACTAACAAATTAAATTTGAGGATTCTATATCTAGTTTGACAGCTATATCAGCGGATGATGGTTCTCTGTCAGCTTTGGTAAGTCCTTTAATGTAAAAACCCAGATTTTTGGTAGAATTAAAACTTTTACTATGTAATGGAGTATGAATGAATAGTGGTTACGACTACAATGTATCAGTGGTTTAATGAATGAATATTTAACGGATTTGGATTCAAATGTTTATATGCCATGAACAATGCAATTGGTTGACAACTTAGATTAGAATAATCTATCTCCTATTAAGTAAGATAGGGTATTCCAAAGAGGAAGGGAATATTCTCATGTCATCCAAATCGATATCTGGTAACTCATGTCATCCAAATTGATATCTAGTCTATGTCCAGTGATTCCGTAAAAGAGATAGGGAACGCTCAAGGAAGCGCGAGAACATCTTTTTAAGTACAAGGAATAAAAGAGAGAAAAAGTAATGAATAGTGTTTTTGGTGGAAATTGGAATATTATTAGACGACACTATATAGAAGTATTCAGAATGGATTTCCGAGTTCGTATTAATGATCTATAGGCAAAATAAGTGTATGTAAACGATATCATATTCAGGAAAATAGCACTTTTATTTTCTCCGAGATTTCCCTGGACACTGAAGGATTTAAGGATTTATTAAAGAGATTTGAGGAATTTAAATTCAAGGATTATAAAGGAGGATTGAGAATGGTAGTATAAATATCAAGGAGGTTTCCGGTAAGACGGTACCGATAAATATTTGAGATATTCCTCCGAACGATCAATGAAATTGAGCAATAATCGGATAAAGAAACAAGCAGAGAGCCAATATACAAGCATGTGCAAGTGGATAGGATCAAGTAACTAAGTTGGTTACAAAGGAACTAGGATAATTAGAAACCAAACCAAGTACTTAGCACATTACATCATCATCACCACAAAAACACAACACTTGGCACTTGGTTAGCTAGTGGAAGATGAGGTAATCACTTTAATAAAGCCACTTTATGAGATTTTATGAGCAAGAACCAAGCAAGCAACTCCATTCTCTATCTTTTCTACCTCATTCGGCTATTTGCTAAATTCCAAAGGAAAAATCAATACTTCCAACCATTGTTAAATCTCAAGATTAATTAGGTGAGTCCTATATTTCATAACTAAGATCTCCTATGAATCTTAGCTTCAAATTCCATTCCATTCTTGAGTTATAAAATCATGAAGGTTGAGGATGAATAGTGATTTCAAGAACCAACTTTTTATTTCTTGATTTCTTTGGATGATCGAATCTAGATCAAGCTTAGACAAGGACTATACAAGGTTCATTAAGGCTTATACACACTCCAAGGAAGGTATAACATTTGAAACCCTAGATCTTAGTTTGAGTTTTTATGATTATTGGATGAGTTTTGTGGAGATTTAGTGATATTATGTATGTTTAAGGCATTAAAGCTATGATTGGGTTTTGATTTATGATTAAATGGTTTAGATGAACGGAAAGGCAGTGCTTGGCCTTAGTTCAATGTTAAATAACATTTATATATGATTTGGAGTGGAAACCATGTTTGTGGGTGGATTGTAATTTTGGAAATATCCGATTTATAGCCGTTGTAATGCCGAAATTTTGTTAACCCTTAAAATTCATGCATAACAGTAGGTGTAATTCACTAACCTTAATGATTATATGGACTGACCTTATAGATCTCGAGTCATAGATCGTTTTGGCATGAGAATCGAAACAAAAGGACTTACGGTTTAGGAGATATGGCCGATTTAGTAAAAGTGGTTCGAAACCATAAGTGCGAGTTCGTAACTGAAATTGAACCCCCCTTAACATGATTAATTCCGTGGCAAATCTTGATAATTAAATATTAGAGATCATAAGGAAGGTGTGAGAGGAAACCTCATGTCAAACGGATCGTTTTTCGATTTTATAAAAATGTTCGAATCGAGGTTAAGTTCGAATGAAACTCTTTGAGGAACACTTGGTTATAACTTTGAGAAACCACTTAGAAAATGGACAATAAATCTCGAGGTATAATCTTTGTTAGTAAACGACCGATCTTAGAACCTATACGACTTAAGTACCTACCAAGTGTAAGTGTAATGACATTCCTTAATAACGAACAAGTGTCGGATCATAACGGTGTTAATAAGAGTACACTAAAGGGTGCATAACGAGATAACTTGAAAACATGTTTTAGTTAAAGTACACTAAAGTTTTAAGTGATCAATCTCGAATATTTTGATTGTTTATAGATCACCGGACTGAACCAGGACACACTGTGACGCCCCCAGATCCGGGGTCGGAGATCTAGGCGCTCACGGTTCATTTTCCATTAATAACATACCTGTTCTTGCACATAATATATAAAACACAGCCATCGACCCCACAATAAACTCACACCACACACACACACACAGGTTAGAGCCTCAGAAACGTCACACATTGATTAAACAGTAATAAAATTATCAGAGTTATTACAGACCGAATTAAATAGTATTTACGCTACCAGCAACACTTCGATATGAAGCGAAGTTGGCGGCTTGAAAGTTTGTTACGATACACTGCCTTGCACAGGTCATACTGATAAATAAAACGAACTAACAAAAGCTGCCAACCAATCCGGCTAATGGGGCCTACCGGTGGAATCTCAAGTGCTGGCTCGGGTCTAGTCACCTGCTTTCGAGCAGTCTGTCTGGGTCTTGCCATATCGCTTAGCTGTTGTGTTTGTAAAATTTGAAAACAAGCAAGAGTGAGCAACTATAGCTCAGCAAGAAATATACGTATAAGGTAAGCAATATAACATTTCATATGATTGGCAGTTATTAAACTTGTTTGTATCAATCAGATATAAAATCACTTGTCATAGTTGATAAATCTCGAAGGTGCAACAATATGTGCCCTTGTTTTCCAAAATAAACTTGCAGTTCTAGATACTGCATTGAGTCAACATCTTTCTCATCAAAATAGAACATTATCAGCAACTTGGTACAAAGGCCTAGGAAGCAGTGTCAAAGCATTTTTCCAAAATGGAGGAATGGGACTTAAAGAAAACAAAAAAACCTGACAAGGATTGACGATGATCAGTCGCCACATCCAAGTCCAATAATCCGCGGGTCTTCTCTACCGGTAGAAGGATAGAAACTACATCCGTAACTATCCCTCGGGTGAAAACTACATCCGTAATCACCCTCGATGAAAACTACATCCGTAATCATCCTTCGGCAACACCTGGGTCGAAAATGTTTTGAGTTCGAAAGAGTTCGAGTTTGAAAGCATTAAAAAGTATCTTGGATTAACTTTGTCTTTAAATAATGAACAATGATTAATAAATAATATTTTAAGATTTAATATTAATAATTAATAAAATAATTATTCGATAAAATAAACTTTTAATCCAAGATAGGGTTTCGAGTATTTACGAAGATATAACAATAGTTACTTGAGTATAAGATACTCCCCGAATGACCCTTCGGGTGTTCGCAATCTAGATACGATATAATAATATACCGCTCCCCGGTCAATAGTATATACGGACCGCTACGACCTCTATTGCTAGAGTCGTTGTCCGAATAAAACATTTCAATCTAAGTTTAAGGGGTACAAACATATATGTACTTATAAAATCTCAATTGCATCAATACTTCGATAAACATAGCATTTGATATAATTGAAAACTACAAACACAACAGTGAAAGTCCTTGTATGTGGATAAGTTTTGAAAAGTAAACTTGCCTTGGTTTGGTTGGGGTGGTCGAGCGTGCGGATTCGAACGATCTATACATAAGCAATAACCGCTCGTTAGTACCTTAACAATATCTCTTTAATTATGGGGTTTTAGGGGGGTACGAAATTAACTTAACGACTTTATCTTATGACTCTCTAGCCCCACTATAGGTTCATGTCATCACTCGATTACGCTCGTCACTTAATCGACTTAATTTAGTTACCACTTTCGAATCATAACCACTAACCCTAGAATTTTGCTCCACTAATCGACTTTTTCCCTTGCGCGAATTTTACTCTAGCATTTTTATAAAATTCAAAACTTCATATTTTAATCCAATTCTTTTTGGGTGGTCTTCACCACTGCATTCCCTAGCTTCTCAAATTTTTCCATGATCCCACATATATTTTTAGGGGTTTAAACAAGGTTCACAAGGGGGTCACTTAGTGCAGTCCGGAATCCAGAAACACAATTCACTCCTCCGGCCATAACTTAAAATCTATACATCACCTAGCCATGAACCTTACATTTCCAGAAACTACATTCAATTTTCTTTCCAACAATATATGGTAGGATATCAGGGGACAACATTTGGAGGTTCAAAATCGTGCTACAATACAGGTCAATTCTCCTGGACAAAACTCAGCAAGCACAAACTACTTAGATCAACCATTTTTCACACTTCCACAACACAACCAACACTTCATACACTTAGATCATGGTTCATAACATTCATGGAGATATATATATTATCCATAATCATAAAAGTTACAATCTCAACATCAAAACTCAAGATCCATGTTATCCAATACATATACAACCAAGATTAGCTCACAAACACATGGATCTACTACCACACATTATAAATAATACATAACCAAGAGGGTTTGAGATTGTAACACCCCCAGATCCGGGGTCCGGGATCCGGTGGTTACGGTTTCAAATTCTGTCCACAACAATTGAACTTTCCTTAACATAAAATAAATTACGTCTCTATGACCCAACACAACAATATAAAACACACCCGTTATAGTCCCTGAGATGAAATCAGAGTAACAATCAAATTTTTATTAATCACATTATGAGTTCTTACAATCTAAAAGAATTTCAATATAAATACATACTCTTTGCCATCCATTTACATAAGTCATACTAGACCATATTCTTGGTACTGAAAGAATAAATATATCCTACCAATAGCTTCTTCTTCAGCTCTGGTAGTCTCATCGTCCTCGCCCGCGTCGAGTGCGCCTTGTGCGAGTCATCTGGTCTAGCTGTTGTTGTGATATAATAATAAAGCAAGGGTGAGCAATAGCCCACCAACAATAATATATAACTGAACGATAATGTATAACAGTTCAAAAGTATCTTTCAAACCATATGTCATGCATTTACGGAAATGATGCCAGTATAATATGAACGATGAAGTTACAAGGTAACTTAAAGTATTTGTTTGTAGAAATATCTGCTACATCAAAAGTAAGCGAGATATTCTCATTGTTATTAAGAAGAGGAACTTGCATGAAAAGGTTGCAATTCCAGTTATGAACACTTTTCCAGCTCTGCCAACAGTAATCATGTTGCAGGAAATAAATAAGTTTGGATGATGAACCAATGATGGAGTATTCACCGCGCCCGCTGTTCCAGTCTTGATGATCAGTCGAGATCGTATAGCTCAATTTAGATTTACTACCGGTAGAAGGAAGAACTGATGGCTTTACTTGTCTACCGCCTTACTAGCTCTCCCCGGCCAACGGTTGGGCCAAAGGGGATGGACCGGCGTTACTCGGCCTCTTACACGACTCCTAGTTCAAATAGAATTCATGATTCTGAATGTAACGTTCGTCCCCCTTTCCCCAAGTATAATACTTGTTGATAAGACTCTACAAGGTAGTCGTATCTAGTTGGAAAGGAAAATTCATCAATAACTTCCAAGCTGTGGCTTGGTATCGAATATCAACTTGTTCCAACAATCTTACCCCTCAAAAGATGAGAAGGTAAACAATGACTTAATAAGTCAACAGCACCCGAGTTGCGAGTGAAGAGAATACTCTATGACCGGGAAGTCGACAAGATAAATAACATTTTCCAAGTAAGGTTCCCTTATTATTAGAGAGGCAGACTCAAAGAAGAATGGTGTCTGAGAACCTTTCTTGATATAAGATTAATAATAACATGACTCCGAGATATTTTCTGTAATAATCGAAGAAGATAAACCTTATTGAGGTTATTCTAAATATGGAATAAATATTCAGAGAATATTTATTGAATTAAAAATATTTAAAGAATATTTAGGAATATGAAAGAATATCTTTAATCAGAGTATTTTTCAAAATAATCCCTGAAGAAATATCAGGAGAATATTTATTGAATAGATAAATATTTAAATGAATATTCAAAATAATATTCATTACTTAATAGGACCTGAAAGAAATATTTAAGACAATATTCATAATTAATTAGGAATTTAAATGAATATTCAAAAAGTAATATTCATTTAATGAATAATATTCTAAATGAATATCAAGTAATAATCATTTAGTAATCCAAGCCCTAAAGGAATATTCGAGATAATATTCGATAAATAAATCAGGCTTCAGATGAATATTTAAAATAATATTCATATCTTAAATAAATTTTCAAAAGTAATATTTATTTAATAAAATAATACTCTAAATGAATATCCAAATAATATTCATTTAGTAGTCTCATCTTTAAAAGAATATTCGAAATAATAATCGATAAATAATTCGACTCTGAATGAATATAAAAAAAATAATATTATTCGTCGAATAGTTACGTTCAAATAATTATTTGAAGTAAGGATCGTTAAATAAATAATCTGGAACGAATGTTCAAATAATATTCGTCACCCAAATAATAGAAAATATTCACTTAAATATTTTCATCCGAGGTAGTCTCGATATGTCAAGAAATATTGACTCCCGGTCTATATTTGATGAATAAGATGCATAAACCCTTCTCTGAGGGTCTTACAATAACCGGCTTATAATTGATACGATAGCTATCTAATTTATAAGCCAATAACAATCAGGGAACAAGCATAATGATATAACTTGAAAGTAGGCATGCATGCTATAGCATATGTATAACAGAAAACATATATATATATATATATATATATATATATATATTCAATCACAACAACAGCCTAAAAGAAGAGAATTGAAACTTGCCTGCTAGTCGAGTATGGTAAGGGGTAGTGGTAGCGGGTCCCGGTTCAGCTTGGTGATCTATAAATAGCCAAGGCATTCGGGATTAATCACTTAACATATTAAAAGTTAAGTTGTACTTAAATCGAAACACATTCTCGAGTTATCTCGTTATATCCCTTTTAGTGGATTCCTTTTTATCACTGATCCGACCCGACGTTCGTTCGTTAATACGACATGTCACTGTACTTATAGTTGGGATATACTTAAGTCATACGAGTTCTAAGGTCGATCGTTACGAACCAATATTATACTCCGAGTTTTATCGCCCGTTTTCTAAGTGTTTTACTGAAGTTATAAAAGAGTCGTCTTTTAGGGGTTCGTTCGCGTTTAACCTCGACTCGAACATTTTTAATAAATCGAAAAATGATCCTTTTGAGATACGGTTTTCTTTCACACCTTCCTTTTTACCTCTAGTATTTATTTACCAAGATTTGCCATGACGTTACATAGTTTACGAGGGTTCAATTTCAGTTACGAACTTTCGTTTACGGATTCGAACTACTTTTAGTAATTTGGTCATAAATCCTAAACCGTAAGTCTGTTTCATGTGATCATTATATCAAAACGAAGCTTAGAACATTACCTATCCTATCATGGCAGATAAAGTCTCTGGACAGTAGGGTTTTTACATGGAAAATGGCATACAAAACATGGTATTGTAAAATTGGGCATTATAACGGTTATAATACGAACGTTCCAAAAATCACAATCAACAACCCAAGCCACACCGGGCATCTAAACAACTTATACACATATTAAGCACCTCAACAAGTCCAGAAGCCACTGATCTTAGTATCAAAATCATCATGTTAATCAAATCACTAAATCACTAACTAAACATGCTTATAACATGAACATAATCATAACTAAGCTAGATCCATCAAGAACATGCTTAAAACTCAAAGTAGATCTAGGGTTTTCAAGTATTATACCTTCCTTGTAGTATGTACTAGCCTCACAAAGCTTGGTATTGCCCTTGGATAGCCTTAACTTAGCTAGGATCAACCATGAAAACAAGAAAAACAAGGATTAGTTCTTG
Source organism: Saposhnikovia divaricata (assembly GCA_036435485.1). NCBI lineage: Eukaryota > Viridiplantae > Streptophyta > Magnoliopsida > Apiales > Apiaceae > Saposhnikovia > Saposhnikovia divaricata. The sequence continues at coordinate 136,050,443 of CM071600.1, forward strand.
AAAACACTATTCATCATCACCTTTGATGATTTATTTGAAAATGAAAGAAAGTGAATTTGAGGCTGAAATTTCTAGGGGATATAAGTTATGATATGTAGTACTTACCCTAAAAATTTGAAGATCAAACAATGGTGGGAACCTCCTTTTCTAGCTCCTTGGCCGAAAGTTTGAAGAAAGGAAAGGAATGGAGAGTGTTTGCTTGGTTTCTTGCTTTTCCTTGGTCAATTATGCATAAAGTGAATTTGGATAGATAATATCTCATCCTAGTTGTGTTAGTGGAGTGTGATGTCATGGATGAGGCAATTTGGAGAGACAAGTGTTATGTTTTGGATGGTGGAAGGCTAAGTATTGGTTGGTTTTTCTAAGTACTACTTCCATCTCCAAGTATGCTAGTTACTTTAAGCCACTTGGTTGCTAGATATTTATTCTAGTAGCTTACACAAGACTCTTGCTTCCTCTGCTTGTTTCTGTGTCCGGTTATTGCCCGTTTCGATTGATCGTTCGGACGAATAACTAAGTAGTTTCACCTCTAGGGTTTACGGGGAAATTTCTCGATATTCATAATACCTTCCCCAATCCTTAATATAATCCTCGTGATGACCATGTAGGATATTTAATCTCGATACGAACTTAATCCGTAATCTAGGATTCGTTCGCTTTATTGATTAATCTCGTTATAACGTTTTAGCGGTTTCTAGAACGCTTGTTTCGCTGCCTCAGTGGTTTCCTACCTTCATTCTTAAATCAAATATAATAACATCCCAAAATATCAAATCCTCAAAGTTAATATCTCAATTCTTGGATTATAATAATATTTAATCCACTGTCCGGTCAAATATTATACCGAAAAAGAATTTGGAATTTCTGAATTCCGATCGTCTCTGCATTCACTTATTTCCTCCGCGTATTACTAATATGACTTCGAAACATCCATATCACGTCCTGTACATAGGGTGGCGTGAAAAGTTTTCCAACTTACAAAATCACTATTCATCCACCAAATTACTATGCACGTACAGGAAACACTATGCACGTATGGGAAACACTATGCACGTACGGGAAATACTATGCACGTATGGGAAACACTATGCACGTACTCATTTCCCTTCAAGGATCCATTAGCTCCTTCCTGGATGGTAGATTATTCTTATCCAGGTCCTCAACCATCGAATTTCTCTATTCTGACAATATACCAATGCATCAGGATCATTGTCCAAAGCAATATCCATTCATTACAATCATTGTTCTTTGAAACCACCATTCATTAGAGCTGGTGACCTTGTTGTCGGAATCATTGTTCCTCATTTTATCATTACCTAATAAAATTTTTTAATTATTTCCAAAATTTGGGGTTCTTACAGTCTCCCCTCCTTCAAAGGATTCCGTCCCGGAATCAGGTAGGAAGCAAAGAGTCGTTTGCCTGTCGTTCACTTTTTAGCTTCCCGGTCAATTCTTAGTCATTCTACCCTTCCTCAGCACATCTTCTAGTGCTACAATCCATACTGTATCCTTTTTCCATCAACGTTGCTACTTTTCGTACAACTCACTATCCGGGTTATACTCTTACTCAGTCTTATCCTTATTGATACCTGCAGTAACATTGGTATCACTATCACCCTACGAATTCGGAGGTAACCTCGCTCGTACTGTGCATTTCCTGATTGCTTTAATCTTCGCAATCTCGATCAATATAGAGAAGTGGAAAGATTTATTGAGAGATCACTATGATCAATTGAACATTTGTTATATTGCATAGTTAGTACAGAAGGGGGCCAGCCTTTAGCACTTGACAAGCAATTAAACAAGTCATGGTATTCCACTTAGACTTCTATCACATAGACAGATAGTCACGTAGCAGTACCTCCCCTCCTAAAAGGGTTGTTCTTCTCAATTCATAAAGAAGATGAATAAGAGAGAAGAAGAGAAAAGAGTTCTAAAGGATTATAGAAAGTTTTCATGATTGTAGAATATCATACTCAGAATTTACCTCTGAACTATAGAGGTTTATCAAAGAAGAAATTAATCATAATTATATCCAATACTATTTGATCGCAATCTCACGTGTCAACATATCTTGCTGCTTTGTCCATTATTCTATGGACAAATACTCTTGTTCAATCTTAGCGATACTCACATTCGGGAATTCCTTCAACCTTTCAGGTTAAATCATAGATTTCTCACTTGACATCGTTATTACTGACATCCCATATCATGTTACTAGCTTTTTTTTTCATAACTATAATATTGGCACTATCAGGTTGTCATCCTGAGAATTCATTAGACAACCCATTCATAACATTCCTTGCTTCTCATTCCATAGTTGCTTTCCCAGCCTTTTCTTTATCAATCACATCCTTCTTATTATCTGATTCTTACTCATTTCTATTATTTACTTTCACCTTCACCTCTTTATTGAGACACCTTTTTGCACTTGGTACCTCCTTATCGGTATTCCGTCACATTTATTCTATAATCATCACGTTATTCCAATTTAAACTTTCCGAAATGAATCTGGCCCGATCCCTTTAACTTAGATTCATATAATCTACTTCTGCCAACCTTGTTTCTCATCACTTGTTCTTTTCTATCCGTGGTTTTCCACAGGTTGTCTTTCGTAAATCAAACCAGGTCGTATATCTACATGCTCGTACTCCTATCATCTGTTGAACATCCGCATTTTACTGGCGTAGCCTGGCCACATGAAAACCCGTTATGACCGTGCTATAAGTTTTGGGGGTAAGGCTGGCTCGAATACCGCCGTCCGAACACTTTAAACTCTCAGGTGGCCCAATAAGTCTCGGGCTCAACCGCCCTTCCCTCCAAGTCTCATTAATTCTTTCCATGGGAATATCTTTAACATCATGAATCATCAACCTCATATTCTCTATCTTGTTTGCGCAGAAGTACACTAACATAAACTTGTTTGTCATTCATCAACATGCCATTTAGTTAACCAATGGCAGCACTTTCTTTATCTTTACATTATCATCTACTTTCTTAGAAGAATCACCATCTCTTGTTGTTTACGTAGTGCATTAATATCTAACCCTACGGGTTTCAAATCCCTTAGGGAGACAAAGTAATCACTATTCCTTATCCATAAGGAACAGTTCCTGAACTTGATGTAGATATAACATGAAGTAGATAGAATTGCAGAAGAGTTTCAAGCATCGCAGCTAGGTCCGGTTGATGAAACTATCACTTATGCATCTTCCATAAAAGACTGGAAACTTAACGGTTTACTTCATCAATTTTGTACCATGGTCCTGGTTTGCCTCAAAACGGGACCTTCTAAGGTACGTAATATGCTTAAGACTCCAACAGGAATAGAATCTTTACTTAAACTATTATTACCTTCGATTCTTGCACAATCATCAAAAGGAATGTAACTTCCTCCACTCCAATATGACCTTCAAGGTCTTTCCAAATATCATTTTGTTTCTTCGGTATGAACATTTATAATTATTCCTTTATACTTAGACTGTCGGCCACCTCATTGGCCTTTCCTGATAATAATAATTTCTGGTAATCCTTGTTCTCTGGATATATTACAATTCAAACATTTCTACCTCATTCCCATCATTGTTGGGTGAAAGCATTCTCCCTTAAGCTCTGCTGATGGAGAAAAATATATTTATCAGTCTTTCTCCATAAGTCATTGCTTCCACCTACCCGTGGGAACTTTATCAGGTTTATTCCCAATCCTACTTAGGATACTTCTCTTCTTAGTTCTTTCCTTATCTTAGGATAATCTCAACCTTTATAGGTTCAATCCATACTTCCTCAGGGTTTCATACATGCCTCATCTGGCATTATTGTTACTATGTCATACATTCCTTACCAAACTTCCATTTTGATGTTCGGAATATTACCTTTCTCCTTGTAAGGTTTCATAGGTCATCCTCATCCTTCCTCCTGTATTTTCTGGGTACAGGGTATATCAAAATGTCATTGATCAATACTCTAATAATTCTATCTATGTTCTTTCCAGAACTCTTTTTAATAATCCTTACCGGTCATTGTTGCCTTAGCAAGTCCAACTCATATCATCTGAAGTCATAATGTCGTTATTAGGGTTAATGCCACCCCTTGTGCATTCCCCAGGGTTTGTCTTAATTTATGGATATCCTATCCTTAATTCAACTGCCAAGGAATTCTTGCATCTTATAATTGGCAATCAGATCATGTATCCTTAATAAAGGTCTCTTTTCAATCATTCTCATTTGATAATCGATCGGTGGCTTAATGCCACCCTCTTCTTTCAGATAGTTGTTGGCCTATTTGGCCATCCAAAAAGGCAACGTATGCCTATCTCCTCTCTTACAGAACTTGGTAATGGCAGCAAGGATGTTTTGGAAGATATTGGTCGAGTTCAACGTGAATCTCTTAGTACTTATCGTTCTTCTCAAATGTGCTTGCCTTAGACAAAATTTTTACAGCATACTGATCCATCTCTGACCATTTCTATACTCTCTTCATAAACCTTCGTTGTTTACTTCCCTTAGTCGTAATATGTTCATGGTATTCATGATACCCTAACATCATACATCTCAAGTCACTATACTTCCATTTTACTCGTAATCTTGGACAACCATGTACACATGAGTCACTTTAGTACGGGTTACCCCATCCCAAAAAGGTCTAGTAAATTCCCCATCAAAACATGGGTTACAAAGGGTTTAGTAGAAGACTCCTACGATCTCATTAATATTTCCTTTATATCAGAAGCCCTTGCAGTCGGTGCTTACTTAGAAGCAACCCTGCTTTGTCTTTTCATTGCTGGTCTAGTCACTTTATAGTCCGTTGTGACTTGGCCTCAACTGGCCACACTAAAATAAAAAATATATGATTTTAGGGGTTGGCTAATAGCATTACTTTTCCAGCAATTGCCGGCATAGTGCCTTCTTCTTTGATACCTTTCTACCTTTCCAAAACTTTACTCCATATAAGTCTTAATCGACTACTCGGCACCGTCTCCGGTCACCTTTCCTCCACTTTTATCTTTTCAACTATTCTTATCAATCCCGCGTGCCACACAAGCTTACCATTCCTGGTATAACAGCCTTTTCATTTAAGTCAATCCTGGAATTTCTCAGTCCGGCTGGTTTCTTACTTACATTTCCTGTTTTCGTCCAATCTCACTTCATCATTTTATCACTACCGTCGATTGTAATGCTCAGGGTCCGTTTACTAACCCATTTTACAGCATCCTTACCCAAATCACAGGGTTTGCTCCAATTTCTACTCTCTTCCATGACATTCTCTGATAATCAGAAAGACAAGGTTTGCCAAAATTCACCGAATTCCTTTCCAGACTCAGGGAAATTTTGATCAATCTACCCACCTACTGGTAACATTAAGGAGACCAGTTTCGAAACCTGAAGAATAGTTCTATGAACCTCCAAGCAGGTGGAATCATAAACAGTCATAGTTAACGAAATAATCATCATCAGATTGGAAGTTTACCCACTGGAGAGGAATCAATTATATCCATCCCTTAGAAGGGAATCAATAGTTTCAAACTGAAACCTGTCACAACGTCCTGATACCTATACGTCCTGATATTCAATACTACCAAATGTCGGTCTACCTAACCCTTTATGCGAAGCGTCGTTGGAAGCACAAAGTCTCCTTTTTCCATTAAGCAATGCCAGCTCTTGGTCATTACCAATTTCACCTTTTAGCTCCAGGAAGATTTTCTCACACTTTTCTCTTTAACTGCTGATCGTATTACTTGATCTATTATAATTCCGTGTCGGAGTAAACTTAAGGTAACTACTATAATCCATTCAAAGAGAAGAAGGAATTTAATATTCCTCTGAATCACATGCATCTAACGTTTCTGGTTCATCATTTAACTGAGTTGAATTAACTCTATACTCAGTCTCTGGCAGTAGTCTCATTACGAGTTCATCTTGCCTCACTGGTCTTATCTTCCGGTAGGTTCTGAGATCATTGTCTTGCTTACTACTTCCTTATATAACTTTACCCAATCATGCTGTCACTTCCCAATGTCTTTACTTTCTACTGATTCATTCATGAACATTTCCCTGAATAAAACCACCTCATTAACCTCACTTTGGTTTCGTAAATTATAACCTATGACATCTGCCTTCTCGTGGCGAATTATTACTGACAATATTCATACTGATTCATTTATCAAATTATATGGCACTTATTGCCTCATTCTCAACTATTCCTAGGGACTCTGTTCCTCGTCCTATATCGCTGTCTTTGATAATCATACATCCCTCTAGCTCTTTCTTTGTTAAGATGAAAATCTCTAAGGATTCTCATCTATTTCCGTATAAGATCTCAAGTAATTCTTCCAATCCTTCTTTCTTGCTGGTACTACATCTGGTAGTCCGGCTATGAATTCAACATGCATCTTCAGATCTCTTAAAAATATCTCGGTTCTTTATACTCACTTTTCTGAGCACCATATCTTAATCATCACAGTCATTCTGGCTGCGACCCTCATTACCCATGGATAAGCTCCCTATCCTAACAGGATTTTCCTTATCTGCTGGAACCTCTTCCGGGTCTCCAGTAGGGTACTCCATCGAATTACCCGCTGATCTTCAGCATATAAAGCATCATCGCGCTGCTGCTCGTATGCCTCAAGGTCTGTCGCCTTACTCGTCGATACGATATCGAGCTAAGGTACTATCATGATACTTACGAGTTGTCATAAGGGTTTTATATGTCATCACTACATTAAGTAGTCCGACTATGAACTTGGCAAGAGTTATTATTATCTTATTGAATTTATTGTTTTAACGTCACCTCATCTCTAGGGTTTATAACGTACGCTCTGATACCACTTCTGTAACACCCCCAGATCCGGGGTCCGGGATCCGGTGGTTACGGTTTCCAATTCTGTCCACAACAATTGAACTTTCCTTAACATAAAATAAATTACGTCTCTATGACCCAACACAACAATATAAAACACACCCGTTATAGTCCCAGAGATGAAATCAGAGTAACAATCAAATTTTTATTAATCACATTATGAGTTCTTACAATCCAAAAGAATTTCAATATAAATACATACTCTTTGCCATCCATTTACATAAGTCATACTGGACCATATTCTTGGTACTGAATGAATAAATATATCCTACCAATAGCTTCTTCTTCAGCTCTGGTAGTCTCATCGTCCTCGCCCGCGTCGAGTGTGCCTTGTGCGAGTAATCTGGTCTAGCTGTTGTTGTGATATAATAATAAAGCAAGGGTGAGCAATAGCCCACCAACAATAATATATAACTGAACGATAATGTATAACAGTTCAAATGTATCTTTCAAACCATATGCCATGCATTTACGGAAATGATGCCAGTATAATATGAACGATGAAGTTACAAGGTAACTTAAAGTATTTGTTTGTAGAAATATCTGCTACATCAAAAGTAAGCGAGATATTCTCATTGTTATTAAGAATAGGAACTTGCATGAAAAGGTTGCAATTCCAGTTATGAACACTTTTCCAGCTCTGCCAACAGTAATCATGTTGCAGGAAATAAATAAGTTTGGATGATGAACCAATGATGGAGTATTCACCGCGCCCGCTATTCCAATCTTGATGATCAGTCGAGATCGTACAGCTCAATTTAGATTTACTACCGGTAGAAGGAAGAACTGACGGCTTTACTTGTCTACCGCCTTACTAGCTCTCCCCGGCCAACGGTTGGGCCAAAGGGGATGGACCGGCGCTACTCGGCCTCTTACACGACTCCTAATTCAAATAGAATTCATGATTCTGAATGTAACGTTCGTCCCCCTTTCCCCAAGTATAATACTTGTTGATAAGACTCTACAAGGTAGTCGTATCTAGTTGGAAAGGAAAATTCACCAATAACTTCCAAGCTGTGGCTTGGTATCGAATATCAACTTGTTCCAACAATCTTACCCCTCGAAAGATGAGAAGGTAAACAATGACTTAATAAGTCAACAGCACCCGAGTTGCGAGTGAAGAGAATACTCTATGACCGGGAAGTCGACAAGATAAATAACATTTTCCAAGTAAGGTTCCCTTATTATTAGAGAGGTAGACTCAAAGAAGAATGGTGTCTGAGAACCTTTCTTGATATAAGATTAATAATAATATGACTCCGAGATATTTTCTGTAATAATCGAAGAAGATAAACCTTATTGAGGTTATTCTAAATATGGAATAAATATTCAGAGAATATTTATTGAATTAAAAATATTTAAAGAATATTTAGGAATATGAAAGAATATCTTTAATCAGAGTATTTTTCAAAATAATCCCTGAAGAAATATCAGGAGAATATTTATTGAATAAATAAATATTTAAATGAATATTCAAAATAATATTCATTACTTAATAGGACCTGAAAGGAATATTTAAGACAATATTCATAATTAATTAGGAATTTAAATGAATATTCAAAAAGTAATATTCATTTAATGAATAATATTCTAAATGAATATCAAGTAATAATCATTTAGTAATCCAAGCCCTAAAGGAATATTCGAGATAATATTCGATAAATAAATCAGGCTTCAGATGAATATTTAAAATAATATTCATCAAGTAATTAATATCTTAAATAAATTTTCAAAAGTAATATTTATTTAATAAAATAATATTCTAAATGAATATCCAAATAATATTCATTTAGTAGTCTCATCTTTAAAAGAATATTCGAAATAATAATCGATAAATAATTCGACTCTGAATGAATATAAAAAAAATAATATTATTCGTCGAATAGTTACGTTCAAATAATTATTTGAAGTAAGGATCGTTAAATAAATAATCTAGAACGAATGTTCAAATAATATTCGTCGCCCAAATAATAGAAAATATTCACTTAAATATTTTCATCCGAGGTAGTCTCGATATGTCAAGAAATATTGACTCCCGGTCTATATTTGATGAATAAGATGCATACACCCTTCTCTGAGGGTCTTACAATAACCGGCTTATAATTGATACGATAGCTATCTAATTTATAAGCCAATAACAATCAGGGAACAAGCATAATGATATAACTTGAAAGTAGGCATGCATGCTATGGCATATGTATAACAGAAAACATATATATATATATATATATATATATATATATATATATATATATATATATATATATATATATTCAATAACAACAACAACCTAAAAGAAGGGAATTGAAACTTGCCTGGTAGTCGAGTACGGTAAGGGGTAGTGGTAGCGGGTCCCGGTTCAGCTTGGTGATCTATAAATAGCCAAGGCATTCGGGATTAATCACTTAACATATTAAAAGTTAAGTTGTACTTAAATCGAAACACGTTCTCGAGTTATCTCGTTATATCCCTTTTAGTGGATTCCTTTTTATCACTGATCCGACCCGACGTTCGTTCGTTAATACGACATGTCACTGTACTTATACTTGGGATATACTTAAGTCATACGAGTTCTAAGGTCGATCGTTACGAACCAATATTATACTCCGAGTTTTATCGCCCGTTTTCCAAGTGTTTTACTGAAGTCCGATCGTCTCTGCATTCACTTATTTCCTCCGCGTATTACTAATATGACTTCGAAACATCCATATCACGTCCCGTACATAGGGTGGCGTGAAAAGTTTTCCAACTTACAAAATCACTATTCATCCACCAAATTACTATGCACGTACAGGAAACACTATGCACGTACGGGAAACACTATGCACGTACGGGAAATACTATGCACGTATGGGAAACACTATGCACGTACTCATTTCCCTTCAAGGATCCATTAGCTCCTTCCTGGATAGTAGATTATTCTTATCTAGGTCCTCAACCATCGAATTACTCTATTCTGACAATATACCAATGCATCAGGATCATTGTCCAAAGCAATATCCATTCATTACAATCATTGTTCTTTGAAACCACCATTCATTAGAGCTGGTGACCTTGTTGTCAGAATCATTGTTCCTCATTTTATCATTACTTAATAAAAAGTTTTAATTATTTCCAAAATTTGGGGTTCTTACAGAGATTTTTATACCTTCTTGAGCACCTAGGGGCCTTTGATAAGCTTTTCACAACTCAACAACACCTTAAATGGTCTCCTACAACACTTACAATCCAAGATCTAAAAGAAAATAAAACATGGTTACTATTCACCCAAGCTTTAACAATTTGTAACTTGAAATTGGGTGGATGAAATGGCTTGAAATTGCTAACATACCTTGTCTAGATGATGAAGATGACCTAGGATTTATGTTATGATTTATGAGTGATGGAAGAGGGGGGAGAAGAATTTTTCCTCTTCCTCTTTTTTCTTTGGCCGAGAGCAACTAGCAAGGGGGGGAAGAGTTTGTGTTTTTGGTTTTTGTGTGTTATGTTGGTAGAATAATTGATGTAAAGTTATGTTGGGTGTTACATATAATGTATGTATAGGCAAGTACTAGCAAGCATGGTTCCTTGTACTTCTTGTCTCTCTTTTTGAAAAAGCAAGTAACTAGATACTATTCATCTTCCAATTGCTAACTAGTTTGCTTGATTTCTAACCACTTGCTTGCATGGGACTTGCATGCAATACTACTCCTTGTATCATTATTCTTCCACCAATGCTTGTCATTTAATCTTTAATTCGTATCGTATCTTAATTAATCTCTCGTAATAATATTTTGTCGCGTAGAGATTTCCCCTAAAATTCCTTAAGTACTTAATTGTGTAAATCCCTCGAATATCCATAATTCCTCGTCATAATTCTTAATAAATCTTTTAATACTCTAATCATTCTCAAATCCCAAGTTTTATAAATCTTACTAACAATAAGACTCATGCCTTCACAATCTTCCTTTTTATCTTACATAATAAATGCAACAACGCAGTTTCTCAGACAATCAATTCTATTTAATCAACAGGGATGACTAGAAAGGTTCCATAATGATAATGTCACAAGATATTGAATAAAAGGAAATATTACCAAAAATTAGGGTTCTTACAGCCTCCCCTCCTTAAAAGGATTCCGTCCCAGAATCAGGTTGAAAACAGTTGGGGGTGCTTTTCACGCATCGCGCTCTCTAGTTCCCATGTTGATTCTTCGACATTATGATTCCTCCACAAAACTCTCACTAATTTGACAACCTTGTTCCTCAGCACCTGTTCTTTTCTATCCATGATTTCTACGGGTTGCTCTACATATGTTAAGTCTGGTTGCAGATCCACTTGATCATGTTCTATTACATGTCGGAAGTCAGTATGGTATGGTCGTAGCATGGACACATGGAACACATTATGCACTTGCTGTAAGCTCGGGGGTAAAGCCAATTCATAGGCTAACTTCCCAACTCGTTTCAAGATCTCAAAAGGTCCAATAAATCTCGGGCTTAGTTTTCCCTTCTTACCAAATCTCATCAATCCTTTCCACGGTGATACCTTCAACATCACAAACTCTCCTACCTCATACTCTTTGTCCTTGCGGGTCTGGTCCGCATACTTCTTCTGTCTGTCTTGGGCCGCTACCAGCCGTCCTCTTATGAGCTCGATAGTTTCTCTTGTCTGTTGGACCAGTTCAGGCCCTAAAATCTTCCGCTCTCCTACCTCTTCCCAACACAAGGGAGACCGACATCTTCGTCCGTATAAAGCTTCATATGGGGGTATGCCTATACTCGCATGGTAACTGCTGTTGTAGGAAAATTCGATCAACGGCAAGTGGTCATCCCAACTTCCCTTAAAATCAATGGCACATACCCTCAACATGTCCTCGAGGGTCTGGATGGTTCTCTCACTCTGTCCGTCTGTTTGGGGATGGTATGCAGTACTCATGTTTAACTTGGTCCCCACACAATCCTGAAAACTTCTCCAGAACCTGGAGTTGAATCTTGGGTCCCTATCTGATACAATGCTCACAGGAACCCCATGCCTAACCACAATCTCCTTTAAGTAAATATCTGCCAGCTTGTCGACAGTGTATCTCTCGTTGATTGGAAGAAAATGTGCTGATTTGGTCAACCTATCGAGAATTACCCAAATGGCATCATGATTAGTCTTGGTCCTTGGTAATCCGACCACAAAGTCCATCGCAATTTGCTCCCACTTCCACTCGGGTATCTCTAAGGGTTGCAACAATCCACTGGGCCTCTGGTGTTCGGCCTTCACTCTTTGACATGTCAAGCATTTACTTACCCACTCTGCCACGTCCTTCTTCATATTTGGCCACCAATAGTATTCTCTTAAATCTCTATACATCTTAGTGCCTCCAGGGTGAATTGAGTACCTTGAACTATGAGCCTCTTGCAAAATCTCGTCATTTAATTCTTGAACGTTCGGGATCCATATCCTAGATGCGTACCTCATAATTCCATTCCCGTCCTTCTCACACTTAATTTCCTCGCCAGTCAAAATTTTCTCTATCGAATTCTTTTCTTCTTCTATCTTCTTTTCCTGGCATAACTTAATCTTTTCCAATAGCGGTGGTTGGACTTTTATTTCCATTAAACTCTCTTGTCCAATTCCTGGTAACCTCACTTCAATCTCCAGTTTCTCAAGGTCCTTGATCAACTCGTCCACTGATGTTATCATCTTGAGTTTCTCTTTTGGGCTAAGTGCATCGGCCACCACGTTGGCCTTCCCTGGGTGATAATGAATCTCACAATCATAATCTTTAATTAGCTCTAGCCATCTCCTCTGCCTCATGTTTAACTCTTTCTGAGTGAATATGTACTTTAAGCTCTTGTGATCCGTGTAGATTTCACATTTTTCTCCGTAAAGATAATGTCTCCAAATCTTCAAAGCGAAAACTATCGCTGCTAACTCCAAATCATGGGTGGGGTATCTTATCTCATACTCCTTAAGTTGTCTGGATGCATACGCGATCACTTTATCGTGCTGCATAAGCACACACCCTAAACCTTTATGGGATGCGTCGCTATAAATCACAAAATCTCCCTTATCATCGGGTAGGGCTAGAATGCCTTGTTCGCTAATCACATGCCCTAAAAACTGAACCCTAAAAAACTTCTCACCTCTGTCGGAGTGGTTGGTCTCTCCCAATTTGATACAGCCTCTATTTTGGCTGGGTCCACTAGAATGCCTTGTTCGCTAATCACATGCCCTAAAAACTGAACTTCCTTCAACCAAAATTCGCACTTCGAGAACTTAGCGTACAACTTTTCTTCTCTCAATGCTCCCAATACAATCCTCAAGTGCTCTGCATGTTCCTTCTTCGTCTTGGAATAAACCAAGATGTCATCGATGAAGACTATAACACACTTGTCCAAGTACTTCTTGAAGACTCGATTCATTAAATCCATGAAAGCTGCAGGGGCATTCGTTAACCCAAATGACATGACTAGGAACTCATAGTGTCCATACCGGGTGCGAAAGGCCGTCTTTGGTATATCTTTTGGTTTGATCTTTAACTGGTGATACCCGGTCCTCAAATCAATTTTAGAGAAGTAAACTGCATCTTTCAATTGATCAAACAGGTCATCTATCCTGGGCAAGGGATACTTATTCTTTATAGTCACCTTGTTCAACTCCCTGTAGTCTATACATAATCTCATACTACCATCCTTCTTTTTCACGAATAACACCGGGGCTCCCCACGGTGACACACTAGGTCTTATCATCCCTTTATCCAACAACTCTTGTAATTGAGTGGCCAGCTCTTTCATCTCCACTGGGGCTAGCCGATATGGGGCTTTCGAAATTGGGGCCGTACCCGGAACTAAGTCTATAGCGAACTCGATGTCTCTATCAGGTGGTAGTCCTGGAAGATCATCCGGAAATACGTCCGCGAACTCATTAACGACAGGGATTTCCTGCAGGTTTGGTGCCTCTTTCTTGGTATCCTTCACATAGGCTAAATAAGCTTCGCATCCTTTACGTAACAGCTTCTTAGCTTGAATCATAGTCAGGAACTTTTGGTTTTGCCGTTTCCCACTAAACACTACTTCCTCGTCCCCTGGCAGTCTCAAACTTACTTTCTTCTTTACACAATCAATCTGGGCTCCGTGGGTTGTTAACCAATCCATACCTACTATTACGTCAAACTCTCCTAGTTTAAAAGGTATTAAGTCTACCCGAAAGTGCCGCCCTTCTATTTCTAGGTCACAACCTGGACATACTTGGCTAACGGGAATAATTTCATGATTAGCTATCTCTATTTGCAATCTGTCTTTCAATGGTTCAGTCTTAAGGCCTAACTGACATACAAAATCTAGAGATATGAAGGACTTGGTAGCTCCCGAATCAAATAAAACATTTGCTTTAACTGAGTTGAGTAGTAGGGTACCTGCAATCACATCCGTGTTCCTCACGGCATCCTGCACCGTCATGTTAAAAGTTCTTGCAGTAGGGGCCTTGTTAGAAGCAGTTCCACTCACTCTCGATGCAGCTGGCCCAGAAGACATACATTCCCTCATTCGGTGCCCTAGTTTCCCACACTTGAAGCAATTACCTCCGGCACTCGGGTTGTTACTAGTTCCGCGACAGGCGTTAGCATATTGCCCTGCCAGCCCACACTTGAAGCACTTCACATCTTGCAGGTTACACACGCCCGCATGTTTCCTCCCACATTTATTACATTCTGGGGGTTGGGCTCGGGATGGGGTAGAGTAAGACGATCCCTGTGGCCGGCCGCTCTGGCCCACACTCCAACTTTCAGCTCTCTTGGTTCCAAAGTTTCCGCTGGGTTGGGACATCGTTCCTCGCTTAAATTTGCTCGAAAAGCTCCCACCCGCAGAGTTTCTCTTTCGACTATCAAACTTCCTCTTCTTTCCTTCTCTCTCCTTCTGCATCTGTTCACTCCCAGCCTCAACAATTGATGCTTTCTGTACCAGGGTGGCATAGTCTGTCAGCTCAAGAACCGCCACACGATTCTGAATCCATTGTTTTAGCCCTAATTGAAATCTTCGGGCCCTCTTTGCCTCAGAGTTCACATATTCCGGCACAAACCTTGACAACTCAGTAAATTTGGCCTCATACTCAGCCACCGTCATGTTTCCTTGCTTCAGTTCCAAAAACTTTAGCTCCATTTGTGTCTCCATGAACCTAGGAAAGTACTTCTCCAAGAACAGCTCGCTAAATCTCTCCCAGGTCACCACACCTCTTCCTTCCAAATTCTTCTTAGCTTCCCACCAATAGTTCGCCTCACCCTTCAGAAAGGTAAGTGGCGAAAACAGTCTTCTGCTCCTCAGCGACACCTAGTATCTCGAAAGATTTTTCCATTTCCTTCAGCCAGGCCCTTGCTTCGACCGGATCGGCAGTTCCTTAAAAATCTGGGGGTTTCAGGGATTTGAAATTCCGGAAAGCATTAGCATTAACATTTTGGGGTGGTTGCTGAACTGAGGGACGGTCCAAGTTCTGCCTAAGTAACTCCATGAACTATTCCATAGGGCCTCCCCTAGGATGTTCTACCTCTCGGGTATCATCACCAGCTTCTTCTTCTTCATACTCAGAGTCATCAAACAAGTTATGATCGTTGCCCTCATTCTCACTCAGGTTGGCATTCTCCCCTTCATGGTTCTGGTGGCCTCCGGTCCCATGGTGGCTACCCTGGCCCTCAGAACTGATCGAGTGAGCTCGAGTGTTCATTCTTCTAGGTGGCATGATTCTGATAATAAAACAAGAAAGGGGTTAGGGCTTTCCAATTACCTGACAGCGTTTGCACGGGTCAGGAGCGTATCGTTCCTCCTCATAAGGGTGGAAGTTGCAAAAGTTTTAATAATCCGATGTCGGAGATAAAATGTCAACATTTTTGGGGAAAATCCCTTTGGGATGCGAAAACATTTACAAGAGTTTTCAAAACTTCGAAACCTCAAAAATATTTTTCAAAATTTTAAAACAATTTTTTTTTTTGAAAAATTTATTTTTAAAGATTGTGGGAACATTTTTGGAAATTGTAGAAAACAGTTTGAAATCGCATATCTTAAATTTGAAACAGCATGGTTGTATTTATGGCTTTTAGCAATTGTATGATCACAGTTGTATATCAAAACAGTAGAGCATGACATCGGAAAGTAAAGTAGTTGAGGCAATATTAAGGAAACTGAAACTAAATAAGTACGGTACAAGGGTTATCACAAAGTTTGGATGTTAGAGCCAAATACATAGTTCCGATGTCAAAGTCTAGCAAAAGTGGAATAAATACAAGTACATCATCCGAATAGTCAGGCTACACAAAAGTAGGGCTACATCCGTACATACTACCCGAAGTCTCATCTACATATCTGTAGGTCAGTCTACTCATCCACTAGTCAGAAAGGATACCACTGCACAAGTCAACTATCCCGCAAAATCGACACACTAATGTCATCTGAACCTAGGGGACTGAGCTATCAGTAACACATCACGGGGCCGCACCGTGGCGGAGCAAGGTCCTCACTCGGGCAAATGCACGACGCACAACACGCCTAGCATCCCTAGCCTGGATCACTCCGTCCCCGCGGATCCCTAAACCAAGAATCCTATCGCGACTCCTCCTCTCAATCCTATGGACTCGAGCCCTAGTCCTCCTAGCAACAGCGGTCCTCATCTCAGTCTAGATCCTCAAGCGCGCCTCGCGCTCCTCCACTAGTGCCCGCCTCGCCTCGTTAAGTCGGGCCTCTGCAGATAGTAAGTCTCGGGTCAGGAACTGTACCACGTAAGCGTGCTCAGTACCCGACACTGGGGGTAGGTCCATCGGTGGAGGTGGTATGACAGGAACAGGAGTAGGTGCAGCAGCAGTAGCAGGAGCAGGAGCAGTAGCGGGGGTACGGTCAAGCTCCTCCCCGCCAGAAGTGTCATCCTCGGAGTCACCGTCCGATGAAACAGGGCTAGATGTCTGTGGAGAAGGTGGGGGTGACACAACACGACCCTCACCGGATCTCACACTCTCCTCATCAGTAGCTACAGGAGAAGGGGTAACAGGCTCTGGCTCAGGCTCAAAGGGCTCCTCAACGGGATCCTCATCATAAGTATCCTCTATCAGTGTAATCCAGGGGCCAAGCTTGGAGTCAGCACCCATATCCTCCTCAGGATCCTCGGTATCTCGCATCAGTGCCTCATCATGCTCTCTCTCAAAAGCCTCAGGGTCTGGTATCTCCTCCATCTACACAAGGGAAATAAGTTGGGTCACTAACCATAAAAGAAAGGTTTAGGAGTAGTTCCCTCACGGGCCTTAAAGTCAAGGCTATATCCGATAACCCGACTACAAACTCGATGAGAGTTCTAAGTATTATTAATGTTGTTATTAGGGTTATCGTTATTGTTATTATTATTAGGGTTGATTTCTTAAATTACTATCGTTTCTGAGAACTGTAACCTCGCTCTGATACCATTTCTGTGATGCCCCCAGATCCGGGGTCGGATATCTAGGCGCTCACGGTTCATTTTCCATTAATAACATACCTGTTCTTGCACATAATATATATAACACAGCCATCGACCCCACAATAAACTCACACCACACACACACACAGGTTAGAGCCTCGAAAACGTCACACATTGATTAAACAGTAATAAAATTATCAGAGTTATTACAGACCGAATTAAATAGTATTTACGCTACCAGCAACACTTCGATATGAAGCGAAGTTGGCGGCTTGAAAGTTTGTTACGATACACTGCCTTGCACAGGTCATACTGATAAATAAAACGACTAACAAAAGCTGCCAATCAATCTGGCTAATGGGGCCTACCGGTGGAATCTCAAGTGCTGGCTCGGGTCTAGTCACCTGCTTTCGAGCAGTCTGTCTTGGTCTTGCCATATCGCTTAGCTGTTGTGTTTGTAAAATTTGAAAACAAGCAAGAGTGAGCAACTATAGCTCAGCAAGAAATATACGTATAAGGTAAGCAATATAACATTTCATATGATTGGCAGTTATTAAACTTGTTTGTATCAATCAGATATAAAATCACTTGTCTTAGTTGATAAATCTCGAAGGTGCAACAATATGTGCCCTTGTTTTCCAAAATAAACTTGCAGTTCTAGATACTGCATTGAGTCAACATCTTTCTCATCAAAATAGAACACTATCAGCAACTTGGCACAAAGGCCTAAGAAGCAGTGTCAAAGCATTTTTCCAAAATGGAGGAATGGGACTTAAAGAAAACACAAAAACCTGACAAGGATTGACGATGATCAGTCGCCACATCCAAGTCCAATAATCCGCGGGTCTTCCCTACCGGTAGAAGGATAGAAACTACATCCGTAACTATCCCTCGGGTGAAAACAACATCCGTAATCACCCTCGATGAAAACTACATCCGTAATCATCCTTCGGCAACACCTGGGCCGGAATAATAAGTGATGGACCGCCTGGCTCACGGCCGCTTACACATCCCGGGAATCGTTCGTCAACGGTTCCCACACCTGCCAGAGTCCCTTTTTCTTTTTCTTTTAAATCTTGATTTTGATTGAAAACAGAGTAATTGAGGTCCGACATCAGTCGACCGATGATTCTTGAAATCATACACGAAGTAGAATCGGACCGGGGGTTTTCGAAAATGTTTTGAGTTCGAAAGAGTTCGAGTTTGAAAGCATTAAAAAGTATCTTGGATTAACTTTGTCTTTAAATAATGAACAATGATTAATAAATAATATTTTAAGATTTAATATTAATAATTAATAAAATAATTATTCGATAAAATAAACTTTTAATCCAAGATAGGGTTTCGAGTATTTACGAAGATATAATAATAGTTACTTGAGTATACGATACTCCCCGAATGACCCTTCTGGTTTTCGCAATCTAGATATGATATAATAATATACCGCTCCCCGGTCAATAATATATACGGACCGCTACAACCTCTATTGCTAGAGTCGTTGTCCGAATAAAACATTTCAATCTAAGTTCAAGGGGTACAAACATATATGTACTTATAAAATCTCAACTGCATCAATACTTCGATAAACATAACATTTGATATAATTGAAAACTACAAAAACAACAGTGAAAGTCCTTGTATGTGGATAATTTATGAAAAGTAAACTTGCCTTGGTTTGGTTGGGGTGGTCGAGCGTGCGGATTCGAACGATCTATACATAAGCCATAACCGCTCGTTAGTACCTTAACAATATCTCTTTAATTACGGGGTTTTAGGGGGGTACGAAATTAACTTAACGACTTCATCTTATGACTCTCTAGCCCCACTATAGGTTCATGTCATCACTCGATTACGCTCGTCACTTAATCGACTTAATTTAGTTACCACTTTCGAATCATAACCACTAACCCTAGAATTTTGCTCCACTAATCGACTTTTTCCCTTGCGCGAATTTTACTCTAGCATTTTTATAAAATCCAAAAATTCATATTTTAATCCAATTCTTTTTGGGTGGTCTTCACCACTGTATTCCCTAGCTTCTCAAATTTTTCCATGATCCCACATATATATTTAGGGGTTTAAACAAGGTTCACAAGGGGGTCACTTAGTGCAGTCCGGAATACAGAAACACAATTCACTCCTCCGGCCATAAGTTAAAATCTATACATCACCTAGCCATGAACCTTACATTTCCAGAAACTACATTCAATTATCTTTCCAACAATAAATGGTAGGACATCAGGGGACAACATTTGGGGTTTCAAAATCGTGATACAATACAGGTCAATGCTCCTGGACAAAACTCAGCAAGCACAAACTACTTAGATCAACCATTTTGAACACTTCCACAACACAACCAACACTTAATACACTTAGATCATGGTTCATAACACTCATGGAGATATATATATATTATCCATAATCATAAAAGTCACAATCTCAACATCAAAACTCAAGATCCATGTTATCCAATACATATACAACCAAGATTAGCTCACAAACACATGGATCTACTACCACACATTATAAATAATACATAACCAAGAGGGTTTGAGATTTTTATACCTTCTTGAGCACCTAGGGGCCTTGGATAAGCTTTTCGCAACTCAACAACACCTTAAATGGTCTCCTACAACATTTACAATCCAAGATCTAAAAGAAAATAAAACATGGTTACTATTCACTCAAGCTTTAACAATTTGTAACTTGAAATCGGGTGGATGAAATGGCTTGAAATTGCTAACATACCTTGTCTAGATGATGAAGATGACCCAGGATTTATGTTATGATTTATGAGTGATGGAAGAGGGGGGAGAAGAATTTTTCTTCTTCCTCTTTTTTCTTTGGCCGAGAGCAACTAGCAAGGGGGGGGGGAAGAGTTTGTGTTTTTGGTTTTTGTGTGTTATGTTGGTAGAATAATTGATGTAAAGTTATGTTGGGTGTTACATATAATGTATGTATAGGCAAGTACTAGCAAGCATGGTTCCTTGTACTTTTTGTCTCTCTTTTTGAAAAAGCAAGTAACTAGATACTATTCACTTCCAATTGCTAACTAGTTTGCTTGATTTCTAACCACTTGGTTGCATGGGACTTGCATGCAATACTACTCCTTGTATCATTATTCTTCCACCAATGCTTGTCATTTAATCTTTAATTCGTATCGTATCTTAATTAATC
This sequence comes from Saposhnikovia divaricata, assembly GCA_036435485.1. Lineage (NCBI taxonomy): Eukaryota > Viridiplantae > Streptophyta > Magnoliopsida > Apiales > Apiaceae > Saposhnikovia > Saposhnikovia divaricata. Next base: position 136,070,879 of record CM071600.1, read on the forward strand.
TTTCGTAATAATATTTTGTCGCGTAGAGATTTCCCCTAAAATTCCTTAAGTACTTAATTGTGTAAATCCCTCGAATATCCATAATTCCTCGTCCTAATTCTTAATAAATCTTTTAATACTCTAATCATTCTCAAATCCCAAGTTTTATAAATCTTACTAACAATAAGACTCCTGCCTTCACAATCTTCCTTTTTATCTTACATAATAAATGCAACAACGCAGTTTCTCAGACAATCAATTCTATTTAATCAACAGGGATGACTAGAAAGGTTCCATAATGATAATGTCACAAGATATTAAATAAAAGGAAATATTACCAAAAATTAGGGTTCTTACACACACTACCCCCACCAGATTACCAGGCAAGTTTCCAAATATTTTGGAACTGTTGTCGTGATAATATATATGATTTAATTGTTATTATATGTATGCCATAGCATGCATGTCTGCTTTCAAAATATTGTGATACTTGTTTTATGACTTGATATTGGCTTACAAGTTAGATGTGTAAGAACCCAGATTTTCGGTAGAATTAAAACTTTTCTTATTAAGAATAAGTATATACGTGAATAGTGTTTGTCATGCATGAATAGTAATTTATGGATGAATAGTAATTTTGAGGACCAAGAAAATTTTCACGCCACCCTATGTACAAGACATGGATGGATATTTCGAAGTCATATTAGTGATTCATGGAGCAAATAAGTGTATGTAAAGACGATCGAAATTCAGAAATTCCAATTTTAATTCTGGCGTAATATTTGACCGAGCGGTGAATTATATATCAGTATATTCAAGAAATGAGATATTAAATTTGAGGATTTGGGGATTTAATATTTTAGAATTTTATTATATTTGATTTGGGGATTTGGAACGAAAACCACAAAGATAGTGAAACGAGCATTCTAGAAACCGCTGAAACTTTATAACGAGATTAAGCGATAAAAGTGAACGAATTATGGAATTTGGATTGGTTCATAACAAGATGGAACCACATGCATTATATCAAGTGGCTTATGGTGAAAGCCAAGGGGCAAGGGCAAGAGTGGAAGAATTATGAAAGGGCAAGGATAAGGTGGTAAAAACAAGCAAAAACCAAACAAATATCAATGAAACTTCTTGGATACACCTTGCACAAGCCTAAGAGTATCAAACTCAGCCACCCAACTGAGCTTATCTTGAGATTAGATCAAAAATTAGTCAAAGAAAGAAAACAAAAAGCTCTCCATCTCATTTTCTTCAAAACTGCTCAGCAAGAACAACCATCAAAGAAAAATCCATATCTCAAGATCTAGAGCTTTACAAATCACCAAATTTTAACCAAAGCCTCTCCACTCCATGGGCAAGAATCACTCCAAATTTCATAGCAATCCAAGTAGTATAGCCTAGGCAAATCACCTCCCCAAGTGAAGAAACCAAATTGCCAGAATTCGTAACAGCTTCTGTACTGATTTTCAAACGGTCATATCTCCTTCATTACTCAATGAAATTTGGTGTTCTTTAGCTTGTTGGAAAGCTGTTAAGATGCTCTACAACTTTCCTTTAGAAGCCTCAATCATAAAAGCTCGGTAAGGGCCTCGTTTTCCATGATCTTTCAGTCGGGTTCTAATAACTCCGAATTACTAACTTTGTTTTCTTCATTTCTTTTGATCATTCAAGCTTACCCAAGGCTATACAAGGATTATACAAGGTTTAGAAAGCTATTACACACATCAAGGAAGGTATAAAACTCCAACCACTCTTAGTCATGGATTGTTTATGGTTTATAATGTTAGATCTAGGAGTATTAATGCATATCTTGGTTATATGAGTTATGGATGATGAAATCTTGAGGTTATATGTGTTTGATGTGATTTTAAAGCTTGTGCTTAGAGTATGTGACCCCATGTATGTTATAGAGATGAGACTTGGTGGTTTTAATGGTAGATATGATGTATAAGTTGAGTTCTTGAAGGATTAAGTAAAGATGTGTGCTGAGTAAAAAGTCTGGGAGTATGTACTGTCTTACAGTAGGCTTTTGAACCCCTTAAACTTGTCTCCCGAGGGTCTAATACCCATTGTTAGAAAGGTATTTGAATGTAGTTTCCAGAAATATAAAGTTCATGACTAGGTGATGTGTAGATTTCGAGTTATGACCAGAAGAGTGAGGAGTGGTTCTGGAATCCGGACTGCAATGTATGGTCTGTTTGTGAACTGTCTTTGGACCCTCAAACTTTCTGCAATCATTGTGAAAAATTGAGAATAACTAGGTCTTACAGTAAGGAAGGATATCCAAAAAGAATCTGATTAAAATTTGAATTTTTCAATTTTATAAAAATGTTAGAGCGAGGTGTGCGCAAGTGAAAAACCACTTAGGAGATTTGTTTAAAGTAGTTTTAAGAATATTCACTTGAGTTTTGAGTTTGAGGAATAGATTTGAGTCGAATGGGTAACGAATGTGATAATATGGTGACATGGTCGTATAAGGGAGTTAGTGGTCATAAGTGGAGCCGTTAAGTTGGTCTTACATCTTTTAAAACCTTATGATTAAGTAGTGTTGTTAAGGTACTAACGTACGAATATTGATTATGTATAGATCTTCGTTCCACGTCGCGAGCTCGACCACCCCACCCTACCAAGGCAAGTTTACCTTTCAAAACTTATATAAAGGATTTTCACTGTTGTGTTTGTAGCTTCCAAACGTATTATATGCTTATGCTTTACGAGATTATGTTGAAGTTTGAGATTTATGCATATGTGTTTGTACACCCTTGAACTTAGAATGAAAGTGTTTCCTTCGGACAATGATTCTAGCAACAGAGGTCGTAGCGGTCCAAATATACTATTGACCGGGGAGCGGTATATTATTGTATCGTGATTAAATTGCGAAAACCCGAAAGGTCATTCGGGAAGTATCGTATACTTAAGTATTTATTATTTTTACATTATTATAAATACTCAAAAATATCTATCTTGGATTAAAAGCTTATTTTAATTAAATAATTATTTTATTAATTGTTTATATTAAATTTCAAAATATCATTTATTAATTATTGTTCATTATTTAAAGACAAAACTAATCCAAGATACCTTCATCGTTTTCAAACTCGAACTCTTTCGAACCCAAAACATTTTCGAAAACTCCCGGTCAGGTTTTGCTTCTTGTACACTTTTCAAGAATCATCGGTCGACTGAGGTCGAACTTCAACTATTTGAATTTTCTATCAAAATGATTTTTGACAAGAAAGAAAAAAAGGGGACTCTGGCAGGTGTGGAACGATTCCCGGGATGTGTAAGCGGCCGTGAGCCAGGCGGTCCATCAATTATTATTCCGGCCCAGGTGTTGCCGAAGGATGATTACGGATGTAGTTTTCATCGAGGGTGATTACGGATGTAGTTTTCACCCGAGGATAGTTACGGATGTAGTTTCTATCCTTCTACCGGTAGAGAAGACCCGCAGATTATTGGACTTGGATGTGGCGACTGATCATCGTCAATCCCTGTCAGGTTTTATGTTTTCTTCAAGTCCCATCCTCCACTTTGGAAAAATACTCAGACACTGCTTCTTGGGCCTAAGTGCCAAGTTGCCGATAGTGTGGTTTTTGATAAGAAAAATATTGACAGCGTGCAGTATCTAGAACTGCAAGATTTTCTATAAAGATTGGCACGCGTTAGTGCACTCTTGCAATTATTTCAAATAATGAAATGTTTTTGAATGAGAAACCTTCTAAGCTAAGGAAGGAAAGAGGTTTTGCAATAATATATTCCTTGTACAGTATGTTAACCGTAGAGTGTTTTGCCGAAAATGATATACTCATATTTATATATTTTCCAACTTGAGATATATTGAAATGGGGACCTTATAACGGAGTCATATGTTTTTCTTAAAGCTCCTTAGTAAGTATAAACGTTTTATTCAAACTCGGACATATATATTGTCGAATTATGTTTTGAAATCTGAGATATATACCCATACAGTTGGGAATGTTTTCGAAATAACCACATTATTATTTTCCAAAATGGTGAACTTGCTGAGCATTATGTAGCTCATTCTTGCTTTATAAAAACTTTTCAGAAAGAGAAGAATTTGGTTGGTTAACTCCGCACCAGCAGAAGAGGAGTAGAAGATTTACCCCGGAGATGATTTAGTTCCTGATAAATACTACAGAGTAAGTCTGATAGGTTTTCAACTGTAATAGTAAGACTTGTCTTCAAGTGTAGTTGTATAAGTGGAAGTGCGTAAAATTCTGGATTGTACAGATGAATTGTAATATTTAGTGTTACTTTTGAGTATCGTTTCTGAGGCTCTAACTTGTTTGTGCGTAAGATTGAGGTCTGGATGGATGTATTGTTGAGTTGTAAAGTTAATACAGGTATGATATGGTTGGATGGTGATGTGACGACTTGAATCTTTGACCTCGGATTTGGGGGCGTCACAAATATTTTGGAACTGTTGTCGTGATAATATATATGATTTAATTGTTATTATACGTATGCCATAGCATGCATGTCTGCTTTCAAAATATTGTGATACTTGTTTTATGACTTGATATTGGCTTACAAGTTATATGTGATATATTGGTTATAAGCCGGATATTGCTAAGACCCTTAGTGAAGGGCATATGAATCCCATTCTTCAAGTATAGACCGGGAGTCAGTATTTCTGTATATATTGTTATTATTTTCTGAGGAAAATATTTAAATAAATATTTTTCCATTATTTCTTTAATGAATATTGTTTTGAATATTCATTTGAGTTTTATTTATTTAATGAATATTATTTTGAATATTCATTTGAGCTGTAATTATTTAACGAATATTATTTTGAATATTCATTTAAGGTTGATTTATTTAATGGATATTATTTTGAATATTTATTCGAGGATTTATTTATTTAGTGAATATTTTTATATATTCATTCGAGGGTTATTAATGAGCAATATTTTATATTATGAATATTCTTTAAATATTTATGATTTAATAAATATTCTTTGAATATTTATTTTATTCTTTTAACTAGTTTTAAAAATGATTTATTTCATGCAAATATCATCTTTGGCCTTCAAATATTATGTAAAATATTTCTGAGTCCTATTATGATTATTTTTATCAAGGGGAGGTTCCCAAAACTCTATTTTTCATTTAAATCTATCTTCCAAATTATAAGGGAACCTTACTTGAGAGCTGTTATTTATTTTGTTTGACTGTCCGATCATAAATCTTTTGAAACTATTCTTTTCACTCGCAGCTTGGTTGCTATTCATCAAATTGAGTCTTTGTATTACTTCCTCATCGTTCGAGGGGTAATATTGTTGGAACAAGTCGATATCCATTAACAAGCGATAGCTTGGGAAATATTGGTGAATTTTCCTTTCCAACTAGATACGACTACTTTGTGGAGTCTTATCAACAAGTATTATGCTTGGGGAAAGGGGGACGAACTTTACGTTTCAAAGTCATGGATTTACTCGAACTAGGAGTATTTGTGTAATGTGTAAGAGGCTGTGGGATAGTCCATCTTTGAAACTGGTATTAGAGGCTGTGGGACAGTCCATCCTGGAAATAGGGTCCGAGTGGCGCCGGTTCCCTCAGAGCCCAAAGATGGTTAGGGAGATCCGGCGTATAGTGGTGTCCATATGTTCTTCCTTCTACATGTAGAGAAGAAAATTTTGAGATGCACGACATGCGACTGATCATCGTATGGTGGTGTCATCTAGCGCGACATACTCCAGTATTAGTTCATCATCCAAATCTATTTGTTTTCTGCAACATGAAGTATCACTCGTGTTGACAGGGTTTGAAAACTGTTCAGAACTAAAAGTACCTTTACCTACCTCGTAACTTCATCTTTTACATTATACTAGTGTCATGTTTGTTTCATGCATGGCATATGGTTTCATTGATATTTTAGAACTATTATATATATTATTACTGTTCAGTTACACATTATTTTTGGTGGGCTATTGCTCACCCTTGCTTTATTTATTATATCACAACAACAGCTAGGTCTAATGGCTCGCGTAAGGCGTACTCGGCACAAGCAGGTGACTCCAGTCGTATGATTGCCCGCTGATATCGTTGCTGCCATTGCTGAGGTAGGAGCAACCAGTAGACTAGACTGGCAGCTTTTGTTTACTAGCCTTAATTATATGTATGAATAATGTTAATCAACGGCAGAAACTATTAAAATTATGCTGTAATCATTTTGGGTTGTAATAATTTATAACTTATAGATTCTATGATTAGAGACTTATTTCAATTTCATCTCTAGGACTATAACTGGTTGTGTGTGATGTGGTATTATTGTGGGGTCATAGCATGCTATTTATTTATTTTGATTAAAGTACAAGTATTTTCTATGGAATATGAGACCGTAACGACCAGGTCCCCTATCCCGGATCTGGGGCTGTTACACTTAAAGTATGGATTAGCCATGGCCTTCCATGCACAATAGACAATATCAAACAATGAACAATTATTGAACTTAGTTAGATAATATTGGATATAAAACGATGAGTAATTATTGAACTCTGCTGAAAATAACGGATTAAAAATCGGCTAATATTTGAAAAATAACAGAACTGAAAATCAGGTATGTCACAACAAACCTCTACAGCAGGTCGATCGTTTGGATCAAAGGCTAGAAGTCATTCCAATAGTCACAATGCTAAAGGATCTGCATTAGGGAACTTTTTTGCAAAGGGAACACGTTGCTTCTTCTTTATGCTAGTTCGATATCTTCTCGCCTTTTCATTGCGGACATGATCAATCAGTTTATTACTTAGCTCAGCATTATACCTCGTAGTTATCAATTAGCTCAGCATTATACCTCGTAGTTGTCTATTGATTTCATTGCGGACGTGACAAATGGATGATTGGTTTTACATATAGAGCCAAGAATAGATAGCCCTGTAATTTCACATGGAGTTCAACAATTATTACATTACCAGTTTCATGTTAAAGCATCAAAGTCACAGGGTTTTTATGTTACAAATGCTTTCCCACATTTTAAAGAGCAAAAAATCATCTAGAAATTTATACCCCAAACTCTACAACTTAAAATGACTGTAAATTTGATGCTTAATTAATACTGCCTTGGTGTTGAATACTGCTGCATACATTTTACTACAGTATGAGCAAAACAAACAATAAGTGAATTAATAAAGCAAGAATAAAAAAACAAGAATTAATAAGTTAATAAAAAGAGTTTAATTTTGGGGGGTTTTGGATTACCAGAGTTAAGAGTCGAACTGCCATCCTGATTAAGAGAAGGGTCTGTTACTATATCTATATATGTTTGGCTGGCTTCACCTGAATGAGGCGAGGCACTTGAGAAACCAAAACATGATTTAGAGAAGAGATAGAAAAAAGAACATAACTACTTTACTAGCTAGCATATGATAAAACTTATTTCGAAGGAGAATAAATAAATTTTACTAATAGTTATAGATTATAGTCTACCCTACTCCTTTCAATTAAAAAAGGAATATTTGACATAAATATACATACATGCAAAAGGTTTCTACTTGGTTATATGGTAATCTAATATGGTGCAAGGGCCAAGTCCGTCCTTACAGATATCAAATATGTATTGCGAAGCCGGGAACATTGCATTTAGAGAATAAGCTAAACAGCTTCTAAGTATTAATGATTGTAATTAGTAACTGAATTTATTTTCTTTCATTAAGTCATTACACAGAGATTACTACCTTGTAGTTATCAATTAGCTCAGCAAGGGAGTTGCGTCGAAGTGCTTCTCCGGTGCGACAGTTTACTCTGTGCCATGCGGCTAAAACAACCATCTTATCAACATCCACACAACCTTTTTTTTTGAAGAAGAGCCTCCAAGGGTTTTAACTAATCTAATCTATCAACACAAAAAACAATAGTTTAAGAAAAGGTAAATGTCTTTTTACATCAGATTTCATGTCTTGGAGCAATAAAATATTTGCAGATACACAAGTACATATCTAAGGAAAAAGGAAAACAGTAAAGGAACTTGAGAAAATCTCTAATTCATAATAGAGCAAAGTAACTCTAGATTTTCGGAGACCCTGGTGAAAACATAAGGCATGTCCACGAGATATGGACCCAAAAAATGGTGTTGATTTCTTAGACCGAGTATAATTCACACACATACACTCTTACACTCACGTACTATATAATGCAGCGGTAAATTTTAACAATACATCCCCTAATAATGCTTTTTCGTAAAATCTTTAACTTATTCTTTATTTCCATCCCACTACTCTAAAAGAGAATCGCTCAGTTGAACAATTGCAAAGTAACATCAGATATTAAATTGTATACCAAGTTGCCATTCTTGCGAGTGACAATATGAAATTCATTGATTGTTCAGATATTCAGGTACACGGCCAAACTAAATTACTCTTTCAAATAAGTTACTTTATTGCTGTCTTGTATGGGTGGATTTTATGTTTGGTGTCTTACTTTGGTATATCAAAATCTTAAATAGTAACAAAGAATATATTGATGTCAATGACGCGTAAAATAGGTCCACGAGTTAAATTGGGTTTATTAGTTAATAAAGGTAATTAATCACTTAAATTGGGTTTATTATTTCATAAATGTGAAGAAGCTGCCGATCAGATGACTGAACAACCAAACAATCCCTTGGAGTTTCAAAAGAGGACAAAGAGAATTGCTTAGAAACATAAATTATTAGTTATGCTAATCTTGGCCTTGTAGCAATAAAACGTCTTGAGTGCATTGGAACCAAGATGAAAAGGTTCCTAACGATGGGTATAGACTACGTACTGGCATAATGTCTCTTCAGTAGCCGAACGTCATAACAATATGAAGATTTGTTCTTATAGCTTCAACTCAGTTTGTGAAACATGCTTGAGACTGACATAGCAAAGAGTACTTAAAAGTTCCATACCTTCCTTAAAGATAGTTTGCTTAGCGAATGTTTTTGCCTGCAAAGGATTGATGATATACTCAGAAAGGCACATGTTACTCGGTGCTCATGAAATTTTCAGATCTGGATATACCTGATCTACACTACCAGGTCCAATTATAACAAGTTCCACCCCTGATGCATCCATCACGTCCTGTTCACATTTTTCTATGTGTTGAACATTAATGGTTCTACTGGTTCCCACTTGATCCAAACCTATCTAATTAAAAATGTGTCCTATTTTTTTTCAAGTTATCTTGCAACTCCTCTTTATTCTTCAACAACCAGATTACTGAATCTGCAAAATATGATGCTTAAAAAATGATAGATGAGGAAGCTTTGCATTAACAACCATGCTAGATTAGCTAGACCTAAAGTCTACCAGAACTAATTTAAACGTGTAAGTAGACAAAAATATTTAAAAGGCAGTGGCGAACCCACAACATACCAAAACTTTCATTACTTGTCGATCTCCTCCTTTAAGAGAATCAAGATACTAGAACTTCTCATCTTTCTTGTTGATAATTGCCAAGCACCAATGTGCTTATTTGTGGATAGGGACAAATATCTGAAATTAGTAATGATGGTAAGAAACATTGTCAGCATCCGCAACAAATGTGAGGATAACAATTAACATTGTTTCAATGATATCCATACATAGATATTTTTCCAATAAAATTGTCACATAGTACATAAATATTGTTAACAAAAGAATATAGTGCATCAAAAAAGAACTAGAACACACTATTACAAAATTAATAAGCTATTGCCATACTTAAAAATTCACCACATTACAGCACATTATTGTAGACAAGAACAGAGTGAACAAAATAAAAATAAAAATTATACAGAATTAAAATTACAGAGACAAGAACAGAGTATCTTGTCACTCTAATTTGAATTAAAAATTACTACAAATATAAAAATGAGCATATAAAATTAACAAAGGATGCATGTTATCACAAAATTACGCAAGCGCACGTAGTCACAAGTAATATCATTTAAGTTCATTCCGTAGAGATCTGGTTAAATTTTAATCAGAAAATATGCCTATGCAACAATGTATAGTTTTAATTCACTGCTAAGAAAAATAACAAATTTGGGGTTGATTATCTAAATTAAACTAGGATGCAAATACTAAACTAAGAATTAAAGTAACTAATGAGATTGAAATCGAATTACTAATATGAGAATAAACATGAGATCTTAACCTCATTAAATACTTCCCTTAGATCTGACGCCTTTAAACTCTATATGCAATGGTTTTGATATCTGATTGGATAACACAAAACAAGTATACGCTACCTATCAGCAAACGCATACCAAACTAAACATACATCTACAAAAGAGATAGAAGATGAATAGACACCAATTATGCTTAGACCCTATATGTCTATAGAATTTGAAAACATAACGGTTGAAGAACAGGTTATCCATTAAGATCACATAGGGTAGTATAAGTATTTTCATCTCACACCACGAATCATATTGATAAACAATTATGAACCTATGCTAGCATGGCAAGTTCTAAATCTCAAGTTCCACTTTCACTTCACAAGAGATTAACAATTTAGATGTTCGCGACGCATCTATCTATTAAGCATAACCACACGAGGATATCAGATATACACCACACACAGATCTTTAAAGCATCAAGATACTAAGTTCCATAAATAAATCCGTTAGAATCCCATGACAACGATTAGCCGATAATTGAACCGTTCATCGTCATGGGAATTGATGAAAACATGATAATTAACAAGATATGAAAGAAAAGAACAATAATATTAATAAAGCGAAGATTTGAGAAAACAAATCTATGTTTCAACGTATACAAAAGATGAAGTAGATCTAGATCCGTGCTTGTCACCGAGCGTTGAATCCTTTTCCACTCTCTCCCTTGCAATTCTAATTTACAATGAATAACGATACGAATTACAATGCTAAGATGTGTTTAAATAGGCTCTAGATTTCTTGCCCAGCAAGAAATTACCTTCTATTACAATTAGAATTCGATTAAGGTACTAAAAACTGCCCAAAATACAATTAGAATTAGAAAAAGGGCAAAACAGTAATTTTCCAGCCTTGCTTCACAAAGAACACGTGCGCGAATTTTAACTACATGCTCCCTGCACCTGCTTTCTGTCCCAGGTTGTATAAAATCTCCCAAGCTTCGTGTGAGCTATAAGATCGCTGAAAACGGACTTCTAGAACTCCAGATATGGCCAAAACAGTGTAGACTGCGCAACCTTCCCGGAAAATCCGAATTTTAATCAAATCCTCCAAAAACGATAGAAGCATCACCCATAATCGACATTCTTGTAAATCTACACAACTAAGCAAAACACATCAAATCTACAACAAACTTGAGGCCAAGTGAATCAATTTAAGCCGAATTGAAGCGATCCAAGTGGATATAAAATCCACTTATCAATGCAAAATATAAACAATTCCGTTAATTTAACACAAAATTCCTATAAAATTAACACTAAATTCCAACAAATTTAACACAAAAATCCTCCTAATTAAACCAAAAATCCTATAATCGAACAAAAATTATGAACACATATAATCGAAAAGTTTTCATATGCATGCCTATATATACATGTATAATGTAGTATACTCGAAAAAGATGGGTACTTTACCTCTAATTGAAGCTTTAAATGAATTTTCACCCTAATCTTTGCTACAATCATTTTTTGGCATTTAGGGTTTATTTGAGATAGTTGTGAGAGATGAGCGAGAGATATGATCGATAAAGACACGTGAGACAACTAATTTTAGGATTTGAATTTTACCTCTAATTGAAGCTTTACTCAACTCTTTGCTTAAATCTTTTATTAATTAGGTTTGGGGTTTTGGACTTTCATTTAGTCGATTATATTTATGATGAGAGATGTGTATTTGTGAGAGAGAGAGAGAGAGAGAGGGGAGAGGCTGAGAGTGGTGAGGTGGAGAGAGAGGAGCGGTAAAGAGAGTGGTGAGTCAAGAGAGATAGTGGTGAGATGAGAGAAACAGAGGTCATATGTGGTTTTAGGGATTGTTTTTTTATTTTAATTGTGTAAGAAATATTTTGGTCCCCTTTTGTATATCCCGCCCAGTCAAAAAACCAAGTTTCCACCTAGAATTTTGAGCAAAGTGTATCGTCTATTGTAACGCATGGCTAAATTATTGCAATTGTTCTAAATTTTCAAAATGATTCTTTTACTTGTAACACTTTTCGTATGTATTGCCACATTTTTTAAAATATTGCAATAGACTACCAAGTTTTGTGTCTATTGTAACACTTTATGTAACACTAATATATATTGGGCTTGCAATAGCCCATATATGGTGTAGTGTATCATAGCAGTATCTTGAACTCTTTATTTTGAAAAGCGTTCTAAAAGATTAGCAAAACTATAGTGTATACTATTTTGCTACGATATGAAGATTATTATTGATATTATGAACTTAATTTGTTCATATGATATCATTTTCTTAAAACTTCATACTGAGTACGAGTATTTATTCAAAACGAAAAACTTGCTGAGCATTATGTAGCTCATTCTTGCTTTATAAAACCTTTCAGAAAGAGAAGAACTGGGTCGATTAGCTCCGTACCAGCAGAAGAGAAATAGAGGAATTACCCCTAGAATGATTCAGTTTCGGATAAATACTACAAAGTAAGTCTGATAGGTTTCAACTGTCCTTAGCAAGACTTGTCTTTAGTTGCAGTCGTATAAGTAAAGTTGTGTAAGATTCTGGATTGTATAGATGAATTGTAATATTCAGTGTTACTCTGATTATCATTTCTGAGGCTCTAACTTGTGTGTGTGAAAGATTGAGGTCTGGATTGGTGTAGTGTTGAGTGTAAGATTAATACAGGTACGAGATGATTGGATGGTGACGTGACGACCCAGATTCCTGACCTCGGATTTGGGGGCGTTACAGAAATGGTATCAGAGAAATAAGTTATAGTACTCAGAAATGAGAGTGTTGAGAGTTAAGTCTAAGTAGGAGAATGACGTAAGAGATGATAGTAAGTTTACTATTTGATTACCAAAAGAGGTACTCGTGAGTGGAGTTGATTGGAATGTTTACTTGAGGTATTATGCTAGGATTGATATAATCCTTAGAGACCTTCAGAATGATGAGTAGAGAGTTGGGAGTCGCACCTGACTTGTAAGAACCCATTTTTTTTTGGTATTAATTAAAACTTTTATTATGTAATGGAGTACGAGTGTAACAGTGGTTCTGATAAATGAATATGAATGAATTTTGATTCAAATGTTTATATGCCATGAACAATGCAATTGGTTGACAACTTAGATAAGAATAATCTATCTCCTGGATAAGTAAGATATAGTAAATTCCAAAAAGGAAGATTTTTCTCATGTCATCCAAATCGATATCTGTTATAAGTCCAGTGGTTCCGTAAAAGGGTTAAGGAACGCTCGAGAAAGCGCGAGAACATTTTCTAATTATAAGGAATAAAGAGAGAATAGGTGATGAATAGTGTTTTTGGTGGAAATAGGAATATTATTAGACGACACTATATAGAAGTACCCGGAACGGATTTATGAGTATATGTATCGGATTCTGAAAAATAGCACTTTTATTTCACCGAGATTTCCCTGGACACTGAAAGACTTAAGGATTTATTGAAAATATTTAAGGAATTTGGATTCAAAAATTGTTAAAGAGAATTGAGAATGATAGTATAAATATTAAGACGGTTTCCGGTAAAATCCTAATTAGAAATTTTTGAGGTATTCCTCCGAACGATCAATGAATTTAGTAATAACCGGACAAAGAAATAATAGGGGATCAAGATGCATGCATGTGCTAGTGGATAACATCAAGTAACTAAGTAGTTACAAGAGTAACTAGTAAGATTAGGAAGCTAACCAAGTACTTAGCATCATCACCTCATCCTCCCACAAGATCATGACAAATGTCCCTTGAAAAACATCATGCATGACATCCCACCTTTATTAAAGCTACTTTACATTAGATATTAGCCAAAGAAATCACTTTATGCATTATTCCAAGAGCAAGCAAGCAAAACAACCTCACCACTCTCTCTTATCTCCCACTCGACTATTCTCAAAATTCAAGTCTAAAATCCAACTTCCAACCATCATTTGATCTCCAAATTTTTATGGAAAGTATTAAATTTCATAAAAATGATCTCCTAGAAATCTTAGCTTCAAACTCCACTTTTTCCATTTTCAAATAAATCATTCAAGTGGAGGGTGAATAGTAACCTTCATGAACTAATGTTGTTTTCTTGGTTTCTTTTGATGATCTAAGCTATATTAAGGTGTTCTAAGGACTAGATCAAGGCTTTTTAGACTCATATACACACCAAGGAAGGTATAACTCTCTTGAAGCCCTAGACCTTATTTTAAGAATATGCATGATCTTGATGGTTTTTAGCATAGTTATGATATTAGTATGATTATAAGCTTATTAGCATGATCTTGTAGATGATTTAGAGATATGAAGATTATGTGGTAAAGTGAGATGTTTTGGACTTGTTAAGTTGATTATAATGTATGTAAGATGTATGGATGCCCGGTGTGGCTTGGTTTTGATGAGACGATTTTTGAAACGTTCGATTTATAGCTGTTATAATGCCAAAATTTCGTTAACCATTAAAATTCGATCATAACAGTTGGTATAATTTTCTGATCTTGATGAATAGTTGACCAACCCTTATAGATCTCGAGTCATAGATCGTTTTGGCGCAAGAATCGAAGCAAACGGACTTACGGTTTAGGTATTATGGCCGATTTACTAAAAGTGGTTCGAAACCGTAAATACAAATTCGTAATTGGAATTGAACCCCATTACTCAAGTAATTCAGTGAAAAATCTTGGTAATTAAATATTAGAGATCATAAGGAAGGTGTGAGAGAAGACCTCATGTTAAAAAGATCATTTTTCAATTTTATAAAAATGTTCGAATCAAGGTTAAGTGCGAACAAACCCCTAAAAAGGATACTTGGTTATAACTTTGGAAAATCACTTAGATAACGATCGATAAATCTCGAGGTATAATCTTTCGACCTTAGAACTAATATGACATACCTTAATAGCGAACCAATGTCGGGTCATAAAAGTGTTAATAAGAGTTACACTAGAGAGTGTATAACGGGATAACTTGAAAACGTGTTTCGACTTAAGTTAAATATATACTTAGCCTTTTAAAAAGCGTTAAGTGATTAATCTCGAATACTTTGATTGTTTATGGATCACCGAGCAGACCCAGGACACGCTACCCCTACCCGACTACCAGGCAAGTTTCCAATACTTTGGAACTGTTGTTGTGATAATATATATATGAACTGATTCTGTTATACATATGCCGTATCATGCATGCCTACTTTCAAGTTAATGCTCCCTGATTTAATGTTGGTTTATAAGCTAGATAGATAGTATATCGGTTATAAGCCAGATATTTCTAAGACCCTTAAGTGAAGGACATATGAATCTCATTCTTCGAATACAGACCGAGAGTCGGTATTTATTGATATATTGGGATTATTTTCGGAGGAAAATATTTAAGTAAATATTTTTCCATTATTTACTTACTGAATATTATTTGAATATTCATTTGAGATTATTTACTTAATGAATATTAAATTTTAATATTCATTCGAGTTATTTATTTAAAGGGAATTATTTTCGAATATTCATTTGATCATTAATGAATATTATTTCGAATATTCATTTAAATTTTATTTATTCAATAAGTATTATAATTTTGACTATTCATTAATTATTAAATGAATATTATGGTGATTATTTATTCGAAGGATATTTTGATCAATATTTTATATTAAAAAAATCCTCCAATTATGTATAATTTAATTAAATACTCTTGGAATATTAACCACTTCTTCTATCTAGTTTTAAAAATTATATACTTCATTCAAATATTATCTTCGACCTTCGAATATTGTGTAAATTATCTCTGAGTCTTATTATTAATATTATTTTATCAAGGAAGGTTCTAAAAAATTCTATTCTTCAATCAAATCTATCTTTCAAATTATAAGGGAACCTTACTTGAGAAATGTTATTTATCTTGTTGACTTCCCGATCATAAATCTTTTAAAACTATTCCTTGTACTCGCAACTTGGTTGCTATTCATCGATTGAATCTTTTATTACTTCCTCATCATTCGAGGGGTAAGAGTGTTGGGACAAGTTTATATCCATTAACAAGCACCAGCTTGGGAAATATTGGTGAATCTTCTTTTCCAATTAGATACGACTACTTTGTGGAGTCCTATCAACAAGTATTACACTTGGGGAAAGGAGGACGAACTTTACGTTTCAGAGTCATGGATTTATTCGAACTAGGAGTCGTGTGTAAGAGGCCGAGTAGCGCGGTCCATCAGATGGCCCAACCGTTTGCCAGGGAGTTATTAAAAATGGTGGTAGATAAGTAAATCCGTCAGTTCTTCCTTCTACCGGTAGTAAACTATATTGGGCTGTACCATCTCCGACTGATCATCGGGGAGTGGGATAGCTGGCGCGTGATAACTTCAGTATTAGTTCATCTCTGAATTTCCTGCAACACCTATCGAAGAGACTTCTTTCAGGTTGACGGGCATCCCCCGTAACACGTATCGAAGAGACTTATTTCAGGTTGGCAGGAGTTTAAAAAATGTTCAAAACTGGGATTGCAATATTTTCCTGTAATTCCCTTCTTTTATGACATATGATAATGTCTTTCTTTTACCTTGCACAGCAGATAATTCTACAGAATATATGTTTTGAGTTACCTTGTAACTTCATCCTTTACCTTATACTGGCACTATGTTCGTTAATACATGGCATATGGTTTCAAAGATATTCTTGATATCGTTATATATTACTATTGTTCAGTTATATATTATTGTTGGTGGGCTATTGCTCACCCTTACTTTATTTATTATATCACAACAACAGTTAGGTTGAATGGCCCGCATATGGCGCACTCGGCGCAAGCAGGTGACCCCAGCCAGAGGACTACCCGCTGATATTATCGCTGCCATTGTTGATGTAAATTGGCAGCTTTTGTTTCAGCCTTAATTATATGTATAATAAACGTAATCAACAACAAAAACTTTAAACTTATGTTATTATCCTTTTGGGTTGTAATAACTTTTATTTGTGGATCCTATAAGTAGAAGACTTATTTCAATTTCATCTCTGGGACTATAACTGTTTATGTGTGTGTGATGTGATATTATTGCGGGGTCACAGCATGTGTTTATTTATTTGGACTCAAGTCAAGTATTATTGATGGAATTCAGACCGTAACGACCAGGTCCCTAACCCCGGATCTGGAGCTGTTACAGAAATAGCATCAGAGCGAGAGTTATATATCCCAAGAGATGATACGGCGTTATATAATAATAAATTCACTAAGATAATAAGAACTCTTGCCAAGTTCACCTAAAACCCCTACGGGAACTTTTTAAGTATCATGATAGTAACATAGTTCGTATTGTGTAGGCGAGTGACATCTCCAACCCAGAGGTTTTTGAGAGACAGCACGACGAGGCGATCCAGGCCGCCGAGGACATGGCAGTGGTTGATTTCGATGACTTGTTCAGGACCAGAGATCCTTATTATGAGCGTCTGGGTGATGATGATGGAGACACAGAGGTTGTTGAGTCTGAGGAGGAGGAGGACCCTGAGGAGGTCCAGACAGGAGAGGATACTGAGATAGTTGTTGAGTCCGGGCGATATCTGATGTTAGGGTTATGGAGGAGGACACCGACATGACTACCGAGCAGGTTATGGATGCGGTTTTAGAGCAGGCAGTGGATGAGGGTACTGAGGGAGATGTTGATGAGCCAGTTGATGATGCTATTGGGACTTCAGGACTTCGTGTACCACCACCCCCTACTGAGAGGGTCCCTACCCCACCACCCTTGCCTGTGAGCCCTATTTCTGAGGAGTTTGAGGAGCTGACCCCCGAGCCGCACCAGGTAGAGGCCGCACCTCCAGCAGAGCCATCTACCCCACCCCATATTCCGATAGAGGGGATACTAGTGTGTGTGCATAACTAGGTTATGAGCAGACTTTCTACAGATTTAGCAGTGGCTGAGACCAGGTTAGCAGAGTCCAGGGCGGAGCTCGCGGCTGAGAGAGTTGCTAGGTTGGGACGCCAGGGCGGTGGGAGGCATGCTAGAGCTCGAGAGATGCATAGGGCAGTGACCCGTATTGAACTGAGGGCCCGGATGAGGGTTCAGACTTTACCTACCGATGGACATGGCATGGTATCCAGGATTGATGCTGCGGTGATCTTTTGCATTGTTATGATGAGGGTTATGGCTTTGGGTTCCACTGGTGGCTGATTACAAAGACAGTGATGTAGTAGTCTAGTCTTCTAGTCATGTACGGACATAGTAGTGCCGACTTTTGCGGGATAGTTTCATTGTATTTAGTTTCCCTTTTACTGACTAGACGGATAGACCATGTATTTCACTTTTGACTAGATGTTGTTAGGATGGTTGTACTCCTAAACTGTCGATGTGACTCAGATGATGTATCTTTCAGCACTATGTATATATTTATTTCCTTTCAGTCATTTCAGTTCTGTTGTGACGCAATCACCATTTTATTAGCGTATTTACTGCACGTACTGCTTTCGATAAGTTGCCATGAGATATAGAACTGTGGGATCCTAAATCCAAATATGTAACGATTTTTGCAAGGAAGAATCCTTTAAAACAAGTGAATTAGCCTAATGTGTAACTATCCAAATTTTCAGTATGATGCCTCCACGAAGAATGGGAACTAGGGCTAACCCCCGTGAGTCTACCGATCAAGAAAGTCACAATCAACATAGGGAAGATCCCGAATATGATGAAGCGCAAGATGAGGATTATAATGAGCAAGAGGATTCCCAGTATGGGACAGCAGACGAAACCTTTTTCACTGGAGAATTCGAAGAAGAAGTAGAAAAGGAAGAAATTGAGGTTGAGCAGGAAGGGGAGAACCAGGATAGGGACCCCATGGGTCAGTTTATGGATCTGCTTAGGCAAAATTTGAACCATTACCCCCAACCACCCTAGGGAAACAACAGTACTGTGGCAAACTCTTTCAGGGCCTTTAAGTCCATTAAGCCCCCAGAATTCCACAAATCAGCTGACCCAGTCGAGGCAAGAGCCTGGATAAAGGAAATGGAAAAGTCATTTGAGATTCTAAGCATTGAGGAGGTGCAAAAGACTGTTTTCGCTACTTACCTTCTGAAATGAGAGGCCAATTATTGGTGGGAAGCTAAGAAGAACATGGAGACAGATGCTATAGTAACTTGGGATAGGTTCAAACAATTGTTTCTGTAAAAGTACTTCCCGAGGTTTATGAAAACTCAAATGGAGCTTAAGTTTTTAGAACTAAAACAGAACAATTTGTCAGTGGATGATTATTAGGCCAAGTTTATCGAGTTATCAAGGTTTGTGCCAGAATTTATGGATAATGAGGAGAAGAAAGCGAATAGCTTTCAGCAAGGGTTGAGACAATGGATCAGAATCGAGTGGTAGTCTTAGAAATTACAGATTATGCCACCTTGGTGTAAAAGGCAACCATTATGGAAGGAGGGAGTGATCAGATACAGAGAAAAAGAGAGAAAGGGGGAATAAAGAGGAAGCATGCCAGCACGGGCGGAGGTTCCGCAGGATGAAAACCCCCGAATAAATTTAACCGAGGAACAGTTTCCCTACCTGGAAGGAATGTAGGATTCAAACCCTCTGTGAGCGCAAGTGTGAGCCAGGGCGGCCAGCAACCAGGAGCATCCCGTTCCCACCCTTCCAGACCTTCCATACCTGTATGTGCGACTTGTGGGAGGAGACATCCCGGGGTGTAGAACTAGAAGCAGCCAACCTGTTACATAAGTATGGACGAGTGGGCCACTATTCTAACGTGTGCACCGCAGTTATCCCTAGTGTCAACAAAAATGCCACTTGTTTCCAGTGCGGATGTCAGGGTCACATGAGGAAGGACTGCCCAATGAACAAACCAGCAATATCAGGGGCAAGCAAAGTTGCCTCCAATAGGACACCAACTGCTAGAACTTTTAACATGACGGTGCAGGATGTCGTGAGAAACACAGATGGGATAGCAGGTACATTTTCTCTCAACTCAGTTAGTGCAAACGTCTTATTTGATTCTGGAGCAACTAAGTCTTTTATATCGAGGGATTTTACGCGTAAATTGAAACTTAAGACCCAACAGCTAAGGGATTCTTTACAAGTAGAAAAAGCCAACCAGGAAGTAGTTCCCGTTAATCATATTCACCCCGATTGTAAATTAGAAATAGGAAGACAATCTTTTTATGTTGATTTTATTCCTTTTAAAATAGGGGAATTTGATGTCATTTTGGGAATGGATTAGTTGTCTCGCAATAATGCCCAGATAGATTGTAAAGGGAAAAAGGTTAAGTTGAAAACCCCAGGAAAGAAGGAAATGGTGTTTAGAGGGCTACGACAGACCCGAAACATTCTAACCATGGCGTAAACCAAGAGATTGTTGCGAAAAGGGAACAAAGCTTATTTAGCTTATGTTATAGATACCCAGAAGGAAATACCCAAGATACAAGACATTCCGGTAGTTAACGAGTTCAAAGATGTGTTTCCACAAGATCTTCCCGGATTACCACCTGATAGGGTAATTGAGTTTGCTATCCAGTTAGCCCCGGGGATGGCGCTGGTTTCGAAGGCCCCGTACCGATTAGCCCCAGTTGAAAAGAAAGATCTAGCTAAGCAATTGCAAGAATTGTTGGATAAAGGTATGATACGACCCAATGTGTCGCCATGGGGGGCACCAGTGTTGTTCGTTAAGAAGAAGGATGGGAGTATGAGGGTATGCATCGACTATCGAGAGTTGAACAAGCTAACCATAAAGAATAAGTACCCGTTACCCAGAATAGATGACTTGTTTGATCAGCTAAAGGGTGCTGAATACTTCTCTAAGATTGACCTGAGAACATGATATCACCAAATGAAGATTAAACCCGAATATATCCCAAAGACTGCATTCCGTACCAGATATGGACATTATGAATTCTTGGTGATGTCATTTGGACTAACCAATGCCCCAGCAGCATTCATGGATTTAATGAATAGAGTGTCCAAGGAGTATTTGGACCAGTTTGTGATAGTTTTCATTGATGATATTCTTGTCTACTCAAAGATAGAGGTAGAACACGCTGAACATTTGAGGATAGCCTTAGAAATACTCAGGAAAGAACAGCTGTATGCCAAATTTTTGAAGTGTGAGTTCTGGAAAAATAAGGTGCAATTCTTAGGGCACGTGATCAATAGGGAAGGAGTGTTGGTTGACCCCTCCAAGATAGAGGCAGTTTCAAACTGGGAACGGCCAACCACTCCAACAGAGGTTAGGAGTTTCATTGGATTGGCATAATATTATAGAGGATTTGTTCAAGATTTTGCGAAAATCACAGCCCCGTTAACTCGACTTACCCGTAAAACTGAGAAATTTGAATGGACTGAAAAATGGGAGAAGATTTTCCAAGAGCTGAAGAAGAGGTTGGTGACGGCCCCAGTATTGGCGTTGCCTGATGGAAAAGGAGATTTTGTAATTTACAATGATGCTTCTCATAAAGGATTAGGATGCGTGCTTATGCAGCACGGTAAGGTAATCGCGTATACGCCAAGGCAGCTAAAGGAATATAGGATTCGATATCCTACTCATGATCCTGAATTAGTAGCAATAGTTTTCGCTTTAAAGATTTGGAGGCACTACTTGTATGGAGAGAAGTGCGAGATTTACACTGACCATAAGAGCCTCAAGTACATTTTCACTCAGAAAGAGCTTAATATGCGCAAGAGAAGATGGCTGGAAATATTCAAGGATTGTGATTGTGAGATTCGTTATCACCCGGGTAAAGCCAATGTGGTGGCTGACGCCCTCAGTAGGAAAGAGAAACTCAAAATGATAACCTCAGAAGAAGAATTGGTGAGAGATTTCGAAAAGTTGGAAATCAAGGTCAAGATACCCGAAGATGGCCAAGACAGGTTAATGGATATTCGAATCCAACCCCCATTATTAGAAAAGATTAGACTATGTCAAGAACGGATAATGGAGGAAGAAGAGAACTCCACGGAAGAGATAATGACCGGAGAAGAAATTAAGTGTGAAAGAGACAAAGAAGGAATCATGAGGTATACATACAGGATATGGATTCCAAATGTGCAGGAGCTCAAGGACGAGATTTTATATGAGGAACACAACTCAAGGTACTCAGTGCACCCCGGTAGTACCAAGATGTATAGAGATTTGAAAGAGTACTACTGGTGGCCTAACATGAAAAAGGACGTAGCAGAGTGGGTAAGCAGATGCTTGACCTGCCAAAGAGTGAAAGCAGAGCACCAGAGACCCAGTGGACTTTTGCACCCCTTAGAGATTCCCGAATGGAAATGGGAACACATAGCCATGGATTTCGTAGTAGGTTTACCAAGGACCAAAGCTAATAATGAAGCAATATGGGTAATTATATACCGACTAACGAAGTCAGCTCATTTTCTTCCGATCAACGAAAGGTATACGATCGACAGACTAGTAGATATCTACTTAAAAGAAATAGTGGCGCAACATGGAGTCCCAGTCGCCATCGTATCCGATCGAGATCCTAGGTTTAACTCCAGATTTTGGAGGAGCTTTCAAGAGTGTGTAGGAACCAGGCTAAACATGAGTACAGCCTATCACCCCCAAACAGATGGGCAAAGTGAAAGGACCATCCAAACGCTAGAGGATATGTTGAGAGTCTGTGTTATAGACTTTAAAGGAAACTGGGATGATCACTTGCCATTGATTGAGTTCTCCTACAACAATAGTTTTCATTCAAGTATAGGAATGCTACCTTATGAGACCCTTTATGGAAGGAAATGTCGATCTCCCTTGTACTGGGACGAAGTTGGAGAGCGAAAGATGCTCGGACCCGAAATGGTCCAACGGACTAAGGATGCAGTGGATCTAATCAGAGGACGGCTGGTAGCAGCCCAAGATCGACAAAAGAGATATGTCGATTTAGCTTGGAAAGGCAAGGAATATGAAGTTGGAGACCTAGTGTTTTTAAAGGTATCTCCTTGGAAAGGTTTAATGAGGTTTGGGAAGAAGGGAAAACCGAGTCCTAGATATATTAGACCCTTTGAGATCTTAAGACGTATTGGGGAACTAGCTTACGAACTAGCATTACCCCCAAATCTGCAACAAGTACACAATGTGTTCCATGTTTCGATGTTAAGGAAATATAATCCAGATGCCAAGCATATTATGGAATATGAGCACGTAGACATGCAACCAGACCTAACCTATATGGAACAGCCTATGGAAATCATAGACCGAAAAGAACAAGTGCTCCGAAACAAGGTCATCAAGCTTGTCAGAGTTTTATGGCAGAACCACAACGTGGAAGAGTCAACTTGGGAATTGGAAAGTGCAATGCTAGAAAAGTACCCCCATTTGTTTTCAAACTGATTCCGGGACGGAATCCTTTTAAGGAGGGAAGACTGTAAGAACCCAGATTTTTTGGTATTAATTAAAACTTTTATTATGTAATGGAGTACGAGTGTAACAGTGGTTCTGATAAATGAATATGAATGAATTCTGATTCAAATGTTTATATGCGTTGAACAATGCAATTGGTTGACAACTTAGAGAAGAATAATCTATCTCCTGGATAAGTAAGATATAGTAAATTCCAAAGAGGAAGATTTATCTCATGTCATCCAAATCGATATCTGTTATAAGTCCAGTGGTTCCGTAAAAGGGTTAAGGAACGCTCGGGAAACCACGAGAACATTTTCTAATTATACGGAATAAAGAGAGAATAAGTGATGAATAGTGTTGTATGGTGGAAATAGGAATTTTATTAGACGACACTATATAGAAGTACCCGGAACAGATTTATGAGTTCCTATTAATGATCCAATGGGAAAAAGAGTGTATGTAAAAGTTATCAGATCCTGAAAAATAGCACTTTTATTTTCCCCGAGATTTTCCTAGACACTGAAAGACTTAAGAATTTATTGAAAAGATTTAAGGAATTTGGATTCAAGAATTATTAAAGAGAATTGAGAATGATAGTATAAATATTAAGACGGTTTCTGGTAAAACCCTAATTAGAAATTTTGGAGGTATTCCTCTGAACGATCAATGAATTGAGCAATAACCGGACAAAGAAACAACAGGGGATCAAGATGCATGCATGTGCTAGAAGATAACATCAAGTAACTAAGTAGTTACAAGAGTAACTATCAAGATTATGAAGCTAACCAAGTAGTTAGCATCATCACCTCATCCTACCACAAGATCTTGACAAATGTCCCTTGAAAAACATCATGCATGACATCCCACCTTTATTAAAGCTACTTTACATTAGATATTAGCCAAATAAATCACTTTATGCATTATTCCAAGAGCAAGCAAGCAAAACAACCTCACCACTCTCTTTTATCTCCCATTCGGCTATTCTCAAAATTCAAGATCCAAAATCCAACTTTCAACCATCATTTGATCTCCAAATTTTTATGGTGAGTATTACATTTCATAAAAATGATCTCCTAGAAATCTTAGCTTTAAACTCCACTTTTTCCTTTTTCAAATAGACCATTCAAGTGGAGGGTGAATAGTAACCTTCATGAACTAATGTTGTTTTCTTGGTTTCTTTTGATGATCTAAGCTATATTAAGGTGTTCTAAGGACTAGATCAAGGCTTTTTAGACTCATATACACACCAAAGAAGGTATAACACTCTTGAAACCCTAGACCTTATTTTAAGAATATGCATGATCTTGATGGTTTTTAGCATAGTTATGATATTAGTATGATTATAAGCTTATTAGCATGATCTTGTAGATGATTTAGAGATATGATGATCATGTGGTAAAGTGAGAAGTTTTGGACTTGTTAAGTTGATTAAGATGTATGGATGCCCGGGGTGGCTTGGTTTTGATGAGACGATTTTTGAAATGTTCGATTTATAGCCATTATAATGCCGAAATTTTGTTAACCATTAACATTCGTTCATAAAAGTTGGTATAAATTTCTGATCTTGATGAATAGTTGACCCACCCTTATAGATCTCGAGTAATAGATCATTTTGGCGCAAGAATCGAAGCAAACGGACTTACGGTTTAGGAATTATGGCCGATTTACTAAAAGTGGTTCGAAACCGTAAAGGCAAATTCGTAATTGAAATTGAACCCCCTTAACTCGAGTAATTCAGTGACGAATCTTAGTTATTAAATATTAGTGATCATAAGGAAGGTGTGAGAGAAGACCTCATGTTAAAAAGATCATTTTTAAATTTTATAAAAATGTTCGAATCGAGGTTAAGTGCGAACGAACCCCTAAAAAGGATACTTGGTTATAAATTTGGAAAATCACTTAGATAACGATCGATAATCTCAAGTTATAATCTTTCGACCTTAGAACTTATATGGCTTAAGTACCTACCAAGTGTAAGTGTAATGACATACCTTAATAGCGAACCAATGTCGGGTCATAATGATGTTAATAAGAGTTACACTAGAGAGTGTATAACGGGATAACTTGAAAACGTGTTTCGACTTAAGTTAAGTATATACTTAGCCTTTTAAAAAGCGTTAAGTGATTAATCTCGATTAATTTGATTGTTTATGGATCACCGAGCAGACCCAGGATACGCTACCCCTACCCGACTACCAGGTAAGTTTCCAATACTTTGGAACTGTTGTTTTGATAATATATATATGAACTGATTCTGTTATACATATGGCATAGCATGCATGCCTACTTTCAAGTTATACTGTGATCCTTGTTCCTTGATTTAATGTTGGCTTATAAGCTAGATAGATAATATATCGGTTATAAGCCGGATATTGCTAAGACCCTTAAGTGAAGGGCATATGAATCTCATTATTCGAATATAGACCGAGAGTCGGTATTTCTTGATATATTGGGATTATTTTCGGAGAAAAATATTTAATTAAATATATTTCCATTATTTACTTACTGAATATTATTTGAATATTCATTTGAGATTATTTACTTAATGAATATTAAATTTGAATATTCATTCGAGTTATTTATTTAAAATGAATTATTTTCGAATATTCATTTGATCATTAATGAATATTATTTCGAATATTCATTTAAATTTCATTAATTCAATAAGTATTATTAATTTGACTATTCATTAATTATTTAATGAATATTATGGTGATTATTTATTTGAAGGATATTTTGATCAATATTTTATATTAAAAAAAATATTCTCCAATTATGTATAATTTAATTAGATACACTTGGAATATTATCCACTTCTTCTATCTAGTTTTAAAAATGATATACTTCATTCAAATATTATCTTCGACCTTCGAATATTGTGTAAATTATCTCTCAGTCTTATTATTAATATTATTTTATCAAGGAAGGTTCTAAAAAATTCTATTCTTCATTCAAATCTATCTTTCAAATTATAAGGGAACCTTACTTGAGAAATGTTATTTATCCTGTTGACTTCCCGGTCATAAATCTTTTAAAACAATTCCTTGTACTCGCAACTTGGTTGCTATTCATCGATTGAATCTTTTATTACTTCCTCATCATTCGAGGGGTAAGAGTGTTGGGACAAGTTTATATCCATTAACAAGCACCAACTTGGGAAATATTGGTGAAGATTCTTTTCCAATTAGATACAACTACTTTGTGGAGTCCTATCAACAAGTATTACACTTGGGGAAAGGAGGACGAACTTTACGTTTCAGAGTCATGGATTTATTTGAACTAGGAGTCGTGTGTAAGAGGCTGAGTCGCGCGGTCCATCACAAGGCCCAACCGTTGGCCAGAGAGTTACTAAAAAGAGCGGTAGACAAGTAAATCCATCAGTTCTTCCTTCTACCGATAGTAAATTATATTAGGTTGTACCATCTCCGACTGATCATCGGGGAGTGGGATAGCTGGCGCGTGATAACTCTAGTATTAGTTCATCTCCTAAATTGGGAATTTCCTGCAACACGTATCGAAGAGACTTCTTTCAGGTTGACGGGCATCCCCCGCAACACGTATCGAAGAGACTTCTTTTAGGTTGACGGGCATCCCCCGCAACACGTATCGAAGAGATTTCTTTCAGGTTGGTAGGAGTTTTAAAAATGTTCAAAACTGGGATTGCAATATTTTCCTGCAATTCCCTTCTTTTATGACATATGATGATGTCTTGCTTTGACCTTGCACAGCAGATAATTCTACAGAATATATGTCTTGAGTTACCTTGTAACTTCATCCTTTACCTTATAATGGCACTATGTTCGTTAATGCATGGCATATGGTTTCAAAGATATTCTTGATATCGTTATATTATTGTTGGTGGGCTATTGCTCACCCTTGGTTTATTTATCATAACAACAGATAGGTTGAATGGCCCGCGTAAGGCGCACTCGGTGCAAGCAGGTGACCCCAGCCAGAGGACTACCCGCTTATATTATCGCTACCATTGCTGAGGTAGATTGGCAGCTTTTGTTTCAGCCTTAATTATATGTATAATTAATGTAATCAATGGCAAAAACATTAAACTTATGTTATTATCCTTTTGGGTTGTAATAACTTTTATTTGTGGATCCTATAAGTAGAAGACTTATTTCAAATTCATCACTGGGACTATAACTGTTTGTGTGTGTGTGATGTGATATTATTGCGGGGTCACAGCATGTGTTTATTTATTTGACTCAAGTCAAGTATTATTGATGGAATTAAGACCGTAACGACCAGGTCCCTGACCCCGGATCTGGGGCTGTTACATGACTTATCAGATGTAATGATATAGAAAGCAGACTGAAACCGCAAGAGTAGTTGAGGAAGAAGTAATATTTCCAATATGATTGGATGACTGGACTGGCATAAATTTTGTTACCCATAGTCCTTCACAGTTTAGCCATAAGGTGGTGGCATTTTAAGAATCGAGAAGTTTATACTTCCTTACATAATTAAGGGTACTAGTACTTGAATAATGAAAGGCCTTTATTGTGGTTATAAGACTTGATTTCCGACAAGTAACGGTTTTACCGGATAAAGTGGTTACTATACCATTATGGATTCCATTACCCTCGATGGAGAATTTTACATATGTTATACGAGAACGTTATCGTAAGACTAGCATGCTAGATGACATCAAGTACGATTCGTACGTCAGGACGTGATGGCTGAACTCGAAGAACAAAAACGGGGAATTAATGATATAACTCATGTGAAGTTGGATATGGTAGTACCGAGCGATGCGGTGATCTCAGGATCTACTAGAAGAGAGACAAGTGAGTCTAGAGCGGAATCCTTTGATAGAGAATTTATCAAAGACTACGTATATATACTTGTAGACCTCTATATTGTTGGTAACATATGTTCACGTGCACACACCCGCCACTGAACCTATGGACTGCATTGAGATCCTTTAGAGATCTCTTTGATTTATTCCCAGGGGAAACTGGCCACTTGTGATTCATATCGGAGGCATGAAGTAGGACCCTATGGACTTAGCAGGTGTCCCTGGAATGATGTGAAGTGTGGTCTTTAAGATAAAGTATGAAAATAGCAGATATAATTGCGAAACCCTAACTCGATGAGTGACTTTAAGATGATGATTGAGAGACACACTGGTGGATATTTTGTATTACGAAGACAAAGAGTTGGAGTTATCCTAGTAATGGTGAAAAGGAGACATATGAATAGTCATCAACTTACTTTGGTAATTACTGCCTGGTGCACTACTTCATTTAATTTATGCGTGAACCAGGTTATCTCGATTAGTATATCAAGTAACCCTTCTAGCTTCCTACCTCGCACTTGTGGAATAACAACCAGTGATATACTTTCTCTAAACCAGGATTTATCCAAAGTATTTTATTTGATCCATGAGCATTCTATTCGAAGTTTATGATTGTCTTGTTCT
Organism: Saposhnikovia divaricata; assembly: GCA_036435485.1. Lineage (NCBI taxonomy): Eukaryota > Viridiplantae > Streptophyta > Magnoliopsida > Apiales > Apiaceae > Saposhnikovia > Saposhnikovia divaricata. The sequence goes on from CM071600.1 coordinate 136,099,707, forward strand.
GCTTAGGCCTATTTACACTTCTTTCAAATTATCCAAGGAATGTTAAACAATTGTTTCCTTAGTTAATCAACGAATATTCCTAAACGAATATTGATATTTGACTGCTTCCTTCATACTTGCACTCTTCAGTCGAGCTTATAAATATGTAATAAATTGTTGAGAATATGGATGATCTAATACCCAGATATTCCTCGTGAATTCTTTCTTCTATTCAAGATGAGATTGTACCTCGTACATTGAAATCATAGTAAGAGCATCATTTTAATATTGGTATTCCGAAATTAATCCCATTGTTGGACCTGATAAAGTATGTGTATAGAGGCACCCTTGGGTGCACTATTTCACTGATAGGTAATATTTTATGAGAGGTTATCGATTGTTCCGATACCAAGAACATTTTATTCAGAGCTTATATTTTCCTTTTTTGGTTCAAACCTAATAACTTCTTATTTCAATTCGCTATCCGAGTAGCCTAAAGTTTCTTCAGTAGGCTACGATGTTGAAATTTCGTTCTAGCCAATTGAAACTGGCTAGTTGATATGTCAAAATGAATGACTAGTTGATTGTTTTAACTAGTCAAAATTGTAACATTATGAAGAACATCTAGCTAATTGTCTAGCTAGTTGCTACTGTTTCCTTGAAAAGGACTAGTTATTGGTTCACTGGTCCATCGCCGAATTTAATTCATTCAGCAATTCCGCAATGCATTTTGCATGCAATAAAGTATGGTGATGAAAGTTTCAATGAATTATTTGATTGAGACCTAGCAAGGTCGCCCACTCAACTTGAATTCTTACCCATTTTCTTATCAGGCTGTATATCACTTGAATTTATTCTATTATTTCATTCATATGATGAAGATTCATTTAAAATCATAGATTACTTGAATGATAGCGTACTTTATTTTTATTATCATGGAGTAGAATTGCTTTCTATTGGTTGACTTTTATCAATGAGACTTTTAGATTTCCTCTTATCGTTCAAGAGGAAAAGTATTCACTCAATGTAAGAATCTTGTAAAGATCGTCCGTATAACATTTGCATCCAGCAGTCATTACTTTCAAGAAATATTCTTTACGTTATCATAATATAAATTTATAAAAACATGAAAGAATAAACCTTATTGTATTCTATCTATCCCTCCTTTGTCTTTTGGGAATTGAGACTCCTAGCATTCGGGATTCAATAATAGCCTTGAAACACCTGATGTGGAAATTCTTATTGAATTCTTATATACGACATTGGTATTTAGAAACTGTTCCCTTCAAAAGTGAGTATTATTCGAGGGTAAATGGGAGGTACAATTGTGAACCGTTGCCCAATATGAGATTGAAAACCAAGTGTTGTAGTTGTGCAGCCAGAACAGTATGCCAAGTAATTATTTACAGTAGGAAAACCATGTTGGGACATACCACGTGGACCTTTAATATGATTGTGAGGAATGATATAAGAAATTATAAGGTAATTGAGAGTACACTCTTACTAAACGTTGTCAGAATGGTATATTAACGAATTCTGGAATTACTGAGCCTTTTCCTGCTTCAAGAAATGCAAATCGATTACGATTTAAGATATAACCCTTAGAGTCACCTAGTGGCAAAAGGATGCATAGATATATATCCTAATGATCCTTCGAGATTACCACCTAATAGAGTTTATTAGGAACTGCAACAGCATGCAGGCCTCATACCGATTGGCACCAATTGTGATAAAGGGGCGGTAGTATGACATCTATCATATACCATCAAGAATCGATACCCCTAATCAGAGATGGAGGAATTATTGACCAGTTAAAATGCGCAGTTGTTTTTCAAAGATAAGTTCGAAAAGCGGGTTTGACCAACTCAACATCGACATTTGTACTGGGCCAAAGGCCCAAAGATGACATTTCACACTGATATAAACATTATAAAATTTGGTATTATCATTTGGATTTGCTAATGAGCCAGAAGCCTGTATAGGTTAATGAATAAAGTTTTAAGAACGAAATGAGATATTAGTAACTATCTCCTTGTTAGCTATACTTGATGGTAGAAAGGGGACTTTGAGAGTCATGATCTTTTAAGAGTTTAGGAGGTGTGTTGGTGTAGCAGAAAGGGATGATTGCATGTGTGTCTAAACAGTGTAAGGAGTACGAGATAGGATATACTAATCGTGATCAGGGATTATCCATAATAGGGTTCACATAGAAAATTGAGATGTTAACCTACGAGGAAAAGTGTTTTTACCGCAAGAGCCAGAAGTATATCTTCATATTAGAAATTAAATATAAGGAAGTGTTGATTTTTATTTACGTTACGGAGAAGTCAACGAACGAAAAATATAATGGCCCAAGTTAGTTCAACGAGCAAAGAAGGCTATATGTTATCCAAATAAGCGGCAGCGGCTGAAGGGAGGCAACACATGTGTGCTAATCAATCTAAGAAATACAAAGAGTGTCGTACGTATTGATGTTATCTTAGAACATGAATTATGACTACCGAATATTCCACGTGCCTATAATACGAAGTCTTAACGCGGATGCTGTGGATGCGATAGAATATAAACGTACAAGTAGTAGGACAAGAGTTGTCATTCATAGGACAACTGATGAAGAGTGCAGGACGGAAAGAGCATGCGTTGAGGGATAACACTTGGGTGCTGGTGAAGGCAAGGTGAGAGAACGAGAGGATTGAAGTGTCAACCTGAGAGTTGGAGAGGGTGAAGTTGGAATATTACCCACGACTATCTTCTTTAGATTCCGGGACGGAATCCTTTTAAGGAGGGGAGACTGTAATAACCCTAATTTTTACAAATATTTGAAACTTGGATGAATACTGATTTTATGGGTCGACGAAAATTTTTTGCAACCCTGCTATATACGAATTATTAAATGGAGATTTCGAATTGATATTACGGCTTTACGATGCAAATAAGTATATGTAAAAGTCGTTAGTTTTCGACGAAACCCATAGTTTCAAATGGTCATATTTTATGAGATACTAAGGAATACGAAGGTTACATTATGAAAAGGAGAATAATGGATTTAGAATTCCACCATTTAAATGAATTACAAGTGTCTGCAATGGTAAGGAATTTCAGTAAAAAGAATTGTATCGCGAAATGTTCCGGATATTAATCGCAATTACGAAAACAATTACGTGACAAGTGTTAAGTTGACAAATAAGTCTCCCATGCAAGCTAAGTTCCGTGCAAACTAGATACATAGGAATCCAACCAACCTAGGTAGATACTAACTAGAATAGTGCAAGGGACAAGTTCCATATCTCATGGAAAAGTAGCCAAGATTGTCAAGGACTCTAGCAAATCTATAAAGCTTGCCATAGCCTAGCCTTTGACAAAAAGAAACCAGCTTCATACCTTGATAAAAACCACACAAACAAATAAATCTTATCACTTTAACATTTACCAAAAGATAGCAAAAGTTCTCCCCCTCCATTTTCTCTATTTTCGTCCAAAACATCAACAGTCACTTCAAACAGCCATAACTCCTTCATTTCGCTCAAATTTTTTGTTCTATAGCTTGTTGGAAAGGTATTGAGATGCTCTACAACTCTTCTTCAGGAGCTTCATCCAGAAAAGCATGGTAAAGCCCTCATTTTTCCAGTTCTTTCAAGAGGGGTATAGTAACTCCGAAAATTACTAAGTGTATTCTTGATGTTTCTTGTTAATTTAAGGTTTGTTAAAGATAGATCAAGCTTCTCCAAGGTTACTACACCACTCCTCAGTGTTTTAAGGATTCAAGAAAGGTATAACCCTCATCCATACTTTGATTTATGTTGAGATATAAGTTGGGATTCAAGTATATGTTGACTTATGGAGTTCGGAGTATATATAATTGGATTTTGATAGTTGTTGGTTATGGGTTGATGTTGATGATGAGTTCTTGAAGATTATGAACTGATTATGATGTTAAAATTGTTGGTTGTTGATTGGTTGTGTTGGTTAATGGATTTAACATAGTTAAATTCGGAAATCGTTACGATTATAGCTATCGTAATGCCAGTTTGATTTTGGGGCTGTTTTAAACAAGATTTTCGAACTGTAAAAAATAGACTTTTGAACAGCACTGGACATAAAAGTGTAGAGCTTGTTTTGTAGTTTTTATTCATATAAAGATCGTCTCGAGATGATTTACGGTTTAAGAGATATGTCTGTTTTAGTAAAGACGATTCGAAAACCAAACTGCTATGAAGTACCAACTTGTAAAATATATTCAGAACCCTTAGAAATATTTAAAGCTCATGAAATCTAGATGGTATGAATTTTGGTCAGTGGAAAAGATAATCCAAAAAGAATCGTATAAAAATATTAATTTTTCGATTTTATAAAAATGTCGGAACCAAAGTTGCGCGACGACACTAGTCACTTTAAATTTTCTGCATAGTTCAGTAAAATCTGAATTATTTGTATTCTGTCCAGAACCGAATTCTTGCTTAATTACAAAGTAGACATTCTCTAGATCGTACACGCGAAAGCGGTGCATTATTTGAGTAAACGGTTAAAGAGTTACGAGCGTTTTAGTGAAACTAGCGTAAATTGTACCACTCCGTAGTTGACCAAGTTTCTAAAATGCGTTTCACCTATCTAAACTCGTGTTTTCCAAATCCAAGCAATTTTGATAATCGTTACAAACACTCAAGAAGCTCCTTGAGGTGGTTTCGTAATTAATTATGGATTTTTCAATTTACTAAAAATGTTGGAGCGCGAGTCACGTAATATTAACTTCCCGAGAAGTCAACTCTAAAGGCACTAATATGACGAGCCATTTTGGCCAAGATAAAAGGCACTATTATGACATCATGACTACACGTTGGAGTAAAGATTTGGATTAAAGGTCATTGATAAGATAGTTTTACGAATGGTTAAAATAGACTCGAGGAGGTGAAATGCCGGGCAAAGATAAGCGTTAATAGAAATTGACTATGGACTCGTAAAGACAAAAGATGTAGCAATCATGTAGTCGGTCAGTGGAGTTGAGTGTACTTACTGGTGGTATTTGTAGCTATTCGATTAAGAAGGCTAATCGAGATTTGATATCTGTTTCTAGAACTATCCGCGACAAGTGGAACCTAAGGGGATGTACATTGAATTCCAGGCAAGTTTTCCAACCCTAAGCTTTTGTTTATGAAATATTATATTTTGATCCTACCTATGCAAGTTTTTGAAACTCTAGCTTTAAGTATTTGATAAATTGTTGATGTTGTGATAAACCTGCTATGAACTGTTTTAAACTGTTTTGATGAATTATCATTTTTGGTTCGGTTTATATGCCTAAGGGATATAAACCTGTGGAAGTGTATAAGTTTACATATATAAATATACTTAAAGGCTCTAGAGTAGAGCGTACCCATATTTTCTTAAATCGGGAGTCGGAGATATTTTATATTAATATTGTAATAAAAACCCGGGGGTCGCCGTAGCCAGATTATTATTTAATTATTGATTTGAAAATATTCCAATAAATATAAATTGGATATATTTGGATTAAAGATTATCTTGAATTATTTTAATAAATATTATTTAAATATTTATTAAATATTCCAAATTATTTGAAAATCATATTAATTATTTAAAAATTTATTTAAGGCTTTCATAAATTATTTTTAATATTTTCTGACCTATAGAAAATTATTTAAAAATAGCAGGGGTTCCCAAATGACATTTAAACCCTAAATCCTTAGACGAAAAGCCTGCAACCACTTTTCAACGTATCAAAACTTGGGAACCCAAGGTTTTGGGAGTAGAAAAAGTGTTTTCTCCCTTCGCTAATTACATGAACGATTTCAAACTGTGACCTACCTAGTAAGGAGGTTCAGGCTTAACGTCAATAAAAAAATAACTCCGAATAACTCCCAAACAAATTTTGGAAATAATTTCCTGAGTAAAGAGAATCTGTTGACCAAGGTCAACCCACGTGATGAACTTACTTCCTCATTTTCTTCCGGAAGTAAAGATTTAAAAAGGTTTCGTTCCAAAGCTGGTTTAAAACGACTATGGGGACTGGAGGGTGTTAAGGTGTAAGAGGCTTGCAGGTAGGCAGGCCTATCCAGATACACATACATCAAAGTGTAAGAGGCCCGCAGGTAGGTGAATCCATCAAGATATATGTACAAGTGTAAGAGGCTTGCAGGTAGGCAAGTCCACCATAAGACCCGAATGCGGTCAGGGCCACGACCTCCATAGTAGGTTCGTCTCCCGTCTACTAGTAGCGAAGTTTTGTACGATACAGTGGCTGATCACCATGTGTCGGGTTGTACTCCGGAATTATCCCATTCTTCCAATTGGAATTGTACTGCAATATTGTAACGAAAGCCCAGGTGTTGAGTTACCAATAATATTGATAGTGGTTGAATAATGTATTCCCTGTTCAGAATATTGAACTGTAGGGTGTTTTGACGAAAATGATATACGTATACGTATATATTTTCAAACTTGAGAAATATTGAATTGGAACCTTATAAATGGTTCAGTTTGCGTTTGATGAAAAGCAATTATCATAGCAGTATCTTGAACTGTGTATTTTGAAAAGCTTTCTAAAAGATTAGAAAAACTATAGTGTATACTATTTTGCTACGATATGAAGATTATTATTGATATTATAAACTTAATTTGTTCATATGATATCATTTTCTTAAAACTTCATACTGAGTACGAGTATTTATTCAAAACTTGAACATTTATATTGTCGAGTTATATTTTGATATCATGAGATATATGCTCATACCTTTGGAAAAATCTTTTTTGAGACAAATTATATTATTTCTCAAAATGGAAAACTTGCTGAGCATTATGTAGCTCATTCTTTCTTTATAAAACCTTTCAGAAAAAGAAGAACTGGGTCGATTAGCTTCGTACCAGTAGAAGAGAAATAGAGGAATTACCCCTGGAATGATTCAGTTCCGGATAAATACTACAAAGTAAGTCTGATAGGTTTCAACTGTCATTAGCAAGACTTGTCTTCAGGTGCAGTTGTATAAGTAAAGTTGTGTAAGATTCTGGATTGTATAGATGAATTGTAATATTCAGTGTTACTCTGATTATCGTTTCTGAGGCTCTAACTTGTGTGTGTGAAAGGTTGAGGTCTGGATTGGTGTAGTGTTGAGTTGTAAGATTAATACAGGTCGAGATGATTGGATGGTGACGTGACGACCCAGATTCCTAACCTCGAATTTGGGGACGTTACAGAAATGGTATCAGAGCAATAAGTTATAGTACTTAGAAACGAGAGTGTTGATAGTTAAGTCTAAGTAGGAGAATGACGTAAGAGATCATAGTAAGTTTACTATTGGATTACCGAAAGAGGTACCGGTGAGTGGAGTTGATTGGAATGATTACTTGAGGTATTATACTAGGATCGATATAATCCTTAGAGACCATCACAATGATGAGTAGAGAGTTGAGATTCGTGCATGACTTATCAGATGTAATGATATAGAAATCAGACTGAAATCTTAAGAGTAGTTGAGGAAGAAGTAATATTGCCAATATGATTGGATGACTGGACGGGCATAAATTTTGTTGCCCATAGTCCTTCACAGTTTAGCCATAAGGTGGCGGCATTTTAAGAATCGAGAAGTTTAGACTTCCTTACATAATTAATGGTACTAGTACTTGAATAATGAAAGGCCTTTATTGTGGCTATAAGACTTGATTTCCGACAAGTAACGGTTTTACCGGAGAAAGTGGTTACTATACCATTATGGATTCCATTTCCTTCGGTGGAGAATTTTACATATGTTATACGAGAACGTTATCATAAGACTATCATGCTAGATGACATCAAGTATGATTCGTATGTTAGGACGTGATTGTTGAACTCGAAGAACAAACACGGGGAATTAATGATATAACTCAATTGAAGTTGGATATGGTCGTAACGAGCGATGCGACGATCTTAGGATCTACTAGAAGAAAGACAATTGAGTTTAGAGCGGAATCCTTTGATAGAGAATTTATCAGTGACTACGTATATATACTTGTAGACCTCTATATTGTTGGTAACGTATGTTCACGTGCACACACCCGTCATTGAACCTATGGACTGCATTGAGATCCTTGAGAGATCTCTTTGATCTCTCAAATTCCTGGCCTCGGATTTGGGGGCATTACAATTGGGAGGCCCGTTGCTTTGGGTATGCTAGGGTTCCACTACTTCACTTTGACATTGTTGAGTATCAGCGTTCAGATAGAGTTTTGAGGCAATTTGGATTGAACGAGGGTATTCCCAGGTCCCCAGTGGACATAAAGGATTATAGGAATCCAAAGCTTACCTTTGTACCTTGGGATTGGCGGGCTATATGGTTCACCGAGATTGGTGAGTTGTTGAGTTTCATTGGCAGTCCAGACCATGTATTGCTAGATGATTCTCCTTCTGTTTCAGCAAAGGACTACATGGATTGGTTCTTGGACATTTCTCGTATGCCTGTTGGGAAGCCACAACCACATCCTCAGCCGAATTATGCTAGTCGTGAGTTGTTTAACAACTACAAGGCCTTTGAATTGGTAAGTTGTTCAACATTGTACTTGTAACATTTGTTTCTAGTCTGCATTTGTTTTTTAATTATTTTTGACCGCGAGGAAGATATTCACATGGAAAAGGTTTTTGACAAAAAAACCTTCATACTATTTCGTAGATCCGCTTTTCATGCCTATTGCGAAGAAGGTTAATTGGAGGCATGAAACAAATGTGATGAAGAATTTTTAACTTCAATGGGCCACTACCATTGTAGGTCCACTCATTAACAAGGTGGATTACATTTTTGTCCCCACTTGTGTTAATGAGAATCATTGGGTACTAATGGTGTTTGCTGTCAAGGCTTGGGGTGTCATGATTATAGATCCATTGTACGATGATCCTCACTACCCGGAGGAGGAAGAAGTCATGGTATTTCTATCTTCTATCTTTTTAATTCCTGCTTTTAATTTATGTTCATTACTTTTTATACGTTGTCATCATAATAAATATGTACTCTTTTTTATTGTTAGGTTGGAGTGCTTGCGAGAATGTTGAGATACCTTGGTAGGAATGTAGCCTTACCAAAAGAATAACCTAGGGTTGGACTATGGAGGGGAAGGCCGAAGCAGAGAAATGCTTCGAATTTCAGGATCTTCGTCATGAAGTACATGGAGTATACCATACAAGGAATTGAACTTCAGACCTTATCGTGGAAAGACGAGGATATTGAGATTTTTTGACAGCAGAAGCGCTCCACGATTTTTTTCCGTAGATAGTCCATCATTTTTTAAAAAATATAGCTCCCTACATTCATCATTTTCTCTTCTATTACACCACAAATGACCTTACTAAACTAGTTTAGGCCAAAAAAACCCATGTGAACAAGTTTTAGTTGAAAAAATTAAAAATTGCCTTAAGTTGGAAAATTACAATATGGCATGCAAATTCGGCCACAAATTCATAAATAGAACAACAACAAGAGCTACATTTCATTGTTCAAATACTAAAATATTATATCAAAAGGGATCCAAAGCCTAAAATACTACATTATAAGTTGACCTAATCTTGTTCATCTAACCAAACAAAGCTAACACATTGGAGAAGTCGGCCGGCAAGCGATGAGAAGGAGTTCCGGGAGGAGTCTCCACATCCACAAATGCAGCAACATGGTACAAGACAACTACACAACCCTTACGGAGTACACCACTAGTAACAGCTTTGTGAGTGTTGGTGTCGTTCCAAAGGGAAACATGTATAGGGATCGATCCATCGTAGAGATAAAATGTTGCATAACAACGAGGATGATCACTATCCTTTAAGTGGGATACCCATTCCTTCACATATTCAATGCGCATTTGATCTCGTGTGCAACCTTCCCGAGGCCTCAATTTGTAAATGTCATAATCTTGTCACAATACTCAAGAAGTCCACCATCCCAATCGAAAATCCTCCACTTGCCTTCGGTGTCCTTGCCCAAGTTCAAGACTGGAAAAAATTAGGGATCCACATTATACGATACCCTCTCCAACATTTTTTTGGTGACCATCCAACGGAATGCTTCGGTATAATTTTTTGACCTATAAGCCTCTTCCTCCGGAGGACATAACTCACCATCTCAACAATCGATGGGGGCTCAAGGGCATCATTAAACTCCATTATGTGATAGTATGGTGGTTTAAACTCCATTATGTCATATTATGGTGGCAAATTGTAACATATTTCATCCATCTCATTGTCCGATGAATAACTAAAGAATGAGTCACTTTCTCCAGAATCCGAGAGTGAATCACTAACATGCGAAACATTCAAAAAATCACCACCACCATCCATGTTACCTACACATGATAATAAAAAAGATTTTGTTAGATATTGTGAAAAGGACATAATATAATGAAAAAACCGAAAAGCATAGATTTATAAGCATACAATTGACCACCACTTTGACCACTTTGAGCATTTTCAATATTTTGAGCATTTTGAGCACATTGAGAATTTTCAACATTTTGAGCATTTTTTAAAGATTCTTGTACTTTGCACAAGTTCTACTATCATGCCCTTCCATTTTACAACATTTGCATTTCCTCGGGGCCTTATGAAATGTCTCTATTGGATTTTTGAAACGATGCTCTTTTTTCCTTCCTTTTTTTGTGAGACAATGGGATCAAGGATTGGCTCATGCAAGTCATGACCATCTTCTTGAGCTATTTTTGTGCCAACTTCACTCCTTACATGTTCAACTCCCATATTTTCAAAAACTTCAATTTCTCGATTAATGACCGAAATGGCGTACTCGTAACGCTCCTTTGATGCCATGCTACTATGACAAAAAGCCATAATAAGTAAAGTCATGTTCTTGAATCTTTTGGTAGAAGTCAAATCATGGGATGATGCTTCTTCTCCGGTCAAATGGTAAGGCAACACATCATCAATTATATTAGCATCCTTAGCCCATCGTCTTCTCAAAAAGGCTTTGGGTATTACGGAAACACGTCTCTTTGTCAACACGACAATAATATGTCGGCACAGAACTCCAAAATATTTATACATTTTGCACTTGCAACTACCACTAAGAGCCTCTTTATTGAATGTAACAAGATAAATAGTTCTTTTCTCGGGATCCACCAATTGCCTATAGCATTTGTAGTATGTATTTTCATCTTCTTCTAATGAACGATCTCTATATTTCTCCACAAAGTATGTTCTAGCTTCCACCAATTGCTCTTAAAATTTTCTAAACATTGTTTTGGTGTATATGGAAGCACCATGTTGCTCCAAAGCGGTCTTCATTTCTATCCCATAACATGTTCGATGATTCTTATAATCCTCTTCTTTCTCCCGCATAAATTGTCTTTCGAAAGCCTTATGAGCAATTTCAACAAATCGAACCCGTGCATGAACTAACATAGCTATCAAAAAATGCAATCAATCCATCGCTCCTTGAAGTTGTGGTTTGACCCGCGAAAAATGTGTTTCTAGTGAAGGCCTTGATCCATTTATGCTTCAAAGCATACAATCCTTGTAGCCATGTTGTTATTTCCCAGTTATACACCACGAGATTGTAGAAGGGGGATTGAATATAATCTTGACTAAATTATTTCGAATTGGTGAGGTTTTAAATAGATTGTTATAAGAACAGAAAGTAAACAGGTTATCTAAGACACAAACAACACAAGATATAAAAATCTCAGGTGGGATTTAATGGTCCACCTGATGGTTGTATTTGAAGAAAATACTCTGTGTAGAAATACACAGCTGCGGGTTACAATGTCTTAGTGTTTACAAGAAAACCTAATGCAATATGCGTTATACTCCGTGTTTTCTTCTCTCCTAAAACTATGCTGCTTATACAACTTATTTAAACTATATAAAGACAAGTGAAAAACGTAAAATGTAAAGATACATTTTTGGTATAACTTGTCACACATACATGCTTGAAGTGATAGCCATTTCTAAAAATGTCTTGAGGGTCTTCTTTTCTTGATTTGGACAATCCCAGCATGCTTCCAGTCAGTGTATGTTTCTTTCTTCATAAGTTACTAAGTTCTTGAATAGAATTAGCTTCCAAGCCCACTTGATGCTTTATGCAAAAGATCTTTTTGGTTTGAATCTTTATCTCTGAAAAGTATCTTTAACCAAAAAGATAATCTTTTCGAAAGTCAAATGCATTCATCAAGATATCCTTTGAATTTTTCAGTAGTAATGTAATCATGTTGGAGGTTCCTTCCACTCTTAATGTTGCCCTTGAAGTCGGATAAACAATGAATGATTTCAACTTTCACTTGGGAGAGTTTGAGCCTTCAAATATTTACAATTTGACTCCTTACTCGTAACATCCTTTGTGTAATTGATCACTATCTATAAGTCACGGGTTGTAAAGTAATTATGGGTTTATTCTTCATTTAATATGTTCCATTAGAGAACTCTGGTATTACTAAGAATGCAGGTTGAGTTCTCGAACTGATAGATCTTGAGTTCTCGAATGTTGACTTCTCGAATAGTCCCTTTTATTGAGTTCTCAAATGACTTCTCAAACATCCTATTTTGTAGACTTCTCGAATAGCCTATGTTGCAGACTTCTCGAATAGAGATGGCAGCCTGACTTCTCGAACTAGGACTTCTCGAATAACCCTTTTTGTAGAGTTCTCGAATCCACCAAGCCTAAGATAACTCGAATGGAGTTATTGCTGTGGTCTGACTTCTCGAACTCTTCTTTTCTTGACATCTCGAATATACTTGCATGGTTACAGCAAACTCTCTTCTGATTACAGATACTTGATTGAAGCATCTCATGGCTTGTTGCAGAAATATTCTCTAACTATTTACAGAGTTCCATTCTCAAGATGTAGCTTTAGTTGATCTGCATTTCAGTTAACTTCCTGATTTATTCGTCAGCTTCGATTTCCTTGATTCATTTTCTGCCTTGTGATATTTGTTATCATCATCTATAGACATGTATGTCTCAACACATGTATTATTTTTCAATTTGTACCTTAAAACCAATGCTTTCCACCTATCCTCAAACACATCTTCGATCAATGAGTTATATATGCAATCGTTGAAATCAACTTTGAAACTTTCCGGGTGCTTGGAGTAGTAACTTGCAAGTTTTTCGGGGAATTTGTTACTAATGTTCCAAGTACATAACAAATGGGTGGTGTTCGGTAGTTGTGATGCAATCTCCCCGGCCGTGGCTTGATCTTGATCGGTAATGATGGTCAAGGGATGTTAGTTCCGTCCGCCTCAAGCCAACTACCTAATACCCATTTAAAACTTGTTTTGTGTAAGAACCCCGATTTTTGGTAGGAATTAAAACTTTTATTATGGAATGGATATGGATTCAAATACTTATATGTTATGAAGAATGCTATTGGTTGACAATCTAGATAAGAATTATCTATCTCCTAGGAAATTAAGAGTTGATAATTCCAAGGGGGAAGGTTATTCTTATGTCATCCAAATCGATATCTGTTATCACTCCAGTGGTTCCGTAAAAGGGTTAAGGAACGATTGAAAGAGAACCAGGACATCTATAAAACCATAAAGAATAAGTAAAGAATAAGTGATGAATAGTGATTTTGGTGGATTTAGAAATATTATTAGACGGCGCTATAAAGAAGTACCCGGAGCGAAATTCTGAGTTCGTATTAGTGATCCAGGGGGAAAAAGTGTATGTAAAAGCTGTCGGATTCTGAAAAATAGCACTTTTATTTTCCCCGAGATTTCCCTGGAAACTGAAAGACTTAAGGGATTATTGAAAAGATTTAAGGAATATGGATTCAAGAATTATTAAAGAGAATTGAAAATGATGTTGTAAATATTATTACAGTTTTCGGTAAAATCCTAACTAGAAACGATTGAGTTATTCCTACAAACGATCAATCAATTGAGTAATAACCGGACAAAGATACAAATAGACGGCCAAGAGATGAGCATGTGCAATTGGTGGAAAAAGAGAGATACAAGTGACTTACATATAAGTCAACTAACAAATGAGTGGTGTAAATGCACTTTCGCAAAAAAAAAAGGATATGCATAATAAGAGCCATACACTTGTCACAAGATGTAGCATCAAGATTAGACTAGTGGATTATGATGTAATCACTTTAAGCTAGATATTATCTTAAGGCATTAACTAGTAATTCATTTCAACCAAGCAAAAGAAATCAACCAAGCAAAACAGTCCATTTTTTTCTTTTCTTGCAAACTCTCGGCCAAGAGCTAGAAAAGGGGGTTCCCACCATTGTTTGATCTCCAAATTTTTATGGTAAGTACTACATATCATAGCTTAGATCTCCTAGAAAACTTCGCTTTAAATTCATCTTTTACCATTTTCAAATAAATCATCAAAGGTGATGATGAATAGTGTTTCCATGAACTAATCTTGATTTTCTTGTTTCTTTGGTTGATCTAAGCAACCTTAAGCACTCTCAAGGATCAGTCAAGGCTTAGTAAGGCTAGGACATACTCCAAGGAAGGTATAAACTTCAAGAACCCTAGTCTTTGTTTTGAGCTTTAATGGAGTTTTGGATAAGTTTTGGTGATAATTTTGTTATAAGCATGTTTACATGATTATGTAGTTAGTTTGTTTGATTTAAGAGATGGGATGAATATGATGATATAATATGATGTTCCTGGACTTATGAGATTAGATTATCAATATAAGATGTTTGGTATGCCCGGTGTAGCTTGGGTTGTTGATTACGATTTATGGAACGTCCGATTTATAGCCGTCGTAATGCCCGATTTTCGTTAACCTTAAGAAATCGTGTTTGACAGTAGCTATAAGTCACTGTCCAGTTTCATGTTCTGCCATGGCAAGATAGATCATGTTATAAGCTTCGTTTTGATATAAAGATCATGTGAAACGGACTTACGGTTTGAGAATTATGGCCGAATTATGTGAAACCGTAAGTACGAGTTCGTTATTAAAATTGACCCTTGGTAAAATGCGTAAGTCAGTGGTGAATCATGGTAATTAAATACTAGAGATGAAAAGGAGGGTGTGAGAGAAAACCACATGTCAAACGGATCGTTTTCCGATTTTATAAAAATGTTCGAATCGAGGTTAATAAGAGTACACGAAAAGGGTGCCTAACGAGATACTTCAAAAATCTTGTTTCGACTTAAGTTATACTTAGATTTTTAAAAAGAAAAGTGTTACGTTATTAATCTCCAATATTCTGATTGTTTATAGATCATTGAGCAGACCCAAAGCACACTACCTCCCGACTACCAGGCAAGTTTCAAATCCTTTTAAGGCTGTTGTTGTGAATATATATATATATATATATATATATATATATATATATATATATATGCTTTCTGTTATACATATGCCATGTCATGCATGCCTACTTCCAAGTTATATTGTTATACTTATTCCATGATTATGGTTGGCTTATAGACTAGATGGGATATATCAGTTATAAGCCGGTTATTGCTAGTCCCTTAGAGAAGGGCATATATATCGTATTCGTTGAATATAGACCGGGAGTCAGTACTTCTTGATATATCGTAACTACTTTCGAGGGAAAATATATAAGTAAATATTTTCCATTATTTACGTGACGAATAATATTTTGAATATTCGTTCGAGAGTATTTAATTAGCGATCATTACTTCAATTATTTATTTAAACGTTATCTATTCAATGAATATTATTTTTCAATATTCATTTAAAGTCGATTCATTTATCGAATATTATTTTGAATATTTTCTTAAAGCTTGGACTACTAAATGAATATTATTTGGATATTCATTTAGAATATTATTCATTAAATGAATATTACTTTTGAATATTCATTTAAGTTCCTATTTACTTAATGAATATTATTTTAAATATTCGTCTGAAGTTCTATTTATTTATCAAATATTATTTCAAATATTCCTTTCAAGTCTTAATACTAAATGAATATTATTTTGAATATTCATTTAAGTATTCATTTATTCAATAAATACTTTCTCTTTATTCATTCGAAGAGTTATCCTGAGAAATATTTCGATCAAAATATTCTTTCATACTTTTAAATTTCTTTAAATATTTCTGATTCGATAAATATTCTTTGAATATTAATTCAACGCCTGGAAACAACTTCAATATTATTTATTCCTCTTCAAATGTTGTCTTCGACCTTCGATACTCTGAAATCTCTTCGAAGCCGTATTATTATTATATTATTTCAAGAAAGGTTCTCGGATTTCATTCTTCATTGAGTCTATCTTCCAAATATAAGGGAACCTTACTTGAGGGATGCTATTTATCTTGTTGACTTCCCGATCATAAATCTTTTGAAACTATTCTTTTACCTCGCAACTTGGTTGTTGTTTATCTATCAAATCCTATGTACCTTCTCATCATTCGAGGGGTAAGAATATTGGAACAAGTTGGCATCCATTAACAAGCAGTAGCTTGGGAAATATTGGTGAGTTTTCCTTTCCAACTAGATACGACTACTTTGTGGAGTCTTATCAACAAGTATTACACTTGGGGAAAGGGGTACGAACTTTATGTTTCAGAATTATGGATGTTATACGAACTAGGAGCCGCGTAAGTGGCCGAGTGGCGCCGGTCCTACAATGGCCCAACCGTTGGCCGGGGGGTTCCAGAGGGCGGTTGACAAGTAAATCCGTCGGTGCTTCCTTTTACATGTAGAGAACAAATGATGGGGAGCATAACATGCGACTGATCATCGTAAAATATTATGGCTCCTGGTGCGTCAATGCTCCGGTATTAGTTCATCTTTCAATGTTGGAAATTTTCTGCAACACTATCGGTGTTGGCAGGTGAAAAAGTGATTGAATCTGGAATTGCAATATGTTCTGTAAGTTCCTCTTTTATGATAAATAATCCTATCTTGCCTATCTTCGGCATGGCATATATTTTCACAGAAGTATATTTTTGAGTTACCTTGTAACTTCATCGTTCATCTTATACTGGTACTATGTTCGTTATTGCATGGCATATAGATTTAGAGATATTGGAACTGTTACATATATTTTCACTATTCAGTTATATTATTGTTGGTGGGCTCTTGCTCACCCTTGCTTATTTATTATGTCACAACAACAGCTAGGCAGAATGGCCCGCGTAAGGCGCACTCGGCGCAAGCAGGTTATCCCAACCAGAGGTCTACCCGCTGATTTCATCGCTGCCATTGCTGAGGTAGCATAGATAGGCAGCTTTGCTTTCCAGTTTAAGTATATGTATAACTAATATTAATCAACGATAAGAACTTTAAAATTATGTTGTTACTCCTTTTTGATTGTAATTACTTTTATTCGCAAATCCTTTAATGCAAGATTTATTTCAATTTCATCTCTGGGACTATAACTGTTGTGTGTGTGTGATTGGATATTATTGTGGGGTCACTGCATGGTGTTTATTTATTTGGACTCAAGCCAAGTGTTATTCATGGAAATTGAAGCAATAACGACCCGATCCTTGACCCCGGATCTGGGGGTGTTACAGAGATGGTATCAGAGCTCGAGTTATATATCCCAGAGATGATGCGACGTTATAATAGTAAATTCATTTAAATAATAAGAACTCTTGCCAAGTTCACTTAAACCCCTTACGGGAACTTATAAGTATCATGATAGTAACTTAGCTCGATATCGTATCGACGAGCAAGGCGACAGACCTTGAGGCTTACAAGAAGCAGCACGAGGATGCTTTATTATATATTGACGATCGACTTGAAGAGTCGATATAGTACCCTACTGAGGACCCGAAGGAGGTTCCAGCTATAATGGAGAATCCTGTTAAGGATAAAGAGTTTACCTTTGAGGAAATGAGGCCTGCAGCCAGAAAGACTATAAGAGTTAGAGTATAGTGCTCAGAAAAGTGAGTATAAAGAACTGAGATATTATTAAAAGAGCTAAAGGTGCATATTGGATTCATAGCCGGACTACCGGATGTAGTACCAGCAAGTAAGACAGATTGGAAGAATAACTTGAGATCTTATATGGGGATAGATAAGAGTCCTTAGAGACTTTCAGATTAATGAGAAAAGAGTTAGAATGATGCAAGACATCGATATAGGATGGGGAACAGAGTCTCCACGAGCAGTTGGGATAGAGGTAGTAAGTGCCATATCATTGGATAAATGAATTAGTGTGAATATTGTCAAAGGTAATTCGCCATGAGAAGGCAGATTCCATAGGTTATAAATTATGAAGTCAAATTAAGATAGAGGAGGTGATCTTATCCAGGGAATGTTCATACTTCGTTGAATGTATCAGCTTAGAAAGTAAAGACATTGTGAAATGATGGCCTGATTGGATAAAGTTAGACAAGGAAGTAGTAAGCGAGACGATGATCTCAGAACCTACAAGAGGAAAAGACTATTGAGTCTTCGATAAACTCGTGATAAGACTACTGTTAGAGACTAAGTATAGGTTTATTTAAACTCAGTAAAATGATGAACCAGAAACATTAGATGCATGTGGTTTAGAAGAATATTAAATTCTTTCTTTTCCTTAAATGGATGATAGTAATTACATTAAGTTTACTCCGACGCTGAATCAGAAATGGATCAAGTAATACGATCAGTGGTTAAGAGGTAATGCAGAATGTTTTGAGATGAAACCGGAAAGAGCAAGTGCATGACAAGTTCTCGAAGTATGAATTTTGATAAAATAAAGTCCAGATATTAGAACATGCGATCAATAGGGAGTAGTGTTGGTTGACCCAGCAAAGTTAAAAGCAGTTTCAATTGAGAAAGGGGCCAACCACACCAACCAAGGTGGGAAATTTCATAAGATACACAAGGTGTTACCAAAGAGTGGTTCAGGACTTTACACAGATTGCAGTCCCGTGACCCGACTTATTTGTAAGACTAAAGAATTTGAATACATAGAAAAAATGCGAGAAAATCTCCCTAACGACCCAGCGTTGGCG
The DNA here is from genome assembly GCA_036435485.1 of Saposhnikovia divaricata. NCBI lineage: Eukaryota > Viridiplantae > Streptophyta > Magnoliopsida > Apiales > Apiaceae > Saposhnikovia > Saposhnikovia divaricata. The sequence continues at coordinate 136,118,564 of CM071600.1, forward strand.
TTGCCTAATGGAAGAAGGAAGACTTTGTGATTTATTACGATGCAGCTCATACAGGTTTAGGTGGTGTGCTTATGCAGCACGTCAGAGTGATTGTGGATGCATTCGGGCAGCACGGTTCGCCAGAGTCGGATGGCCTTGGTAGTGCCAATTTTGTGGAACGGCTAACTCCGACGGTAGTGTTTCTTTTGAGACTAATGGTCAGGTAGACTAACATTTGATAGTATTGACTATTAGGACGTATATGTATCAGGAGGGTGCGGCATGTTTCAGTTTGAAAATTCTGATTTTCCTTCTATGGGATGTATATATTTGATTCCTTTCCAGTGGTTAAACTTCCAACTTTATGTAATCATTCCGTATTATAATTGCTTACGATTCTACCTGCTTGGATGTTCATGGAACTGATCTTTAGGTTTTGAAATTGATCTTCTTGATTGTTACCAGTGGGTGGATAGATTAACCAAAATTCTCCTGATTTTGGAAAGAGCTTCAACGAACTTTGGCAAACCTTGCCTTTTTGATTATCAGAAAACGTCACTAAAGAGAGTGGAGATTGGGGCTAACCCCGTGGATTGGGTAAGGTAGCCGCTATATTGGTTGGTGGACCGACCCTGATTATTGCGATTGATTGTAGAAATAAAATGATGAAGTTGAGATTGGACGGTAAAGGGGAAATGTACTTAAGGACCAAAACAGACTGAGGAGTTCCGGGATTGACTTAAATGAAATGGTTATTATGCCAAAAGTGTAAGCGTGTGTAGCACGTGGGATCGATAAGAGAATGTGAAAAGATAAAAACAAAGGAAAGGTGCCCGGAGACGGTACCGAGAAGTCGATTGAGGTATATATGGAATAAAATTTTGGAAAAGATCAGAAACGGTATCAAGGGAAGAAGGATGAACGAGGAGTGACTATGCCATTCTGGTACACAAGATTTTCTGTGTGAGGAAAGCAGTGAACTACCCTAAATAAATTATTGATAAAATCTAAGAGTACGCGGGAAAAAGCATATTGATAAGCGTAACCTACCCTAGATAAATTATCTTCGCTATGGACGAAGGAGGCAATATGCCAGGCAATTGCTAGAAAAGTAATTCCATTAGCTGACCCTAAACTCACATACTGTAGCACGACCATTTGGGGCCATGTGGTAAAGAATTATAAAGTGACTAGACCAGCAATGCAAGGATAAAGCGGGGTGCTTCTAACTGAGCGCCAACCGCGAGAACTGTCGATACAAAATGAAGTAATTCTGGTGTATATGATTGACCAGCTTATGAGCTAGGAACCCAACCATTGTAAATTAAGGTACATAATGTTGGGATTTTATAAATACAATGAACATAGTATGACTGAGGAAAGTGATCAATAGAAGGCTTATGGAGATTGTCAAAGATTGTGCAGTATGATGCATAAAGGTTATCTGAAACTTAGTATCTTTAAGAAGAGTGATAAGTACTAAGAGATTCACGTTGAACACGACCAATATCTTCCGGAACATCCTTGTTGCCATTACCAAATATATGTTGTCTTTTGAAGGCCATGTAGACTGACATCCGTTCAAAAGAGAAGGTTAGCATGAATCTACCTGTAGATTATCAAGATGGGAATGATTGAAAAGAGACCCTTATTAAGGAATTATGACGTGATTGTTAACTGAAGGATGTAAGTATTTTTGAAAATAGAATTGAGGATAGAATATCCATAAATTAAGATGAACCCTGGGGATGCACAAATGGTGGCACTACCCTAATAAAGACATTATGAATTCGGATGATATAAGTTTGATTGACTAAGGTAACAATAACCTTTAAGAATCTATTGAAAGGAGTTTCGGAAAGTACACCGACAGAATTGTTACAGGATCGATTAGTGATATTTTGATATACCCTGTACCTAGAAAATGCAAAAGGAATGATGAGGACGACCTAAGAAACCTCACAAGGAAAAAGTTAATATTCTGAGTTTCAAATTAGAAGTTTGGTAGAGAATGAAAGACACAATAATAATAATGTCAGGCGAGGAATGTGTGAGACCATGAGGAAGTATGGATTGAACCAAATAAAGGTTGAGATTATCCTAAAACAAGAAAGAACTAAGAGAATAAATATCCTAGGTATGATTGAGAGTAACTTTAATAAAGTTCCCACGGAAAGGTGGAAGCAATGACTTATGGAAAAAGACTGATAGATATATTTTTCTCCTTCAACAAAGCTTAAGGGAGAATGCTTTCCCCCAACAGTGATGGGAATGAGGTAGAAAAATTTGAGTTAGAATGTATCCAGAGAACACTGATTACAAGAAATTATTATTATCAGGAAAGGCCAATGAGGTGGCCGACACTTTAAGTATAGAGGAGTAATTATAGATGCTCATACCGAAGAAACAGAATGATATTCGGAAGAACCTTGAAGGTCATATCGGAGTGGAGGAATTTACATTCCTTCTGATGATTGTGCAAGAATCGATGGTAATAATAGTTTAAGTAAAGATTCGATTCCTGATGGCGTCCTAAGCATATTACATACCTTAGAAGGTCCCATTTTGAGGTAAACCAGGACCATGATACGAAATTGATTAAGTACACCGTTAAGCTTCCAGTCTTCTAATGAAGACATGTGATTAATAATTTCATCAACCTGGCATAGTTGCGATGATCGAAGCTCTTCTGCAATATTATCTGCTTCATTAATATCTACATCAAGTTCAGGAAGTATTCCTTATGAATAAGAAATAGTGATTAGTTCGTCTTCCTAGAGAATTTTTGGATATGACGACTATGAAACCCGTCTGATTAACTATTAAAGCACTACGTAAACAGCAAACGATGGTGATTCAGCAATGGACTACATTAATATAGTTGTGATTCTTCTGAGGAAGTAAATGACAACGCAAAGATAAAGATAGTGCTGTTATTGATAAGCTAAATGGCATGTTGATGAATGACAATCAGGTTTATGTTAGTGTATTTCTGCGCAAACAAGATAGAGAATATGAGGTGGGAGATTCATGATGCTAAAGGTATTCCCATGGAAAGAATTAATGAGATTTGGAGAGAAGGACAGTCGAGCCCGAAATTTATTGGGCCATTTGATAGTTTAAAAGTGTTCGAAAGGTGGCATTCGAGCCAGCTTTACCCCCAAAACTTATAGCATGGTCGTAACGGGTTTCATGTGGCAAGGCTACGCCAGTAAAACGCAAGTGCTTGACAGAAGATAAGAGTACGAGCAGGTAGATATACGACCTGGTCTGACTTACGAAGAACAACCTGTGAAAAATCACGGATGAAAGGAACAAGTGATGAGAAACAAGTTTGGCAGAAATAGATTATATTGGATCTAAGTTAGAGAAACCGACAAGATTTATTTCGGAGGGTTTAAATTGGAATAATGTGATGATTATAGAGTAAATGTGACGAGATACTGTTAAATATAATTGATGTGAGTAATTTCAGTGTTTAAGTGTTACAGAGGTTCATCAGAGTTTAACTGGAAGTTGGAAGCGGTAAGAGTTTAATTAAACTCTGACAGATGGAAGATCGACTGAGTTTGCTAAACTCTGTCAGGAGGAAGCGTCTACTGGTCATCATCAGACTTTGAAGAATAGATGAAGATAATTATGGAAGCGATATCTTTGAAGATTAGATAGGTGTCAAAGACACCGTGTTGACTAAGAAGACGTGTAACAATCATAATTGATAAACATTTGTATAGCTGATTTATAGGAGTATCAATTATCGATTGTACTGTAGCTGTATATCTTTATAAATATAGTTAGGTTAACCCTAGAAGGGTATCGAAAAACGTATTATCATTTCATTGTAACCTAAGCAGCTCTCTGTGATATTTTACATCACTGAGAGAGGAGTTATTAATTCCATACAGTTTTTGATTATTTAAACGTGTGTTAATTGTTATTCTCTCATACAGACTTGATTATATTTGTGTATTCGGCCTAACAATTGGTATCAGAGCAGATCTGTTACTCTATACAGTTTAAGATCCACACACAACTATAATCAATGGCAGGGATACCTCCTCCATCAGGTTCTAGTTCCAGTACTGAGATGGCTCAACCTACTACTGTGAGTCGTTATGAGACAATTAGGGTTCCTATTCTCAGGCCGGTAGATTATTCAATCTGGATGGTGAAGATGACCATGTTTCTGGAGGCTACAGATCCAGAATATCTTGACATAATTTATGAAGGTCCTCATAATCCTACAAAGTTATCTGTTGTTACTGCTGGTCAAAAGCTAAATCAGTTCCAAAGGAGAAGAAAGATCTGACTCCTGAGGATATTTCATCTATTGCTAAGGATGCAAAGGTTAGACATCTACTTCATAGTGCCTTAGACAATGTTATGTCAAACAAAGTGATTAATTGCACAACTGCCAAAGAAATCTGGGATGCCCTTGAAGTTAGATGTCAAGGAACTGCTGCTATCAAGAAGAACAGAAGGAACATACTCAGACAGGAGTATGAACATTTTGAGGCTAAATCTGAAGAAACCATGACAGAAACATTCGACAGATTCTGTAAGCTACTCAATGATTTGTCACTGGTAAATAAAGAGTATGATCTAGAAGATTCAAATCTCAAATTTCTTCTTGCTCTACCTGAAAAGTGGGATGTAAAGACAACCACTATAAGAGATAATTATGATCTTGCTGACACTGAGATTGATGAAATCTATGGGTTGCTCAAAACTCATGAACTGGAAATGGAACAGAGAAATAGGAGATCAAGCAAGAAGACAAAGTCTGTTGCCCTTAAGGTTGAAGAAAAACCTTTGAAGAAGGAAGCATCAAGGAAGAAAGCTAAGGGAAAAGCTTTGGTCATACATTCTGAAAGTGAGTCATCAAATTCTGATGTTGACTCAAACACTGATGAATCATCTGACTCTGAGGATGATGAAGAAGAAATGATGCAAATGGCTGCTTTGATGGTGAAGACCTTCAAGAAGATGGGTTTCAAGAACTTCAAGAAGGGAAAAAGGTTCTCTAAGAAAGATTCAAATTCTGACAGAAAGCGTTTCAGAAAGTCTGAGAGAAAGGATACCAAATCTGGGAAGAAAGACAAGTCTGAGATTCAATGCTACAAGTGTAAGGAGATGGGTCACTATGCTCCTGAGTGCAAGAAGGGTAAAACTGAAAAAGCACTCTTCACAAAAGGCAGAGACTGGTAGACACTTCAGACTCAGATGAGGATGTTAACTATGCTATCATGGCTTCTAATGAGAATGAATCCGAAGATTCGTAAAACAAGGTACCCCTAACTACCTATGCTTATAATACTGATAATATATCTGAATTGAGAATTTATCTTAAGGCCTTACATATCAGTTATAGGGATCAGACTTTAGAGAATGAGAGAATCAAATCTAAGAATTCTGAACTTAAAGAAAGAAATAAATTTGTTGAAGAGAAACTTGTCAACATGCAACAAGTTCAGAAAGAAAGAGATGATGCTGTTTATCTAGAACAGGACTTGCTTGGAAGATGTAGGCAACTAGAATCTGAATTGGAGAAAGCAAATCACATAATTAAGACTTGGACTGATTCTGGAAAAGACACTCATGAGGTTTTTCAGTCAGACACAGTTGGTTTAGGTTACTGTGAGGAAGATGAACTTAGGTTTCAAAAAGAAGTCAAAATTAGAACCCATCTCCCATCTAGAAAATTTGTTACTGGCACAAGTGAACCTAAGTCTGAAGTTGAAAAAGAAGCTGTTAAGGAAGAATCAGTAAAAACTTGTGTTAAACAGATTAATATTGGTTCAATGACAGATAAACAACTCTAACATAAGCTTAAGGAGTTAAAATCTGTTAAGAAACAGAAAGTGTCCATGATGAATAGAAATGGTAAAGTAGGCATTACTAAAGGTTATAATCAAATGCTTGCTACTTATGCTCCAAGGAAGACATGTCATTACTGTGGTAGTACTAATCATCTTGCTAGTTTCTGCAGGAAAAATAAAGACATTAATTCTTTACCCTCCAAGTCTGGAGTAAAGAATGATTATGTTAAAACTAAACCACAGACTTTATGCAAACATTGTGGAAGTACTTGGCATTCTATTTATACTTGCAGAGATTATCATGCAATTTATCATAATTATTTTGAACTGAAGCCCAATTTGAAATGGGTTAAGGTTAATTCTGCAAGTTTAACCTCTGAAAATCTTAGCTTAATCTCTGATAATAAGAATTCCACTGCTAAAGCTGACAAAGTAAAGAAAACCAAAGGATCCAAGCAAGTCTGGATCCTTAAATCTGACCTTAAGTGAATGATTGTGATTGCAGGGCAACAGGAAGAGTACCCTAGTCGTGGACAGTGGATGTTCAGGACACATGACTGGAAATAAAGCCCTGCTATCAGAGTATGAGAAGGCTGGCCCAAAAGTTTCCTATGGAGATGGCAACGTAGGACGTACTCTGGGATATGGCAATATCAATCTTGGAAATGTCATCATCACAAATGTAGCTCTGGTTCCAGGACTCAAGCATGATCTGCTATCTGTGAGTCAAATCTGTGATAGAGGTTATCATGTAGATTTTCAACCTTAATACTGTGAACTTATCAGTAAATCTATAGGGAAAGTTGTTCTAGTTGGACACAGGCGCAATAATATCTATGAAGCAAGTTTGTTGACAAACTCTGATGGAAAAGCTGTGTGCCTGTCAACAAGAATGTCTAATGAAGAGAGTTGGAAGTGGCATAAGAAACTCTCTCATTTGAATCTGAACAACATAAATGAGTTGATAAGAAAGGATCTTGTAAGGTGACTCCCAAAGTCTTTATTAAATGTTGATGGCCTGTGTGATTCCTGTCAAAAGGCCAAACAAAGGAAGTCATCTTTCAAAAGCAAGTCTGAATCTTCAATTGTTGATCCTTATCATCTTCTACATGTTTATCTATTTGGACCAGTGAATGTCTTGTCTATTGGAAGAAAGAAATATGCTTTAGTCATTGTTGATGAACACACCAGATACACATGGGTGTATTTTCTAGCAAAGAAGGATGAAACTGCATTAACTCTAATGGAGCATGTAAAGCTGCTGGACAAAGGATCAAAACACAAAGTCAAAATAATCAGGAGTGATAATGGAACTGAATTTAGGAATGCAATAATGGAAGAATTCTGCAAGAACAGCGGAGTGAAGCAAGAGTTTTCTGCACCTGGTACACCACAGCAAAATGGTGTAGTTGAGAGGAAAAACAGAACCTTGATAGAAGCTGCCAAAACTATGCTTGATGAAGCAAAATTGCCAACCTATTTCTGGGCAGAAGCAGTTCAAACTGCTTGTTTTACTCAAAATGCCACTCTGATCAACAAGTATGGGAAAACACCATATGAGATGGTGAAGGAAAAGAAGCCTAACCTTAAATTATTTTCATATTTTTGGGTGCAAATGCTTTGTGTTAAAAACTCATTCTGAACAGTTGACCAAATTCGAGTTAAAAGCTGATGAAGGAATTTTTGTTGGCTATCCGCTGTCAACTAAGGCATTTAGAGTTTATAATCTGAGAACCAAGGTAATTATGGAGTCAATTCATGTGTCATTTGATGACAAGAAAATAACTGGACTTGAAGATGTAGATGAACATGATCAACTGCGCTCTGAAAATGAAGAATTAATCTCTGATGAAGTAAACTCTGATGAAGCTGAGTCGACAAACTCTGTTGAAGCATACTCTGAACCTCTACTGGTAAACACTGAAGAAACTTCTCAGCGAGAATAAATTAGGGGAGAACTAGTTGAGGGGGAGCATGAAGGATCACTTCAAAATGATGACTCAAATACTGAAAATGAGTCAGATGAAAAATCTGGATCAATCTCTGATGACTCAAACTCTGAAAGTGCAAAATCTGACAGTTCAAACTTTGAGCAGTCAAATTCAGGGGGAGCCTCAGAGACTGAAGAAAGACAACAAGAAAATTAGGAGAACAAGGATCAAGGGGGAGGATCAAATACTGATAGAAGTCATTTACCTTCAGCTAGGAAATGGAAAAAATCTCATACACCTGATCTAATTATTGGAGATCTAGATGCGAAAGTAAGGACAAGGAGTGCTACAACAAATGAATGTCTGTTTCATGCATTTTTGTTTAAATCCGAACCAAAGAAGGTACAAGAAGCTCTTCAAGATGCTGCCTGGATAACAACAATGCAGGAGGAGTTAAATGAATTCGAAAGAAATGAAGTATGGACCCTTGTACCAAGACCAAAGAATAGATCTGTTGTTGGTACTAAATGGGTTTTCAGAAATAAAACTGATACTGAGGGAGTTGTTACAAAGAACAAGGCTAGACTTGTGGCAAAAGGCTATTCACAGCAGGAAGGAATAGACTATGATGAAACTTTTGCTCCAGTTGCAAGATTGGAGGCAATAAGGATTTTTCTAGCATATGCCTCTCAAAAGAAATTCAAGGTATTTCAGATGGATGTAAAAAGTGCTTTTCTGAATGGGAAGCTTGAAGAAGAAGTGTTTGTTGAACAACCACCAAGATTTGTGGACCCCAAATATCCAGACTATGTCTACAGGATGGATAAGGCACTCTACAGACTTAAGCAGGCACCAAGAGCATGGTATGAAACTCTGGCTCAATTTATTTTAGAAAGTGGGTTCAACAGAGGTACAATTGATACCCTTCTAGGGTTAACCTAACTGTATTTATAAGATATACAGCTACGTACAATCGATAATTGATTCGCCTATAAATCAGCTATACAAATGTTATCAATTATGATTGCTACACATCTCCTAAGTCAACACAATCTCTTTAACAGCTATTCAATCTGTAAATATATTGCTTCCATAATTATCTTCAATTAATCTTTAATCACCGTTGATTGAAGACGCGCTTCCTCCAGACAGAGTTTAACTAAACTATGTCGAGCTTCCATTGTCAGCGTATAGCAAACTCTGTCGAGCTTCCAACTGTCAGAGTTTAACTAAACTCTGACTGCTTCCTGTTTCAAGTTAAACTCTGTTTTTCCCTGTAAAACTTAAACACTGATATTAACCATATCAATTATATTTAACAATCTCCCCCAACTTGTTCATTAGTAAAAATGCACAAGTTAACAATAATTGATGATGTCAAAACAATTTCATACAAACACAGTGTTTATTCAGTTAAGCAGAGTTTAAATTTGACTTAACAAAAATCTACAGAAAACAAAAAAATTCTTACAGACTTTAATCTCTAATCTCCTCAAGATCTGGTGTTGTTCTGAGATAATTTATAAGCAATCTTCTCTCTGCATTCTCAAGTTCAATCTTCATAGCTTCCTTGATCTCTCTCAACTGAGGATCACTCTCATCAGTTTGATAAATAACATATCTTAGATCATAGATTTTGTTCCTCCTCATCTCATTTCCCAGTCTGATAAATTTTACTTCCTCTGACTGTGAATTGAAGTCAAGTACTGTGATTCCCAGATCAGTCTTCAGCTTTGTAGTACCCTTATTCATTTCAATGAGATTTCCATTCCAGTCTCTGTACTTAGGAACATATCTACTGTTGCACTTCATTCCTCTAATTGCCAAATTTTGGAGCATTTTCTTTCTGAGCACATTTGCAACTGATTGAGTCCTTCGACTGTTTACCTTGAAAAGATACAGAACATGTTCTAGTTCTTCCCAATATTTCAAGCCAATATCATTCTCACCAATTTTAAATACTGTCCCATCAGCCATAAAGTATAAGAGAAAATCTTTCTTTAAACCCTTCTGATGAACTAACTGTACTGATTCCAGTCTGTCCAAACTCTCTTGAGTGACACCACGACCTGGAACAGCTAGTGAAGAAGGATCTCTAGGACCAGTATGTTGCCTTCTATCTCTGTGTGAGCCTAGACCAGCCTTATTATTTCCAATGTTACCAGACAAGGCTCTTCTATCAGAAAAATCCATAGGAGCTCCAGATACTAGATTTGGATCATGAAGTGTTCCTTTACCAAAAACTGATTTCAACTGAGAAGATAGAGGTCTAGACACAACTTGTGTAGCAACAGAGGTTGTGTTTTCTTTCTTCTGTACAACTTGTGTAGAAACAGAGGTTGTATCTTTCTTCTTTGAATCTTCTCCTTCCATAGCAATGCCTTTCAGCTTGAGTTTAGCTTCAGCTTCTGTTGATCTCTTAGATAAATGTGATCTTTGATCAGCATCAACATTTTCCTTGATCACAATGCCTTTAAGAACAGGCCTAGGAGCTTTTTCTTTCTTTTTAAACTTTCCAGACTTTAAAGCTTTCTAATGTTGTTCTTGTAAACTCTTTTCTTCAGCTTTAATATCTTCAATAGTAGCTCCTTCTTCATTTTCTTCAATAAATAATTTAGCAGCCAACTCCTCATCAGTCTGTGGATTAGAAGATGATAAGTGCATATTTTTGCATATTTTATTTACCTATTTATTGCTTGAACTCGTGTTTTAATAATTTATTTTGTTGCATTTCAGGTAAATCGTAAATAAATAAAGAAACGACAAAATAAATAAATAAAGTGCAAGGAAGGGAAAAAGGAGGAAGAAAAAGGACCAGAAATGAAAGAAGGAAAAGAATTAGGAGCTTGGAGCAAAAGGAATATTTCAAGACAAGTGGAAGGTGGAGATCATCCCAACACATTAGAAAAGTATATGGCCAAGATCAACTCTTCAAAGCTTAAGGGGGAAGGAATCAAATAGATGGCTAGGATTTCACCACCACACAACCCAAATGTATGGTGGAGATTTACCCAACACCCCCTTAACCCTAATTCCTATCCTATAAATACACCCTCACCCCCCCTTGTATTTAGTAACTTAGATTTTAGGGTAGTTTTATTTTCTTGTATTTTCTTAGTTTTAAATCTTGTAAATACCTCTATTATAATTAATGCAATGTTTATTTTCTTTACTTCTTGTCTTGCTCTTTCGTTATTGTTGCCTTATTTCATTATTTTCGTAAATCCTGCTGCTAACCACTTGGGGATGAAAATAACGAATCTTTAATTTCTTGCTCTTAGTTGCTAATTTTATGCCCCTTTAAAAATCCATTTTATTGTGGGCCATTTAATTCCAAATGTTCGTTTTAGTGTAATTTTAATTTTCGTATTTAATTTCTTTGTCTCGTATTTAAATTTTCAAAAAAAAAAGAGAAAAAAAATTTACAAAAACATTAGTTTTAATTTTCGAATCTTATTTTCTGTCTCGCGTTTAAGGTTTAATTCGAAGTAGTGATACCTTTTTTTTTCCCTATTTATTCGAATGATCATTAACCCAATTCCTCCTTAAATTTTCTTTTCTTCGAATAAAACCACCCTCCCCTGTTTCTACACTGATTCGATTCCCACAGCTACCACTCCTTTCTTCTTTTCATTTCACTTCCAAAACAATCATCTCTCTCTCTCTCTCTCTCTCTCTCTCTCTCTCTCTCTCTCTCTCTCTCACTCTCAAATTATACGCACGAATCCCACCTCCCTTCTGATCTCCTTCTTTGTTTTTTTTCTTTTTTGTTGTTTTGTTTTCGTTTTATCCCCCTCCTCTCCCCACATAAACATCCACAACTCTTCTCCTTCAATTTCCCTTTTCCTTCTTCGTTTTGTTGCATTTTATAAATTTCTTCGAATGGTTTTTCTTTCATTTACTGTGTTTTGTTCAAGTTCTGAATCAGTTTTATATACTAGTCGAGTTTTGTTGAGTTTTATAATCAGTTTTGTAAAGTTCTGAATGGTTTTGCCGAGTTGTATAATAGTCGAGTCGTATGTCTGAGTCGTATGCCTGTTTTCCTAGTCGAGTTTTGTTGAATCTTGCTTTGTTTTCTGAGATTGATTGTTGTGTTTTGAGTTGTTGTGATGTCTTGTAATGAGTTTCGCTGCTGTCGAATTCTGAGATGAAGTTTACAGAGTCGCAAGTTTCATTTGGTGTCGCTGTTTTCTTAAATTGCTGTTTGTTAGATTATTGAGTTGCGAGCTCCATGATTTACCGTATGATGTTATGTACTTGATTATCTCTGCGACTAAACTGTGGCTGGGTCGAGTTGGCGTTTGATTCGAGTTGGAGTTTGTTGAATTTGTTGTTTTCCAATTTGTTGAATTTGTTTTGAACTCGGAAGATGTTGTTGTGTACTGATTTGCTGAAGGCTTACTGCGAGTTGCGAGTTTTTACGAGTCCAGTTTTTTGATGAGTTTCGAGTTATTATTTTGAGTCTTGTTCTGAGAACTGTGATTGTCGTCGAGTTATTTTGCCTGTTTCTCTGGTTACTATTTCTGCTGGGTTGATTGAGTCCGAGTTCGTAGAGTCACCGAGTTCCGTTCTGTTAAATTGTGGTTGTTTTTTTTTTCCTGTTAATTTTTTTTAATAATTTTTTTTTTTTAGATTTAAAACTAGTTTTGAATTTTGTTTAGAATAATTTAATTTTACAAATTAGAATTAGAAATTAAATAGTATAAAATCCAAATTTCAAAAAACCAAATTTGTTCTAATTCGATTAAATTATAAATTAAGGATTGCGAAAATAATAAGTCCCTGTGGAACGAATCATAAATTTTACAACGAAACGAATTGTGCGCTTGCGATTCAAATTTTAATAATTTTTCTTAGCACAACAAGTTTTTTGCGCCGCTGCCGGGGACTAATTATTTTTCGTGCCTTAGTTTTTAATTTTTCGGATTAGCTCTTTTCTCACCCTTTTTCTTGTTTGCATTTTTTTTCGAGGAATTTGGAGGAAAATTCGGGTGACTTGGATTAAAGCGGAAGAACTTTCTCGGAATTTTGGAAGCTTTACTTGGGTAAACTGTATCTCTCTCCTCTTTCGTTTTTCTTTATTTATTTAGAAAATCACAAAAAAAAATAAAAAATCACAAAAATCACAAAAAAATTAAAAATTAAAAATCCAAAAAAAATTAGTTGTAAATACATAATTGTTGCATCATGCATTTAATCACTTAGGGCACATCATCTAGATTTTTTTAATTTCTTGTTTTTAATTTTTCGTACCTATAATTGTGGTGATCGCTAGAGGACCCCAAGGTACGTTAAATTCTTTCTTTTCTTTAGTTAGAACACGTAGTTTAAAGCATCCATAAATGTTTATAGTTTTTTTATACCTCTTTGTTTGTTGCATCATTTTGTAAATAAACTTTAAGGGCAAAACCTCTCAAAAGATAAGGGAAGGGATTTCATCACACTTTCCTTAGCCCAAAAACAATTTAATCCCTCATTTTGCATACCTTGCCTTTAATAAAATTAATTAGATGTTTGCCCCTAGGAATTTCGCGCTCAATTAGGAAGGTGTTTAAGAAACGAAGTAATCTTTAATTATTCCTACTTTTTGGTGTCTAGGAAAGCGAAAGCTGACCTGGCCAATTAAGGTTTGGTGTCTAGGTTGGTGTTTAGCCTCTTGGCAATGCTTGCACCTACCTGGCCAAGCCGGTTCGAATAATTATTGATTTACCTAGTTTTTGGTAGCCCTTAAAGTTAGGAGCAAGGTCTAGTTATTTTATTAGAGAACCCTAGGTTTAGAATTTTTCGTTTAATTTTACACCCCTTTCTTTTTGTGTGTTTATTTTATCACACTTATTTGCTACGTGTTTCCTTACATGGTTTATGCGAACTATTTGGATTAGGGATAATTCTTCTAGACTAGTGAGATCGTTTGAGAGTTCTTCCTCTTCTTATTCCGAGTCGTTAGATAATTCCGAACCGATAGTAAACATGGCCATGTCTCTTAAGGACCGTTGCTATCCTACCCGTTCCGCCCAACCTTCGTGTATCACCCTTCCTCCCGTTAATGGTAATAATTTCGAAATTAAAGCTCACCACATCAGTATGTTACCTAAATTTAACGGGAGCGAGGGTGAGGACCCGTATCTCTTTCTTCATGAATTTGAGGAGGTTTGTGCCTTACAAAAGCTCCAACAATTAACCGAGGACTCGATTAGGCTTAGACTCATTAATTTTGCGCTTAAAGAAAATGCTAAGAAATGGTTGTATAGCCTACTGGTTAATTCTATTTCCACGTGGGAGGGATTTGTGGTAATTTTTCTTAAAAAATATTTTCCAAACCACAAGACTACAAGAATTACAAACGAGATAAAAGGAACGATCGAAAGAGAATACGGACAATTGTACCACCCTAAGAGAACAAGTAAAGAATATAGAATGAATAGTGTTTTGGTGGGAGTATATAATAATATGAGACGACACTATATGGAAGCATTCGGAACGGATTTCCGAGTTCGTATTAGTGATCCAGGGGGAAAATAAGTGTATGTAAAAGCTGTCGGATTCTGAAAAACCGCACTTTTATTTTCTCCGAGAGTTCCTTGGACACTGATAGCCTTAAGTATTTAACGAATGGATTTAAGGAATATAAATTGGAAAGTTAGAATGAAAGATGGAGAATGAAAGTATTAATATTAAAAAGGATTCCCGGTAAACCCTAATTAGAAATCCGTGAAATATTCCTACGAACGATCAATCGAAACGGGCAATAACCGGACACAGAAACAAGCAGAGGAAGCAAGATACATGCATGTGCAAGTGATAAATATCTAGTAACTAGCAAGGAACTAGATCAATTAGAATGCAACCAAGTACTTAGCAAGCCACCACTTGGTTAAGCCTTAAACCATCCAATCTTCAACACTTGTCCTCACAAAGACATCATCTAGTGCATCATCACTTTATTAAAGTAAAAAGAGATGAGATATTATCCAAGGCTCATCCACTTGATGCATAATTGGACAAAACAAACCAAGCAAAACACTTCACTCTCTCCTTTGCTTCCATTCGAATTTTTCATAAATTCCAAGGGGGAAATCCCACTTCCAACCATCATTTGATCTTGTAATTTTTATGGTGAGTCCTATATTTCATAAAACTAATCTCCTAGAAATTTCAAGCCCAAATTCCTTTGTTTTCATTTTCAAAAAAATCAACAAAGATGAGGGTGAATAGTGTTCTTATGAACTAATCCTTGTTTTTCTTGTTTTCATGGTTAATCCTAGATAAGTTAAGGCTATCCAAGGACCATACAAGGCTTAGTAAGGCTATATCACACTCTAAGGAAGGTATAATACTTGAAAACCCTTGGTACCATTTTGCGATTTTATGAGTTTTATGGATGATTTAGTGTTAGTATGCTATGTTATGCTAAGATCTATGTTATTAGTTGATTATGGTTGTTGTTTGGATTGTGATCCATGAGATGGTTAAGATGAGTTGTTGATAGACTAGTTATGATTATTATCATGTGTTTGTGTGGTTGGATTGATCTTTGTTAGATCGAGATAAAGTGTAAAAACTTTGGAAAACGCGTAAACATAGCCGTTATAATGTCCGATTTTACAATATCATGTTTTGTATGCCATTTTTCACATCAAGACCCTACTGTCCAGAAACCTTTCTGCCATGTTAGGATAGCTTATGTTATAAGCTTCGTTTTGATATAAAGATCACGTGAAACGGACTTACGGTTTAGGAGTTACGATAAAATTCATAAAAGTAGTTCGAATCCGTAAACGAAAGTTCGTAACTGTAATTGAACCCTCGTAAACTATGTAACGTCATGGCGAATCTTGGTAAATAAATACTAGAGGTAAAAAGGAAGGCGTGAAATAAAACCGTATGTCAAAAAGATCATTTTTCGATTTATTAAAAATGTTCGAGTCGAGGTTAAACGCGAACGAACCCCTAAAAGACGACTCTTTTATGACTTCGGTAAAACACTTAGAAAACGGACGATAAAACTCGGAGTATAGTATTGGTTCGTAACGATCGACTTTAGAACTCATATGACTTAAGTATGTCCCAAGTATAAGTACAATGACATGTCGTATTAACGAACGGATGTCGGGTCGGATCAGTGATAAAAGTAATCCACTAAAAGGGGTATAACGAGATAACTCAAGAACGTGTTTCGAATTAAGTATAACTTAACTTTTAATATGTTAAGTGATTAATCCCGAATGCCTTGGCTATTTATAGATCACCAAGCTGAACCGGGACCCGCTACCACTACCCCTTACCGTACTCGACTACCAGGCAAGTTTCAATTCCCTTCTTTTAGGCTATTGTTGTGATTGAATAAATATATATATATATGATTGCTGATATACATATGCCATTGCATGCATGCCTACTTTCAAGTTGAAGTGATATACTTGTTCCCTGAATGTTATTGTTGGCTTATAAGCTAGATAGTTATATATCAGTTATAAGCCGATTATTGTAAGACCCTCATAGAAGGGCGTATACATCTTATTAATCAAAAATAGACCGGGAGTCAATATTCCTTGATATATCGAGATTACCTCGGAGGAAAATATTTAAGTAAATATTTTCTATTATTTGGGCGACGAATATTATTTGAATATTCGTTCGAGACTAATTATTTTAACGATCCTTACTTCAAATAATTATTTGAACGTAACCATTCGACGAATAATATTTTTCAATATTCCTTCAAAGTCGAATAGGTTATCGATTATTATTCCGAATATTCTTCTAAAGATTGGACTACTAAATGAATATTATTTGAATATCCATTTAGAATATTACTTTATTAAATGAATATTACTTTTGAATATTCATTTAAGATATTACTTACTTGATGAATATTATTCTAATATTCATCTGAAGCTTGATTTATTTATCGAGTCTTATCTCGAATATTCCTTTAAAGCTTGGATTACTAAATGAATATTACTTGATATTCATTTAGAATATTATTCATTAAACGAATATTACTTTTTCAATAAACATTTAAATTCCTAATTAATTATGAATATTATTTTGAATATTCATCCAGGGTTCTATTTAATCATCGAATATTATTTTAAATATTTTAAATATTCTTTTCAGGTCTTATTAATTAATGAATATTATTCTGAATATTCATTTGAATATTTAATTATGCAATAAATATTCTCTAGATATTTCTTCAAGGATTATTTGAGAAATACTCTGATTAAAGATATTCTTTCATATTCCTAAATATTCTGTAAAATATTTTAATTCAATAAATATTCTCTGAATATTTATTTCATACTTAGAATAACCTCGATAAGGTTTATCTTCTTCGATTATTACAGAAAATATTTCGGAGTCATATTATTATTAATCTTATATCAAGAAAGGTTCTCAGACATCATTCTTCTTTGAGTCTACCTCTCTAATAATAAGGGAACCTTACTTGGAAGATGTTATTTATCTTGTCGACTTCCCGGTCATAGAGTATTCTCTTCACTCGCAACTCGGGTGCTGTTGACTTATTAAGTCGTTGTTTACCTTCTCATCTTTCGAGGGGTAAGATTGTTGGAACAAGTTGATATTCGATACCAAGCCACAGCTTGGAAGTTATTGGTGAATTTTCCTTTCCAACTAGATACGACTACCTTGTAGAGTCTTATCAACAAGTATTATACTTGGGGAAAGGGGGACGAACGTTACATTCAGAATCATGAACTCTATTTGAACTAGGAGTCGTGTAAGAGGCCGAGTAGCGCCGGTCCATCCCCTTTGGCCCAACCGTTGGCCGGGGAGAGCTAGTAAGGCGGTAGACAAGTAAAGCCGTCAGTTCTTCCTTCTACCGGTAGTAAATCTAAATTGAGCTGTACGATCTCGACTGATCATCAAGATTGGAACAGCGGGCGCGGTGAATACTCCATCATTGGTTCATCATCCAAATTTATTTATTTCCTGCAACATGATTACTGTTGGCAGAGTTGGAAAAGGGTCATAACTGGAATTGCAACCTTTTCTTGCAAACTCCTCTTCTTAATAACAATAAGAATATCTCGCTTACTTTGATGTAGCAGATATTTCTACAAACAAATACTTTAAGGTACCTTGTAACTTCATCGTTCATATTATACTGGCATCATTTCCGTAAATGCATGGCATATGGTTTGAAAGATACTTTTGAACTGTTATACATTATCGTTCAGTCATATATTATTGTTGGTGGGCTATTGCTCACCCTTGCTTTATTATTATATCACAACAACAGCTAGACCAGATAACTCGCACAAGGCGCACTCGACGCGGGCGAGGACGATGAGACTACCAGAGCTGAAGAAGAAGCTATTGGTAGGGTATATTTATTCTTTCAGTACCAAGAATATGGTCTAGTATGACTTATGTAAATGGATGGCAAAGAGTATGTATTTATATTGAAACCCTTTTGGATTGTAAGAACTCATAATGTGATTAATAAAAATTTGAGTGTTACTCTGATTTCACCTCTGGGACTATAACGGGTGTGTTTTATATTGTTGTGTTGGGTTACAGAGACGTAATTTATTTTATGTTAAGGAAAGTTCAATTGTTGTGGACAGAATTGGAAACCGTAACCACCGGATCCCGGACCCCGGATCTGGGGGTGTTACAGAAGTGGTATCAGAGCGTACGTTATAAACCCCAGAGATGAGGTGACGTTAAAACAATAAATTCAATAAGATAATAAGAACTCTTGCCAAGTTCATAGTCGGACTACTTAATGTAGTGATGACATATAAAACCCTTATGGGAACTCGTAAGTATAATGATAGTAACTTAGCTCGATATCGTATCGACGAGTAAGGCGACTGACCTTGAGGCATACGAGCAATAGCGCGATGATGCTTTATATGCTGAAGATCAGCGGGTAATTCGATGGAGTACCCTACTGGAGACCCGGAAGAGGTTCCAGCAGATAAAGAAAATCCTGTTAGGATAAGGAGCTTACCCATGGGTAATGAGGGTCGCAGCCAAAATGACTGTGATGATTAAGAAATGGTGCTCAGAAAAGTGAGTATAAAGAACCGAGATATTATTAAGAGATCTGAAGATGCATGTTGAATTCATAGCCGGACTACCAGATGTAGTACCAGCAAGAAAGAAGGATTGGAAGAATTACTTGAGATCTTATACGGAAATAGATGAGAATCCTTAGAGATTTTCATCTTAACAAAGAAAGAGCTAGAGGGATGTATGATTATCAAAGACATCGATTTAGGGCGAGGAGCAGAGTCCCTAGGAATAGTTGAGAATGAGGCAGTAAGTGCCATATCATTTGATAAATGAATCAGTATGAATATTGTCAGTAATAATTCGCCATGAGAAGGCAGGTGTCGTAGGTTGTAAATTATGGAACCAAATTAAGGTTAATAAGGTGGTTTTATTAAGGAAAATGTTCATTTTATGAATGAATCATTTAGAAAGTAAAGACATTGGGAAGTGATAGCATGATTGGGTAAAATTATATAAGGGAGTAGCAAGCAAGACAATGATCTCAGAACCTACCGGAAGATAAGACCAGTGAGTCAAGATGAACTCGTAATGAGACTACTGCCAGAGACTGAGTATAGAGTTAATTCAACTCAGTTAAATGATGAACCAGAAACGTTAAATGCATGTGATTTAGAGGAATATTAAATTCCTTCTTCTCTTTGAATGGATTATAGTAGTTACCTTAAGTTTACTCCGACACGGAACTATAATAGATCAAGTAATACGATCAGCAGTTAAAGAGAAAAATGTGAGAAAATCTTCCTGGAGCTAAAAGGTGAAATTGGTAATGACCAAGAGCTGGCATTGCTTAATGGAAAAAGGAGACTTTGTGCTTCCAATGACGCTTCGCATAAAGGGTTAGGTAGACCGACATTTGGTAGTATTGAATATCAGGACGTTGTGACAGGTTTCAGTTTGAAACTATTGATTCCCTTCTAAGGGATGTATATAATTGATTCCTCTCCAGTGGGTAAACTTCCAATCCGATGATGATTATTTCGTTAACTATGACTGCTTATGATTCCACCTGCTTGGAGGTTCATAGAACTATTCTTCAGGTTTCGAAACTGGTCTCCTTAATGTTACCAGTAGGTGGGTAGATTGATCAAAATTTCCCTGAGTCTGGAAAGGAATTCGGTGAATTTTGGCAAACCTTGTCTTTCTGATTATCAGAGAATGTCATGGAAGAGAGTAAAAAAAATTGGAGCAAACCCTGTGATTTGGGTAAGGATGCTGTAAAATGGGTTAGTAAACGGACCCTGAGCATTACAATCGACGGTAGTGATAAAATGATGAAGTGAGATTGGACGAAAATAGGAAATGTAAGTAAGAAACCAGCCGGATTGAGAAATTCTAGGATTGACTTAAATGAAAAGGCTGTTATGCCAGGACTGGTAAGCTTGTGTGGCACGTAGGATTGATAAGAATAGTTGAAAAGATAAAAGTGGAGGAAAGGTGACCGGAGACGGTGCCGAGTAGTCGATTAAGACTTATATGGAGTAAAGTTTTGGAAAGGTAGAAAGGTATCAAAGAAGAAGGCACTATGCCGGCAATTGCTAGAAAAGTAATGCTATTAGCCAACCCCTAAAATCATATATTTTTATGTGTGGCCAGTTGAGGCCAAGTCCCAACGGACTATAAAGTGACTAGACCAGCAATGAAAAGACAAAGCAGGGTTGCTTCTAAGAAAGCACCGACTGCAAGGGCTTCTGATATAAAGGAAACATTAATGAGATCGTTTGAATCTTCTGCCGAACAACCCATGTTTTGATTGGGAATTCACTAGACCTTTTTGGGATGGGGTCACCCGTACTAAAGTGACTCATGTGTATATGGTTGTTCAAGATTTCGAGTAAAATGGAAGTATAGTGACTTGAGATGTATGATGTTAGGGTATCATGAATACCATGAATATATTATGACGGAGGAAAGTAAACAATGAAGGTATATGAAGAGGGTATAGAAAAGGTCAGAAATTGAACAGTATGCTGTAGGAATTTTGTCTGAGGCAAGTACCTTTGCGAAGAACGATAAGCACTAAGAGATTCACGTTGAACTCGACCAATATCTTCCAGAACATCCTTGCTACCATTAACAAGTTCGGTAAGAGAAGAGATTGGCATACGTTGCCTTTTTGGAAGGCCAAATAGGCTGACAACTATCTGAAAGAAGAGGGTGGCATTAAACCACCGATCGATTATCAAATGAGAATGATTGAAAAGAGACCTTTATTAAGGATACATGATCTGATTGCCAATTATAAGATGCAAGAATTCCTTGGCAGTTGAATTAAGGATAGGATATCCATAAATTAAGACAAACCCTGGGGAATGCACAAGGGGTGGCATTAACCCTAATAACGACATTATGACTTCAGATGTTATGAGCTGGACTTGCTAAGGCAACAATGACCGGTAAGGATTATTAAAAAGAGTTCTGGAAAGAACATAGATAGAATTATTAGAGTATTGATCAATGACATTTTGATATACCCGGTACCTAGAAAATACCGGAGGAATGATAAGGATGGCCTACGAAACCTTACAAGGAAAAAGGGTAATATTCCGAACTTCAAAAATGGAAGTTTGGTAAGGAATGTATGACATCGTAACAATAATGCCAGATGAGGCATGTATGAAACCCTGAGGAAGTATGGGTTGAACCTATAAAGGTTGAGATTATCCTAAGATAAAGAAAGAACTAAGAAAAGAAGTATCCTAAGTAGGATTGAGAATAAACGTGATAAAGTTCCCACGGGTAGGTGGAAGCAATGACTTATGGAAATGACTGATAGTTATATTTTCTCCTTCAGCAGAGCTTAAGGGAGAATGCTTTAACCCAACAGTGATGGGAATGAGGTAGAAAAACTTGAGCTGGAATGTACCCAGAAAACATGGGTTACAAGAAATCATTATCATCAAGAAAGGCCAATGAGGTGGCCGACAATCTAAGTATAAAGGAATAATTACAAATGTTCATACCGAAGAAACAGGATGATATTTGGAAGGACCATGAAGGTCATATCGGAATGGAGGAATTTACATTCCTTCTGATGACTGTGCAAGAATTAACAGTAATAATAGTTTAAGTAAAGATTCGATTCCTGATGGAGTCTTAAGCATGTTACGTACCTTAGAAGGTCCCGTTTTGAGGCAAACCAGGACCATGGTACAAAATTGATAAAGTAAACCGTTAAGTTTCCAGTCTTTTATGGAAGATGCATAAGTGATAGTTTCATCAACCGGACCTAGCTCCGATGCTTGAACTCTTCTGCAATTCTATCTGCTTCACGTTATATCTACATCAAGTTCAGGAAGTGTTCCTTATGGATAAGGAATAATGATTACTTTGCCTCCCTAAGGGATTTGAAACCCGTAGGGTTAGCTATTAACGCACTACGTAAACAACAAGCGATGGTGATTCTTCTAAGAAAGGAGATGACAACGTAAAGATAAAGAAAGTGCTGCTATTGATAAGCTAAATGGCATGTTGATGAATGACAAGCAAGTTTGTGTTAGTGTACTTCTGCACAAACAAGATAGAGAATATGAGGTTGATAATTCGTGATGCTAAACGTATTCCCGTAGAAAGAATTAATGAGACTTGGAGGGAAGGGCGGTTGAGCCCAAGACTTATTGGGCCACTTGAGAGTTTAAAGTGTTCGGACGGTGGTATTCGAGCCAGCCTTACCCCCAAAATTATAGCACGGTCATAACGGGTTTTCATGTGGCCAGGCTACGCCAGTAAAATGCAGATGTTCAACAGATGATAGGAGTACGAGCATGTAGATATACGACCTGGTCTGACTTACGAAAGACAACCTGTGGAAAACCACGGATAGAAAAGAACAAGTAATGAGAAACAAGGTTGGCGGAAGTAGATTATATGAATCTAAGTTAAAGGAATCGGGCCAGATTCATTTCGGAAAGTTTAAATTGGAAATAACGTGATGATTATAGAATAAATGAGACGGAATACCGATAAGGAGGTACCAAGTGCAAAAAGGTGTCTCAATAAAGAGGTGAAGGTGAAAGAAAATAATAGAAATGAGTAAGAGTCAGCTAATAAGAAGGATGTGATTGATAAAGAAAAGGCTGGGGAAGCAACTACGGAATGAGAAGCAAGGAATGTTATGAATGGGTTTTCTAATGAATTCTCAGGATGACAACCTGATAGTGTCAATATTATAGTTATGAAAAGCTAGTAACATGATATGGGATGTCAGTAATAATGATGTCAAGTGAGAAATCTAAGATTTAACCTGGAAGGTTGAAGGACTTCCCGAATGTGAGTATCGCTAAGATTGAACAAGAGTATTTGTCCATAGAATAATGGACAAAGCAGCAAGATATGTTGACACGTGAGATTGCGATCAAATAGTATTGGAGATAATTATGATTAATTTCTTCTTTGATAAACCTCTATAGTTCAGAGGTAAATTCTGAGTATGATATTCTACAATCATGAAAGCTTTCTATAATCCTTTAGAACTCTTCTCTCTTCTTCTCTCTTATTCATCTTCTTTATGAATTGAGAAGAACAACCCTTTTAGGAGGGGAGGTACTGCTACGTGACTATCTGTCTATGTGATAGAAGTCTAAGTGGAATGCCATGACTTGTTTAATTGCTTGTCAAGTACTAAAGGCTGGCCCCCTTCTGTACTAACTATGCAATATAACAAATGTTCAATTGATCATAGTGATCTCTCAATAAATCTTTCCACTTCTCTATATTGATCGAGATTGCGAAGATTAAAGCAATCAGGAAATGCACAGTACGAGCGAGGTTACCTCCGAATCGTAGGGTGATAGTGATACCAATGTTACTGCAGGTATCAATAAGGATAAGACTGAGTAAGAGTATAACCCGGATAGTGAGTTGTACGAAAAGTAGCAACGTTGATGGAAAAAAAAAAAAGAAAAAGGATACAGTATGGATTGTAGCACTAGAAGATGTGCTGAGGAAGGGTAGAACGACTAAGAATTGACCGGGAAGCTGAAAAGGGAACGACAGGCAAACGACTCTTTGCTTCCTACCTGATTCCGGGACGGAATCCTTTTAAGGAGGGGAGACTGTAAGAACCCCAAATTTTGGATATAATTAAAACTTTTTATTAAGTAATGATAAAATGAGGAACAATGATTCCGACAATAAGGTCACCAGCTCTAATGAATGGTGGTTTCAAAGAACAAGGATTATAATGAATGGATATTGCTCTGGACAATGATCCTGATGCATTGGTATATTGTCAGAATAGAGTAATTCGATGGTTGAGGACCTAGATAAGAATAATCTACCATCCAGGAAGGAGCTAATGGATCCTTGAAAGGAAATGAGTACGTGTATAGTGTTTCCCATACGTGCATAGTATTTCCCGTACGTGCATAGTATTTCCCGTACGTGCATAGTGTTTCCTGTACGTGCATAGTAATTTGGTGGATGAATAGTGATTTGTAAGTTGGAAAACTTTTCACTCCACCCTATGTACGGGACGTGATATGGATATTTCGAAGTCATATTAGTAATACGCGGAGGAAATAAGTTAATGCAAAGACGATCGGAATTCAGAAATTCCAAATTCTTTTCGGTATAATATTTGACCGGACAGTGGATTAAATATTATTATAATCCAAGAATTGAGATATTAACTTTGAAGATTTGATATTTTGGGATGTTATTATATTTGATTTAAGAATGAAGGTAGGAAACCACTGAGGAGTGGTTATGGCTACAATGTAATAATTGATATTTGGAAAGAATGAATGGAATTCGACTTTATTATTTCTATGTCTTGAAGAATGCTAAAGGGTAACAACATAGGTAAGAATAATCTATCTTCTAAGGGAATAAGATATGGCAATTTCAAGCAGGAGAATATTCTCATGTCATCCAGATCGGTAACGATTAATCCAGTAGTTCCGTAAAAAGGATAAGGAACGATCGAAAGAGAATACGGACAATTGTACCACCCTAAGAGAACAAGTAAAGAATATAGAATGAATAGTGTTTTGGTGGGAGTATATAATAATATGAGACGACACTATATGGAAGCATTCGGAACGGATTTCCGAGTTCGTATTAGTGATCCAGGGGGAAAATAAGTGTATGTAAAAGCTGTCGGATTCTGAAAAACCGCACTTTTATTTTCTCCAAGAGTTCCTTGGACACTGATAGCCTTAAGTATTTAACGAATGGATTTAAGGAATATAAATTGGAAAGTTAGAATGAAAGATGGAGAATGAAAGTATTAATATTAAAAAGGATTCCCGGTAAACCCTAATTAGAAATCCGTGAAATATTCCTACGAACGATCAATCGAAACGGGCAATAACCGGACACAGAAACAAGCAGAGGAAGCAAGATACATGCATGTGCAAGTGATAAATATCTAGTAACTAGCAAGGAACTAGATCAATTAGAATGCAACCAAGTACTTAGCAAGCCACCACTTGGTTAAGCCTTAAACCATCCAATCTTCAACACTTGTCCTCACAAAGACATCATCTAGTGCATCATCACTTTATTAAAGTAAAAAGAGATGAGATATTATCCAAGGCTCATCCACTTGATGCATAATTGGACAAAACAAACCAAGCAAAACACTTCACTCTCTCCTTTGCTTCCATTCGAATTTTTCATAAATTCCAAGGGGGAAATCCCACTTCCAACCATCATTTGATCTTGTAATTTTTATGGTGAGTCCTATATTTCATAAAATTAATCTCCTAGAAATTTCAAGCCCAAATTCCTTTGTTTTCATTTTCAAAAAAATCAACAAAGATGAGGGTGAATAGTGTTCTTATGAACTAATCCTTGTTTTTCTTGTTTTCATGGTTAATCCTAGATAAGTTAAGGCTATCCAAGGACCATACAAGGCTTAGTAAGGCTATATCACACTCTAAGGAAGGTATAATACTTGAAAACCCTTGGTACCATTTTGAGATTTTATGAGTTTTATGGATGATTTAGTGTTAGTATGCTATGTTATGCTAAGATCTATGTTATTAGTTGATTATGGTTGTTGTTTGGATTGTGATCCATGAGATGGTTAAGATGAGTTGTTGATAGACTAGTTATGATTATTATCATGTGTTTGTGTGGTTGGATTGATCTTTGTTAGATCGAGATAAAGTGTAAAAACTTTGGAAAACGCGTAAACATAGCCGTTATAATGTCCGATTTTACAATATCATGTTTTGTATGCCATTTTTCACATCAAGACCCTACTGTCCAGAAAACTTTCTGCCATGTTAGGATAGCTTATGTTATAAGCTTCGTTTTGATATAAAGATCACGTGAAACGGACTTACGGTTTAGGAGTTACGATAAAATTCATAAAAGTAGTTCGAATCCGTAAACGAAAGTTCGTAACTGTAATTGAACCCTCGTAAACTATGTAACGTCATGGCGAATCTTGGTAAATAAATACTAGAGGTAAAAAGGAAGGCGTGAAATAAAACCGTATGTCAAAAAGATCATTTTTCGATTTATTAAAAATGTTCGAGTCGAGGTTAAACGCGAACGAACCCCTAAAAGACGACTCTTTTATAACTTCGGTAAAACACTTAGAAAACGGACGATAAAACTCGGAGTATAGTATTGGTTCGTAACGATCGACTTTAGAACTCATATGACTTAAGTATGTCCCAAGTATAAGTACAATGACATGTCGTATTAACGAACGGATGTCGGGTCGGATCAGTGATAAAAGTAATCCACTAAAAGGGGTATAACGAGATAACTCAAGAACGTGTTTCGAATTAAGTATAACTTAACTTTTAATATGTTAAGTGATTAATCCCGAATGCCTTGGCTATTTATAGATCACCAAGCTGAACCGGGACCCGCTACCACTACCCCTTACCGTACTCGACTACCAGGCAAGTTTCAATTCCCTTCTTTTAGGCTGTTGTTGTGATTGAATAAATATATATATATATGATTGCTGATATACATATGCCATTGCATGCATGCCTACTTTCAAGTTGAAGTGATATACTTGTTCCCTGAATGTTATTGTTGGCTTATAAGCTAGATAGTTATATATCAGTTATAAGCCGATTATTGTAAGACCCTCATAGAAGGGCG
The DNA here is from genome assembly GCA_036435485.1 of Saposhnikovia divaricata. Taxonomy (NCBI): domain Eukaryota; kingdom Viridiplantae; phylum Streptophyta; class Magnoliopsida; order Apiales; family Apiaceae; genus Saposhnikovia; species Saposhnikovia divaricata. The sequence continues at coordinate 136,145,409 of CM071600.1, forward strand.
TATACATCTTATTAATCAAAAATAGACCGGGAGTCAATATTCCTTGATATATCGAGATTACCTCGGAGGAAAATATTTAAGTAAATATTTTCTATTATTTGGGCGACGAATATTATTTGAATATTCGTTCGAGACTAATTATTTTAACGATCCTTACTTTAAATAATTATTTGAACGTAACCATTCGACGAATAATATTTTTCAATATTCATTCAAAGTCGAATAGGTTATCGATTATTATTCCGAATATTCTTCTAAAGATTGGACTACTAAATGAATATTATTTGAATATCCATTTAGAATATTACTTTATTAAATGAATATTACTTTTGAATATTCATTTAAGATATTACTTACTTGATGAATATTATTCTAATATTCATCTGAAGCTTGATTTATTTATCGAGTCTTATCTCGAATATTCCTTTAAAGCTTGGATTACTAAATGAATATTACTTGATATTCATTTAGAATATTATTCATTAAACGAATATTACTTTTTCAATAAACATTTAAATTCCTAATTAATTATGAATATTATTTTGAATATTCATCCAGGGTTCTATTTAATCATCGAATATTATTTTAAATATTTTAAATATTCTTTTCAGGTCTTATTAATTAATGAATATTATTCTGAATATTCATTTGAATATTTAATTATGCAATAAATATTCTCTAGATATTTCTTCAAGGATTATTTGAGAAATACTCTGATTAAAGATATTCTTTTATATTCCTAAATATTCTGTAAAATATTTTAATTCAATAAATATTCTCTGAATATTTATTTCATACTTAGAATAACCTCGATAAGGTTTATCTTCTTCGATTATTACAGAAAATATTTCGGAGTCATATTATTATTAATCTTATATCAAGAAAGGTTCTCAGACATCATTCTTCTTTGAGTCTACCTCTCTAATAATAAGGGAACCTTACTTGGAAGATGTTATTTATCTTGTCGACTTCCCGGTCATAGAGTATTCTCTTCACTCGCAACTCGGGTGCTGTTGACTTATTAAGTCGTTGTTTACCTTCTCATCTTTCGAGGGGTAAGATTATTGGAACAAGTTGATATTCGATACCAAGCCACAGCTTGGAAGTTATTGGTGAATTTTCCTTTCCAACTAGATACGACTACCTTGTAGAGTCTTATCAACAAGTATTATACTTGGGGAAAGGGGGACGAACGTTACATTCAGAATCATGAACTCTATTTGAACTAGGAGTCGTGTAAGAGGCCGAGTAGCGCCGGTCCATCCCCTTTGGCCCAACCGTTGGCCGGGGAGAGCTAGTAAGGCGGTAGACAAGTAAAGCCGTCAGTTCTTCCTTCTACCGGTAGTAAATCTAAATTGAGCTGTACGATCTCGACTGATCATCAAGATTGGAACAGCGGGCGCGGTGAATACTCCATCATTGGTTCATCATCCAAATTTATTTATTTCCTGCAACATGATTACTGTTGGCAGAGTTGGAAAAGGGTCATAACTGGAATTGCAACCTTTTCTTGCAAACTCCTCTTCTTAATAACAATAAGAATATCTCGCTTACTTTGATGTAGCAGATATTTCTACAAACAAATACTTTAAGGTACCTTGTAACTTCATCGTTCATATTATACTGGCATCATTTCCGTAAATGCATGGCATATGGTTTGAAAGATACTTTTGAACTGTTATACATTATCGTTCAGTCATATATTATTGTTGGTGGGCTATTGCTCACCCTTGCTTTATTATTATATCACAACAACAGCTAGACCAGATAACTCGCACAAGGCGCACTCGACGCGGGCGAGGACGATGAGACTACCAGAGCTGAAGAAGAAGCTATTGGTAGGGTATATTTATTCTTTCAGTACCAAGAATATGGTCTAGTATGACTTATGTAAATGGATAGCAAAGAGTATGTATTTATATTGAAACCCTTTTGGATTGTAAGAACTCATAATGTGATTAATAAAAATTTGAGTGTTACTCTGATTTCACCTCTGGGACTATAACGGGTGTGTTTTATATTGTTGTGTTGGGTTATAGAGACGTAATTTATTTTATGTTAAGGAAAGTTCAATTGTTGTGGACAGAATTGGAAACCGTAACCACCGGATCCCGGACCCCGGATCTGGGGGTGTTACAATTATGCATAAAGTGAATTTGGATAGATAATATCTCATCCTAATTGTGTTAGTGGAGTGTGATGTCATGGATGAGGCAATTTGGAGAGACAAGTGTTATGTTTTGGATGGTGGAAGGCTAAGTATTGGTTTGTTTTTCTAAGTACTACTTCCATCTCCAAGTATGCTAGTTACTTTAAGCCACTTGGTTGCTAGATATTTATTCTAGTAGCTTGCACAAGACTCTTGCTTCCTCTGCTTGTTTCTGTGTCCGGTTATTGCCCGTTTCGATTGATCGTTCGTAGGAATATTTCCCGGATTTCTAATTAGGGTTTACCGGGAATCCTTTTTAATAATAATACTATCATTCTCCATCTTTCATTCTAACTTTCCAATTTATATTCCTTAAATCCATTCGTTAAATACTTAAGGCTATCAGTGTCCAGGGAACTCTCGGATAAAATAAAAGTGCGGTTTTTCAGAATCCGACAGCTTTTACATACACTTATTTTCCCCCTGGATCACTAATACGAACTCGAAAATCCGTTCCGAATACTTCTATATAGTGTCGTCTCATATTATTCTATACTCCCACCAAAACACTATTCATTCTTTAGTCTTTACTTATTCTCTTAGGGTTGTACAATTGTCCGTATTCTCTTTCGATCGTTCCTTAACCTTTTTACGGAACTACTGGATTAATCGTTACCAATCTGGATGACATGAGAATATTCTCCTGCTTGAAATTGCCATATCTTATTCCCTTAGAAGATAGATTATTCTTACCTATGTTGTCACCCTTTAGCATTCTTCAAGACATAGAAATAATAAAGTCGAATTCCATTCATTCTTTCCAAATATCAATTATTACATTGTAGCCATAACCACTATTCATTCTTACATCATTAAATACATAAAAGTTTTAATTCCACCCAAAATCTGGGTTCTTACAGTCTCCCCTCCTTAAAAGGATTCCGTCCCGGAATCAGTTTGAAAACAAGTGGGGGTACTTCTCTTGCATTGCGCTTTCAAGTTCCAAGGTTGATTCTTCTACATTGTGGTTCTGCCACAAGACTCTGACTAGCTGAATGACCTTGTTCCGGAGCACTTGTTCTTTCCGGTCTATGATTTCCACGGGTTGCTCTACATAGGTCAAGTCTGGTTGCATGTCCACTTGCTCATACTCTACAATATGCTTGGCATCCGGATTATACTTCCTCAGCATCGAAACATGGAACACATTGTGCACCTGCTGTAGATTCGGGGGCAATGCGAGCTCATAAGCTAGTTCCCCAATCCGTCTCAAGATCTCAAATGGTCCAATGTATCTGGGACTCAGCTTTCCTTTCTTCCCAAATCTCATTAAACCTTTCCAAGGTGACACTTTCAAGAACACTAGGTCCCCTACTTCGTATTCCTTGCCTTTCCGAGCTAAGTCGGCATATTTCTTTTGTCGATCCTGGGCTGCTACCAACCGTCCTCTGATTAGATCTACTGCATCTTTAGTTCGTTGGACCACTTCGGGCCCGAGCATCTTTCGCTCTCCAACTTCATCCCAATACAAGGGAGATCGACATTTTCTTCCATAAAGGGCCTCATATGGTGGCATCCCAATGCTTGAATGATAACTGTTATTGTAGGAGAACTCAATCAATGGCAAGTGATCATCCCAATTTCCCTTGAAGTCTATCGCGCAGACTCTCAACATATCCTCTAGCGTTTGGATGGTCCACTCGCTTTGCCCATCTGTCTGGGGGTGGTAGGTTGTGCTCATGTTCAGCCGGGTCCCTACACATTCTTGAAAACTTCTCCAAAACCTGGAGTTAAATCTAGGATCTCGATTGGATACTATTGCGACTAGGACTCCATGTCACGCCACTATCTCTTTTAAGTAGATGTCCACTAGTCTGTCGACCGTGTACCTTTCGTTGATCGGGAGAATGTGAGCTAACTTCGTCAGTCGATCTACAATTACCCATATGGTGTCATGATTAGCCTTGGTCCTTGGTAAACCTACTACGAAATCCATGGCTATGTGTTCCCATTTCCATTCTGGAATCTCTAAGGGATGTAGAAGTCCGCTGGGCTTCTGGTGCTCTGCTTTCACTCGTTGGCAGGTCAAGCATCTGCTTACCCATTCTGCTACGTCCTTTTTCATGTTGGGCCACCAATAATACTCCTTCAAATCCCTATACATTTTGGTGCTACCGGGGTGCACTGAGTATCTTGAGTTGTGTGCCTCATTTAAAATCTCATCCTTGAGTTCCTGAACGTTTGGGATCCATATCCTGTATGTGTACCTCATGATCCCTTCCTTGTCTCTTTCACACTTAATTTCTTCCCCGGTCATTAGCTCTTCTGTGGAGTTCTCTTCTTCCTCCATCATCCGTTCCTGGCACAGTCTAATCTTGTCTAACAATGGAGGTTGGATTCTAATTTCCATCAACTTTTCTTGGCCCTCTCCAGGTAACTTAACCTCAATTTCCAACTTCTCAAAATCTTTCACTAGTTCTTCCTCTGAAGTTATCATTTTGAGCTTTTCTTTCCTACTAAGGGCGTCAGCCACCACATTCGCTTTGCCCGGGTGATAGCGAATTTCACAGTCGTAATCCTTGATTAACTCTAACCATCTCCTCTGGCGCATGTTAAGCTCTTTCTGAGTGAAAATGTACTTGAGGCTCTTTTGGTCAGTGTAAATCTCGCACTTTTCCCCATACAGGTAGTGTCTCTAAATCTTTAAAGCGAAGACTATGGCTGCTAGTTCTAGATCATGCGTGGGATATCTGACCTCATAATCCTTCAATTGCCTAGACGCATACGCTATTACCTTGCCGTGCTGCATAAGCACGCATCCCAGTCCTTTATGCGAAGCGTCACTGTAAATCACGAAATCTCCTTTTCCATCAGGTAATGCCAGCACTGGGGCTGTCACCAGCCTCTTCTTTAACTCTTGGAAACTCTTCTCGCATTTCTCAGTCCATTCAAATTTCTCGGTTTTACGGGTAAGTCGAGTTAATGGAGCTGCGATTTTCGCAAAGTCTTGGACAAATCTCCTGTAATATCCGGCCAGTCCAATGAAACTCCTCACCTCAGTTGGGGTAGTTGGCCGTTCCCAGTTTGAAACTGCTTCTATCTTGGAGGGGTCAACCAACACTCCTTCTCTATTGATTACGTGCCCTAAGAATTGTACCTCATTTTTCCAAAACTCACACTTGGAGAACTTGGCATATAACTGCTCCTTCCTGAGTATTTCTAAGGTTATCCTTAAATGTTCACCGTGTTCTGCCTCTGTCTTTGAGTAGATGAGAATATCATCAATGAAGACTATCACGAATTTGTCCAAATATTCCTTGAACACTCTATTCATTAGGTCCATGATGGCTGCTGGGGCGTTGGTCAATCCAAATGACATAACTAAGAACTCATAATGTCCATATCTGGTACGGAATGCAGTCTTCGGGATATCTTCAGGTTTGATCTTCAGTTGGTGATATCCCGTTCTCAGATCAATCTTTGAGAAGTATTCAAGACCTCTTAGCTGGTCAAACAAATCGTCTATCTTGGGCAATGGATACTTATTCTTTATGGTTAGCTTGTTCAATTCTCTGTAGTCGATGCATAACCTCATACTCCCATCCTTTTTCTTAACAAACAACACTGGTGCGCCCCAAGGCGACACACTGGGCCTTATCATGCCCTTATCCAACAATTCCTGTAATTGTTTAGCTAGCTCCTTCATTTCTACTGGGGCTAATCGGTACGGGGCCTTCGAAACTGGCGCCGTCCCCGGGGCTAACTCGATGGCAAACTCAATTACCCTATCAGGTGGTAGTCCGGGAAGATCTTGTGGGAACACGTCCTTGAACTTATTAACTACCAGAATGTCTTGCAATCTTGGCACCTCCTTCTGAGTGTCTACAACGTAAGCTAAATAAGCCTCGTTCCCTTTTCGTAACAATCTCTTAGTTTGCGCCATAGTCAGGATTTTCTGGGTCTGTCGCATCCCCTTAAACACTATTTCTTTCTTCCCTGGGGTTTTCAACTTAACCTTTTTCCCTTTACAATCTATCCGCGCATCATTGTGAGACAACCAATCCATACCCAAAATGACATCGAATTCCCCTAGCTTAAAAGGAATTAAATCGACATAGAAGGATCGTCCTCCTATTACTAGCTTACAATCGGGGTGAATTTGATTAACCGGTACGATTTCCTGATTAGCTATTTCTACTTGTAAGGAATCTCTTAGTTGCTGGGTTTTAAGTTTCAATTTATGCGCAAAATCTCTAGATATAAAAGACTTAGTTGCTCCTGAATCAAATAAGACATTTGCACTGACTGAATTGAGAGAAAATGTACCTGCTATCACATCTGTGTCCCTCACGGCATCTTGTACTAACATATTAAAAGTCCTAGCAGTTGGTGGCCTATTTGAGGCAACCTTGCTTGCCCCTAATGCTGCTGGTTTGCTCCTTGGGCAATCCTTCCTCATGTGCCCTCGCTGTCCACACTGGAAACAGGTTGTGCTATTAGGGATGACCGTGGTGCAAGAGGTAGCATAGTGCCCAGCTCGCCCACACTTATAACAGTTTATCTGCTTCAGGTTGCACACCCCGGAGTGCCTCTTCCCACAAGTAGCACACAATGGCAATGGAGGTCGAGAAGGGTTGGAACGGGACATTCCTGATTGATGGCCGCCCTGGCTTACACTTACACTCGCAGATGGTTTAAACCCTACATTCCTCCCAGGTAGGGAAACCGCCCCTTGATTAAACTTGGTTGGGAGTTTTCCTCCAGCGGATCTTCCGCCCATACTAACATGCTTTCTCTTTATCCCCCCTTTCTCTCTCTCTCTCTCTGCATTCGATCACTACCAACCTCCAAAATGGTTGCCTTCTGCACCAAGGTGGCATAATCCGTAATCTCTAAAACCGCCACCCTATTCTGGAACCACTGCTTCAGCCCTTGTTGAAACCTGTTAGCTTTCTTTTCTTCTGTGTCTACAAACTCTGGCACAAATCACGACAGCTCAGTAAATTTGGCCTCATAGTCAGCCACTGACATATTGTTATGTTTCAGTTCCAAAAACTTAAGTTCCATCTGGGTTTTCATGAACTTCGGGAAGTACTTCTCCAGGAATAATTGTTTGAACCTTTCCCAGGCTATGACAGCATTAGTCTCCATGTTCTTCTTGGCTTCCCACCAATAATTGGCCTCTCCCTTTAGTAGGTAAGTAGCAAAAATAGTCTTCTGAGCCTCATTGATACTCAGAATCTCGAAAGATTTTTCCATTTCCTTGATCCAGGCCCTCGCCTCAACGGGATCAGCCGATCCGTGGAACTCGGGGGCTTAAGGGACTTAAAGGCCCTAAAGGAATTTGCCACTGAAGTGTTGTTTCCTGGTGGTGGTTGGGGGTATTGGTTCAAATTCTGCCTAAGTAGATCCATAAACTGGCCCATGGGGTTTCCGCCCTGGTTCTCCCCTTCCTGTTCTACTTCAGTTTCTCCACCCTCGATTTCCCCCTCAAATTCTTCAGAGTACAGGGGTTCATCCTCTGCTCCATACTGGGAATCTTCTTGCTCATTATAATCCTGATCTTGTTCTTCACTACTTTCCTGGTTTTCCTCGTGTTGGTTGTGACTCTCTTGGTCAGTAGATTCTCGGGGGTTAGCCCTAGTGCCCATTCGTCTTGGAGGCATTTTACTGAAAATTTGGAAAAATATACATTAGGTTCACTTACCTGTTTTAAAGGATTTTTCCTTGCATAATTCTTTACATGATTGGGTTTAATATCCCACAGTTTTATATCTCATGGCAACTTAATCGAAAAGTAGTACATATGCTAATAAACTCGTGATCATATCCCAACAAAATTGAAATAACTGAAAGGGAAACAAATATATACCAGGTACCGAAAAGGTATAACATCCGAGTTATAACGATAGTTTAAAGTACAGCCATCCTAACAACAACAACAAGTCAAAAGTGAAATACGCTGTCTATCTGTCTAGTCTGCAAAAAGGGAAAACAAGTACAAGAAAACCCTACAAAAGCCGGCACTACTACGTCCGTACATGACTAGACAACTAGACCACTGCATCACTACATCTGAAATCAGCCGCCACGACGAAACATCCTCCGAACCCTCCCCATGGCGATGCGGAAAATCTCCTCAGCCTCTGCTCTGTCTACCCTACCATGCCCATCATTAGGCAACTGTCGCACCCTCACCCGAGCCCTCAGCTCGATGCGGGTCACAGCCCTATACCCAACCCTGTCACTGAGAGTCCTCCTGCCCTACAACCTCATCCGGGCGGCTCTCTCTGCTGCTAACTCCCTCCTAGACTCTGCCAACCTGGCATCTGTCACAGACAACTCTCTATAAAGCCCGTTCACAATCAAGTTGTGAACACATACTGGGACTCCTCCTATCGGGGCATGAGGTGGGGTGGATGGCTCAGCTGGAGCGGTAGTCTCTATCTGCTGGGGCTCTGGGGTAAGCTCCTCAAACTCATCGGGGTATGGGCTCACAGGTAGTGGTGGTGGGGTAGGGGCTCTCTCAACAGAGAGGGGTGGCACTCGTAGTCCGGAACTCCCTACTGCATCCTCCACTAGCTCAACCTCATCCACAGCCTGTCCAACAACAGCAGCCATGACCTACTCAGTGGTCATATCAGTATCCTCCTCCATAGTCCTAATCTCAGACACAACCCAATAATCCTCGTCCTGAGCATCTAACTCAGCATCCTGTCCTGTCTGGATCCCCTCCGGGTCCTCCTCCCCCTCAGTCTCAACAACATCTGTGTCAGCATCAACCTGGACCTCCTCAGGGTCCTCCTCCTCAGACTCGATCACATCAATATCAGCATCAACCTGGACCTCCTCAGCGTCCTCCTCCTCAGGCTCAGTATCCTCCTCAGGCAAGTGCTCATAGTATGGGTCCCTAGTCCGGAACATGTCCTCATCATGCTGTCTCGCAGCTGCCTCCTCGGCCGACATGTCGCTCGCCTACACAAAACGAACTATGTTACTATCATGATACTTAAAAAGTTCCCGTAAGGGTTTTAGGTGAACCTGGCAAGGGTTCTTATTATATTATTGAATTTATTATTATATAACGTCGTATCATCTCTTGGGATATATAACTCTCGCTCTGATACCATCTCTGTAACACCCCCAGATCCAGGGTCAGGGATCTGGTGGTTACGGTCTTACATCCATTCATAATACTTGACTTGAGTCCACAATAAATAAATCACATGCTGTGACCCCACAATAATTTCCACTCATACACACAACAGTTATAGTCCCAGAGATGAAATTGAAATAAGTCTTACATTAAAGGGTTACGAATAAAAGTTATTACAATCCCAAAAGGAAAACATCATAAGTTTAAAAGTTTTGCCGTTGATTACATTAATTATACATATAGTTAAACAGGAAACAAAAGCTGTCTAACTAAGCTACTTCAGCAATGGCGGCTAGCATCTCAGCGGGGAGTCCGGTGGGTCGGGTAACCTGCTTGCGCCGAGTGCGCCTGACGCGAGCCATCTGTCCTAGCTGTTGTTGTGACATAATATGAACAGAGCAAGGGTGAGCAAAAGCCCACCAACAATAATATAACTGAACAGTGGTACATATATATAGCAGTTCAAAATATCCTTTGAAATCATATGCCATGCATTAATGAAGTTATTGCCAGTATAATATAAAGGATGAAGTTACTAGGTAACTCAAAGTATTTGTTTGTAGAAATATCTGCTACATCAAAAGTAAGCGAGATATTCTCATCGTTATTAAAAAGAGGAACTGGCATGAAAAGATTGCAATTCCAGTTATGAACACTTTCCAGCTCTGCCAACAGTAATCATGTTGCAGGAAATAAATAAGTTTGGATGATGAACCAATGATGGAGTATTCACCGCGCCCGCTGTTCCAATCTTGATGATCAGTCGAGATCGTACAACTCAATTTAGATTTACTACCGGTAGAAGGAAGAACTGACGGCTTTACTTGTCTACCGCCTTACTAGCTCTCCCCGGCCAACGGTTGGGCCAAAGGGGATGGACCGGCGCTACTCGGCCTCTTACACGACTCCTAGTTCAAATAGAATTCATGATTCTGAATGTAACGTTCGTCCCCCTTTCCCCAAGTATAATACTTGTTGATAAGACTCTACAAGGTAGTCGTATCTAGTTGGAAAGGAAAATTCACCAGTAACTTCCAAGCTGTGGCTTGGTATCGAATATCAACTTGTTCCAACAATCTTACCCCTCGAAAGCTGAGAAGGTAAACAATGACTTAATAAGTCAACAGCACCCGAGTTGCGAGCGAAGAGAATACTTTATGACCGGGAAGTCGACAAGATAAATAACATTTTCCAAGTAAGGTTCCCTTATTATTATAGAGGTAGACTCAAAGAAGAATGATGTCTGAGAACATTTCTTGATATAAGATTAATAATAATATGACTCCGAGATATTTTCCGTAATAATCGAAGAAGATAAACCTTATCGAGGTTATTCTAAGTATGGAACAAATATTCAGAGAATATTTATTGAATTAAAATATTTTACAGGATATTTAGGAACATGAAAGAATATCTTTAATCAGAGTATTTCTCAAATAATCCTTAAAGAAATATCAAGAGAATATTTATTGAATAAATAAATATTTAAATGAATATTAAAAATAATATTCATTAATTAATAGGACCTGAAAGGAATATTTAAGACAATATTCATAATTAATTAGGAATTTAAATGAATATTCAAAAAGTAATATTCATTTAATGAATAATATTCTAAATGAATATCAAGTAATATTCATTTAGTAATCCAAGCCCTAAAGGAATATTCGAGATAATATTCGATAAATAAATCAGGCTTCAGATGAATATTTAAAATAATATTCATCAAGTAATTAATATCTTAAATGAATTTTCAAAAGTAATATTTACTTAATAAAATAATATTCTAAATGAATATCCAAATAATATTCATTTAGTAGTCTCATCTTTAGAAGAATATTCGAAATAATAATCGATAAATAATTCGACTCTGAATGAATATAAAAAAAAAATATTATTCGTCGAATAGTTACGTTCAAATAATTATTTGAAGTAAGGATCGTTAAATAAATAATCTGGAACGAATGTTCAAATAATATTCGTCGCCCAAATAATAGAAAATATTCACTTAAATATTTTCCTCCGAGGTAATCTCGATATGTCAAGAAATATTGACTCCCGGTCTATATTTGATGAATAAGATGCATACACCCTTCTTTGAGGGTCTTACAATAACCGGCTTATAATTGATACGATAGCTATCTAATTTATAAGCCAATAACAATCAGGGAACAAGCATAATAATATAACTTGAAAGTAGGCATGCATGCTATGGCATATGTATAACAGAAAACATATATATATTCAATCACAACAACAGCCTAAAAGAAGGGAATTGAAACTTGTCTGGTAGTCGAGTACGGTAAGGGGTAGTGGTAGCGGGTCCCGGTTCAGCTTGGTGATCTATAAATAGCCAAGGCATTCGGGATTAATCACTTAACATCTTAAAAGTTAAGTTATACTTAAATCGAAACACGTTCTCGAGTTATCTCGTTATATCCCTTTTAGTGGATTCCTTTTTATCATTGATCCGACCCGACATTTGTTCGTTAATACGACATGTCACTGTACTTATACTTGGGACATACTTAAGTCATACAAGTTCTAAGGTCGATCGTTACGAACCAATATTATACTCCGAGTTTTATCGCCCGTTTTCTAAGTGTTTTACCGAAGTTATAAAAGAGTCGTCTTTTAGGGGTTCGTTCGCGTTTAACCTCGACTCGAACATTTGTAATAAATCGAAAAATGCTCCTTTTGACATACGGTTTTCTTTCACACCTTCCTTTTTACCTCTAGTATTTATTTACCAAGATTCGCCATGACGTTACATAGTTTACGAGGGTTCAATTTAAGTTACGAACTTTCGTTTACGGATTCGAACTACTTTTAGTAAATCGATCATAAATCCTAAACCGTAAGTCTGTTTCACGTGATCTTTATATCAAAATGAAGCTTAGAACATTACCTATCCTATCATGGCAGATAAAGTCTCTGGACAGTAGGGTTTTGACATGGAAAATTGCATACAAAACATGGTATTGTAAAATCGGACATTATAACGGCTATAATACGAACGGTCCAAAAATCACAATCAACAACCCAAGCCACACCGGGCATCTAAACAACTTATACACATATTAAGCACCTCAACAAGTCCAGAAGCCACTGATCTTAGTATCAAAATCATCATGTTAATCAAATCACTAAATCACTAACTAAACATGCTTATAACATGAACATAATCATAACTAAGCTAGATCCATCAAGAACATGCTTAAAACTCAAAGTAGATCTAGGGTTTTCAAGTCTTATTCCTTCCTTGTAGTATGTACTAGCCTCACAAAGCTTGGTATTGCCCTTGGATAGCCTTAACTTAGCTAGGATCAACCATGAAAACAAGAAAAACAAGGATTAGTTCTTGAAAACACTATTCATCATCACCTTTGATGATTTATTTGAAAATGAAAGGAAGTGAATTTGAGGCTGAAATTTCTAGGGGATCTAAGTTATGATATTTAGTACTTACCCTAAAAATTTGAAGATCAAACAATGGTGGGAACCTCCTTTTCTAGCTCTTTGGCCGAAAGTTTGAAGAAAAAAAAAGAATGGAGAGTGTTTGCTTGGTTTCTTGCTTTTCCTTGGTCAATTATGCATAAAGTGAATTTGGATAGATAATATCTCATCCTAGTTGTGTTAGTGGAGTGTGATGTCATGGATGAGGCAATTTGGAGAGACAAGTGTTATGTTTTGGATGGTGGAAGGCTAAGTATTGGTTGGTTTTTCTAAGTACTACTTCCATCTCCAAGTATGCTAGTTACTTTAAGCCACTTGGTTGCTAGATATTTATTCTAGTAGCTTGCACAAGACTCTTGCTTCCTCTGCTTGTTTCTGTGTCCGGTTATTGCCCGTCTCGATTGATCGTTCGTAGGAATATTTCCCGGATTTCTAATTAGGGTTTACCGGGAATCCTTTTTAATAATAATACTATCATTCTCCATCTTTCATTCTAACTTTCCAATTTATATTCCTTAAATCCATTCGTTAAATACTTAAGGCTATCAGTGTCCAGGGAACTCTCGGAGAAAATAAAAGTGCGGTTTTTCAGAATCCGACAGCTTTTACATACACTTATTTTCCCCCTGGATCACTAATACGAACTCGGAAATCCGTTCCGAATACTTCTATATAGTGTCGTCTCATATTATTCTATACTCCCACCAAAACACTATTCATTCTTTATTCTATACTTATTCTCTTAGGGTTGTACAATTGTCCGTATTCTCTTTCGATCGTTCCTTAACCTTTTTACGAAACTACTGGATTAATCGTTACCGATCTGGATGACATGAGAATATTCTCCTGCTTGAAATTGCCATATCTTGTTCCCTTAGAAGATAGATTATTCTTACCTATGTTGTCACCCTTTAGCATTCTTCAAGAAATAGAAATAATAAAGTCGAATTCCATTCATTCTTTCCAAATATAAATTATTACATTGTAGCCATAACCACTATTCATTCTTACATCATTAAATACATAAAAGTTTTAATTCCACCCAAAATCTAGGTTCTTACAAAACTACCAAAATCAAAGTTACTCCCATTAAGAAGAGAATACCCGATTTGAAGACTTTCACCAGGAATTGCATCCCAGTTGGTGACTTTCTTTCCAAATGCTCGAGTGATGCAGTCAAAGAAAAAGCTCCACTCCTTCCTGAGCCCTGGCCTTTTAACATTCCCAAGCTTATCCAAAGGGCCACAAAACTGCAGTTGCTGTAACATTTCTTTCAATTGATTCTCAACAGCCACAGAGTATGAGGTGTGAGTATCAAAATCCAAAACATCTCGAACAGTTACAGGAGTGATTACAAACTCTTGATCTTCATGAGTAAACACAATGGATGGAGTCCCATTCTCTCCACCTCATCATAAATAGAGTTTCTCCAGAAAGTAGAGATTTATGTGGCAGAGAGTTTTTCTGGTTGAACAAGAGCTTGACCAATTTCAGAATCTCTTAAGAAGCCACAAAATTCTTGGTTGCCATTAGAACAGTTTGATAGAAAAGAGAGTGTGTGGAAAAGTGTTTGTGAAAATGCTTAAGTTAAAGTAACAGAGAAATTATGTGTAATGTTGTGTGTTCGTGGGTGTAAAAGTGAAAAAGTGAATAATGAAATGATTTTGATTAGATCTGTAATTGAAAATTAAAATCCAATTGTTTTAGACATTAAACACGCAACCAATTTCTTGTTAGGTGTGTGAGTGGGACACGTGTCACGTAAACAGTGGAACAGTTATTTACACGTGCAGTAATAATGCCTATTATTACTGCTATTCTCTCTCCTATTTCCAATAAGCTTTAACTGTCTGACACCATTAAACAACTGGCACGTATCACATGCAAATTTCAAAAACTCTTTGTGTACTCCAAGTATATGCTTTGTCTGAAATAAAATATTACCTTAGAGTACTCAACAAAATCCAACAGTGTTTATCAATTCTTCAACTTAATTACTGTTATCCTTTCAAACACTGCACAGTTGTGAATATGAGTGTGTGTAGAGCAAAGTTTACTAAATTAGTATTTAGAGCATCTAGTATTTCATAAAATCCATAAAATAAATCAGTAAACACTGGATGCACAAACTCTCATAGTAAACACTGAATATATGATGAATGCTAAACTCTGTAGTAAACAATTTATATACAGTAATATTTAATTAATTTATAACCCCCTATTTTTTTTTTTTTTGGTTTTCTCCAGTAATCAATTTTAGCCCTTATCAATTTGATAAGTTCTTGGATCTTCCTAGTCTTCGACTAGTCACCAAAAATTAGAGAATGTTAGCCCTTACTATATACTAGTAAGTTCCTGGGTCGTCCTAGTTACAAACATGATCTCAAAGGAGTTCTAACAGTCTATATATATACGCTTTGGGGTTATTCTAATAACAGAATCTAATTTAACAGTGTATAACTAACAGTGTTTAGAGCTCATCAACATCAGAAATTATTTATGAGAGGCAATGCACACAGTATTTACAGACTCAGAGTTTAGGATAAATAAACTAAGAGATGCTATAAATATGGAGCAGTATCCAGCTGTGTTAACTTTCTGCACAGTTTAAGATTAGATCAAAGATAAACTTAGAAGGATTCATGACTAATTACTGAGAATAATGTTTCATACATGTATCTTCATCGGTGTTTATGTTCGGAAAGAAACATTATCAGAGTTTATCCAACAGTCAACAGTGTATGACTTAAAGAGCATGCTAACAGAGTTTAACAGTAATTGAGCAGAGTTTGCATAACAAAGTTTAACATACCACAGAAATATGAGCAACACAGTACATAAGTAGAGTTTTGAGTCTAACCAATATCTCTAGTCAAAGCCAGAGACCATTCCTAGTTCATTTACCAGCCTTGTAAATACAGCTTCACTCAATGGCTTGGTGAAGATATCTGCAAGCTGTTGTTCTGTAGACACAAAATGAAGCTCAATATTCCATTCCTCTACATGTTCTCTAATAAATGGTACCTTATGCTGATGTGCTTGGTCATTGAATGCTGTACTGGATTACCTGTCATAGCAATAGCACTTTGATTATCAAAGTAAATAGGTATTTTACTGTATCTCAATCCATAATCCAGTAATTGATTCTTCATCCACAGAATCTGTGCACAACAGCTACCAGCAGCAATATACTCTGCTTCAGCTGTAGATGTAGAGATTGATTTCTGTTTCTTGCTGTACCAAGAAACAAGTCTATCACCAAGAAATTGACAACTTCCACTGGTACTTTTTCTGTCTATTTTACAGCCTGCAAAGTCTGCATCAGAGTAACCAAGAAGCTTGAAGTCTGATTCTCTTGGATACCACAAACCTAAAGTTATGGTTCCCTTAAGATATTTGAAAATTCTCTTCACAGCTGTTAGATGTGGTTCTCTTGGATCTGCCTGAAATCTTGCACAAAGACATGTTGCATACATGATATCAGGTCTGCTAGCTGTTAGATAAAGAAGAGACCCAATCATTCCTCTATAGTTTGTCATATCCACTGGTGAACCTTGGTCTCTATCCAACTTTGTTGCTGTTGCTATGGGAATTGTTGCAGATGAGCAGTCAAGCATGCCAAATTTTTTGAGAAGATTTCTGGTATATTTTGCTTGATTGATAAAAATTCCATCATCTGTTTGCTTCACCTGTAGCCCTAGAAAATAACTGAGCTCTCCCATCATGCTCATTTGATACCTCTGTTGAACCCACTTTCTAAAAGAAATTGAGCCAGAGTTTCATACCATGCTCTTGGTGCCTGCTTAAGTCCATAGAGTGCCTTGTCAAGCCTGTAGACATAATCTGGATACTTGGGATCTACAAATCCTGGTGGTTGTTCAACAAACACTTCTTCTTCAAGTTTTCCATTCAGAAAAGCACTTTTCACATCCATCTGAAAAACCTTGAATTTCTTGTGAGAAGCATATGCTAGAAAGATTCTTATTGCCTCCAGCCTTGCAACTGGAGCAAAAGTTTCATCATAGTTTATGCCTTCTAGCTGTGAATAGCCTTTGGCCACAAGTCTGGCCTTGTTTCTTGTAACAACCCCATCACTGTCAGTTTTGTTTATGAAAACCCATCTAGTACCAACAACAGATCTATTCTTTGGTCTAGGTACAAGGGTCCATACTTCATTTCTCTCAAATTCATTTAACTCCTCCTGCATTGCTGTTATCCAGTCAGCATCTTGAAGAGCTTCTTCCACTTTTTTTGGTTCAGATTTGGATAGAAATGCATGAAACAGACATTCATTTGTTGTAGAACTTCTTGTCCTAACTTTTGCATCTGGACCTCCAATTATTAAATCAGGTGTATGTGATTTTGTCCATTTCCTAGCTATAGGTAAATGACTTCTGTCAACAGTTGATCCTCCCCTTTGATCAATGTTCTCTTGATTATTTTGATGCCTTTCTTCATTCTCTGAGGCTCCCCCTGAATTTGATCGCTTAGAGTTTGAACTGTCAGAATTTGGACTTTCAGAGTTTGAGTCATCAGAGTTTGAGTTTGATCCAGAATTTTCAGTTGACTCACTATCAGAATTTGAGTCATCACTATGATCATGCTCCCCCTCAACTGGTTCTCCTCTTTGTTCTGACTGTACTATTTCTTCTGTGTGTACCAGTAGAGGTTCAGAGTTTGCATCAACTGAGTTTATTACTTCAGAGATTAGCTCTTCATTTTCGAAATGCAACTGATCATGTTCATCAACATCTTCAAGTCCAGTGATTTTCTTGTCATCAAATGACACATGAATAGATTCCATAATCACCCTTGTTCTCAGATTATAAACTCTGAATGCCTTGGTTGACACTGGATAGCCAACAAAAATTCCTTCATCTGCTTTCAACTCAAATTTGGTCAACTGTTCAGGATGATTTTTCAACACAAAGCATTTGTACCCAAAAATATGAAAATATTTCAGGTTTGGCTTCTTTTCCCTCACCATCTCATATGGTGTTTTTCCACGCTTGTTGATCAGTGTTGCATTTTGAGTAAAACAAGCAGTTTGAACTACTTCTACCCAGAAATAGGTTGGCAATTTTGCTTCATCAAGCATAGTTCTGGCAGCTTCTATCAAGGTTCTGTTCTTCCTCTCAACTACACCATTTTGCTGTGGTGTACCAGGTGCAAAAAACTCTTGCTTCAAGCCTCTGTTTTTGCAGAATTCTTCCATTGTTGCATTTCTGAATTCAGTTCCATTATCACTTCTGATTATTTTGACTTTGTGTTTTGATCCTTTGTCCAGTAGCTTTACATGCTCCATCAGAGTTAATGCAGTTTCATCCTTCTTTGCTAGAAAATACACCCAAGTGTATCTGGTATATTCATCAACAATGACTAGAGCATATTTCTTCCTTCCAATTGACAAGACATTTACTGGTCCAAAAAGATCAACATGTAACAGATGATATGGATCAACAATTGAAGATTCAGACTTGCTCTTGAAAGAGGTCTTCCTCTGTTTGGCCTTTTGATATGAATCACACAGACCATCAACATTTAACAAAGACTTTCGAAGTCCTCTAACAAGATCCTTTCTTATCAGCTCATTGATGTTGTTCAGATTCAAATGAGAGAGTTTCTTATGCCACTTCCAACTCTCTTCATTGGACATTCTTGTTGACAGGCACATAGTTTTTCCATCAGAGTTTGTCAACAAGCTTGCTTCATAGATATTGTTGCGCCTTTGTCCAACTAAAACAACTTTCCCTGTGGTTTTGCTGATGACCTCACAGTATTCAGGTTGAAAATCTACATGAAAACCTTTGTCACAGATTTGACTCACAGATAGCAAATCATGCTTGAGTCCTAAAACCAGAGCTACATTTGTGATGATGACACTTCCAAGATTAATATTGCCATATCCCAGAGTATGTCCTATGTTGCCATCTCCATAGGAAACTTTTGGGCCAGCCTTCTCCACATACTCTGATAGCAGGGCTTTATTTCCAGTCATGTGTCCTGAACATCCACTGTCCACGACTAGGATACTTTCCCTGATGCCCTGCAATCACAAACAATTACTGAGGATTAGATTTAAGGATCCAGACTTGCTTGGATCCTTTGACTTTCTTAATTTTGTTAGCTTTAGCAGCGGAATTTACACTATCAGAGTTTAAGCTAACTTTATCAGAGTTTACACTTGGAGAATTAACTCTAACCCATTTCAGATTAGGTTTCAGTTCATAGTAATTATGATAAATAGCATGATAATTTCTGCAAGTATAAATGGAATGCCAAGTGCTTCCACAGTGTTTGCATAAAGTCTGTGACCTAGTTCTAACATTATCTTTCTTTACTTCAGACTTGGAAGGTAAAGAATTAATGTCTTTGTTCATCCTGCAAAAACTAGCAAGATGGTTAGTGCTACCACAATTATGACATGTCTTTCTTGGAGCTAAAGTAGCAAGCATTGGATAATTGCCTTGAGTGATGCCTACTTTACCATTTCTATTCTTTCTGGACACTTTCTATTTCTTAACAGATTTTAACTCCTTAAGCTTATGCTTAAGTTGTTTATCTGTCATTAAACCAATATTAACCTGTTCAACACTAGTTCTTACTGGTTATTTCTTAACAGCTTCTTTTCCACCTTCAAACCTAGGTTCACTTATTCCATTAACAAATGTTCCAAATTTCTTAGGTGGAAGAGGTGGTCTAATCTTGACTGTATTCTGAAACCTAAGTTCATCTTCCTCAGAGTAACCTAGACCTACAGTGTCAGATTGAAAAACTTCTTGAGTGTCTTTTCCAGAGTGAGTCCAAGTTTTAATAATATGATTTGCCTTTTCCAATTCAGATTGTAGTTGTTTATACTTACTTAACAACTCTTGTTCAAGATAGACAGCATCATCTCTCTCCTTTTGAACTTGCTGCATGTTAGCAAGTTTTTCTTCTACAACCTTATTTCTCTCTTTGAGTTCAGAATTCTCAGTTTTGATTCTCTCATTCTCTAAAGTCTGATCCCTATAACTGATATGCAAAGCCTTAAGATATATTCTTAATTCAGTTATATCATCAGTATTATAAGCATAGGTAGTTAGAGGTACCTTGTTTTCAGAATCTTCAGCTTCATCAACAGTAGTAGCCATGAGAGCATAGTTCACATCCTCATCTGAGTCAGAGGTGTCTGCCCAATCTCTGCCTTTAGTGAAGAGTGCCTTCTCAGTTTTACCCTTCTTGCACTCAGGAGCATACTGACCCATCTCCTTACACTTGTAGCATTGAATCTCAGACTTGTCTCTTTTCCCAGATTTGGTATCCTTTCTCTCAGATTTGCTGAAATTCTTCCTGTCAAACTTTGAATCATTCTTGGAGAATCTCTTTCCTTTCTTGAAGTTCTTGAATCCCATCTTCTTGAAAGTCTTTACGATCAAAGCAGCCATTTGCATCATTTCCTCATCATCTTCAGAATCAGATGATCCATCTGTATTTGAGTCAACATCAGAGTTTGATGACTCACTTTCAGAATGAATGACCAAAGCTTTTCCTTTTGCCTTCTTCCTTGATGCTTCCTTCTTTGAGGGTCTTTCTTCAACTCTTAGAGCAACAGATTTTGACTTTCTGCCTGATCTTCTGCTTCTCTGTTCCATTTCTAGTTCATGAGTCTTGAGCAACCCATAGATCTCATCAATATCAGTATCAGCCAGATCATAGTTGTCTCTAATAGTGGTTGTCTTAACATCCCACTTTTCAGGTAGAGAAAGAAGAAACATGAGATTTGAATCTTCTAGATCATATTCTTTATTAACCAGTGACACATCATTGAGTAGCTTACAAAATCTGTCAAAGGTTTCTGTCATTGATTCTTCAGATTTAGCCTCAAAGTGTTCATACTCCTGTGTGAGTATGTTCCTTCTATTCTTATTGATTGCAGCAGTTCCCTGACATCTAACCTCTATAGCATCCCAGATCTCTTTTGCAGTTTTACAATTGATCACTTTGTTAGACATAACATTATCCAATGAACTATGAAGCAGATGTCTAACCTTTGCATCCTTACCAATGGATGAAATGTCCTCAGGAGTCAAATCTTTCTCCTCCTTTGGAATTGATTTAGCTTCCTGTCCAGCAGCAACAACAGATAATTTTGTAGGCTTATGAGGGCCTTCATAAATTCTGTCAAGATATTCTGGATCTGTAGCCTCCAGAAACATTGCCATTTTCACCTTCCAGGTTGAGTATTCTGCTGGCTTAAGAATAGGAACCCTGATTGTTTCATATCGACTCACAGTTGCAGGTTGAGCCTTCTCAGCACTAGAGCCTGATGTTGGAGGAGGAATTTCTGCCATTGATTATAGTTGTGTGTGTGTGTGGATCTTAAACTGTATTAAATTAACAGATTAAGCTCTGATACCAATTGTTAGGCCGAATACAAACTTATAATCAACTAAGTATGAGAGAATAACAATAAGTTCTTTAAAAGTTTTAAAAACTGTTTTAAATTAACTTCTCTCTCAGTGATGTAAAATATCATAGAGAGCTGCTTAGGTTACAATGAAAGATATTGTATTACACGATCGATACCCTTCTAGGGTTAACCTAACTGTATTTATAAGATATACAGCTACGTACAATCGATAATTGATTCGCCTATAAATCAGCTATACAAATGTTATCAATTATGATTACTACACATCTCCTAAGTCAACTCAATCTCTTTAACAGCTATCCAATCTGTAAATATATTGCTTCCATAATTATCTTCAATTAATCTTTAATTACCGTTGACTGAAGACGCGCTTCCTCCAGACAGAATTTAACTAAACTCTGTCGAGCTTCCATTGTCAGCGTATAGTAAACTCTGTCAAGCTTCCAACTGTCAGAGTTTAACTAAACTCTGACTGCTTCCTGTTTCAAGTTAAACTCTGTTTTTCCATGTAAAACATAAACACTGATATTGACCATATCAATTATATTTAACATTAATCATGAATCCTTCTAAGTTATTTGTGATCTAATCTTAGACTGTGCAGAAAATTAACACATCATGATATTATTTCCATATTTATAGCATCTCTTAGTTTATCTATCCTAAACTCTGAGTCTGTAAATGCTGTCTGCATTGCCTCTCATGACTAACTTCTAATGTTGATGACTTCTAAACTCTGTTTGTTAAACTCTGTTAAGTTAGATGCTGTTATTAGTCTACCCCCAAAGCAAATGTATATAGACTGTTAGAACTCCTTTGAGATTATGTTTTGTCTAGGACGATCCAGGAACTTTCTAGTAAAAAGTAAGGGCTAAAATTCTCTAATTTTTGGTGACTAGTCAAAGACTAGGAAGACCCAGGAACTTATCAAAAAGATAAGGGATAAAATTATAGGATTTTTGGTGACTAGTTCCAACCTCTGATTACTGGAGAAAAGAAAAAAAAAATAGAAGGGGGATATAAGTTAGTTCAGATTTACTGTATATCAATTATTTACTATAGAGTTTAGCATTCATCAGACATTAAGTGTTTACTATGAGAGTTTGTGCAAACAGTGTTTACTGATTTATTTTATGGATTTTATGAAAAATTAGATGCTCTAAATATTGAATTAGTAAACTCTGCTATACACACACATAAATTCACAACTGTGCAGTTTTTGAAAGGGTTATGGTAATAAAGTTGGCGAATTGACAAACACTGACGAATTTTGTCTAGTACTCTAAGGTAAATTTTATTTCAGAAAATTTACATACCTGGGGTAAAATGAGTTTTTGAAAAATGAGATAAATAATTTCCAACTGTTAATGAGTATTAGAGTGTTAAAGTGTATTGGAAATAGGAGAGAGAGAGAGAGTAGTAGTAATTATTGTTATAATTACTGAATGTAAAAAGTTGTTCCATTGCATGTGTGCCGCGTGTCCCACTCACACATTTAACAAGAAACTGGTTGCGTGTGTTAAGGTTTAAAACGATTAGGTTTTAATTTATAATTACAAATCTAATCATTTTACATAACCAACCGGTATTCTCTTTGCACACAACCACTCACAGTTACTTTGTTCTTTCACTTGCACATTTTCGCAAACACCTTTCACACACATCTTTTTCTCTGATATTTTCTTCTCGAGTCTAATCTCATGGCCACCAAAGCTTTTAACGCTCGAGGGTTAGTGTTTGTACCTAACAACTATGCAGCTCCGTTGAATACTGAGAATGTTCCCGCGGCATTTCATCTAATTCAAAACTTCTTGCTGGATTCGGAGATTGGTAGAGCCCTAGTCGAACCAGCAAAGCTCTCTGCTGCACAGATTGCTACTTTCTGGCAGCCAGCTACTTATGACGATGGAGGAGAGAATTGGACTCTTTCAATTATTTTCACATATGAGGAAATAGAGCATGTCATTACTCCAACAACGGTCAGAGAATCTTTGGGTTTTGATACACACTCTGCATACAGTGTTGTTGGTGAAAGATTTCTAAAAGAGGTGTTGCAGCAAATTGGGTACTCAGGACCTTTAGAGAGACTTGGTCAAGTGAAAAGGCCATTTCTGAGGAAGGAGTGGAGTTTCTTTTTCGATTGCATCACAAGGGCGTTTGGAAATAAAGTCACCAATTGGGATGCTATTCCTACTGACAGTCTTCAAATCGGGTATTCTCTTCTTTATGGAAGTAATTTTGATTTTGGTAGACTTGTCCTGATGAATATTGGTGAAAGATTTTCAGAGTCTAGTACCACTGCTCATTTTTCTAGATTTTGTCAATTACTATTCTCTGCTTGTCTGCCCGATGTTGAAATTTCTGAGGAAGACAATATTCAGGCCTTTATAGTTCATAAGAGAGTATTCTCTGATTTGACCAACAAGGATTTAACCAAGGAGCACGTACCTGACTTGTTTTTGCCTCTTGCTCTTCAAAACTTCTTAAATCAACCTCAAGAACCACAACAGCCTGAGCCTGCACTTTCACCACCTGCAAACACTGAACCTTTACAACCTACAAACACTAAAATGCAACCTCAACCCTCTAAACCTGAAAATGATGATCCAAACACTGAACAAAATCCACCACCTACACAGGCTAAACCAAAGATTGGAGGTAGAACAAAGCACAAAGCTGTCAGGGCTAAAATGTAAGAGTAAAAAAGTCTGACTTCTCAAACTCTGTTGAAGAAGAAGTGGCAGCTGAGGTGCATAAATCAAAGAAGTGAAGGTTGTTAGTTGATGAGTCAGATGAAGAGATAAATTTTGAAGCTCTAGAGGTGATTTCTAAGGAGATACCTACTGTTGAGATAAATACTGTAGAAGAAGCTGTAAAGACAACTGAAGATACAAAAATGGATGTGGAAAACAGAGATGGTTTTGCTGATATGGATGCTTTTGTTGAGTCATTCATTCCATTCTCTGATGACATTGAAGTTCCTATCTCATCGGCTGTTGTTTCTAACTCTGAAGAAACTGGTGTAGCTGATAAACCTACTGTGGTACTTGATGAAACAGTAGCAACACATACTGAATTATCCTCTGATGCTCACCAAGTTACTAAACAAGGTGAAGAAATTGATCAACCAACCAAGGCTGTAATTTCTGAGCATGGATGAAGTTCTTGCAATTGCAAAGTTTGTTGAAGATGGAGAGAAAACTGCAGAGAATACTGAGGAGACTTTTACTGAAGATATTGAAGTTACAGAGACTCCTGCTAAAAAAGTTGAAGCTGCAGTGAATATTGCTGAGACTGATCCAGTTGAAAATGAAAATGCTGAAGTCGATGTTGAAGCTGAAG
The DNA here is from genome assembly GCA_036435485.1 of Saposhnikovia divaricata. NCBI lineage: Eukaryota > Viridiplantae > Streptophyta > Magnoliopsida > Apiales > Apiaceae > Saposhnikovia > Saposhnikovia divaricata. The sequence goes on from CM071600.1 coordinate 136,169,925, forward strand.
GAAGTACTGAGTCTAATTCTTCTCAGAGATAACCAGTACAAACTGATGCAAAGAGAACTGATTTTTCTGGACATTCAAATCAACGTGAATTTGAAAAAGAACATTTTGTCAAATTTTCGGAGAATTGGTATAAAGAAGATTGCATTTTTTCTGCTGGAAGAGCATCTGCTTTTGTGCATAGCGCTGCTACAAAGATTTCAAATCTAGAGATTCTTTCATGTCTGAAAGCCACTGTTGTTCAAGTCAAGACTCTTAATAACAGGTTTGATGATTCTCAAAAAGCAATAACTGATCTGCGAGCTGAAGTTGTTCAAAGAGACATGATTCTGTAGGGAGATAATAAACTGAAGTTTCAGACTTTTTCTAAAGATCAAGAAACTCTGTTTAAAAGGCTAAGTAAAGTGGAAGAGAATCAAACTGCCTTGTCTGGTAAGATTGACTCTATTGCTGTCTTATTGGAATTGATCACATCTTTATTGATTCCTGATGATGTCAAAAAGGGGGAGAGAGTTGCTAAGTTTAAATGCAGGCAATCTCAAACTCTAACTAAGAAGGATGATGCTGAAGATGGAGGAGCAAATGACCGAGAAAAGAGATTAAAATCAAAAGCTGGTAAAGATATGAGTCTGAGATCTGGAAAGTCTTCTACAAAGTCTGATGGAATAAATACTGATGTTCAGGGTATTTCAAAGATCAAGAGCTTGTTATTCACTGACAATCCACAAACAGATGAAGAATTGGCTGCAAGACTGTTTATTGAGGAGAATAAAGAAGGAGTTATAATTGAAGACATTCAAGTTGAAGAGAAGAATTTACAAGAAGAACATTAAAAAGCTTTGAAGTCTGGAAAGTTAAAGAAGAATGAGAAAGCTCCTAGGCCTGTTCAAAAAGGCAATGTTATTAAAGAAAATGTTGGTGCTGATCAGAATTTACTATTGTCTAGGAAACCAACAGAAGATGCTAAACAGAAGCAGAAAGGTAAGATTGTTGAAGAAGAAAAGGTTTCGAAGAAAGTGCATACAACCTCTATTGCTACACAAGTTGTACAGAAACCATTGTCTACTCAGATGCAAATGTTCTTTGCAAAACCAACTATTCCTGATCAAACTCTGAAGACTGGAGGTACTAATTTTCTACAAGGCAGAGCTTGTATGTCCAAGCAAAGTCGAGATACATCTGGCTTGGGCTCAGATAGAGAAATTAGAGTGAATACTAGTCCTCTAGATCCTTCGTCACTGGCTATTCCAGGACGTGGTGTTCCACAGGAGAGTTTGGACAGACCAGAATCAGTACAGTTGATTCATCAAAAGAGTTTGAAGAAAGATTTTCTGCTGTATTTCATGGCTGATGGGACCGTGTATAAAGTTGGTGAGAATGACATTGATTTGAAGCTATGGGAAGAATTGGAATATGTTCTATATCTCTTCAAAGTGAAAAATCAAAGGACTCAGCAAGCTGCTAATGTGCTAAGGAATAAGATGTTGAAAGCTAAGGCAATTAGTGGTACAAAATACACAAGTGAGTATGTTCCAAAATACAGAGATTATCATGGGAAGATCGTTGAGATGAAGAAAAATAGTGCTCGACCGAAGACAGATCTGGGTATAACTGTTTTAGATTTAAATCTGGAGTTAGAGAAAGCACATTTTATCAGACTAGGTAATGACATGAGGAAGAACAAAATATATTCTCTGAGATCTGTAATCTATCAGACTGGTGAAGATGATCCTGAACTTAAAGAGATTAAGAAGATCATGCAGATAGAACTCGAGAATGCAGAAAGAAGATTGCTTATAGACTATCTCAGATCAACACCAGATGTTGAGGAAATTAAGTAAATAAAGCTCTGTAAGTATTTCTTGTTTTCTGTAAATTTTGTTTAAGTTGAAGTTTAAACTCTGATTATTTATTAAACACTGTATTTGTCTAATTGTTTTGACATCATCAATTATTATTAACTTGTGCATTTTTGCTAATGAACAAGTTGGGGGAGATTGTTAAATATAATTGATGTGTGTAATGTCAGCGCTTAAGTGTTACAGAGGTTCATCAGAGTTTAACTGGAAGTTGGAAGCGGTCAGAGTTTAATTAAACTCTGACAGATGGAAGCTCGACAGAGTTTGTTAAACTCTGTTAGGAGGAAGCGTCTACTGGTCATCATCAGACTTTGAAGAATAGTTGAAGATAATTATGGAAGCGATATCTTCGAAGATTAGATAGTTGTCGAAGACATCGTGTTGACTAAGAAGACGTGTAACAATCATAATTGATAAACATTTGTATAGCTGATTTATAGGAGTATCAATTATCGATTGTACTGTAGCTGTATATCTTTATAAATACAGTTAGGTTAACCCCAGAAGGGTATCGAAAAACGTATTATCATTTCATTGTAACCTAAGCAGCTCTCTGTGATATTTTACATCACTGAGAGAGGAGTTATTAATTCCATACAGTTTTTAATTATTTAAACGTGTGTTAATTGTTATTCTCTCATACAAACTTGATTATATTTGTGTATTGGGCCTAACAGATACCAATAAGGAGGTACCAAGTGCAAAAGATGTCTCAATAAAGAGATGACGGTGGAAGTAAATAACAGAAGTGAATAAGAATCAGATAATTAGCAGGATGTTATTGATAAAGAAAAGGCTGGAAAAGCAGCAAGGAATGTTATGAATGGATTAATGAATGGGGTTTCTAATGAATTCTCGAGATGACCACTTGATAGTGTTAGTATTATGAATATGAAAGAGCTAGTAACGTGGCGTGGAATGCCAGTAACAATGATGTCAAGCGAGAAATCCAAGATTTAACTTGAGAGGTTGAAAGATTTTCCAAAAGTAAGTGTTTCTAAGGTTGAACCAGAGGATAGGTCCATAGAATAATGGACAAAGCTGCAAGATATGTTGACACGTGATATTGCGATCAAATAGTATTGAATATAATTATGATTACTTTCTTCTTTGATGAACCTCTATAGTTCAGAGGTAAATTCTGAGTATGATATTTTACAATCATGAAAACTTTCTATAATCCTTTAGAATTCTTTTCTTTTCTTCTCTCTTATTCATCTTCTTTATGAATTGAGAAGAACAACCCTTTAAGGAGGGGAGTTACAGCAACGTGACTATGTGTCTGTGTGATAGAAGTCTAAGTGGAATACCATAACTTGTTTAATTGCTTTTCAAGTAATAAAGGCTGGCCCCCTTCGGTACTAACTATGCAATATAACAAATGTTCATTGATCATAGTGATCTCTCAATAAATCTTTCCACATCTCTCTATTGATCGAGATTGCGAAGATTAAGGCGATCAGGAAATGCATAGTGCGTGTGAGGTTATCTCCGAATTCGCAGCACGATAGTGATACCAGAGCCACTGCGGATATCAATAAGGATAATAGTATAGGACTGAGTAAGAGCATAACCCGGATAATGTGTTGTACGAAAAGTAGCAAGGTTGATGGAAGAAGGATAAAGTACGTATTGTAGCACCAGTGAATGTGCTGAGAAAGGGTAGAACGACTAAGAATTGACCCGGAAGCTGAAAGGTGAAATGACAGACAAACGACTTTTGTTTCCTACCTGATTCCGGGACGGAATCATTTTAAGGAGGGGAGACTGTAAGAACCCCGATTTTTGGTAGGAAAAACTTTTATTATGGAATGGATATGGATTCAAATACTTATATGTCATGAAGAATGCTATTGGTTGACAATCTAGATAAGAATTATCTATCTCCTAGGAAATTAAAAGTTGATAATTCGAAGGGGGAAGGTTATTCTTATGTCATCCAAATCGATATCTGTTATCAGTCCAGTGGTTCCGTAAAAGGGTTAAGGAACGATCGAAAGAGAACCAGGACATCTATATAACCCTAAAAGAATAAGTAAAAAATAAGTGGTGAATAGTGATTTTGGTGGATTTAGGAATATTATTAGACGGTGCTATAAAGAAGTACCCGGAGCGAAATTCTAAGTTCGTATTAGTGATCAAGGGGAAAAGAGTGTATGTAAAAGCTGTCGGATTCTGAAAAATAGCACTTTTATTTTCCCCAAGATTTCCCTGGACACTGAAAGACTTAAGGGATTATTGAAAAGATTTAAGAATATGGATTCAAGAATTATTAAAGAGAATTGAAAATGATGGTGTAAATATTATTACGGTTTTCAGTAAAACCCTAACTAGAAACGATTGAGTTATTCCTACAAACGATCAATCAATTGAGTAATAACCGAACAAAGAAACAAATAGATGGCCAAGGGATGAGCATGTGCAATTGGTGGAAAAAGAAAGATACAAGTGACTTACATATAAGTCAACTAACAAAGGAGTGGTGTAAATGCACTTTTACAAAAAAAAAAAAGGATATGCATAATAAGAGCCATACACTTGTCACAAGATGTAGCATCAAGATTACACTAGTGGATTATGATGTAATCACTTTAAGCTAGATATTATCTTAAGGCATTAGCTAGTAATTCATTTCAACCAAGCAAAAGAAATCAACCAAGCAAAACACTCCATTTTCTTCTTTTCTTGCAAACTCTCGGCCAAGAGCTAGAAAAGGGGGTTCCCGCCATTGTTTGTTCTCCACATTTTGATGGTAAGTACTACATATCATAGCTTAGATCTCCTAGAAATCTTGGCCTTAAATTCATCTTTTACCATTTTCAAATAAATCATCAAAGGTGATGATGAATAGTGTTTCCATGAACTAATCTTGATTTTCTTGTTTATTTGGTTGATCTAAGCAACCTTAAGCACTCTCAAGGATCATTCAAGGCTTAGTAAGGCTAGGACATACTCCAAGGAAGGTATAAACTTCAAGAACCCTAGTCTTTGTTTTGAGCTTTAATGGAGTTTTGGATAAGTTTTGGTGATAATGTTGTTATAAGCATGTTTACATGATTATGTAGTTAGTTTGTTTGATTTAAGAGATGTGATGAATATGATGATATAATATTATGTTCCTGGACTTATGAGATTAGTATTATGAATATAAGATGTTTGGTATGCCCGGTGTAGCTTGGGTTGTTGATTACGATTTATGGAACGTCCGATTTATAGTCGTCGTAATGCCCGATTTTTGTTAACCTTAAGAAATCGTGTTTGACAGTAGCTATAAGTCACTGTCCAGTTTCATGTTCTGCCATGGAAAGATAGATCATGTTATAAGCTTCGTTTTGATATAAAGATCATGTGAGACGGACTTACGGTTTGGGAATTATGGCCGATTTACTAAAAGTCGTTCGAAACCGTAAGTACGAGTTCGTTATTAAAATTGACCCTCGGTAAAATACGTAAGTCAGTGGCGAATCATGGTAATTAAATACTAGAGATGAAAAGGAAGGTGTGAGAGAAAACCACATGTCAAACGGATCGTTTTCCGATTTTATAAAAATGTTCGAATCGAGGTTAATAAGAGTACACGAAAATGGTGCCTAACGAGATACTTCAAAAATCGTGTTTCGACTTAAGTTATATTTAGCTTTTTAAAAAGAAAAGTGTTACGTTATTAATCTCCAATATTCTGATTGTTTATAGATCACCGAGCAGACCCAGAGCACACTACCTCTACCCACACCCGACTACCAGGCAAGTTTCAAATCCTTTTAAGGCTGTTGTTGTGAATATATATATATGCTTTCTGTTATACATATGCCATGTCATGCATGCCTACTTCCAAGTTATATTGTTATACTTGTTCCATGATTATGGTTGGCTTATAGACTAGATGGGATATATCAGTTATAAGCCGGTTATTGCTAGTCCCTTAGAGAAGGGCATATATATCGTATTCGTTGAATATAGACCGGGAGTCAGTACTACTTGATATATCGTAACTACTTTCGAGGGAAAATATTTAAGTAAATATTTTCCATTATTTACGTGACGAATAATATTTTGAATATTCGTTCAAGAGTAATTAATTAGCGATCATTACTTCAATTATTTATTTAAACGTTATCTATTCAATGAATATTATTTTTCAATATTCATTTAAAGTCGATTCATTTATCGAATATTATTTTCAATATTTTCTTAAAGCTTGGACTACTAACTGAATATTATTTGGATATTCATTTAGAATATTATTCATTAAATGAATATTACTTTTGAATATTCATTTAAGTTCCTATTTACTTAATGAATATTATTTTAAATATTCGTCTGAAGTTCTATTTATTTATCAAATATTATTTCAAATATTCCTTTCAAGTCTTAATACTAAATGAATATTATTTTGAATATTCATTTAAGTATTCATTTATTCAATAAATACTTTCTCTTTATTCATTCGAAGAGTTATCCTGAGAAATACTTCGATCAAAATATTCTTTCATACTTTTAAATATTCTTTAAATATTTCTGATTCGATAAATATTCTTTGAATATTAATTCAACACCTTGAAACAACTTCAATATTATTTATTCCTCTTCAAATGTTGTCTTCGACCTTCGATACTCTGAAATCTCTTCGGAGCCGTATTATTATTATATTATATCAAGAAAGGTTCTCGGATTTCATTCTTCATTGAGTCTATCTTCCAAATATAAGGGAACCTTACTTGAGGGATGCTATTTATCTTGTTGACTTCCCGGTCATAAATCTTTTGAAACTATTCTTTTACCTCGAGTAAATGGCCCAACTGTTGGCCGGGGGGTTCCAGAGGGCGGTTGACAAGTAAATCCGTCGGTGCTTCCTTCTACATGTAGAGAACAAATGATGGGAAGCATAACATGCGACTGATCATCGTAAAATGTTATGGCTCCTGGCGCGTCAGTGCTCCGGTATTAGTTCATATTTCAAATGTTGGAAATTTTCTGCAACACTATCGGTGTTGGCAGGTGAAAAAGTGATTGAATCTGGAATTGCAATATGTTCTGCAAGTTCCTCTTTTATGATAAATAATGCTATCTTGCCTATCTTCGGCATGGCAGATATTTTCACTGAAGTATATTTTTGAGTTACCTTGTAACTTTATCGTTCATCTTATACTGGTACTATGTTCGTTATTGCATGGCATATGGATTCAAAGATATTTGAACTGTTACATATATTTTCAATGTTCAGTTATATTATTGTTGGTGTGCTCTTGCTCACTCTTGCTTATTTATTATGTCACAACAACTGCTAGGCAGAATGGCCCGCGTAAGGCACACTCGGCGCAAGCAGGTTATCCCAACCAGAGGTCTACCCGCTGATTTCATCGCTGCCATTGCTGAGGTAGCATAGATAGGCAGCTTTGCTTTCCAGTTTAAGTATATGTATAACTAATATTAATCAACGGCAAGAACTTTAAAATTATGTTGTTACTCCTTTTGGATTGTAATAAATTTTATTCGCAAATCCTTTAATGCAAGACTTATTTCAATTTCATCTCTGGGACTATAACTGTTGTGTGTGTGTGATTGGATATTATTGTGGGGTAACTGCATGTTGTTTATTTATTTGGACTCAAGCCAAGTGTTATTCATGGAAATTGAGGCAATAACGACCCGATCCTTGACCCCGGATCTGGGGGTGTTACATTTTGATTTCATCCCTCATTAGTGAAAATCCAAAAACAACCGATAGATTGTGATTATTTACCCTGACGAAAGGAACAAATGGCATCGCATACCTATTGGTTCGGTAAGTGGTATCAAATGCAATTACATCACCAAAATTTTGGTATGCCACAAAGAACGGTGATCAACCCATACTAGACATTTCAACCTTTGCTCTTCATCAAAATGTCCTAATGTAAAATTTGCCACCACTTTCTTCTTTCAACCGATTCAATAAGTCTAAGCCCGCTTGAGCATCATTAACATCTAAATTGTTCTTCCTAAATTCACGTACCACATTCCTTACATGTTGTCCATCAAAACCAACATGTTGTGCTCCACCTTTCAAATTGCTAAAAATGGACATTAGTTGCCTAGGAGGAACACTTGATATATGTAGTGTTTTCTGTTAGATATAATTGACGTAATGTTTCAGTGTTTAAGTGTAACAGTGAAATATCAGAGTTTAACTGGAAGGAAGTCAAAGTTTAGTAAAGTCTGACTGACGGAAGTTGGACAGAGTTTAGTAAAGTCTGACCAGAAGCAGCGCGTACAGAGTCAACAGAAGATATTAGAGATCAATTGAAGATTGATATGGAAGCGAGATCTTTGGAGACTGGATAGCTATCAAAGAGATCGAGTTGACTTAGGAGACGTGTGACAATCTGTAATTGATATCATTGTATAGCTGATTATTAGGAATATCAATTATCGATTGTATCGAAGCTGTATATTTTATAAATACAGTTAGGTTAACCCTAGAAGGGTATTGTGCATCGAACTATCTTTATTGTAACCTAGCAGCTCTTTGTGATAGTTTACATCACGAAGAGGGTTTTTAATATCAAAAGATTTAAAGTGCATAATCATCTTACTTGTTAAACTCTCATACGAATTTTATTATTAATTGTGTATTCGGCCTAACAAGTGGTATCAGAGCCAATCTGTTACTTTATTACAGGTTAAGATCCAAACACAACAATAATCATGTCAGCAATTCCTCCACCAACATCTACTAGTTCTGAAAAGGCTCCTACTACTGTGAGTCGTTACGAACCAATCAGGGTTCCTATTCTCAGGCCATCAGAGTATGCCATGTGGAAGGACAAGATGACTATGTTTCTGGAGGCTACAGATCCAGAATATCTTGACAGGATTAATGAAGGCCCTCACAATCCTACAAAGCTATCTGTTGCAACTGCTGGTGAAGAAGCTAAAATAGTTCCAAAGGAAAAGAAGGACATGACTCCTGAAGATCTATCATCAATTGCTAAGGATGCGAAGGTTAGGCATTTACTGCATAGTGCTTTAGACAATGTTATGTCTAACAAAGTGATTAACTGCACCACTGCAAAAGAGATCTGGGATGCTCTTGAAGTCAGATGTCAAGGAACTGCTGTTATTAAGAAGAATAGGAGAAACATACTCACACAAGAGTATGAGCACTTTGAGGCTAAACCTGAAGAGACCATGACAGAAACATTTGATAGATTCTGTAAACTGCTCAATGATCTGTCATTGGTCAACAAAGAGTATGATCTAGAAGACTCAAATCTCAAGTTTCTTCTTTCTCTACCTAAAAAGTGGGATGTGAAAACAACCACTATTATAGACAACTATGAACTTGCTGAAACAGAGATTGATGAAATCTATGGGCTGCTCAAAACTCATGAATTGGAAATGGAGCAGAGAAACAGGAGATCAAGCAGGAAGGCAAAGTCTGTTGCTCTCAAGGTTGAAGAGAAGCCTCAGAAGAAAGAGGCATCAAGAAGGAAAATGAAGGGAAAAGCTTTGGTCATACACTCAGAAAGTGAATCATCAAACTCTGATTGTGATTCAAACTCTTCTGAATCATCTGACTCTGAGGATGATGAAGAAGAAATGAGAAAAATGGTTGTGTTGATGGTGAAGACCTTCAAGAAAATGGGTTTCAAGAATTTCAAGAAAGGGAAAAGGTTTTCTAGAGATTCAAATGAAGACAGAAAAAGCTTCAGGAAGTCTGAATAGAGAGATTCAAGGGGGAAGAAGGATAAGCCTGAAATTCAATGCTACAAGTGTAAGGAGATGGGTCATTATGCTCCTGAGTGCAAGAAGGGTAAAACTGGAAAGGTACTCTACACTAAAGGCAGAGATTGGGCAGACACTTCAGATTCTGATGAAGAAGTGAACTATGCTCTCATGGCTACTACTGAATCAGAAACTTCTGCAAATCAGGTACCTCTAACTACCTATGCTTATAATATTGATGACATTTCTCAATTAAGAATTTATCTTAAGTCATTTCATATAAGTTATAGGGATCAGACTTTAGAGAATGAGAGGATAAAGTCTGAAAATTCTGAACTTAAGGTTAGAAATAAACTTGTTGAAGAAAAACTTGAAAATATGCAACAAGTTCAGAAAGAGAGAGATGATGCTGTTTCTATAAAACAGGATTTGCTTCAGAAATATAAACAACTAGAATCTGAGTTGGAGGAAGCAAATAAGAAAATTAGGACTTGGACTAATTCTGGAAAGGACACTCAACAGATTTTTCAAACAGACACTGTTGGTCTAGGTTATAATGAGGGAGATGAACTTAGATTTCAAAATCAAGTTAAAATCAGACCTCATTTTGTACATGGAGCCAGTAAATTTTTGTCTGATAATGAAAAAGAAGCTGTTAAAAGTGAACCAGTAAAAACTAGTGTTAAACAGGTTAATATTGGTTCAATGACAGATAAACAACTCAAACATAAACTGAAGGAGTTAAAATCTGTTAAGAAACAGGGAGTGTCAAATAAGAACAGAAATGGAAAAGTAGGCATCACTTCGGGAAATAAACCAATGCTTGCTAATTATGCTCCAAGAAAGACATGTCATAACTGTGGTAGTACTAAGCATCTTGCAAATTTCTGCAAGAAAAACAAAAATATAAATTCTTTACCTTCCAAGTCTGAGGTAAAGAAGGATTTTGCTAGAACAAAGCCACAGACTTTATGCACACACTGTGGAAGCACTTGGCATTCCATTTATACTTGCAGACAGTATCATGCTATCTATCATAATTACTATGAACTTAAACCCAATCTGAAATGGGTTAAAGTTAATACTGCAAGTGTAAACTCTGATACTGTTAGCTCAAACTCTGATAATGTTAATTCCGCTGCTAAAGCTAACAAATTTAAGAATGTCAAAGGATCCAAGCAAGTCTGGATCATTAAATCTAATCCTCAGTAATTGCTTATGATTGCAGGGAAACAGGGAGGCAACCCTAGTTGTGGACAGTGGATGTTCAGGACACATGACTGGAAATAAAGCCCTGCTATCAGACTATGAGGAGAAGGCTTGTAACACCCCCAGATCCGGGGTCAGGGATCTGGTCGTTACCGTCTCAATTCCCATCCACAATTCAACATAAATATTAAATTACAACCTTGTGACCCAAAACAATAACATAAAACACACCTGTTATAGTCCCAGAGATGAAATCAGAGTAACTACCAAATTTTATTAAGCACATTATGAGTTCTTACAATCCAAAAAGAATTACAATGTGAATACATACTCTTTGCAATCCATTATCATAAGTCATACCAGCCCATATATTTGGTACTGAAAGAATGAATCTATTCTACCAATAGCTTTCTCTTCGGCTCTGGTAGTCTAATCGTCCCCGCCAGCGTCGAGTGCGCCTTGTGCGAGTCATCTGGCCTAGCTGTTGTTGTGATATAATAATAAAGCAAGGGTGAGCACTAGCCCACCAAGAATAATGTTTAACTGAACGATAATATATAACAGTTCAAAAGTATCTTTCAAACCATATGCCATGCATTTACGGAAATGATGCCAGTATAATACGAACGATGAATTTACAAGGTAACTTAAAGTATTTATTTTGTGGAAATATCTGCTAAGTCAAAATAAGCAAGATATTATTATTTTCATAATAGAGGAACTTGCGGAAGAATATTGCAATTCCAGTTCAAACACTATTCAAACCTGCCAACAATGATAATGTTGCAGGAAATTTTCCAACATTGAAAGATGAACTAATACTGGAGTTTGACGCGCCAGGAGACATGGCATTTACACGATGATCAGTAGCATGTTATGCTCCCCACCTCTTGTTCTCTACATGTAGAAGGAAGCACCGACGGATTTACTTGTCTACCGCCCTCTAGAACCCCCTCGGCCAACGGTTGGGCCATTTGCTGGACCGGCGCCACTGGGTCACTTATGCATCTCCTAGTTCATTTCACATCCATAACTTTGAAACGTAAAGTTCCTCCCCATTTCCCCAAGTATAATACTTGTTGATAGGACTCCACAAAGTAGTCGTATCTAGTTGGAAAGGAAAATTCACCAATATTTCCCAAGCTGATGCTTGTTAATGGATAAAAACTTGTTCCATCAATTATTACCCCTCGAGCGTTGAGGAGGTAACCAAACAGATTCATATCGATGTTTGAAAGAAACAAGATGTGAGTGACAAGATAGTTTAGCAAGTATAGGACCGGGCAGTCCAATAAATAAAATCTCTCAAGTGAGGTCCCCTTATATATGTATTTTGAAGTTTGAGCGAGTATTTAAATCTTCTTATAAGACAGATTTAAATGAAGATAGAGTTTTGGGAACCTCCCCTTGATAAAATAGTCATAAAAGACTCCGATATATTTTACATAATATTCGAAGGTGAAAGATAATCTTTGAATAATATAAATCATTATAAAAGAATTTAAAAGAATTTAAATAAATATTCTAAGAATATTTATTAAATTAATAATAATTAAGGAATATTATTAAATCATAATGTTGCTCGTAAGTAATCCTCGAATAAATATATAGAATCATTTACTAAATAACTCTCTTCTTTAAATGAATATTCAATATAATATTCATTAATTAAATAAACTCAAATAAATATTTAAAATAATATTCACTAAATAAATCAAACCTTAAATGAATATTTGAAAATAATATTAATTTAAAAATAATATTCTAAATGAATAGCAAAAAATATTCTTTTCGTAATCAAAACGTTAAAGGAATATTCGAAGCAATATTCCTTAAGTAAATAGAACTTCCAATGGATATTTTAAAATAATATTCATCAAGTACATAAAATCCTAAATGAATATTCAAAATAATATTCATTTAATAAATCAATTCCAAATGAATATTCAATTGATATTCATTAAACAAATAATATTCTAAATGAATATCCAAATAATATTCTAAATAAATATCCAAATGATATTCATTTAGTAATCAAACCTTAATATTCGAAATAATATTCCTTGAGTAATTAGAACTTCCATAGAATACTTTTGAAATACTATTTATCAATTACATAAAACTTAAATGAATATACGAAAGTGATATTCATTTAATGAATAAAATTCCAATGAATATCAAAGTAATTATTCATTAATAATAAAACTCTAATGAATATTCAAAAATAATATTCATTAATATTTCTCGACTGAAATAATACTCAAATAACATTTCTCGAAAGATTTCCAAGTATTTGATACTTTTATGGAAATATAAATAATTTTTAATAATAACATTCCTCAAAATGAATACTACTCTGTCGCTGGAATCCCTCCGGGTTTCCACGACTATCTATATAACACAAAATACCGACTCCCGGTCTCATATTTAAAGAATAAATATCATACGCCCTTCACTAAGGGTCCTAGCAAAACAATCCTGCTTATAACTGATAATCCATATCTAGTCTATAAGCCAATATCAATTCAGGGAACAAGTATTCCAATATATATATACTTTGAAAACAACATGCATGCTATGGCATATGTATAACAACAATCATATATATTATCACAACAACAGTTCCAAGGTATTGGAAACTTGCCTGGCAATCCTGAAGGGGTAGGGTGCCTCGTGTCAATCCGGTGATCTATAAATAGTCACAATAACCGAGGTCAATCACTTAACACTTTTTAAAAGGCTATGTATAACTTATTTAAGTCGAAACACGTTTTCGAGTTATCTCGCTAAGCACCCTTTAGTGAAATTCTCTTTATTCTCACTATGACCCGTCATTCGTTCGCTACTAAGACACGTCGTCATACTTACACTTTGTATATACTTAAGTCGTATAAATTCTAAGGTTGGTCGTTTACGAATCAAGATTATACCTCGAGATTTATCGCCCGTTTTCTAAGTCATTTACCAAAGTCATAACCAAGTATGCTTCTAGGGGTTCGTTCGCGTTTAACCTTGATTCGAACATTTTATAAAATCGGAAAATGATCCATTCCACATGTGGTCTTCTCCCACACCTTCCTTTTTACCTCTATTATTTAATTATACAGATTCGCCACTGATTTCATAGTATTAAAGGAATCCAATTTCAGTTACGAACTTTCGATTACGGTTTCGAACCACTTTTACGAATTTAATCATAATTCCTAAACCGTAAGTCTGTTTATTTCGATTCTTGCGCCAAAACGATCTATGACTCGAGATCTACAAGCTCATGTCAGGTCCTCAACCTTGTAAGAAAATTACAGTTTCGGACATGCTCTGTTTTTAACACCTATGTAAATTTCGACATTACGACGGCTTAAAAACGAATAATCCAATTTTCAAACAACCCAAATAATCATTCAACCAACAACCAACACTCATGGACAGTATTTATCATCTTCCTCACTGTCTCAACAGGTCTTGGAGCCACAAAGTATATTTTAACATTTTTATAACACCCACATAACATACACGCTCTAAATCATGCATACAAGCCATAAACACCATCAAATCTCATATAAAACTCAAAGGTGGGTTAAGGGTTTAGCTTCTTGGAAGCTCTAGGAACACTATCAAGTGTTTATAAACACTTAACAAGCCTTAGATAGTCTTTATATAGCTTAATCCTTAAGGACAAAACAAGAAAACTGGTTAATCACTTCGGAGTTACTATTCATCAGTCCAAAGAAATGCAAAAACGAGGTCCTTACCTTGCTTTTCTGGATGAGGGTCCTAAAGAAGAATTGTAGAGCATCTAACCAGATTTCCAAAAAGCTAAAGAACACCAAATTTCATTGAGTAATGAAGGAGATATGGCCATTAGAAAATCTGTCCAGAAACTGTCAAGCATCAGGACAGTTTGCTTCTTCAACTTGGGGAGGTGATTTGTCTAGGCTATACTACTTGGATTGCCACGAAACTTTGAGCGAATATTGCCCATGGAGTGGAGAGGCTTGGGTTAAAGTTTGGTGATTTTATCATGGATAGAAATGGAGATATGATTTTTCTTCTATAGAGTGCTCTTGTTGGGCAGTTTTTTAAGAAAATGGAGAGAATGGAGTTTGCTTGCTATAATGATATAATGTATGCATGTATGGCTTATATCTTGGATTCATCTTGTTTTTATGCTTTGTCAACAATCTATTGGTGCCACTTGTTGATCCCTCATTTGTCCAAGTGTTGGCACTACATTATGCAACTCCATTTTTGGCAAAATGCAACTACATCACTCACTTGTTTGTTGACTTTCAAGTAGGTCACTTGGATATTTTGTTTTCCCACCAATTGATTCTTCTTGTATCTTTGCTCTCTGCTTGTTTTTTTTTTCCGGTTATTACTCCATTTCAATAATCGTTCGGAGGAATATTTCAAATATTTATCGCTAAGGTTTTACCGGAAACCTTATTAATATTCTTGCTAATATATTTAATTCTCCTTTATAAATCTTGTATTTAAATTTCTCAAATCTTTTAAATAAATCCTTAAATCCTTCAGTGTCCAGGGAAATCTCGGAGAAAATAAAAGTGCTAATTTTCTGAATCCGATACCGTTTACATACACTTATCTCGCCCCTGTATCATGAATACGAACTCCGAAACCCGTTCTGAATACTTCTATATAGTGTCGTCTTAATCATATTCTCATTTCCACCAAAAACACTATTCACTACTTATTCTCTTTTATTCCTTATATATATATAAATGTCCTTGTTCTCTTTCGGGCATTCCTTAACCCTTTTACGGAACCACTGGACTAACAACAGATATTGATTTGGATGACACAAGAATATTTCCTTCCTCTTTGGAGTGTCATAACTTATTTCTTAGGAGATAGATTATTCTAATCTAGGTTGTCAACCCATTGCATTCTTCATGACATATAATCTTTTAAATCTATACCCATTCACATTCATTGTTAATACCTTGTAGTCGGAGTCACTGTTCATTCTTTCATCAATATATAAAAAAAGTTTTAATTCTACCGAAAATTTGGGTTCTTACAGTCTCCCCTCCTTAAAAGGATTCCGTCCCGGAATCAGGTAGAAGACAAATGGGGTAATTGTTGGTCATTTCACTTTCCAGTTCCCCGGTCAATCCTTAATCATTCCAATATTCTTACAGCACACCTCACTAGTGCTATAATATATCCTTTATCCTTTTTCATCAACTTTGCTACTTTTCGAATAACATACTATCCGGGTTAAGCTCTTACTCAGTCATATACTACTTGCCTTATTGGTATCGGTAGTGACTTTGGTGTCACTATCGCGCTGCGAATTTCGGAGATAACCTCACTCGTAATTACGCATTTCCTAATCGCTTTAATCTTCGCAATCTCGATCAATATATAGAATTAGAGGAATTTGTTGAGAGATCACTATGATCAATGAACATTTGTCCTATTGCATAGTTAGTACAGAAGGTGGCCAGCCTTTAGTACTTGACAAGCAATTTAGACAAGCTATGGTATTCCACTTAGACTCCTATCACATAGACAGGTAGTCACGTAGCTGTACCTCCCCTCCTTAAAGGGTTGTTCTTCTCAATTTAGAAGAAGATAAATAAGTAAGAAGAAAAGAAAAGAATTTCAAAGAATTATATAAGATCTTCATGATTGTCAAAAATATCATACTTAGAATTTACCTCTGAACTATAGAGGTTTATTATAGAAGAAAATAATCGTATTCGTATCAAATACTACTTTATCATAATCTCACATAACATATGTCCTTGCTGCTCCGTCCATCATTCTATGGATCTATATTCTTGTTTGATATTAGTATCACTACTTTTGGGAATCCTTCAACCTCTTCGGTTAAATCTTGGATTTCTCGCTTGACATTATTACTACTGACATCCCACGCCACGACACTGGCTCCTTCATATTCATAATTCTAACACCATCAGGTTGTCATTCCGAGAGCTCGTTAGGAAAACCCATTCATCAATCCATTCATAACATTCCTTGCTTCACATTCCATAATTAATTCCCAATCTTTTCTTTATCAATCACATCCTTCGTATTATCTAATTCTTATTTACTTCTGTTGTTTACCTCCACCGTCATCATAGGGTTGAGACACTCGTCACCTTTACTCAATACGTGTTACACGTTTGGGTCAAATTTTCCCTTGTTCAACCATTTAGATTTCACCTTCTCATTCCATGAGTCTCTTTATTACTCAATGAGTCCATTCCATATTTCTTCGAATTTTCCAAACTTAAAAGGAGTCAATTTGTATGTCATTTATGCTCCTAATTCCAACTTCCCGTTATAGGCAACAGCTTTGCCATGACAATTCCATACTTTTCTTGCTTCATTACTAGGGCTTCTCAGGAGTCCGCAGATCTACTCCCTTATTGATCCTCAACTCTATATTCGACTCAATAAGTCACTTGTTTCCATTTCTACAATAATCCCTCTATGAACCATCATAGACTAATCATTTATTTCAAATATCTCGTCATTCCAAAATTAAACCATCCGAAATAAACCTGGTTGATTTCTCTAACTTAGACTCAATTCGACGTTTCCATAGTCGCTATCACCTAATTTTTCAGAAGGATCACCATCGTTTATCGTTACGCAGTGCTTTAATAGCTAAACATACAGATTTCATAGTTGTCAATTTAATATCCTCTAGGAAAACAAAATAATCACTATTCCCTTTTCATAAGGAATGCTTCTTGAACTTGATGTAGGTATTACATGAAGCAGATAAAACTGCAGGAGAGCTTCCAGCATCACAGCTGGAACAGACTGTTGAGATTATTAATCATATGTCTCCAGTATAAGACTGGAAGCTTAACAGTTTACTTAATCACTTTCCGAACCTTGTTAAATATTTTGACAAGGATACTTTCCAGCATCACGACTCTCCAACCTCATATTCTCTATCTTGTTTGCACATAAATACACCAACAATACTTTCTTGTCATTCATCATCATGCCAATTAGCTTATCAATATCAGTGCCAATCTACCTTCTGTATTCAGTCATCCCTAAAATAAGGAAGAGTCTCTTGGGGAATTTGGTCTGGCCTGTCGCAGAGCCTTCTATTATCGGTAACGTGCTTTAGACAATATTATGAATCGAATGTTTACTTAAACTATCCTTATAGTTGATTCTCGCACAATCATCAGAAGGAATGTCAAACCCTCCATCACATTCTGACCTTCAAGGTCCCTTTTTCATTCTTATTCTGTTCTCTTTTGCATGAGCATTTATGGTACTTCTCTATACTTACAGTGTTGGCCATCTCATTGGCCTTTCTAGATAGCAATAATTTCTTGTAGTTAGTGTTTTCTGGATCTATTCCAACTTAAACTTCTCTAACTCGTTCCCCTCACTGTGGGGTGAATGTATTCTTTCTTAGATTCTGACTCAGGAGAAAAATATACATCAATCTTTTTCTATAAGTCATTGCTTCCACCTTTTGGTGTGAACTTATCACAGGTACTCCCAATCATACCTAGGATATTTCCTTACTTAACTCCCTTCTTGTTTTAGGATAATCTCAACCTTATTGGTTCAATCCATACTTCCTCATGGTTTCACACATGCGTCATCTGGCCTTATTGTTACTATGTCATACATTCCTTACCAAACTTCCCTTTTGAAGTTCAGAACATTACCTCTTCCCTTATAGGGTTTCTTAGGTCATCCTCATCATTCCTCCTATATCTTCTGGGTACAGGGTATATCAAACAACATTAATCAATTCTATAACAATTCTTTCTATGTACTTTTCGAGACTCCTTTCCACAAATCCTTACTGGTTATTGATACCTTGGTCGATTCAACTTATATCGTCTAATTTTACCATGTCTTTATTAGGGGTGATGCTATCCTTTGTGCATCCCCTAGGGTTCATTTTAATATTTGGACATTCTATCCTCAATTTTGTTTTCAAGGAATACTTACATCCTGTACTTGGCAATTCAATTATATATCCTTAATAAGGGTCTCTTTTCAATCATTCTCATCTTGATAATCTATAGGTAGCCTAATGCTAACCTCTTCTTTCAAACGAATGCCAGTCTATATGACCTTCCAAAAGACAACATATGTCTATCTGTCTTTCTTACAGAACTTGGTAATGGTAGCAAGGATGTTCTGGAATATATTGGTCGAGTTCAACGTGAATCTCTTAGTGCCTAATGCTCCTCTTAAGGACACTAAGTTTCAGATAACATTTTTGCATCATACTACGCCATCTTTGACAATCTTCGTAACTCTTTATTGGTCACTATCCTCAATCCTAATACGTCCATGGTATTATAAAATCCATCATCATGTTTCTCAATTCATTTTATATCAAAAGTCCTCACGGTTGGCACTTGGTTAGAAGCACCCCGCTTTGTCCTTACCTTGCTGGTTCAGTCACTTGATAATCTTTAGTGACTTGGCCCCAACTGGCCATGCTAAAATATGTGAGTTTAGGGGTCGGCTAATAGCATTACTTTTCTAGCAATTGCTGGCATAGTGCCTTCTACTTTGATACCTTTTGATCTTGTCAAAACTTTACTCCATATAAGTCTTAATCGACTTCTCGGTACCGTCTCTGGTCACCTTCCTTTACTTTTATATTTTCAACTATTCTTATTAATTCCATGTGCCACAAAGGTTTACACTCTTGGCATAACAACCTTTCCATTTAAGTCAATCCCGGAATTTCTCAATCTGGCTTGTTCTTAATTATATTTAACTTTTTCCGTCAAATCTCAACTTCATAATTTTACCCCTACATTCAACTGTAATAATCGGGGTCTGTCTACAAACCTGTATAGCGGCTACTTTACCTAATTCACGGGGTTCGCTCCAATTTCCACTCTTCGGTGACGTATTCAGATAATCAGAAAGACAAGGTTTGCCAAATTGTTGAAGTCCTTTTCCAGAATCAGAGAAATTTCAGTCAATCTACCCACTTACTGGTAACACTAAGAAGATCCATTTTGATACCCGAACAATATTTCTAGGAACATCCAAGCGAATGGAACCATAAACAGTTATAATAACGAAATGATTGACATAAAGTTGGGAGTTTAACCATTGGAAAGAAACCAAATATATATACCTCCCCTAGAAGGGAAATCACAGTTCCCAAACTGAAATAGGCCACATTTTCCCGGTACATATTTGTCCTAATAGTCGATGCTTCTAAATGCCAGTCTACCTAACAACTAGTCTCAGAAGAAACACTACCGTCGAAATTAGTCATTACACAAAATTGGCACTATCAAGGCTATCCGAATCTGGTGAACCGTGCAGTCCGTATACATCCGCAATCACCCTACCGTGTTGCACAAGCATAACACCTAAACCTGCACGAGGTGCATCCTAATAAATTTCCAAAATTTTTCCTTCCCCCATTAGATAACTCCAATGCTGGGTTGTCACCAATTTCATCTTTAGCTCCATGGAGATTTCTCCCCATTTATCTTGTACATTCAGACTTCTAGTCTTACAATTAAGTCGGGTTATGGGACTACACTCTTTGTAAAGTCCTGAGCAAATCTTGGGTGATACCTCGTGAATATTATTAAATTTCTCACCTTTGCCGGTGTGGTTGGCCAATCTCCATTTGAAACTATCTTTAACTTGGTGGGGTCGATCAATCACTACTTCCTATTGCTCATATGTCCTATTATCTGGACTTCATTTTGCCAACTCTTACTTCGAGAACTTGGTCTACACCTGTTCCTTCAAGTTTTATCTAAAAGCATTCTCAATTACATCTCAACCATTGCTCGCCTTACCTAATCCATTTAAGATTCAGTGTCAGAATAAACTTAAGGTAACTACCATAACCCATTCAAGGAAAAGAAGGAATTTAATATTCCTTTGAATCACATGCATCTAATGTTTCTGGTTCATCATTCCACTAAATTGAACTAGACTTATACTTGGTTCCTGACGATAGCCTTATTACTAGTTTATCACAGACTCACTGGTCTTCTCCTCTTGTAGGTTCTGAGATCATTGTCTCGCTTAGTACTTCCTTATATTCTTTATCCAATCATGCCATCACCTTCCAATGTCTTTATTTTCTAAGTTGATCCATTCATAAAATGGACATTTCCTTGAGCCAAACCACCTCATTAATCTCAGTCTGACTTTATAAATTATAACTTATGAAATCTGCCTTCTCATGGTGAATTACCATTAACAATATTCACATTAATCCTTTTATCACATGATATGACACTTGCTGCCTCTATCTCAACTGCTCCTGGAGACTCTGCTCCTTGTCCTCTATTGTTGTCTTTGATATTCATGTACCACTCTAACTCTTTTCTCATTAATCTAAAGGTCTCTAAGGATTTTTATCTATCCCAATATAAGATCTCAAGTAATTCCTCACATCCATCTTACCTGCTGGTACTTCATCTAGCAGTCCAGCTATGAATCCAATACGCATCTTTAGTTCTCTTAATAATATATCAGTTCTTTACGCTCACTTTTCTGAGTACTGCACCTTAACTCTTACAGTCTCTCTGGTTGTAGCCCTCATTCCTTAAGGGTAAACTCCTTATCCTTATCAGGATTCTCCTCCTTTGCTGGAACCTCTTTCGGGTCCTCATTAGGGTACTCTATCGAATCCATCATTCGATCTTCAGCATCAGAACAAGCATCATTGTGTTACTGCTCGTAATCCCCAAGGTCTGTCGCCTTACTAGTCGATACAAGAACGAGCTAAGTTACTATCATGATACTTTAGGGTTCCCATAAGGGTTTTATATGTCTGTACTACATTATGTAGTCCGACTATGAACTTGGAAAGAGTTCTTATTATCTTAATGAATTTATTGTTTTAACGTCGCGTCATCTCTGGGATTTATAACGCTCGCTCTGATACCATTTCTGTAACACCCCCAGATCCGGGGTCAGGGATCTGGTCGTTACCGTCTCAATTCCCATCCACAATTCAACATAAATATTAAATTACAACCTTGTGACCTAAAACAATAACATAAAACACACCTGTTATAGTCGCAGAGATGAAATCAGAGTAACTACCAAATTTTATTAAGCACATTATGAGTTCTTACAATCCAAAAAGAATTACAATGTGAATACATACTCTTTGCCATCCATTATCATAAGTCATACCAGCCCATATATTTGGTACTGAAAGAATGAATCTATTCTACCAATAGCTTTCTCTTCGGCTCTGGTAGTCTAATCGTCCCCGCCAGCGTCGAGTGCGCCTTGTGCGAGTCATCTGGTCTAGCTGTTGTTGTGATATAATAATAAAGCAAGGGTGAGCACTAGCCCACCAAGAATAATGTTTAACTGAACGATAATATATAACAGTTCAAAAGTATCTTTCAAACCATATGCCATGCATTTACGGAAATGATGCCAGTATAATACGAATGATGAATTTACAAGGTAACTTAAAGTATTTATTTTGGGGAAATATCTGCTAAGTCAAAATAAGCAAGATATTATTATTTTCATAATAGAGGAACTTGCGGAAGAATATTGCAATTCCAGTTCAAACACTATTCAAACCTGCCAACAATGATAATGTTGCAGGAAATTTTCCAACATTGAAAGATGAACTAATACTGGAGTTTGACGCGCCAGGAGACATAGCATTTACACGATGATCAGTCGCATGTTATGCTCCCCACCTCTTGTTCTCTACATGTAGAAGGAAGCACCGACGGATTTACTTGTCTACCGCCCTCTGGAACCCCCTCGGCCAACGGTTGGGCCATTTGCTGGACCGGTGCCACTGGGTCACTTACGCATCTCCTAGTTCATTTCACATCCATAACTTTGAAACGTAAAGTTCCTCCCCCTTTCCCCAAGTATAATACTTGTTGATAGGACTCCACAAAGTAGTCGTATCTAGTTGGAAAGGAAAATTCACCAATATTTCCCAAGCTGATGCTTGTTAATGGATAAAAACTTGTTCCATCAATTATTACCCCTCGAGCGTTGAAGAGGTAACCAAACAGATTCATATCGATGTTTGAAAGAATCAAGATGTGAGTGACAAGATAGTTTAGCAAGTATAGGACCGGGTAGTCCAATAAATAACATCTCTCAAGTGAGGTCCCCTTTTATATGTATTTTGAAGTTTGAGCGAGTATTTAAATCTTCTTATAAGACAGATTTAAATGAAGATAGAGTTTTGGGAACCTCCCCTTGATAAAATAGTCATAAAAGACTCTGATATATTTTATATAATATTCGAAGGTGAAAGATAATCTTTGAATAATATAAATCATTATAAAAGAATTTAAAAGAATTTAAATAAATATTCTAAGAATATTTATTAAATCAATAATAATTAAGGAATATTATTAAATCATAATGTTGCTCGTAAGTAATCCTCGAATAAATATACAGAATCATTTACTAAATAACTTTCTTCTTTAAATGAATATTCAATATAATATTCATTAATTAAATAAACTCAAATAAATATTTAAAATAATATTCACTAAATAAATCAAACCTTAAATGAATATTTGAAAATAATATTAATTTAAAAATAATATTCTAAATGAATAGCCAAATAATATTCTTTTCGTAATCAAAACGTTAAAGGAATATTAAGTAAATAGAACTTCCAATGGATATTTTAAAATAATATTCATCAAGTACATAAAATCCTAAATGAATATTCAAAATAATATTCATTTAATAAATCAATTCCAAATGAATATTCAATTGATATTCATTAAACAAATAATATTCTAAATGAATATCCAAATAATATTCTAAATAAATATCCAAATGATATTCATTTAGTAATCAAAACCTTAATATTCGAAATAATATTCCTTGAGTAATTAGAACTTCCATAGAATACTTTTGAAATACTATTTATCAATTACATAAAACTTAAATGAATATACGAAAGTGATATTCATTTAATGAATAAAATTCCAATGAATATCAAAGTAATTATTCATTAATATTAAAACTCTAATGAATATTCAAAAATAATATTCATTAATATTTCTCGACTGAAATAATACTCAAATAACATTTCTCGAAAGATTTCCAAGTATTTGATACTTTTATGGAAATATAAATAATTTTTAATAATAACATTCCTCAAAATGAATACTACTCTGTCGCTGGAATCCCTCCGGGTTTCCACGACTATCTATATAACACAAAATACCGACTCCCGGTCTCATATTTAAAGAATAAATATCATACGCCCTTCACTAAGGGTCCTAGCAAAACAATCCTGCTTATAACTGATAATCCATATCTAGTCTATAAGCCAATATCAATTCAGGGAACAAGTATTCCAATATATATATACTTTGAAAACAACATTCATGCTATGGCATATGTATAACAACAATCATATATATTATCACAACAACAGTTCCAAGGTATTGGAAACTTGCCTGGCAATCCTGAAGGGGTAGGGTGCCTCGTGTAAGAACCCAAAATTTCGGTAGAATTAAAACTTTTCCTATTATGATGAAGTGCATCAATGAATAGTGATTTGGTGGACGAATAGTGATTTTGAGGATTAAGAAAATTTTTCATGCCCCCTATGTACGAGACGTAGTGTGGATATTCTGAAGGTATACTAGTAATCTACGGAGTAAATAAGTGTATGTAAATGCGATCGGAATTCAGAAATTCCAAATTCTATTTTCGTGTAATATTTGACCGATCAGTGAATTATATATCAGTAATATCAAGAAATGAGATATTTAATTTGAGGAATTGAGGAGTTAATATTTTGGAATTTTATTATAAGTGATTTGAGAATTTGGAACGAAAACCACTGAGGAAGTGAAACAAACGTTCTAGAAACCGCTGAGTCTTTATAAAGAGATTAAGCGATCAAGCGAGCGAATCATGAATTGAGAATAGTAAATATTAGAAGTCCAAGGAAGGATATATTATGAGAGGAAAATGGAATTGAGACTAAAATCCTAGAGTTAAAGGAAATGAGAACAATTGAGAAACCGCGAGAATTTTTTTCTGAGATAAAGAGAAAATACAAAGAAAATTGGACACAACGATTGTTTGAGGTATTGGGCCACACTATTACAATGAAGTGCAACATATAAGTTTTAACATATTGATTTAGTAAATATACAAGAAGGGAAGCCCCTTGGTGCAAATAAGAAAAGGAAGGAAGGACTTGGAAACAATATGTATAAAGCAAGGGACTTGCTTGCAATTATGGATGGATAAAGGTAATCCAAATGAACCAATGAGGAGATGACACCACATGGCAAGAAGATAAGATGCATCCAAGTGAAAATATCAAGCATTATTAATCACTTTATCACTTTAGTCAAACAAAACAAACACCAAATACTCCATTCTGCCCAGCAGGAAAGGAGCTCACTAAAACGGGCCTAGAGACTTCATTACTCAATGAATTTTTTTGTTCTTTATATGGTTAGAAAGCTGTGAAGATGCTCTACAACTTTTATTCAGGAGCCTCGACCAGGAAACGAGTGCAAGGGCTTCGTTTTGGCTGATCTTTGGGGCGTGTTTTTCCAGTCAGGAAACCCACTTCCATGTTCTTGATTTCTTTGGTGAGATTGAAGATGGTGAGCATAGAGTAAGGCTTCCCCAAGGTTAACCAAGCTTGTTTGAGATTGTAAGAACATCAAGAAGGTATAAAACTCTAACCCCTCTTGGCCATGAATTATTTATGGTGTTTAATGTTAGATCCATGGATGTTAGTGTGAATCTTGGACATATAAGTTATGGATGATGTAGATCTTGAGTTTAAGTGTTGTGGTTGTGATTTTTAGCTTGTGGTTAGTGTATGTAACTCCATGTATGTTTTAAAGTATGATCTTGGTGGCTTAGATGATGGATGTGATGTGTATGTAAGATTCTTGAATGGTTAAGTGATATAAGCATGCTGAGATTTTTCCAGGAACTTGAACTGTCTTGTAAGAGGGTTTTGAACCCCCAAATCTTGTCCCCTGAGGTCCTAATATATATTGTTGGAAAGGTATTTGAATGTAGTTTCCAGAAATATAAAGTTCATGACTAGGTGATGTCTAGAGTTTGAGTTATGGCCTGAGAAGTGAAATGTGTTTCTGGATTCCGGACTGCACTAAATGGTCTGCTTGTGAACCTTGTTTAAACCCCTAAAAATTTATGTAGGATCATGGAAACATTAGAGAAGCTAGTAAATGCAGTGGTGAAGGCTACCCAAAAAGAATTGGATTAAAATATGTATTTTTCAATTTTATAAAAATGGTAGAGTAAAATTCGCGCAAGGGAAAAAGTCGTAAGTGGAGTGTAATTTTAGGGGCAATGAATATGATTCGGATATGGTAACCAAATTAAGTCGAATAAGTGACGAGCGTAATCGAGTGATGACATGAACCTATAGTGGGGCTAGAGTGTCATAAGACGAAGTCATTAAGTTAATTTTGTACCCCCTAAAACCCCGCAATTAAAGAGATATTGATTAAGGTACTAACGAACGGTTATTTCTTATGTATAGATCATTCCACTCCGCACGCTCGACCACCCCAACCTCACCAAGGCAAGTTTACTTTTCAAAACTTACATATACAAGGACTTTCACTGTTGTGTTTGTAGTTTTCAATCATATCAAATGTTTATGTTTATCGAAGTATCGATGAAATTGAGATGTATAAGTACATATATGTTTGCACCCCTTGAACTTAGAATGAAATGTTTTCTTCGGACAACGACTCTAGCAATAGAGGTCGTAGCGGTCCGTATATACTATTGACCGGGGAGCGGTATATTATTATATCGTAATTAAATTGCGAAAACCCGAAGGGTCATTCGGGGAGTATCGTATACTCAAGTAATTATTTTTATATCTTCGTAAATACTCAAAATACCTATCTTGGATTAAAAGCGTATTTAATTAAATAATTATTTTATTAATTATTAATATTAAATCTTAAAATATCATTTATTAATTATTGTTCATTATTTTAAAGACAAAGCTAATCCAAGATACCTTTAGCACTTTCAAACTCGAACTCTTTCGAACTCAAAACATTTTCGAAAACCCCCGGTCAGGTTTGCTTCTTGTATGATTCCAAGAATCATCGGTCGACTGATGTCGGACCTCAATTACTCAATTTTCATTTAAAATCAAGTTTTAAAAGAAAAAGAAAAAGGGACTCTAGCAGGTGTGGGAACCGTTGACGAACGATTCCCGGGATGTGTAAGCGGCCGTGAGCCAGGCGGTCCATCAATTATTATTCCGGCCCAGGTGTTGCCGAAGGATGATTACGGATGTAGTTTTCATCGAGGGTGATTACGGATGTAGTTTTCACCCGGGGATAGTTACGGATGTAGTTTCTATCCTTCTACCGGTAGAGAAGACCCGCGGATTATTGGACTTGGATGTGGCGACTAATCATCGTCAATCCTTGTCAGGTTTTTATGTTTTCTTCCAGTCCCATCCTCCACTTTGGAAAAATACTCAAACACTGCTTCTTGGGCCTAAGTGCCAAGTTGCCGATAGTGTGGTTTTTGATAAGAAAAATATTGACATCGTGCAGTATCTAGAACTGCAAGATTTTCTATAAAGATTGGCACGTGTTAGTGCACTCTTGCAATTGTTTCAAAGAATGAAATGTTTTTGTATGGGAAACCTTCTAAGCTAATGGAAGGAAAGAGGTTTGCAATGATGTATTCCCTGTACAGTATGTTAATCGTAGAGTGTTTTGCCAAAAATGATATACTCATATGTATATATTTTCAAACTTGAGATATATTGAAATGGGAACCTTATAAAGGGTTCATATGTTATTCTTAAAGCTCCTTAGTGAGTATAGATGTTTTATTCAAACTCGGACATATACGTTGTCCAATTACGTTTTGAAATCTGAGATATATACCCATATAGTTGTTAATGTTTTCGAAATAAACCACATTATTATTTTACAAAATGGTGAACTTGCTGAGCATTATGTAGCTCATTCTTGCTTTATAAAAACTTTTCAGAAAGAGAAGAATTTGGCCGATGAATTCCGCACCAGCAGAAGAGGAGTAGAAGAATTACCCCGGAGATGATTTAGTTCCTGATAAATACTACAGAGTAAGTCTGATAGGTTTTCAACTGTAATAGTAAGACTTGTCTTCAAGTATAGTTGTATAAGTGGAAGTGCGTAAGACTCTGGATTGTATAGATGAATTGTAATATTTAGTGTTACTTTTGATTATCGTTTATGAGGCTCTAACTTGTTTGTGCGTAAGATTGAGGTCTGGACGTATGTATTGTTGAGTTGTAAAGTTAATACAGATATGATATGGTTGGATGATGATGTGACGACCTGAATCTTTGACCTCAGATTTGGGGGCGTCACACCTCGTGTCAATCCGGTGATCTATAAATAGTCACAATAACCGAGGTCAATCACTTAACACTTTTTAAAAGGCTAAGTATAACTTATTTAAGTCGAAACACGTTTTCGAGTTATCTCGCTAAGCACCCTTTAGTGAAATTCTCTTTATTCTCACTATGACCAGTCATTCGTTCGCTACTAAGACACGTCGTCATACTTACACTTTGTATATACTTAAGTCGTATAAATTCTAAGGTTGGTCGTTTACGAATCAAGATTATACCTCAAGATTTATCGCCCGTTTTCTAAGTCATTTACCAAAGTCATAACCAAGTATGCTTCTAGGGGTTCGTTCGCGTTTAACCTTGATTCGAACATTTTATAAAATCGGAAAATGATCCATTCCACATGTGGTCTTCTCCCACACCTTCCTTTTTACCTCTATTATTTAATTATACAGATTCGCCACTGATTTCATAGTATTAAAGGAATCCAATTTCAGTTACGAACTTTCGATTACGGTTTCGAACCACTTTTACGAATTTAATCATAATTCCTAAACCGTAAGTCTGTTTGTTTCGATTCTTGCGCCAAAACGATCTATGACTCGAGATCTACAAGCTCATGCCAGGTCCTCAACCTTGTAAGAAACTTACAGTTTCGGACATGCTCTGTTTTTAACACCTATGTAAATTTCGACATTACGACGGCTTAAAAACGAATAATCCAATTTTCAAACCACCCAAATAATCATTCAACCAACAACCAACACTCATGGACACTATTTATCATCTTCCTCACTGTCTCAACAGGTCTTGGAGCCACAAAGTATATTTTAACATTTTTATAACACCCACATAACATACACGCTCTAAATCATGCATACAAGCCATAAACACCATCAAATCTCATATAAAACACAAAGGTGGGTTAAGGGTTTACCTTCTTGGAAGCTCTAGGAACACTATCAAGTGTTTATAAACACTTAACAAGCCGTAGATAGTCTTTATATAGCTTAATCCTTAAGGACAAAACAAGAAAACTGGTTAATCACTTCGGAGTTACTATTCATCAGTCCAAAGAAATGCAAAAACGAGGTCCTTACCTTGCTTTTCTAGATGAGGGTCCTAAAGAAGAATTGTAGAGCATCTAACCAGCTTTCCAAAAAGCTAAAGAACACCAAATTTCATTGAGTAATGAAGGAGATATGGCCATTAGAAAATCTGTCCAGAAACTGTCAAGCATCAGGACAGTTTGCTTCTTTAACTTGGGGAGGTGATTTTTCTAGGCTATACTACTTGGATTGCCACGAAACTTTGAGCGAATATTGCCCATGGAGTGGAGAGGCTTGGGTTAAAGTTTGGTGATTTTATCATGGATAGAAATGGAGATATGATTTTTCTTCTATAGAGTGCTCTTGCTGGGCAGTTTTTTAAGAAAATGGAGAGAATGGAGTTTGCTTGCTATAATGATATAATGTATGCATGTATGGCTTATATCTTGGATTCATCTTGTTTTTATGCTTTGTCAAAAATCTATTGGTGCCACTTGTTGATCCCTCATTTGTCCAAGTGTTGGCACTACATTATGCAACTCCATTTTTGGCAAAATGCAACTACATCACTCACTTGTTTGTTGACTTTCAAGTAGGTCACTTGGATATTTTCTTTTCCCACCAATTGATTCTTCTTGTATCTTTGCTCTCTGCTTGTTTTTTTTGTCCGGTTATTACTCCATTTCAATAATCGTTCGGAGGAATATTTCAAATATTTATCGCTAAGGTTTTACCGGAAACCTTATTAATATTCTTGCTAATATATTTAATTCTCCTTTATAAATCTTGTATTTAAATTTCTCAAATCTTTTAAAGAAATCCTTAAATCCTTCAGTGTCCAGGGAAATCTCGGAGAAAATAAAAGTGCTAATTTTCTGAATCCGATACCGTTTACATACACTTATCTCGCCCCTGTATCATGAATACGAACTCCGAAACCCGTTCTGAATACTTCTATATAGCGTCGTCTTAATCATATTCTCATTTCCACCAAAAACACTATTCACTACTTATTCTCTTTTATTCCTTATATATATATAAATGTCCTTGTTCTCTTTCGGGCATTCCTTAACCCTTTTACGGAACGACTGGACTAACAACAGATATTGATTTGGATGACACAAGAATATCTCCTTCCTCTTTGGAGTGTCATAACTTATTTCTTAGGAGATAGATTATTCTAATCTAGGTTGTCAACCCATTGCATTCTTCATGACATATAATCTTTTAAATCTATACCCATTCACATTCATTGTTAATACCTTGTAGTCGGAGTCACTGTTCATTCTTTCATCAATATATAAAAAAAGTTTTAATTCTACCGAAAATTCGGGTTCTTACAAGGCTGGCCCAAAAGTTTCCTATGGTGATAGCAATGTAGGAAGAACATTGGGATATGGCAATATTAATCTTGGAAATGTCATCATCAACAATGTAGCTCATGTCCCAGGACTCAAGCAAGACTTGTTATCTGTAAGTCAAATCTGTGACAAGGGATATCATGTAGATTTTCAACCTGAATATTGTGAAGTTATCAGCAAATCTACAGGAAAGGTTGTTCTAGTTGGTCATAGGCAAAACAACATTTATGAAATCAAGCTTTTAATAGACTCTGTTGGAAAAGCTGTTTGCCTGTCTACAAGAATGTCTAGTGAAGAGAGTTGGAAGTGGCACAAGAAACTCTCACATTTGAACTTGAACAACATCAATGAATTGATCAGAAAGGATCTTGTAAGAGGACTCCCAAAGGCTCTATTAAATGTTGATGGTCTATGTGATTCATGTCAAAAGGCCAAGCAAAGGAAGTCATCTTTCAAGAGCAAGACAGAATTTTCAATCATTGATCCTTATCATCTTCTGCATGTTGATCTCTTTGGTCCAGTAAATGTTATGTCTATAGCAAGGAAGAAATATGCTTTAGTCATTGTTGATGAATACACTTGATTCACTTGGGTGTATTTTCTAGCAAAGAAGGATGAAACTACATTAACTCTGATGGAGCATGTGAAACTTCTGGACAAAGGATCAAGTAACAAAGTCAGAATCATCAGAAGTGATAATGGAACTGAGTTCAGGAATGCAACAATGGAAGAATTCTGCAAGAACAATGGAGTGAAGCAAGAATTTTCAGCACCTGGTACACCACAACAAAATGGTGTAGTTGAAAGGAAAAATAGAACCTTGATTGAAGCTGCCAGAACTATGCTTAATGAAGCAAAATTGCCAACTTATTTCTGGGCAGAAGCTGTTCAAACTGCTTGTTTTACTCAAAATGCTACACTGATCAATAAGCATGGAAAAACACCATATGAGATGGTGAAGAAAAAGAAACCTAACCTGAAATACTTTCATATTTTCGGGTTAAAATGGTTTGTTTTGAAGACTCATCCTGAACAGTTGACCAAGTTTGAGCTAAAGGCAGATGAAGGAATTTTTGTTGGCTATCCACTGTCAACAAAGGCATTCAGAGTTTACAATCTGAGAACTAAAGTGATCATGGAATATATACAAGTGTCTTTTGATGACAAGAAGATAACTGGACTTGAAGATAAAGATGAATATGATCAACTGAACTTTGAAAATGAAGATTTAAACTCTGTTGAAGTAAACTCTGATCAAACTATTCTGACAGACTCTATTGAAACAAACTCTGAACCTCTACTGGTCAACACTGGAGAAACTTCTCAGCCACAACAAAGGGAAGAACCAGTTGAGGGGGAGCATGATCAAGATGAAGACTCAAACATTGATACTGAGTCAACTGAAAAATCTAGATCAAACTCTGATGATTCAAACTCTGAAAATTCAAATTCTGACTCTGGGCAGTCAAGTTCAGGGGGAGTCTCAGAAAATGAAGAAAGCCCACAACAAAATCAGGAGAGCATGGATCAAGGGGGAGGATCACATGCTGACAGAAGTCATTTGCCTTCTGCTAGGAAATGGACCAAATCACATACATCTGATTTGATAATTGGTGATCCAGATGCAAAAGTGAAAACAAGAAGTGCCACTGCAAGTGAATGTCTGTTTCATGCATTCTTGTCTAAAAATGAACCAAAGAAAGTGGAAGAAGCTCTTCAAGATGCTGACTGGATAACAGCAATGCAGGAAGAGTTGAATGAATTTGAAAGGAATGAAGTTTGGACCCTTGTACCAAGGCCAAAGAACAGATCTATTGTTGGTACTAAATGGGTTTTCAGAAACAAGACTGACAGTGAAGGTGTTATCACAAGGAACAAGGCCAGACTGGTAGCAAAAGGCTATTCACAGCAGGAAGGAATAGACTATGATGAAACATTTGCTCCAGTTGCAAGATTGGAGGCAATCAGAATTTTTCTAGCATATGCCTCTTACAAGAAATTCAAAGTGTTCCAGATGGATGTGAAAAGTGCCTTTCTGAATGGGAAGCTTGAAGAAGAAGTGTTTGTTGAGCAACCACCAGGATTTGTGGACCCCAAATATCCAGATTATGTCTACAGGCTAGATAAGGCACTATATGGACTTAAGCAGTCACCAAGAGCATGGTATGAGACACTTGCTCAATTTCTTCTAGAAAGTGGATTCAACAGAGGTACAATTGACAAAACTCTATTTTATTTCAATCAAGGAAGTGACCTCCTTTTAGTTCAGATATATGTTGATGACATTATCTTTGGGTCTACTAATGATAAACTCTATAAGAAGTTTGCCAAGCTCATGCAGTCCAGTTATCAAATGAGCATGATGGGAGAGCTTAGTTATTTTCTAGGCCTACAGGTAAAACAAACAGATGATGGTATCTTCATTAATCAAGCAAAATATACCAGAAATCTTCTCAAGAAATTTGGTATGCTTGACTGTTCATCTGCATCAACTCCCATGGCAACAACAACTAAATTGGACAAAGACACGGGAGTTTCAGTGGATATGACAAACTACAGGGGCATGATAGGATCTCTTCTTTACTTAACAGCTAGTAGGCCTGACATCATGTATGCAACCTGTCTTTGTGCAAGGTTTCAGGCAGATCCTAGAGAGCTACATCTGACAGCTGTGAAAAGAATCTTCAAGTATCTCAAGGGCACCATATCATTAGGTCTGTGGTACCCTAGAGAATCAGATTTCAAGCTACTTGGGTATTCTGATGCAGACTTTGCAAGCTGCAAGATAGACAGAAAGAGCACTAATGGAAGTTATCAATTTCTTGGTGACAGACTTGTCTCTTGGTACAGCAAGAAACAGAAATCAATTTCTACATCTATAGCTGAAGCAGAGTATATTGCAGCTGGTAGCTGTTGTGCACAGATCTTGTGGATGAAGAATCAGTTGCTGGATTATGGATTGAGGTACAGTAAGATTCCTATTTACTGTGATAAGCAAAGTGCTATTGCTATGACAGGTAATCCAGTACAGCATTCAATGACCAAGCACATCAGCATAAGGTACCACTTCATCAGAGAACATGTGGAAGAAGGGAATATTGAACTACATTTTTGTGTCTACAGAACAACAGCTTGCAGATATTTTCACCAAACCATTGAGTGAAACTACATTTACAAGACTGGTCAATGAACTAGGAATGGTCTCTGGTTCTGACTAGGAATGTTGGTTAGATTCAAATTTTACTTATGTAATGTGTTGCTCATATTTCTTTGATTTGTTAAGTGTTAAGTGAACTCTGTTGATTAAACTCTGTTATGCATACTCTGTTAACATGTTTTTCTGTCAAACTCTGTTAAACTCTGTCAGCATGCCTGTATGTCATACACTGTTAATAAGTTTGATAAACTCTGTGAACTCTGAGTTGATTTTTGTCTGAGTGAAAACACCAATGAAGAAATATGTATGAAGCATGATTCTCAGCAATTAATCATGAATCTTTCTGAGTTATTGTGATCTAATCTTAGATTGTGCAGAAAGTTAACACAGCATGATACTGGTTCATATTTATAGCATCTCTTAGTTTATTTTGTCCTAAACTCTGAGTCTATAAATACTATGTGCATTGCCTTTCATGAATAACTACTGATGTTGATGAACTCTAAACTCTGTTAGTTATACTCTGGTAGATTAAAATGATTACTGCAATACCCCAAAGAAAATGTATATAGGTTGCTATACTCCTTTGAGATTATGTTGGTGACTAGGATGACCCAGGAACTTATTGGTATATAATATGTGCTAAAATTCTCTGATTTTTGGTGACTAGTCAAAGACTAGGATGACCCAGGAACTTATCAAAATGATAAGGGCTAAAATTTTTTGAATTTTTGGTGACTGGCTCCAACCTCTAATTACTGGAATGAATAGAATAGAATAAAAAAAAATAGAGGGGGTATAAAATAAATTAAACGTTACTGTATATAGATTGATTACTACAGAGTTTAGCTTTCATCATACAGTCAGCGTTTACTATGAGAGTTTGTGCATCCAGTGTTTATTGATTTACTTTATGGATTTTATGAAAAATTAGATGCTCTAAAAATTGATTTGGTAAACTCTGCTTCACACACACATATTTTCACAACTGTGCAATTTTTGAAAGGGTTTCGGTGATAAAGTTGGAGAATTGACAAACGCTGTTGATTTGTGGTTAGTACTCTGAGGTAAATTTTCATTTGGACAATTTGAAAATTTTGGAGTAAATAGTGCTTTTGACAACTGTTAATAAGTGTATTGTGTTAAAGTGTCTTGGAAATAGGAAAGAGAATACAGCGGTGATAATTGCTATTCTAATTGTTCTGTTCCTGATTTAATTGTGGTTATTGTTGATGAATTTGTTACTTATATGATTACTTTAATTAGTTTTCATTTTCTTTGATTTAATTCTTTGAAGAACAGTTCATAAACATAAAAAAAATTACAGAACACATTAAATAAGATTAGAGAAACCGGATTCTTCATTGATAATTAGAAAGAGATTACATGCAAATATTACATCTTTTTGTTCTCTCTATCTACTAATCTATTCAACAGGAAAATAAAAAGTGAAATCCAAACCACTCCATTGCTGTCAGACATCCCAGATTGCATCTTTGCCACTTTGTTTGGGTGGAAGTTGAAGGGATAAGGTTATTTTTGCTGACATATTCATTAACAATGGTTGGTGGTGTTGGATGAGGATGCCTTAGAGGAAAGCCATGCTAATGTTGCTTGAAGAGCAGCATCGATGTCGATCACTCTTGCAGGCCTTTCTCTCTCGATTTCTTCAAGACTGGCATCCATCTGCAGCCACAAAGTTTCAAGTTGCCTTTCCCAGTCAAAGGCATCAAACTCTTCACGAGTATAACTGAAGATATCTCTGTTCTCTACGAGATGGAGATTCTTTTCCTTGATGGTAAGCTTTGACATTGTTTAACGGTGTGTTGTGTGAAGGGTTTTTGATTTTCAGGAGAGAATGAAAGATTAAATGGATACTGAACAAGTCTCTAGGCGTTAAATAGAGATGGGTAAGTAACGAAGTACTAAAACGCTTCGTATTCTGGTTTTTAATGGTTACAGGTAAACGCTTCGTATTCTGGTTCCAGGTATTTTAAGAGAGTGTTATTTGATTTTTTTTAAAAAAAAACAAATATTTTATTGTTATATTCACAAACACACTTCTTAAAATTACGAGCGTGTGTATTCCACTCACCCATTATTGTGTCCCACTCACCCATTATTGTGTCCCACTCACACATTAATCTAGGAACTGTTGAGTGTTTGAATACACAAACGATTGAGTTTTAATTTTTAATTACAACTCTAATTACTTTTGTGTCCAAACGATTGTGTTTTACTTTCACTCACTCACTTTTACATCTCACAGTTCTCTCAGTTTTCACTTACGCATTTTCACAAACACCTTTCCTACATACACTTTTACTTGTGATTTCTTGCCCTTTTCTTGTTTCAATGGCTTCTAAACCATTCACTGTTCTTGGTCTACGTTTTGTCCCTAACAATTATGCAGCTCCACTCCATCATGAACGTGTTCCAGAAGCGTTTCATCTTATGTAGAATTTCTTGAGAGACTCAGAGATCGGACAAGCTCTGGTTGAACCTAGTACTCTCTCTGCATCTCAAATTGCCACTTTTTGGCAAAACTCAGTCTATGTGGATGGAGGAGAGAATGGGACTCCAAACATCATCTTCACTCATGAAGAACAAGAGTTTGTGATTACTCCACAAACTGTTAGAGAAACGATGGGGTTTGATACACACACCTCCTATGCTTACGCTGCTGAACCTCAATTGAGACAGATGCTACAGGAGATAGGCTACATGGATTCTCTTGACAAGCTTGGCAGTGTAAAGAGGCCTAATCTCAGGAAGGAATGGAATTTTTTCTTCGATTGCATTACAAGGACATTCCAGAAGAAAGTCACTAACTGGGATGCAATTCCAATGGACAATCTACAAATCGGGTATTCTCTACTTTATGGCAGTAATTTTGATTTTGGTAGATATGTTCTGATGAATCTAGGTGATAAACTGTCAGAGTCTACTACAGTTTATTTTGCTCGATTTTGTCAAATGCTATTCACTGCTTGTGTATCTAGTTTAGAGAGTGCTGAAACTGATGAAATTCAGCCTTTTAGAGTCAACAGGAGAATATTCTCTGATATGACTAATAAGGATGTTGGTAAAGAAAACCTACCTGCCTTTGTTCTGCCACTTGCTTTGCAAAATTTTCTCAATCAACCTCAAGACCAACCACAACCAGAACCACAAACTGAACCACTAAACACTGAACCACCTACATCACCTACCCACACTGTACCTACTCAACAACCTTCATCACCAATCACAAACACTGCTTCAACCCAAAACCCTCAATCTCCAATCACAAAACAATCTTCACACACTCCACAAATAAACTCTGAACCATCACAATCTCAACCACAACCACAGCCTAAAGCAAAAAGAGGCAGAGTAAAACAATCAGCAGCAACCACTGAAAGACATGCAAGAGTTAAGAAGTCAGTAGAGACACACATCAAAGCAAAACAGACATCTTCTGGAGCTGTTTTGTGACGCCCCCAGATCCGGGGTCGGAGATCTAGGCGCTCACGGTCCATTTTCCATTAATAACATATCTGTTCTTGCACATAATATATATAACACAGCCATCGACCCCACAATAAACTCACACCGCACACACACACACACAGGTTATAGCCTCAGAAACGTCACCACATTGATTAAGCAGAAATAAAATTATCAGAGTTATTACAGACCGAATTAAATAGTATTTATGCTACCAGCAACACTTCGATATGAAGCGAAGTTGGCGGCTTGAAAGTTTGTTACGATACACTGCCTTGCACAGGTCATACTGATAAATAAAACGAACTAACAAAAGCTGCCAACCAATCCGACTAATGGGGCCTACCGGTGGAATCTCAACTGCTGGCTCGGGTCTAGTCACCTGCTTTCGAGCAGTCTGTCTGGTTCTTGCCATTTCGCTTAGCTGTTGTGTTTGTAAAGTTTGAAAACAAGCAAGAGTGAGCAACTATAGCTCAGCAAGAAATATATGTATAAGGTAAGCAATATAACATTTCATATGATTGGCAGTTATTAAACTTGTTTGTATCAATCAGATATAAAATCACTTGTCATAGTTGATAAATTCCGAAGGTGCAACAATATGTGCCCTTGTTTTCAAAATAAACTTGTAGTTCTAGATACTGCATTGAGTCAACATCTTTCTCATCAAAATAGAACAGTATCAGCAACTTGGCACAAAAGCCTAAGAAGCAGTGTCAAAGCATTTTTCCAAAATGGAGGAATGGGACTTAAATAAAACACAAAACCTGACAAGGATTGACGATGATCAGTCGCCACATCCAAGTTCAATAATCCGCGGGTCTTCTCTACCGGTAGAAGGATAGAAACTACATCCGTAACTATCCCCGAGTGAAAACTACATCCGTAATCACCCTCGATGAAAACTACATCCGTAATCATCCTTCGGCAACACCTGGGCCGGAATAATAATTGATGGACCGCCTGGCTCACGGCCGCTTACACATCCCGGGAATCGTTCGTCAACGGTTCCCACACCTGCCAGAGTCCCCTTTTTCTTTTTCTTTTTAAAACTTGATTTTGATTAAAAACAGAGTAGTTGAGGTTCGACATCAGTCGACCGATGATTCTTGAAATCATACAAGAAGCAGACCCTGACCGGGGGTTTTCGAAAATGTTTTGAGTTCGAAAGAGTTCGAGTTTGAAATTATTAAATATATCTTGGATTAACTTTGTCTTTAAATAATGAACAATAATTAATAAATAATATTTTAAGATTTAATATTAATAATTAATAAAATAATTATTCGATAAAATAAACTTTTAATCCAAGGTAGGGTTTCGAGTATTTACGAAGATATGAACATAATATTTGAGTATACGATACTGCCCGAATGACCCTTCGGGTTTTCGCAATCTAGGTACGATATAATAATATACCGCTCCCCGGTCAATAGTATATACGGACCGCTACGACCTCTATTGCTATAGTCGTTGTCCGAAGAAAACATTTCAATCTAAGTTCAAGGGGTACAAGCATATATTTACTTATACAATCTCAATTGCATCAATACTTCGATAAACATAGCATTTGATATAATTGAAAACTAAAAACACAACAGTGAAAGTCCTTGTATATGGATAAGTTTTGAAAAGTAAACTTGCCTTGGTTTGGTTGGGGTGGTCGAGCGTGCGGAGTCGAACGATCTATACATAAGCAATAACCGCTCGTTAGTACCTTAACAATATCTCTTTAATTACGGGGTTTTAGGGGGTACGAAATTAACTTAATGACTTCGTCTTATGACACTCTAGCCCCACTATAGGTTCATGTCGTCACTCGATTACGCTCGTCACTTAATCGACTTAATTTAGTTACCACATTCGAATCATAACCATCACCCTAGAATTATGCTACACTAATCGACTTTTTCCCTTGCGCGAAATTTACTCTAGCATTTTTATAAAATCCAAAAATTCATATTTTAATCCAATTCTTTTTGGGTGGTCTTCACCACTGCATTCCCTAACTTCTCAAAGTTTTCCATGATCCCACATATATTTTTAGGGGTTTAAACAAGGTTCACAAGGGGGTCACTTAGTGCAGTCCAGAATCTAGAAACACAATTCACTCCTCGGGCCATAACTTAAAATCTATACATCACCTAGCCATGAACCTTACATTTCCAGAAACTACATTCAATTATCTTTCCAACAATATATGGTAGAACATCAGGGGACAAAATTTGGGGGTTCAAAACCGGGTTACAATACAGATCAATGCTCCTGGAAAAACTCAGCAAGCATATACTACTGAGATCAACCATTTTTCACAATTCCACAACACAACCAACACTTAATTCACTTAGTTCATGGTTTATAACACTCATGGAGATATATATACTATCCTTAATCATAAAAGTCACAATCAAAACATCAAAACTCAAGATCCATGTCATCCATTACTTATACAACCAAGATTAACTCATATATACATGGATCTACTACCAAACATTATAAACACTACAAAACCAAAAGGGTTTGAGATTTTTATACCTTCTTGAGCACCTAGGAGTCTTGGACAAGCCTTACACAACTTAATAACACCTTGAATGGTCTCCTACAACCCTTACAATCCAAGATCTAAAAGAAAATCAAACATGATTACTATTCACCCAATCTTTAACAATTTATAACTTGAATGTGGATGGATGAAATGGCTTGAAACTATTAACATGCCTTGTCTAGATGATGGAGAGGGCCTAGGATTTATGTTTTGATTTATGAGTGATGGGAAAGGGGGGGAGAAGAATTTTTCTTCTTCTCTTTTCTTCTTGGCCGAGAGCTATGAACAAGGGGGGGTTGTGTTTTGGTTTTTGTGTTTGTTTGTTGGTTGAATAATTGATGTTAAAAGTGTTGGGTGATACATAATGTGTATGTATAGCAATGTACTAGCATAGGTATGGTCACATGTACTACTTGTCTCCCCTTTTTGAAAAGCAAGCTAACTAGTTACTATTCCCCTTCTATTTGGCTAACTAGTTTGCTTATTCCTAACCACTTGGTTGCATGGGACTTGCATGCAATACTACTCCTTGTATCATTATTCTTCCACCAATGCTTGTCATTTAATCTTTAATTCGTATCGTATCTTAATTAATCTCTCGTAATAATATTTTGTCGCGTAGAGATTTCCCCTATAATTCCTTAAGTACTTAATTGTGTAAATCCCTCGAATATCCATAATTCCTCGTCATAATTCTTAATAAATCTTTTTAATACTCTAATCATTCTCAAATCCCAAGTTTTATAAATCTTACTAACAATAAGACTCTTGCCTTCACAATCTTCCTTTTATCTTACATAGTGAATGTAACAACATAATTTCTCAGACAATCAATTCCATTAAACAACAGGGATGACTAGAAAGGTTCCAATTTGACAATGTCACATGATATTAAATAAAAGAAAATATTACAAAAATTTGGGTTCTTACAGCCTCCCCTCCTTAAAAGGATTCCGTCCCGGAATCAGGTTGAAAACAGTTGGGGGTGATTTTCACGCATCGCGCTCTCTAGTTCCCATGTTGATTCTTCGACATTCTGATTCCTCCACAAAACTCTCACTAATTTGACAACCTTGTTCCTCAGCACCTGTTCTTTTCTATCCATGATTTCTACGGGTTGCTCCACATATGTTAAGTCTGGCTGCAGATCCACTTGATCATGTTCTATCACGTGTCGGAAGTCGGTATGGTAGGGTCGTAGCATGGACACATGGAACACATTATGTACTTGCTGCAAGCTCGGGGGTAAAGCCAATTCATAGGCTAACTTTCCAACTCGTTTCAAGATCTCAAAAGGTCCAATAAATCTCGGGCTTAGTTTTCCTTTCTTACCAAATCTCATAAATCCCTTCCACGGTGATACTTTTAACATCACAAACTCTCCTACCTCATATTCTTTGTCCTTGCGGGTCTGGTCTGCATACTTCTTCTGTCTGTCTTGGGCCGCTACCAGCCGTCCTCTTATGAATTCGATAGTTTCTCTTGTCTTTTGGACCAGTTCAGGCCCTAAAATCTTCCGCTCTCCTACCTCTTCCAAACACAAGGGAGACCGACATCTTCGTCCGTACAAAGCTTCATATGGGGGCATGCCTATACTCGCATAGTAACTATTGTTGTAGGAAAATTCGATCAACGGCAAGTGGTCATCCCAACTTCCCTTAAAATCAATGGCACATACCCTCAACATGTCCTCGATGGTCTGGATGGTTCTCTCACTCTGTCCGTCTGTTTGGGGATGGTATGCAGTACTCATGTTTAACTTGGTCCCCAGACAATCCTGAAAACATCTCCAGAACCTGGAGTTGAATCTTGGGTCTCTATCTGATACAATGCTCACAGGAACCCCATGCCTAACCATAATCTCCTTTAAGTAAATATCTGCCAGCTTGTCGACAGTGTATCTCTCGTTGATTGGAAGAAAATGTGCTGACTTAGTCAACCTATCGATAATTACCCAAATGGCATCATGATTAGTCTTGGTCCTTGGTAATCCGACCACAAAATCCATCGCAATTTGCTCCCACTTCCACTAGGGTATCTCCAAGGGTTGCAACAATCCACTGGGCCTCTGGTGTTCGGCCTTTACTCTTTGACATGTCAAGCATTTACTTACCCACTCGGCCACGTCCTTCTTCATATTTGGCCACCAATAGTATTCTCTCAGATCTCTATACATCTTAGTGCCTCCAGGGTGAATTGAGTACCTCGAACTATGAGCCTCTTGCAAAATCTCGTCTTTTAATTCCTGAACGTTCGGGATCCATATCCTAGATGCGTACCTCATAATTCCATTCCCGTCCTCCTCACACTTAATTTCCTCGCCAGTCAAAATTTTCTCCATCGAATTCTTTTCTTCTTCTATCTTCTTTTCCTGGCATAACTTAATCTTTTCCAATAGCGGTGGTTGGACTCTTATTTCCATTAGACTCTCTTGTCCAATTCCTGGTAACCTCACTTCAATCTCCAGTTTCTCAGGGTCCTTGATCAACTCGTCCACTGACATTATCATCTTGAGTTTCTCCTTCCGGCTAAGTGCATCGGCCACCACGTTGGCCTTCCCTGGGTGATAACGAATCTCACAATCATAATCTTTAATTAGCTCTAGCCATCTCCTCTGCCTCATGTTTAACTCTTTCTGAGTGAATATGTACTTTAAGCTCTTGTGATCCATGTAGATTTCACACTTTTCTCCGTAAAGATAATGTCTCCAAATCTTCAAAGCAAAAACTATCGCTGCTAATTCCAAATCATGGGTGGGGTATCTTACCTCATACTCCTTAAGTTGTCTGGATGCATACGCGATCACTATACCGTGCTGCATAAGCACACATCCTAAACCTTTATGGGATGCGTCACTATAAATCACAAAATCTCCCTTATCATCAGGTAGGGCTAGTACTGGTGCTGTCACCAACCTCTTCTTCAACTCTTGGAAGCTCTCTTCGCATTTTTCAGTCCACACAAACTTCTCGGTCTTGCGAGTTAGTCGGGTCAAAGGGGCTGCTATCTTGGCAAAGTCTTGGACAAATCTCCTATAGTAGCCAGCCAGTCCTATGAAACTTCTCACCTCTGTCGGAGTGGTTGGTCTCTCCCAATTTGATACAACCTCTATTTTGGTTGGGTCCACTAGAATGCCTTGTTCGCTAATCACATGCCCTAAAAACTGAACTTCCTTCAACCAAAATTCACACTTCGAGAACTTAGCGTACAACTTTTCTTCTTTCAATGCTCCCAATACAATCCTCAAGTGCTCTGTATGTTCCTCCTTCATCTTGGAATAAATCAAGATGTCATCGATGAAGACTATAACACACTTGTCCAAGTACTTCTTGAAGACTCGATTCATTAAATCCATGAAAGCTGCAGGGGCATTCGTTGGCCCAAATGACATCACTAGGAACTCATAGTATCCGTACCGGGTGCGAAAGGCTGTCTTTGGTATATCTTCTGGCTTAATCTTTAACTGGTGATACCCGGTTCTCAAATCAATTTTGGAAAAATAAACTGCGTCCTTTAATTGATCAAACAGGTC
Source organism: Saposhnikovia divaricata (assembly GCA_036435485.1). NCBI lineage: Eukaryota > Viridiplantae > Streptophyta > Magnoliopsida > Apiales > Apiaceae > Saposhnikovia > Saposhnikovia divaricata. The sequence goes on from CM071600.1 coordinate 136,213,171, forward strand.
ATCTATCCTAGGCAAGGGATACTTATTCTTTATAGTCACCTTGTTCAACTCCCTGTAGTCTATACATAATCTCATACTACCATCCTTCTTTTTCACGAATAACACCGGGGCTCCCCACGGTGACACACTAGGTCTTATCATCCCTTTATCCAACAACTCTTGTAACTGAGTGGCCATCTCTTTCATCTCCACTAAGGCTAGCCGATATGGGGCTTTCGAAATTGGGGCCGTACCCGGAACTAAGTCTATAGCGAACTCGATGTCTCTATCAGGTGGTAGTCCGGGAAGATCATCCGGAAATATGTCCGCGAACTCATTAACGACAGGGATTTCCTGTAGGTTTGGTGCCTCCTTCTTGGTATCCTTCACATAGGCTAAATAGGCTTCGCATCCTTTACGTAACAGCCTCTTAGCTTGAATCATAGTCAGGAACTTTTGGTTTTGCCGTTTCCCACTAAACACTACTTCCTCGTCCCCTGGCAGTTTCAAACTTACTTTCTTCTTTACACAATCAATCTGGGCTCCGTGGGTTGTTAACCAATCCATACCTACTATTACGTCAAACTCACCTAGTTTAAAAGGTATCAAGTCTACCCGAAAGTGTCACCCTTCTATTTCTAGGTCACAACCTGGACATACTTGGCTAACGGGAATAATTTCATGATTAGCTATCTCTATTTGCAGTCTGTCTTTCAATGGTTCAGTCTTAAGGCCTAACTGACATACAAAATCTAGAGATATGAAAGACTTGGTAGCTCCCGAATCAAATAAAACATTTGCCTTAACTGAGTTGAGTAGTAGAGTACCTACAATCACATCCGTGTTCCTCACGGCATCCTGCACCGTCATGTTAAAAGTTCTTGCAGTAGGGGCCTTGTTAGAAGAAGTTCCACTCACTCTCGATGCAGCTGGCCTAGAGGACATACATTCCCTCATTCGGTGCCCTGGTTTCCCACACTTTAAGCAATTACATTCGGCACTGGTGTTGTTACTAGTTCCTCGACAGGCATTAGCATAATGCCCTGTCAGCCCACACTTGAAGCACTTCACATCTTGCAGGTTACACACGCCCGCATGTTTCCTTCCACATTTATTACATTCTGGGGGTTGGGCTCGGGATGGGGTAGAGTAAGACGATCCCTGTGGTCGGCCGCTCTGGCCCACACTCCAACTTCAGCTCTCTTGGTTCCAAAGTTTTCGGTGGGTTTGGGACATCGTTCCTCGCTTAAATTTGCTCGGAAAGCTCCCACCCGCAGAGTTTCCTTTTCGACTATCAAACTTCCTCTTCTTTCCTTCTCTCTCCTTCTGCATCTGTTCACTCCCAGCCTCAACAATTGATGCTTTCTGTACCAGGGTGGCATAGTCTGTCAGCTCAAGAACCGCCACACGATTCTGAATCCATTGCTTTAGCCCTAATTGAAACCTTCGGGCCCTCTCTGCCTCAGAGTTTACATATTCCGGCACAAATCTTGACAACTCAGTAAATTTGGCCTCATACTCGGCCACCGTCATGTTACCTTGCTTCAGTTCCAAAAACTTCAGCTCCATTTTTGTCTCCATGAACCTAGGAAAGTACTTCTCCAAGAACAGCTCGCTAAATCTCTCCCAGGTCACCACACCTCTTCCTTCCAAATTCTTCTTAGCTTCCCACCAGTAGTTCGCCTCACCCTTCAGAAGGTAAGTGGCGAAAACAGTCTTCTGCTCCTCAGCGACACCTAGTATCTCAAAAGATTTTTCTATTTCCTTCAGCCAGGCCCTTGCCTCGACCGGATCGGCAGTTCCTTTAAATTCTGGGGGTTTCAGGGACTTGAAGTTCCGGAAAGTATTAGCATTAGCATTTTGGGGTGGTTGCTGAACTGGGGGACGGTCCAAGTTCTGCCTAAGTAACTCCATGAACTGTTCCATAGGGCCTCCCCTAGGACGTTCTGCCTCTCGGGTGTCATCACCAGCTTCTTCTTCATACTCAGAGTCATCAAACAAGTTATGATCGTTGCCCTCACTCTCACTCAGGTTGACATTCTCCCCTTCACGGTTATGGTGGCCTCCGGTTCCATGGTGGCTACCCGGGCCCTCAGAACTGATCGGGTGAGCTCGAGTGTTCATTCTTCTGGGTGGCATGATTCTGATAATAAAACAAGAAATGGGTTAGGGTTTTCCAATTACCTGATAGCGTTTGCACGGGTCAGGAGCGTATCGTTCCTCCTCATAAGGGTGGAAGTTGCAAAAGTTTTAATAATCCGATGTTGGAAATAAAATGTCAAACATTTTTGGGAAAATCCCTTTGGGATGCGAAAACATTTACAAGAGTTTTCAAAATTTCGAAACCTCAAAAATATTTTTTTTTTAGAAAAATTTATTTAAAAAAATTGTAGGAACATTTTTGAAAATTGTAGAGAACAATTTGAAATCGCATATCGTAAATTTGAAACAACATGGTTGTATTTGTGGCTTGTAGCAATTGTATAATCATAGTTGTATATCAAAACAGTAGAGCATGGCATCGGAAAGTAAAGCAGTTGAGGCAATATTAAGGAAACTGAAACTAAATAAGTACGGTACAAGGGTTATCACAAAGTTTGGATGTTAGAGCCAAATACATAGTTCCGATGTCAAAGTCTAGCAAAAGTGGAACAAATACAAGTACATCATCCGAATAATAGTCAAGGCTACACAAAAGTAGGGCTACATCCGTACATACTACCCGAAATCACATATACATATCTGTAGGTCAGTCTACTCATCCACTGGTCAGAAAGGATACCACTGCACAAGTCAACTATCCCGCAAAATCGACACACTAATGTCATCTGAACCTAGGGGACTGAGCTATCAGTAACACATCACGGGGCCGCACCACGGCGGAGCAAGGTCCTCACTCAGGTAAATGCACGACACACAACACGCCTAGCATCCCTCGCCTGGATCACTCCGCCCCCGCGGATCCCTAAACCAAGAATCCTATCGCGACTCCTCCTCTCAATCCTATGGAGTCGAGCCCTAGTCCTCCTAGCAACAGCGGTCCTCATCTCAGCCTGGATCCTCAAGCGCGCCTCGCGCTCCTCCACTAGTGCCCGCCTCGCCTCGTTAAGTCGGGCCTCTGCAGATAGTAAGTCTCGGGTCAGGAACTGTACCACGTAAGCGTGCTCAGTACCCGACACTGGGGGTAGGTCCATCGGTGGAGGTCGTATGACAGGAACAGGAGCAGGTGCAGCAGCAGTAGCAGGAGCAGGAGCAGTAGCAGGGGTAGGGTCAAGCTCCTCCTCGCTAGAAGTATCATCCTCAGAGTCACCGTCTGATGAAACAGGGCTAGATGTCTGTGGAGAAGGTGGGGGTGACACAACACGACCCTCACCGGATCTCACGCTCTCCTCATCAGTAGCTACAGGAGATGGGGTAACAGGCTCTGGCTCAGGCTCAGGCTCCTCAACGGGATCCTCATCATCAGTATCTCCTATCATTGTAATCCAGGGGCCAAGCTCGGAGTCAGCACCCATATCCTCCTCAGGATCCTCGGTATCTCGCATCAGTGCCTCATCATGCTCTCTCTCAAAAGCCTCAGGGTCTGGTATCTCCTCCATCTACACAAGGGAAATAAGGAGGGTCACTAACCAAAAAGAAAAGGTTTAGGAGTAGTTCCCTCACGGGCCTTAAAGTCAGGGCTATATCCGATAACCCGACTACAAACTCGATGAGAGTTCTAAGTATTATTAAGGTTATTATTAGGGTTATTATTATTGTTATTATTATTAGGGTTGCTTTCTTAAATTACTATCGTTTCTGAGAACTGTAACCTCGCTCTGATACCATTTCTGTGACGCCCCCAGATCCGGGGTCGGAGATCTAGGCGCTCACGGTCCATTTTCCATTAATAACATACCTGTTCTTGCACATAATATATATAACACAGCCATCGACCCCACAATAAACTCACACCGCACACACACACACACAGAGGTTAGAGCCTCAGAAACTTCACAACATTGATTAAGCAGAAATAAAATTATCAGAGTTATTACAGACCGAATTAAATAGTATTTATGCTACCAGCAACACTTCGATATGAAGCGAAGTTGGCGGCTTGAAAGTTTGTTACAATACACTGCCTTGCACAGGTCATACTGATAAATAAAACGAACTAACAAAAGCTGCCAACCAATCCGGCTAATGGGGCCTACCGGTGGAATCTCAACTGCTGGCTCGGGTCTAGTCACCTGCTTTCGAGCAGTCTGTCTGGTTCTTGCCATTTCGCTTAGCTGTTGTGTTTGTAAAGTTTGAAAACAAGCAAGAGTGAGCAACTATAGCTCAGCAAGAAATATATGTATAAGGTAAGCAATATAACATTTCATATGATTGGCAGTTATTAAACTTGTTTGTATCAATCAGATATAAAATCACTTGTCATAGTTGATAAATTCCGAAGGTGCAACAATATGTGCCCTTGTTTTCAAAATAAACTTGCAGTTCCAGATACTGCATTGAGTCAACATCTTTCTCATCAAAATAGAACACTATCAGCAACTTAGCACAAAAGCCTAAGAAGCAATGTCAAAGCAATTTTCCAAAATGGAGGAATGGGACTTAAAGAAAACACAAAACCTGACAAGGATTGACGATGATCAGTCGCCACATCCAAATCCAATAATCCGCGGGTCTTCTCTACCGGTAGAAGGATAAAAACTACATCCGTAACTATCCCCGAGTGAAAACTACATCCGTAATCACCCTCGATGAAAACTACATCCGTAATCATCCTTCGGCAACACCTGGGCCGGAATAATAATTGATGGACCGCCTGGCTCACGGCCGCTTACACATCCCGGGAATCGTTCGTCAACGGTTCCCACACCTGCCAGAGTCCCCTTTTTCTTTTTAAAACTTTATTTCGATTGAAAACAGAGTAGTTAAGGTTCGACATCAGTCCACCGATGATTCTTGAAATCATACAAGAAGCAGACCCTGACCGGGGGTTTTCGAAAATGTTTTGAGTTCGAAAGAGTTCGAGTTTGAAAGTATTAAATATATCTTGGATTAACTTTGTCTTTAAATAATGAACAATAATTAATAAATAATATTTTAAGATTTAATATTAATAATTAATAAAATAATTATTCGATAAAATAAACTTTTAATCCAAGGTAGGGTTTCGAGTATTTACGAAGATATGAACATAATATTTGAGTATACGATACTCCCCGAATGATCCTTCGGGTTTTCGCAATCTAGATACGATATAATAATATACCGCTCCCCGGTCAATAGTATATACGGACCGCTACGACCTCTATTGCTAGAGTCGTTGTCCGAAGAAAACATTTCAATCTAAGTTCAAGGGGTACAAGCATATATGTACTTATACAATCTCAATTGCATCAATACTTCGATAAACATAGCATTTGATATAATTGAAAACTACAAACACAACAGTGAAAGTCCTTGTATATGGATAAGTTTTGAAAAGTAAACTTGCCTTGGTTTGGTTGGGGTGGTCGAGCGTGCGGAGTCGAACGATCTATACATAAGCAATAACCGCTCGTTAGTACCTTAACAATATATCTTTAATTACAGGGTTTTAGGGGGTACGAAATTAACTTAATGACTTCGTCTTATGACACTCTAGCCCCACTATAGGTTCATGTCGTCACTCGATTATGCTCGTCACTTAATCGACTTAATTTAGTTACCACATTCAAATCATAACCATCACCCTAGAATTATGCTCCACTAATCGACTTTTTCCCTTGCGCGAAATTTACTCTAGCATTTTTATAAAATCCAAAAATTCATATTTTAATCCAATTCTTTTTGGGTGGTCTTCACCACTGCATTCCCTAACTTCTCAAAGTTTTCCATGATCCCACATATATTTTTAGGGGTTTAAACAAGGTTCACAAGGGGGTCACTTAGTGCAGTCCGGAATCCAGAAACACAATTCACTCCTCCGGCCATAACTTAAAATCTATACATCACCTAGCCATGAACCTTACATTTCCAGAAACTACATTCAATTATCTTTCCAACAATATATGGGAGGACATCAGGGGACAACATTTTGGGGGTTCAAAACCGGGTTACAAGACAGGTCAATGCTCCTGAAAAAACTCAGCAAGCATATACTACTTAGATCAACCATTTTTCACAATTCCACAACACAACCAACACTTAATTCACTTAGTTCATGGTTTATAACACTCATGGAGATATATATACTATCCATAATCATAAAAGTCACAATCACAACATCAAAACTCAAGATCCATGTCATCCATTACTTATACAACCAAGATTAACTCATATATACATGGATCTACTACCAAACATTATAAACACTACAAAACCAAAAGAGTTTGAGATTTTTATACCTTCTTGAGCACCTAGGAGTCTTGGACAAGCCTTACACAACTTAATAACACCTTGAATGGTCTCCTACAACCCTTACAATCCAAGATCTAAAAGAAAATCAAACATGATTACTATTCACCCAATCTTTAACAATTTATAACTTAAATTTGGATGGATGAAATGGCTTGAAACTATTAACATACCTTGTCTAGATGATGGAGAGGGCCTAGGATTTATGTTTTGATTTATGAGTGATGGGAAAGGGGGGAAGAAGAATTTTTCTTCTTCTCTTTTCTTCTTGGCCGAGAGCTATGAACAAGGGGGGTTGTGTTTTGGTTTTTGTGTTTGTTTGTTGGTTGAATAATTGATGTTAAAAGTGTTGGGTGATAAATAATGTGTATGTATAGCAAGGTACTAGCATAGGTATGGTCACATGTACTACTTGTCTCCCCTTTTTGAAAAGCAAGCTAACTAGTTACTATTCCCCTTCCATTTGGCTAACTAGTTTGCTTATTCCTAACCACTTGGTTGCATGGGACTTGCATGCAATACTACTCCTTGTATCATTATTCTTCCACCAATGCTTGTCATTTAATCTTTAATTCGTATCGTATCTTAATTAATCTCTCGTAATAATATTTTGTCGCGTAGATATTTCCCCTATAATTCCTGAAGTACTTAATTGTGTAAATCCCTCGAATATCCATAATTCCTCGTCATAATTCTTAATAAATCTTTTTAATACTCTAATCATTCTCAAATCCCAAGTTTTATAAATCTTACTAACAATAAGACTCTTGCCTTCACAATCTTCCTTTTATCTTACATAGTGAATGTAACAACATAATTTCTCAGACAATCAATTCCATTAATCAACAGGGATGACTAGAAAGGTTCCAATTTGACAATGTCACATGATATTAAATAAAAGAAAATATTGCAAAAATTAGGGTTCTTACATGTTTATACTAGAAGAATGATTCAAAGAGCAAAAAGACCTAAGTCACCCTCTGTGGTAGCAGAATCTAGTAAGGAGGATTCAGATGAAGTGCCTCTAGCTAAGAGAAGAAAATTAGTAATCTCTGATTCTAATGATGAACATGTTGAAGCTCCAGATGTAGTTTCACAGCAAACACCTACTGTTGAGGCAGAAAAAGATAAAATGCCTGCAGAAGTTGAAATGCCTGAAGAGGTTGAAATGCCTGCAGAGGTTAAAATGCCTGCAGAGGACAAAATGCCTGCAGAAGAGGATACTAGAGATGGCTTTTCTCCAATGGATGATATTCTTGATTCATTCATGCCATTCTCTGATCCTATCTCATCTATTTTTGCTCAATCTGAAGCAACTGGTGCAGCTGATTAACCTACAGTTGTCCTTTCTGAAACTGTAGCATCACATACAGAGTTACTCTCAGATGCTCACCAGACTGTTGAAGGAGGAGATGAGATTGATCAAGCAACAAAGGCTACCTCTCAGCCTATGTCTGTTGATGACAAAAATGTAAACTCTGTTGCTGAGCCTGAGCAACATGGAGAAAATCTTGACAAGGCTGCAGAAGAAATTGCAGAAACTGTGGCTGACAATGCTCAGCACAGTGTTTCACTTGATGAAGAACATGCTAAAGCTGCAAGTGTTGAACCTGAAGGTGAAAGCAGTGCAAACTCTGATTCTTTTCTGAGTGCACCAGTGCAAACAGATAATAAACATACCTCTTTCACTCAACCTTGTAAGTCTCATGAAATTGAGAAAGCAAAACTTGCACAATTTGCTGCTGACTGGTACAAAGAGGACTGCATTTTTCCAAGAGGGAGAGCAGCTAATTTTGTTAATCAAACTACTGATACTATCTCCAATTCAGAGATTCTTTCTTGCTTAAAGGCAACTGTAGTTCAAGTCAAAACTCTGGATAGAAGATTTGATGAAACTACAAAGACAATCACTGATTTGAGGACTGAGATCGTGACTAGAGAAATGAAAATGGAAAGAGAGTCAAAACTCATGAATACAAAATTTTCTAAAGCCCAAGACAATCTCTTTACCAGGCTGGGTAAAGTTGAAGAAAATCAGTCTGCTTTGTCTGTTAAAATGGATTCCATTGCAAACTCTTTGGAGTTGCTAACCTCCATTCTGATTCCTGATGATGTCAAAAAGGGGGAGAAAGTTTCAAAAACTGCTTGCAAACAACTTCAATCCTTTGAGAGGAAGGATGATGCTGCATATGGAGGTGGATCTGACAGAACCAAAAGAACAATTACAAGGTCTAAAGTAAACTCTGTTAAAGCAAACACTGCTGAAGGTCCACAGGATGATACAGAGTTAGCTGCAAACATCTTTCTTGAAGAACATGGAAATGATGTCACTTTAGAAGATGTAAAGGCTGAAGAGCTAAGGCTTAAAGCTGAACATGAGAAAAAGCTTAAATCTTGAAAATTCAAGAAGAAAGATGAAAAGGCATCAAGACCTGTTGTTAAAGGTATTAAGATCAATGAAAATGTCAATGCTGATCAGAGATTGTCTCATTCAAGAAAGCCAACAGCAGATGAGGCTAGATTGAAGCTTAAAGAAAAAGTTGTTGAAGTTGATAAGAGTTCAAAGAAGTTAAAGCAAGTTACAACCTCTGTTTCTACACATGTTGTACAAACTACTCTTCCAATTCATGGTTTTGTGAGACCTACTATTCCTGAGAATACTGAGAAAGTTCAAGGAGGTGATATTTTTCAAAGCAGAGCAATGATTGCTAAGCAACCTCATGATTTGGCTGGTTTAGGATCACAAAGAGAAAGAACTTTGAATATTACTCCTAGAGATCATTCATCACTGGCTGCTTCAGGCAAGGGTGTCCTTCAAGTTAATTTGGACAAGCTGGAATCAGTACAGCTGATTCATCAAAGAAGTCTAAACAAAGACTTTCTTCTGTATTTCATGGAGGATGGGACTGTTTACAAAGTTGGAGAACATGATATTCATTTGAAAATGTATGAAGAACTGCAGTATGTTTTACATATTTTCAAAGTGAATAACAGTCGTACTTATCGAGCTGCAGAAGTGCTTAGATACCAGATGGAAAGATCAAAGATGATCTGTGGAATTAAAGACAAGTCTGAATATGTACCAAAGTACTTAGATTACAAAGGAAGGATGGTTGAAATGAAGAGAAACAGTGCTAAGCTGAGAACTGATTTGGGTATCACTGTGCTTGAATTCAATTCAGAGTCAGAAAAGTCATACTTTATCAGACTTGGAAATGAAATGAAGAAGAACAGCATCTATGATTTGAGATCAGCTATTTATCAGACAGATGGTACAGATTCTAAGCTTCGAGAGATCAAGTTACAGATGGAAAGAGCACTTGAAGTTGCAGAAGAGAGATTGCTAACAAAGTACTTGAGGACAGCATGGGATGTTGAAAGGATTAAGTAATTTATGCTCTGTAAGTTTTTCATATTTTCTGTAATTTTGTTAAGTATCAGTTTAAACTCTGTTTAGTTGTTAAACACTGTATATGATTATTTGTTTTTGACATCATCAATTATTTATTAACTTGTGCATTTTTGCTAATGAACAAGTTGGGGGAGATTGTTAGATATAATTGATGTAATGTTTCAGTGTTTAAGTGCAACAGTGAAATATCAGAGTTTAACTGGAAGGAAGTCAGAGTTTAGTAAAGTCTGACTGACGGAAGCTGGACAGAGTTTAGTAAAGTCTGACCAGAAGCAGCGCGTACAGAGTCAACAGAAGATATTAGAGATCAATTGAAGATTGATATGGAAGCGAGATCTTTGGAGACTGGATAGCTATCAAAGAGATTGAGTTGACTTAGGAGACGTGTGACAATCTGTAATTGATATCATTGTATAGCTGATTATTAGGAATATCAATTAGCGATTGTATCGAAGCTGTATATTTTATAAATACAGTTATGTTAACCCTAGAAGGGTATCGTGCATCGAACTATCTTTATTGTAACCTAGCAGCTCTTTGTGATAGTTTACATCACGAAGAGGGTTTTTAATATCAGAAGATTTAAAGTGCATAATCATCTTACTTGTTAAACTCTCATACGAATTTGATTATTAATTGTGTATTCGGCCTAACATTTTCATTATATTTCTTTGTGCCGCAGTTACATGTCTCTTCCTTCGAATCAATTTCATTTTAGAAGGTGTCACAACCTCGTGATTATGCTCCAACTCTAGTGCGGTTATCTCCCAATAAGTTGTTTTCTTGTTATTCACCACATACATTCTAACCTTACAACCACATCTAGGAAGAATATCTCGACGGTGTTTACCATTAGTACTACCCATAAAACATTTATCGTCATTAACACTACTTTTATCCTTATTTTCACCAAATAAATTACAAACAGATAATCGAGCATATATATCTTTATTTTTAACACGTCTTTGTGTTTCTTGAATCTTAATTGTGAATCCATTTTTCAAGGCATACGCCCTAAACAGATTCTCTGCGGCTTGTAAACTATCAAATATTTGATTCAAGTAAGAAATAATATTATTCTCATCTTCATCAACATCTACAACATTTTTATCACTATTTTCATGCACTTCATCATCTTCACCATAATATTCACTAACAAATATCTCTTCACCATCATCATCAACTATTGAAACATATTTTTAATCTACAATTTCTTTAGTCAAGCTTCCACTACTACCTACTTTATCAACATCATCATCATTTACTATATTATAAACATCTTCTCTATCATTTCTTTTACAAATTTTTCTTGGAACAAAGTCTGCAAACATCTTATCCTTGATAATAAACACAAGAAAAATGTAAGAAAATCTTACCCAAGTGAGAAGTGGAATGCAAACTTTCTACGAGATCACCTAAACTCTCAATTTCTAAAATCAAAGAATAAACTAGGGCTCAAATGATCAAAATGTGATCACAAATGGTTATAACCGCGGAATCATCATTCTGTCCGCGCTTTTTTTATGGAAATGAAAGTTCTCTGATGTGCTAAAAATATGGTTTAAATTTCAAGTGCACAATTTCATCGTTTTAATACTTGAGATTCGTTCCACAGAGACTTATTGTTTTCGTAAACCTTAAAATTTAATTTAGGTGGACTAGAACGTGGATTTGTGGAAATCTGGGTTTCTACTATTTAATTACTAAAAGGAAAATAAAACTATTTTTAAAAGAAAAGTAAATTATTATTCTATTTTTAATCTATTTAATTAAAAGTGAAAAGAACAAAAACTAAATTATTCTAAAAATTTTAAATTCGATTTAAAAATTAGAATTTATTCTAGAAATTTATTTACAAAATTTTTAGAAAAAAAAAAAATTTGTCATGATATGTTTATAAATTGATCTATCCAAAAATCACCAACAACCCAAGATCATAATACGATTAAATCTCAGAATTTGCAAAACAACGAAACAGAAGGCATTGAACTCGATAAAAAACAGAATCAAAGGACAAAAATTCAACTCAAGCAGCAAAATCTGAGTAAACTCGTTAACGAACTCACACAAAAACGAAGCACAAAACTCACTAACAGCAACTCAGTAACAGATTCAGTAAATCAGTAATTAAAATTTCTCAGCAACTAGAACTCGAACAATATGAACTCAGCTAAAAAAACAGACAGCTCAATGCATAACAAAATAGACTCGGTCGAATACTACAAAACCAAACCCATTCAAACAAGTCATCGACATTGAAAGAAAACAAGCAGCAAAACGTGGACTTTTAACAAACAAATACAATAACCGAGTCGACTCGCCATAAACAAAAACTTAGTAGAACTTAACAATAATTCGTACTCAGCAACACTTAGAAACCAAACAATGGAAACTCAGCACAGAACAGACAACTACTACTCGAAAAAATGACTCACGCAGTAAAAACTCGACTAAGACTCCTGGACTCGCGAACTCAGCACAAAGAAACCAGCGAACTAAAATGATGAACAATGGACTAAAAAAAATGCAGCACATGGACCAAACGAAAAGCAGTAAATTCGAACTCAACAAGAACTCGGTAACTCAGCATTCGGATAACTAAAACTGCGAGAACTCAACTACCCAAATCATAAAACAAGCAGACTAAACACAAAAACAGACGAAGGAAACCACGACTCAGCAAACCAAAAATGAATCACAAATTAGGCGAATGACAGCAGCGACTCGATTAAACAAACAAAATAGCAACAAAATGGATTTAATAACAGAGAAATTAAAACGAAAAGAAAGGGGAAGGGGCTGGTGCGTTTTACTTTGCAGCACAGGTACAGAAGGGGAGTAAGGAAAAAGGGGAAAAGGGTTTTTTTAAACTGCAGCGAAATGAAAAGAAAGATGGAGAAAAAGAGCTCGGGTTGTGTGCTTGATCGAAGAGAGCAAAAAATAGAATTGGGTTTGATTGTCTGTGGTTCGACTAAAAACAAAGAAACATGGGAGAGTTTTTTTTTTTATTATTTCTGAGAGGTAATAGAAAGCAGAGTAATTGAACTAAGGCTTCAAATTAACGAATAAAAGGAGATAAAATATTTACTAAAATTATTAAAACTAATATTTTTGTGGTTTTTTTAAATATTACACTAACACATCAATCATAAAAATTAGATCTACAACTTAAAATAAACAAACCCACAATAAAATTGAGATTTAAAGGGGCTCAACTACCAATTATAACTAAGAGCAAGAAAATAAAAATCGTTACTTTCAACCCCAAGTGGTTAGCATTTCGCTACTTTGTCAACTAATCGGATTTACGAAAATAACGAAAGCGAGGCAACATAAACGAGAGAGCAAGACGAGAAAATAAAGAAAACTTGGAATTGCATTAAATTTAAGAAGAGTGTTTACAAAATTTAGAACTTCAAAACAAGAAAGGAAAGAAATGCATACTACCCTAAATCTACACTAAAATGTAGGTTCTTAAATACAAGGGGGGATAAAGGGGTATTTATAGGATAAGAACTACGGTTTAGGGGTGTGTTGGGTGAATCTCCACCATACACCTTCTAATGTGGTGGAGAAATCCTAGCCATCCAATTTTTTCCTTCCTCCTTAAGCTTTGTTGAGTAGATCTTCGTCATACACTTATTTATTGTGTTGGGATGATCTCCACCTTCCATGTGTCTTGAAAGATTCCTTTTCCTCCAAGCTCCTAATTCTTTTTCCTTTTTCCATTTAAGTCCTTTTTCTTCCTCTTTTTCCCTTCCTTGCTCTTTATTTCTTTATTTTTCTATTTCTTTATATTTACTCAAATTTCCTGAAATGCAACAAAATAATTTATTAAAATACGAGTCCTAGCAATAAATAGATAATAAAAATATGCAAAAATATGCACTATCTAATGCCCCCATACCTATCTTTTGCTCATTCTAGAGTAAAACAAAAACAAAAAGATATCTAAGAGAAGTCCTATGCTCCTTTTCGTAGGCGTCATGGGTAATTTTAGGTTTACCAAACTGTTAAACTCATAGACGATCTCTACAAGAGGAGTGTTGTCTCCTAAGGGTTTACAGAAGAAATACCCATCAAATCTTTGAGATAAATCAGCAAGTATCCAACTTTCCTCTTTCTATCTAGCTTTCGTTGGTGTCAACAAAACAATTTGGTAGGAAAATACATGCCTTAAAGATTATTCTAATAATAACCAAGTTATAGGTTCCCACAATCCACATGAGTAGACTCAAAAAGTTTACAAAAAATCCGAAGGTGTGTAGTAAATTTAAGGCCTTTGATGGATAAAGTGCATACAAATATTTTGTCTTTTTCAACCAATATTGAACTGACCCAATCTCTATCAAAACAAGTATCTAGCCAAACTTCATGTTCTTAGTAGTTAGATCAACTGTGCAATGGTTGAGGTCCCAAAAGACTTTTGCATCGATACCCATTTAGCGAGCTTTAGGTCAACAATCCCAGACCACAAAGGACCTTAGATTGCTAGGCACAAAGTCCCCTCGGACTTACTTACTCGGGTTATCAATGAGCCCAACCTAGCCGATTTCCTTACTAAGAATTTATTATTACTTAGGAATTTATTAGTACTAATGGTTGAAATGACCGTGCAATGATTGAGGTCCCAAAAGACTTATACACTAATACCCATGTAACGAGCGTTGGGTCAGCAATCCCAAACCACAAAGGGCTTTAGGTTACTAGGCACAAAGTCCCCTAAGACTTAATTGCTCGGGTACTAATGATCCCAATCTAGCCATTCCTTCCATTAGCACTCTACAACTACAAACATTTATTGACTTTTTTTCTTCTTCTTTTTTTTAAGACACTATAGGAACAATTTATTCGCAAAGGTTTGATTCAACACTGTTCTAACATGTGGGTTCTCTCTCAGGTATCGAATAACATCCATATACAATCTTTCTGTCAAAGGTCTTGTGGAAATGTGTCGTCTTGGACTTTTAAGCAAAAATTTGTTCGACACAAGTTTCATGAGGAAAACCTTACTTGACTACGTTCAAATCATCTAAAGGCATTATACATATAATTTTTGAAAAATTGTTAACACCAACTAGTTCTAAAATTTAAAGAGTGGGAAGGACAACTAAGCTAAAATATCTCTATTTTTGGATTTTTGATTTTTTAATTTTTTTGATTTTTTCAATTTTATGTATTTACACTAAAAACCCTCCCCCATACCTAAATCATGCATTGTCCTCAATGTATGCAAATGCAAGGGAAATGAGCAAAGGAGAATGAGGAGATAATACCTGACAAGGGATGACGGAGAGGAACGAAAATGAAAAACAACTAATTAACACTACTCACAAACACTTATACTCCCCCATACCAGAATTTCACGAGGGGAGGCAAAGGAATAAAACTGAATCAGCCGATGCCAGTGGGAAAAGTGGGGTGAAGCTTTGAGAAGGAATCAAGACATTTTTTAAAATTTTCACTAGAAAAAATTTTCTCAAGCAACATGGAATCATTCAACCTTATAGAACAAGGGTCACTAATGTTCTCCCTAAACCAGCTTAAGGCTTCTTCATTTTTTTAAGCAAATTAGAGACAATGAAAGTTTGGTCATGGGTTGAATCACTAGGAATGACTTAAGATAATGGTCCATCTTCTCCTAAGGGCTGTTAATCAAACTCGGGAAGATACAAAGTTGAGTCAAATGCAGGAGGTTTTCCCACGGGACTCTTAACAACGGTCGCAACACTAACAACCTTGGTCGGGGTCTCCCGCTTAGAACAAATGTCATCCAACTCTCTCAACATCTTTTCCGAGGTCATATCCTTTAACAACTCATGATACTCTCAATTAGACGCATGGTTGACTTTGAAATCCTCATGGAGAAGAGACTCAATCTCACTATCCTCAAAGCTAGACCATGTGACAAACTTGTTAACCACATTGACCTCTATTGATTGTTAATAAAGCTCGTTGGGTTCTTACCCTATATTGAAAATGTTAAGGTCAACGGTCATGTTACCGAAAGTGAGTTTCTTTGAACCATTCCTACAATTAATCAAGGCATTCGATGTAGCAAGAAAAGGTCTTCCTAAAATGATCGGAATTTGGTTCTTAGGATTCGTGACGGGTTGAGTCTCAAGAACGACAAAGTCAATCGGGAAGATAAAATTGCCAATATTAATCAAGACATCTTCTTCTAATCCCTTAGGCATTTTGACAGAACGATCAGCTAGTTGAAGTGTCATGTTCGTCTTCTTAAGTTCACCTAAACCTAGGGCTTAATAGATCGAAAATGGGAGGAGATTGACACTAGCACCTAAGTCAAGTAAAGCTTTATCCACAAAGGTATTACCTATGACACAAGAAATTATAGGACAACCGGGGTCCTTATATTTCACGGGAATTTGATTCGAAAGAATTGAACTAACATGAGAGGTCAAGAAGGCTTTTTTAGGAACATGAGTGGATCGCTTATGAGTACAAAAATCATTTAGAAACTTAGCATAAGTAGGAATTTGTTGAATGGCATCTAAAAGAGGAATGTTGACCTCGACGTGCTTAAAGACTTCCAAAATCTTATCTATTTGAGCCGATTGTTTGTTTGAAAGGAGTCTTTGAGGAAAAGGAGCTTTAGGCTTAAAGACTCATTCGCTAGGTTCTTCGAGAATGGATTTCGAAAGTGGAATGACAAATGAAGACTTGTTAGGTGAAGGAAATTTACAAGATGAAGTAGGTTCTCTAAATGATGATGATTTATGAGAAGATTCTGGTGACACGTGAGTCGGGATTTGTGTGGAGTGATCAAGGCTAGGATTCGTTTCAACATCGGACTTTTCTTCTTCGGGAGACTCGACACCTACTTGATTATCAACTTGGTTTCCCGACCTAAGAGAGATGATAGCATTAATATTTTCGTGAGGTCTTTGGTTGAGAGGAAATTTAGGGTTGACTCGGGAACTTGTTCTTATCTCGCTCACACATGTCGTTGGATAATTGACTCACTTGAACCTCTAACTTAGATATGGCTTGAGTACTAGCATTCAAAATTTTCCTATCTTGAGTCATGGTTTGCATGAAGGTTTTTTGAGATTGATCCAAATTAGTTGTTGATTTTAAAAGCGCATCAAGACTCTTTTCCAAAAAACTAATTCTCTTATCCGACTCATGAAAGCCGGGAGGGTGGGCGGGTGCTTGAGTTGGATAAGGACCGTGATTTTGAGTAGGGTTAGAGTTCGGTTTTTGAAAAGAAGGTGGCAGAGATTGGTAGTTTTGGCCTTGGTTCCATGAGAAATTCGGGTGATTCCTTCAACCGGGATTATATGTCGGTGCAAAAGGATCATTCCTAGGGGTTGGTTGAAACACCGCATTGACTTGTTGAAAATCTTGAAGATTTTGCATCACTTGATTCGGGTACATAGACATGTGTGAGGGTCCACTATGAGTTTCGAAAGCTTCGAGTCTCCTAGTAAGGGTGGCTAGCTTGCAATCTGTTGCAATATTATTTCCAATTGAATGTAGACCCCTAGATGTACTAGACGACTCGTTGGATTTATTAGGTTCCCTAGTAGACTCCCACAACATCGTGTTTTCCGTTAATTTCTAAAAAAAGGCCTACCCTTCGTCCTCATTTTTTTCCATGAATTTACCTTGGCACATAGATTCTAACAAAGCGGTTGTCGAACTATCTAAGGCCTCGTAGACAATCTTACAAAGTCTCCATTTTTCTATTCCGTGGTGGGAACATTATGATAAAAGACTTTTAAAACGATCAAAATATTTCCAAAAAGACTCATTTTCCTTTTGATGAAATTGATTTATTTCGTTTGTAATCCTTGTAGTCTTATGGTTTGGAAAATATTTTTTTAGAAAAATTACCACGAATCCCTCCCACGTGGAAATGTAATTAATCGGTAGGCTCTACAACCAGTTTTTAGCATTTTCTTTAAGAGCGAAATTAATGAGCCTAAGCCAAATTGAGTCCTAGGTTAATTGTTGGAGTTTTTGTAACACACAAACTTCCTCGAATTCATGAAGAAAAAGATACGGGTCCTCACCATCACTCCCGGTAAATTTAGGTAACATACTAATGTGG
The DNA here is from genome assembly GCA_036435485.1 of Saposhnikovia divaricata. Classification (NCBI taxonomy): domain Eukaryota; kingdom Viridiplantae; phylum Streptophyta; class Magnoliopsida; order Apiales; family Apiaceae; genus Saposhnikovia; species Saposhnikovia divaricata. Next base: position 136,231,029 of record CM071600.1, read on the forward strand.
TGAGCTTTAATCTCAAAATTATTACCATTAACGGGTGGGATAGCAACGGTCCTTAAGAGACATGGCCATGGTTACTATTGGTTCGGAATTTTCTAAAGACTCGGAATCAGAAGAGAACGGAATCTCAAATGATCTCACTAGCCTAGCAGAATTATCCCTATGCCAAGTAGTTCGCATAAACCACGAAAGGAAACACGTAGCAAATAAGTGCGATAAATAAATTAAACAAACAAAGGAAAGGGTGAAAAATCAGAAGAAAAGTCCTATATCTAGGGTTCCTTAAGAAATAAACTAGACTTTGCTCCTAACTTTAAGGACCAACAAAAATTCGATAAATCTAGAATTATTCGAACTGATTTGGCCAGGTAGGTGCAAGCATTGCCAAGAGGCTAAACACCGGCCTAGGCACCAAATCTTAATTGGCCAGGTAAGCTTTCGCTTGCCTAGACACCAAAAAGTCGGAATAGTTAAAGATTACGTCCTTTTTTAGATACCTTTCTAATTGAGCGCAAAAATCCTAGGGGCCATGTCTAATTTAATTTTATTAAAGGCTAGGGGCATGCAAAATGATGGATTAATTGTTTTGGGCCAAGGAAAGAGTGATGAAATCCCTTCCCTTATCTTGTGAGTGGTTTTGCCTTTAAGATTTATTTACAAATAAATGCAACAAACAACGAGATATAAAAAACTGTAAACATTTATGTATGCTTTAAACTACGTGCTATAATCTAAAGAAAAGAAAGAATTTAACGCACCTTTGGGTCCTCCAGCGATCACCACAATTTATAAGGTACGAAAAATTAAAAACAAGAAAATAAAAATCTAGATGGTGTGCCCTAAGTGATTAAATGCATGATTCAAAAATTATGTAATTTCTAACTAATTTTTTTGGATTTAAGTTTTCAATTTTTTTGTGATTTTTTTGATTTTTTTGTGATTTTCTAAAATAAGAAAAAGGCGAAAAGAGAGAAATACGGGTTACCGAAGCACGCTTCCAAAAATTCCCATTTTTTCCAAGCTTCGAGAGGAGATTCCCGAAATTTCCAACTTTCCTAAAAAACACGAGACAAAAATAAGCCAAGTAAAACTAATCCGAAAAATAAAAATTCATGGCGCGAAAAATAATTAGTCCCCGGCAGCAGCGCCAAAAACTTGATCTGCTAAAAATAAGGTTTAAATTGCAAGTGCACAATTTCATCGTTTTAATACTTGAGATTCGTTCCACAGAGACTTATTGTTTTCGCAAACCTTAAAATTTAATTTAGGCGGACTAGAACGTGGATTTTTGGAAATCTGGGTTTCTACTATTTAATTACTAAAAGGAAATTAAAACTACTTTTAAAAGAAAAGTAAATTATTATTCTATTTCTAATCTATTTAATTAAAAGTGAAAAGAACAAAAACTAAATTATTCTAAAAAATTTAAATTCGATTTAAAAATTAGAATTTATTCTAGAAATTTATTTACAAAATTTTTAGAAAAAAAATTGTCATGATATGTTTATAAATCGAACTAGCCAAAAATCACCAACAACCCAAGATCATAATACGATTAAATCTCAGAATTTGAAGAACAACGAAACAGAAGGCATTGAACTTGATAAAAAACAGAATCAAAACTCGGACAAAAATTCAACTCAAGCAGCAAAATCTAAGTAAACTCGATAACGAACTCACACAAAAACGAAGCACAAAACTCACTAACAGCAACTCAGTAACAGACTCAGTAAATCAGCAATTAAAATTTCTCAACAACTAGAACTCGAACACTATGAACTCAGCTAAAAAAAAATAGACAGCTCGGTCGAATACTGCAAAACCAAACCCATTCAAACAAGTCATCGACATTGAAGGAAAACAAGCAGCAAAACCTGGACTTTTAACAAACAAATACAGTAACCAAGTCGAGTCGCCATAAACAACAACTCAGTAGAACTTAACAATAATTCTAACTCAGCAACACTCAGAAACCAAACAATGGAAACTCAGCACAGAACAGACAACTACTACTCGGAAAAATTACTCACGTAGCAAAAACTCGACTAACACTCCTGGACTCGCGAACTCAGCACACAGAAACCAGTGAACTCAAATGATGATAACAATGGACTAAAAAAAATGCAGCACATGGACAAAACAAAAACCAGTAAATTCGAACTCAACAAGAACGCGGTAACTCAGGATTCGGACAACTCAAACTGCGAGAACTCAACTACCCAAATCGTAAAACAAGAAGACTAAACACAAAAATAGACGAAGGCAACCACGACTCAGCAAACCGAAAACGAATCACAAACTAGGCGAAGGATAGCAGCGACTCGATTAAACAAACAAGACAGCAACAAAATGGATTTAATAAACAGAGAAATTAAAATGAAAAGAAAGGGGAAGGGGCTGGTGGGTTTTGTGTTTGCAGCGTAGGTACAGAAGGGGAGTAAGGAAAAAGGGGAAAAGGGTTTTTTTTAAACTGTAGCGAAATGAAAAGAAAAGATGGAGAAAAAGAGCCGGGGTTGTGTGTTTGATCGAATAGAGCAAAAAATAGAATTGGGTTTGATTGTCTGTGGTTCGACTAAAAACAAAGAAACAGGGGAGAGTTTTTTTTTAATTTCTGAGAGGTAATAGAAAGCAGAGTAATTGAACTAAGGCTTCGAATTAACGAATAAAAGGAGATAAAATACTTACTAAAATTATTAAAACAAATATTTTTGTGGTTTTTTTTTAAAATATTACACTAACACATCAATCATAAAAGTTGGATCTACAACTTAAAATAAACAAACCCACAATAAAATTGAGATTTAAAGGGGCTCAACTACCAATTATAACTAAGAGCAAGAAAATAAAAATCCTTACTTTCAACCCCAAGTGCTTAGCATTTCGCTACTTTTTCCACTAATCGGATTTACAAAAATATCGAAAACGAGGCAACATAAACGAGAGAGCAAGACGAGAAAATAAAGAGAACTTGGAATTGCTTTAAATTTAAAAGGAGTGTTTACAAAATTTAGAACTACAAAACAAGAAAGGAAAGAAATGTACCCTAAATCTACAATAAAATTTAGGTTCTTAAATACAAGGGGGATAAAGGGGTATTTATAGGATAAGAATTTGGGTTTAGAGGTGTGTAGGGTGAATCTCCACCATACTCCTTTTAATGTGGTGGAGAAATCCTAGCCATCCAATTGTTTCCTTCCTCCTTAATCTTTGTTGAGTGGATCTTGGCCATACACTTATTTAGTGTGTTGGGATTGTTAGGTCCGGAATAACGTAGAAGGGGGGTTGAATACGTTATTTAGCAATATTTCGATTTTTGATGTGAATATGAAATCAAAAATGCTGAATCGAAATAACACAATTGTTTGGGAAATATCTTTGACTAGACAAAACCCGGAGGTTTGCTACACAATCTAATCTTATGGATCAGCTAAAAAATCAAACACTCCTAGTATAGTTTAGGCACGAGGACCTTCTACCCGACACTTCCTCAAAGCGGGCTAAGCTGGCTTTCCTACTAGATGGACTGTCTAGCAGCTTACACATAGAAGATATAAGAGAGAGAATAGAAAGTTGTGTGTTGAGGTGTATTTTGAAATGAAATACAGCAGGCCTATTTATAAATTCTTGAAAATCACTATGCAGCTAATATACGTAACTGATGATGTCAGTTGCTGCTGAATTTTCAAACCTGAACTTTTTATTTTCAAAAGTTATAAAATCAAACAGGCGGGACCCAGCTTGCATAGTACTTTTGGTTACTATTCATGAGAATAGTAATTTTGGTTACTATTCATGTGAATAGTAATTTTGGTTACTATTCATATGAATAGTAATTTTGGTTACTATTCATATGAATAGTAATTTCAGTTACTATTCATATGAATAGTAATTTCAGATACTATTCATATGAATAGTAATTTCGGATACTATTCATTTTCCTCTTATTTTGACATCCTTAAATATTCAGCTTCCAACTAACTAGAGGATATCAACACCGCTCTCTCTTAACAGTTTTTCCGAGTTAGATACAATGATTCCTTTGTGAAGTATTGACGCCTAGTGCAACTGGTCTGGTTCACAGATGACTAACATTCACTCGTGGTCTTCGTATCATGTCTTTAAGAACACTGCTAAAATTTGTGCAATCATAAAAAACTTTATCTCTGGAATCTTTTGGCCCTTCAACTGAATCATCTGTACATCTTATTTTGTCACTGAGGCTTGATCATGTTAATGAACTTCTTTCAGCAACTTGATCCTTGTTGATGCCTGTTCTTCAACTTTCACGATCCCTGTTAGGGTTAATATTATTTATCTTTTATCCTAGTTGAGTTATATATTTCCTCTATTACATATTACATTACATTATGCTTTACAATCTCCCCCTTTGTGATTGTTAGGGTTTGATAAGCAAATACCTAGAGGATAACTCAACTGATACAAATAAAATACAAAGATAAACAATATTAAAGCGCATTCTGGATCATATATATACATTTTCCAGATTTCTAAAATTTGAACAAGTGCAAGTCAATTGTTCCTCTAGACTGAACATATCTTCAAGTTTGCCTTGCTTTCTTTCCACATAGCACTAATACTCCCATTAGCTTTTCTTTTCCCAAAATAAAGTTAATTCCTTGTCAACAACCTTTTCCTTGCCCTTACGCCTAGTAGATTTTTATTGATCATCCACCTTCTCCCCCTCAGTTGGGTTATTGTCCAGAGTAGTAGGATGTGGAGTTGATAAAGTAGACGAAGATGGCTTTACCAAGGAGTTGATTGCATGACTAAACTGGGCTACCATGGAACGTAATTGAACCTGGAATGCATCATTTTGAATAAGTTGCAAATTTTTGATTTCTGCAATGGACTTACAGATATTTGATAACTCTTTCTCCATTGTTTGGACCCATGTAAGGAGTCTGTTGTATTCCTTTCTGGTTACAGGTGCATGTGGTTGAGTAGGTTGCTCACTCATACGTTCTGTAGGTGTTTCACTCAACACTCTATATTCACTCAGTTTAGTGGTTTGGGTTACACTTACATGTTCTGTTCGTGTTTCCCTCAACTCTCCTCCAGAGCTTCCACCGATATGTGTACCTGCAAATGAAATCATCCTAGCCCCTTTTTCAGAGGTCACAGATGGTGCAATGAAAGTTCGTGAGCTTCCGTCCTCGCGTGAAGCGTGTTGCCGACCACTGGTAAAGATTGGTAAATCTCGAAAGAGATCCAGAGATTTTCCCTTTGGGAGGTTAAACTTGAATCGATTAAATGGCACAAAACCCAAGTTTCCCTCGTATGTCTGTGAAGACACTTGGTTCATAAAAGAACCACCTACCGATGGATCTTTCCGTAAAATGGAAGATTCACCAGCAGTTATTGAGGTAGGTAGTTCCACCTCGGATGCCTGTGAAGGCATTTGATCTTTAGAAAGATCATCAACCACTCTTATGTTCCGTGAAATGGAACTCAAGATAGTTGCTCCCATCAATTCAACCTCATTTACATTTTCACTCATTGGATAAGGAAGAATTGTTTTACTAACAGTTGTCGTTACCTCAGGTTCATTAGGTTTACTCCGTTTAGAATGAGGTAGAGCGGTTGATGTAACTAACTCCTTATGTGGTGCTGTTGAGGCACTATCTCCCTCAAAAGTGTTGATGGATGGTCGTTTAAGTGTCAATTGAGGTGTAGGAGTTTGTTGTGTTTGTGTTTGCATTTGTAGAATGGGCTCTTCGACCTGTGTTAGAGTCGGTGGGATTTCCTGCTCTTGGTCGGGTAAGATGGCCACTAGGGGCTGCAGAAACTATATTTCCTGTGACACACCAGGGAATACAGAGGTTGGAATAGCAGGGATTGAAATATTACCTTGTCGTATACCTGCTCTCACTGGTCTTGGTAACAATGGAAGTGGGACAGTCTTTAGATATTCAGTTAGGACTGTAGGCACATCCGTATATTTTTCTTTTCTTATGTACTTAATTACATTCATCTTCATGGAAGAACATTCCACCTTTTGACCATTTTCCAAGCGTGCCCTGTCTTCATCATTCAAAAAATCATTTAATATTAGCTGTAGAAACCTTGGATATAGACATTTGACATTTTGAGTCTGAACATCTCTTGTTCCCAAGTGTTTCATCTTTAAAATGATTTGACCAAGCACTATTTTTCCAAAATTAATCCTCAAATTATTGGCGATCGCATACCCTATTTTTTGAATAAATTCAGGTATTCGATCTTGATTTGTTCTATCTGAGGAAAAAACATGGTTAAGAGTGTGAAAGAAGAAATTCCAGTACTGGGTTAGAAATGTTCTAGAATGATTACTAGTATTGAAATTGCCATCTTGGTACCTTATAAAACGAAAGAAAATTTCAATCTGTTCAGGTGTAGGAGCAGAAACAAGATTTTCCATTTCGATTAACATCTCGTTTAGTGACCCTAATCGACCTACCAAATAGTCGATATGTGATTGCACACCCGTCCTATCCAGAAGTGTTAACCGCACTGCAATATAGTTCACGTAATGCATCATGGTTAAGCTGCACTGGTGTAACTAAAGCATAGCGAATTAATGAATGTTCTTTCAGAAATTGTGTCAAAGCCCGAAATTTCTCATCAAGAATGGTTTCGATTTGTTGAATGGAAATAGGATTAACTTTAGCAATTAAAAAGCTTCCCTGCAATGCCATTTTCAAAACTTTTGAGGAAATTCAACAAGGGTTAGTTTTTATAAAGGATGATGCGTATAACACGAATATGAGATCCGCTCAAAAAACCACCAGCTAGATTGTGAGATCTTTCCGGTCAAAGCTTGAAATTTTTAGAAATTATGTGTATATGCTCTGTATATCTGAAAAATGATGATGTTAAACACAAACAAAAACTCATTATTTATAAGGTTTCAAGGACTAGTGGGTTAGGTGAGAGCGTGACAGGTTATGTTTGAAAAAATTACACCGCTCAATAATTTCTCACCTAACAACCTACTTAGCCGAAAAACATCTTATCACCGAAACCTGTCAGCCGAAAAAAAGCATCTTATCACCGAAACCTATCAGCCTATGTACACACACACATACACACTTATTATTTCTAATTATTTTTGATTTAAAATAATCAATCAATAATTCAAGAATTATTCCACAATAATCAGACAAACTCACAATTAAATAGATATAAAATTAACAAAATATCATTAATTGATATATGTCAATAAAATATTTATTTAATTATGCTACAATTAACACAATTATTTACTAACTAATTACCATAAAAGATAGCATTTATAAGCATGGCAGTTAATATAGAGATAACTGTAAGATGAGGACTGGATGCAAACTAAATTCACAAGTCCTAAAAATATGGACATTTAAAATACCTGTGAATTTATAACAAATTGAAGTTATTGATTATCCAAAATTAATTAGACAGATTTAACATCCCAAGTTCACCAACTAACCTGGAGAAAGTGGATTCATCCAGTGGTTTAGTAAAGATGTCTGCAATTTGTTGATCTGTGGGAACAAAATATAATACCACAGTTCCATTCATGACATGCTCTAGTAAGAAATGATACCTGATATCAATTTGCTTAGTCCTGGTATGTTGAACTGGATTGTTAGCAATGGCAATGGCACTCATGTTGTCGCATAGAATTGGAATTTTGTCCAACATGAGTCCATAGTCCTGAAGTTGATTCCTCATCCACAGGATCTGAGCACAACAACTACCTACCGCAATGTATTCTGCCTCGGCTGTCGAGGTAGATACTGAGTGTTGCTTCTTGTTGTACCAAGATACCAATCTCTTTCCAAGAAACTGACAGCTTCCAGAAGTACTCTTGCGATCAATCTTGCAACCAACATAATCAGAGTCTGTATAGCCAACCAGGTCAAAACCCGTATCCTTAGGATACCAAATTCCAAGATTCGGAGTACCCTTAAGATATCTCAAGATACGCTTCACGGCTATCAGATGTGATTCTTTAGGATCAGCCTGGAATCTAGCACATAAACAAGTTGCGAACATAATATCCTGTCTACTAGCAGTTAAGTATAAGAGAGAGCCGATCATACCTCGATATTTCGTGATGTCAACTGACTTACCAAATTTGTTTTGATCAAGCTTGACAGCAGTTGGCATCGGGGTCTTGGCAGTAGCTGCTTCTTCCATCCCATACTTCTTCAGAAGATCCTTTATGTATTTTGATTGGCAGATGAAAATACCATCAGGCTTCTGAACAACTTGAAGTCCAAGAAAGAAGGACAATTCACCCATCATGCTCATCTCGTACTTACTCTGCATTAGCTTAGCAAATCTCTTGCATAGTAAATCATTAGTAGAACCAAATATTATATTATCCATATATACTTGCACTAGAATTATATCATTTTTATGCTTTTTATGAAAGAGAGTTTTGTCGATGATACCTCTTGTAAAACCATTTTCAAGTAAGAACTTGGAGAGAGTATCATACCATGTTCGAGGGGCTTGCTTGAGACCATAGAGAGCTTTGAAGAGAAAGTACACAAAACCTTCCAATTCCTTGTCTTCGAACCCAGGGGGTTGTTCAACATAGACTTCTTCTTCTAGATCTCCGTTCAAAAATGCACTCTTCACATCCATCTGAAAAACCTTAAAGTTGGAGTGTGCAGCAAATGCTAAGAACATCCTGATTTCTTCAAGCCTTACAACTGGAGCATAGGTTTCATCATAATCAATTCCCTCTTCTTGAGAGTAACCCTTTGCTACCAATCGAGCCTTGTTCCACGTAACAATACCATTTTCATCCGGTTTATTCCTAAACACCCATCTAGTACCAATTATAGATTTATCTTTTGGTCTTGGCATTAGCTTCCAAACTTTCTACCTCTCAAACTGATTGAGTTCTTCCTGCATTGCAGTTACCCAATCTGGATCATCTAGAGCTTCATCAACCTTTTTAGGTTCAATTCGAGATAAAAATCCTGCGAAATTGCATTCATTCTGTGTTGCTTTTCTAGTTTGTACACCCGTGTCCGGTTCACCAATGATCTGTTCAAAGGGATGCGCTCTACTCCATACCCTTTGTCTCGGCAGATTTGATCTTGATGATTCCCCAAGTTCATAATTGTGTTGAGTGTGGTGACTAGTAGATCCAAAATCATTGTCTACTCCCCCTGAGCTGTTGCTTTCAGAATTTAAAGAATCATTAGTAGCAGATGTTTCTTCACTTGATTGGGGTTCATCGTTCACTTGCTCCCCCTCAACATGTGTTGCTGTTTGATCTACTAGTATAGATTGAACAATAAAGTCTGAAAGAGTATCAGAATTTTGTAGATCAGCATTTATTTATTCATTCTCAAATCGCAGCTGGTCATGTTCATCAAAATCTTCAAGTCCTGTTATCTTCTTATCATCAAAAGACACATGGATAGATTCCATGACCACTTTTGTTCTTAGATTGTAGACAGCTTTTGTGGATAGTGTGTATCCAACAAAGATTCCTTCATCAGCTTTTAAATCAAATTTGGAAAGCTGTTCTGGATGAGTCTTAAGAACAAAACACTTACATCCAAACACATGAAAGTATTTCAGGTTCGGCTTCTTATTTTTCACCATCTCATATGGTGTTTTACTATGCTTGTTTATGAGTGTAGCATTCTGTGTGAAACAAGCAGCTTGCACAGCTACAGCCCAGAAGTAAGTTGGCAGCTTTGCTTCATCAAGCATGGTCCTTGTAGCTTCTATGAGAGTCCTATTTTTTCTCTCTACTATTTCATTTTGTTGTGGAGTTCCAGGTGCAGAGAATTCTTGCTTTATTCCATTTTCTTTACAAAACTCTTCCATGACTGCATTCTTGAAGTCAGTGCCATTATCACTCCTTATGATTTTCACTGTATGCTTAGATCCTTTGTCCAGTTGTCTGACATGCTCTGTTAAGATTGATACAGTTTCTTCTTTCTTGTGCATGAAATATACCCATGTATATCTGGTGTATTCTCAATAACCAAAGCATATCTTTTCTTTCTAATAGACATTATATTTACTGGACCAAATAAATCAACATGCAATAAGTGATATGGCTCAAGAATTGAGGATTCAGTTTTACTTTTGAATGAAGTTTTCCTTTGTTTTGCCTTTTGACATGAGTCACATAGGCCATCTGCAGTAAAAACTGATTTGGGCAATCCTCTCACAAGATCTTTCTTCAGTAGCTCATTAATGCTGTTGAAATTCAGATGAGAAAGTCTCTTGTGCCAATCCTAGCTTTCTTCAATTGATGCTCTACTCAGTAGATAGATTGTAGAGCCATCAGAGTTTGTTGAAATCTTGGCTTCATAAATGTTACCATGCCTGTATCCCTTCAGAACAACTTTTCCTGTAGATTTGCTTACAACTTCACCGTGTTCTTCAGAGAAATCCACATGATAACCTCTGTCACAGATTTGACTCACACTTAGTAGATTATGTTTGAGTCCTGAGACTAGAGCTACAGTTTCAATGATGACATTCCAAAGATTGATATTGCCATATCACAGAGTCCTTCCTATGTTGCCATCTCCATAAGAAACACTTGGGCCAGCTTTCTCCACAAATTCTGATAGCAGGGCTTTATTTCCAGTCATGTGTCCTGAGCATCCACTGTCCAGAACAAGGATATTTTTCCTGTTACCCTGCAATTAAAAAGACCACTAATGATTAGTTTTAAGGACCCAGACTTGCTTGGATCCTTTGACCTTATTAAGTTTGTTAGCTTTTGCAGCAGAAGTCTTATCAGAGTTTGTGCTAACATTCTTTTTATCAGAATTTATACATGTAGAATCAATCTTGAATTTATTCAAAGAGGGTTTAAGTTCATAATAATCATAATACAAATTATGATAATCTTTGCATGTATAAATAGAATGCCAAATACTGTCACAGTGAAAACAAGGATTCTTCCTGCAAAAAGTAGCAAGATGGTTAGGATTTCCACAATTATGACATTTCTTCCTAGGAGCATTGGGAATAGGCATATAGTTATTGCTTTTACTGATGCCTACCTTTCCATTTCTGTTTTTCCTAGGTTCTTTTACCTTGTTCACTCTTTTTAACTCCTTCAGCTTGTGTTTAAGCTGTTGCCGAGACATTAAACTAATATTTACTGATTTGACTTCATCCTGTTTTGGTTTTTCAGATTTTGGTACAAATCTCATATGATTAAGTTTGGGTTTGCAGCCTTTTCAGTAAATACAGGTTTAGAGGTCTCAGCTTCTAGGTTGGCAGTTTTCTTTTTATCAGTGTAACCTAGACCTTCTTTCCAACAATCATTCTCTATGATAATCTGAGTAGTTTTACCAGAGTTAGTCCAAGTTTTAATATTGTTTTTTTCTTTTGTAAGTTCAGATTCAAGATAAGCATGCTTTTTCAATAGTTCAGTTTTAACAATAATAGCATCATCTCTCTCTTTCTGAATTTTTAACATCTGGACTAATTCTAATTCTAGATAGTCATTTCTCTTTCTAAGGTCTAGACTTTCAGATTTTATTCTTTCATTTTCTAAAGTTAGATCTCTATAGCTAACATGCAAGTTTTTAAGAAAGAGTCTTAACTCAGATATATCACTAGTATCAAAAGCTAAAATAGAATGAGGTACCTTGGTCTCAGTAGCTTCAGAGATACTATCAGCATTTGCCATCAAGGCATAGTTCACCTCATCTTTAGAGTCTGAAGTGTCAGCCCAGTCCTTCTTCTTTGTGATGTAAGCTTGACTTTTATCAGTTTTGGCTTTCTTGCACTCAGGTGCAAAATGTCCTTTCTCACCACAATTATAGCATGTGATCTTGGACTTGTCCACTTTCCCAGACCTGCTTTCCTTTCCCTCAGCTTTTCTGAAATTCTTTTTTCAAAATTTGAATCTCTTCGTGTGAACTTCTTTCCCTTCCTGAAGTTCTTGTAAGCCATCTTCTTGAAGTTTTTTACTATCAGGGCTGCAAGTTGTATCATCTCAGCATCACTACCCTCATTATCAGAGTCTGTGAGATTGTCAGAGTTTGTTTCATCATCAGAGTTTGATGACTCAGTATCAGACTTTGTAATAAGAGCCTTTCCCTTGGATTGACTCTTTTTCACAGTAACTTCTTTAGAAGCTTTTTCCTCAGCTTTAAGAGCAATTATCTAGGACTTGCCTCCATGCATCTTGCGTCTTTGTTCCATCTCAAGCTCATGAGTTTTGAGCATTCCATAGATTTCATCAAGAGACATGTCTTCCAGATCATGATTGTCTCTGATGGTAGTGGCCTTTAAGTCCTATTTCTCAGGAAGAGCCAACAAGAATTTCAGATTGGAGTCTTCACGATTATACTCCTTATCTACCAGTGACAGATCATTCAGCAATTTTAGGAATCTGTCATATATATCTGTTAATGACTCGTCAGTATTTTAGTCAAAGTGCTCGTACTTCTGTGTGAGTATTGTTCTCCTGTTCTTTTTTATGGCTTTGGTTCCTTGACATCTGACTTCCAAAGCATCCAAAATCTCCTTAGCAGTTTTGCATCCAATGACCCTGTTAGACATAACATTGTCAAGGGCGTTATGTAATAAATGCCTTACCTTGGCATCTTTGCTAATAGGGGAGATATCTTCGGGAGTGTAGTCTTTCTTCTCCTTTGGAATCGTTTTCTGTTCCTCTCCAACAACTACAACATAAAGTTTGGTAGGCTTATGTGGACCACCATGGATTCTGTCTAAGTACTCTAGATCTGTAGCCTCTAGAAACATTTCCATCTTCACCTTCCATATGGGATATTCTGATGCCCTGAGTATTGGAACTCTGATTGATTCATATTTGCTTGTTGTTGGAGTTTGTGTTTTCTCTATCATGATTGTATAGTTTTTTGGATCTTAACTGTTGTATAAAAACAGAGTGGCTCTGACGCCAATTGTTAGGTCCGGAATAACGTAGAAGGGGGGTTGAATACGTTATTTAGCAATATTTCAATTTTTTATGTGAATATGAAATCAAAAATACTGAATCGAAATAACACAATTGTTTGGGAAATATCTTTGACTAGATAAAACTCGGAGGTTTGCTACACAATCTAATCTTAAGGATCAGATAAAAAATCAAACACTCCTAGGATAGTTTAGGCACGAGGACCTTCTACCCGACACTTCCTGAAAGCGGGCTAAGCTGGTTTTCCTACTAGATGGACTGTCTAGCAGCTTACACAGAGAAGATATAAGAGAGAGAATAGAAAGTTGTGTGTTGAGGTGTATTTTGAAATGAAATACAGCAGGCCTATTTATAGATTCTAGAAAATCACTATGCAGCTAATATACGTAACTGATGATGTCAGTTGCTGCCGAATTTTCAAACCTGAACTTTTGATTTTCAAAAGTTATAAAATCAAACAGGTGGGACCCAGCTTGCATAGTACTTTTGGTTACTATTCATGTGAATAGTAATTTTGGTTACTATTCATGTGAATAGTAATTTTCGGTTACTATTTATATGAATAGTAATTTCAGTCACTATTCATATGAATAGTAATTTTAGTTACTATTCATATGAATAATAATTTCAGATACTATTCATATGAATTGTAATTTTGGATACTATTCATTTTCCTCTTATTTTGACATCCTTAAATATTCAGCTTCTAACTAACTAGAGGATATCAACACCGCTCTCTCTTAACAGTTTTTCTGAGTTAGATACTTTTATTCCTTTGTGAAGTATTGATGCCTAGTGCAACTGGTCTGGTTCACAGACGACTAACATTCACTCGTGGTCTTCGTATCATGTCTTTAAGAACACTGCTAAGAATTGTGCAATCATAAAAACTTTATCTCTGGAATCTTTTGGCCCTTCAACTGAATCATCTGTACATCTTATTTTGTCACTGAGGCTTGATCATGTTAATGAACTTCTTTCAGCAACTTGATCCTTGTTGATGCCTGTTCTTCAACTTTCACGATCCTTGTATAGAGTTAATATTATTTATCTTTTATCCTAGTTGAGTTATATATTTGGCTTAATGACCTTTTGGCCCTTCAAGTTTGTACATTTATACCTATAAAGCCCTACAGTTTTAAAGCGTTCCTTTTCGCCCCTCCAACTTCAGAATTGTACCTTTTATCCACAAAACCGTCGCCTTTTTGACACAAAACCGTCGTCTTTTAGAACGAATAAACGATGGTTTGTGGCAAAAAGGTACATTTCTGAAGTTGGAGGGGCGAAAAGGAACGCTTTAAAACTGTAGGGCCTTATGGGTATAAATGTGCAAACTTGAAGGGCCAAAAGGTCATTAAGCCTATATATTTCCTCTATTACATATTACATTACATTATGCTTTACAGGGATGATATGCACCTTCCATGTGTCTTGAAAGATTCCTTTTCCTCCAAGCTCCTAATTCTTTTTCCTTTTTTCATTTAAGTCCTTTTTCTTCCTCTTTTTCCTTTCCTTGCTCTTTATTTCTTTATTTTACCATTTCTTTATATTTATTCGAATTTCCTGAAATGCAACAAAATAATTTATAAAAATACGAGTTCAAGCAATAAATAGGTAATAAAAATATTGATAAGTGGATTTTATATCCACTTGGAATGCTTCGAATCGGCTTAAATTGATTAACTTGGCCTCAAGTAATTCGTGTTTTTGATTCATTCTAGTGATATTGTGCAGGGTTACTATCTTGAGGTGGGGAGATACATTTGCATGTTTTATGGTGGAATCAAGTTCAGGCAATGAATAATGGCAATTAGCAAAAGAAACGGATGAGAAAACGAAGAAAATGAAGCAAAAGCAGCATTTTTCCAGAAGCTGACTGCGCAGCCGCCCTGTCAAACCGCGCGGGCTCGCAAGGAGTGATGCTGCAAGCGCAGGTGGGCAGGAGGAGAGCGCAGCCACGCAAGGCTATGCTGGAAATTTTCCTATTTCAAATAAAAATTTTATTTTTGGTATTTTCTTGGAGAAAAAGACCCCAGGGCTATAAAAACACGTCTAGACATCATTGAAGACACGTTTTTACACAGTGAGAATTGAGAGACGGAGATTCAGACTTGGAGAAGGATTCCCGGAAGATCGTGACAGCATTCGGAGATCTAGATCTACTTTTGTATTCTTCTAATTAGGAGATACTCTGGATTTTGGATTTGTTATTAACTCTATTACTCTAGCATTATTATTCAGACCTTGTTTTGCATCATGTTATCATTAGATCCCATGATGATGAGCCGTTCGATTATGAACTAATCATTGTCATGGGATTCTAACGGATTTGTCTATGTAGTTTAGTAGTTTGATTGCTTTAAAGATTTGTGTGTGGCGAATTGTGATATCCTCGTATGGTTGTGCTTAATGTTTTTAGATGCGTAGCTAACATCTAAATTGTTAATCTTTATTGAAGCGACAGTGGATCTAAAGATTAGAACTTGCCATGCTAGCATAGGTTTATGAATGTTTTGACATCATGATTCGTAGTGTAATTTTAACCATCTTACGCTGCCCTATGTGATCTCAATGGATAACTTGTTCTTAAACCGTTATGTTTTCAAATCTTATAGACATATAGGGTCTAAACATAATTGGTGTCTACTTAGCTTCTATCTCTTTTGTGGATGTTTGAGTAGTTTGGTATTCGTATACTGACAGGTAGCCTATAGTTGTTTCGTGTTGTCCGATCAGTTATCATAACCATCACATGCATTGATTGAAGGCATCTACTCTAAGCGAAGTATTTAATGAAGTTAGGATCCCATGTTTATTCTCTCATTAGTAAATTAGTTTTAAACCACATTAGTTAATTAGATCTTAATAGTGTTAAATTTCTTCTTAGATAATTTAGATAATTAAAACCCACATTTGTTATTGTCTTAGCAGTGAATAATAATCATACATTGTTGCATAGGTGCATATTCTGAAATATACCAGTCTCCCTGGGAACGAACTTAACTTTACCTTATATTACTTGTGATCGCGTATGCTTGCGTGATTTTGTGTTCACAAGTTTTGGGCGCCGCTGCCAGGGACTCGGTGTTTATTTATAGTTTATGTGCTTGTCATCAGTGGTCGTTAAAGTTCACTGACTCAGATTATTTTCTTACTTAGTTTGCTTTGTTCTGTGTGTTTCAGGTACTTGAGCGTGTATGCGAACACGTTCTCAATCTCGTAAGGATAAACTGGAAGAAGAAGAACTTGAAGCAGCATTAGATATGGGAGAACCAGCAGCAGCAACGAAAGCATTGATGGATTATTCTCAGCCGAAAATCAATGGCATTCGGTTCAGTTTGGGGGTGCTCCAACGGAAGATCCTAATATGCACATCCGGAACTTTATCGAGATCTGCGACACTTTCAAGTTCAACGGTGTGTCGGAAGATGCTGTGAAATTGAGACTTTTCCCCTTTTCTTTGAGGGATAAGGCTAAGGGCTGGTTACACTCTTTACCAGCCGGTTCTATTACGACATGAGAGGATCTTGCTCAGAAATTTCTCACTAAATTCTTCCCCATGGCTAAAACAGCAGCAATCAGGAACGCTCTTACTCAATTTGCACAGCAGTCGGGTGAATCTTTATGTGAAGCATGGGAGAGATACAAAGAGATGCTTATATCATGCCCACATCGTGGCATGCCGGACTGGATGGTAATCAACTGTTTTTACAATGGATTGGAATGGTAGTCGAGACCGATGGTGGATGCAGCTTCAGGAGGAGCACTATGGGCTAAGAGCTATGAGGCGGCTTATGATCTTATCGAGATGATGGCAGCATATGAAAATCAGAATTCAACTCAGAGAATGCCACAGCAAAAGGTGGCAGGACTTCTTGATGTTAATGCAGCCACAGCTCTAGCAGCTCAATTAGAGGCATTGAATATGAAAATAGATTCTTTGGCAAATCATGGGATTCGTCAGGTAGCTAGTGTTTGTGAGCTATGTGCAGGCGCACATGAGACGAATCGATGTGCCATTTCTACTGAATCAGTGCAGTTTGTGAGCAACTTTCAGAATCAGCAACAGCCAGCCCCTAATACTTATCATCCGAGCAACAGAAATCCTCCGAATTACAGTTGGAGCAATTATCAGGGTGACATGCTACCATCCCAGCAACAAAATTAGCAGTTTCAAGGTCAACAATATGGAGCAAGGCCTTACAATCCTCAGGATTTTCAGCAGCAGCAAGGGTAGAATTTTCAGCAACAGTATACCCCTAGGCAATCTCAACCTCCGAGATTTCAACAACAGCCTCATGCAAGTGCGGGGCAGTCTTCTACTGAAAAATATGAATTGGAAGAATTGAGGTTGATGTGTAAAAGTCAAGCTGTCTCGTTCAAGACATTGGAAAATCAGATTGGGCAAATTGCTACTGCTTTGCTGAATCACAGGGAGTGCTTCCTAGTGACACGGAGCCTAATCCAGGAAAGAAAGTTGTCCATGAACAAGCGAAAGCTATTACTTGGAGGTCTGGAAAAGTCACAGAAAGCATGGTAAATGAAGTAAAGAAACAGAAGAGCAAGGAACAGATGCCATTGACCGCGGCCCCACGCACCCTTATAGATGATGAGCTAAAAAAATCAGATTCGCACCCTTGTGATGATGTGGAGAAAGAGAAATCAGATGCTGAGTTGGAAAAACCAGATTTGAGCAGTGGAGAAGTAGAAAGCAAAAAGTCTTCTAAAAAATCAGTCTTAGAGCAGCAGAAGGACGATGAATATATCTACCCTCCTCCACCATATCCTCAGAGACTCCAGAAGCAGAAGTTAGACAAGCAGTTTGCCAAGTTTCTTGATGTTTTCAAGAAGTTGCAGATCAACATACCTTTTGCGGAAGCTCTAGAACAGATGTCGAGCTATGCTAAGTTCATGAAGGGTATTCTCTCACGGAAGTTGAAACTCGAGGAATTGGAAACTGTTGCTTTGACAGAAGAGTGCAGTGTTGTACTGCAGCAAAAGTTGCCTCCTAAACTTAAAGATCCGGGAAGTTTCACCATACCATGCACCATTGGCAACTTATCTTTCGTCAAGTGTTTGTGTGACTTGGGAGCTAGTATCAATCTCATGCCTTTGTCTGTCTTCATGTAACTTGGTCTGCCTGATCCAAAACCTACAAACATCTCCTTACAGCTGGCTGATCGATTGATCACATATGTAAGAATCTAGATTTTTGGTAGGAATTAAAACTTTTATTATATTGGAGTATGAATGAATAGTGGTTAAGACTGCAGTGTATCAGTGGTTGAAAGAATGAATGTTGAATGGATTTGGATTCAAATGTTTATATGCTATGAATGCTGCAATTGGTTGACAACCTAGGTAAGAATAATCTATCGTCAAGAAAGTAAGATATGATATACAAACAGAGGAAGTATTCTCATGTCATCCAAATCGGTATCTGTTAAGTCCAGTGGTTCCGTAAAAGGGTTTAGGAACGCTCGGGAAAGCGCGAGAACATTTTTTTTAATTATAAGAATTAAAGAGAAAATAAGCAATGAATAATGTTTTTGGTGGAAATTGGAATATTATCAGACGACGCTATATAGGAGTATCCGGAACGGATTTCTGAGTTCGCATTAATGATCTATAGACAAAATAAGTGTATGTAAAAGATATCGGATTCTGAAAAATAGCACTTTTATTTTCTCTGAAATTTCCCTAGACACTGAAAGATTTAAGGATTTAATAAAAAGATTTGAAGACGTATTCACAATCTATGGAATATATAAACGTAAGATCGTCTCGTCAGATTGCAGAAATTTAAAAATTATTTTTTCCCTAAACGAACCAGATTGGACCAAAAATTGAGATGGACTAATTATTTATTCCAGAGAAATATTACGAAGGCATATTCTTAATCTAGGATATATATATAAATGTAAGTAGGATTCGTCAGAATTCATAAAAGAGCGAATTGGAGAAAACTAATTTAACGATGTAGAAACGATCAAGTGAATGATGGAAAATATCCCGGAATCCAAAAAATCTCAAATTTCAGAGAGAGCTTCATATTAGTAAGTGGTGACTAAGTGCACAATTAGAAAAGTTATTTGAGGAAAAGAAATTGAATTTTTTTAAAACAAAGAGAAGGAAGGAGGATGAGACGCACGGTAGGTTACGGTATACGCTCGCACACGAAACAGAAACTCATTTAGCTTTATTACAACTATACCATAAGAAAATATCTCTTATTTCCCTCATCTTCCTCCCTCTTTTTCTCCCCATGGCTGAAGTTCAGGCTTGCCAAGGGAAATCATGGCTAGCCTTATCCGTTTCTTGCGTTCTAGTACTCCAATCGAAGCCCTTGCCGAGCTCTACGCATCTACGGTAACCACTCTCTTCACTTCCAACCTTAGCTTGTTCATTTCTCATGATTTATAGGTTGTGCTACAGTATTTTTAATTTTGAAACTTCTTATAAATTGAAAGTGAAAGCATGGATGAGTAATTAAGGTTATGGGTTGGTCGTTTATGTGTAGTGATTGCATGAGTTATCGATAAATTGTTTTGTAAAAATAAAGAACCCACTGATTACGCACGGTTTGAGGCTGTTGATGGAGTATATTTGCTGTTATTTATTTATTTATTTTTGACTTCCTGGTCATAATCTTTTGAAACTATTCTTTGCACTTGCAACTTGGTTGCTATTCATCAAATTGAGTCTTTGTATTACTTCCTCATCATTCGAGGGGTAAGATTGTTGGAACAAGTCGATATCCATTAACAAGCAACAGATTGGAAAAAATATTGGTGAATTTTCCATTCCAACTAGATACGACTACTTTGTGGAGTCCTATCAACAAGTATTACACTTGGGGAAAGGGGTACGAGCTTTACGTTTCAGAGTCATGGATTTACTCGAACTAGGAGTATTTGTGTAAGAGGCTATGGGACAGCCCATCATTGATACTTTGTGTAAGAGGCTGTGGGATAGTCCATCATTGTAAACTGGTATAAGAGGTTGTGGGACAATCCATCCTGCAAATAGGGTCCGAGTGGCGCCGGCCCCGACTAAGCCCATAGATGGCTTGAGAGATCCGGCGTATGGTGGTGTCCATATATTTCCTTCTACATGTAGAGAAACAAATTTTGAGATGCACGACCTGCGACTGATCATTGTAAGGTGGTGTCATCCGGCACAACATACTCCAGCATTGGTTCATCATCGAAATCTAATTATTTTCTACAACATGAAGTATCACTCATGCTGACAGGGTTTGAAAAATGTTTAGAACTAAAAGTTCTCTAAAATACCTGGTAACTTCATCGTTTATATTATACTGGCACTATGTTCGTTAATGCATGGCATATGGTTTCAAAAATACTTTTGAACGGTTATATATATTATTGTTCAGTATACATTATTGTTGGTGGGCTATCGTTCACCCTTGCTTTATTTATTATATCACAACAATAGCTAGAGCAGGTGGCCCGTCCAAGGCGCACTTGGCGCAAGAGCGTGGGAGCCGTCAGAAAGTTGCTCGCGGATATAACTACTATTGCTGAGGAGGAAGCTATTGGTAGGCTAGTTTTCAGCGTTTGAGCATCGGATATATTTATCCATATAACATATGTAAATGGATAGCAAAAGTATGTACTAGTTAAATCGTAATTCGTTTGGGTTGTAAGAACTCAAACTTGTGATTAATAATATTTGGTAGTTACTTTGATTTCATCCCTGGGACTATAATGGGTGTGTTTTATGTTATTGTTTTGGGTCACAAGGTTGTAATTTAGTTTATGTTGTTTTTATGGATGGATATTGAGTCCGTAACGACCGGATCCCCGACCCCGGATCTGGGGCAGTTACAGAAATGGTATCAGAGCGAGAGTTATATATCCCAGAGATGAGGCGACGTTATAACAATAAATTCACTAAGATAATACGAACTCTTGCCAAGTTCACCTAAAACCCTTATGGGAATTCTTAAGTATCATAATAGTAACTTAGCTCGATATCGCATCGACGAGCAAGGTAAAAGACCTTGAGGCTTATGAGCAGCAGCACGAGGATGCTTTATTATATGACCGACGATCGGCTTGTAGATTCGATAGAGTACCCTACTGAGAACCCGGAGGAGGTTCCAGCTAAGGAGGTGAATCCTGTGAAGGATAAGGAGTTTACCCTTGAGGAAATGAGGGCTGCAGCTAGAGAGACTGTAAAAGTTAAGGTATAGTGCTCAGAGAAGTGAGCGTAAAGAACTAAGATATTATTAAGAAAACTAAAGATGCATATTGGATTCATAGCCGGACTACCGGATGTAGTACCAGCAAGTAAGACGGATTGGAAGGATTACTCGAGATCTTATATGGGGATAGATAAGAATCCTTAGAGACCTTCAGATTAATGATAAAAGAGTTAGACTGGTACATGATTATCAAAGACATCGATATAGGACGGGGAACAGAGTCTCCAGGAGTAATTGAGATAGAGGTGCCATATCATTTGATGAATGGATTAGTATGAATATTGTCAATAGTAATTCGCCATGAGAAGGAAGATTTTATAGGATATAATCTATAAAGTCAAATTGAGATTGATGAGGTGGTTTGATTAGGGAAAATGTTCATTATATGAAAGGATCAGCTTAGAAAGTAAAGACCTTGGGAAGTGATGGCATGATTATATAAAGTTATATAAGGAAGTGATAAGCGAGACGATGATCTCAGAACCTACAAGAGGAAAAGACCAGTGAGTCTATGATAAACTCGTAATAAGACTGTTGTCAGAGACTAAGTATAGGGTTAATCCAACTCAGTTGAATGATGAACCAGAAACAGTAGATGCATTTGGTTTAGAAAGATATCGAATTCTTTTTCCTTGAACGGATTATAGTAGTTACCTTAAGTTTATTCCGACACTGAATCATAAATGGATCAAGTAATATGATCAGTAGTTAAGAGGTAATGGGGAATGTTTTGAGATGAAACCTGAAAAAGCAAGTGTATGCCAAGTTCTCGAAGAATGAATTCTGATAAGATAAAGTTCAGTTATTAGGACATGCGATAAATAATGAGTAGTGTTGGTGGACCCCACCAAGTTAAAGGCAGTTTCAATTGAGAAAGGCCAACCACACCGACTAAGGTGAGAAATTTCATAAGATTCACCATGTATTACCAAAGACTTGTTCAGGACTTTATAAAGATTGCAGTCCCATAACCCAACTTATTCGTAAGACTAAGAACTTTGAATGAACAGGAAAGTGTGAGAAAATCTTCCTGGAGCTAAAGAGGAAATTGGAGGCGACCCAGCGTTGGCATTGCCTAATGGAAGAAGGAAGACTTTGTGATATATTATGATGCACCTTATATAAGTTTAGGTAGGTGCTTATGTAGCACGGCAGAGTAATTGCGGATGCATTCGCACAGCACGGTTCACCAGATTCGGATGGCCTTGATAGTGCCAATTTTGTGGAACGAGTAACTCTGACGGTAGCGTCCCTTCTGAAACTAGTGGTTAGGTAGACTGACATTTGGTAGTATCGACTATTAGGACGTATATGTATCGAGAAGATGTGGCATGTTTCAGTTTGAAACTTTTGATATCTTCTATGGGATGTATATATCTGGTTACTTCCAGTGGTTAAACTTCCGACTTTATGTCAATCATTCCGTTACTATAACTGTTTATGATTCTACCTGCTTGGATGTTCATAGAACTATTCTTTAGGTTTCGAAATGGATATTCTTAGTATTACCAGTAGGTGGATAGATTAACCTAAATTTTCCTGATTCTGGAAAGAAATCCAACAAATTTTGGCAAACCTTGTCTTTTTGATTATCAGAAATGTCATTGAAGAGAGTAGAAACTGGAGCGAACCCTGTGGATGGGGTAAGGTAGCCGCTATATGGGTTGGTGGACAGACCCTGATTATTACAATTGATTGAAGAGACAAAATGATGAAGTTGAGATTGGACAGAAAAAGGGAAATGTAATTAAGAACCAAAATGGACTAAGAAATTATGGGATTGACTTAAATGAAAAGGCTATTATGCCAAAGGTGTTAAGCTTTTGTAGCACGAGGGATTGATAAGAGAAGTTGAAAAGATCAGTGTAACGCCCCCAAATCCGGGGTCAGGATTTGGTGCCACAACCAATACAATTAAGTATAACTTAATTATACAGACGACCCCTCAACAAGGATCGGTCTCAGGTTATAGTATGAAACAAGAAATCTAAATTACAACAACTATTATAACTATAATACCTTCTTATCTGAAGCGTGGTCCATGCTGACTTTGTAATCTATTCTTTAGAGAACACCTCATCGCTCTCAATCGAATTGTCATTCGTAGGTAGTCAATCCGTAACCCTAACTGAAAAGGGAAGGGAAAATAAAGCAAGAATGAGGCAACAATGCTCAGCCACTACACCATATATGGTCTTTACCAACACCTAAAACCAGTGTTGGCATGTAAAATGTAGCCTTAGATAGATTATTTTTGATATAAGCAAACACTTTGTTTCGATGCTGCAATAGATGTCAACACATGTTACCTTAAATATAATTGGATTAGCAAAGCCAACACTTGTAGGGTGTTACCTTATATTACCAAAAACAGTGTTAAAAAAAGGGGGAAAATGGAAATCTCAGTGGAGGGAAAGGGAAAATTTAGTGGGGGGAAATAAAATACGCACAACAAAATACATGGGGGGAAAGGGGAAATAAAATTTCATTCTCTCACACATTTGCTAATTATCTCTCTCTAATACGCACAGGTATCTCTCTCTCTCGCTCTCTCTCTCTCTCTCTCTCTCTCTCTCTCTAATTATCTCTTCTCTCTCGCTCATTTCACTCTCTTCACTCTCTAATTTTAGTCTCTGTTAGATTTTTGTAGCTCATTCTATGATAATACAATAAAAAAATTATTGAATATAATTAGAAACATAAAAAAAAACTAATCGGCTTCATCAAATTCAGTTTAAACTCTGAATCTCTCTACCAATCTGTTCCGACAACCACCTGCATAAATTCTCGTAAAACTGTTCTGAGTTCTTCTTACCGTGGATTTCATTCTCGTTCTTCTTGCCGTGGTAATCTCCTTTCCTCTCTATCTCCTGTTTCTCTCGTTCTTCTCGTTCTCTTTCAAATTCGTGGATTTAAAACCTAAAACTGTTCTTGTTGTTTTCTCTGTATGATATTTTGTTGTGTGGTTAGTGTTAATTTAAGATTTGTAAACCCTAAAATTTGGGGATTTTTAATTTTGTTCAGTAATATGAAAAACCCTAATTTCAATTTTTTAAAATTTGGGGATTTTTAATTTCAGCATCATATTTGTTTTGTGGGATTTATAATTTGTGGGATTTGAAGCTAGTACTTTGTTCTTTATATATATATGAGGTTATTTAAATTTGTGGAATTTATACATGTGTTGAACATACATATATTTGATAGTTATGTTGTGGTAGGCTTGCTGTCTCATTCATTTATATTTTATGTTGTTTCTTTATTGCCATATGCACTTGCAAAACTCTTATAATTTGTTGTAAGTGACTGGACTAGCTGGTTGTTGACCTAATGGCATTTGCGAAGGAAAACAGAGTTGTATCCCAAGGTAGAAATGTAAAAACATTATTGAGGGTTACTAAATTTATATATTCTGATCCGTAAAATTAGAATTTTTCTTGCAATTCCCTTGCCATGCCACTTTCACCGTGCAACTGTCAACCAAAATATGATAGAACAGCAAGTTCAGTTTGATACATGGCTTCTTTATAATTTTAGCTAATATTGTTTATTTTATTTTTTTAGCTCAGAATATTGGAGGGGAAATTCAGGCTTCTTCTGGAGACTTGCTAGGATTTTGCATTCACTTCAAGGTACATGCTAGCAACAAGTTTATGCTTAAATATTATTCACTTCAAACTTAAAATTTTGTTGTTAGAACATATATTTTATTGCGATTTTGTATTGCATGTATTTGTGTAATCATCTTATAGATAATTTCCTAGAACGACTTAAGTATAAGTTTATGCCTTTTGTGTTAGGAGTTTGAGTATAGATAATGGTTTGTTTTTGAGACCTTATAGTACAAAATGAAAATGAACAGAACTTAAAAGTTTAATGTAAAAATACTGACTTTAGCTTAATTATTTATGTTTGAACATATATGTTAGATTTTTGTACTACTAGATATGGGTGATTGTGTTATTTTTATCTGGCTAGAAAACTATATAAATTAAAATTTAATGTTTTATGTGTTAGGAGTTGAAGTATAGAATAACTTATATTACAACTATAAATTAACTATAGATTATAAAAGGACACAATTTATAATACTATGCATAACATTAGAAAGAACAAAATTTAATATTTTATTTATCGAAACTAACAAAAACAGAAATGATTAATATATGTTTGACAAGCGAAGATAAGCGATATGATAAGCGAAGATTTAACGGTGATGTTGAGTTTGGATCAGCTCCTACAATGTTATCTGGGAAGGACATTGAAGAATTGTTGGAGGGTTATGAGAATACTTTTGGAAGGGGGAAGGGGAAACGAAAAGTTAGTTATGATGTTAATCCTTGGAATAAGAAGTCAATACTTTATGAATTGCCATATTGGAGCGACAATTTAATTCAACATAACCTTGATGTCATGCATATAGAAAAGAACATATGTGATAGCATTCTTGGTACTTTATTAAACATTGGAGGTAAGACAAAAGATCATCTAAGTGCTCGATTAGATCTTCAAGAATTGGGCATTAGAAAGGTTCTTCATCCTATCACCTCTACTGATGGAAAATACCTCGGAATCAGGGCAACAAATTTTGACCTGACAAACAAAGAAAAGGATCTGTTTTGTTCAGTTTTTGAAAATGTTAAATTACCTTATGGGTTTGGTTCCAATATTAGGAAATGTGTGCAGGATAGGAAACTGGTGGGATATAAGAGTCATGATGCACATGTTATAATGCAATACTTGTTGCAATTTGCTGTCAAAAGAACATTGAAGCCTGAGGTTGCAATGCCGTTAATTCGACTTGGTGAATTTTTCAGAAGTATATGTGCCAAAGTTATCGACTTGGATGAACTAAAGAAGTTACAAAAGGAGATTGTCGAAATACTTTGCCAATTTGAAACAATATTTACACCTACGTTCTTTGACATAATGGTTCACTTACCTGTGCACTATGCAAGGAAATAGAATATGGTGGACCAGTCCACCTAAGATGGATGTATGCAATCGAGCGATACCTAGGTAAACTAAAACGTTATGTTCGCAATAAGAGTAAACCAGAAGGATCAATCACGGAAGGGTACTTGGCAGATGAGTGTTTGACATTTTGTTCAAGGTTTCTAAATGATGGGAAAAGTAAGTTGTCGAATGAATGTGCAAGTCCAAATGCAGAAACTGGTGGGTTCCCTATTGGGTCTAGGAAGAACAAAACAGGGAAATCTACTCATTTATCTGAAGATATCGCGATCAAAGCTCATCGATACATCTTATTTAACTATAATGACAAGAAAGTAGAAGAACTGATTGAGTAAGTCCAAATTAATATATATTAATATTATCCAGAATGCTTATTTAGTTTATAATATAATCAATAAATTTCAGTAAACTTACATGCCATACTTGTATATATTTGTACGAAACATCATGCATTAGTTGAAAGTAATGCGAAGTCCAAAAAATACAAAAGAGAAAGAACTCATACCGATGAGATATGTGAGTGGTTCAAGGATGAAATTCAGAAAATAGTTGTTTCAAGGGAACTAGCATCCTTAGCAAAGGGTCCTAATCGAGCAGCTAAGCGATTTAGTGGGTATATGATTAATGGATATCGGTTTCATACCAAGCAAAGAGATCGCAATTGTACAACACAAAATATTGGTGTTTTTTTGACGGCCTTGACCACTAGCTTTGCAAGTTCAAAGGATCAAAACCCTAAGGTTGGGGATGTTGGTTATTACGGATCAGTTTTAGAAATAATCGAAGTTGATTATTGGGGATCTTTTGCTGTTGTTTTATTTAGGTGTGAGTGGTACAAGGATGAAAAAGATTCTTTAGGTTTCACACGTGTTAACTTTAACAAACTTTGTCAGAAAAATGATCCTTTTGTTATGTTAACACAAGTGTAGCAGGTGTTTTATGTTCAAGATCCTGTTGAGAAACAGATGCATTATCCAATTAAGAAGCTGTCGCCAGAGTTAAGTGATACACAAGACGAGAGTAATGTACTGGAAGATGACATAATTGCTTGTGACCATAAAAGATATAAATCAAGAGAAGGAACGAAAGATGAGTACGCGAAAGCAATTACAGTTCGGTACTACTGCTACAAGTCTTGCAAAGGAGGGAATCTCTTCGAAAGCTGCCATGGAGGAGGACAGTGAAAGTTTTGTTGAAGGGATGGGATTGGAAGAATACTTACGTGGTTTTGAGATACGTGATAAGGGTGAAAATGTGTCAGCTGATGATAACTCAGATGAAAACTCTGTCGAAAAAACTCCTGAAATTGAAGGAGTGAATCAGTATGAAATGAATAAAAATAAAAGAGTTGTGGAGATAAAACAAAAGGCTTTGGAGCTGGGATTGACCAGGGTAGCGGGGAACTCGAGCCTACACACCACAAAAACATTCCAGGCAGTAAATGATAAAAATGATGACTACTGCCCAGAGAATGATGCAGAACAACATAATAGTGATGAAGATGATATGGTTACCTCTAAGGTATATTTATGCTTTCATTGGTTCATCTTATGTAATTACTTTATTTTCAACTTGGCAACTTATTATTATTGGTGTGAATTAATAATTTTAAGAGGAAAAAAAAGGGCAAGAGAGTTGAGGTTGGGATGGGACCAAGAACCTGATCCCGAGTTAATAAAAAAATGGTGGATAGTGACAAGGAACCAACTGCAGCTGAGCTTGAGGTTGGTACCATGCCTTAAAACACATTTTTTACATCTCTAGTTTTTAAGACCTATTACCTATTACATCTCTAGGCTTAGACCATCCTACTACGTATTTCATTTTGTAGCCAAATGATACACCAGTGGTTCCTACCGTGGAGAAGCTTAAATTATCAAAAGGTCAAGCTGCTGGTTCAATGACAAGGTACTTGGAGTTACGGAATCGTCAAAAAAGCCATGCCCAAACTGAGATTTTACCGTCACAATCGCAGAATCAGACTAATGACTTGGCATCACAGAAAGGTATCTTTATATAATTCTAGTTGGTCTTGTTGTGTAGTATTTTTTGTACTCTTCATAACTATTATTGGTAATCCTATGTACAATGCCCTGTATTTTAAAAAATGAAAGTGATGGCTTTAATTAGTGTAATTTAATTATATGGTCATAAATTAGTAAGTCAATTATCTTAAATTCTTTAAATTTAAATGGTTGAACAGATGCACCTTCTGAACCAAAAAAAAGAAAGTGCAGAGGAAAGTCAAAAATGAATCATGTGCACACCAGAAGCGAGAAACGGGAAATTGTCTTGAACAATCTCGGGCAACCTATATCTGCTGATGATAGGGTGGCTGAATTAAACAATTTTTTATGGACAACAGTGAGGGATTTTGTTTCTCTTACCTATGTTAATTGGCATCAAGTTCCTCACAAAGACATCTTGTGGGAGTATGTCAAGGTAACTCCCTCTATGAACCACATGTAGTACATGTTTAATTTTTACGTTTTGTCTATAAGATAGCTAACTTTAGCATAAAATTTATCCTAGGACAAGTACATCATTCCTGAGGAAGGTAGAGACTACGTAATGACAACAATGCGTGATCAGTTTAGGGGTTTCAAATAAAAAATCAAAAAAAATCACTACCGTCCCTATGAAACCGACGAGGAGAGGCTGAAGAATAGGCCTAGGGAGGTTCCTGAAAAGATTTCAAGATTCTTTTACAATACTGGGCTGATAAAAAAGTTCAGGTAATTTTAAAATTAAATGTTTCATAAGAGTGCATCATTTTTTTAGCATCTGCCATATTTGATTCTTTATGTCTCCTTGTTTATAGGACATTGCTAAAAGAAATGCAGAAGCTCGAAGTCTTTTAACCGAAACACATATAGCTGGGCCTAAGAGTTTCGCCCAAGTCAAAAACAAATTGGTATATTTACTTATTTTAATGGAATAATAAGTTCTTCCAGTAGAATAGTTGTGTATATTCGGTTATTTTTGGTGAGTTTGCAAAGAAGAGTTTTTGGATAGTCTAGAGAACTTTGTCTTGCTTGTACTGTAAAATCTGTAATGTGGAATATTGATTGATTATTGGTGGTCTGTTAGGTTCTGTACAAATGTCTGGAATCTTTGGTCCATATTTTGTTTTTTTTATATAGCCTTACATGTTCTAAAACCTCCCTTATCGTATTTATGCAAGCTAACTGAGAAACTTGAGAAGATGCCGGCTGATGCTAAGGAACCGCCACCACCAGTAACAGTGGCTGAAATTTTTGTTGAAACACGCAAAAGAGATGAAAATCGCGAGTATAAGTTGCCTATTACAGGGATTCAAAAAAAAGTTGTAAGTGTAGTTTTGGTGGTCTTTTAAATAATGTAGTGTTACATATTTTCATTGTTTGTGCTAATCGTTCTTTACAGTCAACTGTTAAGAAGATTCTGTATGAGGGAGGAAGCATTGAGGCTGCTAACCAGGCAGTTTATGGTGGGAAGGAACATGCAAGTTCATACCTGCTTGGGAGACTTATTCGGAAGAAGCAACCAAAGGAAAAAGCTACTGCCCCAGCCCCTGCATCAAGTATCTCGGATCAATAATTGGCAGATTTAACAGAAAAAATTAGGGAACAACTTGCACGTGAGATGGATGAAAAAGTTGACAAGGTTCGAGAGAATGTCAAGTTGATGATTACTAAGATAGCAGAAATAAATCCAGAATTGAAGGTTGATATTGATGAGCTGTCTATTGAGCCATTAGGCAAGGTTTCAAGTAATAATGTTTCTACTTGATATTTGTCAAGGGGAAAGCATTTAGAATATTATGGTACTTTATTATGATGATTTGATAACATTTAGAATATTATGGTGCTGTGTAATCACTTATTTTGGGCAGCTTTGGCAAGTTGGTTTATGTCCAACTTTGACTGTGTAATCACTTATTTGGTATGTTTGTGAAGTTGAACAATGTAGTATTTCCTTTTGGCATTTTTATCTTGCAAAATTTTTCTTATAGTTTATGTAGTTTATGTTGCAACTTTGTAGCTAATATTTAGAAAGTGTTTACTAGAAAATTGTTGGGATAACAAAAAAAAAGGTATTGCTAAAATATGAAAAGCGTTGTAACAAATATATGTTGCCAAAGAAATAGTGATGTTGCTAAATACTGAAAGTGTTTTATCGATTAAATGTTGCAATAAAGTCGAGAAGGTGTTGCCAAAAAACAAAGTGTTAGATGAACCAATGTTGCAATAGGAAAAAATCGATGTTGCAATAGGTCTATTACAACATCCCTTTTAGTGTTGTTATACACCCGAAAGTGTTGGCATAGATGACTAATGCAGCATCTTTTGAGATGTGGCCGTAGGATGGCAAAAGTGTTGGCTTACCCACCTAAGGCCACACGACCAGATCCAACACCACTGAAATTTGAAAAAGTGTAGCCTTAAACCAATTCTGGGCTTATGGCAACACTTTTCTGGATTTTTTACACTTTTTGGAGGTGTTGGCAAAGACCATATATGGTGTAGTGAGCAAGCTAATAGTATTGTGAAATAATATCTTAATAATTCATTGATGAGCAATATCAATGATTAGTCTAATTGAAGGGAGAAATTCAATTTCCACTAGAGGATAAACTTTACATTCTCCAAAACGTAACGGATCTGACACCTGAATATGACAGGGGATCCACTGATAACAAGATAGAAATAGGTATGATGGAGATTATAAAACAATACTAGCATCTGATAATGATAGAGCGAAATTTGATAAATTGAGCAGCAATAGATATCTCAAAATCTGTGTAAAGCAATTAACATTTCAAGCGGTAAACCAATTTCATTTCACAGAATATAAAGGTAATCATCACTTTAAGAAAACTGATTGGAGGTTTTAATTTAATATAGACAATACGGGTGATCAGCCCATAAAGTCCCCATACCGGACACAAAGTCCCTCTGGACATGAATTCCTCTCATTAGGATAGCTTGGGTTCCCAAGAGGCAACACATTGGCCTATAAAGGTGTCGAACTGGACAAACCAGAACTACACTACTACATACAAAAACCGACGGAACCAACATTACCCGTTCGCCCCGTCTCTCCAATCGTCAGGAATCCGTGGAAACTATTTAGACGGAGTTCCTAAAATTTTATAAAAATCTCATTTTAAAACTGTTAAAATTTACAAAACTCCTTTTAACTTCATAAAACATTTTAATACTTAATCCTTTCGAAAACCCTTACTTTGAAGTACCTTCGACTCTCTGATAACAGATCAGCCCAGTCTAAGTAACTTCAAAGTAATTTAAGAAAATAACTCATTTTGATTTGTAATGTTAAAAGTCAAGGGTTTGACTAGATCTTTCTGACATCAATAAAATAGGGATACATGTCTGGATTAAAAGATATAGACTCAAAGATATCAAGGAAATTGATTAGGTTTCAAGTTTAAGGAATAGTATCAAAGGTAATTGAGTTTTTGAATCAGTGATTAGGTCATAAAGAAGTTTATAAAATTTTTGGGACAACATAAGTTAAACTGGACACGGACATAGGTCAAGTAGAACACTGGTTTATCTGTCAGTCAATATGGTTTAATTATAGCAAGCTATTTAACATATATGGTCAAGAAGTAATAAAAAAGAATTAAGCTATTTTAGGGTTTATAGTTTATGAAATAGTCGTGGACAGAATTCTGGTTGCATGAATAGATAGGCTGCATAAGATTTATGATCAACATGGCATAAGAAAGGCATGCTCGAATCAACAGGACATATCAGTTTAGGAATGTAAACTTCAAGAAAAGACAGAGTTACTTGCAGTAATTTGAATGAAACATATGATAAATAACAGGAGCAGATATGCTTCACTTGAACAATAAGTGAAGGATAGAAACACTTGCCTCAATGCACGTTTGGAATCCAACACATCAATTCGTTACTCTTTCCACGTCAATCACTACACCAATATACTTGTTAACTCCGATAAAGTCTCACTTCTAAGATTCCAATTACATACGCACTGGCTCTAACCGGCCACCTACGGGTACCTATATAAAGGTAAAGTACTTCTCAGTACACTATAACTCGCAAACGTCTAACTCTATTCTACCCAAACGATTCCTATAACGTTTGGTAACTCAATACATTTAATTCTTATACATTTAAACGCATAGCACATAACACGTAGGCACATATACTTTGTATAGCATAATTATAGTACCAAATTAGTCTACCGAAAATTCGGCAGCACCTCCTCTAAAACATAGCCTAACTCGTCGACTCATAATCGACGGAACATCAACAAGAATACATTCAAACTCAATATCGCCTCAACTTGCGATTATAGTTCACAATCAACTATATCATACCATTCATACTCGTGTCAAAACTTATATATATATATATATATATATATATATATATATATATATATATATATATATAGTTGTCCTAGCACGACAACTTACTCAAATAAAAGTATTAACCATACTTACAACTCATGATTATCATTATACGAAGATTAAAGTTATAGCATACTTATCTATAGACTTCCAATATTAAACACTAAAGATCGCTCTTTAAACAAATCATGTATACACTTAACATATAAGCATCTTGCTAATCATCCAACTAACACCACACTCCAAACACACACCAATAACTCATGAATACATCTTGTAAACAATTCATAGAGCTTTTCAAAATGATAAGAAACATCAAAACTGACGAAGTAATAAATTTAGAAACAAATAAAACGCGGACTTGTCGAAACAATTTTGACACAGCCCTGAGTAGTTCGAAAAATTGCTTATTTTCAGTATAAAGATAGACTCAAATGAAAAAGTGTAAAACATAAAAGTTGTAGACAATTCAGAGACCTTTCCAGAATGGTAAGGCTCATAATTTTTCAACAAGTATTTTATTAAATACGATTTTTCAAATTCAAGGATAGTAATCCCGAAGTCAAAAATAGCTGGTTATATAAACCTCAGAAAAACTTATAATTGCAAGCAAAATCTCAGAAAACTTAAAGAATGAAAGTTGTAGATAATCAAATTATCTTTCTAAAGAGACTAGAATCACAATATTCCGATTAATAATGAATCCTCTACGAATTTTACAAACAGCAGCAGTTTTATTCACTAAATAATCCGAAAATTCAAGAATATTTGCATGCAACTCAATTCAATCAGAAAATAACACTCCAAAGCAATTATACACAATATACCATCATAGATCCACCACCAACCGTCATAGACTCGCCGGAAAATACCACCAACGGTGGTGGGGTTTCGGTCAAACATCGAGACCAACCTCCAAACTACACCAAACTTCAATTTCTAACTATAATCTACATCATACAATCATCTAATCATCATTTTACTAACTAATAAGGCTTGCATGTAAGAATTAAACATATACATACATATAACCGCATATATATATATATATATATATATATATATATATATATATATATATATATATATATATATATATATATATATATATATATACACACACAAACTCAACAAAACTCATACCAATTGCCAAATAAGCTAAAGAACATGATTTGAAGGATTAAAACATTGATTTGAGCATGATTTTGATTCAAAAATCGAAAGAAATAAAGAGGGAGAGAGGAGGGAGTACCCAGCTGCTCAAAGTCTGAACAAGAGAGAAGAAAGTGGCGGTGGGTAGTGATATATAGCTTCAGGGGCAGATTGGTAATTTAATAAAGCTGAAAAATCAACTTTCTTTTCAAAAACTGATTTTAATCATTTTAAAATCGAAAAAAATATAAATTAGGGGAAAATTAATTTTTAAAATATTAAAATGAAGTTCATGAAATTACAAACCTCCCCATATTTTTAAAATAATTTTTGTGTCAAAAATGAATTTTCTACGAATTTTTGAAATAAGGCATCTTTAATAGAATTAAAGCATTTTAAATCAATTCAAAATACTAAAACACACGATTAAATATCCACACTAATTTTCATAACTCAAAAATATCACAAAGATGATAATGCAAAATATTTCACGATTTAAATCAACTCCAATGATTTTATATGATTTTTAAAAGATTAGAAATGCACTTTAAAAATACTTTTAATGCTCCAAAAAAATAAATAAAATTCCACGAGCATATACGACATATACCAATCATCATATAACCACATAATCATGTTTTCACACATAACTTGACTTCATCAAAATATACTCATCATATATTTCACATAATTTCCACATTTAACAATTAAATAACATTTAAAAAAATTGCGAAAAATTCTAAGTCGTTATAATCAGAAAGTATCAAGGAAGAGGGATGAACGAAGAGTGGCAGTGCTCGAGTTGAATGACTACGCTACCCTGGTACCTAAGGTTTGCTGTGAAAGGGAAGAAGTGAACAAATGCAAAAAGCAGAAGTTTAAGAGTACACTAGAAAAAGCATATTGATAAGCGTAACAGATCCCAGATAAATTATATTCGCTATGGACGAAGGAGGCACTACGCCAGCAATTGCTAGAAAAGTAATGCCATCAGTTAACCCTAAAACTCACATACTGTGGCGTGGCCATTTGGGGCCATGTGGCAAAGAATTATAAAGTGACTAGACCAACAATGTAAGGACAAAGCGGGGTGCTTCTGACCAAGCGCCAACCGCGAGAACTTTTGATATAAGTGAAGTGATTCAGGAATATATGATTGACCAGCTTATGAACTAGAAAGAGAAGTAAAGTGAATTGGGATAAATGATGATGGGATTTAATAAATACCATGGATGTCCTATGACTAAAGAAAGTGATTAATGAAGGTTTATGAAGGTTGTTAGTGATGGTGCAGTATGATGCATAAATGTTAACAAAAACTTAGTATCCTCAAGAAGAGTAATAAGTACTAAGGGATTCACGTGGCACACGATCAATATCTTCCAGAACATTCTTGCTACTATTACCAAATTCTGTAAGAAAAGCGGATATACATATGTTGTCTTTCGGAAGGTTATGTAGACTGACGTCAATTCGAAAGAAAAGGCTAGCATTAAGCAACCTATAGATTATCAAGATGAGAAAGATTGAAAAGAGACCCTTATACAGGAGGAATGATGAAGATGGCCTAAGAAATTTTACAAAGAGAGAGTTAATATCCTAAGTTTCAAAAATAGAATTCTGGTAAGGAATGTACGACAATAATAATAATAATTTCAAGTGAGGCATGTGTGAGACCATGAGGAAGTATGGATTGAACCAAACAAAGGTCGAGATTATCCTAAAACAAGAAAGAACTAAGAGAAGAAATATCCTAGGTATGATTGGGAGTAACTGTGATGAAGTTCCCACGGAAAGGTGAAAGCAATGACTTATGGAAAAAGATTGATAGATATTTTTCTCCTTCAGCAGAGCTTAAGGGAGAATGCTTTCACCCAATACTGATGGGAATGAGGAAGAAAAATTTGAGTTGGAATAGATCCAGAAAACATCGATTAAAAGAAATTATTATTATTATCAGGAAAGTCCAATGAGGTGGCCGACACTTTAAGTATAGAGGAGTAATTATAAATGCTCATACCGAAGAAACAGAATGATATTTGGAAGGAAGGACCTTCCGATGATTGTGCGAGAATTGACTGTAATAATAGTTTAAGTAAAGATTCAATTCCGGATATCGTCCTAAGCATATTACATACTTTAGAAGGTCCTATTTTGAGGAAGACCAGGACCATGGTATGAAATTGACTAAGTGAACTGCTAAACTTCCAGTCTTCTAATGAAGACATGTGATTAATAATTTCATCAACCTATCATAACTGCGATGCTTGAAGCTCTCCTGCAATTTTATTTGATTCATTAATATCTACATCAAGTTTAGGAGTATTCCTTATGGATAAGGAATAGTGATTATTTTGTCTTCCTAGAGAATTTTGATCTAATAATTATGAAATCCGTATGATTAGCTAGTAAAGCACTACGTAAACAACAAACGATGGTGATTCAACAATGGACTACATTAAGGCAGTGGTGATTCTTCTGAGAATGAGGTGATAACGACCGTGGAGATGTCGGAATGAAAAACAGAAATAGATTGTATTGGATCTAAGATTAGAGAAATCGTCAAGGTTCATTTCGGATGGTTTAATTTTGGAATGACGTGATGCCTGAAATAAATGATAATGCTATGATGGTTCATAAAGAGATTATGGTCGAAATAGAAACAAGATGACTGATGAAAGAAATGTAGAGTCGAGGATATAGAGGAAATAAAGTTGAGGAACAATAAAGGAGTTAGATATGCGGACTCCTGAGAAACCCCAGCAATGAAGTTAGAAAAGTAATAAATTGACATGGCAAAGTTATTGACCACAACAGAAAGTCGGAATTAGAAGTATAAATGACACGGGGATTAACTCCCTTTAAGTTGGGAGAATTCGAGGAAATTTGGAATAGATTGATTAAGTGCTAAGGATACTCATGGAACGAGGAAATGAGAATTTAGATGGTTTAACAGAGGGAGGTTTGACCCCAAAAAAAATGATGCTTATTGAGTACATGTGACGGGATACCAATAGGGAAATACCAAGTACAAAGGACATCCCAATAACGAGATGATAGTGGATATAAATAACGGAAGAAAAGAAAAATCAGATAATAAGAAGGATGTGATTGATAAAGAAAAGATTGGAAAAGTAATTATGGAATAGAAAGCAAGGAATAGTATGAATAGATTGACGAATGGGCTTTCTAACGAATTCTCGGGATGACAATATGATAGTGTTAGTATTATAAATGTAACACCCCTAGATCCGGGGTCGGAGATCCAGGCTGTCACTCTATCCTTAATTCCCATTTTAATATTCATTATTCTTAATCTTCATTTTAGTATGTTGTGATCCCTCAATCACACTCAACATTTACAGATTATAGGCTCAGAGACGAAATTAAAATATTACTAAGTTATTACAACCATCTTGAAATAGTTATTACAAACCCAAATTGTCATAATCTCAAAAGTTCAACTTAAAAAGGAATTACCATCTAAGGTGGCACTTGCGTCAAAAAGGAGGTTTGGTTTTCAGAAACTTACACAAGTCATGCTTGTAAATAAATCTAACCAACCTAAGCTGTAAACCTTTCCAACTTAGTCTGCTCACCTGTGGTAATGCTACTGGGTGCTGCCCTGGTACCTGCCTCGTAAACAGTCTCCTAAACTGCTGGCCGGTTAGCACGCTTTTGCGGAGGGTCTGCCTTGTTCTTGCCATGAGTATCTGTTGTTGTGTGGTGGTATATATGAAAGAAAAGCAAGAGTGAGCAATACAGCTCAGCCATATAATAATAGTTTTCAAAGTACTTTTGTTAACATAAACCATATGCCATATTATATACTGATATTGTACCATCATTAAACATTTTTCATTCTTTATCCAGAAATATAACGAAGAATTTCTGAGGTACTTTGAATAGTTCATCATTCTGTTAACACTATCGGTAATTGAGCATCTAGGCTTTCATTACAGTGTTACAGTACAATTCCAATTGGAAGAATGGGATTATGCTGGAGCCTCTTCCACGATATCTGGTGATCAGCCAATATATCGTGCCTCTGCTTCTCTACTAGTAGAAGGACGACGTTCCCTTATCGGGTCGCACCCTGACCGCATATGGGCCTTAATATTTGGACTACGCCCGAAGGCGATGTCCCCTCTTCCTCCAATCCCTGAGAGAATTCTATGCATCGTAGGAACAGAATTTAATTCAGTTTCCCCCAAGCACAAAGCTTGACAACTGGTTTGATAATCATTACAACTTTACTTCCATGAGTAATTGAGGAAGTAACTCTGATGTGTGGGTTGACTTTAGTCAACGGATTTTGATTACTTAGAATCGCATCATCAAACATAATTTGGGAGTTGGTCGGAGTTTTTGAGTGTTTAGTCAAACCTGAGCCCCTCCTTACTAGGTAGGGTGCATTTCTTATTGGTAGCGAAGGGAGAAAATAATTAATACTAGCTCCCAAAACCTTGGGTTCCCGAGTTTTGATAAGTTTGAGCGAGGTAGCGATACTTTTCGATGAATGAAGCTATAGTCAGTGAAGAAATGGGAACCCGATCCATTTTTAAATACTTTTTCGACGATCAGAAAATATTTAAAATAATTTTTTTAAAGTTTTAAATAATTTTGAAATAAATAATATGATTTGTAAATCATCCTTGAATATTTAATAAATATTCAAATAATATTTATTAAATAAATAATAAGCTTAGAATATTCAATAAATATTTAAATAATATTTATTAAATAAATATTTACTCACAATCCTCAATTGAAAATCATATTCAACTTATTAATAAATATTCAAATAATATTTATTAATATCATCAAAGGAATTTTTAATCCGAAAATATCCAATTTATATTTATTGGATTATTTTAAAACTAAATATAAGTCATATATCATCTCCGGAGACTTCCGGGTTTTTATGTCCTTATCTGCACGAAATATCTCCGACTCCCCTACTTCGAAAGGGTGTTATCATACCCTACTTGGAACTTTTAACACATCATCGCATACATGTATATATGTATTCATGCATACGTACTTGCTAAACAGGTTTATAAATCAACATAAATAAACCATATATTTCATGCTGATTCGCAAAAATAATTTTAAAACAGTTCATAACAGTTATACCACAACAACAACAGTTTGAAAATACATGAAGTACAAGTTTCGAAAACTTGCCTTGAAATCTCGGAGTAGTCGGGGTGCGAGGGATGGTCCGATAATCTATAACATAAGCATAAAGGCATCGTTAATTCTAAGCTTGAATTATCGACTCTTTACGAGTACTCAACTCGTAAAACGTGATAACGAACCAAATAAACTCTTCACCTCCTTAACATATTCGCATAGGTCAAATACTCCCTATAACATGCATTACATACTAATTCCTTTTTTTAAGACCATTTCACTTAACCAAATGTCCATTTCACTTTCCAAGTTTTTATTCTAATGGCGATTTGCTTTGAACAACCTTCGCTCCCGAATTTTTATAAAATCGACCATTTACCCTGTTAAGCTCAAATTTTGCAGAGAACTTCCTGGACATACCACCTAGCTACTGTAAAAATTTCATAATAACAAACCAATTTTAAAGGGCTCGTTTGGCTTTTTAAAGTCAGTCCATCTTAACGATTCATCCGTTTTAACCGGTTTCACTAAAACAAGCATAACTCATAGACCGTAAATCCTTTTTATGAGATTCAAATTCTCAATTACTCTACAAGGTCAGATCTACAAGTTTCCAAGAAATTTTGCCCAAAAACAACACTCATATAATTCGGGTGATCCTGCACAAGTGGTTTAACAAAATTTTGGCATTATAACGACTATAAATCGAATCTTACCAATATCCATGAACTCCATCTAACCACTTAATTCAACCACACACCATCAAGATCATATAAACATCATCAAGGGTCTATAATGCCAGTGGTAATATCCATTTATCACTATTCAAAATTTACCCATACTTATAAATGTTAAAACATCACAAACCCCTTAAACATGTACATACTTGCATCAATCTTTCAAATCAACTTATAACTCATGAAGTTTAAGGTGGGTGTGAGTATTTTACCTTCCTTGGAGTCTTAACAACCTTAACCAAGCTTAACAAGGCTTGAGATCAAGTCCACAAGCTATTATAACCCTCAAACTTCAAGATCTAAACAAAGGTTCATAAGAAGTTATTCTTTACTTAAGAACTTCTTGATTTTATTTGAGCAAGCTATACTTAGTGTAAAATCATGAAATTAAATCCCCACCCTGGATATATCATGAATTAATCCCAGAAATATTTTGATGATTTTAGGACGAGTAGAGCTTGGAGACAAAATTCATTTTTCTTGGCTATCTTGGAAAGTATCCAGAAAAGTGGAAGAGCAGCAGCAACTTGTCGAATTTATTTGACCAATCAAACAACCTTGAAAAATTACGAAATTAAATCTGCAACTCCGTATTGATGTATAGAAGAACTGGAATTTGTTTCATAATTTTCCGATGAGGGGAAGTGGGTGAAAAAAAATCGGAAAGACACCCCTATAGAGTTTGGTCGGGAATTGCTTGAAAATGGGAGAGAGAGTTTCTTGTTTTTCTTGGATGCTTGGGTGTGATTAGCAACTGAATTATGAAGTTAAATTACACTCAAGGATGCAGCCATAACATGGTAAAAGTGTAGGACACCCACTTTCCAATTTGTCTCCCTAAATCAAGAAAGTTTGTCCCCTTTACTATTCACTCTAATTTGATTGAATTTGAAATAATTAGTTTGATTTAAAACTAATTATTTTGCATGGCACTTGCATGGCATATTACTCACCTTAATAATAAACCAATGCTTACCATTTAATTCCATATGCAAGTTTGGAGATTTTCTTGTAAAAACGTTTCGTCGTGTAGAAATTTCTTTCATCGTTCTGGAACATTTGTCATTAAAATTCTTCTAATAAATTCCATAATTCCTTGCCTTGGTGTTTAACTTAGCTTAGAGATTTTCTTAACCTCAATATCCCATATTTATACCAATATTTAATAAAAGTGAAAATCTACGTAATTTGACGGTTTCTGC
This sequence comes from Saposhnikovia divaricata, assembly GCA_036435485.1. Taxonomy (NCBI): domain Eukaryota; kingdom Viridiplantae; phylum Streptophyta; class Magnoliopsida; order Apiales; family Apiaceae; genus Saposhnikovia; species Saposhnikovia divaricata. Next base: position 136,271,764 of record CM071600.1, read on the forward strand.
ATTCCCTTTCTTCTTTGTACAACGATACTTTATTCATAAAAGTATAAATACTTCTTCATTCATATAATATGATCTTAAAAATTTTACATGACTTCCACCAATCATTGTTTATGATCATTTTAGAAATATTACAAAAACCTGGGTTCTTACAATAAATATAAAAGAGCTAGTAGCACGGCGTGGAATATCAGTAACAATGATGTCAAGCGAGAAATCTAAGATTTAACCTGAAAGGTTGAAAGATTTTCCAAAAATGAATGAACAAGAATATAGGTTCATAGAATGATGGACAGAGTAGCGAAGATCTGTTGATACGTGAGATTACGATAAAGTAGTATTTAATACGAATACGATTATTTTCTTCTCTGATGAACCTCTATAGTTCAGAGGTCAATTCTAAGTATGATATTTTGCAATCATAAAAATTTTCTATTATCCTTTGAAATTCTTTTATTCTCTTCTCTCTTATTAACCTTCTTTTTGAATTGAGAAGAACAACCCTTTAAGGAGGGGAGGTACTGCCAAGTGCCTATCTGTCTGTGTGATAGAAGTCTAAGTGGAATACCATAACTTGTTTAATTGCTTGTCAAGTACTAAAGGCTGCCCCCCTTCTGTACTAACTATGCAATATAACAAATGTTCGTTGATCATAGTGATCTCTCAATAAATCTTTCCACTTCTCTGTATTGATCAAGATTGCGAAGATTAAAGCGATCAGGAAATGCATAGTGCGAGCGAGGTTATCTCCGAATTCGCAGCGCGATAGCAATACCAAAGTCACTGCAGATACCAATAAGGGTAATAGTATATGATTGGGTAATGGCATAACTCGGATAGAGATTTGTACGAAAAGTAGCAAAGTTGAATAAGATAAAGGGTGTATCGTAGCACCAGTAGATGTGCTGAGAAAGGATTGGAATGTTTAAGGATCAACCGGGGAACTGGAAAGCGAAATTACAAACAAGTACCCAATTGTTTCCTACCTGATTCCGAGACGGAATCCTTTTAAGGAGGGGAGACTGTAAGAACCCAGATTTTTGGTAGGAATTAAAACTTTTATTATATTGGAATATGAATGAATAGTGGTTAAGACTGCAGTGTATCAGTGGTTGAAAGAATGAATGTTGAATGGATTTGGATTCAAATGTTTATATGCTATGAATGTTGCAATTGGTTGACAACCTAGGTAAGAATAATCTACCATCAAGAAAGTAAGATATGATATACAAACAGAGGAAGTATTCTCATGTCATCCAAATCGGTATCTGTTATAAGTCCAGTGGTTCCGTAAAAGGGTTAAGGAACGCTCGGGAAAACGCGAGAACATTTTTTCTAATTATAAGAATTAAAGAGAAAATAAGCAATGAATAGTGTTTTTGGTGGAAATTGGAATATTATCAAACGACGCTATATAGGAGTATCCGGAACGGATTTCTGAGTTCGCATTAAAGATCTATAGACAAAATAAGTGTATGTAAAAGATATCGGATTCCGAAAAATAGCACTTTTATTTTCTCCGAGATTTCCCTAGACACTGAAAGATTTAAGGATTTAATAAAAAGATTTAAAGACGTATTCACAATCTATGGAATATATAAACGTAAAATCGCCTCGTCAGATTGCAGAAATTCAAAAATTATTTTTTCCCTAAACGAACCAGATTGGACCAAAAATTGAGATGGACTAATTATTTATTCCAAAGAAATATTACAAAGGCATATCCTCAATCTAGGATATATATAAACGTTAAGTAGGATTTGTTAGAATTCATAAAAGAGAGAATTAGAGAAAACTGATTTAACGATGTAGAAACAATCAAGTGAATGATGGAAAATATCCCGGAATCCAAAAAATCTCAAATTTCAAAGAGAGCTTCATATTAATAAGTGGTGACTAAGTGCACAATTAGAAAAGTTATTTGAGGAATAGAAATTGAATTTTTTTAAAAGAAAGAGAAGGAAGGAGGACGAGACGCACGGTAGGTTACGGTATACGCTCGCACACGGAACAGAAACTCATTTAGCTTTATTACAACTGTACCATAAGTAAATATCTCTTATTTGTCTCATCTTCCTCCCTCTTTTTTTCTCCATGGCCGAAGTTCATGCTTGCCAAAGGAAATCATGGTTAGCCTTGTCCGTTTCTTGCGTTCTAGTACTCCAATCGAAGCCCTTTTTCCGAGCTCTACGCATATACGGTAACCACTCTCTTCACCTCCAACCTTAGCTTGTTCATTTCTCATGATTTATAGGCTGTGCTACAGTATTTTTAATTTTGAAACTTCTTAGAAATTGAAATTTAAAGCATGGATGAGTAATTAAGGTTATGGGTTAGTCGTTTATGCGTTCAGTTTAGCGATTGCATGAGTTATCGATAGATTTTTTATAAAAATGAAGAACCCACTGATTACGCATGGTTTGAGGCTGTTGATGGAGTATATTTGCTGTTTATGATGGTTGTGAGGCTTGGTTGTGTTTTGGATTGAGATTTAAATCTCGGAAATGTTCGATTTATAGCCGTCGTAATGCTGAAATTCGTTAACCCTTAAAATTCGTGCATAACAGTATCCATAAGTTTCTGACCTTGATGAATATATGACCTAACCTTGTAGATCTCGAGTCATAGATCGTTTTTGCGCGAGAATCGAAGCAAACGGACTTACGGTTTAGGAGTTATTTCAGTGGAAAATCTTGGTAATTAAATACTAGAGATCATAAGTACGAATGAAATCCTTAAAAGAACACTTGGTTATAACTTTGGAAAACCACTTAGAAAACGATCAATAAATCTAGAGGTATAATCTTTGTTGGTAAACGACCGACCTTAGAACTTATATGACTTAAGAACTTACCAAGTGTAAGTGTAATGACATGCCTTGATAATGAGCAAGTGTCGGATCATAACGGTGTTAATAAGAATTACACTAGAGTGTACATAACGAGATAACTTGAAAACTTGTTTTAACCTAAGTAAAGTATATACTTAACCTTTCAAAGTGTTAAGTGACTAATCTCGGATATTTGATTATTTATAGATCACCGGACTAACCCAGAGCACACTATCCCTACCAGATTACCAAGCAAGTTTCCAATACTTTGAAACTGTTATTGTGGTAATATATATGATTGATTGTTGTTATACATATGCCATAGCATGCATGCCTGCTTTCAAATTATATTGTGATACTTGTTCCCTGATTGATGCTGGCTTATAAGTTAGATACGAGATATACTAGTTATAAGCCGAATGTTGCTAAGACCCTTAGTGAAGGGCATATGATCTTCGTTCATTAAATATGGACTGGGAGTCGGTATTTTGTAATATAGAGATAGTCGTGGAAACCCGGAGGGATTCCAGTGACAAATTATTTGAGGAATGTTATTTATAAACATTTTTATATTTCCATAAGTATTAATTACTTGGAAATTATTCGAGGAATGTTATTTGAGTATAATCTCCGTCGAGAAATACTATTTGAAAATTATGTTTGAATATTCATTTAAGACTCGATTTATTTAATGAATATTCATTTGAGATTATTGATTTAGATAAATATTATTTTGGAATATTCATTTGAGTTTATTTATTTAATGAATATTATTTTGAATATTCATTTGATCTTTATTTCTTTAATGAATATTATCTTGAATATTCATTTAAGGTTGATTAAATTATTGGATATTAATTTGAATATTTATTCGAGTAATTATTTATTTAATGAATATTCTCATATGTTTATTCGAGGGTTACTTCGAGCAATATTTTATATTAAGAATATTCTTTAAATATTTATGAGTTAATAAATATTCTTTGAATATTTATATAATTCTTTTAGCTAGTTTTAAAATATATTATTTTATTCAAATATTATCCTTGACCTTCAAAAATTATGTAAAATATTTCTGAGTCTTATTATGACTATTTTTATCAAGGGGAGGTTCCCGAAACTCCATTCTTCATTCGAATCTATCTTCCAAATTATAAGGGAACCTTACTTGAGGGCTGTTATTTATTTTTGTTTGACTTCCCGATCATAAATCTTTTGAAACTATTCTTTACACTCGCAACTTGGTTTCTATTCATCAAATTGAGTCTTTGTATTACTTCTTTATCATTCGAGGGGTAATATTGTTGGAACAAGTCGATATCCATTAACAAGCAACAGCTCGGGAAATATTGGTGAATTTTCCTTTCCAACTAGATACGACTACTTTGTGGAGTCCTATCAACAACTATTACACTTGGGGCAAGGGGGACAAGCTTTACGTTTCAGAGTCATGGATTTACTCGAACTAGGAGTATTTGTGTAAGAGGCTGTGGGACATTCCATCATTGAAACATTGTGTAAGAGGCTGTGGGACAGTCCATCATTATAAACTGGTATCAGAGGCTGTGGGACAGTCCATCCTGGAAATAGGGTCCGAGTGGCGCTAACCCCGACTAAGCCCAAAGATGGCTAGGGAGATCCGGCGTATGGTGGTGTCCATATGTTCTTCCTTCTACATGTAGAGAAACAAATTTTGAGATGCACGACCTACGACTGATCATCGTAAGGTGGTGTCATCCGGCACGACTTACTCCAGTATTGGTTCATCATCCAAATCTAATTATTTTTTGCAACATGAAGTATCACTCATGCTGACAGGGTTTGAAAACTGTTCAGAACTAAAAGTACTCTGAAATACCTGGTAACTTCATCGTTTATATTATACTGGCACTATGTTCGTTAATGCATGGCATATGGTTTCAAAAATACTTTTGAATGGTTATATATATTATTGTTCAGTATACATTATTGTTGGTGGGCTATCGCTCATCCTTGCTTTATTTATTATATCACAACAACAGCTAGAGCAGGTGGCCCGTCCAAGGCACACTTGGCGCAAGAGCGTGGGAGCCGTCAAAAAGTTTCCCGCGGATGTAACTACCATTGCTGAGGAGGAAGCTATTGGTAGGCTAGTTTTTAGCTTTTGAGCATCGGATATATTAATCCATATAACATATGTAAATGGATGGCAAAGAGTATGTAATAGTTAAATTGTAATTCGTTTGGGTTGTAAGAACTCAAACTTGTAATTAATAAGATTTGGTAATTACTCTGATTTCATCTTTGGGACTATAATGGATGTGTTTTATGTTATTGTTTTGGGTCACAAGGTTGTAATTTAGTTTATGTTGATTTTGTGGATGGATATTGAGACCGTAACGACCGAATCCCCGACCCCGAATCTGGGGCTGTTACAACATATCCGAGAGGTATAGTGGAAGATGTCTTGGTGAAATTTGATAAGCTCATCTTCCCTGCTGATTTTGTTATTCTAGACTTTGAGGAGGATAAGAAGATTGCCATCATCTTGGGAAGGCCATTTCTAGCTACGGGCCGAATTTTGATCGATGTGAAAAAAGGAGAGCTTACCAAGAGAATGCATGATCAGAAAGTCACTTTCAATGTGTTCAAGGCAGCAAAATATCCGTCAGATTCAGCGGAGTGTTTCAAAGTGGACGTTGTTGATAAGATTGTGAATAAGGAGATTGAACAGCTAAAAAAATCAGATTCCGTGGAAAAAGATTCAAGAGGGATTTCTTGCATTGAGTACAAAGAAAGAAATGGGCTGTTTCAATTGTTGGATGCAACTCCATGGGAAAGAAGATTTGACATTCTGCATAAGTCTCGTGGGCTAGCTGATTCTAATAATTTTCAGGTGCTACGTAAGTTGTCAAGTGAGGAAGCTTTTGCACTTGAACTTAAGCCATTACCACCCGAGGAGCCACCACCTGATTCACCACCCGAGGAGGGTGGCCCTGCCAACAGTTAGGGGAGATCTCTTTATCCTTGAATCTTGCCTTCAATGAGGACATTGAATATTTTAATTTTGGGGGTGATTTAGGGATAAGTAGTTAGTAGAATCATTGTGCATGTAGGAATCATATTGCATGTGTAGTAGTAGTTTCATTCATATTACTGCATGATTGTTTCACATAGAGCATGTTTGCTTGCATATTTGTTTATGTATTCCATGTGAGTCCATTTAGTTGCATTTGCATAGCATATTTCATGATCCCGTAGGATTTGGCTATTTCTATTTGGTAGGTCGATGTTGATTTGAGTGGGGTAATGAAGAATAGAGGGTTGATTTAAGTGCCTAGGAATTGACTTGCATGCTTCAGAAACAAATTTTTTTACACAGTCTCATTGTTTGCTTTTGGGCTAGATCAGATTATGCTTGTTTGGTTGTTGATATTTAATCAATTGATTATATTTAGAATGTTCTTTATTCCCTTGATAGAGTAGGAGCACTAAAGTATAAGTTTGGGGGAAACCAGGGATTTCATGTTAATTTTTAATAAAAGTTAGTTGTGTCAAAAGGCTAGTAGCCGCTCATAATTATGAGTAGTCTAGGGTTGGATGAGATGGAGCGAAACGCAATCATTCCAAGTTAGTTGTGCTTAAAAAAAAGAGTCAAAAAAAGAGAAAAAAGCGTTATGTGAATTGTTTAATTGCATAATTAACCAGGGTGAGCTCTTTAATACTTGAGCAATTAAGTTCTAGGGGACTTTGTGCCTAGTGACCTAAGACTTTTCCGGTCTGGGATCCACTAACCTAACGCTCGCTACATGGGTTGTATTGTATAAGCCTTTAGGGGTCTCATCCATTGCACGGTCAAATAAGAATGTGTGTTGTATATAGTATTGTGTGTCGTGGTTTTGTTTAGTAATAAAGCATGAAGTTCTGTCTAACTCAAATGATGATGGAGGTGTGTCTAAGTTATGAAGTGTTTACCGTTCATTCTATTTATAAACCTGTGATTGTCTTGGCGAAGAATAGGTATGGTTTTTAATCTACTGTTAGGAGTATATCTGATGAGCATCGCACACACCCACGTTTCTGTTCATGTATTATTAATATAAGGGGACTTTGTCGAGCTCTGTTTGGATTTAGTTGCATTCTTTGAGATATTTTCTTGCTGAATGGTTATGGTTGGTTCGAGGGGATCGTTGCATTTTCATATTAGTTGCATTCATGCATTGCATTAGTTAGTATCGAGTCTATTTATGCTTGAGGACAAGCATCGGTTTAAGTTTGGAGGTGTGATAAGTGGATTTTATATCCACTTGGAACGCTTCGAATCGGTTTAAATTTATTAACCTGGCATCAAGCCTGTCGTGTTTTTTATTCGTTCTAGTGAGATTATGCAGGGTTACTATCTTGAGGTGGGGAGATACATTTGCATGTTTTATGGTGGAATCAAGTTAAGGCAATGAAGAATGGCGATTAGCAAAAGAAACGGATGAGAAAATGAAGAAAACGAAGCAAAAGTAGCATTTTTCCAGAAGCTGACTACGCAGCCGCCCTATCAAACAGCGCGAGAGCGCGAGGAGTGATGCTGCAAGCGCAGATGCGCAGGAAGAGAGCGCAGCCACGCATGGCTCCGTTGGAAATTTTCCTATTTCAAATAAAAATTGTATTTTTGGTATTTTCTTGGAGAAAAAGACGTCTGGGCTATGAAAACACGTCTAGAAATCATTGAAGACACGTTTTTACACAGAGAGAGCCGAGAGATGGAGATTCAGACTTGGAGAAGGATTCCCGGAAGATCGTGACAGCATTCGGAGATCTAGATCTACTTTTGTGTTCTTCTAATTTGGCGATACTCTGGATTTTGGATTTGTTCTTAACTCTATTACTCTAGAATTATTATTATTCAGACCTTGTTTTACATCATGTTTTCATTAGATCCCATGATGGCGAGCCGTTCGATTAAGAACTAATCGTTGTCTTGGGATTCTAACGGATTTATCTATATAGTTTAGTAGTTTGATTGCTTTAAAGATTTGTGTGTGGTGAATTGTGATATCCTCGTATGGTTGTGCTTAATGTTTTTATATGCGTAGCTAATATCTAAATTGTTAATCTTTATTGAAGCGACAGTGGATTTAAAGATTAGAACTTGCCATGCTAGCATAAGTTTATGAATGTTTTGACATCATGATTCGTAGTGTAATTTTAACCATCTTACGCTGCCCTATGTGATCTCAATGGATAACTTGTTCTTAAACCGTTATATTTTCAAATCTTATAGACATATAGAGTCTAAACATAATTGGTGTCTACTTAGCTTCTATCTCTTTTGTGGATGTTTGAGTAGTTTGGTATTCGTATACTGACAGGTAGCCTATACCTATTTCGTGTTGTCTGATCAGTTATCATAACCATCACATTCATTGATTAAAGACATCAACTCTAAGCGAAGTATTTAATGAAGTTAGGATCCCACGTTTATTCTCTCATTAGTAAATCAGTTTTAAACCACATTAGTTAATTAGATCTTAATAGTGTTAAATTACTTCTTAGATAATTTAGATAATTAAAACTGTGACATCGGGGTACAGATTTGGGGCCACTAACCACAATCCACACAACACATACCTGGATATAAACATAATATAATAATAAAATACCCCTGATCCAAGATCGCATACAGGTTATGGTATGAAACAAACTATTAAATTACATTATTACAATCCAATCTCCGAATAAAATGGTTATACAAATTGCTAACAAACTAAGTCCATCTGTTGAACTAGATAACCAACCTCTGATAAAGCTCAAGTCAATACCCGACCAAGTCAATAACTCGAGCATCACCTCTCGCTGTAGGAATAAGACTACTCATCTGACCACATGGTCCACTCATCTCATCTCTAAAAACTGGAGAAATAAAACAACAATGCAAGATTGAGCCAACAGTGCTCAGCAAGTATAAATGTGTATAAATATCAAGAACATGAATAAGTTCTGATCAACAAGAACAACATCATAGGCTTCAAAGGAATCAGACTTTAAGCAATTCAAACTCCATGTATAGATTAGAATTGGATTTTTTATATATTTTTAAAAAAATAGTGGAGTTAAACGACTGATCAGACCCGCACTAACCCCGGACAATGCACACAGCAAAGTCCCTCTAAATGGATCCACGGCACATTTTGGCCTCAACTTCTGACCATTAAACTGGTCTCCCCGAAGGGACTTCTGTTGACCATTAATCTGGTCTCCCCGAAGGGACTTCCGTTGACCATAATATGGTCTCCCCGAAGGGACTTCCAAAAACATTCCAATTCTATATCCAACGCACTAGGTGTCGGAACAATCGATAACCTCTGTCAATCAAACAATCTGGAAAACTCACGTTCCAGAACCACAACTCAACTGGTAGAATAAAAGGAATCAACAGTTCTATACTGGATATCGACGGGATCGATATAATAAATGGGGTGGTAACTGAATAAACAACAATAAGAATAACTGTCGACGAGATCGACAAAAAATGGGGTAACGATTGAATGAACAAAAGTAACAATAAATATCTACGAGATCGACAATAAATGGGGTGACATCATAATCAGAAATAATTAAAGGTAAATTTCACTTGAACAAGAAGTGAAGGGAAAATACTAGCCTGTCAACAAATGCTAAACTCATCTACACTTGATCGCCTCACTCTACTTGAGCCTTCCCCTTTATCCCTCTAACTAGATTCTACACTTTCCTTCGTCCCTCTTACTCGACTCTATATAATTAGAGCGCATTAATCACATATACAGCATTTAAGACTCGCTAACAATTAATACACATAATTCACATAGCACATAAGCATTTAAACTCCACAAAACAGCACATATAGTTCACTTCTATAATCAACTGACTCAAGAAATATTTTTAAAACAATCTTCAATCTTGGTTTTTGAATAAAACCTAACTCAGAATATTTTAAAGAATTTTTAATTCATTTTAAATCACTAAATGAATTAATTAAGAATTAAATAACGTTAATTAAATTAATAAATCAACTATGTAAGAACCCGAATTTTCGGTAGAATTAAAACTTTTTTTATATATTGATGAAAGAATGAACAGTGACTCCGACTACAAGGTATTAACAATGAATGTGAATGGGTATAGATTTAAAAGATTATATGTCATGAAGAATGCAATGGGTTGACAACCTAGATTAGAATAATCTATCTCCTAAGAAATAAGTTATGACACTCCAAAGAGGAAGGAGATATTCTTGTGTCATCCAAATCAATATCTGTTGTTAGTCCAGTGGTTCCGTAAAAGGGTTAAGGAATGCCCGAAAGAGAACAAGGACATTTATATATATATATATAAGGAATAAAAGAGAATAAGTAGTGAATAATGTTTTTGGTGGAAATGAGAATATGATTAAGACGACGCTATATAGAAGTATTCAGAACGGGTTTCGGAGTTCGTATTCATGATACAGGGGCGAGATAAGTGTATGTAAACGGTATCGGATTCAGAAAATTAGCACTTTTATTTTTTCCGAGATTTCCCTGGACACTGAAGGATTTAAGGATTTATTTAAAAGATTTGAGAAATTTAAATACAATATTTATAAAGGAGAATTAAATATATTAGCAAGAATATTAATAAGGTTTCCGGTAAAACCTTAGCGATAAATATTTGAAATATTCCTCCGAATGATTATTGAAATGGAGTAATAACCGGAAAAAAAAACAAGCAGAGAGCAAAGATACAAGAAGAATCAATTGGTGGGAAAAGAAAATATCCAAGTGACCTACTTGAAAGTCAACAAACAAGTGAGTGATGTAGTTGCATTTTGCCAAAAATGGAATTGCATAATGTAGTGCCAACACTTGGACAAATGAGGGATCAACAAGTGGCACCAATAGATTGTTGACAAAGCATAAAAACAAGATGAATCCAAGATATAAGCCATACATGCATACATTATATCATTATAGCAAGCAAACTTCATTCTCTCCATTTTCTTAAAAAACTGCCCAGCAAGAGCACTCTATAGAAGAAAAATCATATCTCCATTTCTATCCATGATAAAATCACCAAACTTTAACCCAAGCCTCTCCACTCCATGGGAAATATTCGCTCAAAGTTTCGTGGCAATCCAAGTAGTATAGCCTAGACAAATCACCTCCCCAAGTTGAAGAAGCAAACTGTCCTGATGCTTGACAGTTTCTGGACAGATTTTCTAATGGCCATATCTCCTTCATTACTCAATGAAATTTGGTGTTCTTTAGCTTTTTGGAAAGCTGGTTAGATGCTCTACAATTCTTCTTTAGGACCCTCATCCAGAAAAGCAAGGTAAGGACCTCGTTTTTGCCTTTCTTTGGACTGATGAATAGTAACTCCGAAGTGATTAACCAGTTTTCTTGTTTTGTCCTTAAGGATTAAGCTATATAAAGACTATCTAAGGGTTGTTAAGTGTTTATAAACACTTGATAGTGTTCCTAGAGCTTCCAAGAAGGTAAACCCTTAACCCACCTTTGAGTTTTATATGAGATTTGATGGTGTTTATGGCTTGTATGCATGATTTAGAGCGTGTATGTTATGTGGGTGTTATAAAAATGTTAAAATATACTTTGTGGCACCAAGACCTGTTGAGACAGTGAGGAAGATGATAAATAGTGTCCATTAGTGTTGGTTGTTGGTTGAATGATTATTTGGGTTGTTTGAAAATTGGATTATTCGTTTTTAAGCCGTCGTAATGTCGAAATTTACATAGGTGTTAAAAACAGAGCATGTCCGAAACTGTAAGTTTCTTACAAGGTTGAGGACCTGACATGAGCTTGTAGATCTCGAGTCATAGATCGTTTTGGCGCAAGAATCGAAACAAACAGACTTACGGTTTAGGAATTATGATTAAATTCGTAAAAGTGGTTCGAAACCGTAATCGAAAGTTCGTAACTGAAATTGGATTCCTTTAATACTATGAAATCAGTGGAGAATTTGTATAATTAAATAATAGAGGTAAAAAGGAAGGTGTGGGAGAAGACCACATGTCGAATGGATCATTTTCCGATTTTATAAAATGTTCGAATCAAGGTTAAACGCGAACGAACCCCTAGAAGCATACTTGGTTATGACTTTGGTAAATGACTTAGAAAACGGGCGATAAATCTCGAGGTATAATCTTGATTCGTAAACGACCAACCTTAGAATTTATACGACTTAAGTATATACAAAGTGTAAGTATGACGACGTGTCTTAGTAGCGAACGAATGACGGGTCATAGTGAGAATAAAGAGAATTTCACTAAAGGGTGCTTAGCGAGATAACTCGAAAACGTGTTTCGACTTAAATAAGTTATACTTAGCCTTTTAAAAAGTGTTAAGTGATTGACCTCGGTTATTGTGACTATTTATAGATCAACGGATTGACACGAGGCACCCTACCCCTTCAGGATTTCCAGGCAAGTTTCCAATACCTTGGAACTGTTGTTGTGATAATATATATGATTGTTGTTATACATATGCCATAGCATGCATGTTGTTTTCAAAGTATATATATATATATATTGGAATACTTGTTCCCTGAATTGATATTGGCTTATAGACTAGATATGGATTATCAGTTATAAGCAGGATTGTTTTGCTAGGACCCTTAGTGAAGGGCGTATGATATTTATTCTTTAAATATGAGACCGGGAGTCGGTATTTTGTGTTATATAGATAGTCATGGAAACCCGGAGGGATTCCAGCGACAGAGTAGTATTCATTTTGAGGAATGTTATTATTAAAAATTATTTATATTTCCATAAAAGTATCAAATACTTGGAAATCTTTCGAGAAATGTTATTTGAGTATTATTTCAGTCGAGAAATATTAATGAATATTATTTTTGAATATTCATTAGAGTTTTATTATTAATGAATAATTACTTTGATATTCATTGGAATTTTATTCATTAAATGAATATCACTTTCGTATATTCATTTAAGTTTTATGTAATTGATAAATAGTATTTCAAAAGTATTCTATGGAAGTTCTAATTACTCAAGGAATATTATTTCGAATATTAAGGTTTTGATTACTAAATGAATATCATTTGGATATTTATTTAGAATATTATTTGGATATTCATTTAGAATATTATTTGTTTAATGAATATCAATTGAATATTCATTTGGAATTGATTTATTAAATGAATATTATTTTGAATATTCATTTAGGATTTTATGTACTTGATGAATATTATTTTAAAATATCCATTGGAAGTTCTATTTACTTAAGAAATATTGCTTCGAATATTCCTTTAACGTTTTGATTACGAAAAGAATATTATTTGGCTATTCATTTAGAATATTATTTTTAAATTAATATTATTTTCAAATATTCATTTAAAGTTTGATTTATGTAGTGAATATTATTTTAAATATTTATTTGAGTTTATTTAATTAATGAATATTATATTGAATATTCATTTAAAGAAGAGAGTTATTTAGTAAATGATTCTATATATTTATTCGAGGATTACTTACGAGCAACATTATGATTTAATAATATAATATTCCTTAATTATTATTAATTTAATAAATATTCTTAGAATATTTATTTAAATTCTTTTAAATTCTTTTATAATGATTTATATTATTCAAAGATTATCTTTCACCTTCGAATATTATGTAAAATATATCGGAGTCTTTTATGACTATTTTATCAAGGGGAGGTTCCCAAAACTCTATCTTCATTTAAATCTGTCTTATAAGAAGATTTAAATACTCGCTCAAACTTCAAAATACATATATAAGGGGACCTCACTTGAGAGATGTTATTTATTTGACTGCCCGGTCCTATACTTGCTAAACTATCTTGTCACTCACATCTTGATTCTTTCAAACATCGATATGAATCTGTTTGGTTACCTCCTCAACGCTCGAGGGGTAATAATTGATGGAACAAGTTTTTATCCATTAACAAGCATCAGCTTGGGAAATATTGGTAAATTTTCCTTTCCAACTAGATACGACTACTTTGTGGAGTCCTATCAACAAGTATTATACTTGGGGAAAGGGGGAGGAACTTTACGTTTCAAAGTTATGGATGTGAAATGAACTAGGAGATGCGTAAGTGACCCAGTGGCGCTGGTCCAGCAAATGGCCCAACCGTTGGCCGAGGGGGTTCCAGAGGGCGGTAGACAAGTAAATCCGTCGGTGCTTCCTTCTACATGTAGAGAACAAGAGGTGAGGAGCATAACATGCGACTGATCATCGTGTAATGCTATGTCTCCTGGCGCGTCAAACTCCAGTATTAGTTCATCTTTCAATGTTGGAAAATTTCCTGCAACATTATCATTGTTGGCAGGTTTGAATAGTGTTTGAACTGGAATTGCAATATTCTTCCGCAAGTTCCTCTATTATGAAAATAATAATATCTTGCTTATTTTGACTTAGCAGATATTTCCACAAAATAAATACTTTAAGTTACCTTGTAAATTCATCGTTCGTATTATACTGGCATCATTTCCGTAAATGCATGGCATATGGTTTGAAAGATACTTTTGAACTGTTATATATTATCGTTCAGTTAAACATTATTCTTGGTGGGCTAGTGCTCACCCTTGCTTTATTATTATATCACAACAACAGCTAGACCAGATGACTCGCACAAGGCGCACTCGACGCTGGCGGGGACGATTAGACTACCAGAGCCGAAGAGAAAGCTATTGGTAGAATAGATTCATTCTTTCAGTACCAAATATATGGGCTGGTATGACTTATGATAATGGATGGCAAAGAGTATGTATTCACATTGTAATTCTTTTTGGATTGTAAGAACTCATAATGTGCTTAATAAAATTTGGTAGTTACTCTGATTTCATCTCTGGGACTATAACAGGTGTGTTTTATGTTATTGTTTTGGGTCACAAGGTTGTAATTTAATATTTATGTTGAATTGTGGATGGGAATTGAGACGGTAACGACCAGATCCCTGACCCCGGATCTGGGGGTGTTACAGAAATGGTATCAGAGCGAGCGTTATAAATCCCAGAGATGACGCGACATTAAAACAATAAATTCATTAAGATAATAAGAACTCTTGCCAAGTTCATAGTCGGACTACATAATGTAGTACAGACATATAAAACCCTTATGGGAACCCTAAAGTATCATGATAGTAACTTACCTCGTTCTTGTATCGACTAGTAAGGTGACAGACCTTGGGGATTACGAGCAGTAACACAATGATGCTTGTTCTGATGCTGAAGATCGGATGATGGATTCGATAGAGTACCCTAATGAGGACCCGGAAGAGGTTCCAGCAAAAGAGGAGAATCCTGATAAGGATAAGGAGTTTACCCTTAAGGAATGAGGGCTACAGCCAGAGAGACTGTAAGAGTTAAGGTGCAGTACTCAGAAAAGTGAACGTAAAGAACTGAGATATTATTAAGAGAACTAAAGATGCGTATTGGATTCATAGCTGGACTGCTAGATGAAGTACCAGCAGGTAAGATGGATTTGAGGAATTACTTGAGATCTTATATGGGGATAGATAAAAATCCTTAGAGACCTTTAGATTAATGAGAAAAGAGTTAGAGTGGTACATGAATATCAAAGACAACAATAGAGGACAAGGAGCAGAGTCTCCAGGAGCAGTTGAGATAGAGGCAGCAAGTGTCATATCATGTGATAAATGGATTAATGTGAATATTGTTAATGGTAATTCACCATGAGAAGGAAGATTTCATAAGTTATCATTTATAAAGTCAGACTGAGATTAATGAAGTGGTTTGGCTCAAGGAAATGTCCATTTTATGAATGGATCAACTTAGAAAATAAAGACATTGGAAGATGATGGCATGATTGGAAAAAGAATATAAGGAAGTACTAAGTGAGACAATGATCTCAGAACCTACAAGAGGAGAAGACCAGTGAGTCTGTGATAAACTAGTAATAAGGCTATCGTCAGGAACCAAGTATAAGTCTAGTTCAATTTAGTGGAATGATGAACCAGAAACATTAGATGCATGTGATTCAAAGGAATATTAAATTCCTTCTTTTCCTTGAATGGGTTATGGTAGTTACCTTAAGTTTATTCTGACACTGAATCTTAAATGGATTAGGTAAGGCGAGCAGTGGTTGAGATGTAATTGAGAATGCTTTTAGATAAAACTTGAAGGAACAGGTGTAGACCAAGTTCTCGAAGTAAGAGTTTGGCAAAATGAAGTCCAGATAATAGGACATATGAGCAATAGGAATTAGTGATTGATCGACCCCACCAAGTTAAAGACAGTTTCAAATGGAGATTGGCCAACCACACCGGCAAAGGTGAGAAATTTAATAAGATTCACGAGGTATCACCCAAGATTTGCTCAGGACTTTACAAAGAGTGTAGTCCCATAACCCGACTTAATTGTAAGACTAGAAGTCTGAATGTACAAGATAAATGGGGAGAAATCTCCATGGAGCTAAAGATGAAATTGGTGACGACCCAGTATTGGCGTTATCTAATGGGGGAAGGAAAAATTTTGGAAATTTATTAGGATGCACCTCGTGCAGGTTTAGGTGCTGTGATTGTGCAACACGGTAGGGTGATTGCGGATGTATACGGACTGCATGGTTCACCAGATTCGGATAGCCTTGATA
The DNA here is from genome assembly GCA_036435485.1 of Saposhnikovia divaricata. NCBI lineage: Eukaryota > Viridiplantae > Streptophyta > Magnoliopsida > Apiales > Apiaceae > Saposhnikovia > Saposhnikovia divaricata. The sequence continues at coordinate 136,288,194 of CM071600.1, forward strand.
GTGCCAATTTTGTGTAATGACTAATTTCGACGGTAGTGTTTCTTCTGAGACTAGTTGTTAGGTAGACTGGCATTTAGAAGCATCGACTATTAGGACGAATATGTACCGGGAAAATGTGGCCTATTTCAGTTTGGGAACTTTGATTTCCCTTCTAGGGGAGGTATATATATTTGGTTTCTTTCCAATGGTTAAACTCCCAACTTTATGTCAATCATTTCGTTATTATAACTGTTTATGGTTCCACCCGCTTGGATGTTCCTAGAAATATTGTTCGGGTATCAAAATGGATCTTTTTAGTGTTACCAGTAAGTGGGTAGATTGACTGAAATTTCTCTGATTCTGGAAAAGGACTTCAACAATTTGGCAAACCTTGTCTTTCTGATTATCTAAATACGTCACCGAAGAGTGGAAATTGGAGCAAACCCCGTGAATTGGGTAAAGTAGCCGCTATACAGGTTTGTAGACAGACCCCGATTATTACAGTTGAATGTAGGGGTAAAATTATGAAGTTGTGATTTGACGGAAAAAGTTAAATATAATTAAGAACAAGCCAGATTGAGAAATTCCGGGATTGACTTAAATGGAAAGGTTGTTATACCAACAGTGTAAACCTTTGTGGCACATGGAATTAATAAGAATAGTTGAAAATATAAAAGTAAAGGAAGGTGACCAGAGACGGTACCGAGAAGTCGATTAAGACTTATATGGAGTAAAGTTTTGACAAGATCAAAAGGTATCAAAGTAGAAGGCACTATGCCAGCAATTGGTATAAAAGTAATGCTATTAGCCGACCCCTAAACTCACATATTTTAGCATGGCCAGTTGGGGCCAAGTCACTAAAGATTATCAAGTGACTGAACCAGCAAGGTAAGGACAAAGCGGGGTGCTTCTAACCAAGTGCCAACCGTGAGGACTTTTGATATAAAATGAATTGAGAAACATGATGATGGATTTTATATATACCATGGACGTATTAGGATTGAGGATAGTGACCAATAAAGAGTTACGAAGATTGTCAAAGATGGCGTAGTATGATGCAAAAATGTTATCTGAAACTTAGTGTCCTTAAGAGGAGCATTAGGCACTAAGAGATTCACGTTGAACTCGACCAATATCTTCCAGAACATCCTTGCTACCATTACCAAGTTCTGTAAGAAAGACAGATAGACATATGTTGTAACACCCTCACTTGCCAACAATAATATTATAAACTCTTATATTCAATTAAACATTAATATAGGAGAAATTTTAGAAATTTCGGCATGAAGTAATCATAAACCGAACTAACCACCTGCTCAAACAACTTAGTAGAACTAAAAACAGTCCACAAGCACAAGTTATACTAATCCATAAGAAAATAAAACCATAACAACCCAGACCGCACACAGGTCACTGTATGAAACAACTATCAATAGCTATTACAACCCAGAACTGAATCAAATAATATACAACCCATTAAATATGATAATCTGCCTACAAATACAGATATAATATAAACCAAGGTATATGTCACTACCCAACCAACCGCCTCGACCCTCTGACTGCCTCGGTGACTACCCCAACCCGACGGGCCACTTCTTCTAGACATCTCCTGGCTTAGTTGAGGAAACATAATTAGCAAGCAAGTGAGCCAAAACGCTCAGCAAGTATATATGTATGAAATTAAAACATCAACAACTGATATGTCTACAAGATTGTCAAGAGTTAACAATCAACAATATATAAGCTCAATTGAAAGTTCATCTTTTATCTGAATCATAGAATAGAAGCGGATTGGACTATCATGCATTTTATAAATAAAAACAATTATAAGGTTAGGCTGCTGATCAGTCACGCACTAACCCCGGACAAACGCACACAGCAATGTCCTTAATGGATCCACGGCACACATTGGCCTTAATAATTTCTGACCACGAATCTGGTCCGACCCTTACGGTCCACATTTTAAAAAAAAACTAACAGTCCAATCCTAACTAAACATCAGGTGTCGGAACAATCGACTACCTCAACTGCTAAACACCCTGGACACTTTCGTTCCAGGTTAACATCTCAAATTTCACCAAATAAAACAAGGTTGGGTAATCTCTGAATTAAATATCAACAAGTTCGATATGGCAAAAAGGGGTATTGATTTACGTCAAGTCACAAAAAGGATTAACAAAAACGATATAGTCAACCTGGGGTATAACAATTGAATATTCATAATTAATGGAAATTATCAGAGCAATTATATCAAGGATAAATCAATTACATAAGAATCAAGTTATGATAATCATAATTCGCTGGAAATATAAGTGAAGCGGTTTACTTGAAAGAGAGGTGGAACAATATGCTTGCAAGGGATATGGATGTAATCAATTCACTAAAAGAATCAACAATTCAGTAGAATCAATTTGGGGTATAACCATTATGTATTCGCAATTTCGGGAAATTAACAGAACAATTATAGCAAGAGTAATTTAAATAAACATATGAATCAGGTTTTTATAATCATAACTCATTTGAAAGGTAATTGAAGCAATTTACTTGCCTTAAATAGAAAATCACAGAATCCGAAGCGTCTTTACGTCCTCAGCTTTAGCCTTCCCTTTATCCACGGGATCTACACACAATATAACACTATTTCAGAATCCCGTTTAATACTCGCTAATCAATATAAACATTCCACTTAGTCTACCCCAGCGAATAGTTCCCTAATTTATGTTTATATACTCATATAATAGCAAATTAAATATAAGCCACGTGTAGCAGCATTTAATCATATTGGCACATTAACACATACCACATAGATTTAAAATATGAAGCCCGACTCACGACTCGTATAAATTGTATAATTATACAGACTTATTTTTAAGAAATGAGTTTAATATATTTTAGAAAAATTTTGACGGCATCCCCTTTACACGGGGAACTGCCAGTCGGGATACAGCCGACACAACCAACACGATTATCAATTACTAATCGAATCCATAATTATCATCCAATCCCAATTCACATTCCAATTCGTTGATTCATAATCTAGTACAATTTAAACAATTAATAACAACTCGAAAATAAATTACAATTTATTAGGTAATTAATAAATATTAAATATTAAATATTTTTGGCTCAGAAAATAATCATCATCGCCAATTTTATACCCTCGACTCAAATTAAATCACCGTCGAGGGGGCAAAATCCCGAGGGTGCCCAAAAATTAGGGTTTCCAACTCGGAATTCCACACTTACTATTTTAATGCGAACCAATTAACAATCAATTCTCGGAATTAATCAATCATCACTGTAACAATTAGATTCACGGAGCATATACAGGGCAATCAGTGGAGCTCCCAAATTAGGAAGGCTTCGACACCACAGCCCACTCACTATCTGCAATGAATTATACTCGAACCATTAGCACAAAACAGAACATACATGCCAAATTAACTGTGGCGCCAAACAAGAACCCGGCTCAAGGTAGCATATACACGTTTTATCAACCACAAACGCAACAAGCACAGGGGAGGGGAAAGAGTCGACAGGGAGCTTCATAGGGAATTCAAGGCACCACAGTCGATACCCACATACACTAACTCGACACACACACACACACTAACACACACTAACTCGACACATACACACACACTAACTCGACACATACACACACACACTATCGCCAAACACACACACTCCTCCATACACACGCCGTTTTACACACACACCCCAACAAAACTCGCGCTCAGCACATACAGTACACAGCCATGGCATATGATACACGAACATATACACAAGTACACACAGAGACCAGACTTTTGGGCAATCAAAGGAAGAGACGAACTGGTACCACTCTCAGCAACAAGCTTACATGAGTAGCTAATTAGTTCGTGAGGGAGAGGAACCAACCGAGAGATTTTTTTCGAAGTAATGGAGAGAAGAGCTCGAGAGTTTCCACAGGGGAGAGAGAGAGGAGAAGTCTCGTGATTGTTCGAGAGAGAACCGGATGAAAATGAATTGGTATGCCAATTTAGGGATTTAACTACTCTGGATTTGGGGAAACTTTTCCTTTTAAAAAAAAACTTTTTCATTAACTCCTTAAATAAAAAAAATTCATAAGATAATTTGAAAAATCAAAATTAAACACAAAATAGATGGAATATTATCTTTTAAAATTTTAAAATAAAGAATGTAAAATTACGATTACTCTCATATTTTTAAAATATTTTTAGGATTAATAACGAATTAAATATGAATTTTACAAGATTAAACCATTAAATTGGAAAATAATTCGTAAAATCAATTTAAAATCCTTGAAACCCAAAAATTACTCACCAAGTATTTTTAAAAGCCATATAAACTAATAAAATCAATAATGAAAAAGATTTCAGGATTTCTGCTAATCCCGAGAATTTTATAAAATTCACAGAAGGTAATTATAACACAAATAAATAGGAAATAAATCCCAAAAATATAATTAAAATAGTCGGGCTTACATAACACATATAAAATATCAATCTGACTTCCAAATATTATTCCACAATATAATACTTCCTCAACCAATTCACTCACCACATAATTCACATTTAATAATAAAATAAATAACTTTTAGTAATTAAATAATCCGAAATTTCTAAGGCGTTATAACCCTCCCCCCCTTAAAAGGATTCTGTCCCCAGAATCTCACCTAAGAGAATAATTGAGGATACTTCTCCAACATATCGCTTTCCAACTCCCAAGTTGATTCTTCCACCTTGGGGTTTCTCCACAAAACTCTCACTATAGGAATTGTTTTATTCCTCAAAACCTTTTCTTTTCGATCTAGTATTTTGATAGGCTGCTCCACATAAGATAAATCTGGCTGAATCTCTATCGGCTCATATTCAATGACATGTTTAGAATCCAGATGGTACTTCTTAAGCATGGATACATGGAACACGTTATGGATATGTTGCATATGAGGCGGTAAAGCTAACTCGTAGGCGACTTTCCCGACTTTCTTCAATACCTCGAAAGGCCCCACAAATCTTGGACTTAATTTTCCTTTCTTGCCAAATCTTACTAACCCTTTCCACGGAGATACTTTCAACAGTACTTGCTCTCCTTCTTCGAATTCCATATTCTTTCTGGCCAAATCAGCATACTTTTTCTGTCGATTCTGAGCCGTCACTAACCGTTTCTGAATAAGTTGAACTACTTCCTTGGTTTGTTGCACTAACTCAGGTCCGAGTATCTTTCGCTCGCCGACTTCTTCCCAGTATACTGGAGATCGACACTTTCGTCCATATAATGCTTCATACGGTGGCATACCGATACTAGCATGAAAGCTATTATTGTATGAAAATTCCACTAACGGCAAGTGTTCATCCCAACTTCCTGCAAAATCCAATGCACAAACTCGGAGCATGTCTTCAATTGTTTGAATCGTTCTTTCACTCTGACCGTCAGTCTGAGGATGGTAAGCAGTACTCATTCTTAATTCGGTGCCCAAACATTCTTGAAAACTTCTCCAGAATCTCGAATTAAATCTTGGATCTCGATCTGAGACTATTGATACTGGAACTCCATGTCGCACCACAATTTCTTTTATGTATAGATGAACTAATTTGTCTAATGAAAACCTCTCATTTATTGGAAGAAAGTGGGCAGATTTCGTTAATCGATCAACAATTACCCAGATAGCATCATGATTAGCTCTCGTCCTTGGCAATCCAACCACAAAGTCCATTGCAATATGTTCCCATTTCCACTCGGGAATCTCTAATGGTTGTAGCATCCCACTTGGCCTTTGATGTTCTGCTTTTACTTTCTGACAGGTCAAACATTTACTTACCCATTCAGCAATATCTCTCTTCATATCCGGCCACCAGAAGTTTCTTTTCAAATCTCGATACATTTTCGTACTTCCTGGATGAATCGAATATTTCGAACTGTGGGCTTCCTGTAGGATCTCATTCTTCAACTCTGTCACATTGGGTATCCAAATACGTGAAGAAAATCTTAATATCCCCTTGTCATCTACCTGTGTGCATATTTCCTCACCTGTTAACTTGTTCACATCTCCGCTCATGACTTCCTCCTGGCATCTGCGAATCTTTTCTAACAATTCTGGCTGAAACGTCATAGTGTACACCGTATCTGTACTACTTGCAGGCATACACACCTCTATCTCCAATCTTTCAAACTCTTTGTATAATTCCTCCGGCATTGTCAACATACTGATTTTCTCCTTCCTACTTAAAGCGTCCGCCACCACGTTCGCCCTCCCAGGATGATAGTTGATGGTGCAATCATAATCCTTGAGTAATTCCAACCATCTTCTCTGTCTCATATTTAACTCCTTCTGGGTGAAAATATACTTTAAACTCTTGTGGTCCGTGTAAATTTCACACTTTTCCCCATACAGATAATGTCTCCAAATCTTTAAGGCGAAAACAATCGCGGCTAATTCTAAGTCATGAGTAGGATATTTCTGTTCGTGAGGTTTCAATTGTCTCGAAGCGTAAGCAATTACCTTTCCGTGCTGCATTAGTACACATCCCAAACCTTTGTGAGATGCATCACTGTAGATCACAAAATTTCCCTTTTCATCTGGAAGTGTCAATACAGGTGCAGTCACCAATCTCTTCTTCAATTCCTGGAAACTTTCTTCACACTTCTCATTCCACACAAACTTTTCATTCTTCCTTGTCAACTTTGTTAGTGGGGTGGCTATTTTCGCAAAGTCTTGAACAAATCTTCGATAATATCCCGCCAATCCTAAGAAACTTCGAACCTCTGTGGGTGTTTTAGGTCGGTCCCAATTCATCACGGCTTCAATTTTAGCAGGATCCACCTTAATCCCTTCACTGCTGATGACATGCCCTAAAAACTGCACTTCTTTCAGCCAAAACTCACATTTGGAAAATTTCGCATACAATTTCTCTTTCCTCAACGTTTCTAAGGCTATTCTCAAATGCCCTGCATGCTCTTCTTCGGTCTTCGAGTATATCAGAATATCATCTATAAACACAATCACAAACTTATCCAAATACTTCTTGAAGACTCTATTCATTAGGTCCATGAACGCTGCTGGTGCATTAGTTAGCCCAAAGGCCATTACTAAGAACTCGTAGTGCCCATACCTAGTCCGAAACGCTGTTTTTGGAACGTCTTCCGGTCTAATCTTTAATTGAAAATATCCTGACCGCAAATCAATCTTCGAGAAACAAGTTGCTCCTTTTAATTGATCAAACAAATCGTCAATTCTTGGCAAAGGGTATTTATTCTTAATGGTCAACTTATTTAATTCCCGATAATCGATACACAGTCTCATACTTCCATCCTTCTTCTTTACAAATAATACCGGAGCTCCCCACGGCGATACACTAGGTCTAATAATACCTTTCTCCAGAAGATCTTGCAATTGAACTGCCAATTCCTTCATCTCTACAGGTGCCATTCGATAGGGAGCCTTTGACACTGGTTCAGTTCCTGGGGCTAAATCGATGGTAAATTCTATTTCTCTATCCGGAGGTAAACCGGGAAGTTCATCCGGAAAAACATCAAGAAATTCATTCACCACTGGAATTTCCTCTATTTTAGGCACCTCTTGACTAGTATCCATGACATAAGCCATATAGCCCTCGCATCCTTGCCTCAGCAACCTCTTTGTTTGAATGATCGACAAAAATCTCCTAGTCTGCCTCTGACCCCTAAAGGTAACTTCTACATTATCAAAGGGTTTAAGGATCACCTTCTTATTCTTACAATCAATTTGGGCATTATTCTCTGTTAACCAATCCATTCCTAAGATAACATCAAATTCACCTAACTGAAAGGGTATCAAATTAGCGTAAAAACAATGCCCTGAAATATCAATCTTGCAACGAGGACACACTTGAGTCACCGGAATTCGTTCTGAATTAGCTATTTCTATAACTATAGCTTCACGTAACATGCATACCTCACAATTTAACTTTTGAACAAATTCTTTGGATATAAAGGATTTCGTAGCCCCGGAATTAATTAACACTTTAGCTTGAACAGAATTTACAGGGAGCGTACCTGCTACCACATCCGAATTCTTAATAGCTTCGTTCAGAGTCATGTTGAAAGTCCTCGCCACTGGTCTGATACTTGATGTTGGGGGTGCTTCAATTGCTTGCAGTATTGGATTAGCCAGAACTGGAGGTTTCACTACAGGTACTTTACAGTCTTTCATTATATGCCCTGGCTTCCCACAACGGTGACACACAATTCCTGCCTTGCATTCCCGAGCATAATGACCTTTTTGATTACATTTGAAACACGTCACCTCCAACTTTGTACACACCCCCGAATGCCTCTTCCCACAAGTTTTGCATTCTGCCACGGGTGGCCTAACCAATTTTTGTTGACTCGCATCTTGAATTCTATTTCCTTGGCCCCCATTCCCTGATCCCGGCTTCTTAGGGTTCCCATACTTTCCTGGCTGGAATCCTGGCTTTTTATTTGGCACATTATGAGAACTGCATTGCTCTTGTCGTTCCCCCATTGACCCAGCCTTTCTCTTCTTTCCTTCTTTTTCCTTGAAGTATAATTCGCTTTCTCCTTCAGCTATCATGGCCTTTTGCACCACTGCTGCATAAGTCTCCAACTCCAAAACTGCTAGTTTAGTACGAATCCACGGTTTCAATCCTTGTTGAAACCTCTTAGCCTTCTTCCTTTCCGTGTCCACATAGGCCGGAGCAAACCTAGCTAGTTCCGTAAACTTGGTTTCATATTCTGTCACCGACATTTTCCCCTGTTTCAGCTCCAAAAACTTCATCTCCATCTGGTCTTTCATATAGTCGGGGAAATACTTTTCCAAAAATAGCTCTGTGAACCTCTCCCAAGGAATCACCTCAGTAGCTTCCAACATCTTCACTGACTCCCACCAGTAAGTAGCTTCATTCTTCAAGAAATAACTTACATATTCAGTTTGTTTGTCTGCTGGGACCCCCACCAGTGCAATGGCTTTTTCCATCTCTTTTAACCAAGATCTCGCCTCCACCGGGTCCGCTGTCCCTTTAAACTCAGGAGGTTTTACTGCCTGGAAAGACTTAAAAGTAACCACCGGAGGAACAGGTGGCTGCTGCTGCTGCTGTTGTTGCTGTTGTTGCTGTTGAGCCAACAACTGCTGCTGTAATTGCTGCTGTTGCTGTGCCAGAGTAGCAGTCTGCTGAACAAGAGTTTGTAATATTTGTGCTAAGGCAGGGTCCATCTGACCAACAGGAGGTGGATTAGCTTGCTCCCCCTGATCGGGGGTTCGGGTATTTTGTTTCTTCTTTTTGGGTGGCATATTTCTGAAATCAATGAACAATTATATTAGATTCAGGTTCAGAAAATAATAGCTCAAAATGATCCAACTTAAACAAACAATGCATATATTGCTGAAGAGTAATTCAAGATCTCCAACCAAAATTCCGATCAACAACTGATTCACAGGGCGCAATAGGATATCAATCCAAGGTTACACAAGGTATTCACAGACGTTCAGTAGGTGCAATAAAGAAACAATAGTCATAATGCTAAGGTCAAATATAGTATCGAAAGTAAAAACTATGCTAGAAGGAAATGATGCTGAAGGTAAATATGAAACGAGCAGTAAATAGGATGCTTAAGTAAATGACAGTATAAGGAAATTTAACACAGTTCTGCGAAGGTGATAATGACATATATAGATAGATCTGATACAAGCGTAAGAACAACGCTTCGATAAGGGTACAACATAATACTAAAAGAGAAGACTGCTAACATCTAGTCACAGTACAACCGATATATACAACAAAACTGGTCGCACTGCAAATCCTGACGTACTACTACTGCCATAATATGCCTCTAAATACCACATCATCATACTACTCTAATCATCACTGGTCATCATCGTCATCCGACTCTCCCCGCCAAGCTGATCCCAAAATGCTCTCCAGCTCTGCCGTCACCAGACCTAGGGTCACCTGCTGTGTCACAAATGCCGGCTCATCTCGGGATCTCATCCGTCCCCGCCTAATGACAACACGTCTAAGAGCTCGTACTCGCCTCCGGACCTCCTCCAGCTCAGCCACCGTTCTATCTCTATCTCTAGCCCGATCCTCCTCCCCAGCCCTCATAGCCCTCCACTCTGCCATCTGCCCTAAGAGATAGTCCCTCTCTCGGGCCACTCGCTCGTACACATGATATGGGACAGGCTGAGGAGTATACTGGTATGCTGCGGTACAGAAGCCCCTCCTTCCGGATCCTCGTCCGGGTCTGAATCGGAACCAGAAGCAGGTGCCTGAAGTATACATATATATATATATATATAATTAGACTTCCTATCTCTCACGAAACAATCCTACCCTTTCTCATAACTCTACCCCGACTCCCCACCTAATTGTTTCAGTGACTGTGACCTGTGGCTCTGATACCAACTTGTAACACCCTCACTTGCCAACAATAATATTATAAACTCTTATATTCAATTAAACATTAATATAGGAGAAATTTTAGAAATTTCGGCATGAAGTAATCATAAACCGAACTAACCACCTGCTCAAACAACTAAGTAGAACTAAAAACAGTCCACAAGCACAAGTTATACTAATCCATAAGAAAATAAAACCATAACAACCCAGACCGCACACAGGTCACTATATGAAACAACTATCAATAGCTATTACAACCCAGAACTGAATCAAATAATATACAACCCATTAAATATGATAATCTGCCTACAAATACAGATATAATATAAACCAAGGTATATGTCACTACCCAACCAACCGCCTCGACCCTCTGACTGCCTCGGTGACTACCCCAACCCGACGGGCCACTTCTTCTAGACATCTCCTGGCTTAGCTGAGGAAACAGAATTAGCAAGCAAGTGAGCCAAAACGCTCAGCAAGTATATATGTATGAAATTAAAACATCAACAACTGATATGTCTACAAGATTGTCAAGAGTTAACAATCAACAATATATAAGCTCAATTGAAAGTTCATCTTTTATCTGAATCATAGAATAGAAGCGGATTGGACTATCATGCATTTTATAAATAAAAACAATTATAAGGTTAGGCTGCTGATCAGTCACGCACTAACCCCGGACAAACGCACACAGCAATGTCCTTAATGGATCCACGGCACACATTGGCCTTAATAATTTCTGACCACGAATCTGGTCCGACCCTTACGGTCCACATTTTAAAAAAAAACTAACAGTCCAATCCTAACTAAACATCAGGTGTCGGAACAATCGACTACCTCAACTGCTAAACACCCTGGACACTTTCGTTCCAGGTTAACATCTCAAATTTCACCAAATAAAACAAGGTTGGGTAATCTCTGAATTAAATATCAACAAGTTCGATATGGCAAAAAGGGGTATTGATTTACGTCAAGTCACAAAAAGGATTAACAAAAACGATATAGTCAACCTGGGGTATAACAATTGAATATTCATAATTAATGGAAATTATCAGAGCAATTATATCAAGGATAAATCAATTACATAAGAATCAAGTTATGATAATCATAATTCGCTGGAAATATAAGTGAAGCGGTTTACTTGAAAGAGAGGTGGAACAATATGCTTGCAAGGGATATGGATGTAATCAATTCACTAAAAGAATCAACAATTCAGTAGAATCAATTTGGGGTATAACCATTATGTATTCGCAATTTCGGGAAATTAACAGAACAATTATAGCAAGAGTAATTTAAATAAACATATGAATCAGGTTTTTATAATCATAACTCATTTGAAAGGTAATTGAAGCAATTTACTTGCCTTAAATAGAAAATCACAGAATCCGAAGCGTCTTTACGTCCTCAGCTTTAGCCTTCCCTTTATCCACGGGATCTACACACAATATAACACTATTTCAGAATCCCGTTTAATACTCGCTAATCAATATAAACATTCCACTTAGTCTACCCCAGCGAATAGTTCCCTAATTTATGTTTATATACTCATATAATAGCAAATTAAATATAAGCCACGTGTAGCAGCATTTAATCATATTGGCACATTAACACATACCACATAGATTTAAAATATGAAGCCCGACTCACGACTCGTATAAATTGTATAATTATACAGACTTATTTTTAAGAAATGAGTTTAATATATTTTAGAAAAATTTTGACGGCATCCCCTTTACACGGGGAACTGCCAGTCGGGATACAGCCGACACAACCAACACGATTATCAATTACTAATCGAATCCATAATTATCATCCAATCCCAATTCACATTCCAATTCGTTGATTCATAATCTAGTACAATTTAAACAATTAATAACAACTCGAAAATAAATTACAATTTATTAGGTAATTAATAAATATTAAATATTAAATATTTTTGGCTCAGAAAATAATCATCATCGCCAATTTTATACCCTCGACTCAAATTAAATCACCGTCGAGGGGGCAAAATCCCGAGGGTGCCCAAAAATTAGGGTTTCCAACTCGGAATTCCACACTTACTATTTTAATGCGAACCAATTAACAATCAATTCTCGGAATTAATCAATCATCACTGTAACAATTAGATTCACGGAGCATATACAGGGCAATCAGTGGAGCTCCCAAATTAGGAAGGCTTCGACACCACAGCCCACTCACTATCTGCAATGAATTATACTCGAACCATTAGCACAAAACAGAACATACATGCCAAATTAACTGTGGCGCCAAACAAGAACCCGGCTCAAGGTAGCATATACACGTTTTATCAACCACAAACGCAACAAGCACAGGGGAGGGGAAAGAGTCGACAGGGAGCTTCATAGGGAATTCAAGGCACCACAGTCGATACCCACATACACTAACTCGACACACACACACACACTAACACACACTAACTCGACACATACACACACACTAACACACACTAACTCGACACATACACACACACACTATCGCCAAACACACACACTCCTCCATACACACGCCGTTTTACACACACACCCCAACAAAACTCGCGCTCAGCACATACAGTACACAGCCATGGCATATGATACACGAACATATACACAAGTACACACAGAGACCAGACTTTTGGGCAATCAAAGGAAGAGACGAACTGGTACCACTCTCAGCAACAAGCTTACATGAGTAGCTAATTAGTTCGTGAGGGAGAGGAACCAACCGAGAGATTTTTTTCGAAGTAATGGAGAGAAGAGCTCGAGAGTTTCCACAGGGGAGAGAGAGAGGAGAAGTCTCGTGATTGTTCGAGAGAGAACCGGATGAAAATGAATTGGTATGCCAATTTAGGGATTTAACTACTCTGGATTTGGGGAAACTTTTCCTTTTAAAAAAAAACTTTTTCATTAACTCCTTAAATAAAAAAAATTCATAAGATAATTTGAAAAATCAAAATTAAACACAAAATAGATGGAATATTATCTTTTAAAATTTTAAAATAAAGAATGTAAAATTACGATTACTCTCATATTTTTAAAATATTTTTAGGATTAATAACGAATTAAATATGAATTTTACAAGATTAAACCATTAAATTGGAAAATAATTCGTAAAATCAATTTAAAATCCTTGAAACCCAAAAATTACTCACCAAGTATTTTTAAAAGCCATATAAACTAATAAAATCAATAATGAAAAAGATTTCAGGATTTCTGCTAATCCCGAGAATTTTATAAAATTCACAGAAGGTAATTATAACACAAATAAATAGGAAATAAATCCCAAAAATATAATTAAAATAGTCGGGCTTACATAACACATATAAAATATCAATCTGACTTCCAAATATTATTCCACAATATAATACTTCCTCAACCAATTCACTCACCACATAATTCACATTTAATAATAAAATAAATAACTTTTAGTAATTAAATAATCCGAAATTTCTAAGGCGTTATATATGTTGTCTTTTGGAAGGTCATATAGACTGGCATTCGTTTGAAAGAAGAGGTTAGCATTAGGCTACCTATAGATTATCAAGATGAGAATGATTGAAAAGAGACCCTTATTAAGGATATATAATTGAATTGCCAAGTACAGGATGTAAGTATTCCTTGAAAACAAAATTGAGGATAGAATGTCCAAATATTAAAATGAACCCTAGGGGATGCACAAAGGATAGCATCACCCTTAATAAAGACATGGTAAAATTAGACGATATAAGTTGAATCGACCAAGGTATCAATAACCAGTAAGGATTTGTGGAAAGGAGTCTCGAAAAGTACATAAAAAGAATTGTTATAGAATTGATTAATGATGTTTGATATACCCTGTACCCAGAAGATATAGGAGGAATGATGAGGATGACCTAAGAAACCCTATAAGGGAAGAGGTAATGTTCTGAACTTCAAAAGGGAAGTTTGGTAAGGAATGTATGACATAGTAACAATAAGGCCAGATGACGCATGTGTGAAACCATGAGGAAGTATGGATTGAACCAATAAGGTTGAGATTATCCTAAAACAAGAAGGGAGTTAAGTAAGGAAATATCCTTGGTATGATTGGGAGTACCTGTGATAAGTTCACACCAAAAGGTGGAAGCAATGACTTATAGAAAAAGATTGATGTATATTTTTCTCCTGAGTCAGAATCTAAGAAAGAATACATTCACCCCACAGTGAGGGGAACGAGTTAGAGAAGTTTAAGTTGGAATAGATCCAGAAAACACTAACTACAAGAAATTATTGCTATCTAGAAAGGCCAATGAGATGGCCGACACTGTAAGTATAGAGAAGTACCATAAATGCTCATGCAAAAGAGAACAGAATAAGAATGAAAAAGGGACCTTGAAGGTCAGAATGTGATGGAGGGTTTGACATTCCTTCTGATGATTGTGCGAGAATCAACTATAAGGATAGTTTAAGTAAACATTCGATTCATAATATTTTCTAAAGCACGTTACCGATAATAGAAGGCTCTGCGACAGGCCAGACCAAATTCCCCAAGAGACTCTTCCTTATTTTAGGGATGACTGAATACAGAAGGTAGATTGGCACTGATATTGATAAGCTAATTGGCATGATGATGAATGACAAGAAAGTATTGTTGGTGTATTTCTGTGTAAACAAGATAGAGAATATGAGGTTGGAGAGTCGTGATGCTGAAAAGTATCCTTGTGAAAATATTTAACAAGGTTCGGAAAGTGATTAAGTAAACTGTTAAGCTTCCAGTCTTATACTGGAGACATATGATTAATAATCTCACTAGTCTGTTCCAGCTGTGATGCTGGAAGCTCTCCTACAGTTTTATCTACTTCATGTAATACCTACGTCAAGTTCAAGAAGCATTCCTTATGGAAAGGGAATAGTGATTATTTTGTTTTCCTAGAGGATATTAAATTGACAACTATGAAATCCGTATGTTTAGCTATTAAAGCACTGCGTAACGATAAACGATGGTGATCCTTCTAAAAAATTAGGTGATAGCGACTATGGAAACGTCGAATTGAGTCTAAGTTAGAGAAATCAACCAGGTTTATTTCGGATGGTTTAATTTTGGAATGACGAGATATTTGAAATAAATGATTAGTCTATGATGGTTCATTGAGGGATTATAGTAGAAATGGAAACAAGTGACTTATAGAGTCGAATATAGAGTTGAGGATCAATAAGGGAGTAGATCTGCGGACTCCTGAGAAGCCCTAGTAATGAAGCAAGAAAAGTATGGAATTGTCATGGCAAAGCTGTTGCCTATAACGGGAAGTTGGAATTAGGAGCATAAATGACATACAAATTGACTCCTTTTAAGTTTGGAAAATTCGAAGAAATATGGAATGGACTCATTGAGTAATAAAGAGACTCATGGAATGAGAAGGTGAAATCTAAATGGTTGAACAAGGGAAAATTTGACCCAAACGTGTAACACGTATTGAGTAAAGGTGACGAGTGTCTCAACCCTAAGATGACGGTGGAGGTAAACAACAGAAGTAAATAAGAATTAGATAATACGAAGGATCTGATTGATAAATAAAAGATTGGGAATTAATTATGGAATGTGAAGCAAGGAATGTTATGAATGGATTGATGAATGGGTTTTCCTAACGAGCTCTCGGAATGACAACCTGATGGTGTTAGAATTATGAATATGAAAGAGCCAGTGTCGTGGCGTGGGATGTCAGTAGTAATAATGTCAAGCGAGAAATCCAAGATTTAACCGAAGAGGTTGAAGGATTCCCAAAAGTAGTGATACTAATATCAAACAAGAATATAGATCCATAGAATGATGGACGGAGCAGCAAGGACATATGTTATGTGAGATTATGATAAAGTAGTATTTGATACGAATACGATTAATTTCTTCTATAATAAACCTCTACAGTTCAGAGGTAAATTCTAAGTATGATATTTTTGACAATCATGAAGATCGTATATAATTCTTTGAAATTCTTTTCTTTTCTTCTTACTTATTTATCTTCTTCTAAATTGAGAAGAACAACCCTTTAAGGAGGGGAGGTACAGCTACGTGACTACCTGTCTATGTGATAGGAGTCTAAGTGGAATACCATAGCTTGTCTAAATTGCTTGTCAAGTACTAAAGGCTGGCCACCTTCTGTACTAACTATGCAAAAGGACAAATGTTCATTGATCATAGTGATCTCTCAACAAATTCCTCTAATTCTATATATTGATCGAGATTGCGAAGATTAAAGCGATTAGGAAATGAGTAATTACGAGTGAGGTTATCTCCAAAATTCGCAGCGCGATAGTGATACCAAAGTCACTACCGATACCAATAAGGCAAGTAGTATATGACTGAGTAAGAGCATAACCCGGATAGTATGTTATTCGAAAAGTAGCAAAGTTGATGAAAAAGGATAAAGGATATATTATAGCACTAGTGAGGTGTGCTGTAAGAATATTGGAATGATTAAGGATTGACCGGGGAACTGGAAAGTGAAATGACCAACAATTACCCCATTTGTCTTCTACCTGATTCCGGGACGGAATCCTTTTAAGGAGGGGAGACTGTAAGAACCCGAATTTTCGGTAGAATTAAAACTTTTTTTATATATTGATGAAAGAATGAACAGTGACTCCGACTACAAGGTATTAACAATGAATGTGAATGGGTATAGATTTAAAAGATTATATGTCATGAAGAATGCAATGGGTTGACAACCTAGATTAGAATAATCTATCTCCTAAGAAATAAGTTATGACACTCCAAAGAGGAAGGAGATATTCTTGTGTCATCCAAATCAATATCTGTTGTTAGTCCAGTGGTTCCGTAAAAGGGTTGAGGAATGCCCGAAAGAGAACAAGGACATTTATATATATATATATAAGGAATAAAAGAGAATAAGTAGTGAATAGTGTTTTTGGTGGAAATGAGAATATGATTAAGACGACGCTATATAGAAGTATTCAGAACGGGTTTCGGAGTTCGTATTCATGATACAGGGGCGAGATAAGTGTATGTAAACGGTATCGGATTCAGAAAATTAGCACTTTTATTTTCTCCGAGATTTCCCTGGACACTGAAGGATTTAAGGATTTATTTAAAAGATTTGAGAAATTTAAATGCAATATTTATAAAGGAGAATTAAATATATTAGCAAGAATATTAATAAGGTTTCCGGTAAAACCTTAACGATAAATATTTGAAATATTCCTCCGAACGATTATTGAAATGGAGTAATAACCGGACAAAAAAAACAAGCAGAGAGCAAAGATACAAGAAGAATCAATTGGTGGGAAAAGAAAATATCCAAGTGACCTACTTGAAAGTCAACAAACAAGTGAGTGATGTAGTTGCATTTTGCCAAAAATGGAGTTGCATAATGCAGTGCCAACACTTGGACAAATGAGGGATCAACAAGTGGCACCAATAGATTGTTGACAAAGCATAAAAACAAGATGAATCCAAGATATAAGCCATACATTATATCATTATAGCAAGCAAACTCCATTCTCTCCATTTTCTTAAAAAACTGCACAGCAAGAGCACTCTATAGAAGAAAAATCATATCTCCATTTCTATCCATGATAAAATCACCAAACTTAAACCCAAGCCTCTCCACTCCATGGGCAATATTCGCTCAAAGTTTCGTGGCAATCCAAGTAGCATAGCCTAGACAAATCACCTCCCCAAGTTGAAGAAGCAAACTGTCCTGATGCTTGACAGTTTCTGGACAGATTTTCTAATGGCCATATCTCCTTCATTACTCAATGAAATTTGGTGTTTTTTAGCTTTTTTGAAAGCTGGTTAGATGCTCTACAATTCTTCTTTAGGACCCTCATCCAGAAAAGCAAGGTAAGGACCTCGTTTTTGCATTTCTTTGGACTGATAAATAGTAACTCCGAAGTGATTAACCAGTTTTCTTGTTTTGTCCTTAAGGATTAAGCTATATAAAGACTATCTAAGGCTTGTTAAGTGTTTATAAACACTTGATAGTGTTCCTAGAGCTTCCAAGAAGGTAAACCCTTAACCCACCTTTGAGTTTTATATGAGATTTGATGGTGTTTATGGCTTGTATGCATGATTTAGAGCGTGTATGTTATGTGGGTGTTATAAAAATGTTAAAATATACTTTGTGGCTCCAAGACCTGTTGAGACAGTGAGGAAGATGATAAATAGTGTCCATGAGTGTTGGTTGTTGGTTGAATGATTATTTGGGTTGTTTGAAAATTGGATTATTCATTTTTAAGCCGTCGTAATGTCGAAATTTACATAGGTGTAAAAAACAGAGCATGTACGAAACTGTAAGTTTCTTACAAGGTTGAGAACCTGACATGAGCTTGTAGATCTCGAGTCATAGATCGTTTTGGCGCAAGAATCGAAACAAACAGACTTACGGTTTAGGAATTATGATTAAATTCGTAAAAGTGGTTCGAAACTGTAATCGAAAGTTCGTAACTGAAATTGGATTCCTTTAATACTATGAAATCAGTGGCGAATCTGTATAATTAAATAATAGAGGTAAAAAGGAAGGTGTGGGAGAAGACCACATGTCGAATGGATCATTTTCCAATTTTATAAAATGTTCGAATCAAGGTTAAACGCGAACGAACCCCTAGAAGCATACTTGGTTATGACTTTGGTAAATGACTTAGAAAACGGGCGATAAATCTCGAGGTATAATCTTGATTCGTAAACGACCAACCTTAGAATTTATACGACTTAAGTATATACAAAGTGTAAGTATGACGACGTGTCTTAGTAGCGAACGAATGACGGGTCATAGTGAGAATAAAGAGAATTTCACTAAAGGGTGCTTAGCGAGATAACTCGAAAACGTGTTTCGACTTAAATAAGTTATACTTAGCCTTTTAAAAAGTGTTAAGTGATTGACCTCGGTTATTGTGACTATTTATAGATCACTGGATTGACACGAGGCACCCTACCCCTTCAGGATTGCCAGGCAAGTTTCCAATACCTTGGAACTGTTGTTGTGATAATATATATGATTGTTGTTATACATATGCCATAGCATGCATGTTGTTTTCAAAGTATATATATATATATTGGAATACTTGTTCCCTGAATTGATATTGGCTTATAGACTAGATATGGATTATCAGTTATAAGCAGGATTGTTTTGCTAGGACCCTTAGTGAAGGGCGTATGATATTTATTCTTTAAATATGAGACCGGGAGTCGGTATTTTGTGTCATATAGATAGTCGTGGAAACCCTGAGGGATTCCAGCGACAGAGTAGTATTCATTTTGAGGAATGTTATTATTAAAAATTATTTATATTTCCATAAAAGTATCAAATACTTGGAAATCTTTCGAGAAATGTTATTTGAGTATTATTTCAGTCGAGAAATATTAATGAATATTATTTTTGAATATTCATTAGAGTTTTATTATTAATGAATAATTACTTTGATATTCATTGGAATTTTATTCATTAAATGAATATCACTTTCGTATATTCATTTAAGTTTTATGTAATTGATAAATAGTATTTCAAAAGTATTCTATGGAAGTTCTAATTACTCAAGGAATATTATTTCGAATATTAAGGTTTTGATTACTAAATGAATATCATTTGGATATTTATTTAGAATATTATTTGGATATTCATTTAGAATATTATTTGTTTAATGAATATCAATTGAATATTCATTTGGAATTGATTTATTAAATGAATATTATTTTGAATATTCATTTAGGATTTTATGTACTTGATGAATATTATTTTAAAATATCCATTGGAAGTTCTATTTACTTAAGGAATATTGCTTCGAATATTTCTTTAACGTTTTGATTACGAAAAGAATATTATTTGGCTATTCATTTAGAATATTATTTTTAAATTAATATTATTTTCAAATATTCATTTAAGGTTTGATTTATTTAGTGAATATTATTTTAAATATTTATTTGAGTTTATTTAATTAATGAATATTATATTGAATATTCATTTAAAGAAGAGAGTTATTTAGTAAATGATTCTATATATTTATTCGAGGATTACTTACGAGCAACATTATGATTTAATAATATTCCTTAATTATTATTAATTTAATAAATATTCTTAGAATATTTATTTAAATTCTTTTAAATTTTTTTATAATGATTTATATTATTCAAAGATTATCTTTCACCTTCGAATATTATGTAAAATATATCGGAGTCTTTTATGACTATTTTATCAAGGGGAGGTTCCCAAAACTCTGTCTTCATTTAAATCTGTCTTATAAGAAGATTTAAATACTCGCTCAAACTTCAAAATACATATATAAGGGGACCTCACTTGAGAGATGTTATTTATTGGACTGCCCGGTCCTATACTTGCTAAACTATCTTGTCACTCACATCTTGATTCTTTCAAACATCGATATGAATCTGTTTGGTTACCTCCTCAACGCTCGAGGGGTAATAATTGATGGAACAAGTTTTTATCCATTAACAAGCATCAGCTTGGGAAATATTGGTGAATTTTCCTTTCCAACTAGATACGACTACTTTGTGGAGTCCTATCAACAAGTATTATACTTGGGGAAAGGGGGAGGAACTTTACGTTTCAAAGTTATGGATGTGAAATGAACTAGGAGAAGCGTAAGTGACCCAGTGGCGCCGGTCCAGCAAATGGCCCAACCGTTGGCCGAGGGGGTTCCAGAGGGCGGTAGACAAGTAAATCCGTCGGTGCTTCCTTCTACATGTAGAGAACAAGAGGTGGGGAGCATAACATGCGACTGATCATCGTGTAAATGCTATGTCTCCTGGCGCGTCAAACTCCAGTATTAGTTCATCTTTCAATGTTGGAAAATTTCCTGCAACATTATCATTGTTGGCAGGTTTGAACTGGAATTGCAATATTCTTCCGCAAGTTCCTCTATTATGAAAATAATAATATCTTGCTTATTTTGACTTAGCAGATATTTCCACAAAATAAATACTTTAAGTTACCTTGTAAATTCATCGTTCGTATTATACTGGCATCATTTCCGTAAATGCATGGCATATGGTTTGAAAGATACTTTTGAACTGTTATATATTATCGTTCAGTTAAACATTATTCTTGGTGGGCTAGTGCTCACCCTTGCTTTATTATTATATCACAACAACAGCTAGACCAGATGACTCGCACAAGGCGCACTCGACGCTGGCGGGGACGATTAGACTACCAGAGCCGAAGAGAAAGCTATTGGTAGAATAGATTCATTCTTTCAGTACCAAATATATGGGCTGGTATGACTTATGATAATGGATGGCAAAGAGTATGTATTCACATTGTAATTCTTTTTGGATTGTAAGAACTCATAATGTGCTTAATAAAATTTGGTAGTTACTCTGATTTTATCTCTGGGACTATAACAGGTGTGTTTTATGTTATTGTTTTGGGTCACAAGGTTGTAATTTAATATTTATGTTGAATTGTGGATGGGAATTGAGACGGTAACGACCAGATCCCTGACCCCGGATCTGGGGGTGTTACAAACTAATAACCAATCAATACAATTATTTAACAAAAGATTACATTTGTCAAATAATTAAATTAATTAAATTATTATTTGAATTTAATTAAAGTAATTAACTCTTAATCATTTTGAATCAGAAGTAATTAACTAAATGATTTCAAAACTAATTCATTAAATAAATAGTCCAGAAAATAATTCTAAATTTTAAGAATACAATTTTAGAAAATAATTTTTGAATTTTAAAATCAAATTCAGATTTTTTTTAAACTGTACTATTCATCATCTTCTTCCCCACCTCCCCTCTAATACTATTCCGGCCGGCGGAGTTAGATTTCGGCGACCCCAACCCTATTCTGGCAGCTAAAAACAGGTAGTAAACAAACGAGAAACAATTGCCCAACATCTGGACAACACAATACAGAAAAAAACACGATCAAATAACGATCAAAACGAGCCAAATATATGAAAATCCGGCAAAAACGAGCCGTTTTTTGGTGAATTTCGAATCCGGCTACTTCTAAACTAAATCATAAGTTCTTTACATCAAATCGAAGCTGAACTTACGTACAATCTAACCATGGCTTTCACTTACACCAACAATTAACATAGAGAACGGACGAATTGAAAGAAAAATGCCGAAAATTTTTGAGCTCGTTACACACTAATACAAACACAATCAACATAATTAATTACATGAATCGACTCTAAACGACTTAATGAAGCTGAAGGAGGTATCAGTTACAACAAACAATCAACAAATCGAAAATCCCCAAATCTTCAATCAAGAACCCTAAAATACGGAAAAGAAAAAAAAACGCAGATTAAAAACAATATCGTATAAAATCGAAATCTTACCCAAATTGAAAATTGATTGAGGATTATGAAACTAGATATCGAGGGCTTCGTTTTGGCTATTTGCGCGTCGAAATCGGATTCCAGAAACGCTTTCGAAATTAGGATTGATCTTGAAGAACAAATAAGAATTTTAATATATATTTTTTTTACTAAAAGTATTTAAGATTTTGAAAGATACGAATAAGGTTTTTGGATGAGATTGCAATGAAAAAGAAGTTACGAAATAAATTTTCTCCAAAACGCTCAGAGCCCTAATTAACTTTTAATCGGTCTTAAAAGTACCAATTAAATCAATTACGGGTCCGATATGAACGAAATTATTTTTACGAAAAATAACGAATTAAATACTGAAAATTTATAAAACTTATAAAACGAATAAAAAGCGAGTTTCGAATATTTTGAGATGTATTAGATGAATATTGGTATTAAATTGATTTTAAATCGAAGCCCTAGGGACCCTAAAAATAGATGATACTGATAAGAACGTACTAAATCGCACGTTTTTCGAAAAAGCTAAAGATAAACATCCAGGAGTCAAATATAATTACTAGACACATAAAGGGTCCCAACCAATCATTCCCGAATCTTTTATTCCTATATAGCGATACCATCTCATATTAGCGGTTTAATTATCCGCCAAACCGAATCAAAATATTTATGTAAATTCAAAATAAGCTAAAATAATTTATGATAAAATATCTTCACCTTGATCATATAATAATAACACATATCCTCAAATACCAATCAACATTTACACTTTGACTTGTCAAACAGGAATAAAATAATTAAACCTTTTTATTCTTATTTACCAAAAATAGTATTTATATAAATTTAATAATCACGGTTCTTACAGTCTTCCCCCCTAAATAGGATTATGTCCTCAGAATCAAGCTAAGCAACAAGTGGGGAGATTTCTCTGACATCACAGTAACAAGTTACCAAAACTCTCCCATCCTGGGACTCTTTCACCACATTCTTACTGACAGCACAATACTAAATTACTTCTACATACTCTATCTCTGAAATTCTTCCAGTTCATATTCTATGACACAACGAAATCAAAATGATAATTCGAAAACATCATTGTATGAAACACATCGTGAATATGCTGCATATGAGGCGTAAAATTAACACATAGACAACCCTCCCAACTCTCTTCAACATCTCACATGATCTAACGAATATTGAATTCAACTTTCTTGGTCATCGAATCTTGAAAGGCATATGACTCAGCCTATTTGTAGTTCGAGGATCCTAATCCAATTAAACTAGATTGTAATAAGTAAATAATATCAACTGTCATAGGAATCTCAAAAGATGATAACCGTAAGAAGAAAAATCAACAAGTCAATCTATAGTTTTGATGTTTTACACTGGAAGAAGATTCAGATATCTGATCAGGCCTCAAGGTAGCATTGAAACAAATGGATTCTTTTAAGAGACAGAGATTTCTATAAGTGATAAGAAACAATTTCAGTACCGAATGATTGATGAGAGTGAAGAGTATAAAAAGACCACAGTGTTAAAGTCACGATGAAGAACAGAGATTGGAGTTTGTCGTTCATGAACCAGACTTTACATCGAGCGTCAACATCATTCCAGTGTATGTTCCTTATCATAACTACGTGGTTCGCAGTGGAGTATTGACTATTAAAGAATTTATATTAATTCTATTTTAATTGATTAAATCAAGTAATTAAGTTAATAAATAAATTAATTCTATCAGAATTAATATATTTGTTAAAGTGATTATTAGATTAATTAAATAAGAATTAATATGAAAAAGAAATAATTAGTTAAATGATTTTTATAAATCATTTAATTAATTATAAACTGAAAAATATGATGCTATAACTATCAAACTGATAGTTATACCGATAGTCATATACAGTTCAAAGAAGAGATAGTCATATTCAGTTCAAAGAGGAGATAGTCATATGCAGTTCAATTGGATAGTCATATTTAATTCAACTGGATAGTAATACCGAATGTTATATTGAACTGGAGAGTAATACCGAATGTCATATTGAGCTGGATAGTTATACCGAAAGTTATATTTAAACTGGACAGTCATATTACATTCAATTGATAGTCATACCGATTGTCATATTAATGTAAAATGATTGTTATATCAGTTTAAACTAAGTAATATGACTGTGGCTGTGTTATATAAAGAAGCAGAATGCAGAAGAAATGGATCAGTCGAGCATAACACAGAAAATACACATAACAGCTCTTATATTTCTCTCTCAAGCTCAAGAACACTTACAAATTAAATTCTGTAAATTCAAGTTCATCTCAGTTGTAATATCCTATCCATTGGAACTTGTTTACTTGTGATTCTTGTACTAATAGCGAATTAAGTTTCCTAGTTCACAAATTGATATCTTGATTTTTATTAACTAAATTAGCAAAGTTCATGTTGAATTTTCTAATTAGTTATTAATTACTTGATAATTGTTTGGACTGATTTTGTAACACCCATCAAGTTAATATATTGTTATATTCAACTTGAAATTTGTGTTATATTATTCCGCACAAAATATTCGTTTAAGTGAAAATTGTTTAACGAATAAATTTCGAGAAAATGGTATAGATTGTATTCAACCCCCCCTTCTACAATCTTATCGGACCTAACAATTGGTATCAGAGCCTATTGATTGATACACAAATCAAGATCCTATTTTTACTCAATTAAAAATCAAGCTCGAATTTTTAACTCTCTTAAAAATTCATCATGTCAGCAAAAGGTAATGTTAAAATTCCTATCTTTAATAAAGATAACTATGATATGTGGAAAAACAAAATGGAGTTATTTCTTGATGTGGCAAATCCAAGATTTTTGTGGGTTTTGAAAAATGGACCAGTAATTCCTATACAACATGATACTGAAACAGTTACAAATGGAATTGTAACAATACCTGCAAAATCCTATCCAAAGGACCCTAAGAACTTTACCTCTGAAGAAAAAGAGGATGCTGGATTGGATAAAAATTTGAGACTCATTCTATTAGATTCCCTAGATGCTGTAATGTATAGCCATGTAAGGAACTGTAAAACTGCTAAGCACATCTGGGAAACTATTGAGATCATTAATGAAGGGACTGATGAAGTCAAGGAAAATAGACTTCAAATTTTGACCTCTGAATATGAACACTTTAGAGCTGGCCCTAATGAAGGCATTCAGGAAGTGTTCGAAAGGTATAACAAAATAATCAACAACTTGCAAGTTCATGGCAAGCAATATACTCAGAAGGAGATCAACATGAAGTTTTTACTAACTATACCTACTCACTTGGAGCATAGAATCACTGCCATCAGAGAATCTAGAGATCTAACTCAGATTGCTCTTGAAAGGCTGTTTGGTGTTCTGAAAACATATGAATTAGAACAAGTACAGCAAAAGGAATTCTATGGCAAAGGCAGAATGGCAAATTCTTCTGCAGCTCTAGTGGTTGAGATTCCTAAGGAAGTGGAAGCTAAAGTTGTTCAACCTAACAGCTTCAACAAGGAACAAACTGAAGTGGAACATGGCCAAACACCAGCTACTCAGGATGGTGGAAAATTTTACTCACTTGAAGAGCTGGATCAATTGGAAGATGAATCTATGGCAATGATGGTGAGACAATTCAGTAACTTCAGATTCAGAAGAAATCCAAAGTTCAGGTTTAAGTCAAATAACAGATTTCAGAGAGGAGGTTCTTCATCCTCTAGTAATAGGGGAGGTTATAAAACTCGAACTGTTGACAGAAGCAAGATCCGTTGTTTCAATTGTAATGAGTTGGGACATTTTGCTACTGAGTGTCAGAAACCCAAGCAAGCACAGAAGAAAGATTATGCTTCTGAAAAGAAGAAGAGTGGAAGAGCTTATGTAGCTGCTGGAAAAAGCTGGGATGACACAGATAGCGAAGATGAAGAATATGGAAACTGTGCGCTAGTGGAAAATGCTGAATCATCAACTTATTACACTACACCAGTAACTCTTACTGATGCTGAGTTAATTCATAGTTTACGTAATTGCTTGAATAATGCACAAAAAGGGTACGAGAGAATAAGTCTTGTTAACACTAACCTTGAAAATGAAATGTTAGATTTAAAAAAGGTGCAGATTAATCAAGATAAGAATATAGAAGAAATAGCTCGACTTAATTACAGAGATAAGTCATTAGGAGAATACATGGTAAAACAAGTTGATAAGATTGTTGTCAAGATATCAGGATTAAAGAACTGGAAACACAGATTAGAGCTTGTTATAATACTGTTAAAGTTTCTAAAGAGTTCTTCAACAAACAAGCAGTAGAACGAACTGTAGGAATAGGATTTGATTACAATCAAGCTGTTGGTTCTTTGAGTAATCATTCTCCTAATCCTATTTCAGCTAAAGGAAGAGGTATACCACATATTCTCAAGAATGTTGAAAAACCAATGTTTACAAAATCTGATGCTGGCCCACCAGATATTCTTTCTATGGTTATACAAGAAGAAATGAGAAATGAGGACAGTGCAAATGGCACAGTCCTTGTTAAGGATAGATGTGTTAAGGATAAAACTGTTAAGAACATTAATACAAAGAATGTTTCATCCAAGAAAAATGTCACAGTCTTTGTTAAGGCTAAATCAGTTGAGGACACTAATACAACGAATGTTTCATCCAAGATAGATGTACCTAAAGTACCAATCAAAGTTGTTGAATCAGCTAGTTCTTCTAAGACTGGATTAGGTAGTAATAAGTTGAAACAAAAAAATACCATGTCTACCATTGATTCTAATCATAAAGCATGTGGTGTTATCAATTGTATGTCTTGTGCTTTTAACAGTATGCGTGCTTATTTTAATGGTAATTATGCATGTGTTAAACAGAATGCTCCTCGACAGCACATGAACAGGAACAATAATGTTCGATCTAAGACTGCTTTTCCTCCTCACGTTAGGAGAGAGACATTTGCACCTAAGACTAAACAAAAGGTTACCAAGAATGTCTACCAGGTCAAATGTCCAGTCAATGACACAAGTGTTACTGCTGCTAGAGAAACATGGATACCCAAGATTAAACAAAAGATTTTCAAATCTGTTTATAAGGTTAAATGTTTATTGACTAAAGAAGTTAAAATTAAAAATGTTGTTTTGCCTGATAAAGGTCAATACTTTAAATACGCAGGATCCAATCAAATTTGGGTCCCGAAGAAGGTTTAACTCATTTGTCATTGCAGGGTATTGAACAGGTTGATCGAGTAACCTGGATCTTGGACAGTGGATGTTCAAGGCATAGACTGGAGATAGAACCCTACTGACAAATGTGGTGGAGAAGGTCGGCCCAGTAGTTACCTTTGGAGATAACAGCAAAGGTAGAACTGATGGATATGGCAGACTTAAAGCTGGAAATGTTATCATTGATGAAGTCTCTTTTGTGAAAGGACTTGAGCACAATTTGCTCAGTGTCAGTCAATTCTGTGACAAAGGTTATGAAGTTCATTTCAACAAGAAGCATTGTCTAATTTCACACAAGAGACATGAAAAGCCACAACTGACAGGAGTTAGAAAAGGCAATCTGTACGTAGCCAATATGAACTCAGGAAGCACTGAAAAAGTCACTTGCTTCTACACTAAAGCATCTAATGATGAGAGTTGGCTATGGCACAAGAAACTTTCTCATCTTAATTTTAAGACATTGAATTCTCTGGTTAAAAGAGAGTTGGTGAGAGGTTTGCCTTTAATGGAATTCACTCAAGAAGGACTTTGTGATACATGTCAAAAAGGCAAGCTAAAAAGGGCAAGTCACAGGAGCACTGATACATCTTCAATAACTGAACCATTACAATTACTTCATATGGATTTGTTTGGTCCAGTTAATGTGATGTCTATGTCAAGGAAGAGATATGCTCTAGTGATTGTTGATGATTTTTCAAAATACACATGGGTTGTATTTTTTAATTCTAAAGATGAGACTCCACAACTGGTGATTGATCACATTAAATTAATTGAGCGAGATTCTACGTATCCAGTGAGAGCTATAAGATCAGACAATGGAACTGAATTCAAGAATGCAGTTCTAAATGACTTTTGCACTGAGAAGGGTATAACCAGACAATACTCAGCTCCAAGAACTCCTCAGCAAAATGGGGTAGTGGAAAGAAAGAATAGAACCTTTATTGAAGCTGCACGTACTATGCTAAGTGAATCAAGGCTTCCATTGTACTTTTGGGCTGAAGCCATCAATACTGCGTGCTATACCCAGAATCGAACTTTAATCAATAAAGATCAAATGAAGACACCCTATGAAATTATGGCTGATAAGAAACCATCACTCAAATACTTTCATGTATTTGGGGCAAAGTGCTTTGTGCTTAAAGAAGGTGATGATCAAGGTGGTAAATTCGATACCAAAGCATTTGAAGAAATTTTTAATGGTTATTCAATGAGAGCATACAGGGTGTATGTGATTGATGAACAGAAGATGATGGAAAGTGTCAATGTAACATTCGATGACACTAAACTCCCTAGTATCCAAACTGAGAATCCATCTGAGAAGCTATCTTTCGATGACATGACAGATACAGATTCAGATGATGACAATGCACCTGAGATTTTTGCTGATGCTAATGACAACAATGATGATCAGGGTAATGGTGATGAAAACAATGATGTAGTCAAAATTCCCCTGACTCTTCTAAACAATCATCATCTAGTCAACCTGGCAACAACTCAGGGGGAGAAAATGAAGGGTCAACTGGTCAAACACAACATCTCAATGAAGATCAAGGCGAATCATCAAGATCTAATCTTCCCAGACAGACTGTTTGGAATAAAGCTTATCCTTTTGAGTTAATCATTGGTGATCCAGTTGTTGGTGTAAAGACTAGAAGAGCTTTTCAGAATCAATGCAATTATTCAGGATTTCTATCTGAAATGGAACCTAAGAAAACTGAAGAAGCTCTTTCTGATCCTGATTGGGTGATTGCTATGCAAGATGAACTCAATCAATTCAAACAACAAGAAGTTTGGAAACTGGTACCCAGACCTACAGACAGACCAGTAGTTGGCACAAGGTGGGTATTCAGAAACAAACTTGATGAAGATGGCACAGTGACGAGAAATAAAGCAAGACTGGTAGCGAAGGGTTACTCCCAATCTGAAGGCATTGATTATGATGAGACCTATGCTCCAGTGGCTAGACTTGAGGCCATAAGAATATTCTTGGCATTTGCAGCATTTTCAAACTTTAAAGTTTATCAAATGGATGTCAAGAGTGCTTTCTTGAATGGCAAGCTAGATGAAGAGGTTTATGTAGAACAGCCCCCTGGCTTTGAAGATCCAGATTTAATTGACTATGTCTACTTTCTTTTCAAGGCTGTCTATGGTCTTAAGCAAGCACCAAGGAAATGGTATGACACTCTCTCTGAATTTTTACTTGAAAATGATTTTGTTAGAGGTGTCATAGACAAAACTCTCTTCACAAAGAAACATAAGAATGATACAATTATAGTCCAAGTCTATGTGGACGATATAATATTCGGGTCTACTAATGATCTTTTGTGCAAGAAATTTGCGAAGTTAATGCAGGGTAAATTTGAAATGAGCATGATGGGTGAGTTGAAGTTCTTTCTTGGATTGCAAATAAATTAAAGGACAGATGGAATATTTATCTGTCAATCCAAGTATGTCAAAGAGCTTCTCAAGAAGTATCAAATGGAGTACTCTTCTTCAGCAAAGACACCATCATCCACAGCTTTCAAATTTGGAGCATGTGAAAATTCTGCCAAGGTAGATATCACAAGCTACAGAGGTATGATAGGCTCATTACTTTACCTTACTGCGAGTAGACCTGATATTATGCATGCTACGTGTTTGTGTGCAAGGTTCCAGTCGGATCCTAGAGATGTTCATCTCATTACTGTTAAACAAATTCTGAGATATCTTAAGGGTACGCCTAACTTAGGCATCTGGTACCCTAAAGATTCTGGTTTTAATCTTGTTGGATATACAGATTCAGACTATGCAGGAAGTGTTGTGGATAGAAAAAGCACATCTGGGAGTTGTCAATTCCTAGGTGGTAGACTGGTTTCCTGGTACAGCAAGAAACAACAAACAGTTTCCAACTCAACAGCTGAAGCTGAATATATAGCTGCTGGAAGCTGTTGCGCACAGATTTTATGGATCAAGAATCAACTGAGAGACTATGGCTTTGTGCTTGATAAAATTCCAATTTTATGTGATAATACAAGTGCCATAGCAATCTCTAACAATCCTGTGCAGCACACAAGGACAAAGCATATTGACATCAGGTATCATTTTATTCGAGAGCATGTCATGAATGGTACCGTGGAGTTATTTTTTGTACCTACGGAAGAACAAACAGCAGATATTTTTACTAAGTCTCTTGACGAATCCACATTTACCAGAATTGTTGGTGAATTGGGTATGTTAAATAGTCCTAGTAATTAAACTGGTTAATATCTGAGGTTTGATCTTTAATAATTTACAAGTGATTGATGTGTTAATATTTGTTATTAAAATCACTTGTATAATTATTTTATCAACTTATACTCTTGCTTGTTTCTTCTTAAATCATTGTTATTATTTTCTCTATATATTTTTAATTACTTCTTGTGTTTTTAGATTAATTCATTTTCTTTAAAAATATTTTTCTCGAATTTTACAAGCTGTAATTTATGAGAAATCTATTTTTCTTGAAAATGTTATTATTTTAAATTTAGTTTAATTATTTTTGTTGTTTAAATAAATCATAGTTTCTTTTTGAATAATTTTCTATATGGAAATTGTTTTATTAGAAAATTTATAGATTTATTAATTCATCAGAAATAATTATGTAAATATTTAGTATGTTATTTGATTTGATTTTATTTGATTTGTAGTGTTTGTCCTTTTGTTATTAATGTTTGATTTCGTAAAAGGGACTACATATGATCGTTTTTATAATTTTTATTAGGTTTTATAATTTTAGTGTAAATTAATTTGTTTTTCTTTAATTTGTTACTTGTTAAAATTCTGTTAATATTCAATTGTTGGTTAGTTATATTAACTGTTTTGTTGGAATATAACTATCGGTATAACAATCCATTTGATTGTTATATTCGAATTTGTGTTAGTT
This sequence comes from Saposhnikovia divaricata, assembly GCA_036435485.1. Taxonomy (NCBI): domain Eukaryota; kingdom Viridiplantae; phylum Streptophyta; class Magnoliopsida; order Apiales; family Apiaceae; genus Saposhnikovia; species Saposhnikovia divaricata. The sequence goes on from CM071600.1 coordinate 136,319,969, forward strand.
ATATTAGTTGAAAGTAGTGTAATATAACTTAGTAATAAAATAGTTATAATTTTGTTTTCTGTAAATATAACTGTTGTTAATTAATAGTTATATTGTGTGTTTTACTCATAATATAACTATCGGTATAACTATTGAATCAATTGTCATATCCTTTGTTTTTTTATAATAGTTATATTTAGGCTTAAATTCTATATAACTGTCTAATTAGGATAGTTATATTACGTTTAAACGTAATATAACTATCGGTATGACTATCACCCGATAGTCATATCTAGCTGTTTTATATATAAATCAATTGTTATATTCAGTAGTTATATTATTTTGTTTAGTCATATTTGCGTGTTAAGTCACCTAATTACTGTCGAACGATACATACATACATATACACACATCTGTCGAATTGCTGCTCAAATTCGGTCTCAAATCTCTTTGTAATCTCGATTCTAAGAACAAAACTGAGTTTCCCAGTCGATTCTCATCAAATTAACGGTTTAAATGTAAGATTTAGATGAGTTTTGATGATTTTGGTTTAAAAAGTTCGAATTTTCGATTTAAGTTTCAAAGAGATTGTTGATGATTTTACAATATCTAAAAATATGTGTGTGATTGTACTGTAATCAAGATCCTTGCCTCAAATTTTTAGATTTTTTGATAAAGATTTTGATTTTTCGAATTTTTATTTATTTATTAATTTGAATTTTATGATTTAATTGGGTTTATTGTTGAATTTTGCAGATTTCTTAATTTTAATCACTGATTTGGAATGGCTGGTGTTTATAATAATTTTGAGCTTGTTAATCACAATTATATTGGATATTTTAATCCCGAGGATTGCCCGGTGGATCGGTTCAAGTCCTGGATAAAATTCCTAAACGAACAAAATATCTGTAGCCATTCTATAACTGCAAATGTTCCCATGAAATATGGTCCACTTAAACTAATGTGTACTACAGCTGTCTCAGATGAAAGATCGTTTTCATTCAACTTTAATGATAAGATATATACAGTGGATGAATTTGTCTTCAATGCTGCTCTGAGACTTCCTACTGAACAATTTGCTGAAGTGCCTTCAAATGATGAGTTGACTCAATTCTTTACAAATCTCAACTATCATGGTCAACTGAATCTTAAACGTCCACTCAAAAGCAATCTTGTTCAAGAATGGAATATCTTCTTCGAGATCATAGCAAAGGTGTTTGCTAATTCTACAAAGAGTGACAATACTGTCATCACAGGTATGTTACAGTCAATTGGTTTCTCAATTGCTCACAACAGAAGGATCAACTTTGGTAGCTTGATATGGCCTATTTTGCTAAATCGGTTGAAGAAGGCTAGAAAGAACTTTGGAAAAGGTAAACTGGTTAAGTGTCATTATCCTCGGTTTTTGACACTAATTTTTAATCATCTTATTCCTAAGGATCAACCTGCTCCGTTTCCAAATGATCGAATTCAATGGTCTGGTAAACCAAACAAGAAGTTCTACACTAGGTTGGATACTTCTAAGGTCTTGTTGCATGTTCCGGTGGTCATAACACCATATATGTCCACATTCATAAATTTGCCAAATGTCATGCCACAGCCAGCTGCTAAGATACCTTTAATTGAACAAGCTCCACAACCTGAAGCAGAACAAGTTCCAGAACCTCAACCTGATTCTGAACCCTTGATTGCTCTTGAACATCAACTTCCAGTGGATCAACCCAATCAGAATGAAGATGATGTACATGTCAATGATCAGGTATTTGACTCAACTACTTTGCAATCTCAATATCTTTCTGATAGTCAAATAATTGTGAGAAGTGACCAAGGAATTGTAGAACCACAACCCTTATCCCAAGTCAATGCACCAAACACTGATCCTAAATTCTCCAAACACTATCGTAGAAAGAAATTGTCGTTCAAAAGAGCTATCCCTAGTAGTGATATCTTGAGTGAAACAGATTTGCCATTACAAAAGAAAGGTAAAACCATGTCAAAGGCAATCATAAACCCATTCATTCCTTCAAGCTCACCCCTGTTACTCACAATGGGGGAAGATATTTTCTTACATGAAGCTGAAAACATTGTTATCCAAGAGGAGCAAGTTACAGTACCTGCCATTGTTACGGCAGAAGAACCCTCACAGGTTGATCGGGATTTGCGAACTCCCATTGCACCACCACTGACCTTCCAAGAGGAGGCTAGGGTGATTTCTAGTGCAGGTACAATGGATGCAGCTCAGGATTATGAGAGGAGTGATGTGAGAATTACCTCAAATCTAAGTGAAACACTAGCACGTGAGGTGAGTGATACTCAGAGAGCGATTGAGGTGAGAGCACACAACGACACATACACTTTATCTCTCATAACACAACTCGATCAAATGAAAGAAAGTCTTGCTCAAGCTGAAGAAGAAAATAAATACTTGAGGTTTGATATGGATAACATGAGAAATATCTTCAACAACAAGATCAATGTACTTAAACTCTCTCAACAACAAGCAATCGAAGACTCTGGAGATGTCACAGTGGCTCAAGATCTTATTATATCTTCTATGTCTAATCAGATTGAAGATCTTCAGAATAACATAAATGAGAATCAATTATCCACTGAACATCGTCTCAGTCAGATTGAAAGGCAAAATGATCATCAAGCAAAGGGGTTGAGACACTTATATAATATCAATAGCAGAACTCACTCACTTACAGCAGAAGAGAAGAAATTCTTTGGAAGTAGTGATGAAAGCGACCCTGGAGCTGGTACAAGTCACAAAACTGTAGAGGATTCCTCAACTAAGGGGGAGAAATCTAGAGGGGGAGGAAGTGTAAGTAAAGAGAAAGATGAAGACAGGAGTGAAGGGAAGAAGAAGACAACTCATCAAGCAGCAGAACAGGAAGATGATGATGCTGCATAACAGGAAGATGATGATGCTGAAGAAGGTTTTTACTATACAGGTGAACCTGATATTGATGTGTTTGCTGACTTACAGTTTCCTGATGTTGGTGAAGAATTCGATGAACCAGATCTCAGTTTTTGGGATGATGAAGAGCCAATAATTCCTGATTCTGTTGAAACATAAAGAATGAATTTTGAAGAAAATAAAGAACTTGAACAGAATGAAGCTAATCTGTCTATGAGAGAAGAAAGACTCAAGAAGACACTCGAACAGTTAGCTCATAATGAAAGACTTCAAAAGGCTGAACAGGAAGCACTTCAAAAGCAACATGCTCAAAAGCTGGAAGCTAGGAAGATGTACATCAAGTACAAAAATGGTGATAAGTGGGAACGTGCTCAAAAGGTAATAGACTCACCACAAACTTCTGATTATGATGATCGTCGGATGATTGCTATTTTTGAAAGCTTTAAAAAGAAGAACCCTGTACATGACATGTACTTGAAAGCTTTGAAGATAGAAAATTTGAGAATAACCACTGCATCTGATCCTAAGAATGGTGAGCTACTAATCTTTGTTGAATGTCATAAGCTTGGATCTCACAAAGTATCTCTTCAGTTCTTCTATGATAGATCTCTGCCAGAGCTTTGGGTGTTGAGACCAAAAGTAAGAACATCTTCTGAGCTAGGCATACTGCTTCATGAAAAATTTCAAGAGTTTGCTGAAAGAGATGGTCCTGAAGTTATAGATAACCCTCCACAAGTTAAAATTCTTAAGGGAGAAGTTATTCACACTGTTAATCTTCAGACAGAAGAATTATATACACATCTTGCCAGACATTTGGTATATGTTGAATATGCTCTTCGAAATCATGGTTTTGCATCACAAGAAAAAATTGAAGCTGCAGATCATATTCGATCTTATGCTCAGACCAACATGAAGAAGTACAAGAGTATCAAGGTGAGTTGAGAAAGAAACTTGGAATACCACTGGTTTATCCTACAGATGTGTCATCCAGAAGGGAATTACTTGTTGACTCCGAATTGATCAAGAATCTACGTGATATGGATGAACAAGAAGAAGGAGAAATCAACGAGGAAGAAGGTGGTAAATGAAGATTAGCTCTACAAGTTATATCATTAGAGCTTTGATAGAACAAGATAGGATAATTGTCTTATATGATCAGTCTAGAGGATCATCTATCTTGTATTTATCTTTTATGTTTGAATCTGGATAATGTTAATATGAACCAGAACTTTTCCATTATTTACTTAGCATTTAAAGTGTTTTCTTTTACTTGTTTAATTGGGATTAGTTGAAGAATCCTCTAGGTATTTGCTTGTTATTGTATAACAAACAAATAGGGGGAGATTGAAAGGCATATGACTCAGCCTATTTGTAGTTCGAGGATCCTAATCCAATTAAACTAGATTGTAATAAGTAAATAATATAAACTATCACAGGAATCTCAAAAGATGATAACCGTCAGAAGAAAAATCAACAAGTCAATCTATAGTTTTGATGTTTTACACTGGAAGAAGATTCAGATATCTGATCAGGCCTCAAGGTAGCATTGAAACAAATGGATTCTTTTAAGAGACAGAGATTTCTATAAGTGATACGAAACAATTTCAGTACCGAATGATTGATGAGAGTGAAGAGTATAAAAAGACCACAGTGTTAAAGCCACGATGAAGAACAGAGATTGGAGTTAGTCGTTCGTGAACCAGACAGTACATCGAGCGTCAACATCATTCCAGTGTATGTTCCTTATCATAATTACGTGGTTCGCAGTGGAGTATTGACTATTAAAGAATTTATATTAATTCTATTTTAATTGATTAAATCAAGTAATTAAGTTAATAAATAAATTAATTCTATCAGAATTAATATATTTGTTAAAGTGATTATTAGATTAAGTAAATAAGAATTAATATGAAAAAGAAATAATTAGTTAAATGATTTTTATAAATCATTTAATTAATTATAAAGTGAAAAACATGATGATATAACTATCAAACTTATAGTTATACCGATAGTCATATACAGTTCAAAGAAGAGATAGTCATATTCAGTTCAAAGAGGAGATAGTCATATGAAGTTCAATTGGATAGTCATATTTCATTCAACTGGATAGTAATACCGAATGTTATATTGAACTGGAGAGTAATACCGAATGTCATATTGAGCTGGATAGTTATACCGAAAGTTATATTTAAACTGGACAGTCATATTACATTCAATTGATAGTCATACCGATTGTCATATTAATGTAAAATGATTGTTATATCAGTTTAAACTAAGTAATATGACTGTGGCTGTGTTATATAAAGAAGCAGAATGCAGAAGAAATGGATCAGTCGAGCATAACACAGAAAATACACACAGCAGCTCTTATATTTCTCTCTCAAGCTCAAGAACACTTACAAATTAAATTCTGTAAATTCAAGTTCATCTCAGTTGTAATATCCTATCCATTAGAACTTGTTTACTTGTGATTCTTGTACTACTAGCGAATTAAGTTTCCTAGTTCACAAATTGATATCTTGATTTTTATTAACTAAATTAGCAAAGTTCATGTTGAATTTTCTAATTAGTTATTAATTACTTGATAATCATTTGGACTGATTTTGTAACACCCATCAAGTTAATATATTGTTATATTCAACTTGAAATTTGTGTTATATTATTCCGCACAAAATATTCGTTTAAGTGAAAATTGTTTAACGAATAAATTTCGAGAAAATGGTATAGATTGTATTCAACCCCCCCCCCTTCTACAATCTTATCGGACCTAACAAATCTCACTAATTCCTTCTACGAAAATAGTCTCAACGAAACTTTGGTTCTTCTGCTTCACAATGTACATCTCTTTTGTCAAGCGAGCGTATTCCTTCTGTCGACTTCGAGCTATCGTCAACCCTTTTAAACAAGTTTGATTACTTTCTTCGTCTATGTGGCACCAACTCTGGTCCTAATACTTTTTGTTCATCACCATTCTGTCAATATACCTGAGATTGACACTCTCATTTATATAGCGCTTTGTAAAGCGGTAATTCCAACATTAGTACGAAAACTATCATTACATGAGAATTCCATCAGTGGCAATAATTGTCTCAATCGCCCTCGAAATCAAGTACATATACTATAACATGTCTTCGATGGTTTGAATCATTCCCTCGCTTTGACCGTCTGTCCGAGAATGACAAGTCACACTTATCACTAACTCAGTTTCCAAACCTTTCTTGAAAACTTTTCCGAAATCTCGAGTTGAATATCGTGTCTCATATGAGCCATAATACTCCATTATAAACTTGAAACTTTCGCTTACAAGTACCGGTAATTCGAAACGCTTATTAATCATAAATGAATGTCCTGACCATAGAAAAAATCGGGCATGACCTTTTTGTTTAACGGACTATAGCCTGTGTAAAAACTTCAAATACCAACCCAATCATTTATAACAACTTATTTCTGTACTCCGGCATTTCACAATCTCAATTCAATCATACACAATGCCAATATGAAAGCTGCCTTGACTTGCAGTAAACATGTAAATAAATAAATCTGCCTCGACTTGTAGTAAACACGTAAATAAATAAATCTATGGTACCTTGATTCCAATCTGTCAACCAAATCTCATATCATCTATTCTCGATCGCGTCCTTGAAATCAAATACTACAATCAAACACATATGTCATTAGATACACATCAAACACGATTTAATTAACAACTCAATTCTCGCTCTGTCACCAATAATTTGGTTTGCTAAATTGAAAATCTTTTCGAAGATACTTGTAAATCCATTTAAAAATATTTAGAATAATAAATTTTAAAAGAATAAAAATTTTAAAACCAAATACCTTAAAAAACATTTTTATCCTCGATATCTACAGTTTTGAAAACTAATAAACTTCATAACCTTGACTCTGACATAACTCACTACGGGAACAAAATTTGAAATAACTGGTTTATAATATCAACTCTCACGGGGTTATAGCCCCACTCAATACCATTCACAAAACAATTTTCAATCCAACAATTTCCAACAATTAACAGGAAAATTTGACTTAACATGCGTCAAATCAATTATACACCTTCAACAAATAACTCACGATCTACAAAACTCATTTAAACTGCACTCATTCCGCATCCTCAAAAATCAGCTTCTGAAATACACTCTACATACCCAACAAGCTCTCGAATTTGACCCCACACATTATATTTAACATTGCTCAATTCAGCTACCGAACCTACGACATCTTTGCACTGCTTGCATTTCGAAATATTCCGAAACAAAATACACATCCACCACTTATCCTTCTGACTGTTCAATTCCTCTCCTGTCAAGTCATTCACATTCTGGTTCCTCACCTCATCTCGGTACCTCTTAGTTCTTTAATAATTCAGGCTGAACTGCCACGGTATCAATCACCTTCGTTGTAAAACTAGACGTTCGAACTTTCACATCTAACTTCTCAAATCCTTATGCAAAAACTATATATTACGACCAATTCCAACTCATGTGTCAAATGCTTCTGCTTATGAATATCAACAAGTACCTTTTTATGTTGCATCAACAAACAACCTCATCTCTCATACGAACCATCACCATAATTCGTAAAATATCCTTGCCCATCTGGTTTCACTATCACTGGAATAGTTATCAACCTCTTTTTAACTCTTAGACACTCTCTTTACACTTCTCTGTTCATTCAAACCTTTTTGTTCCCACTGGTAAACTCGATTACTACTATAGCAATCTGAGTAAAAGCCTTCGATAATCTTCATTAGTCCCTAGTTAATCTCACAAAACTTCCGACCTCTGCTGGCATTTTGGGTTCTTTTCACTTCATTACTGCTTCATCTTCACCACAAATTCACTTTGCTTCTTGTATTTCTAATTACTTGTCTTGAAATTAAATTCCTTCCCATCCAAAATTCATATTTAAAATTCTTGTGTATAATCTTCCTCCCCTTGAAATCTCTTAAGGTTATTTCCAAATGATCTGAATACTTTTCACAAGTCTTGGAATATCTTGGGACGTTATCTATAAACATAATTAAAAATTTTATCCAAATACTTCTTGAAATCTTATTCATTGTAACCATAAAGCGGTAAGTGCTCTCGTCCAACCCAACACCATTACTAACAATTCATCGCGTCTATATCGACCCAAAATGTTGCTTTAAGAATATCTTAAGGGTTCTATCTTCCAATAGTCTTAGTTTATTCATAGATCAACTTTAGGCCAGACATACACCTTTCAACTGATTAAACAACTCATCCAACGTTGGAAAAATTCTCATTACTATTGGCCCACTTATTCTGAACAGTACTGGTGCATCCTCCTGAGATATGCTGAGGGTTACCACTCCTTCTCTTGCGAAAATTCTTTAATTAATAAATAGCTATGACATTCCCATTGATGTCATCCGATATTGAATTCCTTGAAACTGATTCTATATCTGGAAATAAATAACAAACAAACTCTACATCTTTCTCTGACAATAATCCTATTAATCCATTAAAATATACTTTCAAAATTATAAACTACTGAAATCTATCCCGATTTAATTGTTTCCTTTCTGATATCTCCAACTGTGCAAAACTTCATAATCTTGGTACAATAATCTCCTGGTCTGCGTGATCGTTAAGACTTCTATATCTGCTTTGGCCTCAAAACACTACTTTTACATCTCTTGAAAATTATAATCTCACTTTCTTGCCCTCACAATTTGCTTGTACTTTGTAGTTAGCTAGTCAGTCCAATCCTGACTCACACTTAACTCTTTTCACTACCATCACATTCAATTTCTTGATAACGTCATTCATAGCCATATTGAATTTCTAGCTTCCTAGTAATTTATATAAAATGGTTCTGTTACCCTCATCCGTGGGTCCACTGAGATTGGTATGATACAATCTCTGGGCAAATGTCTAATCTTCCAACCATGGGTTCTTGTTAATCACTGCTAATTCTCATCCTGTGGGCAATTACTATGCCCCCACTCTCTCAACTCTTAAATCTTCTAAATTCTACATTCTTCCCATTAACTGAATCCCATTTCTTTAAAACAATTTTGAAAATTCTATGGTTCTCTGTCTTCCTCTTTTTATCATCTTGCTCCATCTTGGTCAACTCTCTTCTACTCTTAATAATCCTAATTCTTTAAACTGGGCTCACACAAGTTATTAATTCTAGCACAATCATCTTATTTCTTATTCAAGCTTCAACTCCTCCTGATAACTTTTACAAACAAATCCATTATGCTTTACTCTGCTTTACTCAAGTTATCCCTCTTCGATTCTAAAATCTTATAATATTTCATTTTTCACCTCTAAAATTAAACAGGCGTACAATATAATCTTTCCTTATCAATAACTACCTCATACCCCACATCTCCATCATCATTCTCTTTTCAGCCTTTAACAAAATCTGCAGTCTTGTGCCCTTGTGATCGGCTCTATATTTATACTCAATTCTCAGTAATCTCGAATCTTCTACGGATGTTATTAATCCATTAAGTAATCCGCTTTGATATTTTACCTCTGTTTTAATACTTTTCAAACTTGCTCAACCAACTCCTTGTCAACGTAATCGAAGTTTCAACCACTTATGATGCCGTTGCGTCTATCATCGCAGCTCTTCATCACTCGTAATTCTAAAATCATTAGGATTTCTGAGAAAAAAAGTTAATAAAATGAATAGGTGTCAAATATGAATATACACTGGGTTTTGTTTGATAAAACATTTTGTAAAAGGATTTAACCGAGAGATCAATATGATCTTTGAACTATTATCAGGTTGCATTTGTCACTTGGTCAACCACCATAGTACATAAAAATGGCTAGTCTTTAGTACTTCCATGACAAACACAATCAGTGGCGTCCCACCGGACCTCTATCACAGAGATAAGATGTCCCTGAATCCCATATATACATAGGTTGTTCATCTCAATTTGAGTAAAGAAAATCATATTCGGGAAAAATAGAAAGAGTTCAAGAGTCTCAAAAGTTTGTATATAAAGTTGGATCAAGTATCCTCTGAAAAATAGGGATATTTCTGAAAGAAAAGGACTGTGTGTAAGTAAATTTGATTTACAAAGCTTATCATCAATTGAGGTATAGTTGACCGCCCAACGTATGCATCAATTATCGATTAAACAAACGTTCAAGAAATTCCTAATTATTCATAAGCACACTCTTGTCGACTAAGCACTAATATACTTAGCTACCAAAACTAGCCTAACAATAATGAGTTGAATAAGTAAGAAGATCTCAATTCATTCTCGATCTTCAACCGTCACTGCGCAACAAATGCTTCAGCAACGATCAAAACTGGGAATTAATTTACAACAATTCATATCGAGAATAAGGATTTTCAAAACATCTGACAATTCCCTTAGACAATAAATTGAATGAGATCAATGACTAGGGGTGCACAGCTATGCCCTAACTTCTAACCCATGCCAATAATCGCTTCCCACATCGTTTTTGATAACCTTCTCGTACTCTCCCTATAATGTTCACATCGTAACTAATACCGTAGAAAAGTTCTGGAATATACGTGAAAACCTCAAGATAATACCTTCTAGACTGGTAGCTCCAACTTCCAAGTTAGCTTATGAGGCTACGGATTAGATGTCTCGCTCGTAGCTAATTCCTCAAATGAATCGAACTCCTATTCGCGCGATGTGTCGAAAGACTACATGACATCGCAATACTCGTCGTGATAACCTAAGGCGAACCTTATCATAAATCTTTCCACCCAACGTCTATCTTAGACACGTACACCTAACCCGCCTAATCTGTTTCTGTGACCAAAACCTTTAGCTCTGATACCAACTATGACATCCCATAATCCGGGGTACAGATTTTGGGCCACTAACCACAATCCACACAACACATACCTGGATATAAACATAATATAATAATAAAATACCCCTGATCCAAGATCGCATACAGGTGATGGTATGAAACAAACTATTAAATTACATTATTACAATCCAATCTCCGAATAAAATGGTTATACAAATTGCTAACAAACTAAATCCATCTGTTGAACTAGATAACCAACCTCTGACAAAGCTCAAGTCACTACCCGACCAAGTCAACAACTCGAGCATCACCTCTCACTGTAGGAATAAGACTACTCATCTGACCACATGGTCCACTCATCTCGTCTCTAAAACAACAATGCAAGAGTGAGCCAACAGTGCTCAGCAAGTATAAATGTGTATAAATATCAAGAACAGTAATAAGTTCTGATCAACAAAACACAACATCATAGGCTTCAAAGGAATCAGACTTTAAGCAATTCAAACTCAATGTATAAATTAGAATTGGATTTTTTTATATATTTTCAAAAAAATATTGGAGTTAGGCGGCTGATCAGACCCGCACTAACCCCGGACAATGCACACAGTAAAGTCCCTCTAAATGGATCCATGGCACCACTACGCCATAGATTGCTTATAGCAAACCCCAAACTGTGTTACCATAGACCCCTGTTTGAAGTTGCTATAGGCCAAAATTGGACTATGGTAACACCTCAGCCGTGTTAGGTTCTCAGCAGTAACTACAGGTATCAAAGGTAACGTGAAAAACAACCTATAGTAACATGGCAAATGCAGTTACTAAAGACCTCTATAGCAACATCTTAAACACTCTACAGCAACATAGTTTCTGTGTTACAATAGATGGTACAATTTTGCACAATGCTTCGGTGGGGCCCGCATGTAGGGCCCACATGTGGGTTCCACATGTGGGCCCCACATATGGATGTGGGATCCATATGTGGGTCCCACATGTGGAACCCACATGTGGGCCCTACATGCGGGCCCCACCGAAGCATTGTGCAAAATTGTACCATCTATGTGGGCCCACTTTTTGGATTTGCTATGGGGTCCACTTTCGGGTCTACTGTGGGGCCCACTTTGGGTGTACCGTGGGGTCCACTTTTTGGGCTACTGTGGGGCCCCCTTGCTCAACATGCAATACCTATTGTAACACCTAATATTACCTATTGTAACACCTAATATTACCTACTGCAACACATACAGTTATATAAATATTAACCTATTGCAACACACATTTTACCTATTGTAACACCACAAATGTAACAAAATAAAAAATGCATTAGCATAATATTGGATTCCCATAAAACAAACCAACAATTCAAGCAACTACATCAAATCCAAACCAACAGCAATTCAATCCACCAGCAACTACATCAAGTACTAAACTAAAACCAAATCCACCAACAGTTCATAAACTAAAATACACAAGTACTAAAACAAGTTCATAAACTAAAACAGTCTAAGTGCTAGGTCCATCGGTCATAGGAGTACCATCACCTACTGTGTCACTGGAAATCGTCGCACAGATTTCACCAATATCAATATTCAGAGTGGGGTTTGCTTCAACTAATTTTTTAAGGACCAATGTCAAGTTATCCTGGACCTTCCGATTGATCTTGCCATCCACTTCAGCACAAACCTTCTGGTTTACCTTAGCTTCCACTTCGACAAAAACTTCCTGCCGTATCTTTTTTGTCAGCTCTTGCACGTATGAATCGGTTGCTGGAGCTGGAGCTGGAGCTTCAGCTGGAGTTTTGATACACTTCGGGTCATGTCTTCCTATAAGCCAACCTGGACCATGAGATTTTTTTGCACCCGAAACTAGTTCCTGAAGACCATCAAGCCCTTCTGATGATTTATCCTAGAAAATAAATCCAAGTCAATATATGAAAATGAAAATGGACTGTAAAGATGAAATATGGACTGTAAAGATGAATTGTTACTTACAATTCTGAACTGCATCACATCAGGATTAGATTGATATTTTCGTCCAGGCTTGCGCTTATGAGTTTTGGCAAAAATCTGCGCAAAAAATAAGTCGTCATCTAGCTGCTTGTCATCTGGCTGCTGCTCATCTGGCTGCTTGTCATCTGCCTCATCTGGCTGCTTGTTTTTCTTGCAAAAATTATTAACCAATATGCAAAAGCAAAAAATTATTAGAGTCATGTCAAATAACAGTATGTATAGAATTATTAGACACATTAGTTCTTAAAACTGATGTGCAGGGATCTTAATTACATAACAGTATGTATAGAATTATTAAAGTCATTAGTTCATACATAAGCTTAATTACATAAACTAATCGATCAAAATCTGTCATATGGTCAAAGATCTTAGTGGGGGCTTAGCTTAGCAACTAGATGATTTAACTCCAATTAAATTAAAGAGAATCCATTTTCACAAATTTATATTTAATGAAATTAAAGAGAAGCAATTTTCTTAACTATAATTCACGACTCTAAAAAAGAGTGACATTTCAGGAACTTAAACTCATTAGTTCATACATAAGCTTAATTACATAAACTAATCGATCAAAATCTGTCATATGGTCAAAGATCTCAGTGGGGGCTTAGCTTAGCAACTAGATGATTTAACTCCAATTAAATTAAAGAGAATCCATTTTCACAAATTTATATTTAATGAAATTAAAGAGAAGCAATTTTCTTAACTATAATTCACGACTCTAAAAAAGAGTGACATTTCAGGAACTTAAACTCATTAGTTCATACATAAGCTTAATTACATAAACTAATCGATCAAAATCTGTCATATGGTCAAAGATCTCAGTGGGGGCTTAGCTTAGCAACTAGATGATTTAACTCCAATTAAATTAAAGAGAATCCATTTTCACAAATTTATATTTAATGAAATTAAAGAGAAGCAATTTTCTTAACTATAATTCACGACTCTAAAAAAGAGTGACATTTCAGGAACTTAAACTCATTAGTTCATACATAAGCTTAATTACATAAACTAATCGATCAAAATCTGTCATATGGTCAATTTCAGGAATTCATATAATTCATGACTCTAAAAAAAAGTGACATTTCAGGAACTTACCATCTTATGTTCAATTTGAGAAAATAGTTTGGAACCAGAAGTGTGAGTGTCTGTGTATTCACGACGACTTTTTGCATTTCTTTCAGCCTTCGCCTGCAAAAATACATGAAAAAAGAGCACTAGTTTATGTCACTGAAAAAAGAGCACTGTAGAAAACAACACATTTTTAAAGTTATAATTATACCTGAATATCAGGATCTCCCCGAAATTTTAAGAGCAACTTAAATTCTTCAAGTGGAATGTCATCCGGCTTATTTTCTAGCCTCTCCTCATTAGTTGCATATAATGATTGGTCTTTGTTCGACTCTTGTACCCCTTCCAACTCTGTTGAATTGTCTTCCATGACCATGTTTTTAATTCCTCAGGAATAATATAACGTTGCTTACATATAAATCAAATATAAAAGGGAATAAGTTAGTCTAAAATGTTATCTGACCAACATTATTTACATGAAGCTAGTTAAAAAATTTTGATTAGCTTGACATAATCCCACAAGGTATTCTTTAGACTTTCAGGAACATGTTCCCAAGATGCATAAGTCAGTGGCACACACCTCTTTAGTGTCCCCAGAAAAAATAAGAATCAATTTAAAAAGCAAAAACTGATCAATTTAAAAGCAGTCTAGCAAAAGAATGTAAATTAACTTATATGTACTGCTAAGACTTATTTACACACATTAAATACAGTAAATCACTAATAAAAATTATTAAAAATTAAGAAGCATGGACTTAATTGAGAAGCACTTAACATAATAAAAAGTAGTCCATAAAGAAGCAATGCCCCACATTAAAAGGCATGCAATACATTTGTTACATTAAGAGGAAAAACTCCTTAAAAAACACTAGACAGTTTCATTGACTACTTTTGGAGGAATGATAATTTTTGTTGCAGGTACATCTTCTCTAGACCAGCTCACATCACTAACTTGATTTCCAATTCCATGACCATGTTGACTGTCATTTATAATCAGATCAATGAAATCATCCTCGTTCCTATTTTCACCTTCGACATCACACCAGTCCCTTGGCAGTGTCTTGATAACATTATGATACATCTTGTCAGTCGGATCTTCAATATAAAATACTTGTTGTACTTGTGAAGCCAAAACATACGGATCAGCTTTTTGAACCAGTCTGTTAAAATTGACTCGTGTTAGGTCATACAAATCCTTTTCTGCATGGTACCAACAACACCTAAATAGAACCACTGTAAAATCTCCCCAATAATCAATTTCGAGGATTTCTTCAATCGATCCGTAGTAATCGACAACACCAACACTTGGATTCTGATCTTTTGAACTTGCAAAGCTGGTGGTTAAGGAAGACAAAAATACTGCACTATTCTGTGTTGTACACCTAGCATCTCTGTATTTTGTATAGAATCTGTACCCATTAATAACATATCCCGTAAACCTCTTAGCTGCTCGATTAGGTCCCATTTCAAGGAGTTCTACCTCTTTGGAAATGTCATTTTTTTTCGAGTCTCTTCTTTCAACCACTTCCAGAAGTCTTCGGTGTGTGCCCTCTCTCTTTTATATTTTTTCGATATTGGATGACCATCAATTAAAGCTCGATGTTCCCTACAATAATTACCTAGTTAATATTATAAAACAAATAAACATTCTAATTCTTATTAAAATAAATTAAAACTTAAATCTTACTCTATCAAAGTATCGATGTCCTTGTTACCACAATTGAATAGAATGTAACGATGACATGCAATCCATTGAGATTCTTTGAGATAAATAGGTTTTCCACCTTTATTTCTTCTTGTACCAATAGGATATTCCATCTTTTGTGGATAACTTTCAAATTTAGGTACGGTATCCCCGTTTAAGAATCTTGAACAGAACGTCAAGCATTCTTCTGCTAGGTAGCCTTCAGCAATGGAACCCTCAGGTTTAGACCTATTGCGCACATAAGATTTTAGTTTACCTAGATAACGCTCAATTGGCCACATGCATCTCAAGTGTGCAGGTCCCCCATATTCGATTTCCTTGCACAAATGAACCAGCAAGTGAATCATTATGTCAAAGAAAGCTGATGGAAATATCATCTCAAAATGGCAAAGAATTTCAACAATTTCTTGTTGTAGCCTATTCAGGTCAGCCACATTAAATACTTTGCTCCAAACATTTCTTAGAAATGCACCAAGTCTTATCAAAGGTAGTGCAACCTCAGGTTTCAATGTTTTTTTCACTGCAAACTGTAACAAGTAGTGCAGAAGAAAATGAGCATCATGGCTCTTATACCCACAGATTGTCCTTTCCTTCGTGTGAACATATCGACTGATATTAGCTGCACAGCCGTATGGCAGTTTCGCCTTCTCCAATACTGAACAGAATATTTCCTTCTCTTGTTTCGTCATGTCAAAAATAGCAGCCCTAATCTCAAAGTATTTTCCATCACTTGATTTAACAGGATGAAGGACCTTCCTGATCCCCATTTCTTGTAAATCCAAACGAGCACTCAAATGGTCCTTGGTCTTACCGCCAATATTCAACAAAGTACCAAGTATACTGTCACATACATTTTTCTCGATATGCATACAATCAAGGTTGTGTCGCAATAAATTGTGACTCTAATATGGTAAATTGAAAAATATTGACCTTTTTTTGAAAGGGGAATCCCTTTTACGCTTTACACCATGTTTGCTCGTTTTCTTGCTTTTGTCCTTTCCAAATTCATTTTCATAGCCGGACAATAAATCAAGTATATCTATTCCGCTTAAAGTGGGTGGAACCTGTCCCATTTCAACTTCACCATTAAACCTTCTCTTATCGAACCTCCACTTGTGCTCTGGACATAGAAATTTTCTATGGTTCATGTAGCACATTTTTTTACTATGTTTCAAGTACATTGAAGATGTCTCATAATGGCATGTGGGACAGGCCAATTTACCCTTTGTGCTCCAACCGGATAGCATTGCAAATCCCGGAAAAGCGCTAATGGTCCACAACACACTTGCGCGTAGCCTAAAATTTTGATTAGACAAGGCATCGTAAGTTTCTATACCTAGATCCCATAATTCTTTCAACTCTTCCATTAAAGGCTGCATAAATACATCGATGTTGTTGTTTGGAGATTCTGGACCGGGGATGATTGTTGAAAGAATAAAATTTTCAGGCTTCATGCATAGCCAAGGTGACAGGTTGTAGGTAACCAATACAATAGGCCATGTTGAGTGAGTTGTACTCATAGTACGGAAAGGACTAAATCCATCTGAGGCCAAACCAAGTCTGATATTTCTCTTTTCTATCGAAAAATCAGGATACCTAGCATCCATAGCCTTCCATGCCTCGGCATCTGCTGGATGTCTAAGATTTCCGTCATTTTTTCGTCCCACGGCATGCCATAACATAAGTTCAGAATACTCCTTCGACATAATTAACCTTTGCAGCCTTGGTTTTAGCGGAAAATAACGCATAACTTTTGCTGGAACCTTGCGAATTGCCTTCTCTCGATCATCGTCACTGCTACCTTTCCTTTCCACTACTTCCCATCTCGAAACACCACAAGTTTTACAAACATCTTCATCTTTGTTTTCTGCCCAATATAGCATGCAATCGTTTGGACATGCGTGTATTTTTTGGTAATCTAGACCTTAATCTCTAATGATATTTTTTGCAGCATTAAAAGATAAAGGTATGTGGGCCTGTGGAAAAGCCTCTCTCATCAAATCTAGTAGATCCTCGAATACAGCCTCCGTAATCCCATGTATACATTTTAAAGAATAAAGCCTAAGGATAAAACTTAATCGCGAAAACTTCGAACAACCAGGATATAATGGTTGTTTTCCGTCTTCAATATGGCGATCAAATTTATTAGGCTTGGCATTTGGTACTTCAGTGTGCTCACCTTCACCATTCTGCATTCCATGAGTACGTTGCAACATGTCACCTAGAGTATCTCCAAAGTCTATACCAGCCTCACAATCCATATCTTCATCACTCCCATGTCGAGAAACCTCGCACATCCATTCCATGTACAATGGAGATGGACCATTGTAGATGAGATGCTCGTATATTACATCTTGACGAAACCACTTGTCATTTTTACATTTCTTGCAAGGACACGTTATTTCATCACCTACAGCGAATCTAGAAACTGCATTTTTTATAAAAGCCTTAACCCCGCTAATATAGCCGTTACTAAACTTTGGAAGTTTTATCCACGTGTTTTCCTCATTGTCCATCTCTACATTTATAAAACACAACTCTATTAATAAAAGAAGAGTAGTCAAGGTGTTTATTTCGACCAACCTAAGCAAATAAATACCTATTAATAACTAACTAATTATACAAATAATTATGATATTTATATACATGATCTTAAACCTAACTACTAAATATGTAATCAAAATGAATGACAAATTTATACAAAAACCGATAAATAAAATCGACCCTTGTATGTAATACAATACACACATTCGAGAAACACGACATATATACAACAACAATTATCACAGATTATATTATTTCAACAACAATACATTATCCAAATTATCACAGATTTTGCGCATAAATCAACATCCACAGAAAAGGCTTATATACAATAACCGAGAAAAATAGAGACTGAGGGTTAGAGAGATAGAGAATGAGACAGAGAGATGGAGAGAGATATACAAAGAGAGAGAGAGAGAGAGACAAAGAGATACAAAGAGAGACAGAAAGAAGGAGAGAGAGAGAGAGATACAGAGAGAGTGGGAGAGAGAGGTCAAACTAAAGAAAATCGAAGCACGAACACAGAATACACATAAATCGAAGCATGCAACACAGAGTATACATAAATCGAAGCATATGAAGAAAGATTTATACCTTAATTGAACAAAGCTCGAACCCTAATTGATATTCACCCGAAATTCGATTAACCAGCAGCTTCGATTGACCAGTCGAACCCTAATTGAACCTTAAACTTCTTAATTGAGAGGCGAGAGAACCCTAATTCAACCCTAAATTGCTCCAGCGGCTGAGTTCATTCGAGAAAAAGTGAGAAGTGAAGTTTAGGTAAGTGATAATATTGAGCGGCTGTGTATACTTTCCCCTTTCTAATTTTTCAGTTTTGCCGCGTTATGTTCTGAATTTTGGTAAAGTGCCCGCTATGTTATGCTTTTTCCCTCCCTGATTTTTCATAATTTTGTAATAATTCACAATTTATACCTACTTAGTTTTCTTTATTAAATTTTTAATAAATTTAGTTAAAATTTTATAATGTTTGGATATTACTTTATTTTAAAACCTTTTTACTTAAAATTTATAAACAAAATTTAATATTTATGAAAAATCAATAATTTAATTATTTGATGGAATATTACTTTTTAAAATGATTACTTCAAGGATTTTGTTAAACTTAATTATTTTTAAAGTCAAATAATTATTAAATCATTAATTTTAAATAAAATAAAAATTTTGTTCATGAATACTCTATGGTAACAGAGCTCATAAATACTCTATGGTAACAGAGCTCATGGTGCTACCCAATGTAAGACCTTTTATACCTATAGTAACATACTTCTATGGATTTGGTAACACAAAAATCAAAAGGTTGCAATAGCTCAAAAATTCCATACCTATGGTAACACCCATGCCAAAAGGTTGAGATAGGCCATCTATGGCGTAGTGCACACATTGGCCTCAACTTTTGACCATTAAACTGGTCTCCCCGAAGGGACTTTTGTTGACCATTAATCTGATCTCCCCGAAGGGACTTCCGTTGACCATAATATGGTCTCCCCGAAGGGACTTCCAAAAACATTCCAATTCTATATCCAACGCACTAGGTGTCGGAACAATCGACAACCTCTGTCAATCAAACAATCTGGAAAACTCACGTTCCAGAACCACAACTCAACTGGTAGAATAAAAGGAATCAACAGTTCTATATTGGATATCGACGGGATCGATATAATAAATGGGGTGGTAACTGAATAAACAACAATAAGAATAATTGTCGACGAGATCGACAATAAATGGTGTAACGATTGAATGAACAACAATAACAATAAATATCTACAAGATCGACAATAAATGGGGTGACATCATAATCAGAAATAATTAAAGGTAAATTTCACTTGAACAAGAAGTGAAGGGAAAATACTAGCCTGTCAACAAATGCTAAACTCATCTACACTTGATCGCCTCACTCTACTTGAGCCTTCCCCTTTATCCCTCTGACTAGATTCTAGAGTTTCCTTCGTCCCTCTTACTCGACTCTATATAATTAGAGCGCATTAATCACATATAGAGCATTTAAGACTCGCTAACAATTAATACACATAATTCACATAGCACATAAGCATTTAAACTCCACAAAACAGCACATATAGTTCACTTCTATAATCAACTGACTCAAGAAATATTTTTAAAACAATCTTCAATCTTGGTTTTTGAATAAAACCTAACTCAGAATATTTTAAAGAATTTTTAATTCATTTTAAATCACTAAATGAATTAATTAAGAATTAAATAACATTAATTAAATTAATAAATCAACTAATAACCAATCAATACAATTATTTAACAAATGATTACATTTGTCAAATAATTAAATTAATTAAATTATTATTTGAATTTAATTAGAGTAATTAACTCTTAATCATTTTGAATCAGAAGTAATTAACTAAATGATTTCAAAACTAATTCATTAAATAAATAAATAGTCTAGAAAATAATTCTAAATTTGAAGAATGCAATTTTAGAAAATAATTTCTGAATTTTAAAATCAAATTCAGATTTTTTTTAAACAGTACTATTCATCATCTTCTTCCCCACCTCCCCTCTATTACTATTCCGGCCGGCGGAGTTAGATTCCGGCGACCCCAACCCTACACCGACAGCTAAAAACAGGCACTAAACAAACGAGAAACAATTGCCCAACATCTGGACAACACAATACATAAAAAAACACGATCAAATAACGATCAAAACGAGCCAAAAATTCGAAATTCCGGCGAAAATGAGCCGTTTTTCGGCGAATTTCGAATCCGGCTACTTCTAAACTAAATCATAAGTTCTTTACATCAAATCGAAGCTGAACTTACGTACAATCTAACCATGGCTTTCACTTACACCAACAATTAACATAGAGAACGGACGAATTGAAAGAAAAATGCCGAAAATTTTTGAGCTCGTTACACACTAATACGAACACAATCAGCATAATTAATTACATGAATCGACTCTAAAGGACTTAATGAAGCTTAAGGAGGCATCAGTTACAACAAACAATCAACAAATCGAAAATTCCCAAATCTTCAATCAAGAACCCTAAAATACGGAAAAGAAAAAAAACACAGATTAAAAACAATTTCGTATAAAATCGAAATCTTACCCAAATTGAAAATTGATTGAGGATTATGAAACTAGATATCGAGGGCTTCGTTTTGGCTATTTGCACGGCGAAATCGGATTCCAGAAACGCCTTCGAAATTAGGATTGATCTTGAAGAACAAATAAGAATTTTAATATTTTTTTTTTACTAAAAGTATTTAAGATTTTGAAAGATACGGATAAGGTTTTTGAATGAGATTGCAATGACAAAGAAGTTACGAAATAAATTTTTCTCCAAAATGCTCAGAGCCCTAATTAACTTTTAATCGGTCCTAAAAGTACCAATTAAATCAATTACGGGTCCGATATGAACAAAATTATTTTTACGAAAAATAACGAATTAAATACTGAAAATTTATAAAATTATAAAACGAATAAAAAGCGAGTTTCGAATATTTTGAGATGTATCTGATGAATATTGGTATTAAATTGGTTTTAAATCGAAGCCCTAGGGACCTTAAAAATAGATAATACGGATAAGAACGAACTAAACCACACGTTTTTCGAAAAAGTTAAAGATTATCATCCAGGAGTCAAATATAATTACTAGACATATAAAGGGTCCCAACCAATCATTCCCGATTGTTTTATTCCTATATAACGATACCATCTCATATTTACGGTTTAATTATCCGCCAAACCGAATCAAAATATTTATGTAAATTCAAAATAAGCTAAAATAAGTTATGATAAAATATCTTCACCTTGATCATATAATAATAACACATATCCTCATATACCAATCATTTACACTTTGACTTGTCAAATAGGAATAAAATAATTAAACAAATATTTTTATTCTTATTTACCAAAAATAGTATATAAATAAATTTAATAATCACGGTTCTTACAAAAACCCAAATTTGTTATTGTCTTAGCAGTGAATAATAATCATACATTATTGTATAGGTGCATATTCTGAAATATACCAGTCTCTGTGGGAACGAACTTAACTTTACCTTATATTACTTGTGACTGCGTACACTTGCGTGATTTTGTGTGAACAAATATGCAAAAATATGCACTATCATTCTCCGCGTAAAATAACCGCGGACACGCAAGTGCTCCGAGGGAAAAACAAAGCACGGACAGGAGGATTTTTTTTTTTTATCCCAGCCGTTGGGGTCTTGATCCAACGACTGAGAAGTGAATTAAGACTCCAACGGTTGAGAAGTGAATTGTTAAATAATTGGTCCCTGACGGAACCAGGACCCGTTTTATAATGGCCGTTGTTTTCTTCGGTTTTGCTGCATCAGGGTGGTCGTTCTTGAATCCTCATGTATTAGATCAGAATATCAGAAAGCTGTGTAGATTCACATCTATTCAGCTTCTCTGATGAGTTATCTCAACACCTGAATTTATCAATGTATCATTAAGCACTAGTTCTTATGCAACATATCTTTAACAATTCTAGTTGTTACCGGTTTATATATATTACAACTTGTATAGAGTAAACAAATTCAATAATCTGCCATAGGCCTTAGATGGGCAGGGTTTAAGTTCACCCGAATTTTTGGTGAACCCACATGATTAATACTATTTTCCACGTGGTCAACTCACATACACAACCCTTTACGGTCATTGGTGAAGTTTGAGGTTGTAATTATGCTTTTATATATATAGAAAACTTGTCGAACTAGTGGGAGGCTTGTGAGTGAGAATTGATATTTACACAAGTATGCACCTTCTTCTAATGTATTAGATAATCAAAGTTTTTGGGATTTACTAGAAGAGAAGAGGAGATTTGCAACTTCTTTGTTATTTAGATCTAGCAGTTGTCGGATTATTCTTTTGAAGTTTTTTTGCAGTATAAATATTATTCAACAAACTGGTGGTTGTGTTTTGTAACAAACTATCTTAAAAGCTCATTTAACAAGATCACAGAGTCCTCCGCAACTGTTGGATGTGCTTCTATTTGTTCTGGTGAAAGCTATGAAGGTGAAATTTATAATTATTTCAAATACATGATATACTTTATAGCCATCTTTTGATGGTACAACAACTAATATTTTTTGTGAGGGGAAAGATCATGTTAAATATGAAGTGTTTTTTCCTTTGTTTTCTTTGTGTTTTATGCTTTTTTGGAATAGAAGGATTATATGCACAAGACTTGGTCCAATTTAATTTCTTTATTGAACTCTTTTGAGAGCCTCTTTCTATATCTATAGTGAATACAAGTTGAGCAGAAAAACAAAGAGATACTACAAACCTTTTCTTTTTTAAACTCATGTAGCGTTCATAATTTTGTCCGAACTAAATTATGCGTCTGGTTTAGATGCATGCTTGCAGATCAGGTCTTAGTCGTAGGTCCTTGTAGCACTGAGATAACTTCTAGAATAAGGTTCTATGCGATAAGAAAACCAATAATTGAACCTTAAATTGTTTAATCTGGCATGTCATGTTCTTTATAGTAATGTGCATTTTCTTCTGTCTATACTACCCTTTTATAGATAATTTTACAAACTTTAACAGAAGGGTAAAGGTTCAAGCATCGACTCAATTGATCAGCAAGCCTAGTTTGAATTGGCTTCATTACATGCAGTGGATGTCTCTTTGCCCCTCTTATTAGAGTGACCAGAGTTAGGGTCCCACTTAATCTTATGTGAAAAGGGATTTCCCTCAACGGCTTCTGGCTAGCTTTTTACAGCAAAACTGATTTGCAGCGCTGCAAATGGAGGTATTTAGCCAGGAGTTATCGAGGGAGAACTAACAACCTACGCCTTGCTTACATAACATGACCAAGATCAGGAGGTTTTATGTATACTAGACCAAGATTTTGGTATTACAGTTATCTGTAGCTTTATTTGTACTAACATAACATTAGCCTCATCTATTTTCTACAGACTACAGGTACTTAACCGAGACATTAACATGACCAAGATTAGTTGTTTAACGGAATCGGCACATCACATTTTATGCACATGTATTACTGCTTATTATCATCTTCTTTCTAATTATTATTTCCAGTGTACTTTATATTATATTTTTTTTGAAATTTTCAGACATCTGATGTTTTATATACTAATGCGTACTTCCCATCCATATACAAGGGCCTTGGAGCAACTCCAATGGGGCTCCCCATCCATCAACTTAGCTAAAATAGCTAGTATCCTTCTCTAATGAGTTTATGTGACTAGGCGAAATTTTGACTAGCCTAAGAATGCTTTGCAAATCTGCTGATTCATCCGGCCTAGTAATTCACTGGACCACAAATCACAAAAGCAGCACTGCATTTCATTAAGAGTCGATCTACTTGTTATCTATCAGGTAGCTCCTGATCCTTTTAGAAACAATATATTTATGAATAACAAGGATAAGATTTTGTAGCTGCATTTATTTCATTGATAATTCATATATGAATTATATAAGAGTAAAGTGCATTTTGTGTACTCGCACTCTGGGTGTCAGACCACTTGGGATACTAGACTTCTAAAACTACCACTTGCTATACTGGACTATCAATTTTTTTATATTGTGTGTACTACCGTCAAATCTAGTTAGCTCCGTTAATTTTTTCAAGGCATTTCAGTCTTTTCATCATCATCTTCTTCCACAAACCCATTTCCACCATTATTAAAGTTTTTAAGAAATTAAAACTTGAATATCTCATTCATTTCTTAACAAAATCAAGTCATTCAAGTTGTAGTAAAATCATTTTTTTCTCCTCTACAAATTGATATTGATTTTTACTATCAATATTTTAATTTGGTGTTCTACAAGGATATCTGAATTGTGCAATTGGTTTCAATTCCTCGGCATTTCCCTTAAAAGCATTTGCCACCTGATAAAAAAAAGGACATGAAATCAAGCATCCAGTAGACAAAAGCCAGTAGGTGACTAAAAATTTCAGAGGCATGTTTCGGAAGCATACCTCAGATACAAGTGAATCCTCACAAAATCGAGTATTTCCAGAACTATAATGTGGCAGTAGAATAGTTAGAACCGGGTGTGATGTCTTTGTTCATTGAACATGAACACACTTAAAAAAATGTCAAGAAAATATCTAGTTTTATCTCGTGTACTCATCATACAATCATACATTATTATTGGAGCTTAATCGTAATAGCACTGGCATCAGTAGTCCGAATAATGCACCAAAGAGATAATTAGTGATAACAGCAAGAAAACAAACGGTGATTCTTTCACATAAACAGAAAAGTTTATTGACCGAACACTTGCTACATAATTCTTTGTTAAGAAGCAATAATATTGTAAACGGGGTTCACACAGATACACAATACTTCATGCCAGAAACTAATGTAATCCATAGCTAGACATCAACAAGATAGATATGATAAGTTAAAGTTTACATCTCCTCAATACATAAGTTCAAGCACTTGCAGTTAAAGAAACAGCAGCATGCTTAACTATGGTGTTGTGCAAATCATCTTTCCTTACACCCCGAATCCTGTCTACAATAACCCCTTCTTTGATGAATACAAAGGTTGGCATTGCCTCCACTTCATATTCTTCGAAAATAGCCTGCATCAAGAAAATAAGTATCAGTAAACAAGTGATTCCACAAAATGTCAACAGAGAAATATCAAAATTGCAAGGATAAAATACTCTCGTAAATAAGGCCTCAAATTTAAATTACCTGAAGTTCATCAACATCCACCTTAAATTACCTGAAGTTCATCAACATCCACCTTAAGTACATAATGTGTTCCATGTTTCGATGTTAAGGAAATATAATCCGGATGCCAAGAATATTATGGAATACGAGCACGTAGACATGCAACCAGACCTAACCTATGTGGAACAGCCTGTGGAAATCATAGACCGAAAAGAACAAGTGCTCCGAAACAAGGTCATCCAACTAGTCAGAGTTTTATGGCAGAACCACAACGTGGAAGAGTCAACTTGGGAATTGGAAAGCGCAATGCTAGAAAAGTATCCCCATTTGTTTTCAAACTGATTCCGGGACGGAATCCCTTTAAGGAGGGGAGACTGTAAGAACCCAGATTTTTGTTAATAATTAAAACTTTTATTATGTAATGGAGTATAAGTGTAAACAGTGGTTTCAGGGAATGAAGATTTAACGAATTTTGATTCAAATGTTTATATGCCATGAACAATGCAATTGGTTGACAATTTAGATAAGAATAATCAATCTCCTGGATAAGTAAGATATGGTAAATTCCAAGGAGGAAGGTTATTCTCATGTCATCCAAATCAATATCTGTTATAAGTCCAGTGGTTCCGTAAAAGGGTTAAGGAACGCTCGGGAAAGCGCGAGATCATTTTTCTAATTTTAAGGAATAAAGAGAGGATAAGTGATGAATAGTGTTTTTGGTGGAAATAGGAATATTATTAGACGACACTATATAGAAGTACCCGGAACGAAATTCTGAGTTCGTATAAATGATCCAAGGGGAAAAAGAATGTATGTAAAAGTTATCGGATTCTGAAAAATAGCACTTTTATTTCCTCCGAGATTTCCCTAGACACTGATCGATTTAAGGATTTAATATAAAGATTTAAGGAATTTAAATCCAAGAATTATAAAGGAGTATTAGAGATGTGAGAAAAAATATTAAGACGGTTTCCGGTAAAACCCTAACTAGAAATCCTTGAGTTATTCCTCCGAACGATCAATCAAATTGAGTAATTACCGGACAAAGGAGCAAGCAGGGGATCAAGATGCATGCATGTGCAAGTGGATAATATCAACTAACTAAGTAGTTACAAGTGTAACTAGCAAGATTAGCAAGCCAACCAAGTACTTAGCTTCATTACCACTAAAACCAACACTTGTCCACTTAGAATGCATCATCCATGACCTAATCACTTTATTAAAGGTTATTTATACAAGATATTATCTAGGCATATCAATAATACAAGATTAGATGAGAACAAAGCAAGAGCAAGCTAAGAAAACACTCCCCCCCTTTATGTTCCATTCGGCCTCATCACAAATTCAAAAACAAAAATCAACCTTCCAACCATTGTTTGATCTTGAAATTTTTATGGTGAGTATTACATTTCATAAAAATTATCCCCTAGAAATCTTAGCTTCAAACTCCACTTTTTCCATCTTCAAATAAATCATTCAAGTGGAGGGTGAATAGTAACCTTCATGAACTAATGTTATTTTCTTGGTTTCCTTTTATGATCTAAGCTATTTTAAGGTGTTCTAAGGACTAGATCAAGGCATGTTAGACTCATACACACACCAAGGAAGGTATATCTCACTTGAAACCCTAGGTCTTATTTTAAGTATATGCATGATCTTGTTGGTTTTTATCATATTTATGATATTAGTATGATTATAAGCTTGTTAGCATGATCTTGTAGTTGATTTAAAGATATGATGATCTTGTTGGTAAAGTGAGATGTTTTGGACTTGTTAAGTTGATTATCATGTGTGTAAGATTGATGGTATGCCCGATGTGTCTTGGATTTGATGTTAAGAATTTTGGAACGTTCGATTTATAGTTGTCGTAACGCAGAAATTTCGTTAACCATTAAAATTAATTCATAACAGTTGGTATTAACTTCTGATCTTGATGAATAATTGATGCATACTTATATATCTCGAGTCAAAAATCGTTTTGGAAGAAGAATCGAAGCAAACAGACTTACGGTTTAGGAATTATGGCCGATTTACTAAAAGTGGTTTGAAACCGTAAATGCAAATTCATAATTGAACCCCCTTAACTCGAGTAATTCAGTGATGAATCTTGGTAATTAAATATTAGAGATTATAAGGAAGGTGTGAGAGAAGACCTCATGTTAAAAAGATCATTTTTCGATTTTATAAAAATGTTAAAATCAAGGTTAAGTGCGAACGAACCCCTAAAAAGGATACTTGGTTATAACTTTGGAAAATCACTTAGATAACGATCGATAAATCTCGAGGTATAATCTTTCAACCTTAGAAATTATATGGCTTAAGTACCTACCAACTGTAAGTGTAATGACATGCCTTAATAGCGAACCAATGTCGGGTCATAACGGTGTTAATAAGAGTTACACTAGAGAAGGTATACCGAGATAACTTGAAAACGTGTTTCGACCTAAGTTAAGTATATACTTAGCCTTTTTAAAAAGCGTTAAGTAATTAATCTTGAATGCTTTGATTGTTTATAGATCATCGAGCAGACCCAGGACACGCTACCCCTACTCGACTACCAGGCAAGTTTCCAATACTTTGGAACTGTTGTTGGGATAATATATATATGATGTGATTTTGTTATACATATGCCATAGCATGCATGCCTACTTTGAAGTTATATTGTGATACTTGTTCCCTGACTTAATGTTGGCTTATAAGATTGATAGATAATATATCAGTTATAAGCCGGATATTGCTAAGACCCTTAGTGAAGGGCATATGAACCTCATTCTTCAAATATAGACCGGGATTCGGTATTTTGAAATATATAGATAGTCGTGAAAACCCGGAGGGATTCCAACGACAGATTATTATTATTTCGAGGATTGTTATTCGAGTATTACCTCAGTCGAGTAATATTAAATAAATATTATTCCGAATATTCAGTTGATCATTATTTATTTAATGAATATTATTTCGAATATTCATTTGAGTTTTATTTATTTAATAAATATTATTATTTTGCATTTTCATTATTTAATGAATATTATTTTGAATATTGATTCGATGGTTATTTGGAGCAATATTTTATATCTAAAATATTCTTTGAATATTCATTTAATTCTTTCAACGATTTTAAAAATGATTTATTTCATTCAGATATTATCTTCGATCTTCAAATATTATATAAATTATTTCTGAATCTTATTATTATTATTATTATTTTATCAAGGAAGGTTCTCAAAACTTTTATTCTTCATTCAAATCTATCTTTCAAATTATAAGGGAATCTTACTTGAGAAATGTTATTAATTTGGTTTGACTTCCCGGTCATAAGTTCTTTAAAACTATTCTTTGCACTCGCAACTTGGTTGCTATTTATCCATTTGAATTTGTTATTACTTCCTCATCATTTGAGGGGTAAGGTGGTTGGAACAAGTTGATATCCATTAACAAGCAATAGCTTGGGAAATATTGGTGAATTTTCCTTTCCAAATAGATACGACTACTTTGTGAAGTCTTATCAATAAGTATTATACTTGGGGAAAGGAGAACGCACTTTACGTTTCAGAGTCATGGATTCTATTTGAACTAGGAGTTGTGTAAGAGGCCGAGTAGTGCTGGTCCATCCCATTGGCCCAACCGTTGGCAGGGGAGATCTTACAGGGCGGTAGACAAGTAAATCCGTCAGTTCTTCCTTCTACCGGTAGTAAAACTAATTTGAGCTGTACAATCTGCGACTGATCATCGTAAGGATTGGAACAACGGGTGAATACTCCAGCATTGGTTCATCATCCAAATTTATTTGAAATTCGAAATCATTTTAATTGCGGTAGGAAACATTTAACGAAGGTTAAAGTAGGAAACATTTAACTGGGGGGTAAGGAATATATTTTTTAACCAGGTTAAAAACAGTTAACCTGGGTCAAAGTGCTAGTCAACTTTACGTCAGCTTTACGTCACCTTTTGCTTTTGCTTTTGTCTAAAGCAAAAGGAGGGGGCCCACATGTTCCCCCGGCTTAATGCCAGCCAATCTGTACCCTTTCCAACTGCTTCTGATTTTAATTTTTCCGAAAAATTAATTTAATTTTATTTTTTTTACAGAAAATAAAATTCATATATCCGATTTTATTTTCCTTTATTTTTCACTACATAAAACATCATGATGATGATGTTTACAACAAATACCCGAAAAATTAATTTATTTTTTGTACAAAAAATAAAATTCATAAATCCGATTTTAATTTCCTTTTATTTTTCATTACATAAAACATCATGATGATGATGTTTACAACAAAGGCCACAAGGAATCAAGGAATAACTATAACCCTATCACTACTGATCTTATTCAGATCAGGAAAAAAATTACACATGACAACTACGTGAATGTTATTAATTAACGGAGCCATGATTGGCTCGTACTTACTACTGATGATCATCCTATCCTTGAACATCTCGATTAAACTATATTGTAGATAATCCCGCTTGTCACGTGGGATATCAAATACCACGTGTCTTCCCAAGGCGGAAATGTACTGATACGCTACGTTGTCCGCCGAACCTCCTCGAGTATAGAAATAACCTCTACGGTACAGGTCCCTGGCATACACCACCAGTGGGTCCGTATACCCAGATGATCGTACGATCATCGGGTTCCACCTGCAACGTCTGTTCCAAATGCAGTTGCCACGATTTCAAATTTCCGATTTGAATTTCCGGCACGGAATTCCGGAATTCTTCCTCGACGAGCTTCGCCTTTACACGTCGATAGAGGGAGGGATTTTCCTCCATCATCCTTTCCGGTGACCAGGCCACGTCGTCCCTTTGTCGTCGTCTGTGGGACCCACTCGGACAGTAATCCCCAAATTCAAAGGGCCCCGAAACCCTAGTTTCCAATTTGAAACAGTAGTCACGGGCTTCGTCTGTCTTCCTCGCCCGTTGTTTTTCCAGATGCGGATTAAGATCGCCGAAGACAGCCCTCACCTGGTTCAGGGTTCTATCACCCTTCAATTGCAGGTAACCCTGTAGATGATGGCGGCGACTGGTCGGAGCTTCTTCCTCCTCCCAACAGGCGTAGGACACGTGGGTATTTTCGAAGAGCGGCACCAGCGCCGGTGTCGTGGTGCCGGCGAAGAAGACGGTGAAACACCACCACCTCCCCTTTAGCGCAGGCATACTCGAAAAATACGGGGGGGGGGGGGCGAATTGCAATTTTGGGGTCTCAGGGGCGGGGTCGCGATGCGGGTAATACTAGGCCGCATCCCTCTTATATATCCCCAGGACCCAGAAGGTGGGCCCCACACATTTCCGAAATTGCAAAAAGGTCCCCCAAGTTTCAATTATTTACAAAACAGCCCCTTTGACTTTCGATTGACTTCTAAACAAGGGCTTTTATCTGAATATCTCATTTATTGGACCTGAATACCAGCACCCATTACCGTCAACATTGTGAAGACGGCGCCGCGCAGCGGAAATGTTGACGAATTTAAATATATACTGGCTTGCCGCTGCGCGGCGCCGATCAATCATAAATGATTCATGCAAGATAAATTATATTATATATAAAATTGCTGAAACAAAGAAATTGTTCATTGCATTCTATCTTTTAATAAAAGGAACAAAACATATTTTCGGGTTTTTTCATCAAATTCTTCTCAGCTTGGGATTGAATCCCAAGCACATATGGATCTTATTCCCCTGCGATAATCAACAACTGCATAACATAAAATATAGACTCGCGCACACCTGGTTAATTCCATTACTAATGTTCATCGACGTGTAAAGGCGAAGGTCGCCGAGGAAGAATTCCGGAATTCCGTGCCGGAAATTCAAATCCGAAATTTGAAATCGTGGCAACTGCATTTGGAACAGACGCTGCAGGTGGAACCCGATGATCGTACGATCATCTGGGTATACGGACCCACCGGTGGTGAAGGGAAATCCACGTATGCCAGGGACCTGTACCGTAGAGGTTATTTCTATACTCGAGGAGGTTCGGCGGACAACGTAGCGTATCAATACATTTCCGCCTTGGGAAGACACGTGGTATTCGATATCCCACGTGACAAGCGGGATTTTCTGCAATATAGTTTAATCGAGATGTTCAAGCATAGGATGATCATCAGTAATAAGTACGAGCCAATCATGGCTCCGTTAATTAATAACATTTACGTAGTTGTCATGTGTAATTTTTTTCCGGATCTGAATAAGATCAGTAGTGATAGGATTATAGTAATTCCTTGCATTCCCTGTGGTATTTGTTGTAAACATCATCATAATGATGTTTTATGTAATGCAAAATAAAAGGAAATAGAAATCGGATTTATGGATTTTATTTTTTACCAAAAATAAAATCATTATTTTTTCGAAAAAATTAAAATGAGAAGTAATTCCTTGCATTCCTTGTGGTATTTGTTGTAAACATCATTATGATGTTTTATGTAAGGCAAAATAAAATAAAATACAATCGGATATATTAATTTTATTTTGCCAAAAATAAAATTATTAATTTTTCCGAAATATTAAGATGAGGAGCAGTGATGATTGGCTGGCATGAAGCCGGGGGAACATGTGGGCCCCCTCCTTTTGCTTTAGACAAAAGCAAAAGCAAAAGGTGACATAAAGCTGACGTAAAGTTGACTAGCACTTTGACCCAGGTTAACTGTTTTTAACCTGGTTAAAGAATATATTCCTTACCCCCAGTTAAATGTTTCCTACTTTAACCTTCGTTAAATGTTTCCTACCGCAATTAAAATGATTTCGAATTTCAAATTTCGAATTGAAATTTGAATTAATTTGGAAATCACATATTCCCCTCCCGCAATTAAATATTCCGGGTTTTAAGTTCAGGGTTTAGGGTTTAAAAAAAAGGGAAAATAATTAATTTTTCGGAAAAATTAAAATGAGTACATTTTCCGAATGTAGACGCCCCAACAAAAATTATGGCATAATTTTTAAAATTTAATTCGGAAAATTTCGCAAAAAGCAAGGGGGGGACAAAAAAGTCGCTGCGCGAACCCCACTTGTCGGCCGGCCGGGTCGGCCCTCAGTAATATTAATGAGGGCCTCCCCGCCCCCAAGCCACCTCTATATATTGTACTCTAATACTCCAATACAAGGGATAGAAGTGAAAAGCTCCCAATTGGAGTACACCCACTATTCACCGAATTTCGGTGAAGAAATAATTAAACAAACATAGTGTCATTGAAAATGGAAATGCAATTGATCATTACCATATGCATCAAACCGAGGAACAAATACAGGGGAACAAATTCTCGCCTGGAAATACAGATACAGTTCCCTTCACTGAAGGACGACGCCATTAGCAATTCTTAAACGTCATTTGTTTAAATGAACATTAGTAATGGAATTAACCAGGTGTGCGCGAGTCTATATTTTATGTTATGCAGTTGTTGATTATCGCAGGGGAATAAGGTCCATATGTGCTTGGGATTCAATCCCAAGCTGAGAAGAATTTGATAAAAAAACCCGAAAATATGTTTTGTTCCTTTTATTAAAAGATAGAATGCAATGAACAATTTCTTTGTTTCATCAATTTTATATATAATATAATTCAACTTGCATGAATCATTTATGATTGATCGGCACCGCGCAGCGGCAAGCCAGTATATATTTAAATTCGTCAACATTTCCGCTGCGCGGCGCCGTCTTCACAATGTTGACGGTAATGGGTGTTGGTATTCAGGTCCAATAAATGAGATATTAAGATAAAAGCCCCTATTTAGAAGTCAATCGAAAGTCAAAGGGACTGTTTTGTAAATAAATGAAACTTGGGGGACCTTTTTACAATTTCGGAAATGCGTGGGGCCCACCTTCTGGGTCCCGGGGATATATAAGAGCGATGCGGCCTAGTATTACCCGCATCGCGACCCCACCCCTGAGACCCCAAAATTGCAATTCGCCCCCCCCCGTATTTTTCGAGTATGCCAGCGCCGGTGTCGTGGTGCCGGCGAAGAAGACGGTGAAACACCACCACCTCCCCAATTTGAGCTGTACAATCTGCGACTGATCATCGTAAGGATTGGAACAGCGGGCGCGGTGAATACTCCAGCATTGGTTCATCATCCAAATTTATTTATTGTCTGCAACATGTAGTATCACCCTTGTTGTCAGGGTTTGAGAATTGTTCAAAACTGAAAGTACCTTTTCTTACCTTGCAACTTCATCGTTTACCTTATACTGGTACTATGTTCGTTAATGCATGGCATATGGTTTCACAGATATTTGAATTGTTATATATATACTATTGTTCACATACATATTACTTTTGGTAGGCTATTGCTCACCCCTGCTTTATTTATTATATCACAACAACAGCTAGGTCTGATGGCCCGTGTAAGGCGCACTCGGCGCAAGTAGGTGACTCCAGCCAGAGGACTACCCACTGAGTTTATCGCTGCCGTTGCTGGCCTAGACCGGCAGCTTTTGTTTTCAGCCCCTAATTATATGTATAATTAATGTTAATCAACGGCAAGAACTTTTAAACTTATGTTGCGATCATTTTGGGTTGTAATAATTATATTCATGGATTCTATTAGTAGAGACTTATTTCAATTTCATCTCTGGGACTATAACTGGTTGTGTGTGTGTGTGATTGGATATTATTGTGGGGTCACAACATGTGTTTATTTATTTGGGCTTAAGTCAAGGATTGTTTATAAAAATTAAGACCGTAACGACCAGGTCCCCGACCCCGGATCTGGGGCTGTTATAGAAATGGTATCAAAGCGAGAGTTATATATCCCAAGAGATGATATGACGTTATATAATACTAAATTCACAGAGATAATAAGAACTCTTGCCAAGTTCACCTAAAACCCTTACGGGAACTTTTTAAGTATCATGATAGTAACATAGTTCGTATTGTGTAGGCAAGTGACATCTCCGATCGAGAGGCGTTTGAGAGACAACACAACGAGGTGATCCAGGCCGCCGAGGATAGGGCGGTGATTGATTCTGATGACTTGTTCAGGACCAGATTCGGAGGAGGAGGTCCCAGCAGCCGAGGATACAGAGGTCGTTGAGTCTGAGGAGGAGGACCCGGAGGGGGTCCAGATAGCTGAGGATACCGAGGTTATTAGTGAGGAGTCTGATGATGAGGATCCGGAGGAGATCCGAGCGATGTCTGATGTTAGGGTTATGGAGGAGGACACCGACATGACTACTGAGCAGGTTATGGATGCGGTTTTAGAGCAAGCAATGGATGAGGGTACTGAGGCAGATGTTGATGAGCTAGTTGGTGATGTTATTTGGAGTTAAGGACTTCGTGTACCACCACTCTCTACCGAGAGGGCCCCTACCCCACCACCCTTGCCTGTGAGCCCTGTTTTTTAGGAGTTTGAGGAGCTGACCCCCGAGCCGCAGCAGGCAGAGGCCGCACCTCCAGTAGAGCCATCTACCCCACCCCATATTCCGATAGAGAGGATACCAGTATGTGTGCATAACTTGGTTGTGAGCATACTTTCTACAGATTTAGCAGTGGCTGGGGCCAGGTTAGCAAAGTCCAGGGCGGAGCTCGCGGCTGAGAGAGTTGCTAGGTTGGGACGCCAGGGCGGCGGGAGGCGTGCTAGAGCTCGAGAGATGCATAGGGCAGTGACCCGTATTGAGCTGAGGGCCCGGATGAGGGTTCAAGGATTACCTACTGATGGAGAGGGCAGGGTATCCAGGATTGATGCTGAGGAGATCTTTCGCATTGCTGTGATGAGGGTTAGGGTTTTGGGTTCCACTGGTGGCTGATTACAGAGACAGTGATGTGGTAGTCTAGTCTTCTAGTCATGTACGGACATAGTTGTGACGACCCTAGATCCGGGGTCATGAATCCAGGTCATCACGATAAAATTCCATTTAATAACATTATATTCTTGGCAGTTGAAATATAAATACTTGATAATACTCAAATAAAAGACCCCACACTATATCATTACACACCAGTCATATGCTCAGAGAACAACATCCATAATAATAACAGTTTAAATTTAAAAGAGTTATTACAACCCAAAATCTTACTTAAGTAATGTTGCTGAATATTACTTCTAAAAGAAGCATTTCAACAACCAAAAGTTATTACACAAGCTTACACACTTAATTTACATATGTCTACTAATACCCATCCGTCCTACAAGAGCTACCTCAGGGATAGGCGCCAGCACTCTCTCAAAAGCCCTTACCCTCTTACGGGGTGTAGTTCGAAGTATCGGCATCTGCCCTAGCTGTTAGATAAATAAATAGCAAGAGTGAATTATAATAGCTTAGCAAGATAATATTGTAAACCAGAAATCAAAGTTAAAACATACATATATATATATATATATATATATATATATATATATATATATATATATATATATATATATTAATAAACAGAAAATCCACTATAATAATTAAGAAAAGAATTAATCATTACTTATTCAATATACCATCCATTTTTCCTTTATAAGAAAAAAAATATAAAAAACAATATAATATCAGTTTCTCTTCTAATATAATATAATATTAGTCCATCATTCCATACCAATTTTCCTTTCACCTTTCAGTATATCAGTCTGTAATCATTATCAATTCTTCCTTTAAAAGTTTTGGGGATATCCACTGTCGCCTTATACGTTAGGACGATGATCAGTCGCCTAATCGTACCTGCTCCTTGTTTACTACTAGTAGAAGGAATGGCAATCATCCCTGGAGGAAGGTTCTCCACTACATCCTCCTTCGGCATCCGTTGGGTCGTAATAAAATAATGAGGAAGGTTCTCTACTACTTCCCCATAAAATGATGGATGTTGGACTGTGCTAAACACAGCCACTTACGCAAGTATGTTGTAATCCCCCTTTTTGTAAAATCATTATTCCATTTAAGAATTTCATTTCCATTTCCACCCTTATCCATACATATATCATTATACTTTAAATATAACTTCCTTTAAAGAAACCTGAGATCATTAACTCAAAAGACAGAAATATTCCAGATACTTTGAAATAAGTTCAGAAATATCCTCCGTATTTAATGGAGTCAATTATGCTTTTAAATACATAACTATTCCATCCATTTTTAAAGTATTAAATAATAATCAAATAATATTTATTAAATCACAAATGCTTAAAGATTATAATTAACAGAATATTATAAACCATATAACGCTAGATAACAACTGATACCATTCTTTTTCATATCTCTTTAAAATATAAAGTATATTAACTCTATCCATATTCATATCCATATCCATAGTCCATATTCGTAATCCAGATCCATAATCCATAATCCATAATCCATAATCCATAATCACATTAACTAATCTCAACAAACAGGGAATATCCCTAACCATATAATGATATAGGATTCATATATTATCTAGCAAAACCATTTTTCTTTAAACATAAACAGTTTATCAAAATAAGGATAAAAGAAATCTTGCCTCGATCTCTAATCCAAAGAGGAATGATCCGGTGTTCGTTTCGAGTATCTATAGAAACGAAAAGGACCACCATCAGAATATATTTCACTTAACCACTTAACCCTTAAATATATATAATAACACGATTGACACATAATATAAGTTTAACATACTATTTATAGCCCAAAAGTTCCAAGAACTTATCTATTATTAAACTCCATAAAAGTTTCAGTGTTTTTCACCACTTCCTTATTAACCACACATGACTGTAAAATTTTTCATAAATTATCAATTTCGAATTTTGACACAAGGTCAATGGGGTTTGACTCTCTATTCACCCTAATATATTGTCTCAAAATTTCA
This sequence comes from Saposhnikovia divaricata, assembly GCA_036435485.1. Classification (NCBI taxonomy): domain Eukaryota; kingdom Viridiplantae; phylum Streptophyta; class Magnoliopsida; order Apiales; family Apiaceae; genus Saposhnikovia; species Saposhnikovia divaricata. The sequence continues at coordinate 136,357,420 of CM071600.1, forward strand.
TAACTTTTAAAAATGTTTAAGTATGGTAATTATAGTCTCAAATTTGACACAATTGCATTTTCTCGGTTTCCGAACGACTTTCACTAAAACTCACTTTTCTCCAAAACCATTCATTGGATTTTGACGTACTTTATATCAAAATGATTTATGAACCAAGATCTATCCTCTCATGGTCAGTTAGTACTCTAGACAGAACCCTAACCATACAGGTATTGGTGTCAAAAATAGGGCATCTTTTGGTTTAACGAAAATCGGGCATTATAACGGCTATTTTTTTTATACTTTCCATAATATACCTCCTCCAAATCCAACATCCAACACATATACCAAACCCTACACCATGTGGTCATCATACCAACCATGGTTACAAGCACTCACAACACCTCCATGATCCATCAAAACACTTATAAACATTTATATAACCATGATTTTGTATTTTACACTAACTTATTCCGAAAACTAACCATAAACTCAAGATTCAAGCTAGGGTTTCAAGTATTATACCTTTCTTGGAGTGTGTACAAGCCTTAATACACCTTGTATAACCTTTATATCACCTTAGTATAGCTTAGATCTTCCAAAGAAACCAAGAAAACTAAAGTTAGTTTCTAAGATTTACTATTCATTATCAATCTTGTAAAATTCATAACAAATCGAACAATTAGAGTTTGGCTCTCAAATTTTTACCACATCTTGGCCTCTTCATAATCTTTGTTTTGAGCTATAGATCACCAAAAACAAAGCTTCCTAGCTATGGTTTTGATCCCGTTTTTCCCACTGGACAGTAGCTGTAAAGGACTAGGCAGGTTCGGTTCTTCAACTTGAGGAAGCGATTTTACTAGGCTACACTCATTTGTTGGCTATGAAATTTTGAAAGTTTGTTCTCCATACAATTAGAAGGCTATGGTTAAAATTTGGTGATTATTGAAGCTCTAGATCTTGAGATATGAAGTTTTCTTTGAGTTGTGTTCTTGGTGGGCAGTTTTGGAGAGATTGTGTTTTTCTTGATTTTGTCTTGTGTATTGACTTGTAATGCTTGTATCTATCCTTATACAGCAGTTGTTATCTTTTAATTAGGAGGCTTTGGAGTCCACCAATCAAAATACTTCTTGTTTAGCTTCATTTAGAAGATTTATCCACTTGGTTGTGTGTTTACTAGTCTAACCTTGCCCTTTCACTCTATTTGCTCTTTTAGCCTTGCCCCTTCAATATTTCCATGAGCCACTCACTTAATTAAATTGAAATACAGCTCCATGAAGGGCTTGGGCCTTGCATGGGCTTACTACCATGGTCTTAGGGCTTTTGGTTGGGCCTTATGCAAAGTTCTCTCGTCGTTTGATTAATCGAATGATTTCTGTGATCGTCTCAGTGGTTTCTCCTTTGTAAATTCCTTGGATATATATTATCCCCTCCCACATTGTATTTCAAGGTGTTGGTGTAGTTCTAATCCTCAAAAAATATTAAATCCAATATCCTTGGTATATTCTCTTTATCTCAGAATTTGCTCTCCCGGTTTCTCAAGCGTTCTCAAACTCGTTTGCATTCTCTTTGCTCTAGGATTATATTCTCAATCCTCTTTCCTTCTCATAATATATCCTCCCTTGGACTTCTAATATTTAATATTCTTAATCCATGATTCGTTTGCTTGATCGCTTAATCTCGTTATAAAGTCTCGGCGGTTTCTAGAACGTTCGTTTCACTGTCTCAATAGTTTTCGTTCTATATTCTAAAATCAAATATAATAAAATTCCAAAATATTAAATCCTCAATTCCTCAAATTTAATATCTCATTTCCAAGTGGTTCTAAATTGTTTAACAATCTAAATTCCTCTGGCATTCCCTTGACTTAATAATCCTCTGGTTTAACATAATTTCACATGTTCCTCAAAGAATACACCCTTTTCAGCTTCCATACTCTTTAATATCCAATACAATAGTGCTCAATTGAAATCAAACATCTTAAAAATCTATACTCAGGAATTTCTGAAATCTGTCATCGTTTAGAGTCACTCATTTTCATAGTACGACGCTAATATGGTTTCTGGTTATTCATTTTCTGTTTCACTTATAGGGTACCTACATACCATTTCCCAAAATCCTCAAAATCACTATTCATTTAGGCACTGTAGCATTTCTAAATTTAGGGTTATTACATAGTAGTGCCGACTTTTGTGGGATAGTTTCATTGTATTTAGTTTCCCTTTTACTGACTAGACGGATAGACCATGTATTTCACTTTTGACTAGATGTTGGTAGGACGGTTGTACTCTTAAACTGTCGATGTGACTCAGATGATTTAATTTTCAGCACTATGTATATATTTGTTTCCTTTCAGTCATTTCAGTACTATTGTGACATGGTCACCAGTTTATTAGCTTATTTACTGCACGTATTGCATGCGATTAAGTTGGCATGAGATATAGATCTGTGGGATCCTAAATCCAAATATGTATCGATTTTGCAAGGAGAAATCCTTTAAAACAGGTAAATAAACCTAATGTGTAATTGTCCAAATTTTCAGGAAGATGCCTTTACGAAGAATAGGAACTAGGGCTAACCCCCGTGAGTCTACCGATCAAGAAAGTCACAATCAACATAGAAAAGATCCCGAATATGATGAAGCGCAAGATGAGGATTATAATGAGCAAGAGGATTCCCAGTATGGGACAGCAGACGAAACCTTTTTCACTGGAGAATTCGAAGAAGAAGTAGAAGGGGAAGAAATTGTAGTTGAGCAAGAAGGGGAGAACCGGGATAGAGACCCCATGGGTCAGTTTATGGATCTGCTTAGGAAAAATTTGAACCGTTACCCCCAACCACCCCAGGGAAACAACAGTACCGTGGCAAACTCTTTCAGGGCCTTTAAGTCCATTAAGCCCCCAGAATTCCACGGATCAGCTTACCCAGTCGAGGAAAGAGCCTGGATTAAGGAGATGGAAAAGTCATTCAGATTCTAAGCATTGAGGAGGCATAAAAGACTGTTTTTGCCACTTACCTTCTGAGGGGAGAGGCCAATTATTGGTGGGAGGCCAAGAAAAACATGGAGATAGATGCTATAGTAACCTGGGAGAGGTTAACAATTATTTTTAGAAAAGTACTTCCCAAGGTTTATGAAAACTCAGATGGAGCTCAAGTTTTTAGAACTGAAGCAGAATAATTTGTCAGTGGCTGACTATGAGGCCAAGTTTACCGAGCTGTCAAGGTTTGTGCTAGAGTTTGTGGATACTGAAGAGAAGAAAGCTAATAGGTTTCAGCAAGGGTTGAAGTAGTGGATTCAGAATCGTGTGGCAGTCTTAGAGATTACAAATTATGCCACCTTGGTGCAGAAGGCAACCATTGTGGAAGCAGGGAGTGATCAGATGCAGAGGGAGAGAGAGAAATGGGGATTAAAAAGGAAGCATGCAAGTATGGGCTGAGGTTCTGCCGGAGGAAAACCCCCAAATAAGTTTAATCGAGGAGTAGTTTCCTTACCTGGTAAGAGCATGGGATTCAAACAATAGGTGAGTGCAAGTGTGAGCCAGGGCGGCAAGCAATCAGGAGTGTCCCGTTCCCACCCTTTTCGACCTCCACTACCATTATGTGCTACTTGTGGGAAGAGGCATTCCGGTGTGTGCAACCTGAAACAGATAACCCGTTATAAGTGTGGGCGAGCAGGTCACTATGCTACCTCTTGCACCATGATCATCCCTAATAGCACCACTTGTTTCCAGTGCGGACGTCAAGGTCACATGAGGAAGGATTGCCCAATGAACAAACCAGTAGCATCAGGGGCAAGCAAGGCTGCCTCCAATAAGCCACCAACTGCTAGAACTTTTAACATGATCGTGCAGGATTCCGTGAGGGACACAGACGTGATAGCAGGTACCTTTTCTCTCAATTCAGTTAGTGCAAACGTCTTATTTGATTCTGGAGCAACTAAGTCTTTTATATCGAGGTATTTTCCGCGTAAAGTGAAACTTAAGACCCAATCGCTAAGGGATTCCTTACAAGTAGAGATAGCCAACCAGGAAGTCGTTCCAGTTAGTCAGATTCACCCCGATTGCAAATTAGAGATAGGAGGACAATATTTCTAAGTTGATTTGATTCTAGTAAAGTGCACTTTGTGTACGTGCAGTTAGGCTGTCAGACCACTTTGGATACTGGACTTTAGAAAGTACCACGGGTTATACTGTACTTTACTTTTCGTTACATAATGTGTATCGCCGTCAAATCTGTTTAGCTCCGTTAGAAAATGCAGGGGTAAAATCGTCAATTTATCATCATCTTCTTCATCAACACCCTTTCCACCATTAAAAATTTATTTAGAACTTGGAGCTTGTATATCTATTTCATTTCCTAACCAAATCAGCTCATTTAAATTGCATTAAGATCGTCTCTTTCTCCTCTACAATATGATATCAATTTTGAATAATAAAAATTAACTTCATTATTTGACTTCATGTGTGCTAGCCATTCAATTAGCAACCTCTACAGTGCTTCCCATGATTCTCAAATCAGCAATAGAGCTTGGCATACTAAATACCATTACCAAAGCTAGCCCTGGTAACTATTTAATTGTTCTTATAATATCTTACGTTCACAGGTATCATCTAACAGATGCAGTTCATGATGGAGGAACTGCATTTGACAAGGCCTATGGAATGAGTATATTTGAATATGCAGTTCAAAATTGATATCATATTGTAGAGGAGAAAGAGACAATCTTAATGCAATTTAAATGAGCTGATTTGGTTAGGAAATGAATTAGATATACAAGCTCCAAGTTCTAAATAAATTTTTAATGGTGGAAAGGGTGTTGATGAAGAAGATGATGATAAAAAGACGAATTTACCCCTGTATTTTCTAACGGAGCTAAGCAGATTTGACGGCGATACACATTATGTAACAAAAAGTAAAGTACAGTATAGCCCGTGGTACTTTCTAAAGTCCAGTATCCAAAGTGGTCTGACAGCCTAACTGCACGTACACAAAGTGCACTTTACTCATTTGATTCCTTTTAAACTAGGGGAATTTGATGTTATTTTGGGAATCCATAACAATTGCCCCGGACCGATTAGCCCCAGTGGAAATGAAAGAACTAGCTAAGCAATTGCAAGAATTGTTGGATAAAGGTATGATACGACCCAGTGTGGCGCCATGGGGGCACCAGTGTTCTTCGTTAAGAAGAAGGACGGGAGTATGAGATTATGCATCGACTATCAGGAGTTGAACAAGCTAAACATAAAAAACAAGTACCCGCTACCCAGAATAGATGATTTGGTTGACCAGCTAAAGGGTGCTGAATACTTCTCTAAGATCGACCTGAGAACAGGATATCAGCAACTAAAGATTAAACCCGAAGATATCCCAAAGACTGCATTCCGTACCATATATGGACATTATGAGTTCTTGGTGATGTCATTTGGATTGACCAATGCCCCAGCAGCTTTCATGGATTTAATGAATAGAGTGTTCAAGGAGTATTTAGACCAGTTTGTGATATTTTTCATCGATGATATTCTTATCTACTCAAAGACAGAGGCAGAACATGCTAAACATTTGAGGATAGCTTTAGAAATACTCAGGAAAGAGCAGTTATATGCCAAATTTTCGAAGTGTGAGTTTTGGAAAAACGAAGTGCAATTCTTAGGGCACGTGATCAATAGAGAAGTAGTGTTGGTCGACCCCTCTAAGATAGAGGCAGTTTCAAACTGGGAACGGCCTACCACTCCAACAGAAGTAAGGAGTTTCATCGGACTGGCAGGATATTATAGAAGATTTGTTCAAGATTTTGCGATGATCGCAGCCCCGTTAACTCGACTTACCCGTAAAACTGAGAAATTTGAATGGACTGAAAAATGTGAGAGGAGTTTCCAAGAGCTGAAGAAGAGGTTGGTGATGGCCCCAGTGTTGGCGTTGCCTGATGGAAAATGAGATTTTGTAATTTACAGTGATGCTTCTCATAAAGGATTAGGATGCGTGCTTATGCAACACGGTAAGGTAATCGCGTATGCGTCAAGGTAGCTAAAGGAATATGATATTCGATATCCCACTCATGATCTAGAATTAGCAGCAATAGTTTTCACTTTAAAGTTTTGGAGGCACTACTTGTATGGAGAGAAGTGCGAGATTTACACTGATCATAAGAGCCTCAAGTACATTTTCACTCAGAAAGAGCTTAATATGCGCCAGAGAAGATGGCTGGAATTAATCAAGGATTATGATTGTGAGATTCGCTATCATTCGGGTAAAGCCAATGTGGTGGCTGACGCCCTCCGTAGGAAAGAGAAACTCAAAATGATAACCTCAGAAGAAGAATTGGTGAGAGATTTCAAAAAGATGGAAATCGAGGTCAAGATACCCGGAGATGGTCAAGAAAGGTTAATGGAAATTCGAATCCAACCCCCATTATTATAAAAGATTAGACTATGTCAAGAATGGATAGTGGAAGAAGAAGAGAACTCCACGGAAGAGATAATGACCGGAGAAGAAATTAAGTGTGAAAGAGACAAAGAAGGAATCATGAGGTACACGTACAGGATATGGATTCCAAATGTGCAGGAGCTCAAGGACGAGATTTTATATGAGGGACACAACTCAAGGTACTCAGTGCACCCCGGTAGTACCAAGATGTATAGAGATTTGAAAGAGTACTACTGGTGGCCTAACATGAAAAAGGACGTAGCAGAGTGGGTAAGCAGATGCTTGACTTGCCAAAGAGTGAAAGTAGAGCACCAGAGACCCAGTGGACTTTTGCACCCCTTAGAGATTCCCGAATGGAAATGGGAACATATAGCCATGGATTTCATAGTAGGTTTACCAAGAACCAAAGCTAATCATGACGCCATATGGGTAATTATAGATCGACTAACGAAGTCAGCTCACTTTCTCCCGATCAATGAAAGGTATACGGTCTATAGACTAATAAATATCTACTTAAAAGAGATAGTGGCGCGACATGGAGTCCCAGTCGCCATAGTATCCGATCGAGATCCCAGATTTAACTCCAGGTTTTGGAGAAGTTTACAAAAGTGTGTAGGAACCAGGCTAAACATGAGTACAACCTATCACCCCCAGACAGACGGGCAAAGTGAAAGGACCATCCAAATGCTAGAGGATATGTTGAGAGTCTATGCTATAGACTTTAAAGGAAATTGGGATTATCACTTGCCATTGATTGAGTTCTCCTACAACAATAGTTTTCATTCAAGCATAGGAATTCCGCCTTATGAGGCCCTTTATGGAAGAAAATGTCGATCTCCCTTGTATTGGAATGAAGTTGGAGAGCGAAAGATGCTCAGGCCCGAAGTGGTCCAACAGACTAAGGATGCCGTGGATCTAATCAGAGGACTGCTTGTAGCAGCCCAAGATCGACAAAAGAGATATGCCGACTTAGCTCGGAAAGGCAGGGAATATGAAGTTGGAGACCTAGTGTTTTTAAAGGTATCTCCTTGGAAAGGTTTAATGAGGTTTGGGAAGAAGGGAAAACTGAGTCCTAGATACATTGGACCCTTTGAGATCTTAAGACGTATCCGGGAACTAGATTACGAACTAGCATTACCCCCAAATCTGCAACAAGTACACAATGTGTTCCATGTTTCGATGTTAAGGAAATATAATCCGGATGCCAAGCATATTATGGAATACGAGCACGTAGACATGCAACCAGACCTAACTTATGTGGAACAGCCTGTGGAAATCATAGACCGAAAAGAACAAGTGCTCCGAAACAAGGTCATCCAACTAGTCAGAGTGTTATTCAGAACCACAACGTGGAAGAGTCAACTTTGGAATTGGAAAGCGCAATGCTAGAAAAGTATCCCCATTTGTTTTCAAACTGATCCCGAGACGGAATCCTTTTAAGGAGGGGAGACTGTAAGAACCCAGATTTTTGGTAATAATTAAAACTTTTATTATGTAATGGAGTATAAGTGTAAATAGTGGTTTCAGTGAATGAAGATTTAACGAATTTTGATTCAAATGTTTATATGCCATGAACAATGCAATTGGTTGACAACTTAGATAAGAATAATGTATCTCCTGGATAAGTAAGATATGGTAAATTCCAAGGAGGAAGGTTATTCTTATGTCATCCAAATCGATATATGTTATAAGTCCAGTGGTTCCGTAAAAGGGTTAAGGAACGCTCGGGAAAGCGCGAGATCATTTTTCTAATTTTAAGGAATAAAGAGAGAATAAGTGATGAATAGTGTTTTTGGTGGAAATAGGAATATTATTAGACGACACTATATAGAAGTACCCGGAATGAATTTCTGAGTTCGTATTAATGATCCAAGGGGAAAAAGAGTGTATGTAAAAGTTATCGGATTCTGAAAATAGAAATTTTATTTCCTCCGAGATTTCCCTAGACACTGATCGATTTAAGGATTTAATATAAAATTTAAGTAATTTAAATTCAAGAATTATAAAGGAGGATTAAAGATGTGAGCAAAAATATTAAGACGGTTTCCGGTAAAACCCTAACTATAAATCCTTGAGTTATTCCTCCGGACGATCAATCAAATTGAGTAATAATCGGACAAAAGAACAAGCAGAGGATCAAGATGCATGCATGTGCAAGTGGATAATATCAAGTAACTAAGTAGTTACAAGAGTAACTAGCATGATTAGAAAGCCAACCAAGTACTTAGCTTCATTACCATTAAAACCAACACTTGTCCACTTAGAATGCATCATCCATGACCTAATCACTTTATTAAAGGTGCTTTATACAAGATATTATCTAGGCATATCAATAATACAAGATTAGATGAGAACAAATCAAGAGCAAGCTAAGCAAACACTTTCCCCCCCTTTATGCTTCATTCGGCCTCATCACAAATTCAAAAACAAAAATCAACCTTCCAGCCATTGTTTGATCTTGAAACTTTTATGGTGAGTATTACATTTCATAAAAATGATCTCATGTAAATCTTAGCTTCAAACTCCACTTTTTCCATTTTCAAATAAATCATTCAAGTGGAGGGTGAATAGTAACCTTCATGAACTAATGTTGTTTTCTTGGTTTCCTTTGATGATCTAAGCTATATTAAGGTGTTCATAGGACTAGATCAAGGATTTTTAGACTCATACACACACCAAGGAAGATATATCTCACTTGAAACCCTAGGTCTTATTTTAAGTATATGCATGATCTTGTTGGTTTTTAGCATAGTTATGATATTATTATGATTATAAGCTTGTTAGCATGATCTTGTAGTTGATTTAGAGATATGATGATCTTGTTGGTAAAGTGAGATGTTTTGGGCTTGTTAAGTTGATTATCATGTGTGTAAGATATGGTATGCCCGGTGTGGCTTGGATTTGATGTTAAGAATTTTTTAACGTTCGATTTATAGCCGTCGTAATGCCAAAATTTCGTTAATCATTAAAATTCGTTCATAACAGTTGGTATATAATTCTGATGTTGATGAATGGTTGACCCACACTTATAGCTCGAGTCATAGATCGTTTTGGCGAAAGAATCGAAGCAAACGGACTTACGGTTTAGGAATTATGGTCGATTTACTAAAAGTTGTTCGAAACCGTAAATGCAAATTTGTAATTGAAATTGAACCCCCTTAACTCGAGTAATTCAGTGATGAATCTTGGTAATTAAATATTACAGATTATAAGGAAGGTGCGAGAGAAGATCTCATGTTAAAAAGATCATTTTTCGATTTTATAAAAATGTTCGAATCAAGGTTAAGTGCGAACGAACCCCTAAAAAGGATACTTGGTTATAACTTTGAAAAATCACTTAGATAACGATCAATAAATCTCGAGGTATAATCTTTCGACCTTAGAACTTATATGGCTTAAGTACCTACCAAGTGTAAGTGTAATGACATGCATTAATAGCGAACCAATGTCGGGTCATAACGGTGTTAATAAGAGTTACACTAGAGAAGGTATAACTAGATAACTTGAAAACGTGTTTCGACCTAAGTTAAGTATATACCTAGCCTTTTTAAAAAGCGTTAAGTAATAAATCTCGAATGCTTTGATTGTTTATAGATCATCGAGCAGACCCAGGACACGCTACCCCTACTCGACTACCAGGCAAGTTTCCAATACTTTGGAACTGTTGTTGTGATAATATATATATGATGTGATTTTGTTATACATATGCCATAGCATGCATGCCTACTTTCAAGTTATATTGTGATACTTGTTCCCTGACTTAATGTTGGCTTATAAGATAGATTGATAATATATCAGTTATAAGCCGGATGTTGCTAAGACCCTTAGTGAAGGGCATAGGAACCTCATTCTTCAAATATAGACCGGGAGTCGGTATTTTGAAATATATAGATAGTCGTGGAAACCCGAAGGGATTCCAACGATAGATTATTATTATTTCGAGGATTGTTATTCTATTATAAACCTTTTTAAGGAATGTTATTGGAGTATTACCTCAGTCGAGGAATATTAAATAAATATTATTCCGAATATTCAGTTGATCATTATTTATTTAATGAATATTATTTCGAATATTCATTTGAGTTTTATTTATTTAATAAATATTATTATTTTGAATATTCATTATTTATTGAATATTATTTTGAATATTGATTCGAAGGTTATTTGGAGCAATATTTTATATCTAAAATATTCTTTGAATATTCATTTAATTCTTTCAACGATTTTAAAAATGATTTATTTCATTCAGATATTATCTTCGATCTTCAAATATTATGTAAATTATTTATGAATCTTATTATTATTATTTTATCAAGGAAGGTTCTCAAAACTTTTATTCTTCATTCAAATCTATCTTTCAAATTATAAGGGAACCTTACTTGAGAAATGTTATTTATTTGGTTTGACTTCCCGGTCATAAGTTCTTTAAAAATATTCTTTGCACTCGCAACTTGGTTGCTATTTATCCATTTGAATCTGTTATTACTTCCTCATCATTCGAGGGGTGAGATGGTTGGAACAAGTTGATATCCATTAATAAGCAATAGCTTGGGAAATATTGGTGAATTTTCCTTTCCAACTAGATACGACTACTTTGTGAAGTCTTATCAACAAGTATTATACTTGGGGAAAGGAGAACGCACTTTACGTTTCAGAGTCATGGATTCTATTCGAACTAGGAGTTGTGTAAGAGGCTGAGTAGCGTCGGTCCATTCCATTGGCCCAACCGTTGGACGGGGAGATCTAACAGGGGGTAGACAAGTAAATCCGTCAGTTGTTCCTTCTACCGGTAGTAAAACTAATTTGAGCTGTACAATCTGCGACTGATCATCATAAGGATTGGAACAGCGGGCGCGGTGAATACTCCACCATTGGTTCATCATCCAAATTTATTTATTGTCAGCAACATGTAGTATCACCCTTGTTGTCAGGGTTTGAGAATTGTTCAAAACTGAAAGTACCTTTGCTTAACTTGAAACTTCATCGTTTACTATATAATTAATGTTAATCAACGGCAAGAACTTTTAAACTTATGTTGCGATCATTTTGGGTTGTAATAATTATATTCATGGATTCTATTAGTAGAGACTTATTTCTATTTCATCTCTGGGACTATAACTGGTTGTGTGTGTGTGTGATTGGATATTATTATGGGGTCACAACATGTGTTTATTTGTTTGGACTCAAGTCAAGGATTGTTTATGGAAATTAAGACCATAACGACCAGGTCCCGGACCCCGAATCTGGGGCTGTTACAAAATCCAACCAACAAAAATCTTTATTATCTGATGGCCATATTTATTGAATCTATGTAACAATCCCTACCTTATTTCTTGCTATTTTTTATTTGCCCCCTTAAATTTATTGTGTATGATATAGTCTCTTAGTATGAACAAAGCATAGATTTAAATAGGGCTGTTCACGAGTCGAATTTAGCCGAGTTTTGATCTAAACGAGTCGAGCTTAATATTTTTTCTTACCAAACTCAGTCGATTCGAGCCGAGTCGAGCTTTTTTATAGCATAAATAATGTGTTCGAGCTCGTTAACGAACCGAGCCGCACTCAAGTTTTTATCGAACATAAACTAGTCAAGCCCTTAACGAACACCTCGTGAACAATACAATTTCAAATGAAAAAAAATGGTCGAGACCCACTAGACTCAACTAATTATCACTTTCGACTCAACCCAATGTCAAGTTTTAATCGTTTATGCCCAAACGATTCGTGGATTAGATATTTGAAATGTAATTTGGAACTTAATCTTAGGAATATTATGAAAAATTAGAATATGTGTAACTTTTTTTGAATTTTAACGCGCCGAGCTCGAATCGCACATGCCAATAGCTCGACTTGAGTTCATTTTCTTAATGAACATATTTTCTGTGTTCGAGCATGAGTTCAAGTTTTTAACGAATCGAGCCAAATCAAGCCCTCATCGAGCCAAGCTCGAGTTTGTTCACGATTCATGAACAGCTCTAGGCTTAAGGGTCGGACTCTTACTCAATTTTGTAGTGGGTTTAAGACATCTCATAATATTAAGAGTTAATATTATTTTTTGAAAACAAAAGTTAATACATTTCAAAAAAAACAAACATTAATAAACTTTTATTTTAAAATTATAAATATATATGATCACATTTTAAGATCGGTTTGTGTTAATATTAATTTAATAAAATTCAAATTTGAGTTTATTTGCAAAATATTATTATAATTTATGTATTAAAATAACAAAAAATAATAATAATGATAATACTAACATAAAAATACTAATCCTATTCCTCAAATTTGAGGCCCACTAGAGAATTGGCACCCGGGAATTGGCGCCCGAAGGAGGGGCCTCAAAAATCGTCATTTGGAGGAGATATGGCGAGTGATAATTCCGATAGTGATAAGACACCGTCTCAGGATGGTAATGGATGAAACAAAGGAAACAATGGTGATGTTAGCAACAAAGATATCTTGGATCATGTGGGCACTATGTCTGAAAGAATTGACCATTTGGAGAAGAATTCCGAGAAAATGAAAAGATGGCGTAAAAAGCAAAAGTCGAGAGCCAAAAAGAATGTGACTCCAACAAGGCTAGACTGTGAATCTGACAAAGATGCTAAGGACAATACTGATTATGTTCCATCTGATGAAGAGGAGACTGAAAATCGTGAGGGTGATCAATCTGATGGCATGGAAGCCCGGGGTTCCGAGGGATCACCCACTAGAAGCCTAAGTGTTTATGATAGAATTGGCAGGAGGCTAACCAATACGGACCTTCGCCATAAGCTGGTAAATACTTGAAGTAGAGATCGAAGGGATGACAATGGGGGTTCCTACATTCAGGGTTCCCGGGAGTACGTGGAGAGATCCCACTCGGTACCCCCAAGGAATGACTCCAGAAGGTCTAGATCTGATGGTAGAAGGAGTTACAAGCAAAGTGGCCACACCTCTGGGCATAGTAGCAGAAAATCCCACTCTACCAAAGTCCCTTCCGAGAGGGGTACCGATCAGGATTCCAGCTCTCATCAGAGTTCGGTTCCCAGGAAGAGTAAGACGGCTTATGAAGATGATGATTCTGGAAGTGATATGCTTTCAGATGGTGAGAATGGACAATTCAAAATGTCTGATTGGAAAAAGGCCTTGGAAAAAATCAAGGAGGAGAAAATGTTCAACTCTGGAGTCATTTTCGGCTCACCATTCTCTGCGAAGGTAAAGAAGGCACCCCTGCCAAGGTTCTTTGAGATGAATACAGATTTGAAGTTCAATGGTAACTCAGACCCTATTGAGTACTTGAGCCATTTTAATACGGAAATGGATGTGTACTAAGTGGAAGACCTGGCTAGGTGCAGGTTGCTAGCCTCCACTCTGAGCGGTAATGCCCACAAATGGTTTAAAAGGTTGGCTAAAGGATCCATCAAATCCTGGAGAAAGATGGGAGACCACTTTATCTCTCAATTTAGGGCTACCGTACCCTATGCCCCACCGGTTAACACTCTTGATAATATTAAGCAAGAAGAACGTGAGACCCTAAGGCAATATTTTAAAAGGTTTAATGAGCAAGTGCCTAAGGTGAAGAAGGCTTCTGATGAAACTCTGAAGAATTTCCTGATAGCAGGTGTTAGGCCAAGAACCAAATTTTGGAAGGAGTTGTAAACTGAGGAACCCGGAACCCTAGCAGAGTTCTACCAACAGGCGGAATGCCACAAAGTGATTGAGGATTCAATGGCAAAATTATCTAAAGATTCCAATTCTAGGGGCTGGAACAGAAACAAGAGAAATCGTTCTTACAGCCCTAAAAGAGATTCCAACAAGAGGGCTTCTGGGAGTGGTACCGCCGGGGTGGGAGCCCCTCGATCTGATGACAAGACTATCCCTATTGCTGTTAATCCAACTAAGGATAGAGTTTCTGTCAAGGACATACTCACTCCAAGGACTAATTTTCAGAAATACTCAGAATACACTCCTTTGACTATCCCCATCGGCCATATTCTTGAAGTAAATGACAAAAGTGGACAGTTCCACAGGCCCTACCGGGCAGGCCCTCCGGGAAGGAAGGATCAAGGGAAGTACTGTGCTTTCCATGAGGCAAATGGCCATGAGAATGCCGATTGTAGGCACTTAAAAGATCAAATTGAAGAATTGATCAGAAACGGATACTTGACTGAATTTGTGGCTCAAGAAGCTAAGAAGTATAAGGAAGGGAGAGACAACAAAGATAAAACTCCGAGAAACCAGGATAGGACTACCCAAGCTCCTCACATCCACACCATCTTTAGTGGCCCTTACATAGGGGGTGCAAGTCAGAATGCCAGAGATAGGTATGCCCGGGAGGCCAGGGGGAAACCCCTAACAAATGTTTTCCACCTTGCAGAAAGGCCCCCTAAGCTGTTTAAATGGGAAACCGCTGATATTTCCTTTACCGAGGAGGATGCCAAGTGGGTTCACCACCCTCATAATGATGTTTTGGTGGTAACTGTAAGTATTGGTGGAATGAATATGCATAGAGTACTGGTTGATAATGGAAGGTCGGTGAATATCTTGGCATACACCACATTCCAGAAATTAGGGCTTCTGGATAAAGAGTTATTGCCTACCAATAATGAGATATATGGGTTTACCAGTAACCCTGTCCAAATCGTGGGAAAGATCAAGTTGACATTGGGTGTGGATCCTTGCAAGGCCACCCAAATGGCTGAATTCATGGTGGTAGACGAAGACATCTCTCATAATGCAATTCTTGGGAGACCGGTATTGAAGGATATGAGGGTGGTAACCTCAATATATCACTTTTCAATGAAGTTCCCTACCCCAAATGGCATAGGGTGTGTAAAAGGATGTCAACATGAATCAAGGGAATGCTATAACAAAGCTGTCCAGGCTGCCGAAAAGGCAGATAAATCTATTCCAGCTGAAGAAAAGGCTGATGGGGAAGCTCTAATGAGAAGCCATGGGCTAGAGCCACAGAAGTTTGAAAAGGCATCATGCAATGCCATCATGATAGTAGAGCTACCAGCGGAACCTACTGAAGAGGTTCTTGTTTTTCGGGGGGTAGTACCACCACAAAGCTTGTTGTTGGAAGCTGCCGATAAAAATGATGAAATTCAAAACATTCCAGTGGAAGGCATAGTGGAAGATGGCTCAGATGGTGATCTAGGTGAAGCAATGCTAGAGAATGAAAACCAGGAAGTGGTGAAAGGGCTCCTGGTTGAAATCGATATTGATTTCAGGATGCCCGGTACCCTGGAAAAGTCAGGGGCTGTCGAGGATACTATTCCCATACTAGTGGATGCTGAAGATCCTAGTAAAGTCCTGAAAATTGGGCAGCAGCTAGATGAAAGGATAAGAGAAAGGTTGACTTCTTTCCTTAAAAACAACCTAGATGTGTTTGCATGGTGTCACTCTGACATGGTAGGGATTGACCCGAAAGTCATGTGTCACCACTTGAATATTGACCCTGAGAGAAGGGGTATCCGATAGAAGAGAAGGCCCGTTAGTGGTGAAAGGGCTACCACCCTCTAGGAAGAGGTAGACCGATTACTGAAAGCTGGCTTAATTTAAGGAATCCTTCTACCCAACATGGCTGGAAAACCCGGTACTGGTCCCGAAGCCCAATGGGAAATGGAGGACATGTGTTGACTTTACTGATCTGAATAAAGCTTGCCCTAAGGATAGCTTCCCGCTACCCAGAATTGATCAACTGGTGGATGCAACGGTAGGCCATGCTCTGCTAAGTTTTATGGATGCCTACTCCGGGTATAACTAGATACCGATGTATGAGCTTGACCAAGAGCATACCAGCTTTATAACTGATAGAGGACTGTACTGTTATGTGGGGATGCCATTTGGGCTACTGAATGCCGGGGCTACCTACCAAAGGTTGGTAAACATGATGTTTAAGGAACAAATTGGTAAGACTATGGAAGTCTACGTTGATGATATGTTGGTAAAATCAAAGGTGGCAGCCAACCATGTGTTGCACTTATCTGAGATGTTTGATATCCTAAGGAAATACCGGATGAAACTGAACCCCCAAAAATGTGTCTTTGGTGTGGAGTCTGGAAAATTCTTTGGATTCATTATGAACCACAGAGGTATCGAGGCAAACCCTACCAAAATCAAGGAATTGCTGGAACTGAGATCCCCAAGGAATGTTAGGGAAATCCAAGGGCTTATCGGAAGGGTGGCAGCACTAAACAGATTTGTATCTCAATCTTCTGACAAATGCAAAAAGTTCTTTAAGGCTATCAAGAAGGGGCAAAACTTTGAATGGACCCCGGAATGTGAGGAAGCCTTCAAAAAGTTAAAGGAACAGTTAGGAAGCCCACCATTGCTCTCCAAACCACTAGAAGGTGAGGTACTCACTCTATATCTAGCTGTCTCTTAATATTATATAAGTGTTGTGTTGATCCGGGAGGAAGATGTTAACACAAGATCACACAAGTATACGTGGTCACAAGTAATATAGAAAAAATTCAAGCTCGTTCCACAGAGATCTGGTTTAGGTTTCAATTCAGTAGATGTACTTATGCAACAATGTATGGTTATAACTCACTACTAAGACAATGAACTAATTGGGATTTTTGACTATCTAATTTAAACTAAGATGTAAATTATCAAACTAAAAATTAATTAACTAAAGTGATTTAAACTAATTTATATATATGAGAATAAACATGGGATCCTAACTTCATTATCTACTTCACTTAGAGTCGATGCCTTTAGTCAATGCATGTGATGGTTTTGATATCTGATCAGACAACACGAAACAAGTATAAGCTACCTCTCGGTATACTAACACCAAACTAAACATACATCCACAAAAGAGATAGAAGATGAATAGACACCAATTATGCTTAGACCCTATATCTCTATAAGATATGAAAACATATCGGTTGAAGAACAAGTTGTCTATTAAGATCACATAGGGCAGCATAATATCTCTATTTACGCCACAAATCATGATGTTAAAACATCAACCTATCCTATGCTAGCATGGTAAGTTCTAAATCTCAAAATCCACTCTCGTTTTGCAAGAGATTAACAATTCAATTTAGATGTTAGCTACGCATCTAAAAGCATTAAGATTAACCATACGAGGATATCAAGAATTCACCATACATATATCTTTAAAGCAATCAAACTACTAAGTTACATAGATAAATCCGTTAGAATCCCATGACAACGATTAGTTCATAATCGAACTGCTCTTCATCATGGGATCTGATGAAACCATGATAAAAACAAAGGTTGAATAATAATGTATCCTAATAGAAGAAAAAAAATATGAAGTAGATCTAGATCTGTTGCTTGTCACAAGCGTTGGTGAATCCTTCTCCAACTTGTCTCCCTTGCTTCTCTCCCTAATGTTATTCTAAGTTATGATATGTAATGATATGTAATGATACAAATTACAATGGTAGGATGTGTTTAAATAGGCTCTAGAAGTCTTGCCCAGCAATAAATTCCCCAAAATAGAGTTAAAATAGAATTTCTGCAGAATACGTTTCCTAAACTGATTCTATTTTGAAGGAAAATTCGTAGCTGACTTTTCTTCATTATTTCTGGACCGTTCCAGTTGTAATTGGACATCTGGACCACTTTCGAATGATAGAGAATCTCGTTAGCTTCACGTGGACTATAAGATCGTCCAAAACGGACTTGTAGAACTCAAGATATGGCCAAAACACTGAAAAAGGGCAAATCAGTAATTTTTCAGCATCGCTCGCGTGTAGCCTGCGTGCCACAGGCGCAGCCTGCGCCTCCTCCTACTGCATTCCGTGCAGCCTGTGCGCAGGCCTCGCCCATCTCGCCGTTTTCTGCACCGTTTCTTCGTTTCTTCGTCTTTTCCTTCCGTTCTTTTTGCAAATACTTCCGTCTTCAATTCTCTAGCCTTGAAATCTTCATGATAACTCACAACATGACTCCACTCTTCATTCTTGAGCTCGAATTCATATCCAAAATCGATGGAAACATCAACCCTAATTGACATTCTTGCAAACCTGCACACTTAAACAAAACACATCAAAACTACAACAAACTTGAGACCAAGTCAATCAATTTAAGCCGAATTGAAGCGATCCAAGTGGATATGAAATCCACTTATCACACCCCCAAACTTAAACCGATGCTTGTCCTCAAGCATAAACAAATAAACTATTTACAACTAACTAGTACCACTTCCGTAGGTGATCACGGTTGCATTTGGCATATGCAACAAGCCCTTTAAACCCCTAGGCAGCCCTAATGGACGAGTAAGGTCTCGTGAGGGCCTATAGCGAATGTACCCACAAAATCCATCTAACTAAACAATGTAAAAACAATGCAATGCATGAATGCAACTAGTATGAAAATGCAACGATCCCCTTTAAACTAACCAAAACCAACTAGCAACCAAATATCTTAGAGAATGCAACTAAATCCAAATAGAGCTCGACTAAGTCCCCGTATACTAACAATACATAAACAGAAACGTGCGTGTGTGCGATGCTCATCAGGAATACCCCCAAAACTAGATCAAAACCATACTCATTCTTCGCCAAGACAATCACAAGTTTATAAATTGAATGAACGGTAAACACTTCATAACCTAGGAACACCTCCATCATCATTCAAGTTAGACAGGAATTCATGGTTTATTATTAACAACAACTATGATACATAATATACAAGCATGCTTATTTAACCGTGCAATGGATGAGACCCCAAAAGGCTTATACAATAATATCCATGTAGCGAGCGTTGGGTTAGTGGATCCCAGACTATAAAAGCCTTAGGTCACTAGGCACAAAGTCCCCGCGAACTTAATTGCTCGAGTATTAAAGAGCTCACCCTGGTTAATTTTGCAATTAAACAACTGGTTTAGGTTTCAATTCAGTAGATGTACTTATGAAACAATGTATGGTTATAACTCACTGCTAAGACAATTAACTAATTGGGATTTTTGATTATCTAATTTTAACTAAGATGCAAATTATCAAACTAAAAATTAATTAACTAAAGTGATTTAAACTGATTTATATATATGAGAATAAACATGGGATCCTAACTTCATTATCTACTTCACTTAGAGTCGATGCCTTTAGTCAATGCATGTGATGGTTTTGATATCTGATCAGACAACACGAAACAAGTATAAGCTACCTCTCGGTATACTAACACCAAACTAAACATACATCCACAAAAGCGATAGAAGATGAATAGACACCAATTATGCTTAGACCCTATATCTCTATAAGATTTGAAAACATAACGGTTGAAGAACAAGTTGTCTATTAAGATCACATAGGGCGGCATAATATCTCTATTTACGCCACAAATCATGATGTTAAAACATCAACCTATCCTATGCTAGCATGGCAAGTTCTAAATCTCAAGATCCACTCTCGTTTCGCAAGAGATTAACAATTCAATTTAGATGTTAGCTGCGCATCTAAAAGCATTAAGATTAACTATACGAGGATATCAAGAATTCACATACACATATCTTTAAAGCAATCAAACTACTAAGTTACATAGATAAAACCGTTAGAATCCCATGGCAACGATTAGTTCATAATCGAACCGCTCGTCATCATGGGATCAGATGAAACCATGATAAAAACAAAGGTTGAATAATAATGTATCCTAATAGAAGAAAAAAAAATATGAAGTAGATCTAGATCCGTTTCTTGTCACGAGCGTTGGTGTATCCTTTTCCAACTTGTCTCCCTTGCTTCTGTCCCTAATGTTATTCTAAGTTATGATATGTAATGATACAAATTACAATTGTAGGATGTGTTTAAATAGGCTCTAGAAGTCTTGCCCAGCAAGAAATTCCCCAAAATAGAGTTAAAATAGAATTTCTGCAGAATACGTTTCCTAAACTGATTCTGTTTTGAAGGAAAATTCGTATCTGACTTTTCTTCATTATTTCTGGACCGTTCCAGTTGTAATTGGTCATCTGGACCACTTTAGAATGATAGAGAATCTCGTTAGCTTCACGTGGACTGTAAGATCATCCAAAACGGACTTGTAGAACCCAAGATATGGCCAAAACAGTGAAAAAGGGCAAATCAGTAATTTTTCAGCATCGCGCGCGCGCAGCCTGCGCGCCACAGGTGCAGCCTGCACCTCCTCCTACTGCATTCCGCGCAGCCTGTGCGCCACAGGTACAGCCTGCGCGCCACAGGCGCAGCCTACGCGCAGGCCTCGCCCGTCTCACCATTTTCTGCACCGTTTCTTCGTTTCTTCGTCTTTTCCTCCTGTTCTTTTTGCAAATGCTTCCGTCTTCAATTCTCTAGCCTTGAAATCTTCATGATAACTCACAACATGACTCCACTCTTCATTCTTGAGCTCGAATTCAACTCCAAAATCGATGGAAACATCAACCCAAATTGACATTCTTGCAAACCTGCACACTTAAACAAAACACATCAAAACTATAACAAACTTGAGACCAAGTCAATCAATTTAAGCCGAATTGAAGCGATCCAAGTGGATATGAAATCCACTTATCACACCCCCAAACTTAAATCGATGCTTGTCCTCAAGCATAAAGAAATAAACTATTTACAACTAACTAGTACCACTTCTGTAGGTGATCATGGTTGCATTTGTCATATGCAACAAACCCTTTAAACCCCTAGGCAGCCCTAATGGACGAGTAAGGTCTCGTGAGGGCCTATAGCGAATGTACCCACAAAATCCATCTAACTAAACAACGCAAAAACAATGCAATGCATGAATGCAACTAGTATGAAAATGCAACGATCCCCTTCAAACTAACCAAAACCAACTAGCAAGCAAATATCTTAGAGAATGCAACTAAATCCAAATAGAGCTCGACTAAGTCCTCGTATCCTAACAATACATGAACAGAAACGTGCGTGTGTGCGATACTCATCAGGAATATTCCCAAAACTAGATCAAAACCATACTCATTCTTCGCCAAGACAATCACAAGTTTATAAATAGAATGAACGGTAAACCCTTCATAACCTAGGAACACCTCCATCATCATTCAAGTTAGACAGGAATTCATGATTTATTATTAACAACAACTACGACACATAATATACAAGCATGCTTATTTAATCGTGCAATGGATGAGACCCCAAAAGGCTTATACAATAATACCCATGTAGCGAGCGTTGGGTTAGTGGATCCCAGAATATAAAAGCCTTAGGTCACTAGGCACAAAGTCCCCGTGAACTTAATTGCTCGAGTATTAAAGAACTCACCCTGGTTACTTTTGCAATTAAACAATAACATAACTTCTTCTTTTTTTCCTCATTTTTTTTTCTTCTTTTTTTTTTCCAATGCAATCTGGAATGAGAATTCTCAATTCCAACCCTAGACTACTCATATAAATATGAGTCGGCTACTAGCCATTTGACATCTAGCAATTATTAAAAATTATTTACAATTAAGCATGAAATTCCTACTTTCCCCCAAACTTAAACTTAATTGCTTCTACGCTATAAAGGGAATAACGAAAATTCTAAATATAAACAAATGATTAAATCTCAAAACATCCAAACAAGCATGACCCTAACCTAGCCCAAAAGCACCCAATGAGACTGTGTAATTAGTTTTGTTTCTGAAACACATAAGTCAATTTCATAGAAACTATAAGTCAACCCTCTACTCATCATTACCACACTCAATTAGACACCTACCTACCAATCAGAATAGCTCGTTCTAAGGAATCATGAAAAATGCATGCCATGCAAATGCAACTATATGAACTCACATGGTATACGAAAAATTAAAAAAAAAACAGAATGTCCTATATGAAACAAACGTAGATAACACGAACATACATGCATGAACTACCACTAATATGAAAAATATGAAATCTACATGAACACAATAACACATAATCACAAATAACTACAAATACACTACTTATCCCCCAAACCACCCCCAAACTTGAAAGATTCAATGTCCGCATTGAATGGAAGTAAATACGAGGAATAATAGAACATACCTACTCATCGGAATCACATGGGTTGCCTCCCACGAAGCGCTGTCGTTAACGTCATTTAGCAGGACAAATATGATTCAAATCATAGTGGCTCGAAGATCGCATTCGACTTGTCCTTATCAGAAGGACCATTCACCCATTGGTTGACAACCTTCTTGCTATCTTTCCACATCTTTTCTAAATCAAACTTCACCTTGATTCTTCCTCCAATAAATATTTTCTTTTTCTTCTTCACACCTCTAAGGTGTTTATGCATCACAGTTGATTGATAAGAACCCTCTTCTACCTCATCATCCATGATCCACCTTCTTTACACATTATCTTGACACACTTTAAAAATCACCAACTCATCATTCAGAAGGACATACTTCAAATGAGATGGAAGTTTGCCAAGCTTTACATTCGAGTGATCTCGAATTGAAGAACTGGCAATGGAATCATTGATGTAATGCTTTAGCATGCATGTGTGTGTCCGAATTTTCACTCAACAACTGATCAAACTTCTTTCTCTGACCCGTATCAACAATGTCCACACTGAAACACTCTTCATCTTCTGTCGGAAATTTCATGGCCTTGAACACATTAAAGGTGACATTCTGATCTTGCACCCTCATTGTAAGCTCTCCTTTTTGCACATCGATAAATGTACGGCCCGTAGCTAAAAAAGGCCTTCCCAAGATTATGGGAATCTTCTTGTCTTCTTCGAAATCTAGAATCACAAAATCGGCAGGAAATATGAGCATATCAACCTTCACCAAGATATCCTCTACTATACCCCTCGGATAAGTGATCGTCCTATCAGCCAACTGCAAAGAGATGTTGGTTGGTTTTGGCTCCGGCAGACCAAGTTGCTTGAAAACCGACAAGGGCATGAGATTAATGCTAGCTCCCAAATCACATAAGCATTTGTCAAAAGACAACTTCCCAATGGTGCATGGAATTGTAAAGCTTCCTGGATCCTTAAGTTTAGGAGGAAATTTCTGTTGCAACACCGCACTGCACTCCTCTGTCAATGCCACCGTTTCAAATTCTTCCAACCTTCTCTTTCGTGACAAAATATCCTTCATGAACTTTGCATATCTCGACATCTTCTCCAATGCTTCAACAAAAGGAATGTTAATGGACAGTTTCTTGAAGACATCCATAAACTTCTGAAACTGTTTTTCTTGATCTTGTTTCTGCAAGCGTTGAGGGTATGGTGGAGAAGGATAGATCTGATTCACCCACTTCTGCTTCGGAGGAGAGTTTTCAGCAGAATTTTGCTTTTGAAGTCTTTTTGGGAATGGAGGGGGTGGATAGATCTGATTGCTCTCTGTAGACTGTTGTGGAGTAGATTCTTTATCAGCCACCAATTCAGAATTTGCCTTTTCTTTATCTGCAAAAGCCTCCACCTGCTGTTTCTTGATTTCTTCATCATCCTCAGTTGCTAATTTTTGATCCCTCGTGACTTTTCCAGATCTCAAAGTAACTGCATTGACCTGTTCCTTGACTTCCCTCTTGCCTGGATTAGGCTCTGTATCACTTGGAAGAGTTCCTTGCTGCCTATACAATAAAGCACTTGCAAGCTGCCCCATCTGGTTCTCCAAGGTCTTGAGAGAAACTGCCTGGCTTTTAACCATCAACCTCAACTTATTTATTTCAGATTTTTCATTCGAAGATGGACCAGCATTCCCATGAGATTGTTGCTGCTGAAATCCCGGAGGTTGTAATTGTTGCCTTGGAGCATACTGCTACTGATAGCCTTGATTGAATGGCCTCGCTTGCTGACCCTGAAACTGCTGATAAGGTTGCTGAGGTTGTTGAGCAGCTTGGTTATTGCTCCAGCTGAAATTCGGATGATTTCGATTATTCGGATGATAGGTGGCTGGAGCTGGTTGAGAAGGTCGCTGAAAGTTGCTCACAAACTGCCCTGATTCAGAAGAGATAGCACACTGAGTCGTATCAGGAGCACCCGTACAAAGCTCGCAAACACTTGCAACCTGCTGTACTCCATAATTGGTAAGAGAATCTACCTTCATAGTTAGAGCCTTCAGCTGAGCTGCAATAGCTGTCGCTGCATCAACTTCAAAAATACCAGCCACCTTGCCTTAAGATAGTCTCTGGGTTGGATTCTGATATTCATTAGCAGCCATCGTCTCAATCAAATCATAAGCTTCCTCGTAGCTCTTAGCCCATAGAGCTCCACCTAATGCTGCATCTAGCAAAGGTCTAGACTATGCTCCCAACCCATTGTAGAAACCATTAATAACCATCCAATCAGGCATACCATGATGAGGACACTTTCGAAGCATCTCCTTGTAGCGTTCCCAAGCTTCACACAAAGACTCTCCAGATTGCTGTGCAAATTGAGTGAGCGCGTTCCTGATTGCTGTGGTTTTAGCCATGGGAAAGAATTTCGTAAGAAATTTCTGAGCAAGATCTTCCTAAGTAGTGATGGAACCGGCTGGTAGAGAGTGTAACCAGCCCTTAGCTTTATCCCTCAAAGAGAATGGAAAAAGCCTCAATTTGATAGAATCTTCCGACACACCATAAACTTGAAAGTGTCGCAGATCTCGATAAAGTCCCGGATGTGCATGTTAGGATCCTCCGTAGGAGCACCCCTAAACTGAACTGAGTTCTACACCATCTGAATCGTGCCCGACTTGATTTCGAAAGTATTTGCTGCAATAGCTGGTCTGACAATTCTAGACTGAATGTCATTGATCTTAGGCTGAGAATAATCCTTCAAAGCCTTAGCTGCTGCTGGTAAATCTGCCATCTCTTTTGCTGCTGCAAGTTCTTCTTCTATCAGTTTACGAGTTTGCAAACGTGTTCGCATACACGTTCAAGTACCTGAAACACCAAGAAACAACAAACTAAGTAAGAAAATCCGAGTCAGTGAACGCTAACGACCACTGATGACAAGCACATAAACTAAAATAAAACACCGATGATCCCCGGCAGCGGTGCCAAAAACTTGTTAACACAAAATCACGCAAGTATACGTGGTCACAAGTAATATAGATAAAATTCAAGTTCATTCCACAGAGATCTAGTTTAGGTTTCAATTCAGTAGATGTACTTATGCAACAATGTATGGTTATAACTCACTTCTAAGACAATTAACTAATTGGGATTTTTGATTATCTAATTTAAACTAAGATGCAAATTATCAAAATAAAAATTAATTAACTAAAGTGATTTAAACTGATTTATATATATGAGAATAAACATGGGATCCTAACTTCATTATCTACTTCACTTAGAGTCGATGCCTTTAGCCAATGCATGTGATGGTTTTGATATCTGATCAGACAACACGAAACAAGTATAAGCTACCTCTCGGTATACTAACACCAAACTAAACATACATCCACAAAAGAGATAGAAGTTGAATAGACACCAATTATGCTTAGACACTATATCTCTATAAGATTTGAAAACATAACGGTTGAAGAACAAGTTGTCTATTAAGATCACATAGGGCAGCATAATATCTCTATTTACGCCACAAATCATGATGTTAAAACATCAACCTATCCTATGTTAGCATGGAAAGTTCTAAATCTCAAGATCCACTCTCGTTTCGCAAGAGATTAACAATTCAATTTAGATGTTAGCTACGCATCTAAAAGCATAAATATTAACCATACGAGGATATCAAGAATTCACCATACACATATCTTTAAAGCAATCAAACTACTAAGTTACATAGATAAATCCGCTAGAATCCAATGACAACGATTAGTTCATAATCGAACCGCTCGTCATCATGGGATCTGATGAAACCATGATAAAAACAAAGGTTGAATAATAATGTATCCTAATAGAAGAAAACAAAAGATGAAGTAGATCTAGATCCGTTGCTTGTCACGAGCGTTGGTGAATCCTTCTCCAACTTGTCTCCCTTGCTTCTCTCCCTAATGTTATTCTAAGTTATGATATGTAATGATACAAATTATAATGGTAGGATGTGTTTAAATAGGCTCTAGAAGTCTTGCCCAGCAAGAAATTCCCCAAAATAGAGTTAAAATAGAATTTCTGCAGAATACGTTTCCTAAACTGATTTTGTTTTGAAGGAAAATTCGTAGCTCACTTTTCTTCATTATTTCTGGACCGTTACAGTTGTAATTGGACATCTGGACCACTTTAGAATTGTAATAACCCTAACTTTAGAAATGCTATAGTGTTTAAATGATTAGTAATTTTGAGGATTTAGGGAAATGGTATGTAAGTACTCTATAATAGAAACAGAAAATGAATAATCGGAAACCATATTAGTGATGTACTATGAAAATAAGTGACTCGAAACGATGACGGATTTCAGAGATTCCTAAGTATGGAATTTAAGATGTTTGATTTCAATTGAGCACTATTGTATTTGATATTGAGGAGTATGGAGATTTAACAAGGAATATTTATATTGGGAAATTATATGAAATTAAGTTAAGCCAAGGAATGAGCAAACCAAAGAAATGTCAAGGGAATTTGGAATTTTAAACGATTTCGAAACCACTTGGATAATGAGGTATATTCGAAACGAATCGCAATTAAGCGAGTATGGAAACAAAATAACCAAGATTAGTAATATAACAAGGATACATACCACATTATTATTTACCAAGATTATTAGCATTTTACTTAGAAAATCAAAGATGAGATTATTAGATCATCCAAGTGACATCATTGGTGACATCACTTTCCACTAACACTTGATTATGGACAAATTAGTAACTTCACATGGGGGAATTATCTATCAACTTCACTAAGTTTCTATAAAACTCTAGAACACTCAAAATTTAGATAGATAATATCACAATAATGCAATGTAGACAAGATAAGATCAAAACAAAGCAAGAGAAATCCATTACTCTCCATTTCTCTCAAACTGCCCAGCAAGAACAAGGAAGAAAGAAAAATTCATATCTCGATTTCTATCCATGATAAAATCACCAAGTTTTAACCCAAGCCTCTCCACTCCATGGGCAATATTCCCTCCAAATTTCATAGCAATCCAAGTAGTGTAGCCTAGGCAAATAACCTCCCCAAGTTGATGAAGCAAACTGTCCAGATTGTTGACAGTTTCTGGGATGATTTTCAAACAGCCATATCTCCTTCGTTACTCAATGGAATTTTGTGTTCTTTATATGGTTGGAAAGCTGGTTAGATGCTCTACAACTTTCCTTTAGAAGCCTCGTCCAGAAAACCTAGGTAAGGGCCTCGTTTTTCATGATCTTTCAGTCGGGTTCTAATAACTCCGAATTACTAACTTTGTTTTCTTCCATTCTTTTGATCATTCAAGTTTACCCAAAGCTATACAAGGACTATACAAGGTTTAGAAAGCTATTACACACATCAACGAAGGTAACCATCTTTGGAAACCCTAGCTTTTACTTAGAGTTTAGTGGTTTAGTGAGTTATAAAGCTTTGATGCATGTTTAGGACCTTAGATTTATGATTGGGCTTGATTGATTGTCACAAATGGTATCCTAGTAGCATAGGCAGTGGATACCCATTGTTGAATGTTAAATTTGAGGTATGAGTTGTTTGGAGTGGATGGTATGATATTTGGAGTATTTGGATTTTTGGATTATTCGATTTATAGCCGTCGTAATGACGAATTGTTGTTGAGGCTTAAAACAGTAGGCACCCGAGACACATACCCTATGTAAATGTTGAACCACTGACTAGAACTTGTAGATCTTGTTTCATAGATCATTTTGGCGAAAGCCTTGTAGCATTTTGATTTACGGTTTAGGAGAAATGGTCAAATTCGTAAAAGTGGTTCGATCGCATAAGTGCTAAGTTCATGACTTCAATTGAACCCCTTAATGGTATGAATTTGGTGGCGAATCGAGTTTATTAAATACTAGATATCATAAGGTGTATGTGTGCGAAGGAATCACCTCGAAAGAGTAAACAGTTGATTTTATAGAAAAGTTTAAGCCGAGGTCGCGTAAGTGAAAACCACTGAAAACCGAGAAAACGTAATTATGTCAACTTTGAGGCTATAATTACCATACTTCAACATCTTTAAAAGTTATGAAATTTTGGGACAATATAGTAGGGTGAATAGAGAATCAAACCCCACTGACCTTGTGTCAAAATTCAAAATTTACAATTTATGAGAAATTTTACAGTCATGTGTGGTTAATAAGGAAATG
Source organism: Saposhnikovia divaricata (assembly GCA_036435485.1). Taxonomy (NCBI): domain Eukaryota; kingdom Viridiplantae; phylum Streptophyta; class Magnoliopsida; order Apiales; family Apiaceae; genus Saposhnikovia; species Saposhnikovia divaricata. The sequence goes on from CM071600.1 coordinate 136,385,917, forward strand.
GTGGAATACTCTAAAACTTTGATCGAGTTTAAAAAGGGTTAAGTTCATGTAAACTTTTGGTGCATAAAAACTGTGTTAAACATATAATATGTGTCAAGGGTGTTATTGTATAGAGATTAGGTAATTAAGTGGGATATATACTAACGGTGATCCTTTCGTTTCTATAGAGACGGGAGACGAACTCAGGATCATACCTACTCGCTTTAGAGATCCAGGCAAGATTTTTCTATCTTTACTTGGAAAATTATTTACCTTCGAAGAAAATGATTTCATGGAATATATATATGTGTGATTCTATTATTATTATATTGTTAAGGATTTGTTTTCTAGATTTTGGAAATTAAAGGGAGATGTATATGAATATTTGTATGGATATGGATTAAAGGGAGCAAGATTTCTCCTATCTTTACTTTGGAAAATTATTTACCTTCAAAGAAAGATGATTTCATTGAATATATATGTGATCCTATTGTTACTATATTGTTGAGAATTTACTTCCTGATTTTGGGAATTAAAGAGAGATGGATATGGATATACAGATATGATTATGCATAAAGTGAACATGCTTTATGATTAAAAGAATATGAAAGAATGGTATCAGTTGTTATCTAGGGTTATATGATTTATAATATTATGTTAAAAATATTTTTTTTAAATATTGTGATTTAATAAATATTATTTGATTATTATTTACTATTTCTAAAAAAAGGATGGAATATTTTATATATATATATATATATATATATAAGTGTACTGGATTCCATTAAATACAGAGAAGATGTCTGAGCCATAATCAGAGTATTATGGCATAAGCTTTAAAAGTGATGACATATGTGAATGAAAGTGGAAATGGAAATTGAAAGGAAAAATGTGGAATGGTATTGGTATAAATGGAATACTGATTGACAAAAAGGGGGGGATTGCAACAAAAAGCGTAAGAGGCTGTGTGCGGCACAGTCCAGCACTCAATATTTATTACGGCCCAAGAGTTGCCGAAGGAGGATGTAGCAGGTAGCCTTCCTCCAGGGTTGATGACCAGGTGGGATCATCCCTTCTACTAGTAGTAAACAGAGAGCAGGTACGGTCAGGCGACTGATCATCGTCCTACGTATCTAGCGCTAGCAGATATCCCCAAAACTTTTAAAGAAAGAATTGATAATGGTTTCAGATTTGCATTTTGAAAAAGGAAATGGTATAAAATTATGGAATTATTTTTATGGATTGAAGAGAAACTGATTTTATATTATTTTTATATAGTTGTTGTATAAAAGGTAATGGAAAGATTATATTGAGAGATTTATTTCAAATGTTATATTATCTTGAGACATTATACTGAGAGGTGGTATTGATTATTATCTGGTGATAGAAGAGAAACTGATATTATATTATATTAGAAGAGAAACTGATATTATATGGTTTTATATTTCTTTTCTTATGAAAATAAATAGATGGTGTATTTAATAAATAAAAATTAATTTTTTTCTTAAAGATTATGATGGGTCTTCTGTTTATATATACATATATAAGTTTTCCTTTGATACTAGTTTACAAATTTATCTTGCTGAGCTATTATAGCTCACTCTTGCTATTTATTTATATAACAGCTAGATCAGGTGCCGAAACGTCGCAGTGCAACCCGGAAGAGGGTAAAGGGGAAGTCTACCTTATGAGAAAGTATCGACACCTGTTCTCAAGGTAGTATATACTTTTATATGGGTGTAATATATGGTATTCTGGGATTGTAATAATAGTTTATCTTTAACTGCTATCATTAATGGATGTTGTTCTCTGAGCATATGACTGGTGTGTGATGATATTAGTGTGGGGTCATTTGTGTGAGTATTAAATAGCATAAAAAAAAAGACCAAGAGATATAGTTAATAAATGGAAATTGGAGTATGATGGCCCGGATTCCTAACCCCGGATCTGGGGCTGTCACAAGAATGATAGAGAATCTCGTTAGCTTCGCGTGGACTGCAAGATCGTCCAAAACGGACTTGTAGAACTCAAGATATGGCCAAAACAATGAAAAAGGGCAAATTAGTAATTTTTCAGCATCGCGCGTGCGCAGCCTGCGCACCACATGCACAGCCTACGCCTCCTCCTACTGCATTCCGCGCAGCCTGCACCGTTTCTTCGTTTCTTCGAATTTTCCTTCCGTTCTTTTTGCAAATGCTTCCGTCTCCAATTCTCTAGCCTTCATATCTTCATGATAACTCACAACATGACTCCACTCTTCATTCTTGAGCTCGAATTCAACTCCAAAATCGATGGAAACATCAACCCTAATTGACATTCTTGCAAACATGCACACTTAAACAAAACACATCAAAACTACAACAAACTTGAGACCAAGTAAATCAATTTAAGCCGAATTGAAGCGATCCAAGTGGATATGAAATCCACTTATCAGAAGAGCAAGTACAAGACCTGGTATACTATGTGAGTAAAAGGCTGCTGGATGCGGAAACCCAGTATCCCAGCATGGAAAAGCTAGCATATGCTCTGATATTGGCTTCGAGGAAGCTTAGGCCTTACTTTCAGGCCCACAAAATTAAAGTTAGAACATCCTTCCCATTGAGTCAAGTGATGCATAAGCCGGAAGCCTCCGGTAGAATGATGAAATGGGCTACGAACTGCTATAGAGGGCCAAACACTTGCTGACTTCTTACTGGAGTTTCCCCCAGATTTTGAGGTTACCGTAGAAGAATGTACACCGGTACCCCCGATTATGGTGGAACCTGTATGTTGATGGAGCAATAAACAACAATGGGGGAGGTGCAGGAATAGAATTGGTAAGCCCAGAGGGGCACCGCATGCAATGTGCCATACACTTCGGTTTTAGGGCCACCAACAATGATGTTGAATATGAGGCTTTGATTGTTGGGCTGAAATTAGCTTTGGAAATGAAGGTGGAATACTTGAATGTTTTCAGTGATTCCATGTTGATTGTGTGGCAAATAAAAGGGAGCTTCCAGAGCAGAGGTCCCCGTACTGAACTCTACATGAGGTATGCCTAAGAACTTATTAGTAAGTTCAAATTACTGAATCTGAATCAGGTCCCAAGGGTGGAAATGCCAATGCCGATGCCCTTGCCAAGTTGGGATCCCAGAAAGAAGCTGTTCTGTTAGGGGTGATTCCCCTCGAAGTTCAACTCCAGCCAAGTATCCATCGAGAGGAGGTTAAGGAGATAGAATCCTCCACGGAAATCCAATGGACAACCCCAATACGTGATTACATCACCAGGGGGTGCTTCCGAAAAATAAAGATGAAGCCCGGAAACTCAAATACAAGGATGCCCATTATGTGATCTATGATGGCATCCTATATAAGAGGGGTTTTAACCAACCTCTACTTAAATGCATATCTGGAAATGAATGTGAATACATCCTAAGGGAAATCCATGAAGGCATTTGTGGCAATCACTCGGGGGGTACCTCCCTTGCCCATAAGGTGTTCGACAGGGCTACTACTAGCCTACCATGAAATCTGATGCTTATGACTCTGCTAAAGTTTGTGATCAATGTCAAAGGTTTGCTAACTTCAATAGCAACCTGGCTGTGGAAATAAGGCCCATTGGAAGCCCCTGGCCCTTTGCAATTTGGGGAATTGATCTGATTGGAGAGCTTCCGAAAGGTAGAGGTTGTGTGAAATATGCCGTGGTAGCTGTTGACTACTTTACTAATTGGGCTGAGGCGGAACCCCTGGCTACCATCACTGCCGGTAAGCTGGAAGAATTCGTTAAGAGAGCCATTATATGTAGGTATGGGGTACCATACAAGCTGATTTCAGACAATGGCAAACAATTCGATAGTAAGGAAATCTCCTTTTATATTTACCACTTATAAATATTTTAGAAAGATATGGAAGACCTACAAGCATAGTTCTACATGGCAGCCAGCCTACCATCCAGAACTAGGGGGTAGTAGTGAATACACCTCTCAGCTTAGCAGGTTGAAATTGGTCAGAATTTTAAATTTTCCATACATGTGTTGTAACACCCCCAGATCCGGGGTCCGGGATCCGGTCGTTACGGTCTCCATTTCTGTCCACAATACTTGAACTTACTTCAACATAAAATAAATTACATCTTTATGACCCAACACAACAATATAAAACACACCCGTTATAGCCCCAGGGATGAAATTAGAGTAACAATCAAATTTTATTAATCACGTTACGAGTTCTTACAACTCAAAAGAATTTCAATATGAATACATACTCTTTGCAATCCACTTTCATAAGTCATACTAGCCCATATACTTGGTAGTGAAAGAATGAATCTGTCCTACCAATAGCTTTCTTTTCGGCTCAGGTAGTCTCATCGTCCTCGCCAGCATTGAGTGCGCCTTGTGCGAGTCATCTGGTCTAGCTGTTGTTGTGATATAACTGAGCAATAGCCCACCAACAATAATGTATAACTGAACGATAATATATAACAGTTCCAAAGTATCTTTCAAACCATATGCCATGCATTTACGGAAATGATGCCAGTATAACATAAACGATGAAGTTACAAGATAACTCAAATTGCATATATAGATGGGAATATCTGCTATGTCAAAGATAAGCAAGATATTATCATTTATCATAAAAGAGGAACTTGCAGGAAAAATATTGCAATTCCAATTATTAATACTTTTCCAATACTGCCAACAATGATAATGTTGCAGAAAATAAATGAATTTGAATGATGAACTAATGTTGGAGTATTCACCGCGCCCGCTGTTCCAATCCTTACGATGATCAGTCGCAGATTGTACAGCTCAATTTAGATTTACTACCGGTAGAAGGAAGAACTGACGGATTTACTTGTCTACCGCCCTGTTAGATCTCCCCGGCCAACGGTTGGGCCAATGGGATGGACCGGCGCTACTCGGCCTCTTACATGACTCCAAGTTCGAAAAGAAGTTCACGACTCTGAACGTAAAGTTCGTCCCCCTTTCCCCAAGTATGATACGTGTTGATAAGACTCCACAAAGTAGTCGTATCTAGTTGGAAAGGAAAATTTAACATCATATCTCCCAAGATGCTGTTTGTTAGAGGATACCATCTTGTTCCAATAATCTTACCCCTTGAATGATGTGAAGGTTACTCAAAGATTCAATTGATAAACAGCAACCAAGTTGCGAGTGAAAAGAATAGTTTTACAAGATTTACGACCAGGAAGTCAACAAGATAAATGACATTGCTCAAGTAGGTTCCCCTATAATATGGAAGTTTGAGCGAGCATTTAAATCCTTTTAAGATAGATTTAAATGAAAAATAAAGAGTTGGGAACCTTTCCTTGATAAAATTGTCGTAAAAAGACTCCGAAATATTTTACATAATATCTGGAGGTGAAAGATAATATCTGAATAATATAAATCATTTTAAAAACAAGTTAAAAGAAATAAATAAATATTCCAAGAATATTTATTAACTCAATAATAATTACGGAATATTATTAAATCATAATATTGCTCGTAAGTAATCCTCGAATGAATATATAGAATTATTTACTAAATAAATCCCTCCTTAAATGAATATTCAAAATAATATCCATTAAATAATTAAACTCCGATAAATATTTAAAATAATATTCAATAAATAAGTCAAACCTTAAATGAATATTTGAAAATAATATTCATTTAGTAAATAATCTTCTAAATGAATATCCAAATAATATTCATTTAGTAATCAAAACTTAAAAGGGATATTCGAGATAAAATTCCTTAAGTAAATTGAACTTCCAATGAATATTTTAAAATAATATTCATCAAGTACATAAAACCTTAAATGAATATTCGAAAGTAATATTCATTTAATAAATAAAGTTCCAATGAATATCAAAATAATATTCATTAAATAATCAACTCTAAATGAATATTCGAAACTAACATTCATTTAATATCTATCGACTGAGATAATACTCGAATAACATTCCTCAAAATAAATAATAATCTGCCGTTGGAATCCCTCCGGGTTTCCATGACAATCTATATCTCAAAACACCGACTCCCGGTCTATATTTAAGAATGAATATCATATGCCCTTCGCTAAGGGTCTTACCGAAACAATCCGGCTTATAACTGATAATTCGTATCTAGTCTATAAGCCAATATCAATTCAGGGACAGGTATCATAATATAATTTGACAATAGGCATGCATGCTATGGCATATGTATCAGAAACAACAGATATACATATTATAACAACAACAGTTCCAAGGTATTGGAAACTTGCCTGGTAATCGGGTGTGGGTAGAGATAACGTGTCTTGGGTCTACACGATGATCTATAAACAATCTGAACATTCGAGATTAACCACTTAACACCTTTTAAAAGTCTAAGTATAAACTTCACTTAAGTCGAAACACATTTTCGAATTATCTCGTTATACACCTTTTAGTGTAACTCTTTTTATCACCGATACGATCCGACATTTGTTCGTTATTAAGACATGTCATCATACCCACACTTCGTATATACTTAAGTCGTATAAGTTCTAAAGTCGATCGATTACGAACCGAGATTATACCTCGAGTTTTATCGTTCGTTTTCTAAGTGTTTTACCAAAGTTATAACCAAGTACGCTTTTAGGGGTTCGTTCGTGTTTAACATTGATTCAAACATTTTTATAAAATCGGAAAACAATCTGTTTGATATGTGGTTTTCTCTCATACCTTCCTTATGACTCCTAGTATTTATTTACCAAGATTCGCCACTGAATAACATGTCTTACGAGGGTTCAATTGAAGTTACGAACTTTTACTTATGGTTCTGAACCAATTTTAGTAATTTGACCATAACTCCTAAACCGTAAGTCGGAATGTTTCGATTCTTGCGCCAAAACGATCTATGGCTCGAGATCTATAAGGACCAGTCATAATATTACCAAGGTCAGGAAATTATATTAACTGCCATTCTTGGTTTCTAAGTGTTAACAAAAATTCGGCATTACGACGGCTATAAATCGGACGTTCTAAAAATCATAACATCAACACCAAGCCACACCGGGCATAGATCCAACTTATACACATGATTTCTCATCTCAAAATGTCCAAGAACATATCTCTACATCATAATAATAATTATGTATAAAATCAACCATAAGATCATGCTAATATGCTTATAATCATACTAACATCCTAACAAAGCTCAAATCCATCAAGAACAAGCATATCCTTAAAGTAGATCTAGGGTTTCAAGAGTGGTATACCTCCTTGAGAGTGTGAACTAGCCTTACAAAGCTTGGTATGGACCTTGAAAATGGAAACAAAGGAATTTGGACTTGAAATTTCTAGGAGATTAGTTTTTTGAAATATAGGACTCACCATAAAAATTACAAGATCAAATGATGCTTGGAAGTGGGATTTCTCCCCTTGAATTTTGCAAAAATTCGAATGGAAGGTTTTGGAGAGTGGTAGTGTTTGTTTTTGTTTCTCTTGCCTTAGTCTCATCTAAAATGCATTATTGTGATGAGAGTAGGATAATATCTTGTGTTTAAAGTAGCTTTAATAAAGTGATGATGCAATGGATGATGAGAATTGCATGGACAAGTGTTGATCTTTGGTGGTGTTAAGGCTAACTAAGTAGTTTGCTTTGCTAAGTACTAGTTTCATCTCTAAGTATGCTAGTTGCATGAGTCATCACTTGGTTTGATAGATATTTTCCACCACTACATGCATGTATCTTGATTCCCTGCTTGTTTCTTTGTCCGGTTATTGCTCAATTCTTTGATCGTTTGGAGGAATAACTCATTCGTTTCTAGTTAGGGTTTTACCGGAATCCGTCTTAATATTTATACTATCATCCTCCATTCTCTTTAATAATTCTTGAACCTATTTTCCTTAAATCCCTTCAATAATTCCTTAAGTCTTTCAGTGTCCAGGGAAATCTCGGGGAAAATAAAAGTGCTATTTTTCAGAATCCGACAGCTTTTACATACACTCTTTTTCCCCCTGGATCACTAATACGAACTCAGAATTTCGTTCCGGGTACTTCTACATAGCGTCGTCTGATAATATTCCTAAATCCACCAAAATCACTATTCACCACTTATTCTTTTAGGGTTAAATAGATGTCATGGTTCTCTTTCGATCGTTCCTTGACCCTTTTTCGGAACCACTGGACTGATAACACATATCGATTTTGATGACATAAGAATAACCTTCCCCCTTGGAATTATCAAATCTTAATTTCCTAGGAGATAGATAATTCTTTTCTAGATTGTCAACCTATAGCATTCTTCATGACATATAAGTATTTGAATCCATATCCATTCCATAATAAAAGTTTTAATTCCTACCAAAAATCGGGGTTCTTACAGTCTCCCCTCCTTAAAAGGATTCCGTCCCGAAATCAGGTTGGAAACAAGAGTCGTTTGTCTGTCATTTCCCCCTTCAGCTTCCCGGTCAATTCTTAGTCATCCTACCCTTTCTCAGCACATCTACTGGTGCTACAATACGTACTTTATCCTTTTTCCATCAACTTTGCTACTTTTCGTACAACACATTATCCGGGTTATGCTCATACTCAGTCCTATACTATTATCCTTATTGATACCCGCAGTGGCTTTGGTATCACTATCGTGCTGCGAATTCGGAGATAACCTCACTTGCACTATGCATTTCCTGATCGCTTTAATCTTCGCAATCTCGATCAATATAGAGAAGTGGAAAGATTTATTGAGAGATCACTATGATCAATTGAACATTTATTATATTGCATAGTTAGTACAGAAGGGGGCCGGCCTTTAGCACTTGACAAGCAATTAAACAAGTTATGGTATTCCACTTAGACTTCTATCACACAGACAGATAGTCACGTAACAGTACCTCCCCTCCTTAAAGGGTTGTTCTTCTCAATTCATAAAGAAGATGAATAAGATAGAAGAAAAGAAAAGAATTCTAAAGGATTATAGAAAGGTTTCACGATTGTAAAATATTATACTCAGAATTTACCTCTGATCTATAGAGGTTCATCAAAAAAGAAAATAATCATAATTATATCCAATACTATTTGATCGCAATTTCACGTGTCAACATATCTTGCTGCTTTGTCCATTATTCTATGGACCTGTACTCTTGTTTAATCTTTAGCAACGCTCACTTCAGAAAATTCCTTCAACCTTTTAGGTTAAATCTTAGGTTTCTCGCTTGACACCATAGTTACTGACATTCCATGTCGCGCTACTAGCTTTTTCACAATACTAACACTATCAGGTTGTCATCCCGAGAATTCATTAGAAAATCCATTCATTAATACATTCATAACATTCCTTGCTTCTCATTTCATAGTTGCTTTCCCAGCCTTTTCTTTATCAATCACATCCTTCTTATTATATGATTCTTATTTACTCCTATTATTTACCTCCATCGTCATCTCTTTATTGAGGCATCTTTTGCACTTGGCACCTCCTTATTGGTATCCCGTCATATTTACTCTATAATCATCACATTATTCCAATTTAAACTTTCCGAAATGAATCTGGCCGATCCCTTTAACTTAGATCCAATATAATCTACTTCTGCCAACCTTGTTTCTCATCAATTGTTCTTTTCTATCCGTGATTTTCCACAGGTTGTTCTTCGTAAGTCAGACCAGGTCGTATATCTACCTGCTCGTACGCTTATCATCCATCGAGCATATACATTGTACTAGCATGGCCTTGCCACATGAAACACGTTACGATCATGCTATAAGTTTTGGGGGTAGAGCTGGCTCGAATGCCACCCGCCGAACACTTTTAAACTCTCAGATGGCCCAACAAATCTCGGGCTCAACTGCCCTTCTCTCCAAGTCTCATTAATTCTTTCTACGGGAATACTTTTAGCATCATGAATCATCAACCTCATATTCTCTATCTTGTTTGCGCAGAAGTACACTAACACAAACTTGCTTGTCATTCATCAACATGCCATTTAGCTTATCAATAGCAGCACTTTCTTTATCTTTACGTTGTCATCTACTTTCTTAGAAGAATCACCATCGCTTGTTGTTTACGTAGTGCGTTAATAGCTAACCATACGGGTTTCAAATCCTTTAGGGAGACAAAGTAATCACTATTCCTTATCCATAAGGAACACTTCCTGAACTTGATGTAGATATTACATGAAGTAGATAAAATTGCAGAAGAGTTTCAAGCATCGCAGCTATGTCAGGTTGATGAAACTATCACTCATGCATCTTCCATAAAAGACTGGAAACTTAACGGTTTACTTCGTCAATTTTGTATCATGGTCCTAGTTTGCCTCAAAACGGGACCTTCTAAGGTATGTAATATGCTTAAGTCGCCATTAGGAACCGAATCTTTACTTAAACTATTATTACCGTCGATTCTTGCACAGTCATCAGAAGGAATGTAAATTCCTCCACTCCGCTATGTCCTTCAAGGTCCTTCCAAATATCATTCTGTTTCTTCGGTATGAACATTTGTAATTATTCCTCTATACTTAGACTGTTGGCCACCTCATTGGCCTTTCCTGATAATAATAATTTCTTGTAATCAATGTTCTCTGGATACCTTCCAACTCAATTTTTTTTTTCTACCTCATTCCCATCACTGTTGGGTGAAAGCATTCTCCCTTAAGCTCTGCTGAAGGAGAAAATATTTATCAGCCTTTCTCCATAAGTCATTACTTCTACCTTTTCGTCGGAACGTTATCAAAGTTACTCTCAATCATACCTAGGATATTTGTTCTCTTAGTTCTTTCTTGTTCTAGGATAATCTCAACCTTCTTTGGTTCAATCCATACCTCATCATGGTTTCATACATGCCTCATCTGGCATTATTGTTATTGTGTCTTACATTCTCTACCAAACTTCTAGTTTGAAACTCAGAATATTAACTTTTTCCTTGTAAGGTTCCTTAGGTCGTCCTCATCATTCCTCCTGCATTTTCTAGGTACAGGGTATAGCAAGACGTCATTGATCAATACTCTAATAATTCTATTTAAGTCCTTTCCAGAACTCTTTTTAATAATCCTTACAGGTCATTGTTGCCTTAGCAAATCCAACTCATATCATCTGAATTCATAATGTCTTTATTAGGGTTAATGCCATCCCTTGTGCATTCCCCAGGGTTTGTCTTAATTTGTGGATATCCTATCTTTAATTCATCTGCCAAATAATTCTTGCATCCTATAATTGGCAATCAAATCATGTATCCTTAATAAGGGGCTCTTTTCAATCATTCTCATTTGATAATCGATCGGTAGCTTAATGCTAACCCCTTCTTTCAGATAGTTGTCAGCCTATTTGACCTTCCAAAAGACAACGTATGTCTATCTGCTCTCTTACCGAACTTGGTATTGGTAGCAAGGATGTTCTGGAAGATATTGGTTGAGTTCATCGTGAATCTCTTAGTACTTATCGTTCTTCGCAAAGGTACTTGTCTCAGACAAAATTTCTATAGCATACTGATCAATCTCTGACCACTTCTATACTCTCTTCATAAACCTTCATTGTTTGCTTTCCTTAGTCATAATATATTCATGGTATTTATAATACCCTAACATCATACACCTCAAGTCACTATACTTCTATTTTTACTCGTAATCTTGGACAATCATATACACAGGAATCACTTTAGTACGGGTGACCCCATTCCAAAAAAAAAAGTCAGGTAAATTCCCAATAAAAACATGGGTTCAGTAGAAGATTCCTACGATCTCATTAATGTTTTCTTTATATCAGAAGCCCTTGTAATCGGTGCTTACTTAGAAGCAACCCTGCTTTGTCCTTTTATTGCTGGTCTAGTCACTTGATAATCCTTTGTGACTTGGCCTCAACTGGCCACACTATAATAAAAATATATGATTTTAGGGGTTGGCTAAAAGCATTACTTTTCTAGCAATTGCCGGCATAGTGCCTTCTTCTTTGATACCTTTCTACCTTTCCAAAACTTTACTCCATATAAGTCTTAATCGACTACTCGGCACCGTCTCCGGTCACCTTTCCTCTACTTTTATCTTTTCAACTATTCTTATCAATCCCACGTACCACACAAGCTTACCATTCCTGGCATAACAGCCTTTTCACTTAAGCCAATCCCGGAGTTTCTCAGTCCGGCTGGTTTCTTACTTACATTTTATGTTTCCGTCCAATCTCACTTCATCATTTTATCTCTACCTTCGATTGTAATACTCAGGGTCCGTCTATTAACCCATTTTACGTCAACCTTACCCAATCCACCGGGTTCGCTCCAGTTTCCATTCTCTTCAATGATGTTCTCTGATAATCAGAAAGACAAGGTTTGCCAAAATTCGCCGAATTCCTTTCCAGAATCAGGAAAATTTTGGTTAATCTATCCACCTACTGGTAACATTGAGGAGACCAGTTTTGGAACCCGAAGAATAGTTCTATGAACCTTCAAGCATGTAGAACCACAAGCAGTCATAATTACAAAATAATCGTCATCAGGTTGGAAGTTTAACTACTGGAGAGGAACCAATTATATACATCCCTTAGAAGGGAATCAACAGTTTCAAACTGAAACCTGTCACAACGTCCTGATACCTATACGTCCTGATATTCAATATTACCAAATGTCAATCTACCTAACCACTAGTCTCAGAAGGAACATTACCGTCGGAGTTGGTTGTTCCACAAAATTGGCACTACTAAGGCCATCCAAACCTGGTGAACCGTGCTGTCCGAATGTATCCGCAAGTACTTTGTCGTGCTGTGCAAGCACACATCCTAATCCTTTATGCGAAGCGTTGTTGGAAGCATAAAGTCTCCTTTTTCCATTAAGCAATGCCAACTCTTGGTCATTACCAATTTCATCTTTTAGCTCTAGGAAGATTTTCTCACATTTTTCTCTTTAACTGCTGATCGTATTACTTGATCCATTATAATTCCACGTCGAAGTAAACTTAAGGTAACTACTATAATCCATTCAAAGAGAAGAAGGAATTTAATATTCCTCTGAATCACATGCATCTAACGCTTCTGGTTCGTCATTTAACTGTGTTGAAATAACCTTATACTCAGTCTCTGACAGTAGTCTCATTACGAGTTCATCTTGACTCACTGGTCTTATCTTCCGGTAGGTTCTGAGACCATTGTCTTGCTTGCTACTTCCTTATATAACTTTATCCAATCATGCTGTCACTTCCCAATGTCTTTACTTTTTATTGATTCATTCATGAACATTTCCCTGAATAAAACCACCTCATTAACCTCACTTTGGTTCCAAAAATTATAACCTAGGACATCTGCCTTCTCATGGCGAATTATTACTAACAATATTCATACTAATTCATTTATCAAATGATATGGCACTTACTACCTCCTTCTCACTTATTCCTAGGGACTCTGCTCCTCGTCCTATATCGATGTCTTTAATAATCATACATCCCTCTAGTTCTTTCATCGTTAATATGAAAGTCCCTAGGGATTCTCATCTATTCCCGTATAAGATCTTAAGTAACTCTTCCAATCCGTCTTACTTGCTGGTACTACATCCAGTAGTCCGGCTACGAATCCAACATGAATCTTCAGTTCTCTTGGTAATAGCTCGGTTCTTTATGCTCACTTTTCTGAGCACTATACCTTAATCGTCACAGTCTTTCTGGCTGCAGCCATCATTCCTCAAGGGTAAGCTCCTTATCCTAACAAGATTTTCCTTATCTACTGGAACCTCTTCCGGGTCTCCAGTAGGGTACTCTTATCGAATTTACCCGCTGATCTTTAGCATATAATAAAGCATCATCGTGCTGCTGCTCGTATGCCTCAAGGTCTGTCGCCTTACTCGTTGATACGATATCGAACTAAGTTACTATCATGATACTTAAGAGTTCCCATAAGGGTTTTATATGTCATCACTACATTAAGTAGTCCGACTATGAACTTGGCAAGAGTTCTTATTATATTAGTGAATTTATTATTTTAACGTCGCCTCATCTCTGGGGTTTATAACGTACGCTCTGATACCATTTCTGTAACACCCCCAGATCCGGGGTCCGGGATCCGATCGTTACGGTCTCCATTTCTGTCCATAATACTTGAACTTACTTCAACATATAATAAATTACATCTTTATGACCCAACACAACAATATAAAACACACCCGTTATAGTCCTAGGGATGAAATCAGAGTAACAATCAAATTTTATTAATCACGTTACAAGTTCTTACAACTCAAAAGAATTTCAATATGAATACATACTCTTTGCCATCCATTTTTAGAAGTCATACTAGCCCATATACTTGGTACTGAAAGAATGAATATGTCCTACCAATAGCTTTCTTTTCGGCTCAGGTAGTCTCATCGTCCTCGCCAGCATCGAGTGCGCCTTGTGCGAGTCATCTGGTCTAGCTGTTGTTGTGATATAATAATAAAGCAAGGGTGATCAATAGCCCACCAACAATAACGTATAACTGAACGATAATATATAACAGTTCAAAAGTATCTTTCAAACTATATGCCATGCATTTACGAAAATGATGCCAGTACAACATAAACGATGAAGTTACAAGGTAACTCAAATTTCATATATAGGTGGGAATATCTGCTATGTCAAAGATAAGCAAGATATTATCATTTATCATAAAAGAGGAACTTGCAGGAAAAATATTGCAATTCCAATTATTAATACTTTTCCAATACTGCCAACAATGATAATGTTGCAGAAAATAAATGAATTTGAATGATGAACTAATGCTGGAGTATTCACCGCGCCCGCTGTTCCAATCCTTACGATGATCAGTCGCAGATTGTACAGCTCAATTTAGATTTACTACCGGTAGAAGGAAGAACTGACGGATTTACTTGTCTACCGTCCTGTTAGATCTCCCCGGCCAACGGTTGGGCCAATGGGATGGACTGGCGCTACTTGGCCTCTTACACGACTCCAATTTCGAAAAGAAGTTCACGACTCTGAACGTAAAGTTCGTCCCCCTTTCCCCAAGTATGATACTTGTTGATAAGACTCCACAAAGTAGTCATATCTAGATGGAAAGGAAAATTTAACATCATATCTCCCAAGCTGATGCTTGTTAAAGGATACCATCTTGTTCCAATAATCTTACCCCTCGAATGATGAGAAGGTTACTCAAAGATTCAATTGATAAACAGCAACCAAGTTGCGAGTGAAAAGAATAGTTTTACAAGATTTATGACCGGGAAGTCAACAAGATAAATAACATTGCTCAAGTAGGTTCCTCTATAATATGGAAGTTTGAGCGAGCATTTAAATCCTTTTAAGATAGATTTAAATGAAAAATAAAGAGTTGGGAACCTTTCCTTGATAAAATTGTCGTAAAAAGACTCCGAAATATTTTACATAATATCTGGAAGTGAAAGATAATCTCCGAATAATATAAATCATTTTAAAAAGAAGTTAAAAGAATTAAATAAATATTCCAAGAATATTTATTAACTCAATAATAATTTCGGAATATTATTAAATCATAATATTGCTCGTAAGTAATCCTCGAATGAATATATAGAATTATTTACTAAATAAATCCCTCCTTAAATGAATATTCAAAATAATATACATTAAATAATTAAACTCTGATAAATATTTAAAATAATATTCAATAAATAAGTCAAACCTTAAATGAATATTTGAAAATAATATTCATTTAGTAAATAATCTTCTAAATGAATATCCAAATAATATTCATTTAGTAATCAAAACTTAAAAGGGATATTCAAGATAATATTCCTTAAGTAAATAGAACTTCCAATGAATATTTTAAAATAATATTCATCAAGTACATAAAACCTTAAATGAATATTAGAAAGTAATATTCATTTAATAAATAAAATTCCAATGAATATCAAAATAATATTCATTAAATAATCAACTCTAAATGAATATTCGAAACTAACATTCATTTAATATCTATCGACATAGATCCAACTTATACTGTTAGGCCGAATACACACTTATAATCAACTAAGTATGAGAGAATAACAATAAGTTCTTTAAAAACTTTAAAAACTGTTTGAATTAACTTCTCTCTCAGTGAAGTAAATTATCACAGAGAGCTGCTTAGGTTACAATGAATGATATTGTGTTACACGATCGACACCCTTCTAAGGTTAACCTAACTGTATTTATAAAATATACAGCTGCTATACAATCGATAATTGATACTCCTATAAATTAGCTATACAATTAATATCAATTACGATTGCTACTCGTCTCCTTAGTCAACTCAATCTCTTTGACAGCTATCCAATCTTCAAAGATATTGCTTCCATAATTATCTTCAATAATTCTTCAAACACTGTTGACAAGTAGACGCTTCCTCCAGACAGAGTTTAACAAACTCTATCGAGCTTCCAACTGTCAGCGTATAACAAACTCTGTTCAGCTTCTAACTGTCAGAGTTTAACTAAACTCTGACTGCTTCCTATTTAAACTCTGTTTTTCCCTACAAAACTTAAACACTGATATTAACCATATCAATTATATTTAACAATCTCCCCCAACTTGTTCATTAGTAAAAATGCACAAGTTAACAATAATTGATGATGTCAAAACAATTTCATACAAACACAGTGTTTATTAAAATAAGCAGAGTTTAAACTTGACTTAACAAAAGTCTACAGATAACAAGAAAATTCTTACAGACTTTAATCTCTAATCTCCTCAAGATCTGGCGTTGTTCTGAGATAATCTATAAGCAATCTTCTCTCTGCATTTTCAAGCTCAATCTTCATAGCTTCTTTAATCTTTCTTAGCTGAGGATCACTCTCATCTGTCTGATAGATAGCAGATCTAAGATCATAGATTTTGTTTCTCCTCATCTCATTTCCCAGTTTAATAAATTTTACTTCTTCTGACTGTGAATTGAATTCAAGTACTGTGATTCCCAAATCAGTCTTTAATTTTGCAGTACCCTTCTTCATTTCAATAAGATTTCCATTCCAGTCTCTGTACTTAGGAACATATCTGCTATTGCACTTCATCCCTCTGATTGCCAAATTCTGGAGCATTTTATGTCTGAGCACATTTGCAACTGATTGAGTCCTTTGACTATTCACCTTGAAAAGATATAGAACATATTCTAATTCTTCCCAATATTTCAAGCCAATATCATTCTCACCAATTCTAAATACTGTCCCATCAGCCATAAAGTACAAGAGAAAATCCTTCTTTAAACTCTTCTGATAAACTAACTGTACTAATTCCAGTGTGTCCAAACTCTCTTGAGTGACACCACGACCTGGAACAGCCAGTGAAGAAGGATCTCTGGGACCAGTATATTGCCTTTTGTCTTTATGTGAGCCTAGACCACCCTTATTGTTTCCAACCTTACCAGACAAAGCTCTTCCATCAGAAAAATCAATAGAAACTCCAGATAATAGATTTGGATCATGAAGTGTTCCTTTACCAAAAACTGATTGCAACTGAGAAGATAAAGGTCTAGACACAACTTGTGTAGCAACAGAGGTTGTGTTTTCTTTCTTCTGTACAACTTGTGTAGAAACAGAGGTTGTAACTTTCTTCTGTGAAATTTCTCCTTCAATGCCTTTCAGCTTGAGTTTAGCTTCTGCTATTGTTGATTTCTTTGATAACTGTGATCTTAGACTAGCATCAACATTTTCCTTGATCACAATGCCTTTAAGAACAGGCCTAGGAGCTTTTCCTTTCTTTAACTTTCCAGACTTTAAAGCTTTGAGATGTTCTTCTTGTAAACTCTTTTCTTCAGCTTTAATATCTTCAATTGTAGCTCCTTCCTCATTTTCTTCAATAAACAACTTAGCAGCCAACTCCTCATCAGCCTGTGGATTAGAAGATAATAGCAAACTCTTGCTCTTTGAAGTACCTTGAATATCAGTGTTTATCCCAGCAAACTGTGATTTAGAGGACTTGTTAGTTTTCAGAGTTTGAAGTTCTTCAGTTTTGCCCCTTCCTTTATTACTTGTTCCTCCATCTCCAGCATTATCCTTTCTGATCAGAGTTTGAGATTGCTTGCACTTTTCTTTAGCAACTCTCTCCCCCTTTTTGACATCATCAGGCATAAGAATAGATGTGATTAACTCCAGGGAGGTAGCAATAGAATTAATCTTTAAGGACATAGCATTCTGATTTTCTTCAACTTTGCTCAGCCTGTGAGACAAAGTTTCTTGATTCTGAGTAAGATAGTGAAATTTGGTCTTGTTGTCAAGTTTAATCATATCATCTCCTCTAACAACATCACCTCGAACATGAGAGATTGCCTTTTGACACAGATCAAACCTAGAATTGAGAGTCTTCAATTGTACAACTGTAGCCTTGAGACAAGATAGAATCTATGGATTTGTAATTGTTCTGGAGGTTCTCTTGACAAATTCAGCTGCTCTTGCAACAGGAAAGATACAGGTGTCCTTGTACCAGTCATTTGAGAATTGTTCATAGTGTTCTTCTTCAGCATCTGCTTGATTTGAAGGACCAGCAAAATCCTTAACCTTAGCATCAATCTGGACTGGTAAACTCTGAGAAGAGCTTGACTCAGTATTCCCTTCAGTTTCATCTTCAATCTCAGCTTCAACATGATGAGTGGATTCAGGAATTTGAATAGATGCATCAACAGTTTCAACAGTCTCAACAACATCCTCTGCAACAGGCTTTACAATATCCTCTACAGGTTGCACAATAGGCTCAGAGTTTATCTCCTTAGGTGGTTGATCAATTTCCTCACCCTTTTCAACAGATTGATGAGCATCAAAGATTAACTCAGTATGAGAAGCCACTGTTTCTTCATGTACCAAGGTGGTTTGATTGACTGCATCAGTGGCCTAAGAGAATACAACAGGTGAAGAGATTGGAATGTCCATGTTCTCAGAGAATGGGAACAATGGTTCAAGAATTTCATCCATTTGAGCATCAGCATTTCCATCTCTTTCAATCTCAACAGCAGGTATTTCCTTAGAAATATCCTCTGGAGCTTCAACATTCACATCTTCATCAGATTCTTCAATAATTAATCTCCTTCTCTTAGCTGGAGGATTCACTTCTGCTCTCTCTTCTTCTGAGACAGAATCATCAAGTATAGAAGGAGACTTAGGTTTGTTAGCCCTTTCCTTTCTAACCTTGTTTGGCTTAGAAGCTTTAGCCATCCTCTGTTTTCTTGATGGCCTTATAGACTTGCTTTTCTTTGGCTTCTTAGGTTTTGATTGTGGTTGAGGTTGAGGGTGTGATGAAGATTGTGGTTGTGAAGTAGTAGTAATTGTGGGTGGAGATGTAGGTTTAGTGATTGGTTCAGTGTTTATGGTTTGAGGTGGGTCAATGTTTGTGGGTTGAGGTGGTGACTGTGGAGGTTCAATGATTGGTTCGTGTTGTGATTCTTGTTGTTCTTGTGGTTGGTTGAGAAAGTTTCTGAGGGCAAGAGGATAGATAAACTCTGGTACTTGCTCTTTGTTAGATCCTTATTTGTCAAATCAGAAAACATTCTCTTATGACATTGGAAAGGTTGTATAACATCCTCATCAGCAATTGTCAAATTAGGTAAACAAGCAGAGAATAAACATTGACAGAAACGTGAGAAATAAACAGTTGTACTAGACTCTGCAAGTTTTTCACCTAAATTCATAAGTACAAGACGACCAAAATCGAAGTTACTCCCATGAAGAAGAGAATACCCGATTTGAAGACTTTCACCAGGAATTGCATCCTAGTTGGTGACCTTCTTGCCAAATGCGCGAGTAATGCAATCAAAGAAGAAGCTCCACTCCTTTCTGAGCCCTAGCCTTTTGACATCCCCAATCTTATCCAAAGAAGAAGAAAACCTTATTTGTTGTAACATTTCTTTTAATTGACCCACACCAGCCACAGAGTATGAAGTGTGAGTGTCAAAATCCAAAACCTCACGAACAGTTGCAGGAGTTATGACAAACTCTTGATCTTCATAGGTAAACACAATTGATGGAGTCCCATTCTCTCCACCATCATCATAAACCGAGTTTTTCCAGAAGGTTGAGATTTGTGTGGCCAAGAGTTTCTCTGGTTGGACAAGAGCCTTACCAATTTCAGAGTCTCGTAAGAAGTTTTGAATCAGATGAAATGATTCTGGGGCTTTAGCAGTGTCTAGTATTGCAGCATAATTGTTTGTAACAAAAGTTAATCCCTGAGCCGCAAAGTTCTTGGTTGCCATTAGAACAGTATAATAGAGAAGAGAGTGTATGGAAAAGTGTTTGTGAAAATGCTTAAGTGAAAGTAACAGAGAAATTGTGTGTGATGTTGTGTGTTCGTGGTTGTAAAGATGAAAAAGTGAATAATGAAATGATTTTGATTAGATCTGTAATTGAAAATCAAAACCCAATCGTTTTAGACATTAAACACGAAACCAATTTCTTGTTAAGTGTGTGAGTGGGACACGTGTCACATAAACAGTGGAACAGTTATTTACACGCGCAGTAATAATGCCTATTATTACTGCTGTTCTCTCTCCTATTTCCAATAAGCTTTAACTGTCTAACACAATTAAACAACTGGCACATATTACATGCAAATGTCAAAATCTCTTTGTGTACTCCAAGTATATGTTCTGTCTGAAATAAAATATTACCTTAGAGTACTCAACAAAATCCAACAGTGTTTATCAATTCTCCAACTTAATTAGTGTTATCCTTTCAAACACTGCACAGTTGTGAATATACGTGTGTGTAGAGCAGAGTTTACTAGATCAGTATTTAGAGCATCTAGTATTTCATAAAATCCATAAAATAAATCAGTAAGCACTGGATGTACAAACTCTCATAGTAAACACTGAATATATGATGAATGCTAAACTCTGTAGTAAATAGTTTATATACAGTAATAATTAACCTATAACCCTTTTTTTTTCTCCAGTAATCAGAGGTTGAAACTAGTCACCAAAAATCCTATAATTTTAGCCCTTATCAATTTGATAAGTTCTTGGATCTTCCTAGCTTTCGACTAGTCACCAAAAATTAGAGAATTTTAGCCCTTACTATGTACCAGTAAGTTCCTGGATCGTCCTAGTTACAAACATGATCTCAAAGGAGTTCTAACGATCTATATATTTTAGCTTTGGGGTTGTTCTAATAATAGAATCTAATTTAACAATGTATAACTAACAGAGTTTAGAGCTCATCAACATCAGAAATTATTTATGAGAGGCAATGCACACAGTATTTACAGACTCAGAGTTTAGCATAAATAAAGTAATAGATGCTATAAATATAGAACATTGTCATGCTGTGTTAACTTTCTGCACAGTTTAAGATTAGATCACAGATAACTTAGAAAGATTCATGACTAATTACTGAGAATAATGTTTCATACATGTATCTACATCGGTGTTTATGTTCAGAAGGAAACATTATCAGAGTTTCTCAGAGTTTATTCAACAGTTAACAGTGTATGACTAAAAAGCATGCTAACAGAGTTTAACAGTCATTGAGCAGAGTTTGCATATCAGAGATTAACATACCACAGAAATATGAGCAACACAGTACATAAGTAGAGTTTTGAGTCTAACCAATATCTCTAGTCAAAACTAGAGACCATTCCTAGTTCATTTACCAGCCTTGTAAATACAGCTTCACTCGATGGCTTGGTGCACAAAATGAAGCTCAATATTCCCTTCTTCTACATGTTCTCTGATAAAATGGTACCTTATGCTGATGTGCTTGGTCATTGAATGCTGTACTGGATTACCTGTCACAGCAATAGCACTTTGATTATCACAGTAAATAGGTATTTTACTGTATCTCAATCCATAATCCAGTAATTGATTCTTCATCCACAGAATCTGTGCACAACAGCTACCAGCAGCAATATACTCTGCTTCAGCTGTAGATGTAGAGATTGATTTCTGTTTCTTGCTGTACCAAGAAACAATTCTATCACCAAGAAATTGACAACTTCCACTAGTACTTTTTCTGTCTATCTTACAGCCTACAAAGTCTGCATCAGAGTAACCAAGAAGCTTGAAGTCTGATTCTCTTGGATACCACAAACCTAAAGTTATGGTTCCCTTAAGATATTTGAAGATTCTCTTCACAGCTATTAGATGTGGTTCTCTTGGATCTGCCTGAAATCTGTGTCTCTATCCAACTTTGTTGTTGTTGCCATAGGAGTTGTTGTAGATGAGCAGTCAAGCATGCCAAATTTCTTTAGAAGATTTCTGGTATATTTTGCTTGATTGATAAAAATTCCATCATCTGTTTGCTTCACCTGTAGCCCTAGAAAATAACTGAGCTCTCCCATCATGCTCTTTTGATACCTAGACTGCATGAGCTTGGCAAACTTCTTACAGAGTTTTTCATTAGTAGATCCAAAGATTATGTCATCTACATATATTTGAACTAATAACAGATCACTACCAAGATTGAAATAGAACAAGGTTTTATCAATTGTACCTCTGTGGAACCCACTTTCTAAAAGAAATTGATCCAGAGTTTCATACCATGCTCTTGGTGCCTGTTTAAGTCCATAGAGTGCCTTGTCAAGCCTGTAGACATAATCTGGATACTTGGGATCTACAAATCCTGGTGGTTGTTCAACAAACACTTCTTCTTCAAGTTTTCCATTCAGAAAAGCACTTTTCACATCCATCTGAAAAACCTTAAATTTCTTGTGAGAAGCATATACTAGAAAGATTCTTATTGCCTCCAATCTTGCAACTGGAGCAAAAGTTTCATCATAGTCTATTCCTTCTTGCTGTGAATAGCCTTTGGCCACAAGTCTGGCCTTGTTTCTTGTAACAACCCCATCACTGTCATTTTGTTTCTGAAAACCCATCTAGTACCAACAACAGATCTATTCTTTGGTCTAGGTACAAGAGTCCATACTTCATTTCTCTAAAATTCATTTAACTCCTCCTGCATTGTTGTTATCCAGTCAGCATCTTGAAGAGCTTCTTCCACTTTCTTTGGTTCAGTTTTGGATAGAAATGCATGGAACAGACATTCATTTGTTGTAGCACTTCTTGTCCTAACTTTTGCATCTGGATCTCCAATGATTAAATCAGGTGTATGTGATTTTGTCCATTTCCTAGCTGTAGGTAAATGACTTCTATCAACATTTGATCCTCCCCCTTGATCAATGTTCTCCTGATTATCTTGATGCCTTTCTTCATTCTCTGAAGCTCCCCCTGAATTTGATCTCTCAGAGTTTGAACTATCAGAATTTGAATTTTCAGAGTTTGAGTTATCAGAGTTTGAATTTGATCCAGAATTTTCAGTTGACTCACTATCAGAATTTGAGTCATCACTATGATCATGCTCCCCCTCAACTGGTTCTCCTTTTTGTTCGGACTGTACTATTTCTTCTGTGTGTACCAGTAGAGGTTCAGAGTTTGCATCAACAGAGTTTGTTGGACCAGTGTCATCAGAGTTTATTTCATCAGAGATTATATCTTCATTTTCGAAATGCAACTGATCATGTTCATCAACATCTTCAAGTCCAGTGATTTTCCTGTCATCTAATGACACATGAATAGATTCCATAATCACCCTTGTTCTCAGATTATAAACTCTGAATGCCTTGGTTGACACTGGATAGCCAACAAAAATTCCTTCATCTGCCTTTAGCTCAAACTTGGTCAACTGTTCAGGATGAGTCTTCAAAACAAAGCATTTGAACCCGAAAATATGAAAGTATTTCAGGTTAGGTTTCTTTTTCTTCACCATCTCATATGGTGTTTTTCCATGCTTGTTGATCAGTGTTGCATTTTGAGTGAAACAAGCAGTTTGAACTGCTTCTGCCCAGAAATAGGTTGGCAATTTTGCTTCATCAAGCATAGTTCTGGCAGCTTCTATTAAGGTTCTGTTCTTCCTCTCAACTACACCATTTTGCTGTGGTGTACCAGGTGCAGAAAATTCTTGCTTCACTCCTCTGTTCTTGCAGAATTCTTCCATTGTTGCATTTCTGAATTCAGTTCCATTATCACTTTTGATTATTTTGACTTTGTGTTTTGATCCTTTGTCCAGTAGCTTTACATGCTCCATCAGACTTAATGCAGTTTCATCCTTCTTTGCTAGAAAATACACCCAAGTGTATCTGGTATATTCATCAACAATAACTAGAGCATATTTCTTTCTTCCAATTGACAAGACATTTACTGGTCCAAAAAGATCAACATGTAACAGATGATATGGATCAACAATTGAAGATTCAGACTTTCTCTTGAAAGAGGTCTTCCTCTGTTTGGCCTTTTGACATGAATCACACAGACCATCAACATTTAGTAAAGACTTTGGAAGTCCTCTAACAAGATCCTTTCTTATCAGCTCATTGATGTTGTTCAGATTCAAATGAGAGAGTTTCTTATGCCACTTCCAACTCTCTTCATTTGACATTCTTGTTGACAGGCACATTGTTTTTCCATCAGAGTTTGTCAACAAGCTTGCTTCATAGATATTGTTGTGTCTTTGTCCAACTAAAACAACTTTCCCTGTGGTTTTGCTGATAACCTCACAGTATTCAGGTTGAAAATCTACATGAAAACCTCTGTCACAGATTTGACTCACAGATAGCAGATCATGCTTGAGTCCTGGAACCAGAGCTACATTTGTGATGATGACACTTCCAAGATTAGTATTGCCATATCCCAGAGTATGTCCTATGTTGCCATCTCCATAGGAAACTTTTGGGCCAGCCTTCTCCACATACTCCGATAGCAGGGCTTTATTACCAGTCATGTGTCCTGAACATCCACTGTCCACAACTAGGATGCTGTCCCTGATGCCCTGCAATCACAAACAATTACTAAGGATTAGATTTAAGGATCCAGACTTGCTTGGATCCTTTGGCTTTTTTAATTCTGTTAGATTTAGCAACGGAATTTTCATTATCAGAGTTTAAGGTAACTTTATCAGAGTTTACACTTGCAGAATTAACTCTAACCCATTTCAGATTAGGTTTCAGTTCATAGTAATTATGATAAATAGCATGATAATTTCTGCAAATATAGATAGAATGCCAAGTGCTTCCACAGTGTTTGCATAAAGCCTGTGGTTTAGTTCTAACATTATCTTTCTTTACTTCAGACTTGGAAGGTAAAGAATTAATTTCTTTGTTCTTCCTGCAAAAACTAGCAAGATGGTTAGTACTACCACAGTTATGACATGTCTTTCTTGGAGCTAAAGTAGCAAACATTGGATAGTTGCCTTGAGTAATGCATACTTTACCATTTCTGTTCTTTCTAGACACTTTCTGTTTCTTATCAAGTTTTAACTCCTTAAGCTTATGCTTAAGTTGTTTATCTGTCATTAAACCAATATTAACCTATTTAACACTAGTTTTTCTTGGTTCTTTCTTAACATCTTCTTTTCCACCTTCAAATCTAGGTTCATTTATTCCATTAACAAATGTTCCAAATTTCTTAGGTGGAAGAGGTGGTCTAATCTTGACGGTATTCTGAAATCTAAGTTCATCTTTCTCAGAATAACCTAGACCTACAGTGCCAGATTGAAAAACTTCTTGAGTGTCTTTTCCTGAGTGAGTCCAAGTTTTAATAATGTGATTTGCCTTTTCCAACTCAGATTCTAGTTGTTTATACAGACTTAACAACTCTTGTTCAAGATAGACATCATCATCTCTCTCCTTTTGAACTTGCTTCATCTTAACAAGTTTCTCTTCTACAACCTTATTTCTCTCTTTGAGTTCAGAATTCTCAGTTTTGATTCTCTCATTCTCTAAAGTCTGATCCCTATAACTGATATGCAAAGACTTAAGATATATTCTTAATTCAGTTATATCATCAATGTTATAAGCATAGGTAGTTAGAGGTACCTTGTTTTCAGAATCTACAGCTTCATCAACAGTAGTAGCCATGAGAGCATAGTTTACATCCTCGTCTGAGTCAGAGGTGTCTGCCCAATCTCTGCCTTTAGTGAAGAGTGCCTTCTCAGTTTTACCCTTCTTGCACTCAGGAGCATAATGGCCCATCTCCTTACACTTGTAGCATTGAATCTCAGACTTGTCTCTTTTCCCAGATTTGGTATCCTTTCTCTCAGATTTTCTGAAATTCTTCCTGTCAAACTTTGAATCATTCTTGGAGAATCTCTTTCCTTTCTTGAAGTTCTTGAAACCTATCTTCTTGAAAGTCTTTACCATCAAAGCAGCCATTTCCATCATTTCCTCATCATCTTCAGAATCAGATGATTCATCTGCATTTGAGTCAACATCAGAGTTTGATGACTCACTTTCAGAATGAATGACCAAGGCTTTTCCTTTTGCCTTCTTCCTTGATGCTTCCTTCTTTGAGGGTCTTTCTTCAACTCTTAGAGCAACAGATATTGACTTTCTACCTGATCTTCTGCTTCTCTGTTCCATTTCTAGTTCATGAGTTTTGAGCAGCCCATAGATCTCATCAATATCAGTATCAGCCAGATCATAGTTGTCTCTAATAGTGGTTGTCTTAACATCCCACTTTTCAGGTAGAGAAAGAAGAAACTTGAAATTTGAATCTTCTAAATCATATCTTTATTAACCAGTGACAGATCATTAAGTAGCTTACAGAATCTGTCAAAGGTTTCTGTCATTGATTCTTCAGATTTAGCCTCAAAGTGTTCATACTCCTGTGCGAGTATGTTCCTTCTATTCTTCTTAATTGCAGCAGTTCCCTGACATCTAACCTCTAGAGCATCCCAAATCTCTTTTGCAGTTTTACAATTGATCACTTTGTTAGACATAACATTATCCAAAGAACTATGAAGAAGATGTCTAACCTTTGCATCCTTTCCAATGGATGAAATATCCTCAGGAGTCAAATCTTTCTTCTCCTTTGGAATAGATTTAGCTTCCTGTCCAGCAGCAACAACAGATAATTTTATAGGCTTATGAGGGCCTTCATAAATTCTGTCAAGATATTCTGGATCTGTAGCTTCCAGAAACATAGCCATTTTCACCTTCCAGGTTGAGTATTCTGCTGGCTTAAGAATAGGAACCCTGATTGTTTCATATCGACTCACAGCTGTAGGTTGAGCCTTCTCAGCACTAGAGCCTGATGAAGAAGGAGGAATTTCTGCCATTGATTATAGTTGTGTGTGTGTGTGGATCTTAAACTGTATTAAATTAACAGATTAAGCTCTGATACCAATTGTTAGGCCGAATACACACTTATAATCAACTAAGTATGAGAGAATAACAATAAGTTCTTTAAAAACTTTAAAAACTGTTTGAATTAACTTCTCTCTCAGTGAAGTAAATTATCACAGAGAGCTGCTTAGGTTACAATGAATGATATTGTGTTACACGATCGACACTCTTCTAGGGATAACCTAACTGTATTTATAAAATATACAGCTGCTATACAATCGATAATTGATACTCCAAAAATTAGCTATACAATTGATATCAATTACGATTGCTACTCGTCTCCTTAGTCAACTCAATCTCTTTGACAGCTATCCAATCTTCAAAGATATTGCTTCCATAATTATCTTCAATAATTCTTCAAACACTGTTGACAAGTATACGCTTCCTCCAGACAGAGTTTAACAAACTCTGTCAAGCTTCCAACTGTCAGCGTATAACAAACTCTGTTCAGCTTCTAACTGTCAGAGTTTAACTAAACTCTGACTGCTTCCTATTTAAACTCTGTTTTTCCCTGCAAAACTTAAACACTGATATTAACCATATCAATTATATTTAACATATACACATGATTTCTCATCTCAAAATGTCCAAGAACATATCTCTACATCATAATAATAATTATGTATAAAATCAACCATAAGATCATGCTAATATGCTTATAATCATACTAACATCCTAACAAAGCTCAAATCCATCAAGAACAAGCATATCCTTAAAGTAGATCTAGGGTTTCAAGAGTGGTATACCTCCTTGAGAGTGTGAACTAGCCTTACAAAGCTTGGTATGGACCTTGGATTGCCTTAAGCTTGCTAGATCAACCATGAAAACAAGAAAATCAAAGATTAGTTTTCATGAAAACACTATTTATCCTCCTACTAAATGATTTATTTGAAAATGGAAACAAAGGAATCTGGACTTGAAATTTCTAGGAGATTAGTTTTATGAAATATAGGACTCACCATAAAAATTACAAGATCAAATGATGGTTGGAAGTGGGATTTCTCCCTTTGAATTTTGCAAAAATTCGAATGGAAGGTTTTGGAGAGTGGTAGTGTTTGTTTTTATTTCTCTTGCCTTAGTCTCATCTAAAATGCATTATTGTGATGAGAGTAGGATCATATCTTGTGTTTAAAGTAGCTTTAATAAAGTGATGATGCAATGGATGATGAGAATTGCATGGACAAGTGTTAATCTTTGGTGGTGTTAAGGCTAACTAAGTAGTTTGCTTTGCTAAGTACTAGTTTCATCTCTAAGTATGCTAGTTGCATGAGTCATCACTTGGTTTGCTAGATATTTTCCACCACTACATGCATGTATCTTGATTCCCTGCTTGTTTCTATGTCCGGTTATTGCTCAATTCTTTGATCGTTCGGAGGAATAACTCATTCGTTTCTAGTTAGGGTTTTACCGGAATCCGTCTTAATATTTATACTATCATCCTCCATTCTCTTTAATAATTCTTGAACCTATTTTCCTTAAATCCCTTCAATAATTCCTTTAGTCCTTCAGTGTCCAGGGAAATCTCGGGGAAAATAAAAGTGCTATTTTTCAGAATCTGACAGCTTTTACATACACTCTTTTTCCCCTGGATCACTAATACGAACTCAGAATTTCGTTCCGGGTACTTCTATATAGCGTCGTCTGATAATATTCCTAAATCCACCAAAATCACTATTCACCACTTATTCTTTACTTATTCTTTTAGGGTTATATAGATGTCCTGGTTCTCTTTCGATCGTTCCTTAACCCTTTTTCGGAACCACTGGACTGATAACAGATATCGATTTTGATGACATAAGAATAACCTTCCCCCTTGGAATTATCAAATCTTAATTTCCTAGGAGATAGACAATTCTTTTCTAGATTGTCAACCAATAGCATTCTTCATGACATATAAGTATTTGAATCCATATCCATTCCATAATAAAAGTTTTAATTCCTACCAAAAATCGGGGTTCTTACATGTGTGGAACCTTGACTGGCTCACATGGCTTACTTGGTCACTAGGGCATGTATGGAACCCTGATCGGCATACATGACTCCCTTCATTATTTGGGCTTGTGTGGAACCCTGATTGGAACACATGGATCCCTTCATTACCAGACATGTGTGGAACCTTGACTGGCTCACATGGCTTACTTGGTCACTAGGGCATGTATGGAACCCTGATCTGCATACATGACTCCCTTCATTATTTGGGCTTGTGTGGAACCCTGATTGGCACACATGGATCCCTTCATTACCAGACATGTGTGGAACCTTGAATGGCTCACATGGCTTACTTGGTCACTAGGGCATGTATGGAACCCTGATCGGCATACATGACTCCCTTCATTATTTGGGCTTGTGTGGAACCCTGATTGGCACACATGGATCCCTTCATTACCAGACATGTGTGGAACCTTGACTGGCTCACATGGCTTACTTGGTCACAAGGGCATGTATGGAATCTTGATCGGCATACATGACTCCTTTCATTATTTGGGCTTGTGTGGAACCCTGATTGGCACACATGGATCCCTTC
This sequence comes from Saposhnikovia divaricata, assembly GCA_036435485.1. NCBI lineage: Eukaryota > Viridiplantae > Streptophyta > Magnoliopsida > Apiales > Apiaceae > Saposhnikovia > Saposhnikovia divaricata. Next base: position 136,415,436 of record CM071600.1, read on the forward strand.
ATTACCAGATATGTGTGGAACCTTGACTGGCTCACATGGCCTACTTGGTCACTAGGGCATGTATGGAACCCTGATCGGCATACATGACTCCCTTCATTATTTGGGCTTATGTCGAACCTTGATCGGCACACCTGGATCCCTTCCTTCTTTGGTCATGTATGGAACCCTGATTGGCATACATGGTCTCATTTGTTATTAATCATGTATGGAACCGTGATTGGCATACATCAATCTTTTAATCATCGACCTACGTGGTTACAAGAGTTAACTCGTATGAATTATCAAATATTTTACTAATGCAGCCTTATAGGAATGGCTTACATGACATTACCACATGTGATTTATTAAATGACTAAGGCTCTCGGAACAGAGGCTTCCAGGCTGAGCCTCCGGCACCCAGGCTACCGGGTACGAATTACCGGCAAAAGGGCTCCCGGAGTCAGGTTCCCATCTTTGGGGCTTCCAGATGCTATAGGGTTACCGGACGGTACCCCCACACCCAGGGTGGCAAGCACGCGGACTAAGGTATAAGTAGTTTATCATTTTTGGTTGCCTATCCAGGTACGTTTTGATATAACTACTCGAGTACACCTCTATACTTCATTACGATCCAAATGTTCAATTCTTGATTCATGATTTATCATTCAATTGATTTAATCAACGTAAATGTGACATATATCCTCTAGATACTCGTATAAACTTGTCTTATGATCAATCAGGAGAATCATATTACTTGTTAAAATCTGATAGTTGCATTTAGTTATGGATTGTTTTAAGTTATAGTATCACCTTTCTTACTTAGCAAATTAATACCCCAGGGTATAAAAGAGCTTATAGTCGGAATCGTGAGAATTATCAATTGTGAAGTAGTACTCGTTGAATAATCAGCGAATAATTCATGCACGATTAAGTTAGAAAGGCATGTTCAAAGACTTAGTCTAGACCAAGTTACTTGTGTCATGATCATGGTAGCCTGCAAGCGTCCATTACTGAGCCTTTATACGAAAAATACTTAGGGCATAACCAGCCATAATAAGGTAATAAAATAAACGTGCATTAAGTTGATAACCAGTCTAAGAGTACCAAGGCCCAAGGCCATAGAACGAGTGAAGTTAAGTCACAGAGTTAAAACGTTACATGTGTGGAGCGTTATAGGAGCCCACCCCCTTTAAAACCAAAAAAATCTGTAAACCAGCAGAACACAAGTTCGAGATGATAAAGATGCTTTACGAAAGTTACTTATGCGGAAGGAGTGTCCTTACTTGCCTCAGAGCCGCGAGAATCCTCCACAGGATCAATCTTCTTAGAGGGATCGCTCACGGTAACCTCAACCACATCCGCGGAAGCCCCGACCTTAACCTCAGAGGTGGCGGTATTTTCAACATCATCATCTTCGACAATCGGGGTCGTGGTAGCAACCTTAGGTTTGGCAGCCTTGAGCTTTGCAGCTTTCGCCTTGAAGCCCTCCACTTGGGCTACCGCATCCTCTCCTAGGACCGCCCAGTCGAGGTCCAGCATCACCTTCTAAGTTGATTTCATGTAGTCCCGGGCACCTTTAGAAAATCCCATCTTGTACCTCTCTGGAAAAGCTTCTTTGTACTTTCTGGCCGCAGCCTGCAGGGCATCCACCTGGGTCTGTAACTCTTTGAATGTGAATGCATGGGAGGCTTCCAGTTCCTCCTTCTCTTTGTCTTGGCTGGAAATAACCTTGCCAAGCTTATCCTTCTCCTTAGTCACTACCGAGACATCATTCTTCAACTTCTTATTGGCGTCAAATAACTTTTTCTTCTCATCTTCAAGCGCCTGGATATCTGACCTTAACTGCTTCACCTTCTCCCTAAGTCTCATATCTCCGTGGGTGGCCATGGCAAGCTGGTTGGAAAGCCTCAATTGATGGAAGAAGCTCTCGCCAGCAGAAGACAACATGGACCTGGCAGCATCTGAGCTCTTCAGTTTAGACCACCCCGAAATGACCTCTATGGGAATGTGACCACCTGCCAGACGGTAGAACTGTTCAACGTCACCCATAGGAGCACTTGGCTGAGAGATTTTGGCCTTCTTTGATGAAAGGGTTTCCGGGGTCGATGCCAAACTCCCAGAAACTTGAGATAGTCTACGCTTGTCTTGGGCGGAAGTCTCAACCTTAACTGTTGTAGAGGCGAGAACCCGAGAGATGGGGGTAGCCTTGATAGGGGTCTCGAGCATAACCAGGTCATCATCACGGAACAAGTCTTCATATTTCTCGGAAGGCTGAATGAATGAAGGCACGGATCCAGACATACCTGAAAAAGTAATATGGGAAGAAAATATTAGATGAACGACATACATCATATTTACTATGCTAAAGAGTAGTATAGAACAATAAAATGCAGTCAAGATAGACTAATCAAATGCAAAATAACAATGAGGAAATGCAAACCGAAGATAGCCTCGGTAAAGTTCTGGGTCCCCAGCTCGGGCAACCGCCCGGGAGCCTCCTCGCCAACACTATCACCTGAGGTAGAGGGCGAGGCACTATTAAGCAGGCCAAAGCCCAGACTAACCAGGACCTCAGGTGTGAGCAGGATATCACCATCCCCAAGGTCGGCTGCTAACTTCGCGACACGATTAGCACTTTTCTCCTCCACCCCCTCTAGCGGAGTGGGATCCGAGAACCCTAAAATGGGCGGTCGAATGTGAGAAATACTTATGACTAGTGGATAGGGAAGAATCAAAAGATGGCGAAGGAAAGATGCTTACTTGGAGACGTGTTGAAATCCTTTCTAATTTCCCCACCATCATAACAGTACAAGAACATTTCTTGCCAATCGTACATTCCTCGTATATTACCCTGAACACACTGACCGTGGTGGTTATTCCATGACGTGAGATAATATATCCCCGCTTTTCTTATAACCTCTTTCAATTGGTAAAAATACCATAGTTCTCTCACCGACAGTGAAACCTTAAAGTGCTGATGATAGAGAACATACATACAGGCTGCCACCCGAAAGGAATTGGGGGTCAGTTGAAGTGGAGCCAGATCATAAAAATCAAGAAGCTCGTGGAAGAATGGATGCATGGGCAAAGAAAACCCGAGTTTAAAGTAATTTGCAGACAAAACGGCACCCGGGATAACCTGTTCAGGTTCAAACATATCAAACAGATGACATCTCTCCCCCTTATCGGGGATTACCAATGAGCATCCCGGATTGGAAGATTTGAGCAGCTTCTCCAACCTATCAGGGTTCATAATGGAGTCCATGTTCTAACAAGAAAGTACTTTCTTAACCACTTTCTTTAACTTTACCTCCTTTTCATCATCTTCATAATCATCACTGTTGAAGAATGGTTGTTCCCCATCCTTCCATAAGTCATCATAAAAGCCAGTATAGATCCCCAGACGCAGCTCTTTCCTCATCTTCCGTATTAGAACTCAGGGTTACCGGATCGACAGCGGCTACCCCAAGGTTTGAAGAACCTGCCTCTTGGAGATAAAGAGGATACCTATTAACAATCTATACCTCGAGGGGATTGATCACTTCCACCCAAGAACGGGTGGGAGAGCTCACGGAAGGCCTTGCGGAAGATAGAGGGCGAGGGAGAAGGAGATCATACAAATGGGTAGACCAGGAGTCAGACGGGCACCTAAAAACTGGTGATAAATGTCCCGGGTGATTGGATGAGCCTTCTGGAGATGAAGGGTAAGACATCTGCAACCAAGGAAAGGAAGCAGGTCAATATAAGAAGTTGGGAAGGGGAAAAGGTGCTCTTAAAGAGACTGGGAACTACCAGCGATCACGAAAACCCCCTAACCTAAGGGGTATCACGGCAGAAGTGAACGTACCCCCCAACAAAGCCAGGATGAAAAGAACCTTCTAAGCAACATACTACTCAAAATTCACTTGAGGCTAAACAGGTTAAGGCTCGGGGGGTGGCTATTGGCGTGGTAACTTAGAGTGATGGTGTCATGGTTGCACAATCTAAGCGGAAAGAGGAAAAATAGGCCTAGGGTATCGTCAACGTACTCAAGCCAATCAATTACAGACATTTACTCAGTGAAATAGGTTCAAAACAAATAGAGTTCACAGAGAACGAACATCAAATATATTATGGATATACTAAGAAATGGCCGGAAGGATAACCGGAATATTAATCACCCCAAACTCATTTGATACATGCTTTGTAGAACAAAGATTTATACATGCATCCTGCTATTTAAGCATATAAATTTAACTTAGATACGATTCAAAATCTAGGAAGGACAACAAGGATCTATGATTAAGCATACTCAATTCGGACAAATCAAAATGAATCGCATGCAATGATCACTAAGGGTTCAAGTCAATCATCGATTCAAGGACGTAAACAAAACACCAAATTGTATATACCAATATATGAAAATGACAGTAGGTGTGTGGGAACTGTATACATATGATTGACCACACAACTGAGCATACGAGCCAAGAAATCGGGAAATGCACCTGAATAGGGGTGAGAAGACGAGTACATAAGCGCTTTAACCTTCACCGGAGACTTCATCGGAGATCCTGGAAACCTTCTGTGTATTTGGGAAAGAGTATGTCGTATAGATGAAAAGAAAAATGAAAGGCCTAAAAGTGTTAATATATTGAAACAAAGAGAGAAGAGGCACAACCCCTGTTGAGTGAATGTGGCACAGAAAACAAGGCATGGGGGGAAGCGTGTTGATATAGGGAGTGAACCGCTTCTAGCCTATCTCGAAGGAAAAGTGAAGTTTAAATTCAAATTGTTCTTTCTTGATAATTATCTTTTTATTTACCAAGAATAAGCGAGTTAATTTGTCAATTAGCCGAACTAAAAAGGACTCCCATCTTTGCGAATTATTTATTCAGAATACCGTAATGCAATCACCAAATAAAAGAAATGACATTTATTCAAATGTTTACAAGTGATATTTCTTTCCATTCACACCTTCTATTGAATCAAATTGTCATGGCAGAGGGAAAATGAATCATTGATTGAGGAAGCGGCACCCTGTGAATAATTGCTTCCCCTTGCATTCAGTACTTCAGGGAACCGGGGGGGTAGTTGTTGTGACCAAAATCTTGCATAGGTTAGATTTAGGCCTACTAGAGGATTAGGGTCCAGATCCATGAGGAAACTAAGTGATCTGTCAGGCTTCCAAGGGCCCATGGCAGCCCTAGGGGTTACCATGTACATGGCAGTAAGGAAATGTGTGGCTTAGGATCCCAAGGGCATCCCCATGTGGATAACCTATAACCATTACCAGTCATCCAGGAGAGCTTCCAGAGTAGCTTCCATGATGGGGTTACCGGAGGGGGTACCGGAGCCAGGCTACCGGGCGGTACCCCCAGCTTCCGCCGGAAGCCTGATTAGGCTGCCAATTCAGATAAGGCAGACCTCCTACTTTTTAGTAACACGTCTATATCACCTAAAAACACTCCTAAACAGATATACATTCAGTTATTAGAGGATATATGTCATATATACTTGATAAATGATACAAAATCATGATAAATACAAAGGATAATCATTCTATATTACCATAACAGCTTGGTAACCTCAAAATATACATCATACACGATTTATATCAGAAATAACAGTCATTATCCCACTGGAGAGAGGATAATTGATCATGAATAATCGATCATTTCATTTCAGAACTACCTTTGGGCTTGATCCTTTATAAATAGAGGTAGGTAGGCAGTTTACGGGATTCTCTTAGACACTTTGACACCTTGAGTAACATAGAGCACGAATACTCTTGTGTGACACATCTTTATTAGGGTTCTTTGCAGGCCAACATTCGGTCCTTGAGCTCTAATTCCCGTGAATCCAGTCCGATCCTCCGAGGAACCACCTCCAGTGTTCTTCGGAAACCCCTAGCTGTGAGCCTTTCCGGGCAGCTAGCCATTGATCTCCAACTACGAGCCTTTCTGGGTGGTTGGACGATTCCGTATTCATTGGCGCTATTCCAACAACGGCCTCCTAATTTGTTGTGACAAATTCCTCCCACAACAATTATTATAGTGTATAATTTATGTATTAAAATAATAAAAAATAATAATAATGATAATACTAATAATAATAATAATTATTATTATTATTATTATTATTATTATTGTTATTATTATTATTATTATTATTGTTATTATTATTATTATAAATTATTAACTTCGATTAAACAGAATCAATATATATATATATATATATATATATATATATATATATATATATATATATATATAAAGGAGGATACGCGGGCGCTTAGGTGACGTGTTAAGATCACTTCAATCTATTTTTCTAATTTTCTAGAATTTTTGAATTTTAAAACAATATGTTTTAATATATTAGAAGTAGAATAAGTGTTCAAATTTATAGAGGAGAAAAATTCAAATTTATAGAAAAGTTATATAGTTAAAAGTCTTATTAGATTTTAACATATAGAGGAGATGAGTTCGAATTTATAAGAAAGATGTATAATTAAAAGATATATCGAAAGTAGAACTGATTTTTGAATTTATAAAGTAGAAGATTACATGTATTGTTGAAATTTTTATTTTTTTACTTTTAGCTCCTTCGATCAAGCAGCACTGCAGCAGGCAAACAATATATGAATTGTTAAAAATTTTATTATTTTCACTATCAAAATCTCTCATCTTTGAAATCTTCATTACCATCATGCATTACCTGTTCTGTACGTGCTATGTAAAGAACAACTGGCAATTCTTCAAATATCTTATTGAATTATTCAGGCTTAATGACCTTTTAACCCTCAAAGTTTCCACTATTATACCCATCAACCCTCAATATTTCAAAACGTTCCTTTTAACCCTCGAAGTATCCATAAAGGTCCTAATAACCCTTAAACTGGTACTAAAAATAAAAAATAAAAAAACGGTATAACTCGGATGGGCAAAAGAGACATTTCACAAACCGATACCGAGGGTTAAAAGGTATACTTTAGATACTTTGGGGGTTAAAAGGTATACTTTAGATACTTTGGGGGTTAAAAGGTATAACTCGTACAAATGAAGTTATTCTAGAAAAATGTCACAACAATGTCCATCAGGTTTATGATCCAGAATTTTGTGTGATTTTTTTGTTTGGTGTTCGTCCATTTTAGTTTATACACGTTGATTTCCGTCTATTTTAGATTATTCACGTTAGTGTGAATTTTCGCAATGGAGCTTTTGAGATTATCTGGGATAGACCCTAGCCTGGGTGGAGAATGTAATATGAGGTAATAGATGTTAATTAGCTAAGCACATGTTACAGTTCTAACTTCTAATAGACCCTCACCTGGCATGTGACCTGTAGTATTACTATGAGGTAATTGATTCTTACCTCTCCAGTTGATCCCGACCCTCATTGTTTGTGCTGTAACAATCTTATATTTTCATGACTTGGTAAGGGAGCTGGGGGATATAGAGATACACAGGGTACCTTAGGAATAAATTTGCAAGGCAATTCAAGAATTACGAAGTTGTAAATTAGTAAAATAAACAAAGAGTTGTGAAATAAACATGTTATTCGTTAATCAGGCATGCTGGGTATCATTTTGTGTAATTGTGTGCGATGTGTACAGTAATATTTTGTATACCCTCTTTTAGATTCGACAAAACTACATACTGTATGTCGCGCATTTTTCTTTCATTTTATTGTGTTATCATTTTTAGTCCCCAAGTGATTTTTTAAATTTACATAAAAATAATTTTATAATTCTACTAACTTATATTTTGTGCGATGCTTGTGTTATTTTAAAATTTAAAATTTATTTTTATTATGAATTCTAGTAATTTTTTAATAATTTATTTCATCAAAATGCATTTTAGAATAAAAAAATTATGGAAATGTGTTTAAATTAAAGCATTACATATGTTTTAACTATAATGAATTTATAAAATAGTTTATGTTTTAACTATAATGAATTTATAAAATAGTTAAGCTAGTTATGATAAATATTAGTAAATGAGTAAACACTAAACAAATTATGTATTATATTTTGGATCTAATAAAATAATAGTAGCAACGAAACCCTAGTATTAATGTGACAATCCATCCAGATTAAATTTCGACTCTTTTTCGAAATTTTAAAATCGGGTCAAGTATTATTGAAGTATATTGAGTCAAATGCAGTCAAATTTCCTAAAATATTATTATCTATTGGAATACTTAGTAGTAGTATTTTTGCTTATATACTACATTAAAGTTTGTACATTAAAGCTTATATACTTGGCTATTCCTCACTCAATATAAGTCAATCTAATTATATAGTTGCTCGACGTCGCTTTGCGGTGCCGTCTCGCATTTTAAAATATGAAATTTAAAATTATAGTCGGACTAAAAATGAATTATATATAATTAATTTCAATTATTGAGCTATAAATTTATATAAAAAAAGAAGAAGAAGAAATTATCCCATCATATTTGTTTATCGATATAAAACTCTAAATGATGAGTATTCAATATCTATATTCAATAATCATCTTCATAAATTTTATTAAATATAAGATTTGCATATATTTTATTTAATTCATTGAGTTTTAATTGAAATGTCATCCAATAAGGTGTAGTAAAAATATTATTATTGCAATTTTGATAATTATTCACTCAATATAAGTTAATATTCTTATGTACTATAACATTATTCGATAGTCGCCATGAAAAAAAGTTATTATTTTAAAGGAAAAACATATCATGAATAAATTAAATTATTGAGAAATAAATTTTTAAAAAATAAATAGAGTACTTTTACCAAGTATAAATATTAAACGGTGAAAATACTACTACTACTACTACTAAGTATAAATATTAAATTTTTGATGACATAACTTATTTCCCTCATGTACTGTACACTTGTATAAACATTTTCTGAGGTATACCTTTTTGCCCCCAAAGTATCTAAAGTATACCTTTTAACCCCCAAAGTATCTAAAGTATACCTTTTAACCCTCGGTATCGGTTTGTGAAATGTCTATTTTGCCCATCCGAGTTATACCGTTTTTTTATTTTTTATTTTTTATACCGGTTTAAGGGTTATTAGGACCTTTATGGATACTTCGAGGGTTAAAAGGAACGTTTTGAAATATTGAGGGCTAATGGGTATATCAGTGAAAACTTTGAGGACTAAAAGGCCATTAAGCCAATTATTCAATTTGCTCAGGTGCACGCTACTCTTATATATTGATTAATCTTCAATTATACTATGAGTTAGAATAATATACCAAATTTTATTATTTCGCTTTAGTGGTTAGTACAAGTCAAAAAAATCGTTACCTATAAAAATACTCAAATAAATAGTTAATTTATTATTTAGATTATGAGCGGTTGATTTTGCAGAAATATTGGATCCTTAAGAAAGATAGTGTATCGGGATGGAGAGACGAGAATTTACCAAGTTTTAATTATGAGTTTCCGTTTATATGTTTATATTTATTCATTTTGAATTAGGGAATTATAGGTCAGTGCTTAAAACTCAGCGAAGCATATTATGTGAATTTGGTCCAAGTATAAAAGGAAGGCGGCATGTCAAGAACAAATAAATAGCAGCTCAGTTCAATGATCTTACGGGTTGGTACAAATCCACTAATTTAGATATAATATTATCAATTTTAGATGCTAATATGTAAACAAAATTATTAGAGTATGTGTGATAAATTTTATACTTGATGACACCCGGGCTTTTTAGAAATCTGTGAGCTAATTTATACAATCAATCATAAATGAGTATATATAAAGGAGGATACGCGAGATGTACGGTGATGTTCTAACATCATTTTAATCTGTTTTCCTAATTTTTTTGAATTTAATAATTTTAAATACTAATAAATAAAAAAATGTTTTTTAACATATAAGAATTAAAATAAATGTTCGAATTTATAAAAAGGCGTACAATTAAAAGTTTTATTAGAAATAGAGTAGGTGTTCGAATTTAAAATCGAGAATAGTTCGAATTTTAAAGTAAGACATATAATTAAAAGTTCTATTGGATATTAGTATAGGTGTTTAATTATAAGGCATATGATGTAGCCTATTTGTATTTCGAGGATTCAACTCAACTTAAACAAGAATGTAATAGTAAATAGTATATGTACTGTCACAAGGATCTCAATTGCATAACTGTCAAAAGAAAGAAGACAAAGTCAATCTACCGTTTTGAGTTATACTACACTTGAAGAAGTTCATTCAGTTGATCAAGCATCACTGGAGTAATCAAGACAGTGGGTTCTATTTATAGTGACAAGAGGTTCCTACAGTGGCAGAATACAGATTAGAAAGGTTTGAATAAAGAGTGAAGAAAAGGGAGACATGAACCACAGTTTTAAAGTCAATATATGAAGAATAGTCATTGCGGTTAGTCACTCATGAACCAGACCGTGTATCGAGTGTCAACATTAAACAGTGATTGTTCGTCATTAACTTCAGTGGTTCAAGCTATCAAGACTGGTATGTGAAAGAATCATTGTGCAAGCAACAGAAGTGCTAAATTAATTAACCACAAGGATTTTACTATCAAGTGGACTGGCTGTGAGGAAAAAGATTTATCACAAAGAAATGCAAAGTGATATATTCCTAATGCTGAAACCCCGGTTAGAATTGTTGTATTTTTTGTTAAGCAAAAAGAGTCCGGTTTCAAATCCTCAAGAGACCATAGCTTACACCTGAACGGGTTATGAGAAAATAGAATTATCACAAGAATATGGAAAGTGATATATTTTTAAAGCTGGAACCCCGGTTGGAATTGATATATTTTTTGTTAAGCAAAAGGAGTCCGGTTCCAGACCCTCGGGAGACCGCAGCTTGGAACTTAAGGTTTTATTTATATTAATAAATATTTTATGTAATTAGAAAATTATATTTATAAATATCTAATAATATTAAATATTTATTTTTAGAATTTCTGAATTAAATCAATTATTTATTAATTAAAGATTATAAGCTATGCGGATTTAAAAGCATTTCTACGAAGCCCGTACTTATAAAACAAGTAAACAAACAGAATTGTTTGTTTAAATAATTCAAGAGAATTGCTTGTGTCGGCAGAATGAATTGCAAGTCATACCGAAAGTTATATCCAGCAAAAGGAAAAATTGATTGTCATATTCAGTTCAAGATAATAGTCATATCAAGATGTTGGATTGGACAGTCATATTATCTCAACTGGATAGTCATATCTCGTTCAAAGAGATAGTTATACCGAAAGTTATATTGGGATGGATTGTCATATCTAGTTCAACAGACTGTCATATCAAGTATTAAGGATAGTCATACCGAAAGTTATATTGGAAGAGACTGTCATATTACTTGCAGTGGATAGTCATACCGAATGTCATATTATTGTTAACTGATTGTTATATCAGTTGAAACAAAGCAATATGACTATGGTTGTGCTATAAAAACAGACAGAAGCCAGCAGCCAGAAAAAACATATACAATCTTAACAAATATCATCTCTCGGCAAAACACACAGGAGAGACAGAGACCAAGAGAGAAAAAGTTCATGTGCTTCAATTTAATTCTTGTAAATTATTTCTAGCTTGTATCATTAAATCTATACCACTAGAAATAGTTTACTTGTACTATTGGGACTATCTAGCGGATTAAGTTCCCTAGAACTTATCTCTCGAATTGCTTTTTAGCATTCGATCTTTTTATTACAAATATAGAAAAATTCATGTCGGATTTTCTATAGAATTTGTAATAATTAGTTGGTCATCAAACCAATGTAATTTCTACCCGTGTATTTAGACACACCCCATCAAGTTAATATAAATTTTATATTCAACTTGAAATATTGGTATTCGTTTTATTCCGCATCAATTTGTTCTTGATTTAATATTTTAAGAAAAGAGCAAATTCGATTAAACGACATAGTTTGTATTCAACTCCCCTTCTACAAACTATTTTGGACCTAACAATTGGCATCAGAGCCTTTTGATTGACGCACAAATCAAGATCCGTATTTTTGTGATCCTCCAATTGGATTTCGAGTTTTTTGACCCATACAGAAATTAAATCCGGTATTAGACCAAAAAGTCAACTCCTCTATTTTCGAATTCTTTAACTTTCAAAAATATTCATTTTTGAGATTTTTGATCTTTAAATAATTTGAACTTATATTCGAATTTTTTAATTCTTGAAATGATTAATTCTTGGAAATTTTGATTTTTAAACAACTTGAGTTTATTTTCAAATTGTTTAATTTTCAAAATTTTTAATTATTGATAATTTCGAATTTTAATTAACTTGAATTTATTTTCAGATTCTTTAACTCTCAAAAATTATCATTTCTTGAGATTTTTTGATTCTTAATTAATTTGACTCTAATTTCAAATTTTTATTAATTTGAACTTACTTTCAGATTTTTTATTTATCAAAAATTTTCAAGTTCTTGAAGTTTTTGAATTTTAAATATTTTGAATTTATTCTAAGCCAATGGTTCTTAGAAGATTGTTAGTTGAAGATTCCTCTAAATTGTCAAAGATGATTTGAATCTTTTGAAGGAAATGCATTTTTCAATGAAATTAATTTCTACCTACTGAAGAAAATTTTGTGGAAGCTCCTCAAAGCTATATCCATAGAATTCACTGGTTTTTCAGAAGCAGAAATGGAAGAGGTTATAATGGATAGAATTTTTCTCGAAGATTTGAATTAAGTCTTTTGATTCTGTGATATACAAACACTTAGTGGATTGTACCAAGAAATATCTTTCAAGGAATCAACAGAGATTTTAGAAAAGTGGAATCAAGGAGGTTTGAGAATGAACTAGACAGTTAGACATCTCAGTCAGGAATTAATGATGGAACCTCAGAACATACATGAAGAGTTACTAATTTAGAAAGAGTACAAATGTTTAATCCAGGAATTAGGCCTATCTATTCCGAAGCAGAAACTCTTCAGGATACAGTTCAAGAGGTGGCTACAAGACTGAGTTGGTGGAAAGAACAAAACATGATAGTTGCAGTTATGAAAAGTTTTATGTGATAAGTAACTATCAAGGTGTGCAACATGGTACAGAATTCTGACAGACAGGGATGAATAGGGATTCATTAAATGAGATGAAACAGAAGCATCAGTGCAGAACTTATCTTGCTAAAGAAAAGAGTTGGGATGGATCAGATGATGATGAGAAGAGCATAAGCAATCTCTGAAGATGATTCACCTCACATGTCTCAGGTATCAATTCTTCGAACTAGTGTAATATGTAATTCTCAGAAATTCAAAGCATGTTAAGATCTTAGTTTTTAATTGTTATATCTTTGGTTAGAAGATCTTATTATGTGTATGAATATTTGTTGAATTTAATTAATTGCAATAGTGAGTTAGAAGTGTTCCTTAGACAATATCTCTCAATTCTTAAATGATATATGTCAAGCATATATGACCTCTGCTTAAGCTAGTTTCAGGATCCCCGGTAGAACAAGATTTGCTTATTCATTCTGAATTGTTTGTTAAGGTTTAAAAAGTTTAAAAGATGGAATAATTACCTAGGTAGTCAGTAGAACATCAAGTCATTTGTAAAACTGACTTAAGTAATAGAGATTATATAATATAATATAACAATAGGAATGGATTGGATAGAATTCGTGATTAATTGTTAATTCTTCTATTCCATGCATGTTTAGAAAATTATTGAGTATCTGTAAATCTACTTGCTACCTGTTACACAAGTGTACATAGGTTAAAGTAGATAGTACTGAATTTTATAAAATGCATAACATGCCTAATTTGCATAATTCTTATCTGCAATGTTTTAATGCTGAATGTATGCAATGTATTCTTATTATCATGCCTGCTTATTTCAAATGTCATAAATGCATTTCCTAGTATTTGCATTGATCATAGAAAAAGCATGTTTAAGAATAACAATAAGGTACAGACTGCTAGTCCTCCTTATGTTAGGAAGGAACCATTATTCCCCTTGCTCAGTGAATATTTTGTCAATGACATTAAAAAGGAGAAATGGTCAATCAAAGATAAGAATGAGCATGTTAAGGTTAAAATTGTTGTTAACTCTAATAAAAGAGAAATCTCTAATCCATCTGGACCCAATTAAACAATTTGGGTACCAAGAACTTTTTATCCATTTGTGAATGTAGGGCTTAACAGGTTAATCGATTATGCATTATTATTGATTTATTCAAAGCATATCATCGAAGAAAGAACCCTGCTATCAAATGTGAATGTGAAGACAGGCCAAGTGGTTATCCCTTGGATACAACAGCAAGGGTATGACCTAGGGTCAAGGCTATTCAATAGCTAAGGAATGTTGTCAGTAATAAAGCATCTTTTACAAGATGAAGAGCCTACTGTTCGAGGATTAAGGAAAGAGAACTTATCTGTAGCTGACATGGAATCTCAGTCAAATGTGAAGTCAACAAGGTCAAATCTAAAGCTTCATCAGACAAGAGTTCAGCTATGACATAAGGAGCTCTCTCACCTAAATGTCATATCAAGAGATTCTTTCCTGGAAATCGAATCAGTAAAGGAGACTACCTCATCTGGAATTAAAGTAAAATAAAATTATGAGGCATGTCATAAAGAGAAGTCAAAGAAGCATCACACAGAAGTTCTACATCAATGAAAAATATACCTTAGTGATGATGACTGATGACTTCTCTCAAGAAACAAGTTGTTGTTCAGACAATCTGAAGACAAGACACCACTGATGGTGATTGATCACATCTAGAAGAGTGTCAGGAAGCAAAACTGACTATGACAACTTAGAGACCAGATTACAGGACCTATCAATTAGTGTTCTGGATGATTTCTGCACCTTCAAGAGTATTTAATGCTGAAGCAATCAATAGTTTGCTACTGACATGATCGAACCCTGATCAGTAAGAAATATAGGAAGACCCCACAAGTATGTAGGAAATTGTTTTGCAGTGATAAATGAAAGTGAGCATCCTAGTAATCAGCTAATGCTCAAAAGGTTAATTTCCTTGGTTACTCAGTGGAGTCAACAGCCTACAGGGTGATTGTTATTAATCAACAGAAGGTGATTGAAAGTCTTAGTGATGTTCAATAACCTCTAGCTCCCAGCTGTCAATGGTGATGGTGATTCAGATCCAAGCAATGTCAAACATGGAGAATCTTCATGTAAACCCAGCAGCAGCTTAGGGGGAGCAACAGAAGGATCAACTAGTCAACTCAACACCACACTGAAAGTCAAAGTACACTATATGAACATGTCTGCCAAGACAATAAATGTTGACTCAATTAATTCTTTGTCCTAGTTCTTAGTATTTCTAATGATGGAAGTAAAAGACTAGCAGAGTTTCAAGTACTAATGATTATTTCTTTAGTTTTCTTTTAGAAGAAACTAAGAAAGCTACAAAAGCTCTGAAAGATTCAGATTGAGTGATTGCAATGCAAGATGATCTCAATCACTACAAAAGGCAGATTGAAGGGAAGCTGGCATCCAGACCAAACAACAAGGCTGTATTTAGTATAAGGATAACCAGAAGTTTAACTGGATGTCAAGGCATTGTTATGAGGGACAAAGCCAAACTGGGTTCAAGGTTACAAGCTGATAAGACAGTATATCTAACAAGAAGCACCAATGACAAGACTTGAGGATATCAGGCACCGGTTGTACATTCATGATCATAATGGACATCTGGACCTACTGAATCTGGATGCTAGAGGAATGTGAACAAGTGCACTCCTAGTTGGTGAGATAATTGAAAATCTCTACAGGTTAGTATGAACTGGTCTCATCACTCAAGCAAGCATGGAAGACATGGTATGACACCCTACCTATAATTTAATATTTGGTATCAATCTTTAACAGTTGGTATCTATTAACAATTGGTGTCACATTTATAGAACTCTCTACATCTTTAGGCACAAACATAAATGATATATATGTGCAATGATATCTTGATTATATTATATGTTGGTCTACTAACTATAAATTGGGATCAAGATATTTGCTGTTTTGATGTTGGTAAAGTTGAAATTCTTTTGAATTACTTCATGCAAGCCAATAGAAGAATCCTTTTAGGAGCTCAGGCAAGCCAAAAGAATAATTCTATTTGGAGCACAAGTAAGCCAAAAGAATGATGACAATAAAAGTAAGTCAAGGATCTTTTGTTTCTATTCAGAAGATTCTAGACCTGTCAAGACTACATGCCAACACACCACTATAGCTGGATTTTGACCTATTAGTTTGGACCTAACAAGTTGGTAATCAAAAATCTTAAGATGGACCCATATCCAAGGAAATGGTACCCTAGAGATATTTGACCCAATAAGTTCAGGATCTACTAATTAGGACCTAATCAGGCTATAGAGGAATCATCAGCTCATTATCTTATTCAATTGCTATTAGATCACTTACACACATATTTTATTCTCAATTATACAATTGTGCATAGTTCCAAGTGGATTCTTGAGAATCTATTCTTGTAGTTATTACAATTAATTTTCAGATGTCTTAAGTTGGACCCAAATCTGCAGAGTTGGTACCTTAGAGACATCAGTTCTGACATGTTTTGCTACATAGAGATAGATCAAATGAGTTGTACGAAAGCAGGAGAACACAAGGAATCAAATTCATCTCCAACAACTCTGTGGAACATTCAAGGACTAAGCATCTTGCATAAGGTATCAATTATTTCGAGAGCATGTTTTTGATTAAGATTAACTTGTAGACATGTTTACTGAATCACTTGATGAAATTAATTTTTCAAGATTGGTTTGTAAACTTGGGATTTTATTAATGCTATATGATTTGTATATCCCATCTGTTAAGTAATTCTTAAGTAAGCTCACAAGTATTCAATTGTCCGTATTGAAAGGACTTGTGATCTTATTTACATCCATACCTTACGCTGAGAATTATCTGTTGAATGATTGCCATGTGTATAATTACAATATATTTTAGTGGTGATTATTTCAGGATAATAAAATACTTAAATGCTAAAATCTAACTCATAGAGATTTAGTATTAATTTATTTAATTATTTACTTTGATTAATATGAGTTATAGAATCTAAAGCAATTCAATTTAGTATTTGCTCTGTACCTCATATTTATTAAAATAAATAAACAACATAACTAATTTGGACCTAATCTGTATTAGTCTTCAATCAGTTATGAGATGTTAATTCTAGTGAACTTTAATATCCCATTTTCAGAAATTCACTATAATTAATATCATGGCTCTAACAATTGGTTGTATTGAAGTTTTGACTTATATCAGTTAATGATATTTAGTTAGAATTCTATTTACTAACTAATTGTGAGATATATTGGTATGTGTGAAATTACTTAGAACTCCTCTAAGTAATCATTGTTATATCTTTTACAATTCACTCATATTACTTTGCATAGTATGAAAATTCTCTAAGTAGAACTATGGATATTGAAATATCTAAAGTGACCATTGTTCAGTTACTTGGAATAATTTTTATGCTTATTTGCAAGCTTCTAATCACTTTGATAATAAATGTTATATACTATGGATCAAGGTGTATAGGACTTAGAATATCATTTCTAAGACTGCAGACAAGATAGCTTTGGTAATCGAGTCTTATTTATAGAACCAAGGTTGTCTACCAGTAAACAGTTGTTAGGAGTTAACAATTGTTATTATCGAGGAGTTGCCTTGAAGTCATAAGTTTGAAATGTTATATCTCAAGAGCTTGTGTATTTCTTGTCAACTAGTTCCTCGTACTTATGAATATCAGTGAATGATGTTCTTAAGTAGTTAGATACTAATATTCATTCTGTCAATTGGTACTCAATGTAACAATTCAATCTTCACTAAATTGAATTTATCTTACAATAGATTGAGTTTATCAAACAATTGATATCATTGAATATTTAGTATTTAGCAGTGATTATTTATATCCTACTTAAATTATGACGTGAAACAATTCAATGGTTTATTTGCTCATAATTTAATTTTGGTAAAGTAATCATAAACACAATTATTTGCATTTTAAAGTATTTGATAAATACTAGCAGTTGGTATCAAATAGTAAAATATTTGTTTACTGACAATTGCTAGTTGTTCTGATACTTTATTGCAAACTAATTGTGATGTATATATTATCTCTGATGATATTACTTAGGATTTATTCTGAGTAAATGTGTCTTATCTATAAATCATTAGTGTTAGTATAAATTAAGGTGTTCAAATTTCTAAGTAAGTGAGACTTAAAGTTACATTCGGTCTCCTATCATATTTTGAAGTGGTGAAGATTTTTCAAAATTAAATTCTCTAATTCTGGTTATACACCACTTTATACATGTGATAGTTCTTAGAATATTTTACATCCATCAGTCAATCACTTAGTTTATGTTGTGCTAAGTAATGAAGTGCCAAAGGAGAGACATTGGTTATCTGTACTTATGTACTTGGTAATCTTTGTCACCTAAACAACATCAAGTGCTTGTATGAGTCTTTTCACTAACTTTGTGTTAAAGTTCTCTATACATAATAAGCACTTAAATAAAATCTATCTTTCTAAATTACTGCGAAGTCAAGAGTTTGTGTCTTTTAAAAATAAAACGACCTAGTTTTCATTAAAAGACATTATAATACATTGTTTTATGCATAAATACAGACTCTTGCACATTAACAGTTTTTAAAAGAAAACTCAAATCATTCAACATTTGTGATTGTTTATAATTGTAAAACTTTTTTAAATCATAAATGTACATCAATTCTATTACAAGATATAATGCATATGTTTTCACACAATGTTATGGTATGATGTAAATGCATTCTATCTCTATATTGCTCTATTTCTATGTGATGCAGGTTCAGCTCCTAGTGGAAGTTTTCTCACATTGTAAGTCATGAGGTTGTAAACCCAAAAACTTCTATCCCGGACTATAAATCCAAATCTAAACACATCCTAACTTACCCCCTGAAGTGGAAGTAACCTATTAGACTAAAGGTCAATAAGGGATTAAATGTACTTGTTACAGCAAATAAGGATGTGAGGGATAGTAAACCCACAGCTCTACCTCTCAAGGAGAATAGTCTTATACAACTTGAGGTATCTGTAAGCTCGCCTGCATTCTCCCAAAAGGATGCAGAGCTGAAAATGGCACTAAAACATTCTCTGGATTCATTCTCTCAAAAGGATGAGTTTATTAAAATTCGCCTGTCGGCCAGGGCATCTGTTGGTAAGTCACTACCGCATACACAATTCTAAAATACTTTCTATGCACAAAGTGAGATTGCACACACTAAGGACGAATTGACGGAAACAACTAATACGTACTTTGACCATTTTACTGTTAGGATTATAAGTTGAAGGTTCCTCAAAGAACCAAGAGTCTTCACAGATCTCGAGAGAAGGTATTGATCTCAATGCAAAATTCAACAAGATCATTATCTAACTCCCCAGAGGGAACATCTCTAGATCCTGCGGGTATCGGATCCGACATAGGTGCGGATCGGCAACTTGTTAACTATGATACAGATTTACCTGATGAGTTTAACAAGGTGATGTCTTCATAGACATTAGATGGAAACATGATTTTAATTCTAAGTTTTGATTTCATTGTTTACCTTCTCAGAATTCAAATCTGAAACCCATAAAAAGGGAAAATTTTTATCAACTTGTAGATTATGACTCAGATTCGTCTGACGAGTCTAACGAGGATCGGGGATTTGCGAAACCCTATTGCACCACCAGTGACCTCTCTGGAAGGGGCTATGGTAAATTTTCCTTGCAGGTACACATGGATGTTGGAGCTATGAGATATAAGAGTGATACACTAGTGAGCATGAGTGTAAACACTTGAGAGTTGAGAGATGAGATCGCTCATTTTAAGTGATATGAGTGGAGAGATGAGCTAAACACTTGTGAGTACACGAAACAGAATCACACACTCACAGTGAGGAAGAAAGATAAACACCAAATCTCATTCCCTATTCCCAAACAAAGTTTACTTACAAGATTTGGGAGATACAAGGAAATTGTCGGAAGATTTGGTTGTCAGGATGATCAATAGTGAGGCCATTCTATAATATCTAAAGGGTAAAGTTGATCAGTCTATGTTAGCACAAAATCACGCAAGCGTACGTGTTCACAAGTAATATAGAATAAAGTAGAGTTCGTTCCCACAGAGATTATATAATTTAGTTCTTGTACCTAAGCATCAATGTATGATTATCGTTCAATGCTAAGACAATAAGCAAATTGGTTTTGATTATCTAAAATTAAATAATAAGAATTAATTAACAACTAAATTAATAACTAATTGATTTCAAATTACTTATGAGATGAAAAACATGGGATCCTAACTTCAATACAAACTTCCTTTAGAGATCATGCCCTTTTATCAACACATGTGGTGGTTACGATAACTAATCGGACAACACGAAATAAGTATACGCTACCTTTCAGTACACGCACACCAATCTACACAATATCCACAAAAGATAGAAATCATGCAGGCACCAGTTATGCTTAGACCCTATATGTCTATAGAATTTGAAAGCATAATGGTTGAAGATCAAGTATCCATAAGATTACATAAGGTAGCATGAGACGGTTAGAAACACACCACAAACATGAATAACATTCATGGACTTATGCTAGCATGGCAAGTTCTAAATCGAAAGATTCACTGTCGCTTCACTTAAGATTAACAAGATAGATGTTAGCTACGCATCTATATGAATTAAATACAACCATACAAGGATATCGTAAATTCACCACACATATGTCAAGTTAGGCAATCAACATCTAAATTCCGTAAGTAAATCCGCTAGGACCCCATGAAGGCGATTAGTTCATAATCGAACCGTTCGTCATCATGGGGTTTGATGAAAACATGATAAAGATGAAGAGAATAATAATGAATAAACCAATGTTAACAAAGTTATGGAACAAAATCGAGTAATGCTCAAGCATCCAAAAGATACGCCTAGTAAGAATACAAGAAAACTATGTCTAGATCTTCTTGTTGTCACGATCCTCGCCTTGGCTTCTCAATCTCGTGCTAGAAAGTGTGTATGTAATGTGAAGTAATCTGATCTCTGGTGTTGGTGTGTTAAATCTGACCCCCAAGCATGTGTATTTATAGCTCAATATTGCCTCTTCTCCAAACAATTGCCGTTCTTGAGTAGGAATTGAATTTGACAATTTCCATCTTTAAATATGATATAGATTGCAACTTCCCTTGTCAAATAAGGCTTCTGGACTATTCCCATCGTCCAAGATTATTTCCATGACGAATAGGAGAAGAAAACGGCAACTTTCCTCTTTGAAATCAGATTTGGAACAGTTTCTGGCGGCACAGTTTCACCATAGCGCGGTCGCGCTGTCCTGTAGTGTAAATATAGCGCGGTCGCGCTCCCTCAATTCTGACAATTCACTTAGCGCGGTCGCGCTCTCTTCCAGTAATAACATAGCGCGGTCGCGCTGTGTACATTCTGTTTCTGCAGACTTTTTGTTAGGGCCGATTTCTCCACGCACCGTTTTACATCACGACCGGCTTCTGTTCCAAAAGCAACAAACACCATAAATACCTGCAAAGACTATATTCCTGCACAAACTCCACAAAACATGTTAAACCACACAAATACTTGAGAATTCAGCGATCAATTCAAGCCAAAATAGAATGGTCTAAATGGATAAAAATCCACTTATCACACCCCCAAACTTGAACCGATGCTTGTCCTCAAGCATAAACAGATACAAATATATACAACTAATTAGTACCACTTCCGTAGGTGATCACGGATGCATTTAGCATATGCAACAAGCCCTTTAAACCCCTAGGCAGCCCTAGTGGACGAGTAAGGTCTCGTGAGGGCCTATAGTGAATGTACCCACAAAATCCAACTGACACAAACGACACAAACAATGCAATGCATGAATGAATGCAACTAAATATGAATGCAAAAGGATCCCCTCAAACTAACCAACACCACTTAGCAAGCAAATATCTCCAAGAATGCAATCAATCCAAACAGAGCTCGACTAAATTCCGGTATACTAACAATACATGATCAGAACGTGCGTGTGTGCAATGCTCGACAGATATACTCCCAAACCGGATCAAAATCATACATATTTTTTTCCAAAACAATTACAGGGTTATAAATAGAATGAACGTTAAACTCAAGATCACTTCAGATACACCTCTATACTCCTCTAAAGTAGACAGAAATTCATGCTTTATTATGACTCAAACACAATATGTACACAACACACATGCTTATTTGATCGTGCAATGGATGAGACCCCTAAAGGCTTATACAATAATACCCATGTAGCGAGCGTTGGGTTAGTGGATCCCAGACTATAAAAGCCTTAGGTCACTAGGCACAAAGTCCCCAAGAACTTAATTGCTCGAGTATTAAAGAGCTCACCCTGATCAATTCTGCATACTCAGACTCTCACAACACTCTTTTTTTTTCTTTTTCTTCTTTTTTTTTTCTTTTTTCTTTTTTTTCTTGCATTTTTTTCTCTTTTTTTTTTCACATGGAATCTGGAATGAGAATTCTCAATTCCAACCCTAGACTACTCATAAACATGAGCCGGCTACTAGCCATTTGACGCCTAGCCAACAAATACAAACACAAACATATTAGCATGAAATTTCTGTTTTCCCCCAAACTTGTATTTTGGTGTTCCTTAATCATCAAGAGAATAAAGCAAATTCTATCGATAAACAAGTGATTAAATCCTAAATCCAAACAAGCATGACACAACCTAGTCCAAGAGCAAACGACGAGACTGTGTAAAAATTTTCTTCATGAAACATGCATGTCAATTTCAACAAAATTTAAAATCAGCCCTCTATTCATCCTTTTCACACCCACATCAACATCTACCTACCTTATGGCATCAGCTTATTATAAGGGATCATGAAAAATGCATGTAATGCAACTATATGAACTCACATACAAAACTCGACACACATGCAAACA
This sequence comes from Saposhnikovia divaricata, assembly GCA_036435485.1. Lineage (NCBI taxonomy): Eukaryota > Viridiplantae > Streptophyta > Magnoliopsida > Apiales > Apiaceae > Saposhnikovia > Saposhnikovia divaricata. The sequence goes on from CM071600.1 coordinate 136,438,330, forward strand.
GAATGCTCTATATGACAGGTATCATGCATGAAACTAAACTACACATACAAATATGATGCAATATGAATTCCTACATGCCACAAATATATCACAACAACTACTAATTCCCAAATCCACCCCCAAACTTGAAATTTCCAATGCCCTCATTGGAAGTAAATAAGGGAAAAGTAGAAACATACCTACTGACCACCTGGACCACCCTCCTGAGGAGGAGAATCCGGCGGAAGATAGACTCCATGTGCCCCAAAAACAGGCCAATCCACCTGCACTCCACTGGCAGCAAAAGCAGTGCCCAGCGCCTGAGTCAACTCCTGTACAAAACGGCTCTGAGAATCATACATAGCATCCATGCGGCGCATCAACCGTCTATACTGAGAGGCAACAGGAACATCCCCGGGAACCTGTGGTGGTGGAACAGCACCAGCAACCTGATAACCCAAACCCCTAGGATGTGGAACGCCGCCCGGCCACTCCACCATCCTCGCAATAGTCCCAGAATCAATAGCACCACTCGGCAACTGTATCGGCTCATCCTCAGCCCATCTCACTCCCACCGCCATACACAAACCAGTAACCACCGAACCATATGGAATCCCCCCTGTAGTACTAGCTCTCAAAAACCTCAAGATATTTTGGTTAATCATATAACCAATGTCAATATAAAAACCATTCAGAATCGCCCACAGCAAAATACCTCTCTCCACATTAACCTCGTGCTGATGTGTGGTAGGCAACAAGTTAGCACAGATAAACAAATTCCATGCTCGAGCATACCTGTTCAACGCAGAAGTAGGGAAATGCAAGTGCTCATTACTCCCTGGCTTCATCTTCCACACAGTACCAGGCACACACAACCTAGTCACAATAGCATCCAAGTCAACTTCTGCCCTGGACTTAAAAGTCCAATCCTCAGCACCTGCAGGTTTGGCAGGCAAAGCAAGCAAACGGCTGATGGCAGGCGGTGTGTAGTCCACTGTCAAACCCCTAACCACTGAATAACCATTCCGTTCAGCCTTCGCATTCGCATAGAACTCGCGAACAATAGACAACGGAATATCCATAGCCAACTGACAAATAGGCTCCCAACCTCGCAACTGAATCATCGCCACCAGATCTCCATCAGACGGACCAGCTAAAAACATCCTATCTTTGATTACCGTCTTTGACATCAACCTGTTATACTCCGTCCGGGCCTCCACAGAAACAAACTTTTCCCCGGGTCCCTCCGAACTAGAATCGGAATCAGATGAATGATGTCCACTAGAACCACCAGCAAAACGAGTCCTTTTTGGAGCCATTACACAATCTCAAACAAGCAGAAAATATGAACAAATAGCAACCCACAATAACCTCACAACACTTATCCCAAAATACGCAACTACAAATCCGAATAATCAAGAATAATCAAGAAATTACCCACAACGAATCTGTAGGAGAAGTAACACTGCGAATCCAGCCTCCAATCGATGAAAGAACACAAATTCCAAAGCTCCAAAATTGTGGTTTTAGGGTTTATGGGTGTATGTATGTATATAAGAGATGTATAAAAATTTTGGGTGAGATATAGGGTATGATTAACCACGAAATTGGGAATTATAAACTGCTCAGAAGTGTTTTTGGGCTGGGTTTAGGGGTGGAAATCGGAATTTTGGCTGAAAAACTGCTCCGAAAATCTCTCTGCAATTCCAGAATTCGACCTAGCGCGGTCGCGCTATATATGTACTATCAGGTAGCGCGGTCGCGCTGTCCCAATTTATTTATTTATTTTTTTTTTTTAAATGAAGATACAAAAAATATACAATAATAATAATATCACATGGGTTGCCTCCCACGAAGCGCTCGTTTAACGTCATTAGCTTGACGTGCTGCTCGGTCGTTACGTTTCTGCCAAATCCACGGAATCTGTTTCACGAACCACTGGATCACCTGTAAAATAATGTTTCAACCGCTGACCATTCACCTTGAACGCCAAATCAGGTGACTTTTCAAAAATCTCAACGGCTCCATGCAGAAATACGGTTTTAACAGTGAACGGCCCTGACCACCTTGACTTAAGCTTCCCAGGAAAAAGCTTGAGGCGCGAATTAAACAACAAAACCAACTGACCAGGCACAAAGACCTTAGGAATCAACTTCTTATCATGCCACCTCTTCACCTTCTCCTTATAAATCTTGTGGTTCTCATACGCCTGAGATCGAAATTCCTCTAACTCATTCAACTGCAATAACCGTTTCTCACCAGCTGCTCTAATATCAAGATTCAACTTCTTAATCGCCCAAAAAGCTTTATGTTCCAACTCCACTGGTAGATGACATGCTTTTCCAAAAACTAACTGATACGGAGACATTCCCAAAGGTGTTTTGTAAGCTGTTCTATAGGCCCAAACAGCTTCATCTAACTTCAAGGACCAATCCTTCCTCGACGGATTCACCACCTTTTCTAGAATTCTCTTGATTTCACGATTAGATACCTCAGCTTGACCGTTTGTCTGGGGATGATATGCTGTAGCAACACGATGTGTCACCCTATACTTCGCCAACAATGCAGTGAATTGACGATTACAAAAGTGAGTCCCCTCATCACTAATAATAGCTCGCGGAGTTCCAAAACGCGTAAAGACCTGTTTATGCAGAAAGTTCAGCACCACCTTAGCATCACTGGTTGGTAAGGCCTTCACCTCAACCCACTTAGAGACGTAGTCCATAGCTAGCAAGATGTACTGATTATTACAAGACGAAACAAAGGGTCCCATGAAATCAATACCCCATACATCAAAGATCTCTACCTCAAGGAGCATATTAAGAGGCATCTCATTCCTCCTAGAAATATTACCAACTTTCTGACAGCGATCACATCTCAAAACAAACTGATGAGCATCCTTAAAAACTGTAGGCCAAAAGAAACCTGCCTGAAGAACACGAGCTGATGTCTTCTCTCCACCATAATGACCTCCATAAACAGTGGAATGGCAATCTTGCAATACACTTTCCGTCTCGCTATAAGGAATGCAACGTCGAATAATCTGATCAGCACCCTGTTTGAACAAATACGGCTCGTCCCATCGGTACCACTTCACATCATGTAAGAACTTCTTCCTTTGAGCATAAGTTAAATCAGGAGGGATGATGTCACTAACAAGATAGTTCACAAAATCTGCAAACCATGGCTCTTCCACTTGTACCCCTAAAAGCTGCTCATCTGGAAAAGATTCATTAATCAAAGATTTAGCCTGTGAATTTTTACCCTGGTCTTCCAATCTCGAAAGATGATCTGCTACCTGGTTTTCAGTTCCTTTTCTGTCTTTAATCTCCACATCAAATTCCTGAAGCAATAAGACCCATCGAATCAACCTAGGCTTCGAATCCTTCTTTGTCATCAAATATCTGATAGCCGCATGATCTGTGTAGACAATGACTTTCGTGCCAAGTAAATAGGCTCGAAACTTCTCAAATGCATAAACCACAGCCAAAAGCTCCTTTTCCGTGGTGGTGTAGTTCAACTGTGCGTCATTAAGGGTTTTACTAGCATAGTAAACCACATGAAATATTTTCTCCTTTCTCTGACCAAGAACAGCACCAACGGCATAGTCACTAGCATCACACATTAGCTCGAATGGCTCACTCCAATCTGGTGCAGTAATAACAGGTGTGGTAGTCAACTTCTTCTTCAAAAGCTCGAAAGCATCAAGACAAACTTCATCAAAATTGAAAGGAACATCTTTCTCCAAAAGATTGCACAAGGGTTTAGAGATCTTCGAAAAATCCTTTATGAACCGACGATAGAACCCCGCATGACCAAGAAAGCTACGAATGCCTCTAACAGAGATCGGAGGAGGAAGCTTCTCTATAGTGTCAATTTTTGCTTTGTCCACCTCGAGTCCCTTACTAGAAACCTTGTGCCCAAGAATGATCCCTTCTTGCACCATAAAGTGACATTTTTCCCAATCCAGCAACAGATTAGTCTCCACACATCTCTTCAAAACCAGACCAAGATTATGTAAGCACTCGTCATATGAAGAACCAAACACTGAGAAATCATCCATGAAAACTTCCACATTGATACCAATCATGTCTGAAAAGATAGCCATCATACACCTCTGAAAGGTGGCTGGAGCGCCACACAGTCCGAACAGAACTCGTCTGAATGCAAAGGTGCCAAAGGGACATGTGAATGTAGTCTTCTCTTGATCCTCAGGTGCAATGCAAATCTGATTATATCCAGAATATCCATCAAGAAGACAATAGTACTCGTGGCCTGCCAACCTGTCTAACATCTGATCCACAAACGGAAGAGGAAAGTGGTCTTTTCTCGTGGCTTTGTTCAACTTGCGATAGTCCATGCAAACTCTCCACCCTGTAACAGTGCGTGTAGGGATGAGCTCGTTCTTCTCATTAGCAACAACTGTCATACCCCCCTTCTTCGGTACACACTGTACCGGACTCACCCAAGAACTGTCTGAAATAGGGTAGATAATACCAGCATCAAGCCACTTCAAGATTTCCTTCTTCACCACTTCCTTCATAATAGGATTGAGACGACGCTGTTGCTCCACAGTAGGCTTGCAATTCTCCTCTAGCAGAATTTTATGCATGCAATACGAAGGACTGATGCCTTTGATGTCTGCTATAGTCCATCCAATAGCTGTCTTGAACTGTCTCAGTATCCTCAAAAGCTTCTCCTCTTCACTATCTGTCAAGTTAGCGGCAATGATAACAGGCAAAGTAGATGCTTCTCCCAAAAAGGCATACCTCAAATGCTCTGGTAGCTGTTTAAGCTCAAGTGTAGGAGCTTCCTCAATAGATGGTTTGAGACGACTTTGTGACTTTTTAAGTTCCTCCAGCCCAAGTGACTCAACTGGCACTTCAAAATTCTTTCTCCACGGAATGGCCCTTAACTGCTGAATTTGCTCTTCTCTGTCTTCATCTTCAACTACAGAATCTCCTAACAAAGCTCTCTCTAATGGATCAGCCAACAGTAACTGATCAAAGTTCAACTTCACTGATGACTCCACCAAGTCCACCTGACAACATTCCTCATCATCTGAAGGTAGCTTCATTGCATTGAAAACATTGAAGGTAACATCCTGATCTTGCACCCGCATCGTAAGCTCCCCCTTCTGAACATCAATCAAGGTACGGCCCGTAGCTAGAAAAGGTCGTCCTAAGATGATAGGAATCTTCTTATCTTCTTCAAAATCAAGAATCACAAAATCTGCTGGAAAGATGAGTTTATCAACCTTGACCAAAACATCCTCAACGATACCCCTCGGATATGTAATAGAACGATCAGCTAACTGTAGAGAGATGTTGGTAGGTTTAGGATCTGGAAGACCAAGCTGCCTGAAAACTGACAATGGCATGAGATTGATACTAGCACCCAAATCACACAAACACTTGCTGAAAGACAAATTCCCAATGGTGCACGGAATAGTGAAACTGCCTGGATCCTTTAGCTTCGGTGGTAGCTTCTGCTGTAAAACGGCACTGCACTCTTCTGTTAATGCTACTGTATCCAATTCTTCAAGTTTCAACTTCTTTGAGAGAATACCTTTCATAAACCTTGCATAGCTCGGCATCTGCTCCAATGCTTCAGCAAAAGGGATATTGATTTGAAGCTTTTTGAATACCTCCAGAAACTTGCCAAACTGTCTGTCATTTTTCTGCTTCTTCAATCTACCAGGATATGGAGGGGGGGGAAAGATTTTCACGTTCTCTGTAGACTGCTTTGGAGAAACTTCCTTAGCAGAATTTTTAGGATTCTCCACCTCACTAACCAACTGCTCAGCTACTCTATCAGTCTGGACTTGCTCCTTATCTGCAGTAGGTGCCACATGTTGCTCTTGAACTTCTTCTTCTTCAATGGCTGAATTTTGATTACCCGTCACCTTACCCGATCTCAAAGTAACTGATTTGACATGCTCTTTGGTTTCCCTCTTGCCTGGATTGGTTTCAGTGTCACTCGGAAGAACTCCAGATGGTCTGTTCAACAGAGCACTAGCAAGCTGCCCGATCTGACTTTCCATGATCTTCATAGATGCCCCCTGACTTTTTACTATCATCCTCAACTCCTCAAGCTCAGCTTTTTCATTAGAAGATTGACCAGCATTCCCCTGAGATTGTTGCTGGAAACCTGGAGGCTGAAACTGTTGTCTGGGCTGGTACTGCTGCTGAAATCCTTGATTGAATTGCCTAGCTCCGAATTGCTGTTGCTGCTGATTACCACCTTGATTGTTACTCCAACTGAAATTTGGATGGTTGCGGTTATTCGGATGATAGGTGGCTGGAACTGGCTGTTGTGGCCTCTGGAAGTTACTCACAAATTGTGCCGATTCAGAAGATATGGCACATTGAGTTGTATCATGTGCGCCCGCACATAACTCACAAACACTAGCTACCTGCTGAACTCCCATATTAGCCAAAGAATCGACCTTCATTGACAAGGCCTTCAACTGAGCTGCAATGGCTGTAGCTGTATCAATTTCAAGAACACCTGCTACCTTGCCTTGAGATAACCTCCCTGTAGGATTCTGATATTCATTAGCAGCCATCATCTCGATCAATTCATAAGCTTCTTCATAACTCTTGGCCCACAAAGCTCCACCTGATGCTGCATCTAGCATGGGTCTCGACTGTGCACCCAAACCATTATAAAAACAATTAATTATCATCCAATCAGGCATCCCATGATGTGGACACTTCCTTAGCATCTCCTTATATCTCTCCCAAGCCTCGCATAGAGATTCTCCAGACTGCTGTGAAAACTGAGTGATAGCATTCCGGATAGCTGCTGTCTTCGCCATGGGAAAAAATTTGGTGAGAAATTTCTGTGCAAGATCTTCCCATGTAGTGATAGAACCTGCTGGTAAAGAATGTAACCAACTCTTCGCCTTGTCCCTCAGAGAGAATGGAAATAGCCTTAACTTAACAGCATCCTCAGACACCCCGTTGGTTCTGAAGGTATCACAGATCTCTATGAAATCTCGAATATGCATGTTGGGATCTTCGGTAGGAGCACCCCCAAACTGAACTGAGTTCTGGACCATCTGTATAGTGCTAGGCTTGATCTCGAAGGTATTAGCTGCGATTGCTGGTCTGACAATACTCGATGCAATGTCATTGATCTTTGGCTGCGAGAAATCCTTAAGAGCCTTAGTTGCTGCTGCTGCTGGTTCTCCCATATTTTCTACAACTTGAATCACTGGAACTTCTGTTTCTGTTTCTTCTTTATTTTCCAGCTTTTCCTTATTCGCTTGAGAACGTGTTCGCATACACGCTCAAGTACCTGAGAACACAAAACAACACAAAAACTATTAGTAACCGATCCGAGTCAATGAACTTTAACGACCACTGATGTCAAGCACATAAACTATAACAAATCCCCGGCAGCGGCGCCAAAAACTTGTTAGCACAAAATCACGCAAGCGTACGTGTTCACAAGTAATATAGAATAAAGTAGAGTTCGTTCCCACAGAGATTATATAATTTAGTTCTTGTACCTAAGCATCAATGTATGATTATCGTTCAATGCTAAGACAATAAGCAAATTGGTTTTGATTATCTAAAATTAAATAATAAGAATTAATTAACAACTAAATTAATAACTAATTGATTTCAAATTACTTATGAGATGAAAAACATGGGATCCTAACTTCAATACAAACTTCCTTTAGAGATCATGCCCTTTTATCAACACATGTGGTGGTTACGATAACTAATCGGACAACACGAAATAAGTATACGCTACCTTTCAGTACACGCACACCAATCTACACAATATCCACAAAAGATAGAAATCATGCAGGCACCAGTTATGCTTAGACCCTATATGTCTATAGAATTTGAAAGCATAATGGTTGAAGATCAAGTATCCATAAGATTACATAAGGTAGCATGAGACGGTTAGAAACACACCACAAACATGAATAACATTCATGGACTTATGCTAGCATGGCAAGTTCTAAATCGAAAGATTCACTGTCGCTTCACTTAAGATTAACAAGATAGATGTTAGCTACGCATCTATATGAATTAAATACAACCATACAAGGATATCGTAAATTCACCACACATATGTCAAGTTAGGCAATCAACATCTAAATTCCGTAAGTAAATCCGCTAGGACCCCATGAAGGCGATTAGTTCATAATCGAACCGTTCGTCATCATGGGGTTTGATGAAAACATGATAAAGATGAAGAGAATAATAATGAATAAACCAATGTTAACAAAGTTATGGAACAAAATCGAGTAATGCTCAAGCATCCAAAAGATACGCCTAGTAAGAATACAAGAAAACTATGTCTAGATCTTCTTGTTGTCACGATCCTCGCCTTGGCTTCTCAATCTCGTGCTAGAAAGTGTGTATGTAATGTGAAGTAATCTGATCTCTGGTGTTGGTGTGTTAAATCTGACCCCCAAGCATGTGTATTTATAGCTCAATATTGCCTCTTCTCCAAACAATTGCCGTTCTTGAGTAGGAATTGAATTTGACAATTTCCATCTTTAAATATGATATAGATTGCAACTTCCCTTGTCAAATAAGGCTTCTGGACTATTCCCATCGTCCAAGATTATTTCCATGACGAATAGGAGAAGAAAACGGCAACTTTCCTCTTTGAAATCAGATTTGGAACAGTTTCTAGCGGCACAGTTTCACCATAGCGCGGTCGCGCTGTCCTGTAGTGTAAATATAGCGCGGTCGCGCTCCCTCAATTCTGACAATTCACTTAGCGCGGTCGCGCTCTCTTCCAGTAATAACATAGCGCGGTCGCGCTGTGTACATTCTGTTTCTGCAGACTTTTTGTTAGGGCCGATTTCTCCACGCACCGTTTTACATCACGACCGGCTTCTGTTCCAAAAGCAACAAACACCATAAATACCTGCAAAGACTATATTCCTGCACAAACTCCACAAAACATGTTAAACCACACAAATACTTGAGAATTCAGCGATCAATTCAAGCCAAAATAGAATGGTCTAAATGGATAAAAATCCACTTATCAGTCTACATACTTCTATTCTGGAAGTCTTCATGAAAATCCTTCAACACAAGAAAAGCTTCTTTTCTTTATTGAAACAGACAATGTTATATGTATGAAGAATCTGTTGTACTAAAGGTAAGAAGTGAGTTATAATTGAAAAAATGGTATCATCTAATTTACATTTGGATGTTTGCTATAATTGAATGCTTGGAGGATTACTCAACTAAGGGGGAGAGATATACTGAAGAAGATATACTCAAAGATTGTCTTAGTAAGAGAGATTGCCTTAGTAAGAGATACTCAACTAAGGGGGAGAGTATAAGCTTACCTTAGTGAGGGGGAGATTTTCTATCTAAGGGGGAGAGATATAAAAAAAAGATATACCTTAGAATGGGGGAGTATTCACCTTGTCAGGGGGAGATAGATTTATTCGCCTTGTCAAGGGAGATAAGGAGTATTCACCGTTATAAGGAAGAGACATATCACCTTAGGTGGGGAGACATAAGGAAGGAGAGAAGTATGAAACGATAAAGAGGAATTCTTCAGTATGTGGTTGACAAGTCATATTCTTTACCACTGTAGAATTCCCAGTATCTTCTGATAATGTTCAATGTAAGATGTAAAGGGTTATCAGGCAGGTATGTCGAGAAACGAAGATGAGTTACTTAATGAAGATCTGTTCAGTGTCAGAGGAACAATCATCTATCATTTCATCTACTGAGATTCTGGAAATGTTATATCTAAACCAGAAATTTTTTTAATGTATTATTTACTATAGTTCTTTAATGCTTTATCTTCTTCTTGTTTGTAGTTGAGTTATCCTCTAGGTATTTGATTGTTATTGTCTAACAAACAAATAGGGGGAGATTGAAAGGCATATGATGTAGCCTATTTGTATTTCGAGGATTCAACTCAACTTAAACAAGAATGTAATAGTAAATAGTATATGTACTGTCACAGGGATCTCAATTGCATAACTGTCAAAAGAAAGAAGACAAAGTCAATCTACCGTTTTGAATTATACTACACTTGAAGAAGTTCATTCAGTTGATCAAGCATTAGTGGAGTAATCAAGACAATGGGTTCTATTTATATTGATAAGAGGTTCCTACAGTGGCAGAATACAGATTAGAAAGGTTTGAATAAAGAGTGAAGAAAAGGGAGACATGAACCACAGTTTTAATGTCAATGTATGAAGAATAGTCATTGCGGTTAGTCACTCATGAACCAGACCGTGCATCGAGTGTCAACATTAAACAGTGGTTGTTCGTCATTAACTTCAATGGTTCAAGCTATCAAGACTGGTATGTGAAAGAATCATTGTGCAAGCAACAGAATTGCTAAATTAATTAACCACAAGGATTTTACTATCAAGTGGACTGGCTGTGAGGAAAAAGATTTATCACAAAGAAATGCAAAGTGATATTCTTAATGCTGAAACCCCGGTTAGAATTTTTGTATTTTTTGTTAAGCAAAAAGAGTCCGGTTTCACATCCTCAAGAGACCGTAGCTTACACCTGAACGGGTTATGAGAAAATAGAATTATCACAAGAATATGGAAAGTGATATATTCTTAAAGCTGGAACCCCAGTTGGAATTGATATACTTTTTGTTAAGCAAAAGGAGTCCGGTTCCAGACCCTCAAGAGACCGCAGCTTAGAACTTAAGGTTTTATTTATATTAATAAATATTTTATTTAATTAGAAAATTATATTTATAAATATCTAATAATATTAGATATTTATTTTTATAATTTCTGAATTAAATGAATTATTTATTAATTAAAGATTATAAACTATGCGGATTTAAAAGCATTTCTACGAAGCCCGTACTTATAAAACAAGTAAACAAACAGAATTGTTTGTTTAAATAATTCAAGAGAATTGCTTGTGTCGGCAGAATGAATTGCAAGTCATACCGAAAGTTATATCCAGCAAAAGGAAAAATTGATTGTCATATTCAGTTCAAGAGAATAGTCATATAAAGATGTTGGATTGGACAGTCATATTATCTCAACTGGATAGTCATATCTCGTTCAAAGAGATAGTTATACCGAAAGTTATATTGGGATGGATTGTCATATCAAGTTCAACAGACTGTCATATCAAGTATTAAGGATAGTCATACCGAAAGTTATATTGGAAGAGACTGTCATACTACTTGCAGTGGATAGTCGTACCGAATGTCATATTATTGTTAACTGATTGTTATATCAGTTGAAACAAAGCAATATGACTATGGATGTGCTATAAAAACAGACAGAAGCCAGCAGCCAGAAAAAACATATACAATCTTCACAAATATCATCTCTCGGCAAAACACACAGGAAAGACAGAGACCAAGAGAGAAAAAGTTCATGTGCTTCAATTTAATTCTTGTAAATTATTTCTAGCTTGTATCATTAAATCTAAACCACTAGAAATAGTTTACTTGTAATATTTGAACTATCTAGCGGATTAAGTTCCCTAGAACTTATATCTCGAATTGCTTTTTAGCATTCGATCTTTTTATTACAAATATAGAAAAGTTCATGTCGAATTTTCTATAGAATTTGTAATAATTAGTTGGTCATCAAACCATTGTAATTTGTACCCGTGTATTTAGACACACCCCATCAAGTTAATATAAATTTTATATTCAACTTGAAATATTGGTATTCGTTTTATTCCGCATCAATTTGTTCTTGATTTAATATTTTAAGAAAAGAGCAAATTCGATTAAACGACATAGTTTGTATTCAACCCCCCCTTCTACAAACTATTTTGGACCTAACACATATGATTAAAAGTTCTATTGAAAGTAGAAAAGGAGTTTGAATAAACACTAATAAATATAAAAAAAATCTTTTAACATAATAGAAGTAGAATAGGTGTTCGAATATATATATGAGAAGAGTTCAATCTATAGAGAAAACATATAATTAAAAGTTCTGTTGGAAGTATAATAAGTTTTTATAAGGCATATGATTAAAAATGTTATTGGAAGCAGAATAGGTGTTCGAATTTATAGAGAATAAGAGTTCGATTTTATAGAAAAAACATATAATTATAAGTTATATTGGAAATAGAATAGGTATTTGAATATTAGAGAAGACATATAATTAAAAATTTTATTAGAAGTAGAATATAAGGACGGTGGTGACATCTTTTACGATATTCTAAAATTATATATTTTTTATAGAAGTTATTTATACTTCTATTAGGAAAATTTTTCATAAAATACTAATCTCATAAAAAAAGTCTTCGTATTTAAAAAGAAAAAGGACTGACGTGTTAATATAATAAAAGAACATTTTCATGCGGAAACCCTAAAATAGGAATATCTATAATATAAAGAGAAAATAAGATGTTCTTTTTTTTATAAAACTCCATAAATTTTAGAAAGCTTGGAGAAAATAAAAATTGAAAATCACTCAATTTTTAGGTTTTGATTTTATAGAAAAAAGTTGTATAAGATAAGTATCATCAATAATATATAATGAAGTTGGAATTTCGATCCCAAACGAGAGCGGTTCGAAACGTGTTTTACGGAAAGACGGCTCAGTAGAAAAGATTGTATCAGCTATCATAATTTGATATTGATGTTATAAATTTTATTTCATTTATAGGATTCGATTTTTATGGATAAACATTGTTATGCAAGTAATATATGTAAAAGTTAGGATTTTGATCTTAACGAGAGAGAGGCTCAATAGGAATAACCATGTTTAACGAGAAAGCGGTTCATTAAAGAAAACCGTGTTGAATATTAAAATTTAATATTGATGATGTAATAGAAAATAAATATATTTATTTTTTTTAGAATTTTAGAATTTTAAATATTAATAACTAAAAAACTATCTTTTAACATTTTAGAAGCATAATAGGTGTTCAAACTTATTGAGAATAAGAGTTTGAATTCATACGGAAGACATATAATTAAAAGTTTTATTGGAAGTAAAATAGGTGTTTGTAAGACATATAATTAAGAGTTTTATTGTAAGTAAAATAGAAGTTTTTATAAATAAGAAGAGTTTGAATTTAGAAAATACATATAATTAAAAAAATTAAATGGAGGTAGAAAAGATGTTTTAATATATAAAAAATATATGTAATAAAATGTTTTATTGGAAGTAGAATACGAGAACGGTCGAGACGTCTTATACGATTTTTTAAAACTTTATATCTTTTTTCCTATAAATCTTTTATTTTAATTTTTTTTATACAAGTTAATTATACTTGCATTAGAAAAATATGTCCATAAATTCAATATTATTCCCGTAATGAAAAGTCTTCGCATTTAAAAAAATTGATGTGTTTAACATAACAGAAAAACATTTCCATGCGAAAGCAGTAAAATAATACATAAATATCTATAATATACAGAAAATATAAGATGTATTTTTATCTTTTAAAACTCCATAAATATTAGAAAGTTTAAAGAATGGAAAAATTGAAATTTATTCTCTTTTAAGGTTTTAATTTTTAAGAAAATAAAGTTATTTCATAAGATAAGTGCCATCAATAATATGTAATGAAGTTAAAATTTTGGTTCTAAATAAGAACGGCTCGAAACATGTTTTAACGTGTAGACGGCTCACTAGAAAAGATTGTATTAGCTATTAAAATTTGATATTGATGTCATATTTTTTTTATTTTTACGGTTCGATTTTTATGGATAAAAATTATTATATAAGTCTTTAAAAGATATGTTAAAGTTGGAATTTCGGTTTTAACGACTGCCTAAATCGAAAGAATCGTGTTTAACAAGAAATCGATTCATTAAAATGTAATTATTAATAATATACTTTAACGTAAATATGTATTGATTTTTAAAAAAAAAAAAAAAACTGCCGCGAAGCGCGGCTTTTTCGACTAGTTATTAAAATAAAATAAGTTGTTTGGTGAAGTCAGAGTCAAGCTGAAGATATTATTTCTTTGAGTCTCGATAGATTGAGGTCACCCCACACGTAAGCCAAATCTTGAAGAAGGTTCCCATACACATGTGGTTGTCTGGTTGATTATACTACTAACTACTCCTCTGTACCAAGAAGTATCAGCTACTTTTTTTTTCACTTATTTCTTTACTTACAAGTTATATTTTTAAATTTTTTTATTTTATATAAAAATATGAGATTTATATTCTAATACAAAACAAAAAATTGAAAAAATGCGTAAAAAAATCAAAGGATCAATTTTTTTGGAACGGAGGAGGTAGTGGTATTTATGAGCACTTGTTAGAGTAAAATATTCAAAAAATAAACCAAAGCTAGCTTGTAAAGAAGCTGAGAATGCGCCTATTTAAGAAACCAAGAAGTAAATCACGAAACCAGCTCCAAGAACAAGTTAACAATGGCAGACTATCAAGAAGAAGTGAAGTTGTTTGGTGCATGGGGAAGTCCATTCACCAGTAGGGTTGAAATTGCTCTAAAGATAAAAGGAGTGAAATATGAACTCATAGAAGAAGATATTGCTAACAAGAGTCATTTACTTCTCAAGTACAATCCTGTTCATAAGAAAATCCCAGTGCTCCTGCACAATGGTAAACCCATTGCAGAGTCCATTGTGATTATTGAATACATTGATGAGACATGGAAATCGGGCACTCCCATCCTGCCTGAAGATCCTCATGACAGAGCCATGGCGCGTTTCTGGGCCAAATATCTCGATGACAAGGTACACTCTTCGATTATATTTGCATTGTAAATTTGTAAGTTAAACATGGTTTACATACACAAGCCTATTTGAATCTACTTGTTTGAAAAGTAGCTGCTACTGCTAGCATACAATGCTATAAATAAAACCTCTAATTAAACCACATGCTCTGGAAATTTAATCTTGTTCTAACTTTGTGGATATAGTTGATGCCTATGTTTAAGGCTACTAGGAGCACAGGAGAGGAACAAGAGCAAGCCACTAGGGACACTGAGGAGGCCCTAAAAACACTTGAAAATGAACTCAAAGGCAAGAAGTTCTTCGGTGGGGAGACAATTGGACTGGCTGACATTACTGCAAATTTCGTGGGACTTTGGTTTGGAGTTCTTGAAGAAGTTTGCGGGATTAAGATAATGACTCAAGAGACGTATCCAAGAATGCATGAATGGATTAATGAGTATGTTGAGTCCAGCATTATGAAGAAAAGTTTGCCTACAAGATCTAAATTACTCTTTCTTTTCCAAACTTTATTCAAACCCACTAAGTGATTACGCTGCATCATTTCCACAAATTGCAACCTGCTGTAATGTTGTTTCATTTTCTTTTTATGTCTACTGTTCTACACGAGCTGTTCTGGCCCTAGTTTGATTAGCAGATAATAAAATTTAATTGTGTGTTCAAGCTTTCTTTGTAATGAATTGCTAATTTCTTCTTGTGTTTTGTGGTGAGGGTTTGTGTATCTTGATGTATGAACACGATCTCTGAATCTCACACTTCAGTGACCTGCTCTGTACTACTTTTCATTTTTCTCTAGATTTCACAACAATTTATTCATAATTGGCTTAATCTGTAGTTCTGACCTACTCAAAAGAGCTCCAATACTGCATTCCTCTATCAAACCTGTTAAAATCATAGTGTTAGTAGAGGAGCTTAATCTGATATCATCCTTACGTGTTTGTGGAAGGGGTGAAAACAAATTTAAATAAGATACTACTGAATGAGTGGATGGGGTCTAGTGACAGAACACAGGGGCTAAGCTACACCATCAGCTGGTCTAGAAAAGACTACGGCTCTATTTGGGATTGCTGTTAAAAACTGTTGCGCTGTTAAAAACTGATGTGCTGTTGAAAAAAGTACTGTTAAAATAAGTATTGTGGCAAAAATCAGATAACTGTTTGATAATATTTTTGATATATGCATATTTTGCGTATTATTTTTTAAAACATAATGTTTTTGGTTAGGTTTGATGTTGATATCAGTAACTGTTTTCTGCAAAAGTTGAAAAGTAGTTTTTTTCAAAAGAATGGGGGACATGCTTTCTCTAAAAGCAACTTTTCAGTCAAAATTGCTTTTCAGAAAAAGTGCTTTTAAAGTTTACCAAACAGTATTACACTTGCTTTTCAGAAATAAGCCGCTGTTATGTCTGCAACAACAATACCAAACGGGGACTAAGTTGAACCATCAGTTGGTCTAGGAAAAAAAAAACTCTTCCGAATGAAAAGAAAAGAAGTAAACTCAGATGCGGTATTCCCCTATCAGACTTTCTCTAGTTTGCCGGGATTTTCAGGAGTTCCTTTTTAATAGTTCTGTAAAATAAAAGACTAGTCAAAAATCAAGGCTCTCTAAACTTTGCTCCGTCGACCATAAACCACCTAATGTTAATTTTGAAAAGGCCAAATATGAAAGCAAAGTGTTTCTCACATAAATTCAATGGCTGATCAAGAACTGAAGTTAACGGTGGGGTGAATAAAGCCCTTTTAGCAAAGTCTTGAAATTGCACCAAAAATGGCCCTTTTAGAGCAACTCCAACCCTTGCATCTGTTAGCAATAATTGACTAGCTGGCACATGAGTTTAGCTAACAGGCTCTATTTTCCTCCTCCAACGCTATCCTCCTGTTAGGCATATTTATACAAAACACTGTTAAGGGTCGCTACTTCAGTTGATTATGAAACCATCTTCTATATCTGCCACATCATCTCCCGCTCAATTCATCACCTCTCGCGCTGCATCAGTTTCCATTGGAAAGGTATGTGTTGTGCAGGTGAACTAAAGTAAGGATGTTTACCAGTGAACTCAAAAAATTGAATCATGTAGTTGTTTGATTCAATTAGGTGAACTTAAAGATATTTTATAGTGAACCTGTCTACTAGGTGAACTTAAAGGTATTTTATAGGTGAACTCGTTTTTAAACACCCAAAATAATTCTCCCAATTAAACTAAGAATTTGAAAATGCTAATAAAATACTGTTTTTAAATTATAGCTAACCATTATAGCTAATACCATTGGACCACGATGGCTTACAGGTTCAGCAAATTTTAGCTAACAATTATTATATATTATTTTAGCTAACCATTATAGCTAGTACCGTTGGAGATGCTCTTAGCCCTTTAGAGGAATAACTTACAAATATACAGAAGAAGATCTGTTCAACAAAAGTCAGTCCTGAACATCTCAAATACAGTTTACATCTCTCCCACCCTCATAATCCCAGTGGATGCCCTGCATTGGCATTTATTGACAACAATGGTCCTGCAGCTTTCACACATTAAATGACTTAGAAGGCCTGGCCTCCAAGTAACCTAGAATGATTCTATTCTAGATGTTTTGGAGATAAGTTGGTTTCGAAAAGTTTACTATAGTGTACCAAGTAGTTTGAGTTCGGCAAAAAATCCATGAACACAGAATGTGAGACCCTAAACTCAGGAAAATTCCTACTAGTGTGCTGAAGTGATTTATTTGACACATCATGGAGAGATATATGTAACATAACCTTAAAAGACTATTAAGACTACCATAGATGTATGGTTTTCGATTATCAAAACAACTAGCAGCTCAATAGAATTATGAAAATAACAACCAACAAAAGTAACACATGATGTAAAAAAAAAAAAAAAAAACCCTCAGAGTGCGACATCTGATAAAAACTAAAATGGTTTTTGGAGACTCTTTCCAGAGTTTACATCAGTGACCCAACGACAGAGAGTAAATAGATAACAGTAAATAGATAACGGAGCAGATTAAGTAGATACTTGACAAACGTTAACAAGTATCTTATCTGTTATTCATCAGTGCTTGTTGGCATGTTATTCATCAGTGCTTGTTGGCATCAAAATCTTTGACAATTGTAACAGGGCAAGAAGCATTTGTCATCACATAGTTTGTAACACTTCCCAATATTATCCTGCATCATCATCATCATATTAAGCAAATTATAAACCTTTTGTTATAATTTTTATTTTTTAAGAAACAAAAAAAATAAATGGTTCAACGCCGAACCTTCTGATGCCGCTTAATCCCCTGCTACCCATAACCAAAGAATCCAGCTTCAGATCTTCAACAGCCTCGCACAGTTTCTCTCGTGCATCACCCCAATATAATTTCGAAACGATCTTAATCTACAAAAAACAATGAAAATAGTTACATAAATAAAGCGAAAGAATTTCCGTAAACAAATTTAAAAGAAAGAAGAACCTCTTTCTGTCTAGCAGCAGTGTCAAGGGTATCAAGAACATCCATGTCAACTTTCACATCGTACTTGTTCAAAACCTCAACTTCCCGAAACTCCGCCAATGGAATCAGTGCTTTCAATTAAATTATATTAAAAACATAAGTGTTCTAGAATTATAATAATGATATATCATATGGAAAATAATAGTTCTCTTTTGAGCATAAGCCTATATAAAAATAAGTAAGAAACTTACGGGAACCGGATTGAGCCCAGAGTTTGTTGCGTGACTCGTCATGAGAAGAGGAGTTGGTGTGGATGATGAACAAAGTGTCACCTTGATGAGCTAAATTTTGAATGGCCCAGTCAAGTGCCATTTTGCTACTGTTTGAAAAATCTAAAGCCACTCCGATCGTCCTGTCTTTCACCATCTTTTTCAACATGCTTCTCCCTTGTTCAATTTTTTCTCAAAACTACTGGTTAAAAGTTAAAAAGAAAGGAACAACAAGATTTGGTTTTATATTGAGTGGCTTCGGTATTATTATTTTGTCTTCCACATTTTTTATACGTTTCTTGATGTTAATGATTATTGTATGGAACACGCCAAGAAAAATTACCAAAACTGACAAATTACCAAAATTAAACAGAAAAAATAAGTGGATTGGGATTGAAAATAGAACATGCTAGAATATCAAATTGGGTATAAAACTAATATTAAATGTTATATTTTAATTTTTTAATTGGTTAATGTATAATTCAATAAAATTTATAGACTTGACGTTGATATCAAATAACGAAAATATATTTCATATTTACACATGACAAAGGAAAGATTATTTTATAATAATTTTTTATATTCAATTTAATATTCTTAACATTACTCATTTCCCCTGCTATTTTTGAAAATTCTATTATTTATTTGGTTTATTAGCAAACGAAAGGCCGAAGCCGCCTACCTTTTTTCAACGTTAATTGACAATCAAACGATAAATTATAGGAGTACAAAGAAAATCTTAAATTGAGGAGGAGGGATTGGAGATTAATTTCAGGCTACTTTCCCGATACATCCTTAAAAAACACTAGTACTACTATTTTGTAAGACTATTTTATTTCACATTTTTTTTTTCTATTTCTTTTTCCCGATGCTTATATCTTTTCCAGTAACACGTGTGTATCATTACAAGCAAGTCCATCAAGTTCCTTTCAAGATTCGTTTTGGTATTCTTGTTAAAAATTGATCTGTTGTTGAAAAATGTATTGTTTTTTTTTTGTGGGGAAAATAATATTGTTAAAATAGATGGTATTGTAAAAATCAGATGAATGTTTGCTAATATTTTTAATATATACATATTTTGATTATAAATTATTAAAATAATATTTTTGTTTAAGATTTGAGATTGAAATCAATAGTTATTTTTTGAAAAATTGAAAAGCGGATTTTTCAAAAATATGTGAAAACATGTGTTCTCTAAAATCAGCTTTTCAATTAAAAGCATTTTTCAGAAAAATAACTTTCAAAATTAATCAAATATTTTTTTACCTACTTTTTAAAAATAAAATGCTATTATTATTTTCAACAAAAATATCAAACGTGGGACCGAAGAATGTGAAATTGGCTACTTTACGCAGTTTCTGCACCATGATCCATAAGCCAATGCGTTCCATTCTTTTATATTTACAGAGAGAATCAGATTAAGTGAGATATGTTAAATAGGTCGGTCGAGATAATCGAAGAGTAAAAAATTGAATAAAACTTCATGATTCTAGAAAGAGCGAGATCTTGAAATTATTTTTATAATTATTTTTTTTAATTAGTAGAATAAATATGAATAAGAATCTCATTATTTTTATATCACATATACAATCAGATCTTGAGGGAACGGTTTTAAAATTTTGTTTAAAAACTTTAGCATTTATCTTTTAGAAATTAGCCTCTTGGTTTTGGTTTCAAACTCAAAAATTTCTGGAATATTATTTTCATATCCAATTGTAATGATTCTTTTTTTTTTTAACTAAAACAACATTTCCATTATTGAATTGCATCGAAATACAATGATCAAACAAAGGAGTTTCCTTCATTCAAAAACTAGATGGGTAAAACCGCGCTTCGCGCGGTTCAAAAATAATATTAAGAAAAATAGGGAATAAAATAAATATTTTTATATGAACAAACAGAATATAACAATGATTTATAAAATATATTATATGGAGAATTATAATTATAAAGGCAAAAGGTATTATTTTATTTCCAATTTTTGAGTGCTTAAAAAAGGGATTGTAAGTTAATATTTTAAATGCTCTTCTGTTGAAGTTTATGCTCTGGTATTTGATAAGTTGAAGGTGACAACTATACACTTGTGCCTAGTTTTAATTTATGAAAATGTTAGAATTGATGCATTCGACAACTTAACTTTCTTGCCTTTTGCATTTAAAATTTAATGACTTGATATGATATATCTATTGAAATATATAAATGCATGCAAGCTTTTTGCGACCTGTCTCAAAGTATTGCCGGTAGAAGAAGCACAACATCTTCCAACCCTTTTTTGTTGTGGACAATACATGAGTAAATTGTCCCAATAAATGTTAATGAAAATCATTTAGTTGCGAATAAAATACAGGGTAAAAAAGTAATAGGACCTGTATACTTGGCTCTTATTCAACAATCAGTTAGCATTTAGAATCATCTATTGTTGACGATTCCATTCATAACCTGAATGGTACATGGCCTAGAGAAGTGGCATCCTTTGTTCTTCGGAAGGGTGCTTACCTATATTTCTAGCTGCTGCATTTAGGGGGTGTTTGGGGGAACTTTTTTTCAAAATAAGTCAACTTATTTTAAGACAAAATTAGAGATTCTTAACTTTTTCCTGAAAAAAGTTAACTGTTTTTTGCAACTTATAGAATCTCAAACATACATTAAATACTTGTATAAAAAAAATTATCGAAATATGAAATTTTTACCTTAAAATAAGTCCATAAGGACTTATTTTAAGGCACGCCAAACAGGGCCTTAGTAACCTTGGCAAATCAAAATGGTTTACTGTCTGTGTCCTAATTATCTTCTTATTGACATGACAGGTTACTCCGGTGAAAATGGTGAATGAAGTCACGACCAACAAATATTTAATATTAATTTTAAAAGTAATTTTAAATTTTAGTTGCTAATTATTTGTGAGAAATGCTAGTAGTTTTTCTAAAAATTCAAAAAAATGTGAATAGGAGGGCTAAATATTTGGACTTTCCCGATAAGCTTTTGAAATGCATCAACCTTTTTTCACATTGCAGTCACAAATCGACACTCCTCGATTCTCAAGTGTGAGCCTTTAGAGGACAAGTTTACCTGTAAAAGGGTAACAACTCCAAAAATGGGCATTTCACAATGTAACAGGTACAATGAGTGCATTACTTTGGGGGGTGTAGTGACCCACCGCAGCATTGTCTCAGGTATCAGGCTTTGCTGGTTATGGCTGGCAACCCTCTCTTACACTAAAAATCAAATCAAATACTGAGGCACCAATTTGATTTTGATCTTGTGCACATATCTACAAAACATCAATTTCATTATTGGAGTGTGATAGTTAAGACATTCACTGAACAGATTCTATTTATTTTCAGTACAGTACAATGTAGACAGAGATAGATCAACAAACAAAAACAACTGGTACTCAACCAAGCTAAGCAATCACTTCGTCGACATCATACAATAAGTGGAAGATGAAAGGCATTCTACACGGTAAAAAACTGCGAAGAAAATTTTGATTCACAAGGCCTATTACATTAGACTTTGTTTTGCTGATGGCCTATACTGTCTGAAATCTTGAATCAGATTAATATTATATTCCAATGCCCGTCTTGTGAAAGACGTGTAAGTATGCCAATGAGACTGGAAGCCAGTTTATGAACAGAGCTTAGTTCTACTGGTCATGTTTAAAAGTGCTGTCTATAGCAAGGCCCAGTCTTTTCAAAGCATTGGAGACATGCCCCACTGATGGTGTATCTCGGGGCTACTTTGAATGCATGCCGATGCAATTTTAATTTTTAGAACTACGATCATTTAACTTTCTTTATCAGCATCTTCAGTTAATTATTGGTCTAGAACTTCAGAAAATGATCTCCTATTCTCCTTCCAGTGCATAGCTGAAGCGAACAAACAATATCCATCTCTGACTTGCCACTTCTACCATAGGCGATCGTTCAGTAATCATTTCTAGTAAAAAGACACAGTTTCAGTAGACTTCCTACTGCTGTGATGGATTTACCTGTTAATACAACTCAAAAGCTTAATCACACTATCCTGGATATGGCAGCCTAGCTATTATCACGAATTCTCAGTCCTCAATCCTTCTGCACTTTCATAAAAGTCATTCAGTTGAACTCCACGACTGGGGTTCCCCAATGTACATTCCCAAACTCCAAAATACATGTTGCAAGTTCTGACCAAGAAATATATTAGAGGTCTCTATGGACACTTTTCTTGGGGCTGTATTAATGCATATAAGTCAAGCCCTTGTGAATCCCTCATTATTGCAAAAGACATCAATTATAGCTTCCCTGACAACATTTTCAGACCGCAATGATCACATTAACCAATTATCAGATTCAGAACCTAAGTCGTATTGCTTGAATTTATCAAGAGAAAATGGTAGTTAAAATAATCAAAATGCAGTATGTCATAGTTGGGCCATGGAAATAAGGCCAAACAACCATGAATTTAAAAGAAAGATTACTTAATGTGTAATGTAATATTACATGAGCAGCTTCTCTTAATGTGTAATGTGTAATGTAATGTAATCACTTATTTCTCTCTTTATAAATGGATTTGTTTGTATATACATGTACCATTTTGTTGTATGAGCTATGTTATAGTATGGTATTGATTCTTGCTACAGGCTGGGTACATATACAAGGAGTGTATCTAGGTCCTCACGGTTCACAGGAAAAAGTCACCATCTATATTCTTTTCCTCTCTTCATCACCATCTATGTGTCCCTTTTTTGTCAGGCTTGCAGACACTACTTCAATATCCTAGCAATTAACACATGATGCTTGAAATCTGTATGAAAAGCATCCCATTACCTATTTTTGTCTTATTTCTTACTATTACATATTTTATTTTTTTACAATACAAAATCCATTTTTATCCTTTTCCCCACTTCCTTAGTGATTCAGTACAAGTTCAATAACATAGTTATGCCAGCTCCTAGTTTGAAAATCAGGCAATTTGTGCAGTTTTAGTTGGAAGTTATTGCAGCTTCCAATTATCCCAATTTATAGCAGACCAAAACATATAATAACGTGGATATTTCTATAAAGACTTAAGAGAAGCATGATAAAATTCATCCTAGCCTCCCTTTGCTATATCTATGTCA
Organism: Saposhnikovia divaricata; assembly: GCA_036435485.1. Lineage (NCBI taxonomy): Eukaryota > Viridiplantae > Streptophyta > Magnoliopsida > Apiales > Apiaceae > Saposhnikovia > Saposhnikovia divaricata. The sequence goes on from CM071600.1 coordinate 136,461,761, forward strand.
TCTTGATCATGAATACAAAGCTCTACAATATTTTTTTTCGCCTCCATCAAAATAGATAAAAGCCAAGAACTAATAAATCAGAATAATCATTAAACCTAACATCTTGGAAATGAAGAAACCTGAATTAAGGACAACCGAAGAATCAAGCCGCACCTTTTAGAAAACCTGCTCCGCAGAATGATGTTGATGTCATGCCACTTGAGTATTGTCATTGGTCGTGAATATTTATACAGAAGTATAGAAGCAGCCAAAGGGTTTTCGGTTACAATAATGCGTAACCGGCGAGATCGTTAGGATTCCTTCATACAAATAATTATGAGGAAGGCAGGAAGGCATATGATTTATAGGATTTGATCAATTTTACACAGGCCCGTGAAGTATACTCATCCCCATTCAATCTGGAGTAAATGTGGATTTTTTTTTTTGGACAACCTCCGAAAAACTCCTTGAAAAGAACAAAAAAGTTGTGCTGGGCCTGAAAATTGCTAGAACGCTAGAAAAACAAATATTGAAAAAAAAAAGGACCAGTAGGATCCATCCAAAAGAATCAAGAAAATAGACCAAGATCTCTTTCATTCATACAAAAAACAATAATAATGCAACCAAATGTATAAAGATTGAATCTTTGCAGCCAATGCTTACCATTTACATTAGCAAATATAAAGTTGAGCCTCATTTATATAAAACTTGTATCCATCAACTTATGGCTCCAAGAAAATAACAAATGATGTAACGATAAAACACGCTTTGCAACATCATTCATCTAAATCAGTACAGCATTATCAAAATATGGCTCAGCATCCATTCACCAAATAAAAAAATAATTGGGCAGTGGATAGTGTAGTTCTCTCTCTGATCCTAGAAGTAGGAACAGAAGTTTCCTATCAAAACAGTTAGACACACCACGGAACCTTATAAAATCTACGGTATAAAGTACATAAACCAAACCAAGTTCAATGTTGATCAGTTCATCCTTTTCCTATAAGTAAATTATTAAAGGTTATTATAAATTCAGAATATAGATACATAACGGATGCCCAAACTCATATATTTCAAACAGGACATGTTGCAACATCTCGTATCCGCATCATACCATCATCAACAAATTAACAAAGCAACTATATAACTCAATTAACAATTTAATCACAAGTAAAACAATATGAAAAATGCCATGTAAGGAAATAAACCAGCGTTGCTGGTGAAATTTAGGGTGAATTCAGAGAATTCCAAACTACCACTTCACCAAGCAACTGCACGGGCTACAATCTGTGAGAGACTCTAAGATAACCACTTTTAAATAAAAACCTATTAGTATGACTGTACGATGCATGATTATCAATGCATGTACACGCTACAAAAAAGTAACTAAAAATAGCTATACTGCAAACAAATTCACACATGTACAATGTACAAATAATGGACAACAGGTCAATCTTGATTCTGCTAAAAAAAGTTCTTAGGCGTTGAGCCAAAATATTAACACCAATGACAATTTTGAATTGAATCACATCATATTTCACCGTGCTTTCAACAAAAGTTGTGTAAATAGAATTTTTAGCCAAAATCTTCGAAGTTCGTACAAACTTTAAAGATATACCAAACATAGATACACCTGAACTTCCTCCTGGCAACTGAATAGTCATTGGTTCCCTTTTTCACTGTTGAAAATCAAATCTTTTTTTTTTTTTACTAATTGATATGTTGAAAATCAAATCCTTATCTGCAGACATGAGTATCCACAAGAACCATGCCAGCTCGTGATTATTATCAAAAGGTTGCTGCTCAGGAGTCCAGTTGGTGGCGTATTCGAAAATTAAGGAAAGAGAGACAAACAGGAGTGAGAGAAAAGAGCCGGGGATACAACATATTGACACTCACTGTCAAATTTGTTAACACTGATTAGGGGCACCAAGACCTAATCATCAAGCAAACAATAATATATTTCCATGATAAATGTACACACATGTATATAAACTAAACTGTACGCAAACCCCAGATTTAAAATCAAATTAACGAAAAAAATTAATTGATGGTTGCGTTCAGACATCTAAAAGAGCAAACGATGCAGATAGCGGAAAGCGTGAGGTATAAGCAAGATAGATTAACGTAGGAGAAGACATGGGCAGCAGGGTAAAATAGGAAAATTGCAAAAATACATGAGATGCAAATGATGGATAACAATACCTTGCAGGAAGGAACAAAAGAAAACCTTAGCAGCAGATATTGGGTGAATGCTAGAAGCATCTGAGTGAACATTAGCAATCAGGCATATCTGCAATCCGAGATATTGCTATAAGAGATCATTACATATACAGGTCATGCACAAACTTATCAAGCAAGATTGAGGCCCAAACCTCACTATCATCACCCCATTTCTTCATAGATTCATGAAGCTCAAAGAAGCGAATATAAGTTGTTTCCGTTAAAATTCACCACCCTTTGCTGGTGGTGCATAGAACACATGAACAGTCATGCTTTGCTAATAGTTTTAGTACCATTAAAAAGTTTGGCCGTATCAAAAGGTCATCATCAAGTTGCAGAAGAATAAACGAAGCAATCTCAGTTACTATGCTTATATTAAAGCTGATGGAAAAATAAGTTTTTTTTGCCAAAGAAAAATAAGCTATTCAATTGTTTGGGAATACAAAAAGGTACTTGAGGAGGAATTCCTAGCTTGAGAAACGCGGTTCCGAAATGAATCAACCACCAATAGCGTCATCAAAGAAGATGAATTAGAAACAAACTATTAACCTTTTTTTGCTCAACTCGCAGCAAGATGCCAAATGTCTAAAAGCCTCCTCAAAATGGAGGCAAGATCAAAGACAAATTGAAGTAATCATTATCATATAAATAAATAGCTTAAAAAAATTATATATTGGTCAAAATTAAAAGGGTAAACTGATTAACCAATCAAGATAGACATCCAAATCCCAGCCAACATGAATGTATCGTGGTAAATCAGTTGATAACATAAATAAAAATATGAATACCTTCCATTACTGATGCCATTCCTCGTACAAACTGCTGAACACCCTTGTCCTTAACTATCAGAAGCATCAACACCTATGTCCTTTTACTATTTGAAGCAATATCCTTACTTTCAATTGCCTCCTTCTCATCTTGCTTTTTGATAATTTTCCAACACCACACTCATGATCAATAACTAAACCTCCTTCTTCCAAATCATCAAATCATTTAGATTTTCCTCAACTGTACCCAGCGGCAATTCGTTCGATCATGGACAACATCTATATATACATAGTTATGAGCAAACCAGTTTCAGAAGGCGGAGAGACCACAAGAGACTAATCAGTTTCGGAAGGTATAGAGGGCGTAACGGGCTTGCAAGGATGGTCAATAAGCAAGAAATCTCAAAAAATAAGAAAATTAGCAAGAAGAATGTTGGGGACTGCCACGTCAGTCGTCCGGGATTTTCTTTTATATAGATATATAAAAGGTTATCATCTAACTGAAAGTAATGCAAGTACTCCCGGACGTTTAGACAATAAGACCTTTAATGTCTGAAAAGATAACCCACGAAAGAAGGCCTCGTTAAAACCCCGCAAGAGTAAAACCCTATGGGAAAAAACTCAAGGGGGAAAAAAGAGTGCCCTCCAAAAAAGAAAATCCTAGTTTACAAAGAGTCTACAAGTAAAATTCGTAGCTTCTGGTAGCTATAGTGAAATCTCTACTCCCATCCATATTTGTAGCTAAACTGACTTATACATCGAGGTCCTCCATCCATCCCCTGTCCTCTGCTTCTAGCTATTCAAAACTCCATAAAGTACCTTATTGACATTCAACTGAAAATCACAAAAACAACAAAAGAACAAAACATAATTCTATTAAATCATACAACACAATAAAATTATATAAAAGATCTCGAAAAACAAAATAATATCATAATATAAAATAGTATAATAAAATAGAATCCAACTATGTTTTAGTACTATATAAAGGCATAGAAAACAAAACCTTTAACCAAAGGAAAATCCTTTGGTTAGATACTTTATTACAACAGACATATTTCACCCATCCTAAATTAAGCATATACGTGTAATCAAAATTCCTTAATGTCTATAGACAATTAAGAATAATATTAAAGTAATATTAAAGTAAGGATACCAACTTTATTCTTAGTTTACTATATTATTAAGAACAATTGTTTTAATCTAACTACCACATAATAAATTTAATTCAATTATTACTTTAATACATATAGTAGTTCATCTCTGGAGAGTAGTAAAATTATCTATAGACATTAAGTACCCGTATGAAAGAATAAAACAACTAATTTTATTTAAAATAAACTAAGAATAGTATTAAAGTCTTTTCATTTTAATCAAGGGAAATTCTATATGGTACCAATGTAGTTTTGGCTTTTCTACATGGTACCATCACTTTATTTGCTTCTCTACATGGTACCCCTAAACTAATGTTTTTGTTACAATTATAACCCTCCGTTAGCTGAAACGTTGTAGAACCGTTAAAAAGCCAAAACTTGTAATATAAAATGATGGAAAATTCTATATGATACCAATGTAGTTTTGGCTTTTCTACATGGTACCATCACTTTATTTGCTTCTCTACATGGTACCCTGATGTGCTAAAAAATAAGGATTTAAATTACAAGCACACAATTTCATCATTTTAATACTTGAGATATCGATCCATAGAGACTATATATTTTTCGCGTTTCCTTAATTTTTGATTTAGGCTAACTAGATCAAGTTTAGAAAATTCAGGTTTCCTATTTAATTGCTAAAAGGAAAATTAATCTATTTTTAAAGGAAAATTAAATTTATTCTAATTATAAACTTATTAATAAAAAGAACAATTTCAATGTCCACCAGTAGACTAAGAAACTAGAAGCAACTAAACAGAACAAACAGCGACTCAACACCGCGATATAAACATTAGCTTCGATTCAACAGCCAAAACCGAAACTCAGTAACACAACGACAAGAAACTCAGTCATACGCGAGAAACTCGACATTTGACGAACCGCAAGAACACGCGAAAACCAGCATATCGAACTAAGAAACTCAACAAATTAACAGCGAACAAAAAGCAAAACAAAACTCAAAACCAAGCTACAATCCACAAACTCAGTATTCGAACGCAATTCAGAAAACAACACACACGCAGCAATTCAGAGAGCAGACAACAATTTAAATTTAACAAACTCAGCTACTTTTGGATTCAGATATTTTGGATGATATTAGGTTTTTGGGGATGATATTAGGTTTTTGGCGCCAAAAAGGTATGTTTTGTGCTTTTAAACGTTTCTACAACGTTTGGTTTAACGGAGGGTTATTACTTAGAAGGAAACAGGAGTTTAGGGGTACCATGTAGAGAAGCAAATAAAGTGATGGTACCATGTAGAAAAGCCAAAACTACATTGGTACTATATAGAATTTCCCTTTAATCAATTAGCATTAAACTCACTTATTTTAAAATTAAACTTTATTAAAGTAATATTAAAGTAAGGATTCCAACTTTAAGCTTTGATGTTATTATTAGTAATACCTATGAATTCAAAAAACATATTGAAAACTACCCATAATTTCCTTTGAAAACCAAAGCACCATTATCTGGGAGATATATGATAATATGTACCTTCCTATGAGTTAATTAATATTTTAAATGATTCCAGGATAATCTCGGAGTACTTGAATGAATCAAGTATTAAAAAGGTATCGATTCTACTGTCAAATTTCCAAAATTTAAGCTTTTATGTAATTAATTAATTCAATTAAACATTACCTACTTAATATCACAACTGAAATTGGCTAACATATCCATATTTAATGAGAATCAGGAATATTTCTTTCCTAGAGTAGAGCCTTTGTTTCAGCCTTTTTGCTTACTATAACCTAAGTTGAAGTCTGAATACATTCCTACTTTAATTATGTTTAAATAACTTCTTTCATAAAATTAAATTTTCAGTATCATTCCAACATTATTGGAACTTTATGAGTTTAGGTACTCTTTTAAATTTTAAATATACTTTCCAAAATGGGTAATAAAACTTGACATGTATTTTACAAATAGAAAGAACCATCAAAATTTTTGTGTATATGTTATTCCAAATTTATTACATTTTTTTAAGAATCAAACGCAACATACTTGGGGGGTGGTATTGTATTATGACTTTTAATGACAATTCTTTGGAGAATGATTTTAATGGATTTTATAGACTTTTAATGATTTTTAATGACTCTTGTTGAATCACCAAGATTTCCAAATACTTTTGATGACTCCTAACAAAATGACTTTTAAAAACTTTCATACACTTTTAAATATATAGCCTATATTTAAATAAATAGATTTTGTGGTGTAGTAAGATCATATTTGCCTATATTGTGAAACCCTTTAACCTTTCACCAGTACAACCCAATTTCGATCGTGTATTATCTGTTCAATCCGGCCACCGAAAAACTTGAGTACAAGGTATATTTCTTGTTCAATTAAGTATTCATTGTATATTTTTTGTTGTAATTGAATCATATTTATAAACATATATCATACTGAACCATATCAGGAATCTCGTATCAGTTTTTTACCTTCACTTATGATATCATAATTTTATGGGTTTCGATATTTGTGAATTATATATCTGTCACTATTCATCGCTAATTATGATGCAGAGTTTTGACATTATCCAGCAATATTGTTATGATGTAGAGCTAATTTTATTGGTGTTATGTGAATTTTATTGGTGTTGTTAAGATGCAGAGCTAATATTGTTATGAGTATAAATATGGAAATAGAAAACCAAGAAGAGGAAGAAAAAGAAATGGAAGAAGAGGAAGCAAGAGAAGAAAAACGACATGAAATTTTTAAAAATGTGTTGACAGTAAGTGGAACAATACTGAGTGTGTTGGATAAGCACACCATTACCCTGTCTAATCAAAGCATCCAGCGTTCACTTACTAGGCGACCTGTCAATTCAAGAGGGTATGAATATATTAATGCTATTTTAAATGATGATCCCGAACACTTTCGAAAACTTTACAGGATGTATCCGCAAGTTTTTCTAAAGCTATCCAAGATTGTTAGAGAAAAAACACTTTTGGAAGATACAAGATTTATATGTATTGAGGAGATGCTGGAAACTTTTTTACTTGTTGTTGGTCAGAATTCTAGATATTCTCATGTTGGTGACACATTCAACCGCTCACATTTTACTACCAGTCAAAATTTCAACAAAATTTTGAAAGTTTTGAACAAAATGGCGGTGGATTTTATGGTTAAACCAGGCTCTTCAACCCCTGAAAAAATCAGAGAAAGTACGAGGTTTTTTCCTTATTTCAAAGTAAGTATATTGTCATTTTATTTTAATTTGTGTTATAACATTATTACTCAAAAACATGATTTTTCTTGCATTTGTGATTATATGTTAATTTTTAAATTATTTTAGGATTGCATAGGAGCAATTGATGGCACTCATATTCCTGCTATGGTCCCTGGACATGACACAAGCAGCTACCGTAATCGTCATGGGACAATTTCACAAAATGTTTTAGCGGCTAGCAATTTTGATTTGCAATTTATATATGTTCTCAGTGGTTGGGAAGGATCTGCACACGATTCAAAATTATTAAATAATGCTATATCAAGGAGAAATGGACTTAAAGTACCACGAGGTATTTTTTGGTGTATTTAGGTAATTGATTTTTTATTTAGAAATTACATATGTTATTGTTTATCGTCTACTTGTGTTTTAGGTAAATATTTTTTGGTGGACTGTGAATTTCCAAATAGACTCCAATTTCTAACTCCCTTCCGTGGTGTTTGTTATCATCTTCAAGATTTTCATGGTCAAGATCATCATCCTGAAAATGAAAAAGAATTATTTAATCTTCGTCATGCTTCCTTGAGGAATACAGTGGAGCGATTATTTGGAATATTCAAATCTCGATTTACAATTTTCAAGACGGCACCTCCTTTTTCATTACAAACACAAGCCGAATTAGTTTTAGCTTGTGCAGGCTTACATAATTTTCTTCGTAAAGAATGTCGTTCAGATGAATTTCCAATTGAAGCAGATAGTGCAACTTCATCAGCAAACCAAGAAGGGGATTTTGAGCCACTTATTCATGAAACACAGGAGCAACAACGTGAAAATGCTAATGCATGGAGAAATGATTTGGCGAATGAAATGTGGATGAATGTGGAAAATATGAATGATGCTGAATGACAACCTTTTTTATGTTGTCTGTGAGCATGTAATGTTGCAGAAAGATGCCGCTGAAATGTTGCAGAAAGATGCCACCGTTATGACACTGTTAGACCTTTTTTGGGATGGCTCATATCTTTATGGCCTAAAAATTCAGGCTTAATTAGTGATAATCTTTGTCATCTTTAGTGTCAGTGGGTAGGCCTCGTACTTTCTAAAAGATGGCCAACAAAAATGATTTATTATTGGAGTTGAAACAATTGTTTGGTTGGGAATAAATGGGTAAATTTAAGTGATTTTGTATGCTTTGATTAGGCTTGCATCAGAGACTGTGCTGCAGAATATGGTAACAAAATGCATGAGGTTCCTGTTCAAGTACATTTCCTCAAGTAATGATTGCGTCCCACGGACGTGTAGATTCTGAAACAAGACATCCTTTTTGTAGGTGAACAATTACATTTCAGTTGTACTGGAACTCTATTGCCCCAAGTCCGAGTACTAAAAACTCACTCCTTGCTGCCATTGTGTTTTCTTATCTAGAAAATGATAGCTAAAGTAGCTTAATAATTATACCTTCGGTACTAACAAAAAAAAAAAATTTCAGGCAATTGAGGCTCTTGATCCAAATTACCATCGCTGCTTGGAGTACTGGAACCATAAGCTTCCTATGAAAGAGAAACTTACTGATAGCACTTATGAACTGCCAGTATCATTGGGCGATCGCAAAGATACTAAGAAATTCAAGTACCTTTCTGAATAAAAGTTCTTTGGAGGATAGACAACAGTACTAACAAATACAGGAGTCAGTGTAGGAGGGCAAAGATAGATCTTCTGGCATGTCTTTTAGCCTTTTATATTACAATCGTATGGTCTGCAATATATATAAATAAATAAGCAAGTTACTGTTTATCTTCAAATAAAGTGCTATATTCCATCAAAATAAAAAACCAAAAAAATTGCTAGATCAAAGTATGTTAAATTATTCTTCATAACCTATCGACCGCTCGCAAACTTTGCAGTTAGCTTAGCAATGGCCAAACTTTGTTCTTTGTTCATGTTCTAGTTTCTTGCAACTTCCTCACTAGAAGATTCATTCCTTTCCC